>JALMGJ010000007.1:12132500-13598750 GCA_023362775.1 Charina bottae
ATAAATTCACCTTTCCAATTTTGGTTTCAGATCTTTTATCCATTGTATGAAAAGTTTCTTAACCACCTTTTGATTAACAACATATTGTACACATCTGCACCTGGAAGCGGACAATCTCACTATGGAAATTTTCAAGTTTTATCAACATTCTTTTTGCTTCCTTCAGAATTCCTTAGATCTTTTGTTCAGTAGAATGCTCCACATTCCCCTTGAACTTTTGACCAGACTTAGATCTGCTTAATCTCAATAAAGTTGCTATGTTTTAGACATGATCTCAGAGTAGTTTGGAGCTGGGCAACCTTGGGAACAATTGAAAGAATAGGTTTTTCTTCATCAAATCATATAAAAAGTACAAAGTACTAAAATATAATCTTGAAATAGTACCAGAATCTCTGTTCAAGCAAAAAGAAACTCTCCATGAGGTTTGGGTATATATTGAAGCCGATTGTGGATTTGAAGAATTGGCAAGTGTTATTTTCTATGGCTATGCAGTGATCTGGATTTGAAGGGGTAAGTTATTTTAAGTGTGTGGGAGTTTTGGCAACTCCTTAAAGCACCTGTAGCTTTTTCTGGGCTCTTACAGCTCCTGCCACATGATCTCAGGGAAAAAGGTTTTGTTTACAGAGCTTGGTTGACACACACAAAGCACTGACCATTGCTACTTGTGTGCTAACACACACTCTGATCACCTTTCCCCTTCAAATGTGAATTGGTGCATAACCCATTTATTTTCAAACAAATTACAATTGCCTTTATATGAGAATAAAAATCAATCTTAAAATAAGTAGCAAACTATGTTCTGTGATTACTTTTTTGACAACTGAAATTGATTCTGAGGACTTAGTTTATATTCCCCATTTTATCTAATGTTATTCACTATTGATTAAAAATACAATATATAGCACAATCTTTGTAGATTTCCTAATCTATACTTCTTTTAACATCACTCATGCATTCATGACTATATAAAACTATAACCTGATTCCATGCAGCTTTATTGGGAAAACACTGATTAGATATCATTTGAATAGAATCTAATGTGATGACTGGAGTAATATTGCCTGTAAACCGCCCAGAGTCCCCCTTGAGGGATTTGGGCGGTGATAAATAGAATGAATGAATGAATGAATGAATGAATGAATGAATGAATGAATGAATGAATGAATATATATATATATATATATATATATATATATATATATATATCTTGGAGTAAGTTATGTGAAATTCATATGATCTTATTTATTTATTACTTAAATTTATCTCACCGACCATCTCCCCCAACGGGATCTTGGGAATATGAAGAAGCAGACAGGATTCTCTTTGGTATGAGTACCAGTACTTGTGAGCTAGACCTATGTTTCTCTTGAGTCCCTTGGATAGCAGGGAAAGGACTGTGAGGAGAAGGATTTGAGATATAAATGTTTCTTTAACATAGGATGAGATACCACTGACTTTGAAAAAGTCAGCAGTACTCCAAATCATTAAAAATGAAGTCAAACAAGCCCTTGAAGCAATCCAGATAAATATTCTTAAACCCTTACCCCAGAACTTTCCAAACTTTTCATGTTGATGACACACTTTTTAGACATGCATCATTTCGCGACACACTCTTACAGCAGGGCACAAGGCAGGCACTAGGACCTGCGCGGAATCACAGCAGGTTTGGAGGCAGCAAGGCACAAGGCAGGCACTAGGACCTGCGCAGAATCCTGGCAGGCCTCGGAGGCAGCAGCAGCTGCGACAAACCCAGACACTGCAGCCGACACACTAACATGTTGCAACACACAGTTTGGAAAGCTCTGCCTTTCCCCATTAAGATTAATAAGGTATAACAATAAATGCTTGGTTTTAGGCTTAATATGATTAGGATTGGGGGCATGGTGGCTCAGTGGGTAAGATGCCAGGCTTGTCGATCGGAAGATTGCAAGTTCGGAGGTTCGAATCCCTAGCCCCACGTGACGGAGTGAGCTCCCGCACTAGCCCCAGCTCTTGCCAACCTAGCAATTCGAAAGCATGCAAATGCAAGTAGATTAATAGGTACCACTTCGGTGGGATGGTAACAGCGTTCCGCGCGTGTCATGCCGGCCACATGACCGTGAAAGCGTCTTCGGACAACGCTGGCTCTTCGGCTGACAAACGGAGATGAGCACCGGCCCCTAGAGTCGGACACGACTGCACAAATGTGCGGGGGAAACCTTTACCTTTACCTATGATTAGGATTACAATTGTTGTATTATTAATTACAATGGCAGACAATTTATATGCTTTTTAGTTTGATTCTTATTATAGTACACAGAAATGTATGGAATAGTAGTAGGAAGGAAATAATTAAATAATTGTTATCTTTGGGGGGAAGTTGATTAGGAGGTTGAGATATGTGTGTGTGTGTGTGTGTGTGTGTTTCTTCTTTTTCTTTTAATATAAGGGGATGGGGCAACTGTATTTAGTGATTTTTATAATGTGCCAATGGAATGATTTATAGAAATATTGTGATTTTGGTTTAATATAGAGTAAGGGATTATGGAAATTTGTTGTATATCCATGCTGTTAAAAGTCATAAGTCACCTCTTCTTGTAATCTAGTCCCCTGATTCGGGAGATGGGTGGGGATAAATTTAAATAATAAATAAATAATAAATCTTAAAAAAAATTCTCTTGTTTTTTTCACACTTTTTTAGTTTTCTTTTTTCTTTTTGTAGTTTTTTGTTTTTCGTAGTTTTTATCTTTGTCTTAAATCTAATAAAATTCTATTTTAAAAAAAAGGCAGCACTACTCCATCCTCGAAGAAGCTATATCTCAATCTGGCATAACAGACAACTAGTGCCCAGGTCCAAACTTTCCTTTTGAGAAAGACTGTGGACAAAGTAGTTCTCTTTCAGTCAGGATTCAGACCTAGGCATAGGATGTAAACACCATTTTTGATCTGATGGATTGCTTCCATCAAGACCTAGAGGATGGGAAATTTTTAATGCTATCATCCATGGTATTCTGCTGGACCATTTGCTGTATGGGTACTGGGAGTTCAGCACACCATTTTGCAATTGGTCCATTCCTTAATGGCCAGTTTCCACACAGGTGGGTGGATCTGTGGTCAAGTCAGTGGTTACTCCTACCTGGTATGCCCCAAGACTCAGCACTTTCCCCACTCTTCTTTAATATCTGTATGAAGCTGCTGGGACAGATCATCCATCAGCTCTGGATGAGGTAAAATTGGTATGCTAATAACACTGAACTGTATATCACCACTCCAGACCAAGCTGGAGATACTATACATGTCCTAAATCAGTGTTTGGAAGCTGTGAAGGTTTGGATGGGTACAAACAAGCTCAAACTAAATCCCTGCAAGATTGAGGTTTTGTTTTTCCAGAAATATCTTGGCTCAGAAACAATTCCAGTTTTACCTCTAGGGTTAGGTGGGGTTGCCCTCTTCCTGAAAGACCAAGTCTGATTTCTGCTGGTAGAAGTCATGGCCAGGGACCTTTGCCCAGTTCAGGCTGATGTGCCAGCTTACCTAGATCATGAAGCTTTGGTGACAGTAATTCATGCACTCATCATCAGCAACATTTATTTATTTATTTATTTATTTATTTATTTAGTATTCAAATTTATCACCGCCCATCTCCCCCAATGGGGGACTCTGGGCGGTTTACAAAATAACATATTCTATATTGTGCCATCTTTGAAAACAATTGGGAAGCTATAGTTGGTAGAAAATGTAGCAACCAGGATGCTAGTTAGGGAGAGCCATTATATGAACACCTAATCTATAATCATTTGATAGGTTACCAAAAGGCATCCAATGCAAGGTGCTGTTTTTGACCTATAAAGGCTTGCCTCTGGCATATGGCTTGCCTCCAGGATGGCTCAAGGGCCATTTCCTCCAAGTAGAATGTGTCAGCTCATACGAAGGGGATATTTATTGTCCCACATCTGTGAGAAATCAAGGAGACATGGACCCAAAGGCAATCATTCTCTGTAATGGCTCCAATGCTATAACACGACTTGGCTACAAAGGTACACCTGACACCTTCTCTATTGGTCTTCCACAAAGCAATAAAGATTGTATTATTTGAATGGACATTCAGAGGCTGATTGTTCTGGGATATCTTTCTGATTGGACAGACATGTTTATTCTTTAATCCACACTGTTTTTGATGGATTTTAATTGCTATTGTAAACCTCCAGGAATCATTTGTGCTGGATGGTACATATTACCCAAAAGTTTACTGTGGAATTGACAAATAAATACAGGCAATAAAATCTGGTGCAAACTGGCAAGAGTTTGCCAGGAAAAGTAAGAAAATTAGCTTGGATGCTAAGGAACTGGTTGCACAGGTTGGTAACTGGAAGAGGTCAGAAGCAGAAGAAATAGGATCCTCAGAAATATAAAGGTAAACAGAGGTAGAAATTAAGGGAAACAGTTAGAGAGCTTGCAGACAGTGAGGAAAACCAGAATTAGGGACCTTCATGAGGGATTGGGTTCTGCCTTAAAGAGAAGCAAAAATGAAACTGAAAAGAGTTCCAAAGAGATAAAAAGCTGCAATGTTGTGGATGGATATACAGGCATAGACAGGGAGACAGACTGTTCAAGATATTTATTGCAGTTGTAGATCTTTCAGAAAAGTAACACAAAGCAGGGCACGAGAAAACTTTATAAACTCAAAGGCATGAGAGCTTTGAGTTTAAACGTCTGGAGAGACAAATCTCAAGTTCAGGAAGATCCAAGAATAGTCTATTTTCAGTCCTAAGTAATCCAACTATAACACATAGAATCACAGGTAGGAAATTTGTTTGCCCCAAAGAGCTAGTTACTAAAGCCATCTCTTTTATATAGCTGTGATTATCGGCCTGACTAATTGTCTGAGTCACACTTCTTTATTTCATGTAGATAACTCAACTTCCTTTGCTCTTCTTTTCTTAATTTGTGAAGTGTTGCTGGGCTTGAGGCCGTGCCTAGCCCAAGCTCTGGAACAGCTGGTTCAGACTGCACTTGTGTCTCCTTGGGTGTGTTCTCTTCAGCTAGTGCAAGCTCAAACAGATCAAGCTCTTCAGCTTCTGATATGATGTTTCAGACTGATCCCTAACACACATGCACAGTAGGAGAAAGGAGATGAGCAGAGGTTTATCCTGGAGGCACGGCTAGGAAAATGAGGAAATTGAAAAGGAAAAGGCTAGCCTAGATAGTGACAACCTAAGGAGATAAAGGGAATAAAAGACAAAGTGTCAAAAGAAGAGAGACAGGAAGAGCAAAAGCTAACAAGGAGAAAGGCAGTCAATAAAGGAGAAGGGCAGTTTGCAGGGGAGGGCGATGTATAGGATTCCAGAATATTGATTGGCAGCTCAGCTGAGAGAGGGGGGCGGGGCTGGCAAGTTTTGCTGGTGAGGAATTTGCCTAGCAGATCAGCTGGAGGATGGAGTGGAAAATTTGAGGTTTGAAGAGGAGAAATTGATTAGATTCATAAAGGCCAGGATGGAGAAGGTCTAATCCAAAAGGACAGATTACACAGACATGAAATGGGAGGGAGACAAAATTCACCAAATACTTTTGCAGCAAAAATTGGGATTGCAAAAGCTGTCTGTTGCTGTCAGCCCTGCTAGGTAGACCAGACCAGGAAATCAATTCCACGGGAAGGCTAAAACTACTTTTATTGAGATTGGCTATAATAACAGAATCGTGCAGGTCCTATTCTTCTCTACCTCCCCTTCCTCCTTCAGTGAATCAGGAATGTGTCTGTTTCCTAATGTTATCTTGTTCTGGACTTTAAAAATGTTTCATCCCCTTTTGCTTAGGCATCAGATCCTTCATATTTCCATCATCCATGTCATCTTCTCTACTCTTTAGAGTTGCATTAGCACTGTTAGTTTCTTGGCAAGTCCTCCCTGAAGAATTCCCAATGAGTTCAACAGCTTGGTGTTGTTTAAAGTTATTCACATACCCATGTGATGCTTGGGTCATCCACACAGCACTCTTGCCCTGGCTCTGAGATGATCTGCCTTCCAGTCATTGAGGACATGTTCTCATGCAGGAGCCTTCAAATTGGCACCAGCCTGATATTGAGGCAGGCTGAAACTTGACCAAAGTGATCCAGAAGGAAGCTAGTGTTTTCTGATGGAAAATAGTATAATCTATGCAAACATTTGCACGGAGGAGGCAGCTGAAGGAGGTAGCAACCTGCAGGTCTAAAAGTGGTCCACTACAGGACTTATCTCACCATGGTTCTATGTGCTTTTGTGGCCATTTCTTCTTTAATTTCTGAAGCGAACAAAGCCTCACCTGGCAGTGACACTTTTATTTTGTTGTTTGTTTGGTTCTGGTAGAAATACCAACTTCCCAAAAGGTATTCCATGAAGTCATTACTCCTACTGGCAAATCTCTGCCATCTCCTAACACAACAATCCCTGCCCTTAACTCTGCACTTGCTGAAGAGCATTGCTGCTACCCAAAAGCAAAGGCCAAGTAAGGATTGCTGTGGTCAGAGGTAGTGAGTGATTTGATGGCGGGACGGGTCTAGGTAAGCAGCATAGAATGGGAACAGTCCCTTCCCTATTCTTCACTTCCCCAAAGGAAGCAGCAGAAACCATTGCCCTGATCTCATGTGAGGGCAGCAGTTTTGCTGGCCTTGTTTGCAAGGTGTGATAAAAAAGATCTATGGTACCAACAGTTTTCTGCATCCATTACAAGGACGGGACAAAAGTGTGTGATCGGGGATGCGGCAAAGAGCCCATGAACTGTGTATCTGTATGGTTGTTTCTTTTGTAGTGCAGGTAAGTTGTTCTTGGCATATACAGTATTTTATTAGTGGTTCCCCCAGGAAGATTGGGGGAGAAGCTATTATTAACCAATCAGGGATGTAGTAAGGCAGCAAAATCCTCTGCCCAAGCCATAACCTAGAACATTCTATGCCTGTTTTAAGTAGATGGATTTGTTTGGCCTACTATAGCTGCAGGCTGCTGCTGCTGCTGTTTTTAATCCTTGTAGGATAATCTTTTTTACGCTTGGAAGAGTTCTGCTTTGCTGCTGTTCCACTTGAGGAGGGATAAGCAATATGGGCTTTATTTTATTCAGGGGCACAGACAAAAACGGAAAGCTACCTTAAGGAATGGTTCCTTATTTATTGCAGAGATAATAGATGAGAAGAAAAGCACAAAATACATGGAGGACTTTTGTTTTGTTTTGCTTTTAGACAGAAAAACTAGGTTTTTAATTGTGAACAGTAAATCTGAAAGAGATTTGAGAGACTGTCTCATTTCTGCAAAGTGAAGTCTGCTACACAAACGGCTAATCTTGTCTTCCAAGCTGGAGAAAGGAGAGAGCTGACTGAATGTTCTCAACAGAAACTAGTCAGCCTTGACCCTAGAAAGAGGTTTCATTCCTCCTGAAATTCTATTTTTAGCTTCATTTCCTGATTTAAGCATATTCAGCAGAAGATCTGCTTCTACATACTTGTAACTATACTGTATGTGCTGAGTAGACTCTTTAAGTGATTGAGAAACCTGCACATCACAAATAGTGTTTCCTATTATTTGCAGATTTAACATGCATAGAAATTGTATTCAAATATTCAATTAAATATAGAGTTAGTTCAGACCAGGGTTTCTCAACCAGGGTTCCGTGGAACCCTAGGGTTCTGCGAGAGGTCACTAGGGGTTCCCTGGGAGATCACGATTTATTTAAAAAATTATTTCAAATTTGGGCAACTTCACGTTAAATATGTAAGTTTCATTCTTTATTTTTAGTTTAAGAACACTGTTAATGCATATACTGTATACAGGCCTACACATGAAACGAATATAATAATTTTGTAACTTCTGGCCTATGTTTGAGCCTGAATGTGCAGGGGTTCCCCGAGGCCTGAAAAATATTCCAAGGGTTCCTCCAGGGTCAAAAGGCTGAGAAAGGCTGGTCCAGACAGTGGATGCCGTATGGCTAAGAAGAAAGCCAGTTGTTTAGCCTATGTATAGAAAAAAGAGTATAGAAAGATTTGTACAGCAGTAGCTGTGCTTCCTAGCAGGCATGGAAGTAAGGCAGGAATTGCTATGGTGGGAAATGGGAGAGGTTGCCATTAGGAGCATCATCTTTGTGGAATACCTTCCATGAGTTCCATATTGCTACTGCAGCCAAAAAGAAAAAGGAAGGTTTGGCTGTCACACGAGACTTAGCCAAAGAAAATAGAATGGTAGCATGGAAACAATATATAATTATCACATACATACAGTATGTCTGTGTGATAAGCCTGCAATCACCACGGTTTTGGTGCTGGCTGGTAATACATATCTGCATCCATGCAAACTCTGGAGGGGGCACTGGGAACACAGAGAGTAGCCCAAACAAATTCCCAGTTCCAAATCTGTACTTTGCTTTATTGATAATGTGCTGGGAATAGAATGCTTAGTTCTCACAGGACATAGTCGGCAAAAAAGGGGAAATCTTAAAAACACCCAGGATAACAAGATTGGACAGATTCTGGGGAGAAGCCTTGCAGTAATTAAGAATCTGGCTGGCAGCTAAAGGTGTTATAATGGATAACATGGATTAGACCGTTCCAGTGGTTGTTGAAGATAGGCTGTTGGGCTGTTTTTATCCAGAATGAAGTTTGTTGGTAAAGCTAAAATGGACTGAGCACTCTACAGTAATAAGGATTTATGGGATGTTGGATGAGACTTCAAGAAGACTCACTGAAGCATTCAAGGACATGATCCAGAGGAGAAGACTGCTGAAGAGGAAAAGTGTCATGGGACACTCTTCTGGGTCAATGGGCCAGAAGGCTGGAACAACAGAAGATCAAAGGTTTACTTTTCAGTTGCCAACCCCAGGTTTCCTGTCAGATCTGCAGATTATGAGGAATGCTAAGGTGTCAATTTTGTAACCTCTCTCCTTAAACCTAGATAGGTAAATATCAGTAGCCCTGGTAATTAGTGACATAGAGGGTGCTTATATGCAAAATATAAGGCTCGTACTGTATCATGATGTGTTACAATATGATTACTACTTTGCATTTAGGAAGAAAAGCTTGTTTTGCAAGAAAGAAAATAGGTAAAGCACAAATTGCTTTGTTAGAAAAGGGTGCAAACTGCTCACCCAGAAGAATGCAAACTAATTAGTAGTACTGAAGCTGGAACAGTGAAAAGTGCTTGTATGCTCTGATAAGGCTTGAGTGATATCTGAACAGCTTCTTTCTGTTTCTGTTAACTGACAAAAAAAAGGGGGGGATCCCTGGAACTTCCATGGCCTTTCCTGTTTCAGTCAGATCATGGAACTCATGACCATTCCCTGTCACAGAACTGACTTAAATATAGATGGGTAGGCATTCTTTAGCATCCTAGCATCCTACAAGCTAGGCTTCAGCAGTATGTGAACCGAGAACTACCAGAAGTGCAAGCTGGGTTTTGAAGAGGCAGAGGAACTAGAGATCAGATTGCCAACATTCACTGGATCATGGAAAAAGCAAGGGAGTTCCAGAAAAACATCTACTTCTGCTTCATTGACTACGCTAAAGCCTTTGATTGTGTGGATCACAACAAACTGTGGCAAATTCTTAAAGAGATGGGAGTTCCAGACCACCTTACCTGTCTCCTGAGAAACCTGTATGCGGGTCAAGAAGCAACAGTTAGAACCGGACATGGAACAACCGATTGGTTCAAAATTGGGAAAGGAGTACGAAAAGGCTGTATATTATCACCCTGCTTATTTAACTTATATGCAGAGTACATCACGAGAAATGTCGGGCTGGATGAATCACAAGCCGGAGTTAAGATTGCCGGGAGAAATATCAACAATCTCAGATATGCAGACGATACCACCCTAATGGCAGAAAGTGAAGAGGAACTAAAGAGCCTCTTGATGAGGGTGAAAGAGGAGAGTGCAAAAGCTGGCTTGAAACTCAACATTAAAAAACTCAGATCATGGCATCTGGTCCCATCACTTCCTGGCAAATAGAAGGGGAAGAAATGGAAGCAGTGACAGATTTTATTTTCTTGGGCTCCAAGGTCACCGCAGACGGTGACTGCAGCCATGAAATTAAAAGATGCTTGCTCCTTGGGAGGAAAGCTATGGCAAACCTAGACAGCATATTAAAAAGCAAAGACATCACCTTGCCGACAAAGGTCTGTATAATTAAAGCTATGGTTTTCCTGGTAGTAATGTATGGCTGTGAGAGTTGGACCATAAGGAAGGCTGAGCGCCGAAGAATTGATGCTTTAAGAACTGTGGTGCTGAAGAAGACTCTTAAGAGTCCCTTGGACTGCAAGGAGGTCAAATCAGTCAGTCCTAAAGGAAATCAACCCTGACTGCTCATTGGAAGGACAGATACTGAAGCTGAAGCTCACATATTTTGGCCACCTAATGTGAAGAGAGGACTCACTGGAAAAGACCCTGATCCTGGGAAAGACTGAAGGCAAAAGGAGAAGGGGACGGCAGACGATGAGATGGTTAGATAGCATCACCGATGTAATGAACATGAATTTGAGTAAACTCTGGGAGACAGTGGAGGACAGGAAGGCCTGGCGTGCTATGGTCCATGGGGTCACGAAGAGTCGGACACGACTTAACGACTGAACAACAACAAAAAGGAACTTAACAAGCGAAAGTCGAAGATATGAAAGAATTCCGAAATGTGTTTACATAAGCGAAAGTAAGATATGCAGACAGTTCCCCAGGGAAAGTAGAAGCAGAAAACTGAAAGTTCAAAACAGCTGATGATGTCGTGATTGAGGCGAAGAAACGACGCTGAGCCAGAAATGAAGCTCTAGATCTTTATTGTTTCTACCTTGCACAGAATCTTGTCAAACTAAGCTAGGCTAACAGGTTCTCAGGGGAAAAAGCCCAGGCACCCTAAGGCGGATCCTGCCTGACTTTCTTGGCTGGGCGCCCAAGGCCCTCGACACTGTGAACGCGCTTCTCCCCCTGGAATGCACCCCCTCCTTCCTCGCCTGCGCTCTCCATCACACCACCTCCCCCCTCAGAGGCACATTCCATCACAGATTCAACATGTAGGAAAATGCTAACAACTTCAAATTTAGTACAAAAATAACAGGGAGACAATTATTTACTCTCAATCCTCCTTAATATTTGGAGGGAAAACAAAGTCCAAAACTTTAAAAGAATTTTTTTAAAAAATTGATCCCAAAAATAACGATAAGCACCAAGAGAACCCACTTCTCCTTGCTATAGAAAGCCTCTCTTAAGGTACGCGTACTTAACTCTTAAGGTACACATACTTAACTCTTAAGGTACACGTATTTAAAAGAAATATAAATTGGGTGATTTAGAAATGGGGTGGCCGGTCTTAGTGTCCCTTTAAGGCTACAGCGCGGCTTGGAAATGGTAATGTCCCAGCCTCCCGGATGCTGTTACCAGTCGAACACGAACGCTGTTTGCAATCTTCTGGCTGCAAGCAGCCATCTGGAGGACAGATGGGGTTATTCCAGGTGTTTTCCTTTTTCTGGAAAAAACTGCCTGAGCCCGGAAAAACTGCCGCATTGTCAGTTCTGCCCGCTGAGCCTGCGGGCACAGCTGTTCCGTCCACCATGTCCCCACCAGAAGTCAGCACCCATTAGTTCTTGATCATATCTCTTCTTGCTTCTTAATTAACCCAATAACTTCTTAATTAACCAATTTCCATTATATTCAATTTTATGTTTCTCATGGCATACCCAACTCTCACTTCCATATAACAAAGTGGGTAGAAACATGCTGCTAATACACAGCCATTTTCATTTTTTCAACAAAAATTCATCCTCACAACAGATAATATATACCCGCTATCTTTCTGCCATTGTTTACAAATCTTAAAATTTCTTCAGTTTAGTAAGCATTCTACCAAGGTACACAAATTCATCTATTTTCTCTAGTTTTCCCATTGTTTATGTATTACTTACAATCATTCATTCCATTTTTCCAGTCTGGCAGAACTACCTGGGTTTTCGATAGATTAATTTTCAGATCTATACTCCTCACTACATCATACAATTATCTAATTTTGATTACTAATCATTTGGGTTGTCTGCCAAACATCTGTGCAGAAAAGTATATGCACATGCACATTCCCAATCAACGTACCTGTAACGTCATGACAAGCATTCCTTAGGCACATATCCATGCCTACATTAAACAACCAAGATATATCATTTTCTTGTCTTACTCCCTGCTCAGTATGGAACCATTTGCAAAATAATTCATTTATTCTCCCACATGATTTACTTCCATCATATGGCACTCTTATTGCATTCAGCAACAAACTTTCAACTCCATATTTGTGCAAAATTTGCATAACTCAACTATTAAATTTTATACACTTTATTTTAACAAATGTACAAAAAACATTATCACTTTCATACATATTTTAATGATCTGCAGAAGAGCAAACATCTAGTCGGCATAACTCCTGCTCAGCATTTCTTAAATTTTGCTTATTGTCACTTTTACTCTTTCAGTCAAAATTCTTCCAAACATCTTCACAGATACACTTAACAAAATAAAGTTCCTGTAGTTTTTTTAATTTACTCGTGTTACCTTTCTCTTTGTACCGGTGAACAATAACAGCATTCTACCAATCAGCAGGCACTGATGCTCTGTATACACATTAAATAAATCATAGGCCACTCCATAAGCAACCAACATCCATATTTTTACATTTCTCTAATTACATCATCTACACCTGCAGCCTTACCAGAACGGTTGAGTTCCTTTTCATCATTTTTTTTCTTGGACACTAATATTTATAGCATTCATTTCAGGTGCATTCTTTGAAATATCAGTATCATTCTCCTTATAGCATTCCTTTACTTTAATTTCATTCCAGATAATTTAATCAACATTATTTTTTCCTTCCATTCAGTCTGCTGGAGATGCCTTGTTTCATACTCTACACCTACTTGCAAAACAAATGTTTTATTTTCATCCAAATAGCTCTGCATTTTCTTGTCTTGTTACAAGCATCTGTAACCAAACTATGAATCTTCATATGCACCCACAACAGTTTAACTGGCACCGGTTCTTACTTTTGGCATACATTTTAGCCTTTCATTATAAATCAGTCTATATCTTCACATCTCTACATGAATTTGCTTCAGAAGATCAGACCACATCATTCAGCCTATTACTAAAACATTAGTAAGTTAACTAACATCAATTAGTTAGTTCATTGTTGTTTTCTTATTTCTTGCCTTTAATTTCTTTTACTTACTCTTTCTTACATGGTCACTTTTTAAAGAAGTTTCATAAGTAAAATTTATAATTTAAATCTGCCCCTCCCATCACATTGGTCTCATGCAGCTACATTGACATACTAACACTATATCAATCCTTTTAACAAAAACTATAATTCCAAATGTTTTCATTTTTCTTCATCTGTTTCCTCCTTTCAACTATCTTAAAATTTCATTTTCTGCAACCCAATAGACTAAATAGAAATTTTAAGAATATGTTTCGTCCTCTAGGACCTATTTTGTTCTTAACTATATAATCTTACCTAAACTACATCTTTGCTGAACATTTTTAATAAATAAGTATGTGTTTTATTATCTCTTCTTTTCCTCCTTTTGTGCTACATTTTTCTCACAAATCATTTAGAAATCATGTGCAGTATTATCACACAGGAAAGAAAACCACACAGACATCTGTTAATATAAATAATAAGCTACAGCCTCTGCCCTTGAGCTTGTAGTAATTGTTGATGGATATCACCAGAAGTATGTAGGAGAAATGTGGGAAAAGAAACATGTAGGACAGAAGGCAAGCCTTCAAACAATCCTGGCAGGAAAAACATTTTAAAAAGCAACCACACTTATGCAGAAGTTTCAATTTGACCCAAAGGTTAAATGCACTCATCTCACTCACAAGTTCATATTTAGGAATAAATTGAAGTAGAGAATCTAATAGGGTAAGATTCTGATAATTAGAGCCTAATGGTGTAATTGAAAAAGTCCCTACTGGCCACACAGGTTGCCACTCATGAAGAAGATGGAGGAAAGTGAGTTATCAAAAGTGCCTGTAACCAAAACCACCCAGAGTCCTCCGTTTGGGGGAGATGGGCGGTGATATAAATTTAAATAATAGATAAATAAATAAAATATGGTTAAGCAAAGAAGTAGAGCCCATTATATTCGAAAGCATGCAAATGCAAGTAGATTAATAGGTACCACTTCGGTGGGTAGGTAACAGCGTTCCGCGTGTGTCATGCGGCCACATGACCGTGGAAGTGTCTTCGGACAACGCTGGCTCTTTGGCTAAGAAACAGAGATGAGTACCGGCCCCTAGAGTCAGACACGACTGCACAAATGTGCGGGGGGAACCTCTACCTTTTTAGAGCCCATTATGAGAGCCAGTTTGGTGTAGTGGTTAAGGCATCAGGCTAGAAACTGGGAGACTCTGAGTTCTAGTCCTGCCTTAGGCAGGAAGCCAGCTGGCTGACCTTGGGCCAGTCACTCCCTCTCAGCCCTAGGAAGAAGGCAATGGCAAACCACTTCTGAAAAACCTTGCCAAGTTTTCTGCAGGGAGTTGTCCAGGCAGTCTCCGAGAATCAGACACGATTGAATGGGAAAAAAATAGCCCATTATACCACACATGAGGAGGAGGGGAGAGAAATCTTAACCAAGCCAATGTTTCTTTCTCCCTAGTCTTATCCAGTAAAGCATTCTTGAAATAAAATACAGAAATAGATCAAAATCATGAGCAAGACAAATCCATGTCCTTGAGTAAGGTATTCCAAACTCTCATCCTCTGACATGTACTTTTATCAGGAAAAGGATGGAGAAACATTAGTAGAAATGAAAACCAAACAGCTCTTTTAGAATGTGCAATTCATATTTCAATATAGGAAGCCTAAAATTGCATAGATGTTGTAGAATCATTGTTTTGTTACATTAACATTATTGTTTCTTGGCTCTAAATATAAAGGTCATAGTACAATCACTGTTGCTATACCTTAATACAGTGCTTTCCAAACTGTGTGTCGCGACACTTTAGTGTGTCAAGACACAACGGCGATGGCGCGTCGCCGCTGCCCCTCCAGCGGCGCACACAGCAGCAGTGGCAGCGTGCATGGCAGCGGCGTGCCATCAGCGCTTCTGGGTTTTACCGCAAAACACGAGGCCACCACCGCTGCCACCGCCGCTGTTGGTGTATCACCAACAGCGGGAGTTTGGAAAGCACTGCCTTAATAGTTTGCATATACTTCTTTTTGAGAATAGCAAGTACATCTCAAGTATCTAAATATCATGACATATTGCTACAGACCAGATTTTGCTAATATCAGGAAAATAACGAAGTTCTACTAATATACATTTAAAAGAGGGTGCTAGGACTCCTAAAGAGTTTTATACTGGTGCTTATTATTTTTATATTTACATTACACATAAACCATGTAATGCCAGAACTGCAATAAAGTTACATCAGTATCACCAGCAAACAAACCAGATTAAATGTAGCAAGATTGTACATTGCTATACAAAGCTATAGCTTTTTCTCTAAAGCAGAGCTTTCCAAACTGTGTGTCGCGACACAAAAGTGTGTCGCCACACACAGTCTGGTGTGTCACCACACAACCCGGAAGCGCTGATCATAATCAGCGCTTCCGGGTTTTCCCACGGTGACACGCCAACTGCAGCGCGCAAAACCCGAAAGCAGCAGCAGCGCTTCCGGGTTTTTGCGCACTGCCGCACTTCCGGGTTTTCCCGTGGCGACACACCAACGCCGGTTGGTGTGTCGCCGCAGGAAAAACTTTGGAAAGCCCTGCTCTAAAGTGATTTATTTTTGTCCTGTGTATTTTAAGCAAGATAACCATTCAAGGAAATGTTACATATTAAAAGAGGAAAGCATGCTGACAAAATAAAAACACATTACAAAATGAAAGCATTTTATGAGAGGAGGTTAGATACCATGAAGATGGAATAAAGTCTTTATTATAATTATATAAATCACATAATAAATCACATAATTTGAATAACAATTAAACTCATTAAAGATGTACACTTATGCTAAATCTCAGTGAAGATCCTAATTGTTTGGAACTTTTCCAGCTTCAGGGCTTTTTAACTGGAGACACCAGGTTCCTTCATGTAGAATTCCTTCTGCAGAGATATTTATCCCCTTTTAGGGTTTTGGTCCACAAAAAATATATTAACAACCTTTACTAGTGATTGGTTTCTTCCTTATTCGTATATCTTTGGGATAACAAATGCAATAAGTATATGAACTTTATCAGTCTGCTAAAGCAGGTACAGTATTCTTATTAATTCCCAAGCAGACTGTGTTTGGGCATCAGACTGTGTTTGATCTTCAGAATTCTTTAAAATGCCACTAGATGTCAGCAAAAAGAAACAGAAAACTATTTCCTGCCATCTAATGATCTTCCCAATTTTTGCAGTCCAGATACAATAGCCTTATTTTGAATCCTAAGATTTCCATCACCAATGCTTTAAAACCTTGGGTATAGAATATATTAGATTGTGCTTATACCTGGTTATTGCCAGTTCTACAGTTTTGTTTTCAATGAAATTGCTTCACTGAATTCAATTTTATGATACTATTATTACTTCAGACTTCTTAGAAACAGTTTGATAATGTTGACTCTTAGCCACGGGAAAATTTATGATGGACAGCATGTAAATTCTATAAATATATAACAATAGAAAATACACTGCATAGCCAAATTGTGTCATTTGTATCCTCAGGTTACAACAGCAATTAGGACCAGGATTGCTGTCTCTAAGCGATGCGGTCATAAAGCGTGACATTACATGACTGCATCACTTAGCGATGACAATCTCGGCTGTCCTGGTTGCCGTTGTAATCCAAGCATGTGCAGGTTGTTAAGCAGGAAACAGCAGGAGTCCCAGGTAAGGAGTGCAGGGGTGCGGCGGGGGGGGAATATCCTGGGAGGCGGGGAAGGAGGCCATGGCTCGGCGCGAGTGCAGGGAAGCCAGGGAAAGGAGGCTGCAGCTCCATGCAACTGCAGGGAGGCGCGGGAGGCCTTACTGGAGCAACCTTGGCCAGTTTGGTCTAGTGGTTAAGGTGCTGGGCTAGAAACCAGGAGACTGAGAGTTCTAGTCCCGCCTTAGGCATAAAAGCCGGCTGGGTGACCTTGGGCCAGTCACTCTCTCTCTTAGCCCTAGGAAGGAGCCAATGGGAAACCAGGAGACTGAGAGTTCTAGTCCCGCCTTAGGCATGAAAGCCGGCTGGGTGACCTTGAGCCAGTCACACTCTCTCAGCCCAACTCACCTGACAAGGTTGTTGTTGTGGGGAAAATAGGAGGAGGAAGGAGTATTAGGTATGTTCGCCACCTTGAGTTATTTATAAAAATAATAAAGGTGGGATAAAAATTAAATAAATAAAATAATAAATGCTTCATTTTAGGCTTAATATGATTAAGATTATTATAATTGTTGTATTATTAATTATAATGGCAGACAATTTATATGCTTTTTAGTTTGATTTTTATTATAGTAGACAGAAATGTATGTATAGAATAGTAGTAGGAAGGAAATAAATAAATGTTATCTTTCGGGGGAAGTTGATTAGGATATATACTGTATGTATGTATATGTATGTATATGCATATGTATGTATGTATATGTATGTATATATGTGTATATGTGTATGTGTATATATTCTTTTAATATAAGGGGATGGAGCAATTATACTTAGTGATTTTTATAATGTACCAATTGAATGATTTATAGAAATAATCTGATTTTGGTTTAATATTGAGTAAGGGATTGATTATGGAAAACTTGTATATTCTTGCTGTTAAAAGTCAGAAATTACTTCTTCTTGTAATTGTAAAAAAATGTTCTCTTGTGTTTTCACACTTTTTAATTTTTTAATTAAAAATTAAGAACAGAAGATAGCCTAGATTTGCTAAGGTCAAATCTTGCCAGACTAGCCTCATCTCAGTACTTTTATCAGCTTCTTTAGTAGACTATGGGAATGCTATAGACATAATATAGCTTGCTTTCAGAAAAGACTTGTACAAAATACAACCCAATGGATTAGCAATCTTAAGTGTGGGCCAATGGCATAACAATTAAGCAGATACATAACTGGCTTGAAAATCATACACAAAAGATACTCATCAATGGTTCCTCATCAAATTGGAGTGAGATTACAAATGGGAAGCTACATCCTGGACTGCAAATTTTATTAATAATTTAGATAATAGGTGGAGGAAATATTTATCAAATTTACAGATGAAAAAATTTGGATGGAATTCCTAATACCATAGAAGACAAAAATACAATTCAAATTGATCTTGATAGATTTCATTCTGTTAATTTCAATTTATATCTAACCTAACAGAAACAAATGCAATAACTGAAACAAGAATGGTCAGTGAACTAGAAACTAAATCCTATAAAAAAAGACTGAAGTGTTTAACCTTGGGACAAAAATACTAAGGAAGGATAGGATAACATTGTCTAAATCATGGAAATATATTACACAAAGGGCCAAGACCTGTTTTCTATCATTACAGAGTGCAGGACACAAAATAAGAAGTTTAAATTATTGGAAGTCGGATTGTGAGTGAATGCTAGAATAATTTCCTAGAAGTAAGAGCAGTTTAAAAGTGGAACCAATTACCCCAAGAATTGGTGGACTTCCCTTCACTAAATGGGTTGAAGAGGAAACTAGTTAGCCATCTGCCAGACATGTTTTAATTTGGATTCCTGCAGTGAGTAGAAGATTAAACTCTGTGATTTTATGAATTTAGGAGCCGGGTGGGGGTGGGGTAGGGAAGGAACAGCTCATATTTTACACAAAACTGTTGTCCAGATTGTATCTTGGTTATGCAATAAAAGGTTAGCAGAGGAGATAATCAGGATTTATAGTGCATAAACCAACATTGTTGGTTCAGCTATGGTTCAGCTAGTTTTTTGGGGTCAGTTTCCTAATGTAGGGTTTATATATGGCCAATGGCGTACTATAATAGGTGCTGAAATTTAACATATCTTAAACTTTCTTGTGTAATGTGCACTGTGCTCTTATCAATGCTGGGGAGCATATGTTTACATTTCCCCTCCCATTTAAATTAATAGGTAAGACATTAATGTATTTATTACTCAATGTCAAAGCAGGTACAGGTAGTCCTTGCTTACCGACCATACGTTCAGTGACCCTTTGAAGTTGCGACTGTGCTGAATGAGGGGTACTTACAACCGGTCCTTGAAGTTCCGGCAGTGGCAGTACCCCCGCAGTCATGTGATCGCAATTTGGGCACTTGGCAACCAGCTCGCACTTACAACAGTTGCAGCACCCCGCAGTCACGTGATCGCCATTTACGACCTTCCCTGCCAGCTTCCCACAAGCAAAGTCAATGGGAAAGCCGGCAGGGAAGGTAACCCTCCTTCCCTGGACCTCCCTGCACTTGTATGCATGCACCCCTGCACACAGCACCCCCCTCCCCCAACTCCTGCATGGCCTGCGCTGGGCCTCCTCCACCCCCTGCGACAGCCCCACGCTCCTTACCTGGGACTCCTGCTACTTCCCGCTTAATGACCCATGCATCTTGGGGTTACGATGGCAACCGGGACCACCTGGATTGCTGTCGCTAAGCAATGCAGTCACATGATGTCACGCTTTATGACTGCATCGCTTAGCGACTGCAATCCTGGTCCCAATTGCCGTTGTAACTTGAGGACTACCTGTATGTCCATAGCCTTCAAGCATATCTGTTATGTGTGATTCACTTACAACTCAGCTTCTTTTAGCTGTTCTTACAGTGTTTCATCATCAACTGAGCATTCTAACAGTGTATCAGAAGTGTTCTACTGTCATATTTATTATGTTGAATATTTATCTTACATCTTGCCATTAAATTGGGTTTTTCATCGTATTCTATAGCCTCTCAATCCTAGAACGTAAGATTGCACCAAAATAAAGAATAAATAAGTAAATAAATAAACCTTAATTGCTGATGATCTACAGAAGTATAGACATCTTATTGAATGGAAATGAGATATTTTCTTCCTATTAGCTAGAACATCATTTTCCACAAAATGACACTGATAGGAAATGTGGCTAACTTAGGGTATGATCAAAAGTTTAGCAGTTTTTGAAAGACAAAGCAATTTAAGGTATGTCTACATTTCTCTTACTGAAATTACATTTTACTCAGTTTCATCTGAATCATAATTTTTCATCTGAAACAAATGCTTCTTGATACATTCAATATATATCCAATACCTAACTTAGAAAAGGGAATAGCTTTTTTTACATCTAAAATACATTATACATTAATTAACATAATTCCTTTAGATATGTTTAAATTCCTTAGCATGTATTTAAGAGAGCACAGCTGCATTTTAAAGCATTTTGCTGCATTCAGTGTTCCAATTTGGTTTCAATAATTTAAGAATACATGAGCTAACAGTAACAGTAGCTGAGACAAATCAACTTTTTCTAGTTGGTATTTTCTTTCTTAACAACAAATGTACAAGCTGATATTATAGAAACAACTGGATTTTCCGCACTGCAGCCTTCCGCTGCTTGCCTCCTGTGCAGAAACCATCTGGAAATTAACTTGTTTAAGAAAGCTCTTCCCAGATTTCAACCCCTTCCTTCACTTTTGCCATGGTGATGGTTTAATGTTCTGTCTGACCCTTGTCTACCACAGCCCGATTGATGGACTCACCTGTTTCTTTACCTCTCCTGGACTGGTACAACCCTCCCCACACACATACCTTTTAATACCATTTTTTTCTGTCACAGGAGCTAGAAGGGGAAAGTGGGAAAATCCTTGTCAATTTCAACAAGGCTAAGAAAAAGAAAGTTCCATGTTTCACTGTTCCATCAGTAAACTTGTTTTTTAAAAAGTCCAGCTTTTCCCTTTTCTACAGGTGAACTTTTTTTTTTTTGAATGGCACTGGAGGCCAGTGACCAAAGGGGAGGGGTCATTCCCACACAGGTTGAGGTAGCCAATTAGAGTGGAGGGTTTTGCTTACAAGGAATTGAAGCACAGCATACAAACTGGACAGTGTGGATTGAGCTAGCACAAGATGGAAAACGTTGTTTGTTGACACAGAGCTGCAAAACATGGACAGAATTAGCTGCTGGCTGGGATGAGTTAAGGACAAGATTATATGTTCTTGCCTCATGAAATGGTGTTCACACTGAGGTAGGCTGGAAATATGGATCTTCTTTGTAATACTTTTAAAGGTGCTATTACATACATTAGCAAAAGTAATGTAACACTAATCTGTAATATTTATTACATTTCGCTAAATCCATGGGGAGTCAGCAGAAAGCAAAATAGCAATTATTTGTGCTCAGATGTTTCCATAAATCTGCCAAACTCAAACAGCTGGCCACTAATTCAAACTAATTCAGTCTGATTAGTACACAAATGTAAATTAATCAACTTACTGGCCAGGTCTAGCTACTTCAGCAGTTAAATTTAATTCAGAAGAAGAAGAGAAAGCCAGAGCATAGTTGTGCTGAAAATGTAATTTTGCTGTCCATTGCATAACTATCTTCCTATAAATGAAATTGAGTACCATCATAAAGCCAACTTCACTTTACCCTCAGGAGTGTTTGATCTTTGACACAGCAAGTTACTGTATATATCCTTACACTTATAGATTATGGTTCAAAACAGCAATAACCAAAATCAATAACTAGTGACTGTAATTTTAGCTAAACTAATGGATCATCACACTGACTTCTAAACTAGAAGAGATGTTGAAGGCTACAATTCTAAGCACACAATTAACAGAACGTAAATAATCACTGTTGACTTTAATGGATTTTTTAAAGTAAATAATAATAAAGTTATCTGTGCCCTTTTCTTTAAAAAATGCTATAACCTTTTCTAGCTCCATCACTTTCTGTGAATCTTAAGACTATATGATATTAACAACTCAATTCACTGCACTAAATCTCAATACATTTAGGTTCCAATCAGCAATAAGCATGCAATTATAGTTATAGTGTCAATCTGTAATAAGCATCGCATTTATCTGCAAAGGCAGTTTTCGGGAGACATAAATTCCACAGTGGAATTAATTCCATAAACAAATAAAAAAATTGGGAGATGATATATTAATTGTATAGCATTTTTTCTCTCTAGTCACCCTGGTGTAGTATTACATCAGAGCTAGAAAGATCTGCTTTGCATGACCCACCTAAGACCTAAAAAAGGAAGAGCTGCTTGCAGTTCTGCAAGGCACATTTCAGCAGAATCCAAGTGAGCAATTGCATCAATATCACTCTCCACGTACAGGCACATTTCCACCTTCCCCTGCAGTAGGCACTGCAATAAAGGAGAGTGACAGGAAGCAAAGAGGTGGACCCTTGTCCATGCTCACACTGGGCACAATGCAAGAGAGATGCACCAAAATGGAAGCTATCGGGTAACTTCTCTGCTTCCTTAGCTCCACCAACCCCAGCTCCAGCCCACCTCCCTCTTTTCTTCAGCCAAGGCTTCCAAAGCTGAAGATAAAAGCTGGGTCAACAAGTCCTTCAAATCTCCCTGGGTCCCTTGCCCACATGTCTAAGCAGCGGTGGGACATCTTGAGCTGCTTGTCATTTTCAGGCAGCTAAACTCACGTGAGGGGAAGAAGAGGAGAACCCCTCTAACCTTTGCAGTTGTGTGCACCAGTCCAGTACTTCCAATATCCGAAACCAAGAGCAGGAGGAGAACCCAAATATTAAAGTACCTCCAGCACAAAGCAAGCGTCCCAAAAGGCGACTGGTCAGATAAGAGAGCCAGCTGCTCCTTCTTTTACATTAGCATGGCAGCTGCCACAGGAAGGGGGCAGCTTTGAATTTTTCCTTTGGTCAAGGTCCTCCTTGGTAGCAAGCGCCTATAGGCTACCACCACTGAATAAAGGGAGAGTGGTGGCCGTAGGCGACCATATGCCTCAGCCTGAGGCTGCTCCTTCCAACCCTTTCCGCACTCCTTGCAGTCTCCAGCTTCTGCTACTGCTGACACCTGGCCGGGACACCAGCCGGCCAATCAGAAAAAAGCGCCAGTTCCAGAGGGAGGGGAGAGTGCTGGAGAACAAGGAACGAGTCGGAGAGCGCGCGCGCGCGTGCGCTAGCTTTCCGGCTTTGTCCAGCAAGCCGCGGGGTCTCGCTGTTTTTCCAAAAAGACGGGGATGGAAGAAAAGCGCGCACGCGCGAAACAACGTCCGCGTGCGCTAGAAATGACAGGCGATACCGCGCCCTCCCCCACGGCGCACACGTTGCAGCTGCTGCCAGACGAGAGGCGGGGAAGGGCGAGCTTCGTTTCGGAGCAAGGGAGATTCGGCTGTTGTCCGGAGCTGGGGTGGTGGGGCTACCTAGTGTGTGCCGTATCCTTAAGCAGCGGAGGAAAGGGGCGGGGCTTTAAGTTAAAAGAGCCTTGCCTCGAGCTAAAACCCAGGACTAAATACGCTCTGGAACGTGAAGAGTTTTTAAGATAGGGAGAAATATTCAACATGAGCAGAATACCACTTCCAAATCTCACAGCGAGCTAGCTACAACTAAGGTTTTACAAAAGGGTTTACGTTACAAAGGATCTGCATGCGGGACTGAGCCCCTGCATTTTCATTTTCAAAAACTGAAGACAATAAAGATTCATGTCAAAATAGGAATAAGCAGTATTTTCCACATGGAAACAGAAATGTCTCTATGCTGAACTACAGTTTATTGCTGTTAGTCAATTTTATATTTGCAAAGTAGCCTGGGGACAAGTCACTACCAGATTTGGAGGTCAGCTTTTCAAAAAGAAAGGAAAAAGAGAGGCTGCTGTTTCTATTCTATAAAGACTTAAGAGTAGCATCTTTCTTTTCTTTTTAAACATTCCTGTGTTGTGATACTCTCAAATACAGGCAGCCAAAAGTATTGGTAGTAAAGGTAAAGGTTCCCCCCCGCACATTTGTGCAGTCGTGTCCGACTCTAGGGGCCGGTGCTCATCTCCGTTTGTTAGCCGAAGAGCCAGCGCTGTCCGAAGACGCTTCCGCGGTCATGTGGCCGGAATGACGCGTGCGGAACGCTGTTACCATCCCACGGAAGTGGTACCTATTAATCTACTTGCATTTGCATGCGTTCGAATTGCTAGGTTGGCAAGAGCTGGAGCTAGTGTGGGAGCTCACTCCGCACGCAGGGCTAGGGATTCGAACCTCCGAACTTGCGATCTTCCGATCTACAAGCCTGGCGTCTTACCCGCTGAGCCACCACGCCCCTAAGAAAGTATTGGTACCCTTTCACTTTTTCCCAAAGAATCCCAATTTGCCGTGAAATAAGTTGAAACTGACACAAGTAAATGGCATTCAGCGTTCTTTATTCCATAGTCCAGAGCTTTCCAAACTGTGTGTCGTGACACAAAAGTGTGTCGCCACACACAGTGGCCACCCGGAAGCAGCAGCGCGCGCATGCATGGCGGCAGCGGCAGCGGCGCGGTATCAGTGTTTCCGCATTTTAGCAGAGGCTGCCGCCGCCGCCGTGCACACGCGCGCTGTCACCGTGCGCGTGCGCGCTGCCGTACGCCCCCCACGCGCCCCCCACACCTCCGCCGCCACTGGTGTGTCGCCAGCAGCGGCACTTTGGAAAGCCCTGCCATAGTCCATCAAGCAGACGCTTTGATTTTGATGTATGAGTTAACATATTTATATCTCTAATTGTGATTATATCACTATATAGATATATTTACTATTTCAGTCTCAAAAAATGTATGACAGAAAAGCAGTGTTTTAAGCACGAAGATATGGATTAGAATAACACCACCAAAACTTACTGAAGTTGAAAGGTTATTAAAAAAAAAAAGTAAAGGTTTTCCCCTGCACAGTTGTGTCCAACTCTAGGGGGCGGTGCTCATCTCCGTTTTTTAGCCGAAGAGCCAGCGTTGTCCGAAGACACTTCCACGGTCATGTGGCCGGCATGACGCGCGCAGAACGCTATTACCTTCCCACGGAAGTGGTACCTATTTATCTATTTGCATTTGCATGCTTTCGAATTGCTAGGTTGGCAAGAGCTGGGGCGAGTGCGGGAGCTCACTCCGTCACGCGGCGCTCGGGTTTCGAAGTGAAATTGACCATGTTAAAAGGATTTAATATTGATTTCTTCAATAAAGTCACACTTTTTTTCCCCAATGGCTGGTTTTCAGTCTCTTTCTGGATGTTTTTAATAATCATGGTGAATAAGGATCTAGATAACATATAGTGGTTCTCAAATTTCCAAGCACTTTGCCCTTTTCATTGCAATAAACTAAAAGTATTCATTACCAGTTGATAAGGTAAAGTTAAATTTCATTCTACCTTCATGAATTTCATTCTACCTTCATGATTTAAAATGCTGCTTTATTACATGTCCTTTTGGGACAGCCTTTCACATATTAATCATTTTCAGTCCCCATCATCACCCAAATACTTCTCTTTTCCTCAGTCTTAATTATACTAATCTTATTAAAAGGAATGGCCTTCTAGACCACTTAGGACTTTCTTAGTACTCTGATTTCTTTCCCAGAAATAAAAGTTTATTTTTATTTTTTTCCCAGATAAAAAAATCACAGGCTTCCTAGATACCCTATCAAAAAATTCGTAGAGAACTACTATAGCTCCCAATAATTGTAATAATTACAAAAATGTGAATCACCACAATATACAGATTAGGGTTTTTTCCCCCCTTATACGGTACATAGAAAGTAATACTACAGAACATGGTAAACAATTAGAGGAAAATGGAACCATTCTTAATAGACCAATGAAGTTTTAAACAACAAGAATTTGGAATAGATAAAGCAATTTTTTCAGACTTTGTTCATATGAAAAAGTTGTATTTAGCCAGATAACTATTTAAGATTGTTAGAAAAGAGAGGGGAAAAAATGTTTCTATAGAAACAGTGTGATGACCTTTTAATTAAAAGATAAAAGAAAAAGAACAAACAAAAAAGACCTATGGATTCTACTAATTCCGGTGGAGTTCAATGGGCTTATCATAGCTCTCAAACACATTTTAACTAATTATTCATAGAAGAAAATGCTGCTAATACTTGTTTTTATATTTTAACTGATATAAATCTCCCTAAAATCTCCTTCTACTTCTACCTACCATAGAAATTCAGATTCTTCAAGGAAAAATAGTAAAATGTATTTATTTATTTATACATCAAATTTCTATCACCGCCCATCTCCCTCCATCCAAAGGTTCATCCCAAAATAGAAATAGTTAATGATCTTTGCCATATACAATTTCATCTGAAGTCCATTGAAAGCATAAGTCTACTTTGTTTCTGCAAGGAGAAACATTTCCCAATAAAATAGCTGTAATTGTGGCTGATCCATAGCTAGAATTATCTCTTGTATATACTTTAGGAATAGTTAAATAATACACCAAATTAAAAAAAGGAAAACAATGAGGTTGTTTATGTTTCTTGGCAATATTATCTCAAATGTTGACTCCAGCAGTTCCCAGAAGCTTTAATTATAATCCTGAGTCCATTGTGCTAGATACTGTGCAGACTCTTCAAGTCATTTTGCCTCTTCTTGGGAACTTATGATACCAACCAGTCTAATTTGCCTTTCACATTTCACATTTGTTTAATCCATTCAACCTATTTTGTTTAAGTAAAAAATAAAAAGCACCGTCAATCTAATAATAGGAATGTATTAATGAACAATTGCATTTGACAACAAATTCAAAAATAATATTTTAAGGGGATAGGTTTTTCTAACAATTGCCCTAGATTTTGGGGGAACATCATATATATTAATATTTGTATTGGGTTATGGTTGTTAGTGAGAGCCAGTTTGGTGTAGTGATAAGGGCACCAGGCTAGAGACCGGGAGACTGTGAGTTCTAGTCCTGTCTTAGGCAAGCAGCCAGCTGGGTGACCTTGGCTATAAAAGGTTCCTACCCATGAAAGAAACAAAATGCTTGCTAGTGAATTCTCATGCCTTAATATACTGTACACATGTGCATGGGTGCACCTATCTTAGGCTGACCATACGTCCCGTTTTGAACGGGACAGTCCCGTTTTTTTAACATTTCTGGACCATCCCATCATTTTAATATAAAAGTCAATTTTGTCCCATTTTTTAAAAAACCTGTCAGGAACTAGCCTGTTCCTGCTGCCAGCCGGAACTGAGAGCCAGAAGTAGCTGGAGCAGCACACAAGAGCCAGAGCAGCTGATTGGAGGAAACCCGGAAGAGGAATCGCCTCCGTCTATCAGCGCGCGGCAAAGGAGGTGGGAGTTGGAGGGAACCCAGAAGAGGAATCGCCTCCGCCTATCAGCACGTGGCAAAGGAGGTGAGAGAGGCGGGCCGAGCAGCGCGATAGGCGGAGGCAATTCCTCTTCCGAGTTCCCTCAAACTCCCACCTCCTTTGCTGTGTGCTGATAGGTGGAGGCGATTCCTCTTCCGGGTTCCCTCCAATCAGCTGCTCTGGCTCTTTCGCGCCGCTCCAGCTACTTCCAACTTTCGGTTCCTCTTGTCCCGTTTTTCTCTCAAGAAAATATGGTCATCCTAACCTATCTGTATTACATATACATAAAAGAGGGTTGTTCCCTTCATTAGGTTTGGAGGGTCAGTTTTACAGATAGGTACCTAATAGGAGAGAGTTGCAGGGAGACAGAAAGTAATGTGGTAATTTGTGATTGCACTGTTTTGGGATGCAAGATGGTGGCAAAGAAAAACAGACAAAGAGGTGTCTGCTTCTGAGTGAAGGCTGCCTGTATCCCACAGAAATCCCCCTATGTTCTAGATTTCCTAGCAGTTTACATTACCACGTAACCCTATGTATGTCCTATTCAGAAAGAAGTCAGTGGAGTTTTCTCCCAGGTAAATCGGTATAAACGAGAGGCAGTTTGGTGTAGTGGTTAAGGCATCAGGCTACAAACCGGGAAGAAGCCATCTGGGTGACCTTGGGCCAGTAACTCTCTCTCAGCCCTTGGAAGGAGGCAACGGCAAACCCCTTCTGAAAATGCTGCCAAGAAAACGGCAAGGACTATCCAGGCAGTCACTGGAGTCAACACTGACTCAAAGGGACCAAAAATTTGGTATAGGACTACAGCAATCTCTAGGTAATATATTCAGCATTCTACATTCATACTGTAGGTGAAAGCATTGGCAAAATAAAATGGTACTTTGATTTCTGTGGGATTATCAGAGTAGGAAGCATTCACTAACATAAAACTGATTCATGGAAAGAGGTCTTTCTTGTGAAAACTAGTAACAAATGGAAATGGCAGAAACAGATTGAAATGCAAGCCCTCAGCTCTCATAAAAGTGTGGAAATAGTATGCTGTGATAGTGATGACATCTGTTACTGATTCTAACCTTAACAATTAATAACTCTAGCACAATTAACGAAAGGTTCGAGGTAGATTGGCAATACTATAAGAAGTGTTTGCTAGAACTCAGCAATACAAATCTGCAGGATAACCAAAGTGTTTCCAGGTATGCCAGTTCAATATAAAAACAAAATGATTTTAGCAACTGAAATTGGTTAATTTATTGGTTATCACCATAAATTACTAAGTATAGGTCCATAAATTAATCTAATATTAAATATTAGATGATGTATTTAAACTAATGCAACTTATTAGTACTCTCCAGGTGGGAACTTGAAAAATACTAATCCATACATTTATAACATAGATTTCCTAATGATAGGTAACCTAGAGGAATAAGAACTAAATAGGTTTTAGGAAGAAATTTCAAAAAAAGAAATGGAATCTTAACAATATTCTTACATGGGATCTCAAATATAATTGATAAATAAGAAACACCACTTTTATTCTTCATTCAACTTAAAATGGAAGACAGTCATTTCTGGAGAGTAAAAAAAATGTTCATTCCAATAGCATTAAATGTTATCTTGTATAGGTCCAGGAATTCTTTCTCCCTCTATTGGTTTATTAATGAAATGAGAAACCATATCTTTCAGTCCAGAAAAAAATAAACCCTATATATAACAAAACAAAGCTTACACATTCTTTGCAGCATTTCTGAATCACATGCTACAGTAATTAATGAGAAAATTGTGAAGTAATTCATAAGAAATTCATAAGAAAATTGTGAAGACAAACTGACATGTTTCTTACTGTAAGCCTGAGAATTATTCAGTGAGTAAGAGGTTTTAGTTAATCACATGATGACAAGAGTCTAATCATTAATCCAGGCTTAATTCTTTGTTCTCTCCTCATTTTGTCAGTATACTTACTGTACAGTAAATGAATTGTTCAGTGTAATGTTTTTAAGATTATAAAATGCAAGTTCTTCTCTGAGAAGTGTTTATTAGGTCATTGTTGTTGAGATCATCACACTTGGTGCCTATTGTTATTTTTGTGATTAATTTTTTTTCAAAAAATTCTTTTTAAGCTTTGGATTTTGCTTTCCGTCCAATACTAAGGAGGGTTGAGAGTATATTACCGTCACCCTGTTATTATTTTTGTGCTAATTTTGAAGATTTTAGCATTTTTCCTACACATTGAATCTGCCGTTCTGAACTTTTACTTTCCTGCCACTATTTTCTCTGGGAACTCTCTGTTATCTTATCTAATAAGATTCCGAATTCAGTTCGGAAACTTTCCATTACCTTTCACTGTTGCCGGTTAAGTATCCAGGGGGCGCCATAATTTACTGAGTGATGATCTTAACCAGGCTGTCTGACTTACATCAAGATATTAAAGCAGATATTAAGCAGATTTTTTCTGATTCCTGCCAAGTTATTATGCAAGACATTCAGAGCATTGTGGAAAATATGTGGTCTAAAATGTGCCATCTGGTTGAGGATACTGTGGACGAAATTGAAGAATTTAACAGCAATGGAAATGTCTCTTCTAAGAGAAAGATGGGGGCTTCTGTTGAAATGCCAGATGAAATTGACAATGCTGAATGGAAGTTTAATGGAGAAATTGAGTTGCAAGACATGAGTGAATTTGACTTTCTGATGGAATGCTATGGAAAAGAAGGGGTTATTATGTATGGGAGGTTTTTCGAAGAGAAGTCTGTGTTTGTGAGGGGAGCAGTTGGGCTGTTTGATTTCTTTAAGAAAATAGCTCTGTGTTTATTATGGGGATATGTAAATGCTTTGGTCTATTTTGAAGTGGGTTAAGGGGCTAAAAATATTTATCTGGATGGTCTTTTGGCTTTGGATGATTTTAGTAAAGGTAAAGCTTCCCCCTGCACATTTGTGCAGTCATGTCCAACTCTAGGGGCCAGTGCTCATCTCCATTTGTTAGCCGAAGAGCCAGCACTGTCCGAAGACGCTTCCACAGTCATGTGGCTGGCATGACGCACATGGAACGCTGTTACCTTGCCACCGAAGTGGTACCTATTTATCTACTTGCATTTGCATGCTTTCGAATTGCTAGGTTGGCAAGAGCTGGGGCGAGTGCGGGAGTTCACTCTGCACGCAGGGCTAGGGATTCGAACCTCCGAACTTGCGATCTTCCGATCTACAAGCCTGGCGTCTTACCCGCTGAGCCACCACGCCCCTTTGGATGATTTTACTTATTGTTAACTATTGGGATTAAGATTATTAAGGTTTTTTTAAAAAAAATTAATATTAATTCATGTTTCTTGTGTTATTAATTATAATGGCAGATAATTTACATGCTTTTTTATTTTTTATTTTTATTACAGTAGACAGGAATGTATAGAATAGTAGTAGGAAGGGAATAATTAATTGGTATTTTGGGGGGGGAAGTTGATTAGGTAATTTATACTTTTTCTTTTATTTTAATATAAGGGGAGGGAGCAATGGTATTTAGTGATTTTTATAATGTGCTAAGGCAGGGCTTTCCAAAGTGCCGCCGCTGGCGACACACCCGGCGGCGGCGGCGACACGCGCGCGCACGGCGGCAGCGCGGGGGGGCGTGCGGCGGCGCGCGTGTGCATGGCGGCCGCCGTGCACGCACGCGCCGCCGCTTCCGGGTGGTGTGGCGACACACCACGCTGTGTGTGGCGACACACTTTTGTGTCGCGACACACAGTTTGGAAAGCTCTGTGCTAAGGGGTTGACTTATAGAAATAATGTGATTTTGGTTTAATATAGAGTAAGGGATTGATTATGGAAAATTGCTGTATATCCTTGATGTTTAAAGTCGGAAGTCACTTCTTTTTGTAATCTATTTTTTAAAAAAATTTCTTGTGTTTTCACACTTTTTTAGTTCTTTTTCTTCTTTTTTTAGTTTTTTGTTTTCTGTATCTTTTGTCTTTTCCTGAAATTTAATAAAATTCTTTTAAAAAAAATAAAATGATATTTAGAATTATTAAAGCTCCGGTTCTTCATCAGGGGAAAAAAAAGCAATTTAATATGAAGTGAAAAAAGCAAAAATGAATTTTTAAAAGACACACTGAATCATACTGAGTCTTGAAAAGCCAGTTTCTCCCAAATGAAAGTTATACACTAAATAAATTTTAAATGAAAGTTTTGCTTTTTCTGCACACACACATGCACCTATATACCATAGACATGGAAAATAAGGATATTTTTCTATCAACCATCTCTATAATGTAGGCCAACCATCTCCAACCTGGGGCCCTCCAGAAATATTTGGACTCTAGATACATGGGAATTCCTGTACAGCTAGGAATTTTATAATTTATAAACTCAATGCATCTGGATGGCCGCAGGTGTGAAAGACCAGTATATGCCAGGGCAGCAGTCTAAATTCTCTGTTCTTTTGATAAAGACATAGAAAGGACACCTCAGAGCATATTCTGAAGTAGAGTTTTATTTTCAGTAAAAGAATTCATCTGACTAATACTCCCTTTAGACAAAGGTCAATTTATGTTTCTCTTTCAGCAGCCTCATTTAGAAGTATATATTTGCATGGGAAGATGGAGGAATCACATTATTATAGCAGCTATGGGGACTGTCTTGATTAGCTACTGTACTTTAACATTCAGGACTGCACAGCACAACACTAGATTGCTTTCAAGGAATAGCTTAGTAAGTTTACATTAATGTCAGTGTTTCATAAACTAGAAGCTAGGAGATGAAAGAACTCCAGGCATATAGGAGCAGTTAATGGATTGCACTGAATACAATACAATTATAGGCAATAAATTAAGGAAAGCACAACTAAAAGCAGAAATTGTTAATCAAAGTTATTTGCTTGAAAATCCAAATGTAAGTTGCAACTAAGTTTTCACTCAATAATATGCAATTTAATTTATCTAGCTATGTTCCACTGAAGGTCATTCTGTTCAACAGGTGCAACACACAGTTTGCTTCGAAGTTGTATACTTTGCTACATTCTCAATTTCCTTGGTAGGTAGAGTAATGAGTGGGTTCATTTCCACTATGCTGTGTATATCCACTTGTCATTTATGCATCTCCTGCAGAAACAAATCATGTCAGCATTCTGAAAAAATGAAATGGCATCTGCAGGAGGTGGCTGCCCAAATTAGCTCAACTTCTGCCTTCACAGCTAGCATAAGAGAAAAAAAAACAAAAAAACAAAGAGGCGATAAAAGTAATGTAACAAAACTGAATGGATTTTTCCAAAGGAACAGTAGACGAATGAGGTTTTTAATAATGGAAAGGCGTGTGACCTCTTTTTAGAGCAAATCCGCATTTTCTGCTTGGCCCATTGCAAATGTAGGACACTCACCATTTCCTGTGTGCTTTAATTCAAAACTGGTGTTTTCTGATCTCAGCCCTGTTAAGTCCTTCAGAGTGGATGGTCTCCGGTGCTTCATTCCAATCTAGTAGCAACCCCAGCTCTGATTGGTGGCAGTGCCTTCCCTCCAACAGCTGGTCACTACCCTGGGCTCCCATTTTGATCTGGGCTGCTGGGCTGCTACGTTCTCCTATGTTCTCCTCTGGTTGGAAGTTGGTGTGTGTGTGTGTGTGTGTGTGTTTTAATAATCTTGCAGTTGATCCAACAATGGCCTGTTAAATCAATGAACTATCCTGATACCTAAAAGCTCATGCTCCATTCAACCCTTACATCTCCCAGCGGGTACCCTTTGGATTTCTGCCCATGCAGGGTAAAGCATGCTTCCCTTGCTTTCCCAGACGCTTTCACATTGCCAACAGTAATATAAAGCTTCCCTTCCCTTAAAAAATCAAGTTGCAATGTAGGTATGTTTCTATGAAGCTGAATTATATATTTTTCCTTGCTACAAATTTTCCATAGACCTACAGAGAGTTGTAGGAACAAAAGAACAACCTGTTCCCCTGTTGCTTTGATTATTGTAGCATCAGAGCAATGAGAGGGAAAAAAATAAAAAGGAAGATTTGCATTAGTGATCAAAATGATAATATGGGAAAGGGTTGAAGGAATCTATTTGTACAGATGTCTGGGAAAGTAAAGGAAAAGCATGGAGACTAGTGAGGAAAGAACAATTCATAAAAGAAGTCAGGCACTAGTAGATCAGTCCAAACAAGAGCCAGGCAGTGAGATCTGCCTTCCCTGCATGGATGGGAAGGCCAAGAAGCAGAGGAACAACCGGTAAGGTTCTGCAGCTCCAGCCCAGTCCTGTTGCCCACCCCAACTGGATTTTTTGAAGTTGGCTTAACAGACAATAGCTGGGAGCAGCATCTTAGGCTGCAGTGCCGAATTGCTCTTAGTTCCCCAGGCAAGCCCAAATTAGAGTTTCAGAACAATCTTCCCCCTTCCCAAGGAAAACTTGTATTTATAATTCAATTTTCCAAGTCTTCTATTAGGTTCATCCTGTATCTTTCGCACATTGTTTCTTGGTAAGATCTTGTTCAGTTAAACTTTAGAACAGTCTTGTCCAATAGAACTTAAGACTCTTGGGTGACCTTGATAGGAATTACATTATTCAAGATTTACAGTTTAAATGTAAATGATTTTTTAAATTATGTGTGCCAGGAGAATAATAGCCAGAGTACTTGGAAGAGCAAAGGATTCTACTAAAGCAGCCTTGTCTAGTCTCCAGATTGATGAATTTTAATTCCAAGAATCATTATTATTGTTTATATGCCTGTTGAGGTACAGGAATAGGTTGGTAAGGGATCCGGAACTCAAGATGAGAAATAGACCCACAATTTCTCACAGAAGCTTTTCTCCAAGCCTAATTTTCTTGAGGTACCAAGCATCTCTGTCATACCACTCCAAATGTGCAAGAAATGCACAAAGCAAAAGGCCACCAGAAGGGAAGCCAGAGTCACTTCCAGATTAAAGCCTTGATCTTTGAAAAGAACTTGTTAAAGTTATATCTGAGATCTGAACAATGTTTAAGGTATGCAAGAATGTGCACAGTTATATGCAGAGAGAGAGGGAGAAAAAGAAAAACCTGGATTTTATGGTGTGCAGGAAAGGATCAGAGGCAACATTGTGCTGAATCTTAAACTGTTTTGATTATTTACAAAATTGACAATAAATCACAATGAAAAGATTTACATTTAAGAGTACAGAGGCTATTAGTCAATTATTATTAATATTATTATTATTTATTACATTTATATCCCGCCCATCTCCCCCACAAGGAGGGACCCTGGGCGGTTCACAACAAGTTTAAAATCAATTAAAACAATAAATATCAATAATAAACAATAATATATACACACACACACACACACACACACACACACACATTATGCAATTTGATCCAGGAGTGGTAGATCTCATTTCCCCGGTCGATAAGGCTGGTCAGGGCAGATCTAAGGGATAATGTCCAACTACTGCATTTGGATCAAAATAATGCTTCTCCTTTGTCAAGCAGCTAGTCAAGTGTAAATTCTCACATGTATATACACATCATATAGTAAAGACTACACACTGATACCCACTCAGAATCAGATCTGCAGCTTGGGAGCAATTTAAGCTCAGTTTTCTATGGTAAGATCAGCTATGAAAACATATATAAAACATCTTAAGAACATCTAATTATGTTCTTAAGAGCATTTGCCTGGCTTCCCTTCCAAGCCACTGGATGCTGCTATCTTCAGTCACATTTGTAAGACTGAAGGTCATCAGACAGCTTTTATATTTGTGAACAATTTAATACTTAATAACTATACAGCAAAAGTTCAATCAGGTAACTAGGCTGAGGGTTCCTTCCTTCTTGTAACATAATGCTCAATTTTCACGCTTTGGCTTGTTTTTGTATCTATCATCACAGCATATTATCTTTAATTTCCTAAACTAACATTTCTAATGACATTTGGGCAAGGTTCCCAGTAATAAATTTGCACATGCTGTCATTTGGTGCTAGGATACACAGCCTTCTGATCAGTTTGCACTGCCTGTCAAGCTATCATTCTTACGTTATCTAGCCTTGAGCAATTTATAAAATGGAGTCATGTCATTCTTTCCCCATTAAAAGTTATGCATTCTATTTCTTTCAGCACAAAGACAACCTTGTTCCAATCAACTAGAAATTTTTAGTGTGGAGGTGGGAGTGAAGCAAAACCTCTTTCCTTTCCTCTTGAATATGTGCAGTCATTGTGTAGGTATGTTTTAAGAGCAAGTCTCTGGAGAGTTTTTGCAGCTTCATAACTGGAGATGTTTGCACAAATATTAAAGAAAGACCAACGTGAACTTGGGCCAAAAAAATAATCAACAATAGACAACTTCAGATAAAGATAGACCACTAACAGATTCCTCTAGCGCCTTATTTTTGCAAATACAAACCCTTTTGGATCACTCAACCCTTTTAAACATTTCTTGGATTCTTACCATTTTAGTAGGAGTTTTAAACTGAACTATTAATAGTTTTGTGCTGTCATGAACAGAAATGCATTTCATTTGTTTCTTAGCTAAGGTACTCTATATATTTTACACTTTATATTTTGTTTGTTTGTAAAAAGCCTACTGAATGTTTGATGTGTTAGAGATTGGGTTTTAACCAAGCACGTCTCACACAAGTTTGAAGGAGGAGGCAGCCTCTGCTGTAACCTAATCTTACTTGCTTTGTGTGGGAGGGGCTGAATCCTGATTTCCTGCCCCTTCCCTTCTCTTTCCTCTTTCTGCTCGAATCTCCTACAAAGGAGGATGGCAGCTATGGCTGCCCAAGTTTGCTCATACTTCCATCCAGTTGGGCCACATTAGAAGCATGTGGTTCACGTCATAACCAATTGCTCGCATGCATGGACCGTTTCTACCAAGGAACTGTGAGTTACAATAAAATTGTAAAATCTTTTTTTTATGTTACTTTACATTAACGTGTGAAGTGTGTTTATTTTGTGTTTTGAACTGATTAAGCCTTGTGCAAGTTTATGGGAACGCTTCTACTCTGCTATATACTAATAAGAAGCTGCGTGGAGTTCTGGTACTACCATCCCAGAATTCCTACATGATGATGGACTACTATGCATATTTACAGACCAAATCATCTCTATCCTCACCTTGTAATACTCCATTCCTTCAACCAATTTTTACCCAACATAATTCTAGCATCAAAAATGGGGAAGAAAAATGCTTGAAGGGGAATGGGGAGAATGAGGTGGTTTTGTTGCCACTTTCTTTAAACTCCTCCTTCAAGGTGACCCCCATAAATTAACCAGAGAGATATAGCGATAAAATATAAGTGGCTTTCCTACTGCATCTCGCAAAGATTATATTCTACACCTCTAGGAAGAAACATCCTGAGTGCACCTGCAGACATGAGAGATACTCAGGAAACTATTTTATGCTTGATAAACATAATGTAAGTAGCACCCCATTGGGAGCAAGCTAAAAAATAAACATGACCTTCTATAAGAGAATATTCCAATGTCAAAGCAGCACCTTGGATCTAAATGAAGATTAAGAAGCAGCCGAGTTGGTAAATATTTAATGAAGCTACTCAGGTTCTACCAGAAACACAAATCTTACAGAGCCACAACCACAAGCCTTCATCCGAACTGTCAAAAGAGATAATGTTCCAGCTCAGCATTCACGTAAAAGAATGAGCAAGGGCATATTAAACAGCAGTAAGTACAATAAAGTCTGGGGTACCTTGTATGTCAGGAGGTTTAGAGACTCACAGCTGTTTTTCAAAGATGGTAGGTAACTTCAGCTAGCCTGCTAGGGCAGAGGAAGAGGAAGTGTCCAAAGGGAGATGTCAGCATTTTGTTTCACCTGAAAGTGTGTTATAGGGCCACACACTGACACTTGCATGGATAAATATACCCCACCTTTCCTCTGTGGAACTCAGTTTCCCCCAACTTTTTCCTCCTCACTACATCCCTGTGAGGTAGGATAGGCCAGCAACTGATGAGGCATATGACTGAGTGGGGATGTGAACTTGGGTCTTCAATCCCAGTCCAGGTCTTTCTTCCTATCCATTAAAGACTGCAGACAAGACCTAAATGGACACAAAATGACTTCAGTGCCCCTCACAACAATGCTATTCAAGCCAAAAGGAAGTTTTCTGTTTTCATCTCTGGAGTATAATAGTTTATGATCAATTGTGATTCCTGTCTGAACACGTAGCGCTCCTTGAGTCATAGAACAAAATAAAGAATATTTATGGAGTTGCACATACACAGCTACAGCTGCAAAATACAGAGAAAAATGCCTGCAAGACTCCCCCGTTCACTAAAAAGTTGTAAGCACCCAGCGTTTAAGATATTTATCAAAGCAAGACTTTTATTTTTTTGTCTCTTCAGATGATGTTTGTAAACTCTACAGGCTAGGGAGCAATAATACCTGGGCTTTGCTTAAGCAGCAAATACCTTCACAGTACAATCTGTCTGATTTTATAGATGTTATATTTTACATGTGGAACCTTAACTGAATTTCTTCATGATTTGAAAGAGAAGAGAAACCTATTTCAAACTCAGGAAAGGAAATCATTTCTTTGATGCAAGCTGGCAGAAGTGTAACTAAGCTAGACCAGGGTGGTTGTTGTTTTTAATTGTCCCATGGAACTCTGGGGTTCTACAGGAACTTCATGAGGTTCTGTAGGAGATTAAGGGGGGAAATTAACTCAGAGATAATTTCCTATCACTAGAGCTTTGCTTCTTGATCACAGTTCTGGGAATTTTTAAAAAGCAGGTTCCATGGCCTGACCAAGTTTGAAAACCCCTGCGGAAGACTTTCTCACCCTCAGAGTTCCTAGCCCAGGCTCAAACAGCCATCTCACAAAATGTCCATTGCTTATACATTATTTTGTTCCTATATTTACTGACTCTTTCAAGCCCAAAGATGGGGGGGGAAGGGGGGCATTGCACACAAAGAGAATATGAACTACGTTTTATTAGTTCTTTCCATCATCTCTGCCATTTTCTCATCCATTTCAATGAATGAGAACCGAGCAGAGAAGCTGTTCAATATTACTGAACCTGCACTGGGTGAAAAGCAAGGCTTCCAAGAGACAGATCTGAAAATGTGGGAGCAGAATGAAAACAGAGAAGCAGGTATTAGATTTGATTAGTCAGGGTCTTCAGGACCCTGATCTAATCAGAGCGACTTATTAGCCAGTATCTGTTGCCCAAGACAACCCTGGCTGCTGGCCACCAGGACACCAAATGGCTCTTGTAGTGGATGTTGTGCTGGAAGTTGCTGAGTGGTTTTAGGTGAATTGAGAATCATAGTGGCCTGCATTCCTGGTAATACTTGTGGCAAAGACAAAAGAGGTAACTTTCACAACAGATCCACAGAGTGAGCAAAAGCCCAAATTCTTCCTTTGTAAACTTGCTTATCACTTGGGGCATTACTTTCCATGCAGGGAGAACAGACCCAACTGACAGGCAGATGACTTGGCAGGATGCTTTTCTGCTGCATGGTGGGGTGGTTATCGACAGCCAAAGTCTCCAGCCAAGTGACCTTCTGACAGGCCCTGCACAAGGGTAGAGTGACAGCAGCCCCATCATGCTCTCTTTGTACTGTAGATGAGACACAGCATATGATCCACAGGGTAGATAGAGATTTCCCAGTAAAGCAAGAGTACAAAACCTCCACACACCCCAGAGGTCTGAGAGACAGCTAAATCCACTGCCTAGCCCTCTGACAAAATTAGCCTGCTTCCCCAGACCCAGGCCCAGCCCATGTTAGGGAGAGAGACTTCCCAGCAGGAAGTCCATCTGTCATTGCACCTTACCTTGTCCCACCATAAACAGTTAGGACAGCACCATTTGCCAGCCTTGTTAAAGAGGCAGAGTGGAGATGAGTTATGGGACAGAGCTAATTTATACTGGTATACTTTGTGCTGTCTAACAGCTTGGACAAAAGCAAGTGAAACTGGCAGTTTGGGTGTGGTAAAAGTGTGGTAAAATGAGCCATTTGGGCCTCAGAAAGATCACTCCTAGAATACTCAGAATACTCCACAATAGAATATTTTGCATGCCCTACCACATACAATACTTGTTGGAATGATTAGATTTATTTGTGCTATTTTTTTACATTCCCCCACTCTTTTTACTTGCCATCTCGCCATCATTATATACTAGTAGGAGTGACAGAATATGTTCCCAGTTAATTGTTTTTAAATTTTCATACATAAACACTCATACATACATACACACATACACACACACACATACACAAACATACTTACTGTTCCAACATGGCCTTTCTATAATCAGTGAAGCACAATTCTTTTTTGTAATCAGAATTTTATTAAGTTTCAAGCAAAGATAAAAGCTACAGAAAAACAAAAAAACTACAAAGGGAAAAGAAAAAAAACTAAAGAAGTGTGAAAACACAAGAGAAAATCTTTTTAAAGTTACAAAAAGAGGTGACTTCTGACTTTTAACAGCAAGGATATAAAAAAATTTCCATAATCAATCCCTTACTCTATATTAAAGCAAAATCACATTATTTCAATAAATAATTCCATTGACACATTGTAAAAATCACTAAATATAGTTACTCCCTCCCCTTATATTAAAAGAAAAGAAGAAAAATTTATATAACCTCCTAAACAACTTCCCCCACCAAAGATAACATTTATTTAATTATTTCCTTCCTTCTACTATTCTATACATTTCTGTCTACTATAATAAAAATCAAACTAAAAAAACATATAAATTGTCTGCCATTATACTTGATAATAAAACAATTTTAATAATCTTAATCATATTAAACTTAAACCATCCAAATAGACATTTATTTTTTAATATACCTTAATAATGTTAGTCCAAATTGTTAAAGATAAATGAAATCAGCCAAACACTAAAAGAAATCCAGATAAATATTCTTTAACCCTTATCCCACTTCAAAATAAACCAGACAATTTACATATCCCCACAATGTGCACAGAGCTTTTTTCTTTAAAAAATCAAACATCCCAACTGCCCCCCTCAAAAACTCTGACTTCTCTTCAGGAAACCTCCCATACATAATAACCCCTTCTTTTCCATGGCACTCCACCAGAACATCAATTTCACTTGTGGCTTGCAACTTGCTCCCTCCCTTAAATTTCTCCAACTCGACTATCCGATCTTCATCCAGCATTTCAACAGAAATCCCAATATCACTCTTAGAAAAAACATTTTAATTGCTGTTAAATTCCTCAGTTTCATCCACCACATCCCCAACCAGATGACACATTTTAGACCTCATATTTTCCACAATGTCCTGAATCTCTTGCATAAAAACTTGGTAGGAGTCAGAAAGAATCTGTTTAAAATCTTGGTGGAAGTCAGAGAAGATCTGTTTGAAATCCTCCATGTCTCACGCAGTAGATTATGGCACCCCCTAGGAGCTTAACCAGCAAAAGTCAAAGATATGGAAGAGTTCTGAAATGTGTTTACACAAGCGAAAGTGAGATATGCAGACAGTTCTCAAGGGAAAGTAGAAGCAGAAAGCTGAAGGTTCAAATCAGCTGATTCAATGTGTAGGGAAATACCAATATCTTCAAATTTAGTACAAAAATAATAATAGGGAGAAAATTATTTGCTCTCAATCCTCCTTAAAATTTAGAGGGAAAACAAAGTCCAAAACTTAAAAAGAATTTTTAAAAAGTAATCCCAAAAATAACGATAAGCACCAAGAGAACCAGCTTCTCCTTGCTGTAGAAAGCCTCTCTTAGGGTACACGTAGTTAAAAGAAATATAAATTGGGCGATTTAGAAATGGGGTGGCCGGTCTTAGTGTCCCTTTAAGGCTACAGCGTGGCTTGGAAAATGGTGATGTCCCCGCCTCCCAGCTAAGCTCTTACCAGTCGAATGTGAACACTGTTTCCGATCTTCTGGCTGCAAGCAGCCGTCCAGAGGACAGATGGGGTGATTCTAGGTGTTTTCCTTTATCCGGAGAACACTCCTGGGCTTCAGGAAAACCTGCCTGAGCCCAAAAATACTGCCATATTGTCAGCTCTGCCTGCTGAGCCTGCAGGCACAGTTGTTCAGTCCGCCATGTCCCCACCGGAAGCCTCAGTGAAGCACAATTCTATGCCTTTTTGGTATTCTTTGGCTTTCTCAAATATCCAGCATGCATCAACAATAATGTCTCATGTTCCTTGGCCTTTTCTAAAGCCAGCTTGAACATCTGGCATCTATTTTTCCATGGAGTGCTCTGATCTGCATTGGATGATCCTAAGCATTATTTTGCTAGCATGTGAAATTAAGGATATTGCATGATAGTTTGCACACTCTGTTAAGTCTCTCTTTTTTTTTTTTTTGGTATTGGAATGTAGATTTACCTCTTCCAATCTGTTGGCCACTGTGTTGTTCTTCAGATTTGCTGGCATAGCTTGGTTAGTTTACTGATTCTTTCTGTTGCTTGTCATATTTCTGTGGCTGTTCTGTGACTTCCTGTAGCCTTCATCTTCATTTTGTAGTTCTAGAGGTTCTTGTAAGTTAAGGTTAGGGTTCTTCAATGAAACTGTGTCCATACAAATCCATTGCTAAAATTTCAACCGCATAAGTGCTTTGCTTTCCAAACTATCCACTGTACTAAAAGAATTCCCTGTTATCTGGTTGGACCAGATTTCTGGCACCTTCAAGCTACAGAAATGGTGCAAAAAGAAATCATACTAGACTTGAAGTTATGTTTATCTATACCATATGTCATGGAAGTTCTGCCCACAGAATGTTATATTTCATATGCTTTTTGAGCAAGATTAACTTGGGGAGCAGGTTGTATCTGAAGATAGAAATAAAACTTTGTTCCTGTCTCACCAAGGAAGTTAAAAATGTGTTTTTAAGCAGTTGATAGCAGACAACAAAACCTTATAAATCACAATATAAGAAATGTTTTTATCTCTGGAAAACTGAAGACAGTAACCTAAGAATCTGTGAATAATCTTGACCCTATAAAATATGACACTATAAAACCACCAGACTTAAATAGGTGCAGTATGAGTGCAAGAAATTCTTTTTTTAAATCCTGTATTTGTAAATATCATTATTTCTGAGATTAAAAAACCCCTCTCTAGGAAACAACTGATAAAAGTGTTTAAATTGGGCTGTAAAATGCAAGCTGCCCAAAATCATGACAATAAGACACTATAGGAAGTTCATAGACATCCAATGAATGAACAGCATATCAGATTTGCATAGGAAGACTTGGGTCCCAATCCCCACTTTTCCATGAAGATCACTAAATGACTCTTAATAGTTCAAAACACATTTCAAGCCTAATCTACCTCATAGGGTTATTGTGAATGGAAAATCTGATTCCTCCCAGCACTATCACAGAAAAAACAGAATATCCTTAACAATGATTATGAAAACTGCATATCATAGAATACATTTCTCAGGATGGTGGTTCATTCTATATTTGAGCATGTTCAGAAGTGTTTGTACAATTAGCATACTGCATGACCTCTGAAATCTCCATATATCTATGTCAGGGTTTCTCAACCAGGGTTCCGTGGAATCCTAGGGTTCCACGAGAGGTCACTAGGGGTTCCCTGGGAGATCACGATGTATTTTAAAAAATATTACAAATTTGGGCAACTTCACATTAAAGAGGTAAGTTTCATTCTTTATTTTTAGTTTAAGAACACTGTTAATGCATATATGCAGGCCTACACATGAAACCAATATAATAATTTTGTAACTTCTGGCCTATGTTTGAGCCTGAATGTGCAGGGGTTCCCCAAGGCCTGAAAAATATTTCAAGGGTTCCTCCAGGGTCAAAAGGTTGAGAAAGGCTGACCTATGAATTTGAGAGCTATGAACAAATGACCTTTTGAAAGCCAGTAGGTGGAAGGAAAGAGAAGAGGATGACCAGCAGCAAGGTGGATGGACTTAGTTACAGTGGCAATGGGTACACTGTTGGGAGACCTGAAATAACAGGTTAGGGATAGATTGTCATGGAGAAAATCTATGTGTTCACCAGGAGTCGAAAACAACTTGATGGCATGTAATCAATCAATCAATCAATCAATCAATCAATCCTTTAGGTGGACAAAGAAATGACAAGGGACTCACTTTGACCAAATTTTTCCAGAGACAAAATCTCTAACATTTTCTCAGTACCAGGGATTATTCATCAGAATATGATTTTATCCAAGATAATTGTTTTGCTGCTGCAAGTGAGAACAGCAGGAGCTGTTGTGACTTTCAGATCTTCATTTTGTAGTCTCACATTGCTCAAGATTTATCTGTTGTTGTCTATGTTGGAGGTCCCAGCAAATCAGCATTACCATGTAGATGAGCGCTCTAGGATGTGCTTCAAGAGGAAGTTGTTTGTTGCTCCTCCCACCTCCTCCTCTCTCTCTCTCTGCCTCCTTCCACCAACAGAGAAGGACCATGTGGCTGCTGAGCTCCTCTCCATCTTGAGGCCATGTGGCCTAGAATCAGGAAAATTTCCCCCTTTTCTACACACAGCCCTTGGCAGCAATGAGGGCCAAGGGTAAAAACAATTTAGGGAAACACAGAAGAAGAAGAATCATTCCTAACAGAATGGATGTAACTGTAACTGGACCAAATAAACGTAAGAACTCTCTTGTACTTACTTTTGTAACCTACTTTGTCTAAGCGTATGATTCTTTATGCTTGGGTGGGCTAAGTGTGTTAAGATCAATAACCTATGTCTCTCTAGCATACTCATTAATGCTATTTTGATAAAACGCCTTTCTGTGTGTGCTTATTGTTTCACTGCATTAAGCTCTGCTCCATTCAGTGGTACTAGCTGCCCACTAATGGTCATCATATGGTTATGGGCCCAGACTTTTACAGAAGGAGAATTTATTTTTAATAGAGAAAAAGATAAACAGCAAAAATTTTCTTTTTTGGCTTGTTTTGTTTTTGCATGAGCATTGTTGTTTTTGAGAGAATACTCAGTGTAAATGCTGAGGAGGTGATCTTGCACAGGAAAATAGCCATAAAGCATAAAGGGAAGAATTTCTTTTCTTTTCTGAAAGTGATTTTTAAACTTTTTGCTTAGACAAAATGGCCAGTGTACAGCTGCCTTACAATCCAGTAATTTTTAAACTAAAATCCGGAGAGTTTTATCCCTGGAAAATTTGGATGGAAAGTCAGGCAAGGATTTTGAATATGCATAATATTTTGAAGGAAGATCCTCCAAGTTCAGATTCAGAAGGCTATGAAAACTGGGTAGCCAATGATCTTAAACTCCAAGGATTAATTATGAATTCCTTGAATGGACAAATGATGGTGCAGATCCAGCACAGGGAAACTGCAAAAGAGATCATGGAGAAATTGTTCAAACTCTTTGGGGAAGGAGGAGATTCCCAAGTTGTTAATCTGGTGAAACAGTTATCCAATGTGAAACTCCAACCAAATGGAAATATTGATGAGCATATTTCCAAAATTCAATCATTACTGCACAAGCTTGCTTGCAATGATATAATTTTGGATAATAGAATCAAAGTAGGATTTCTATTGGGATCTCTGCCTCAGAATTTCTCAAGTTTTGCTGCCAGTATAGGGATCCAGTCAACCCCTATCAGACTTAATTCAAGAATTAAAGTTTGAACATTGCAGGCAGGCCTCCTATAGAAATTCCAAGCAGGACCATCATGAGGTAGGCTATTTTACAAAGGTGCCTCGGGGCAAAGGTGATGGTCAGGAACAGAGGAGCGATTCAAAAACAAAGAAACCCATCAAGTGCCATTTTTGTGGCAAGAATGGGCACCTAGATAAAAACTGCTGGGCCAGGAAGGCAGATCAGAAAAACAAAGAGAAAGCTCCAGATGCAACTCTTCTTGCATTTTCAGCTATTAATAAAAGTTGTTCTTCCTTCATCTTAGACAGTGGTTGTAGTATGCATATGCTGAAGGATTGAAATCTCTTTATTGAGTTGAACCCAAGTTCAAAAGAAGAGATTGGCTTGGCTGATGGAAGAACAATCCCAGTGGAGGGGGAGGGTTGTGCTCTCCTAAGGTGCAGAAATGGTGCCACCCAGAGGGATTTGATTGCAACTAGCGCTTTGTATGTTCCAGGCTTAAGCTTAAACCTGATTAGTGCATCTGTACTCATGAAGAAGGGCCATACCATTCAATTTAAAGGTGACAAGTGTGAAATAATGGATCAAAAGGGTGTCTTTTTAACAGGATTCCTAGATCAAGGACTAATGTTTCTCAGTTGTGAAAGGCCAGACGTGGTGTGCGTGGCCAGTCACCGAAGAAAGGAGGATTCAAGTGAAATTCTCCAAATGAAGAGAAATGAATTGGCAGGCAGTCTGGAAATCAAGGACTGTCGTAAGTCTGATGCAAGGTACAAAACCTGCATACAGGGAAAGGCCACCAGGCCTGCAATTCCAGAACAAAGCACCAGGAGCTGTAAACAGCCCCTTGAGCTAATTCACACTTACCTGTGTGGGCCAATTCAAACATCTGTTGGGGGTAACATTTCAAAAGAGAAAAGAATCAAATTAGATTCCAAAGCAAAGGAAGGAATCTTATTGGGTCACCCACTGGGAAGCAAAGGATATAGAGTTTCAGATCCTAAGACTGGCTCAATCCACACTTGCAGAGTGGTGCATTTTGATAAAACAAAGCCAAATCAAAATCCTCTAGCTAATAGCACTGCAGAAGGGGGAGGTGAAGAAGGTTTGTTCGAGGTACCTTACCCAGTGTTTCCAGATGCAGCGAGCAGGCAAACCAAGAGAGAGGAAGTCGAGATGGAAATTCCTCCTGTGTCAGATGATGAGGATCCAGGAGGGACAGAAGGGGCAGAGATGCAGTGTGATCCAGACACGAGTCCTGTTCCAGACCTGAGACGCTCATCACGATCCAACAAGGGAATTCCAGTCAAGCGACTGTCCTACCTCGCAGGGGAGGCATTGTGGAGGAAGCCTGCATCGTGGAAGGAAGTGCAACAGCTGCCACCAGCTGAAGCAAGTAAGTGGAGAGCAGCAGCACAAGAGGAATTTGAGGCTCTGCAACACAACAACACTTGGACGCTCACAAAGTTACCTGTTGGCAAAAAGGCAATTGGTTGCAAATGGGTCTTTAAGACCAAACAGAATGAGAAGGGAGAAGTCCAAAGGTACAAAGCTAGACTGGTAGCCAAGGGGTATTCACAAAAGTATGGTGAAGATTATGACCAAACTTTTGGACCTGTTGTGACCCACACAACAATTCGACTTCTTTTAAGTCTAGCAGCCAGTAGAAACATGCAAGCAGAGCATATTGACATCAAGACAGCGTTCTTGCATGGTGAAATTCAGGAGGAGTTGTACATGCAACAACCTGAAGGGTTCACTGATCCAAAGAAAAGGCATTTAGTGTGTAAGCTTCAGAAGGGGATCTATGGACTGAAACAAGCAGCAAGGGCCTGGAATGTGACATTAAACCAGATGCTAATAAAGCTAGGTTTCACTCAGGGCAAAGCAGATCCCTGTCTTTACACACGACACAAGAATGGCAGAGACATGTTCATTCTGACATATGTGAACGATTTGATTCTCTGTTATGAGGATCAAAGGGACATTAATGAAATTGTATCCAACTTGAACATGGAAGTAGAGGTGAAATGTCTTGGGAAGGCAAGCCACTACTTGGGGATACAAATTGACAGAGAAGAGGATGGAAGTTTCCTCCTTAGTCAGAGGCAAAAGATTCTAGAGTTATAGGAGAGCCTGGGGCTGGAAGATGCAAACACAGTACCAACTCCAATGAAAACAGACTTTCACAAAGTAAAGGACATTAGTGAACTATTGACTCAGAACAATGGATACAGAGAGTCCATTGGGAAGCTGTTATATCTGTCAACCACAACAAGGCCAGATATGGCGATCCTCTGCAGAAAGACCAGCGCACCCACCCAAAGGGACTGGACAGGCATTAAGCGGGAGTATTTATTTTGATAAAACTCCTTTCTGTGTGTGCTTATTGCTCCGCTGCACTAAGCTCTGCTCCAGTCAGTGGTCCTAGCAGTCCACTAATGGCATCAGTCTGGAGATGCTGCAAAAAATAAAAATGTCAGCTGCCATCCAGGCTTGGTAAACAGAAGAAACTTTTGCATACTGTCCCTTTTGTAGGTGCCAGGAAAAAAAATCTCTAATTTTCTCAGTAAAAAAGGAATCTTCTGGAAAGTGCTTGGCTCAGTGAAGTGACCTCTCTACAGTTCCTTGATACTAGTTTATGAAATTTTAAAAAGCCACATTTGAATGAATTTTGACAAAGAGCCCAGGGTTTGGCATATAAAAAATAGTTTTGCTTTCCTTCATCAAATGCATGCTAATTTGATTAACTCTGTGGATTCAAATTCCTGATGTTATTTGACTAGAATAAAACTTTACATTTAACAGGAACAGATAATTTTTCAGTTTGTTAAATTAATAGAACTTCTTATTCAAGCCTTCTTTAACTTTTTAGGCTTTTCATCTCTGTGTGTTCAATTCGTAAGAAAATTGCAAGCAGAAAGGATAAAAATAAAACACTGTACAATATTTTCAGCATCATGGTGTCAGAGCTCTGCAGACCTCTGCCAATATCTTAGATAAGTATGCATAGCGAGGGTGGCGTGCAACAGACACGGAAGAGGCGCCTGCCTTTGAAATAGACGATTCACACCTAAAGCGGCCAGCGCCAGTACACATCTATGCAAACGGATGTCTGAGCACCCTGGAGCCATGTGCTACACGTGTAAACATCAAAGGACTTCGGGAGGGGGAATGTTTAAATATGACAAGCCATGCTTTGCTGATTCATTCAAGTCTTTGTTCGTGCTAGCCTTCATGTCTTGTAATAAATCTTTCTGCTTCTAAGAAACCGCACGTCTGTGGTTTACTCTAGAGTAAGGGGATTTCAAGCATCGGATGGAGCACCTTACACATGGGGGAAGAAATCCACCAGGAATCCTCTTTGCTTACTGTTAGAGAATAAAGCCCCATCTCACTTCCTATTAGCAAAACTAAATATGTGGAGTTCTTGGTGCTCTCTGAATTTGGTGGTTTGCTTGCAGATGTTTCATTACCTAACTAGGTAGCATCATCAATGCATTACCTAGTTGGGTGATGAAGGTCCTAAATATAGAAGTGGCTTGACATTGCATTCTTCTGGGACATTTCTTGACTCCCCAGTGTAACCTACAATGCTAGGATTTCCTAGTTGTTTCCCATCCCAATAATAACCAGGCTCAGCTTTGCTTTTTCAAGGATAGCCCAGTTCAGCTAGGTGGTGCCATCTACTGAAGGAGTTCAAGGTGTCATCCCAAACAGGGACATTTGCAACTACAAAAGAGCAACCTTGTCCACCCTGTCCAAGTGCTGGGGGCTGTAGGGGTCTGGATGGGGAAAAACAGGCTTCAGCTGAACCCTGGTAAGATGGAGTGGCTGTGGATTAATGGTCCCTCGGTTTCTGGGACTTTGTCATCTTTAGTTCTGGATGGTGTCGCACTTCCCCAGACAGACCCGGTGCGTAACTTGGGGGTCCTCTTGGACTCACGACTCCTGCTCGAAGAGCAGGTGGCAGTCGTGGCCAGGAGGGCCTTTGCTCAACTTCGTGTTGTGCGCCAGTTACGCCCTTTCCTTGACCGAGAGGCCCTTCGAACGGTCACTCAAGCCCTGGTTGTCTCTCATATAGATTACTGCAATGCACTCTACATGGGGCTACCCTTGAAGAATATCCGTAAGCTACAGCTGGTGCAGAATGCGGCGGCACGGGCAGTTTTAGGGGCATCAAGATCGGTACACATAACACCTCTGCTCCGTGAGCTGCATTGGGTGCCAGTTTGCTTCCGGGTCCAATTCAAGCTGTTGGTTATCACCTTTAAAGCCCTACATGGACCAGGTTATCTGAGGGACCGCCTCATCCACATTACATCTTCCCGTCCCACCCGATCTTGCAGAGAGGGCATGCTGCGGACCCCTTCTATGAAAGAATTCCACCTAACGGGGTCCTGGAGGTGAGCCTTCTCTGCAGCAGCACCTGCCCTATGGAACACCCTCCCACCAGGGATAAGACAGGCCCCCTCGCTCCTGGATTTTAGAAAAAAAAACCTGGCTCTGTGATCTCGCCTGGGGCAAAAAGGAAAGCAGTCAAGCCTGGGGATGGCTGATCCCTTAGAGCCACCTTAGATATTTAAAATATTTTAATTATAGTCAACGTCACTTTAGAACTATCTGCCTCTTGGATTTTATTGTATTTTTATTGTAATTTATTGTATTTCTATTTTTATCGCAGTTTTTATTGTATTTTGTTGATATTGTGTTGTGAACCGCCCAGAGTCCCTCCTTGAGGGGGAGATGGGCGGTTATAGAAATTCAACAAATAAATAAATAAATAAATAAATAAACAAACAAACAAACAAACAAACCTGGAAGTTCAAAAGTTAAAGCGATACCAGCTTCAGTTGAAACCACAGGTCAAAGACAAGATAGCAAAGGTTACAATCCACACAACAAGGGATTTCAAAGAAAAGTGTTACTCTGGCAATTTCTGTGTATTGAAATCCTGTTCTAAATCTTCTTTGGTTCAGTTCTTTAAAAAAGAAGAAAGAGAAAGAACTACAGGTCTTTCTGATTCTGATTTGCAGTCTTTATGGCCTCAGCCAGCATCTGTCAACATGAGGAAAAAAATGATTTTCTCAGCCTTCCAGTGCCAATTAAGCTATTCTTATTCATGTTAATTAGAATATAATTAACCCAACAAAACAACCTTCCCCAATCAGGAAGCCTCCAGATATGTTGGAATATAATTCCATTGATATACAATCAAAATAAGCCTGATGGTTGGATGATGGGAGCTGTAGTACATATCTGGAGGTGCCAGGATAAAAGGAACAGAACGGGGACAGAGTAGTGCTGTTCCTTTTTACGGCTTCCTTCCAGTCTAGGACTCTCGCAAGCTTATGGTTATCTTTGGCCATTGGAAAACTATGCAGCTTTCTTTTGAAGTTAGGGCTGCCCTTTACATAATTCTGTTCTGTTACAAGGTAGGTCAGGCAAGCATACAGAAATCTACAATATCCATTTCTAAACACCATTTCAGCAGAGGAAAGGTTATTTTTCTCTCTCTCTTGCTCTGCGAACAATTCCCATATGTCAAGCATCAAAATCTGCTTACTTCAGCAACAGAAAACAGCTTTTCCAGGCAAAACAATCCTATATCACTATTACACAGAAGGAGAAGAATAGATGTACTGCTATGCTGGCATAACAGCCGCCATATGGAGATGAGGAGAAAAAAACGCAGAAGCAGAAAATATAAAAACAGCACAAAATAGTAGATTTGGTTAATGCATGTAAGGCAGCACCAAAGTACCCTAAATTCACCACTCCTGGTTGCACAGCCAACAAAACAAAACAAAAACCAGTTGACAGACTAAAGTCCCATCAACTTTTTACAGCCATCATTTTGGAGCACAACAAAGAGAGAAGGAGGGGTCACACATACCCGCCCCCCGCTGTTGGACAAAAGTGCTGCAGGAAGTTTTAAAAAACCCTCCTGGAACACATATTTTAGACCCCTAAGAAGGAAAGGATTATTTTGGTAAGCAGGCATTAGCTTTACAGTCAATGGCCAGATCATAAACATACTTATGTATACAAGATGATGTAAATTAGCATTAAATAACACCCAAACTAAAATCACAAAACAATTTTATCTCCAGTTTATAGTTAAGAACGAAACAGCTTCCCTGATTTATCAAAGGACCATGATACATTTTCTTCTTTGAGCATACAGGCCATTACAAAACATTTGGCTCTGTGTATGTGTGTGTGTGTACGTGTGTGAGTATATGTGTGTGTATGTATGTTTGTGTGTGTGTGTGTGTGTGTGTGTGTATGTATGATATATAAAGATATATATAAAGAAGTTGGCAACATATCTTGGCAACATTGGGAAGACCTTAGAATTGAGGGAATGAGTATCATGTATTTTTGTGAAATACACATCTTAGGAATGTTTTATTGATCCCTGGATCCATGTGGCAAACTCTTTGAATTTTCTTACATTTCACCAATAGAACCACTAAGGGAAAGATGCATCTTGCCAACACAAAGGCCTTGTATAATTGGGAATAATTGATATATTAAATAAATAATTTGCTGGTTTCAGAGAACAATGGATTCTATGCAAATTATAAGAACTTGGAATCAGTGACACATCCAACTGGTGGGCAATAGTCTTTCTTCTTTGCTTTGGTGCTTTCTAATCCTAGAGCAAAAAATATACCGGAGAAAAAACTATACAATTAGAGCTTAGTCTCCAAAAGACAGCCCCAAGAAGATTGATAAGAATCTATCAATATGAGGGCAGCCAAACCCAAGGAGTTTACATTTAACTAGCCAAGGCTGTGGTTCAGATCCCTGCCTCTACTTTTGGAAGTCCAACCCAAAGTTCCAAAATAGCCTTGGGAACACAGTTTAGAATCTGAAAGTTTGCCCTTAGGAACCGCCTAAATTAATCACACTCCAGTCATTCACACTGAACACATAAATGCTGCAGTGAACCAAATTGCATTAGAGGATGGTGTTGTTTTGCAACAGGTGCAGAGTCCTTGAGAGCACTGGCTTCTGCAAGGAGCATATTCAATCATTCTGTAATTGATTAGCATCAATCTTTCTGGGGTAGAGCAACATGTCTAGAACAGATGGGTTAATAAATCCCACGGAGAACCAACCAGCCATTCCACTACTATAATATTTCAGCCATTCTGCTATTGTACCCTTCCCACAGTAATGCTTTCATTCTTCCAGTATCTCTCTCCAGCATAATGGAAGACTATAGTATCTGAGATTTCACTATTGTAACAGGGTTTCTAGAGCTTCTCAACCAACATATCTTAAAGTAAAGGATGTCATCATCAAGGGTTTCCTCATTTCGCACTGTGTTCTTTTCAAGCAGTAGGAAGCTTCCTAGCTACCCCCAGATTACCCCAAAATGTAAAATAGCTCTTCTTAATATTGTTCCAATCTAGAGTCTCAGGAAAGATGATAGATAGATAGATAGATAGATAGATAGATAGATAGATAGATAGATAGATAGATAGATAGATATAGATAGATGATAGATAGATAGATAGATAGATAGATAGATAGATAGATAGATAGATAGATAGATAGATAGATAGATAGATCTCATGCACCCTATTACTTCCTCAGACTCCAAAATGATATTATTCCTTCAGACAATTGCTTCTCTCAGGTTACACAACATGTCTAGCTGCTTTTTATTTGAAGATGTAATACTAGTTAAGACAGTTGTGTGTTCTTACTGATTTTAATTTTGAATTACTTCAAAGGAAGAGTTGTTTTACAATAGGGCATGTTGAAATTAAAAAAAGAAATGTCTATGCTCAAATAAATTACCTTCCTTTTTATGAACCACTTTTAACTTTCCTAATATTTAATACATTTTGAAACTGAAATTGAACTCTTATTTCTCTCTGTATATCCAGAAATATAACTTATTTGGTTCACACTGAAATAGATGATGATAACTGCCGTTGTTTGAACTTTATTTTAGTTTCATTGGAGGGCTATACAAAGGATAAATTTAACCTCCCAACAATTTTTGCTCAAAAAGGGACTGAAAAACAACATAGTGGCCTCATTCAGACATTGTCTTAATCCACAATTCATTTATGGTTGTTGAACAACTCACAATACACTAAGCCTTAAACAATGGTTTAGAGGCTACAATAGCTGGATTGGGCTATTGTGGCCCAACATGCTGGGCCAAACCCAAGCCAATTATGGTTTAGCACGTAATATGGACCCAATCAGTTAACAACAGAGACAAACCAAGCACCTCCATCCAAAACAAGTCACTTACAGCCAGGAGCAGCAAATTGTTTTGACATTTGTGACAGAAAATTATGCAAGCACCTCTCCCTCACCCTGATAATACAACAATAACAAGTGAACCAATTAACAATGTAATGCAGTTTCATGACACCCCAAATCAGTTCTCTGGAGCAATTGTTTCACTCTTTCTAATAATGTTGCCATAGACCCATTGGTCAAAGGAGTTGCAATGGACCTTGGAGGTCTTCTAGCCCAATTCCCTGGCTAAGGCAGGAATTCTCATACTACCTGGAAAAATAGCTGTCCAACTTTTGCTGGAAAACCTCCAGTAGTGGAGCCCAACAACTCCAGGAGACAGGCTGTTTCACTGCTTAGTAGACCTTACAATCAGGAAATTCTTCCTTATTTTGAGTTTGGATCTCCCTCTGTAGAGCTTCCTTCCTCTGCTTCTTGTCTTACGCACTGTTTGAAAATCACTATGGGTGATTTCTAGTTTAATCTGCATCCAGCAAATTCCAATCAATCCCTGTATCCAGATAAGAACAAACACACACATATACACACTCACTTCAGCTAGCCAAAATATAACTTGATGTTTATTTCTTAAACATCAGCAAACTTCAAAAACAGTTAACTGGCAAAACAGGACAAAAAGCAGACAGAATCATTGGGAGAGAGAGATGAACAATAGGCAAGAAATAAGAAGGAAGAGGACACAATAACATCCATCCATCCATCCATCCATCTCAAAAGGTACAGAACTTTCCAGTGTTTCCAGAGCCAATGGAAACAATACTATGGATAATAAGCATGAATAGTCCCAAAGGGAATAATCTTTGGTTATTCCAGCATTAACCTTTTATGTACATAGTAAAAAAGGTAAAGGTACCCCCCGCACATTTGTGCAGTCGTGTCCGACTCTAGGGGCCGGTGCTCATCTCCGTTTGTTAGCCAAAGAGCCAGCGTTGTCCGAAGACGCTTCCACGGTCATGTGGCCGCATGACACGCGCGGAACGCTGTTACCTACCCACCGAAGTGGTACCTATTCATCTACTTGCATTTGCATGCTTTCGAATTGCTAGGTTGGCAAGAGCTGGAGCTAGTGCAGGAGCTCACTCTGCACGCAGGGCTAGGGATTCGAACCTCCGAACTTGCAATCTTCCAATCAACAAGCCTGGCGTCTTACCCGCTGAGCCACCACGCCCCTCTATGTACATAGTAGTAACAGAATAGAAATGGAAAGTAAGATTCCAGGTGATCCCTCCTCTATTTTGCACTTTAATCAGTATAATAAAACCATTATGCTAATCTCATTTAAAGCATGGATGTGCCATTTAAACCCAGGCCTGTTTGTGAAAGGTATTTCTGGAAGAAAAGCGTTTGGGATGCTAATGCTCCTAAATGCATTCTAGTCATAAGCCATATTAAAACTGCTGCCTATCATGAATATTCCATCAATAAAAACTGACCCAGCATTTTCCATTTGCAAGTCAATCATCAGAGTAATTTGTTTACTAAGAAGACCGATTAGCAATAGCTCTTACATGAATTGGAAAACCTCAATAACCAGAAGGAATAATAAAGTTTCATCATCTCTTTTTAGTGACAGAACTTCTGGGAACTTTTTACACAGAGAATTCTAATTTCACAGAGATAATAGGGAAATAGACATATGGTAGCAGCCACTGAGTACATTCTGTATGTGTTGATCTTGCATTTTAAATTTCATATATGAAAGGCAAAGAAAAATCCAATAATAGTCTCGGGATCTAGCTGCAAAATGACATGTTTATTTCCATTTGTAAAAGTGGGATGTAAAATCACTATCCAAGTTAAAATAGGCTGAAAAACAGAGTTACCAGTGCTACGCCATCTCACTAGGCAAAAATGGGGTTGGCCATCTTATGATTCAGTTGTTGTTTATTCGTTCAGTCGTGACTTCATGGACCAGCCCACGCCAGAGCTTCCTGTCGGCCATCGCCATCCCCAGCTCCCCCACGGTCGAGTCCGTCACCTCCAGAATATCATCCATCCATCTTGCCCTTGGTCAGCCCCTCTTCCTTTTGCCTTCCACTTTCCCTAGCATGATTCAGTATGCTGTATGAATTTGGCCACCATGTTATACCATAATATGGTCTATTTGTTTGGACATAGCATGTGATGTGAACACAGCAGTCATGTTTTGTAAACTCAGAAGTACAATGTCATGTTTTGGGTAACCTCAGTAGTGTCTCTATTTCCCTCAAGCTCTTGCTTCAGATCCAAAAATTAAAGTGGAGAAAGTATTCTTTCCATGATACTAGACTTGGATTTATTACTTGTCAAAGTCCATAATGTTACAACTTATTTCAATTCCTCCTTTTTAAAACAGAGAGAGAAATTGTCATTATTATTATTATTATTATTATTATTATTATTATGTCATTATTATTTTATCACTTAAGGATTTAATTCACAGATTAATATACCATCCTTTTATCACATGAAATCCCATTATTACATTCCAATAATAGTGTTTTATAAAAATTTTAGACAATAACAAAAGATCTTTTAAAAACTTGTTGTAAACTCAGACAGAGATTAAATTAAAATATTCAGGTAAAAAAGATATGTTTTAATTTCCCTTTGAAAAGACGGTAACATTAGGTGCCAAATGTCCAAAGTAGAATTCAACCACAAGTGAAGCATTTCCTTTAGACTGTCTAGTGCACTTCTAACAAAAACAGGATTTGCAGCAGGACTTTTCCTATATCAGCCTGCCTTTTTTCAAGGATTTGCAGAGGTGCTTTATGCTTGGCAGTTATTTCATTTTTGCAGAATAAGTTGCCCTTGTGTTGTTGTTATTTTAAAAACATAAATAAACTGCACCTGGAATCCAAATGTCTTGTTTTGGATGCTAGGAAACTGGTTGATATACTAGAGAGGGAATAACAGCTGCTGATTTCATTTGCTCACAGTTTATGTGACAGCATTAAACAGCCCAGCTGCCTACTTTTGTAAACACTTAGAGCTTTCCTTATTTATTTTTATTGCTTGAAGCTTGCTAGATTCGCTTCCATTCTTCTCTAGGGATTATCCATTTAGAACAGAGCTTTCCAAACTGTGTGTGGCGACACAAAAGTGTGTCGCCACACACAGTCTGGTGTGTCGCCACACAACCCGGAAGCGCTGATCATCATCAGTGCTTCCGGGTTTTCCCGCGGCAACACACCAACGGCGGCGCGCAAAAACCGAAAGCGGCAGCAGCGCTTCCGGGTTTTTGCGCGCTGCCGCAACGGCGGCACTTCCGGGTTTTCCCGCGGTGACACACCAATGGCGGTTGGTGTGTCGCCGCGGGAAAACTTTGGAAAGCCCTGATTTAGAATTTACTTGAGATGCATTGCAGCTTTCACAAGGTCCCTGTTTGAAGCAGGCAATGCCTGATTTATTCCCCATCACTCACATGTTGTATGCAGAAAACTGATTGCCCCTCACTCTGTGTGAGTGTGTGTTTTTAAAAAGAACTAATTGGAAGCATTTTGAAACTGCCTAACAACTGAAGTATATGAAGCTTATAAACTGAAGCTAAGATGAGCATCTGCCATAACTCCTTGTAAATCTAACAAGCAAGATAGGTCACAGAGTGTAAGGCACTCCATCCAATATCTGTAATCTCCCTACTCTAGAGTAACTCACAGACGCATGAGTTCTTAGAAGTAGGATAGTTTATTACAGGATACAGAAGCTAGCACGAACAAAGACTGGAATGGCAATTCTGGGAACAAGCAGCATATTTAAACCTTTCCCTCCCCCAGGGTCCTTTGCTGCTGACACGTGTGGTCAGGTCTACCTGGTTGCTCCGGCAACCGCCTCCCAGATGTGTATTCCCATGCGTCGGGTGGATGTCAGCTTCGCGCCACTTCCAGTCTTCTGAGGAGCTCTTTGTCTGCCTGCCCTTTTGGCAGAGATCAGATGATCTCTGACATGCTCCCGCCCCAAAAATTAACCCCCCCGGTTCAGTGGGGTTTGTCTGGGAATTCTTTATGGAACTTCTTGACTAATTTAGGGGCGCGTGTGTGTTTGGCGCTGACCCATTCCTTGTCTCCAATTGGTAGGTGTTGCCACTTCACTAGGTACTGTAGCTGCCCCTTGTGTCGTCTGGAGTCCAGAATTCTATCAATCTCGAAATGTGGTTCACCCTCCACCAACAATGGGGGGGGGGGGGGTTTTCCTCTGGTTCAGGGTGCCAGTGTTGTGAACTGTGGTGTTGTTTCAACAAACTGATGTGGAACACAGGATGCACCTTTCTTAGCGCTTTTGGCAATTGTAATTTTGCCGCTACTGGGTTGATGACCTCAATGATTGGGAATGGACCTATGAATTTTCGTGCCAATTTCCGTGATGGTTGTGTTGTCCGCAGATTTTTTGTTGACAAATACACCTTGTCTCCTACTCTTAATTCCCATTCTTCCCCCCTCTTGCGGTCCGCATATTTTTTGTAACTAGCTTTGGCTTCCTTCAATGTTTGCACCATGACTGGCCAATTGCTGCTTAGTTTCTCTATCCATTCATCCGCTTTTAGGGGTTGTGGCAATTCCGTGTTGTGTGACATGGCCAGTTCGGCGATAGTTACAAAGTCCTGCCCTGTGGCGACTTTGAATGGTGAAAACCCCGTGCTTTGATGTACCGCGTTATTGTAAGCAACCTCTGCGAACGGCAACAGTTCCGCCCAATCATTCTGTTGGTAGTTAGTGTAACATCTAAGGTATTGCTCCAATGTAGCGTTCAGGCATTCGCTCGCACCATCTGTGCAAGGATGGAACGCACTGCTGAGCCCCTGTGCCGCTCCAATTAAAGTCAAAAAAGCCCGCCAACATTTGGAAGTAAAAGTGCTGCCACGATCGCTGATTATGCGTTCCGGCGTTCCGTGGGCTCTATAGATGTGTTGTATGAACAGTCTAGCTAGTTTTTGAGCATTCGGTATTCCTTTGCATGCAATGAAGTGTGCCTGCTTGGAGAATAGATCAGTGACTACCCAAATTGCCGTGTTCTTTTTGCTCACCGGCAAATCTACTATGAAGTCCATGGCAATTTGCTTCCATGGCTGTGAGGGGTTTGCTACTTCCTGCAGCTTCCCTGTAGGTTTCCCAATTTTCCTTTTGGCCGTTGCACACACTGGGCATGAGCGCACATAGTCTTTAACATCAGTACGCAAGGATGGCCACCAAAATTTGCGTCGGATTAAGTGTAGCGTTTTTACGAAGCCAAAATGCCCTGCCGTTTTGTGATCATGATGTATGGTTAAGACCTTTTGCCTTAAGGGCTCAGGGACATAGGCTTTGTTGTCCTTCCACCCCACTCCATCCTTCTCCACTAGGTTCTGTTTGTTCTCCCCCCACCAGGTGTCCGTTACTGTTGCTGCCCGCAGCTCGGCTGCCCACGGGTCGCTTTCAGCCGCACGCTTCGCGGTGCTGCGGGTGATTGCCATGTTGCCCTCCCCCCTCCCGTCTGTTATTGCTGAGCTCTGTGCCTCCACTGGCTGGGAGGGGATGAGGGATTCGATGACCTCTTCCATTTTGCTCTCATTTTGCGGCAAGCGTGATAACGCGTCTGCCAAATAGTTTTTTTCCCCAGGAAAATACTTCAACGTGAAGTTGAATCTGCTAAAAAATTCTGCCCACCTGAGGTGCTTAGGGTTCAACTTCCTGGGTGATTTGAGAGCTTCCAAATTTTTATGGTCCGTCCACACTTGGAACGGCTCTGCTGTGCCTTCTAAGAGATGTCGCCACGTGCTTAGGGCATGTTTGACAGCGAAAGCCTCTTTTTCCCAAATATGCCATCTTTTCTCCGTCAGGTTAAACTTTCGGGAAATGTACGCGCATGGCCTTAATTTCCCCGTGTCATCCTCCTGCAAGAGTATGGCCCCCACTGCACTAATAGATGCATCTGTGTGTATCACAAATGGTTTGTCAGCTTCTGGGTGCTTGAGTATGGGTTCTCTTGTGAACATTTCTTTTAGGCTATCAAACGCTGCCTGGCATTCTTGTGTCCATACGAGTTTCGTGCTTGGTGATGGGGCTTTCGCGTTTGCTCCCTTGCCTTTTGTCTTTAATAGGTCAGTCAGGGGCAGTGCGATTTGCGCAAAATTCTGAATAAATTGCCTATAGAACCCCGCAAACCCGAGGAACGCTTGCAGATGTCTGCGAGTATGGGGGGGCTGCCAGCCCAAGACCGCTTTGACTTTCTCAGGATCCATCTCGATGCCCTCATGCGAAATGCGATACCCCAAGAAGTCTAGTTGTTCCCTGTGAAATTCACATTTCTCAAGTTTTACATAAAGCTTAGCCTCGAGTAATTTCTCAAGCACCCTCTTAACTAACTCCATGTGTTCCTCCAGATTTTCAGAAAAAATCAGTATGTCATCCAAATATACAATTACCCCTTTGTACAGAAATTCATACAATACTTCGTTTATGAGCCTCATGAAGATTCCCGGTCCCCCCGCAATCCCAAACGGGAGCACCCTGTATTGGAAAGAACCCAATGGGCAATTGAATGCAGTTTTCCATTCGTCCCCCTCCCTTATGCGAACACGATAGTAAGCTTCCCTAACATCTAGTTTTGTGAAAATTTTCCCCTTAGATAGCTGAGCTAACATGTCTTTCAGCAACGGGAGAGGGTACTGTCTCGTAACCGAAATTGCATTAAGACCCCTGTAGTCAGTGCAAAGCCGGAGGGACCCGTCTTTTTTCTTCCTGAACAATACCGGGGCTGCAAGGGGGGAGTTGGCTGACTCAATGAACCCCCGTGCCAAATTTTTATCTATGAATTTGCGCAATTCTTGCAGTTCTTTTTGCGTCATGGCATACATCTTGGGCTTGGGAAACGGTGCCCCTGGGATGAGGTCAATGGTTGCGTCTGACTGCCTATGGGGGGGTTCTTGCTCACATTCCTTCTTGTCGAATATCTCTGCTACCGGGAGGTATTTCTCCGGAATTGTGCTTGTGAGTGTGCCACCCCCTTGGTCCTGCTCCCCCTCCTCAATTTTATTTATTTTTTTATTTATGTTTCGATTTCTATCACCGCGCCATCTCCCACGAGGGGACTCTGGGCGGTTTCCATTTTCCATCCCCGTTGCCCCCAGCTCAATGCCGCTAGGTGTGCTCTCATTGTCCATCTCGTGATAAGTCCCATCCGTAAAGTCCAAATCTCCTGAGACCCAATCCACCTTGGGGTTTCTTGCCCTCAACCATTTCAGTCCTAACACAATGGGTCGTGTTGCAATGGGAGCCACTAGGAACCGCAAAGTCTCTACATGAGTCCCCAAAGTCATTTGCAGTCCTTCAGTGTAGAACTCCACTGGCCCCCCCTTCAGTTCCGACCCGTCCAATTGGCAAAATGTGATGGGCGTTTTGAGCTTAAACAGGTCCAGTCCCATCTTTTCAGCTACGTTCGGGTGCATTAAGTTTCTAGAGCAACCTGAGTCTAGCATTGCAACCCCCACATACTTTTTCCTCCCACCCAAAGTCCTCAACTGTACCTTTAGGTGCATTGTTGGGGTGTTGCGACTACTTCCTTTGCGCCCCTTTGTGGAGGTCTGTCCTGTGGCGCTCATCAGAACAGACCTGGCTCGTTTCCCGCCGTCTGGATTTCAAAGTCAGAGTCATTGCTGTCTTCTTCTAGGTCCGGATTCTGCCATGGGTTCACGGTTGTCGCAGCCGCTCCTTTTCCCTTGGTATGTGTTGTTTTGAGGGTACTTCTGTCAGCTGCCTTTTTCGCCGGAGGTTTTTCCTTAACGCTTGTTTTCCCCTGAGGGCAAGCGCTAATTCGGTGTCCCTCCTTCCCGCAGCGGAAGCACAGTCCCTCTCTTGTCCGACGGTCCTTCTCCTCTTCCCAATTCCGCTGTTTCACGTTCAAGCGAGGCTGGTTAATGAAAGTCCCCTCGTTCCTCTGCCTGGATTGTACGTTTCTGATACTTTGTAACTGTAGTCTGTTACTCTCAATTTTCCCAGCTAATTGGATCCACCCCTCTAAAGTTTCAGGGTCATTTCTATCTAAAGCCTTTTCCAGTAAGTCCTGTTTTAGGCCATATTGAAAGTGTTCTATCTTTATCGATTCTGGCCAGTCCGGCAGATAGGATAATAATTTTTTAAAGTCCATAGCATATTCAGCTACTGTCCTAGTTCCCTGCCTTAAGTTCCGGAGTCGGGCCCTGGCTGAGACTTTGGTCAGCGTATCTTCAAACCGTTTCCGGAGGGCATACATGAACTCTTGGAAGTCCCTTAGTTCCCTAGCCCTCCTGTCATGAAGTGTTACCAGCCAGTCCCCTGCCTCACCTTCCAGAAAACTGGAGACGTATCTAATTTTGCTCTCTTCCGTTCGGAAGGTGTATTCGAATTCGCTCATGAACCCTTGTACGTGAGTCAAGAAGCATGCTAAATTCTTGGGGTTTCCGTTGAATTTCGTTTTTAGTTCACCCATTCCAAATGGTGTATGTGCCCCCCCTGGGGTCATGAACTGGTTGTATGACGGGGTCCTGGGTGCTCTGTTGTAGGGGTAAAATTCCTCCTCTTCACTTTCGATGTCTCCCTCTCCCTCGGGTGGCCCCAGGTTCAGTTCCCGCCCTTTGGGTTTATCTACATTGTCCATTAATTTCTTAAAGGCAGCGCCCAATGAGTCCATTTTATTCATCAACATTCCTATATTTAACTGCACATTGGACATCTGTTCCTCCAACCTTACGATGCGCTGGGTTGGGGTGACCTTCTTCTGGTTTCCTTTTGCCCCTTTCTCTGCTAGCCCTTCGCCTACAGCTATGGACCATCCCTCTAGCTCTGGTTCGGTGCTGCTTTTCTGAATAGGGGTATTGATTACCTCGATATGCTTTTCTTTGCTCTGCGCTTTTCTGCTCTCCATCCTCTGGTTGCCTGCGGAGCTGGGTCCCGCTTCTTCGTAGGTTCCTGCCACCTCTGCCGGTTCCATTGCTTGCCGGTATCCTCTGCCCACTTGCAGCTTGGGGGCGCTGGTCGCTGCCGCCGCTTTTCCACCACATGGTCTCCGCCTCGTCTGCCGCCGCGTGGGATCCGCTGCCCGCTTGCCCGTTGCTGAGCTCGCCGCTTCTCTGCTGCTTGTGCCCGCCGGTTTCCGCTGCCGTCGTCGGGTTTTGCTGCCGCTCTTCCACCGCCGCTCAGCTGCTTGGGAAAGCCAGATTCTGCTTCTGCCGCCGCTCCCACCGCTCAGCTGAGGGATCGCCGCCTCTCGCTGTTTGGCGTGCTGCTGCTGCTCCGCTGCTGGGAAATCCGGTTCCTGCTTCTGCCGCTGCTCCCGCCGCTCAGCTGAGGGATCGCCGCCTCTCAGCTGTTTGGTGCGCTGCTGCTGCTCCGCTGCTGGGGAAATCCGGTTCCTGCTTCTGCCGCCGCTCCCGCCGCTCAGCTGAGGGATCGCCGCCTCTCAGCTGTTTGGCGCGAGCTGCTTGGGCCGCCGGTGTCTGCCGCTGCGCTCCTGCCGCCGCTCAGCTGTTCCGGATCACCGCCTCTCAGCTGATTACCGCACCGGTTTCTGCTGCTGCTGGGAAAATCCGGTTCCACGTTCGCCTGGTCCCAGCTGATTAGCGCGCCGGTTTCTGCAGCTGCTGGGGAAAGCCGTTTCCTGCTTCTTCACTGCTGCCAGGGATCCCCGCCTCTCAGCTGTTTGCGCTGCCGGGGAAGCCGGTTCCTCGCTCGTCTCGCCTGGTCTCCTTCCGAAAATTTTTTTTCCCCCCAGATCTCTGCCCAGTGGGTGTAGAAGCCGGTCTCGACCGTGAGCTGTTGATTTCACTCCCGGGAAAACCGGTTGGTTTTTTCATTCCAGTCTTTATGTAAGGCACTCCATCCGATATCTGTAATCTCCCTACTCTAGAGTAACTCACAGACGCATGAGTTCTTAGAAGTAGGATAGTTTATTACAGGATACAGAAGCTAGCACGAACAAAGACTGGAATGGCGATTCTGGGAACAAGCAGCATATTTAAACCTTTCCCTCCCCCAGGGTCCTTTGCTGCTGACACGTGTGGTCAGGTCTACCTGGTTGCTCCGGCAACCGCCTCCCAGATGTGTATTCCCGTGCGTCGGGTGGATGTCAGCTTCGTTCCACTTCCAGTCTTCTGAGGAGCTCTTTGTCTGCCTGCCCTTTTGGCAGAGATCAGATGATCTCTGACACAGAGCCACTTAAAAAGTTAATACTAACCAGATGTGTCCTTCATCCTCTTGTACTTCAAGTCCTCAAAACAACAGGCAAATGCAGTGATGGATAAAACAAACTAATTCCACAATGACAGATAAATCCTTAAGACCAAACACACGTTTTCCTGAAATCAATGAATGGGTATCTTCTCATAACAAACTTCAGCCTTGCAGGGGCCTCTAATACCTGCAACGAGCTAATTTCAGCAAATTGAAGAAGATGCACAATCTAGGAGGTTATGGATTTTGCTGTGGTTACAGATGTTTGATCTTTAATTATCAAAAATGTCGCTTAAAATAATGTGTAAAGGAATAATAGTTCCAAGCTTGCTTGCCAGAGAGTAAATCCTACTGGCCCTGTTTATACCTTATGCAGTCTTAGTAAATACACCTGGTGTCACTCTACAAAACCACCCATTTATTGTGGTTATGCAGGTAAATGTGTCCTGCAGCCATTTTTCCACACAGTACTAATCCTAGCAGAACTCAGTCTTAAATAAATCTGTTTTCCAGATCAAGAGCCAGAAGAAAGAAGAAAGCTTGACTCTTCCCATGTAGCTCAGGTAACTACACAAATCAGCTAGTTACAGTCTTATTCATTAGTAATAAATATTTAAATTATCATGGTTGCTTGCAAAACTGAATTTATAAATTTGTGAGGGTAATAGATGAAGGGGATTCTTAATTCTGAGTGGTCTGTGAGGGACTCTTAAGTATTCTCAAAGCACAGACACTGCCCTTTCCAATGAGTGCTAATTTTTTTCTTATTTATTCCACTATTGGATTTTTAATATAGTACTACACAGTCCAAAACAAGTTAGGCCTCGTAGAAAGGAGAGCTTGTCCCTGGGGAAGGGGGAGGGGTCCTGCTTTATTCTATTCACATTCTACTAATGTTATGTGCCCAGTTTTGTCCTACTGTTAGTGCATTTTCTCCATTTTGGGAGATGTATACATCATCAACCTACAAACTGTCTATAATGTACAAGGAAAAAAGTTAAAGTGCCTATAAACAATGTCAGTTACTGTATTTCCAGATGCAAGTCCAGTAGTATGATCTGATACTTGCTTTAAAAAAGAAAACAGAAATTTTCAGATTTTCAGGCCAAATCATCAGTTTTTTAAAAATTTCTACAACTTTCTTTGAATAGCAATTTCTTTAGCTTGTTATTAATTTATCCTTAGGTTAAATCACACTATCTGAAAACTAATCTAAAAGGTAACTGAATGAATATGTGCTATTGGGACTGGATTAAAATGATCCTCACATGTTTTTGCATTGGAGAGAAACTGGTGACACAATATTCTTTATTTCAGCTTTTAGATGAACAGTCTGTCCTACTACATCTGGAATTTTAATAAAGCTGCCTCTAAATAACATCCATTAACAAACTTCCAGGTGGAGAAAATGGTGGACTGACGAGTCTCCGAAACATGGAGATTTCAATGAAGATGAGAACTGTGAACAGGTGGTGAGCCCAAACCAGTGGAGCTTCTCCATGTTGGAGATTCTGGCAAATCCAGCATGCCTCATTAGCATATGGATGGTTGCTCTAGGATGCAAACTCTCCATGCTTTTTGAGGAAGCTGTTTATGGCCACTCCCACTTCCTCTCTCTCCTCCTTCAACCAGGAGCAAAGCACACGGCTGTGTGCTGCTCCATCCTAGGCCATGGATAGGCCTAGGAGATTTTTCCCCCTTTCTACACGCATCTCTTGCCAGCAATGAGGGGCAAGAGTTAACTAAGTTTAGGGAACAGAAAGAAGAAATGGAACATCATTTATCTACCAAAAATGCTGTACCTGCAATGAATAAATGTAAGGACTCTTTTGTACTTACTTTTCATACCTGCCATGTCTAAGCATGCATTTCTTTATGCTTGGGTGGGCTAAAGGAGTAAGTTTAACCTGGATCTCTCTAATATGCTCATGGGCTCTGTTTTTAAACAATATTCTTTTTCTGTACATGAGTTTTGCAGCTCTGCTCTATTTCAGTAGTTCTAACAGACTGCTAAATGGGCTTCACTCCAGACAAGAAGAAGCTGATGTGTGCTCTGGAGCAGCAATGCATAAGAATGGGGAAAGACCTTTCATAGTTACTGTTTTAGAAAAGCCACCAAATTGCATTCTTTGTCCTGTATCACCTCTCATCTAACATGACATAATGCTACCACATTACTTGAGGGAATGTCTGCATAATATTCAGAAGCCCTAAATGGCTTGAGATTCCAATACCTGAAAGAATGCCTCTTTCCATACCAACTTGTTCATGTTTTAAGATCTTCCACAGAGATATTTCTTCAAGAATCTTCATTAGCAGAACTATGTTATATAATCACACAGAAAAAAATAGAGAATCTAATTTTAGAATTAGAAAAATACCTAATTTGGAATGCTATCTCTAAAGAGATTCATTTGGCATTGAATTAAACATCTTACCAGTGCCAAGTTAACATTTTTCTTCTTGTCTGGGAAGCATAGAGAACAAATATCGGTTTGCTTGTTTCATTTCTCAGGGATATTTTATTGGAGACAGAAAGAGATTTGGCTTAATTTGCAATAGTTTATATGTACATAGTGAAAGACAAAAAGTGTTTAAAATAGTAACCAAACAGCTGATGCAGGAAATAAAGTATTATATTTTCATTTCTAGAAAAGCAGGAAGTCTAATTGATTTCAGGCAAATGAATTAAGATAATTTGATTTCCTGAAATTTGCTAGTATTTATCATGACAAATGATAAGGGGCGTGGTGGCTCAGCGGGTAAGACGCCAGGCTTGTCGATCGGAAGATTGCAAGTTCGGAGGTTCGAATCCCTAGCCCTGCGTGCAGAGTGAGCTCCTGCACTAGCTCCAGCTCTTGCCAACCTAGCAATTCGAAAGCATGCAAATGCAAGTAGATGAATAGGTACCACTTCGGTGGGTAGGTAACAGCGTTCCACGCACGTCATGCGGCCACATGACCGTGGAAGCGTCTTCGGACAACGCTGGCTCTTCGGCTAACAAACGGAGATGAGCACCGGCCCCTAGAGTCGGACACGACTGCACAAATGTGCGGGGGGAACCTTTACCTTTTTATCATGACAAACATCTAGAAAGTCCATAATATACTGTAACTAATTATAACCAAAAAAAGAGAAAAGAACAAATGGATAGAAACATTCTTTTCTTGGATGTTCACTTATAGATCATCAAAAAGAAGGAACAAACAAGGATATTGTCAAGGCACATATAGTTGGCAAGACCAAGGAAGAACTACATACATTTCAGAAAGGTATCTTGAATTTAACCCCAGTTTGGGGTATATGCAGCGTATTAGAAACCATAATCAAAATTTCCCAGCCTCGTTTATAGAGAGTTGATGAAGGTGGAGGATTTTTTTAATACTTTGAAGTGCTTTTCCCCAGCATTCTCCTTACTTCAGCTGAGTTGCCATTAATGAGGTAATCTGTCAACTCACCCACTGTTACCTCCTCCCTTCCTCTTCCAGCCACCTCACAATATCTCCCAAATGCTGTATGCATTTGTATAAAATGTGTGCATACCTGTATCTGAGGGAGGGGGAACTAGTAAGAGTTTGCTGAGGGATTTCAGCAGGAGGAAGTGAGGAGAATGGTTCTGAGGAATTGTGTCCTGAGCTGTAAGGAATGAAACCTCCAGAATAGTTGCAGATTGTAAGGGGTGATGTCCTGAGACTACATATTGGCCAGTATGGAATAATTAACTGATTGCATCCTGATGAATAAGCAGAGACTGTATGATCAGACAAATGAATAGGGAGAACTAACAGGAATTCACTTGGGGTTCTTATTTTTCCTCTAAATCAAGAGCCTGTGTTTATGTAACATAACAACTTAAGAAGCGAAGAAAAAAAAGCCTTTCTACTGCAGCTCCCTAAAAAAGTGAAGATGAATGGTCCAGAATCTGCAATTGTGACTTGCAATGCTTATGGCATATATGTCTTTCAGAATGAAAAAAAAATGGCATATGTTTTAAGCAAATGCAAGCTCATAGCAGTCCTTGAAGAAAAAGTCAATGGACCGGGGTAGCTAAAGGCTACACTTTAGCTGGTGAGAAAAGACGATTTATTAATTAAAAGGAAGGAGGTTCTACAACAAAAACCAATAGCAGAAGCAACATTTCATAAGGAAGATAGTCAAAGAGGGAGCAAGCCCATTGGATGAGAGAAACAACCAAAAGCAAGGGACGAAGAAGATATTCTGTACCATTGGAACTCAGAAACAGTTTTCAGACCTTTGCAGATGAAATAAGCATTCAGTGGAAGAAAAAGAGACATTGCAGAATTGGAGACATGACAGTGGATCCACAAAGGACCTTATAAGAAGACAAAGAGATGAGTAGGGTGTGCACTACTTTGCATTGAAGTGTGTGAAATGGTGTGCATTGAAATGGTGTGCATTGAAGGCAAAAGGTGAAGGGGACGGCAGAGGATGAGATGGTTAGATAGCATCACCGATGTAATGAACATGAATTTGAGTAAACTCCGAGAGACAGTGGAGGACAGGAAGGCCTGGTGTGCTATGGTCCATGAGGTCACGAAGAGTCGGACACGACTAAACGACTGAACAACAAGGGTGTGCACATTGTAGAAAGTGGGTTGTTGCTGAAATGGAACCTCTTAAACCATGCAAATAAAATCAAAAAGAATATCAGCTTGTAAATTTCATGGCCTTCATTATTTTTACAGTAATGCTCAGAATATGGCAAACAAGATAAGCTGTTGCTCATGGTAAAGGTAAGCAAATATAATACGTAGGTACAACAGAGATCTGCTTAAATGATTCCCATGACTGTAATAAAAGAATACAATTTGTTCAAAAGGAACAAAAATAATAGAAAGGGAGGAGATGCACTGTATGTTAAAAATATCCATTCCTGCTCAGAAATCCAAATAAAATTGGCAAAGCTATAGAGAACATATAAGGCTACTCCATCATGTGAGGAGAATATAGATTTTCTGAATGAACTCAATAGGTTTTTTGGTAGGTTTGAAGCATCTAATAATACTCCTGTGAGGAAGGTTGAATCCCACCCCGACGAGCAGGCACCTACCCTTGATATAATTGATGTCAGGAGGACCCTGAGGAAAATTAATATTCAGAAAGCAGCGGGCCCAGATAATATCCCAGGGCGGGTACTGAGGGACTGTGCTGAACAGCTGGCCAGTGTCTTTACAGACATATTTAATATTCCCTTGCACCAGACTGTAGTCCCGGTGAGCTTTAAGACTGCGACTATTATACCTGTGCCTCAAAAATCTACGATCACGTGTCTCAATGACTATCACCCGATAGCTCTCACTTCCATTGTGATGAAATGTTTTGAGAGACTGATGAAAGATTATATTGTTTCCAGACTCCCCCCTTCGTTTGATCCACTTCAGTTTGCTTATCGGCAGAATCGCTCCGTAGAGGATGCTCTCTCTTCTGTTCTTCATTCGAGTCTGGTACATCTTGAGGAGAAGAACAGTTATGTGCGATTGCTGTTTATAGATTTCAGCTCAGCGTTCAATACGATTGTTCCCCAGCATTTGGTGGACAAAATGGGTTCTCTAGGTTTTAGTACTCCCTTGTGTAACTGGCTACTTGACTTCCTTACTGAGAGGTCTCAGTCGGTGCGAGTTGGATATAATACTTCTAGCTCTATCTCCCTAAGCATCGGCTCCCCACAGGGCTGTGTCTTGAGCCCATTGTTGTTCACCCTGATGACACATGACTGTTGCGCCAAGTATACCACCAATTCCATTGTGAAATATGCGGATGATACAACTGTAGTGGGTCTTATCAGGGGTGAGGATGAGTGGGCTTATAGGGAGGAGGTAAAGGGTTTGGTGGAGTGGTGCAATAAAAACAGCTTGGTTTTAAATGTGGAAAAAACTGAGGAGATTATTATAGACTTCAGGAAGAACCGGTGCAGTCACACTCCACTTTTTATCAATAACATAGCTGTGGAGTCAGTCAGTAGCATTAGATTCCTGGGGGTGCAGTTAACAAATAGTCTGACCTGGTCCCTTAATACCACATTTTTGGTAAAGCGAGCACAGCAACGTTTGCACTTTTTGCGTCGGATGAAGAAAGTACATCTCCCATCTTCCGTTCTCCTTACTTTCTACAGAGGCACTATAGAGAGTGTACTTACAAGCTGTATTTCCATCTGGTTTGGAGGCTGTAGGGCCTCAGATAGAAAGTCTGTGCAGAGAGTGGTAAGGGCGGCAGAAAAGATAATTGGGATATCTCTGCCCCTCATCCAAGATTTAGCACATGCACGCTGTTTGTCCAGACCTCGAAAGATCATCAGTGATGCCTCCCATCCTCATCATGGTTTGTTTTCTTTGTTACCCTCTGGGAAGAGGTTCCGCTGTATCTGATGTAGAACAGCCAGATTGGGAAACAGCTTTGTCCCCCAGGCTATTGGATTCTTGAATGCTTAAGTAAGTTCTTTTAGGTCAAGGGTCGGCAAACTTTTTGAGCCGAGAGCCATTTTGGTATGCTCGTGCACATTTTTAAGTGCTCGAGAGCCAGGGGGCGGGGTTTGCGGGCGGGGGCCAATTGCGTGGAAGGGGGCAGGGTTTGCGGGCGGGAGCCAATCGCGTGGAAGAGGGAGGGGTTTGCGGGCAGGAGCCAATCGCGTGGAAGGGGGCGGGGTTTGCAGGTGGGGGCCAATCGCGCACACTTAGGGCCTGCTGCCGCCATGCCCGCTGCAGTGCCCGCCGCCGCCATGCCCACTGCCACGACTGCGCAGGCGGAGCTGCCTGCCTGGCATTCGGGCGCTCTGGCTGGGGTGCAGCGGGACGGGAGCATCGCCGGCGGCCCGCGAGGACTGGCCAGGGAAGGCACGCGGGCGGAGCTCCCGTCCCGCTGCACCCCAGCCGGAGCGCCCGAGTGCCAGGCAGGCAGCTCCGCCCGCGTGCCTTCCCTGGCCGGTCCTCGCGGGCCGCCGGCGATGCTCCCGTCGCGCTGCACCCCAGCCGGAGCGGCCCGAGTGCCAGGCAGGCAGCTCCGCCCGCGCGCCTTCCCTGGCCGGTCAAGATCCTTTCCCCGCCCCCAGCAGAACCAAATATGTTAAAAAGTGGGTAGGTAAAGCACGCTCGCGTAAACATCCTGGTTCCTTCATGATCAGTTGAGCAGCAGCCACGCGTCTTCGACAAATTGCTCTGGAAGGGGGCGGGGGAGGTTTGGAAGAAGAAGGGAAAGAGAGGCTCGACTGCTCCAGTCGCTTCTCTTCCGGAGCCTCTCACGCCCCCAGTCCAGGCAAAGTAAAGCTGGTGGGGAATCCAGCGCGGGAGCGGGGTTTGCGGGCGGGAGCCAATTGCGCACACTTAGGGCTGTGGGGTGGAAATGTGCTGCTTTTGCACAGAGAAAAAGAGTAAGCAGAGCAGCAAGGAAGAGGTTAAGGCAGGGCTTTCCAAACTTTTGCTGTTGGCGACACACCAACGGCCAGCCCACAAAAACCTGGAAGCACCGGCGGTTGTGGCTGCGGCGGCAATGGCTGCCCCTTCGAAAGGGCAGGCTCCGGGGACCCCGAAAATGCCCTCGGTTCCAGCAGGGAGGCAAAAATCGCGTGCAGGCTGCCAGCTTCCCGACGCACAGCTGATTGGCGCGGTGGGGGGGGACGGGGTGGAAATTCTCTGTGCTGATCAGCTGTGCGCCGAGAAGCCCCGCAGCGTGTGCGCGCGATTTTTGCCTCCCTGCTGGAACCGAGGGCATTTTCGGGGTCCCCAGAGCCTGCTATTCCAAAGGGGCAGTGGCAGCAGCGGCGTCCTGGAACCCGGAAGCACTGATGGCCCACCACCGCTGCCCCTTCGAAAGGGCAGACTCCGGGGACCCCAAAAATGCCCTCGGTTCCGGCAGGGAGGCAAAAGCTTCTCTTCCCCTCCCCGCACGCACACGCTGCCCTGGAGTGGGGTGGAAGTTTTCCCCGCAGAACAGCTGAGCGCTGCTTGCACGCAGCCTCCCTGCCTAAACTGAGGTGCTGCCCCTTCGAAAGGGCAGGCTCCGGGGACCCCGAAAATGCCCTCGGTTCTGGCAGGGAGGCAAAAGCCTCTCTTCCCTTCCCCGCACGCACACGCTGCCCTGGAGTGGGGTGGAAGTTCTCCCCGCAGAACAGCTGGCGCAGCTTGCGCGCAGCCTCCCTGCCTAAACTGAGGGCATTTTCGGGGTCCCCGGAGCCTGCCCTTTTGAAGGGGCAGCACCTCGGTTTAGGCAGGGAGGCTGCGCGCAAGCAGCGCTCAGCTGTTCTGCGGGGAAAACTTCCACCCCACTCCAGGGCAGCGTGTGCGGGGAGGGGAAGGGAGGTTTTTGCCTCCCTGCCAGAACCGAGGGCATTTTCGGGGTCCCCGGAGCCTGCCCTTTCAAAGGGGCAGCGGCAGCAGCAGCAGCAGTGCTGCCCCTTCGAAAGGGCAGACTCCGGGGACCCCGAAAATGCCCTCGGGTCCGGCAGGGAGGCAAAAATCGCACGTGCAGGCTGCTGGGCTTCCCGACGCACAGCTGATTGGCGCGGAGAATTTCCACTCCTGGTGGCCTGGCAGCGCGCGCGCACGCGATTTTCACCTCCCTGCCAGAACCGAGGGCATTTTCATCAGCGCTTCCGGCTTGTCACGCGACACACTTGGGGGCCCCGGCGACACAGTATTGTGTTGACACACAGTTTGGAAAGCCCTGGGTTAAGGCGATGGGCAAGTGCCCGTCGTCAAGATGGCTGCCGGAGACGGAGGCTTCCAAACTCTCGCGAGACTGTGTGAAGCCCGTCCCCGGAGGAAAAAGAGAGGCTGGGCCTAGTATGCCCACAGCCACGCACACCATGCCCGCTGCCGCGCCTGCCCCGCCACGCCTGCCTGCGGAAGAGCCACACTCAAGGGGCCAAAGAGCCGCATTTGGCTCGCGAGCCGCCATTTCCGACCCTTGTTTTAGGTGAAATGTTGGATGTGTAAAGAATGTATATTTTATAGTAACTATGGATTTTTTATTAGTATTTTAGTGTTTGACTGAAATTGTGAGTTAAAGAATGTATATTTTATAAGAATGCATATTTTATCAGAATTGGTATTTTATAGTAATTATGGTTTATTATTATTATCATTAGTATTTTATTGCTTGAGTGAAATTGTGAGCCAACTGCAACGAAATTTCATTCTATTGTGCACTTGTATAGTGTATAGTGGGATGACAATAAAGTTATTATTCTATTCTCTATTCTATTCTAAAGCTATAGAGAACATTTTGGTTAAAATAAGTGGAGAAACAAATAAAAGCAATACAATTGTTGTTATCTATTATCACCTATCCAACCAATAATGACTTCCAAAAGCAAATAGCAGATCTTTCAAAAAGACATGATGTCATAGTGTTAATTATCATAACATCTGTTCAGAGGCAGACTCTGCCAAGCATGGTCCATCCGAGATGTTTCTAACTTATCTTGCTGAAAACTTTCCTACAGTGAATGCAAGAAGGCACAACAGAATGCGTCTCCCTGACTCAATCAAAAAGGAAGATTTAGCTGAGGAACTGAAGTAGAAAGAAGATTGGGGGGTGAGTAACCATATAAAGCTAGACTTCTTGATTTTATGGAAAACTAAAACTGAGTTTAGGGGGCGTGGTGGCTCAGCGGGTAAGACGCCAGGCTTGTCGATCGGAAGATCTCAAGTTCGGAGGTTCGAATCCCTAGTCCCGCATGACAGAGTGAGCTCCCGCACTAGACCCAGCTCTTGCCAACCTAGAAATTCGAAAGCATGCAAATGCAAGTAGATTAATAGGTACCACTTCGATGGGTAGGTAACAGCGTTCCGCGTGCGTCATGCCAGCCACATGACCGTGGAAACGTCTTCGGACAATACTGGCTCTTTGGCTAACAAACGGAGATGAGCACTGACCCCTAAAGTTGGACATGACTGCACAAATGTGCGGGGGGAACCTTTACCTTTTTAAAACTGAGTTATAAATGTATATACCGTAGCTTGGTTTTAAAACAAATGAAGTTTAATAAATTTATAGCCGTGATGTAGGACTCCATGACTGGGAGAACTAATGGGAAATGGAACTCAAGATAGGTGGAAGTATTTAAATAAATCCCCCATGACATGCTGATTAGTCAACTAATTAATAAGTGTGAGCTGATGGCTATTAACTGGATACATAGCTGGCTTGAAAATCATACTCAAAGTGTTCAAATCTATATTCCTTATCAAATTAGTCAGAGATATCAAGTTGGGTGCCACAAAAAACAGTCCTGGGTCCCCTGCTTAGCAGTATGCTTATCAGTTTTGCAGATATCACAACATTTGGTAGGATAACTAATACTCTAAAAATATAAATAAAATTAAAAGGAAACTAAATAGGTTGGAGAAATTGTCTGCAAACAACTGAATTACATTTAACAGAGATGAGTGCACATTTCTTCTTTAAGGAAATGTGCAAATACAGGATGGAGAATACCTGGTTTGGTAATGATACTTGTAAAACAGTCTTTGGCATATCAGTTGATGACAAATGGAATTCAAAAAAGCAGTTCAAAGGCAAATGCAGTTTTAGATAGCATCAACAATTTCCAATACATTTTATTTTGCCCAAACCACCATTCAAGCACAACTGAAATCTAACTCAAGATGGAAAAACAGAGAAGAATGTAAGTATTTGAGCTATAACATCTTATTATTTGGAGTAATCATGTAGAAAAGAAAGTCTGGAGTAGGGGACTTGAAAGGCTAACAGAGAGTTTCTAGTGTTAACAGCCTGCTTTTTAGGAGAGAAAGGCCTTGGTGGAGATCCATGAAGATTGTCACACATGAGGATTATTTACGGCACAGCACTTGTCCAAACTATGAATTTTGGATTCCCAAGTTGGATCTATTCTGTCTGTGATTCTGTCACTTCATTATATACTTCCCCCCCTAGGAGATTTAAGTAAGTGCAAAATAACTTCTTGCTTTGTTTTATGTAGCCCTAAAGAAAGGGAAATGTACATAGGTAATTGCAGGGCCGCAACTAGGGGGGGGCAAGCGGGGCATGTGCCACAGGCGCCGCGCTGGGGGGGGCACCAAAATGACAAAATAGTATTTGTATGCTGAACGTTTCCTGGGGGGGGGGCGGAATCCATATTTGCCCCGGGTGACAAAGACCCTAGTTGCCCTTCTGGGCAACTGAAAGAAGAGACCAAAAAGAAGAATAATTTCAGAGGAATTTCAGAAGGTCTTGCTGCTGTCAGAAATCTTATAATACTTCTTTATGGGTTTGATGATTATATAGGATAGATTACTGAAAGAAGACAGTCATGATGTAACTTTAGAGAAAGAGGTAAATTTATAATTGTACTTATAACTGCTGTAAAGAAGATCAGAAGCCACTTCTTTGTATCTTTTTTCTTTCTTTTCTATTTTTCTCTTACTTTTTTCTTTCTTTCTTTCTTGCACTTTTCGCTGTTTGATTTCTTTCTTTTTCTTTTTTCTTTTTACTCTATATTAGTTTGTATCAATTTTTATATTTGTTTATATATATATATAAACCTATATGTTTGTGTGTGTGTGTCCCCTATCAGGCATCATAGCTGCCATAGCTATGTGGGTCAGGACATGAGCACAGCTCAGAAGGGCATTGGGAACAACACCAGAGGCTCCAAACACCAGTTGCTCATAGATAGAGCAGTTTATTATTTATTAATCAAATTTATCACCACCCATCTCTACAGCAGTAGACTCTGGGCGGTTTACAATAAAATATTAAAATTAAAACCTATAAATCATTAAAATACAATATCATAAATAGAAAAAATCCAGAGGATGGTGAGATCTTAAAAGGAGGTTATTACTAAGCTAACCACCCCCAGGAGGAACAGTTGCCTGAGACTCGAGGTCTAGACAGACCAATCTGAGCTCAGCCTGGATTGACTACAGGAAAGCCTACGACTCAATGCCACACACATGGATCTGTGAATGCTTGGCACTATACAAAGTCAACAGGACACTCAGGACCGTCCTCAAGAACTCAATGGGACTGTGGAAGACAACACTGGAAGTCAACTCAAGGCAGCTTGCACAAGTGGCCATCAAGGTGATGCACTGTCCCCACTGCTGTTCTGCATGGGCTTGAACCCCCTCAGCCAGATTATCACAAGAACTGGATACGGATACAAGTTCAAGAGTATTCAGAGTATTCAGCAGTTGAACCAGCTATTATAAGGCAGCATAGCAGACTTTCTTTGGTGCTCTTGGCAGATTTCTGCCACTTCCTAGTCTCTTCTGTCCCCCTGAATGACCATTCTACAGAAATATCTTTGCGCTTTCAAGTTGCAGCAACCTTTAATAGCCTCATAAAAGTCAATCAGCAGAATCCCTAATTGCAATATAAGCTAGAAGTGTTTAATGAACAGATATGCCTTTCACACAAATTATCAGGAATTATTTGGTTGTCATTGGCCTTTTAATGCAATGCAAGAGATTGAAGAATTTTTCACACTGTTTATTTAGGACTAGCCTGCTCCTGACTGCATAAAGCTTGAGCTGCCATCATTCTCTTCTCGTCTCTCATGCTCACATATAACACAACTCTGCAGCCTCTTCTGGCATCTATTTTCTACTTAGAAACACCCAATTTATTTAAGAAAAGAAGCACTGAACATAGCAGTCCTCCATGTAATTCACCATAGAGGAATCACAGTTATTTTACCATCATCCCTGCTGTAAGCTGCATAGCTTGTAGTCACCAATGTAGTACTTGCACAACATTCCCTGCAGTTAAACCAGCCATTGTGTGGCAAAGCAGATAGATTTACAAATTGAGGAAGAGACAGAAATAGCTGAAACATTGTGGTTTGGCCTAGTTTTCCAGGGAATGGAAAATGTAGATTTACTACATTAAATTTCCCCAGGCATTTGGGTCAAGAAGATAGATGAGCTCTGTTGTTATTGATGTGAGTGGCATTAGTGTTTATCCTTGGATGCCAAGGGGGCTTATATGTGCTGGGTTTTCTATGTTTTAATATTTGTGAGCTGCCCAGAGTCAGTTATGTGAGATGGGTAGATATTTAATTGTTGTTGTTGTTGTTGTTGTTATTATTATTATTATTATTATTATTATTATTATTAATATGCCGCCCAACTCTGGGTGGTTTACAATTGTACATCAAACAAATGAATGAATAATTAAAATAGCCAGTTTTTTAAAAATGTCCATTTAAATTTCCAAACCTTACATTAATTTGACGAACTTACCCTCCTGACTTTCTGTCTTTATGGTTTTCTGTTGTAAAGGGTTGGAGGACTGTTTTTCTCTATATTTAAGGAATCCAATTATTTAATGGGCATGTTGCTGACCCCAATCAGTCCAGCTAATGATGGCTGATAACCAAGTTGCCTCAAATGGATACTGATATAATGAACACTATGACAAACCTGGCATGTATCCATAGCTAAACAATTTTTTATTGTTTATTTTATTTCCTTTTTTTCAGGACTTGCTAATATGGTTGGAAATAGCCAACTACATCAAGGCCAAGTTGTTTTACTAATTTGAGTCTAAGCAATGAGAAATGGGAATTTTTCATGAATTCATGAAAGCTGAATTCTAACATAAGAGAAGCCCAGTTGTTGGGTTTGGAAATTGAACATTTGATACATGAGTGACCAAAAAGAACTGCTTTCTGTTTACCTACAATTATAAAGAATATGCCACTACATGGAACAGAATGCTTTTTTAAACAAAATGAGTCGGAGTGAATATCTTTTTTTTTGGGGGGGGGGGAATATTTTTCAATTCATTGTCTTCTCTAAGGGCTTGCTTTTCCATGATTTTTAACTTTTTTTAAAATGCTAAAAGAGTTAATATGAAGGAAAAGGAAGCATGTTTATTAATTAAGTCTAGGAATATTATATTAAATAACCAATTTGGTGTAGTGGTTCAAGGTATCACTGGGAGACCATGAGTTCTGGTCCTGCTGTAGGCACGAAGTCAGCTGGCTGACGCTGAACTGATCCCAGTCTCTCAGCCCTAGAAAGAAAGCAAATGGCTAACCACTTCTGAAAAAGTTGCCAGACAAAACTGCAGGGAGTTGTGCAGGAAGTTGCCAGGAATCAATAATGACTTAAAGGCATCAAAAAAACAAACTAACGAAAAATATTAAATAGTATCTCCCTTCTGAAAGGAGAGCTTTCATCCTGAATAAAGAAAGGTCAGGGCCCATATCACATGGGTTATTCTTTTTAAAAACCTTTGAAAGCTTTCCTGCCATTTCCTTTCCTTATGTCTTTAACCTTTTAAGCAGTCAAACTAGTCTATGATTAAACATTCAGGATATTTATTTTTCTCCATCAGTTGCATTAACCCAGTTGAACTGGTCATGTAGCCAGCCATAAACAATTTTTATGAATAAATTCCCATAGCTATGGTTAACAAGATTAAGAAGAACTGAGATGTTTGGATGTTTATTTTACAAAAAAATTTATGGGTGAAGTAAATGTAGATTGAATAAGTAGTTTGAGGAATTCAGCCATTAAATTCACTGAATGACATACTGTGCTAAGCCATAACTTGCTTAATCAGAGTTAATTGAATAAACAACAATTGCTGGATTCACATACTATATTAAACCAAAATACTGATTTATAAACCACAGTGGCTGGAGTTTTAGTACAAGATAACCCAATTTTATTTATTTATTTATTTATTATCCTGCCTTTATTATTTTTTTATAAATAACTCAAGGCGGTGAACATACCAAATACGCCTTCCTCCTCCTATTTTCCCCACAACAACAATCCTGTGAGGTGAGTTGGGCTGAGAGAGAGTGACTGGCCCAAGGTCACCCAGCCAGCTTTCATGCCTAAGGCGGGACTAGAACTCACAGACTCCTGTGCCCAGCACCTTAACCACTAGACCAAACTGGCTAAATTGATAGAAATCACATTATGGTTTAGAGCAACGTGTAAAGCAAATATTCCATCACAGTGGCCTAAGTCCCAAGGTATCCTATTCCACTCTGAACAACAGGAAAGAGGAAAAGCAGTAGGCATGCTATTCAAAACTGGAAAAAAGCCGTTCAACCTACAGAAGCCGTTGATGCATCCGACTGCTACAAAATATGGAGAATGTTAATACATCCCTAAATTCCATCCCACTTGACTTTTTTATCTTTTACATCTTCCATAGGCAGTTATAACCATGGAAGAAAATAACCCACATTTTCCTTTATCCCTCTCTGGTCATACCATTTGTCAAGTATTGTCTGCAGTTCTTGAACCTTAACAAGGGTACAGAGAAATTGAAACAGATTCAGAGCAGGGCAGTAAGAATGTTCAAGGTACCAGAAACTGTGCATTTTAAAGAGAGATTAAAGAGGCTGGGCATTTGAAGAAAGCTGATGCAGGGAATATGATACCTGAAATATTGTTACCTAGGAGGTACAAGGGGCGTGGTGGCTCAGCGGGTAAGACGCCAGGCTTGTCGATCGGAAGATCGCAAGTTCGGAGGTTCGAATCCCTAGTCCCACGTGACGGAGTGAGCTCCCACGCTAGCCCCAGCTCTTGCCAACCTAGCAATTCTAAAGCATGCAAATGCAAGTAGATGAATAGGAACCACATCGGTGGGTAGGTAACAGCGTTCCGCGCGTGTCATGCGGCCACATGACCGTGGAAGCGTCTTTGGACAACGCTGGCTCTTTGGCTAACAAACGGAGATGAGCACTGGCCCCTAGAGTCGGACACGACTGCACAAATGTGCGGGGGGGGGGGACCTTTACCTTTACCTTTTAGGAGTCCAAGACCTGTCCTCTCTTTGTGTAGAGTGCAGGACACAGAATAATGGATTTAAGTTACAGGGAGGCATATTCTGATTGAATGTTAGGGGGGGGAAACCTTCCTAACGTTAAGAGCAGTTAAAAGCAGTTCAGTAGTGGTGCCTCTCCTTCATTGGTTGTATACAAGTGGAAGTTAGGCAACCATCTGGTTGGGTGTTTAGATTCCTGTGCTGAGCAGGGAGCTGGAATTATGACCCTCCCACCTCCGAGATTCGATTAAGTGCATTCCACAAGGTACCATGGTGCAGCCAGTATCATTTTTATATCAATTTTTGCTAGGTCTAAATTCACATAATTTTTAAATCTGTCCCAGAAGATAAGAGCTTTTCCCTTTCCATCACCCCCGTCTTTTTTTTTGGTTTGTTTGTTTTGTTACAGTGAATATCCAATGTTTTCAAGCAGATTAAATTTGTACCTTTTATGGGTAATGCAGGCATTCAGAGTGATTGATATAAAATTGCTTTGGGAGGCGGCCAAATCAGGGACCTGAGATAATGTAATTTCATTTACTGAAGCCCTGAATATACAGCCAAGACCCAGAATAGTGATGCTTTAAACTAATTTATGGGAGATGCAGAGGGACAGCTCAAGATTTAAAAATTTCCTGATTGTCATAGACAGAAATTAGGAAAGCTTTCAGGACTGTAAATCCATTTGGTGCTCTGTTTGCTTTATTGTAATACTATTTGTTTATATTAAGAAATGCTTTTACTTGCAGAAGATATTTTTCCACTGATTAGGCATTTGCTTACTATATAGCAGATTGTACTTACTAAGTTTCTGTGGCTCCTTCCTTTCCTAGCAGTAAGAATACAAGAATAATACATTAAAAATTGTTTTCACTTCATGACATCCAAAATCTGCTGTTTCAGACAGCTGTCTTACTCTGTCCAATGATAGGAGTGGCTCTGACTCCTCTTGATCCTTAGCTACTCCAAGGAAGTAGCCATTTGGAATGTATGTAATTGGCTATGTTCTTTCTGTAAAGGTATGTTCTGCTAGCACTATAAAAATCAACAATCTTGGCATCAGAAATGGCTTTCTGCAAACTTTATTTATATTCAGCACAGCATATAGGAATCTCTTCATTTTTGAAGATATCAGCTGTCAGAAGATGGAAGGCAGCCTTTCTCCTCATACAATGAATTTTGTGAAATAATGGTAGCTTCCTGAATCCAGGAATCAGCAACAATAGTAGCAAAACTAGAAAAAAAGTTTTGTGTTTATATTTTTATGTTTAAATGGATTATAATTATTACTTTTCTTTTTAAGATGATGATGATGATGATGATGATGATGATGATGATGAAGATAGTATCCTGCAAGCTGGTATGTCATGAATAAGCTGGCTAAATTGAACTGTATTTGTACTGTATTTGACTGTTTCTTTCTAACAGAGGTAGGGCATAACTAATTAAAAGCCAAATATATCATGGGCTAGATAAACAAAATGTTATATCTACATTTTTAAAAGTAGCTGGACGAGGGATTGAAAATGTGGCCATTGAAAACTTTATTATTCTTTGCCCCCCATCCCATCCATGACTGATAGCAGCTGAAATTTAAACTAGAAAGGGTTTACCTTCCTGTGATTTTAATCTGCTTTCCCTCAGTAGTGTAACTCAGTCCAAACTTTCTCCCCATTCTATAGACCAGATTTTTCCAAACTGTGTGTGGCGACACAAAAGTGTGTCGCCACACACAGCGTGGTGTGTCGCCACACCACCCGGAAGCGGCGGCGCACGCGTGCACAGCGGCAGCAGCGGCGCGGGATCAGTGGTTCCGCGTTTTAGCGGAGGCTGCCGCTGCCGCCATGCACACACGCGCTGCCGCACGCCCCGCCACACGCCCCCCCGCGCCCCCGCCGTGCACACCACCGCACGCCCCCCCCGCACCGCTGCACGCCCCCCTGTGCCTCCGCTGTGCACACGCGCGCCGCCGCCGCACTGCTGCCGCCGCCGCTGGTGTGTCGCCAGCGGCGGCACTTTGGAAAGTCCTGCTATAGACCCTTCAAGATGCTGTTAAGCAAAATTGAGGAGATACAGTCAGGGATGTATCTTGCATGTAGACTAATCAACAGACAAAAATGTACTGTATCTGTAGCATAAATAATGTCCCAGCATTGTTCATATGACAAAAAATACAAACATGATTTTTTTTTCTAATAAGTATAAAAATTGAATTGTGGGGGGGAAAAAAACACTTTGAAAGTCATTTATAAGCAATCATTGCACATAATTCCACATATCATGGTGGTTGCCCTAATAAATGTATTTTGATGCATATGGCTGGAATGTGTTTCCTGAATGTATGTCAGTACACTCTACATACATACTTGTTGGTGGGATGTGGGCAAAATTATGTTGTTTTGCAAGGTAGTTGTCATGGTTAGGTGGAGAACAATGCTGAGCCCCAGAGATAAGCTCTAGATCTTTATTCTCTACCTTACACAGAATCTCGCTAAACTAAGCCACACTGAACAGTTCACTGGTAAAAAACCCCAAGCAGGCTAAGGCGGGTCCGGCCTGATCCTCTTGGATGGTTGCCCAAGGTCTTCCAGGCTGTGAAAGTGCTTCTCACCCTGGAAGGCACCCCCTCCTTCCTCTCTCACAATCTCCATCACACCACTCCCCCCTTCAGAATCTGTCTCTCCCTCTGAGTTCTCATGGGAGCTGGGTAGCGGGGGCAGATCTTCCAGGGAAGAAGTGCAGATGTCCAGGAGATCTGATATTTCTTCCTGCAAAACAGCGAGATGGTTAGAAAAACTTTCCCCCCTCCCCCTTGGGAAGTGGATGCCAGAAGTGGAGGGTTGAGGCTCTCCCTCCTCCTTGTGGTGCAGCCTCTGGGCCTCTCGCAGCTGGGCCTCTCGTGGGGGTAAAGGTTGCCAACTTACAAACTCCTCTGCTTGGGATTCATCTGCGTGCTCAGCTGAGCTAGGAACTTCTGGGAGCCTACGAGGCTTGGGCTTGTTAGGAAAATGCTGGTGAAATCTTTGGATCAGCATGGGTGCATGAACGTCTCTGGCATTTTCTCATGAGCACTCAGCCTCAGAGTACCCCTTCCAGTGTATCAAATATTGAATGCCCCTTCCCCTTTGCCTCAAGTCCAAAATCTCCTCTCCTTCATACTCTTCCTCTCCCTTCACAGTTACCGGAGGTGGAGGCGGTAAGTGGGAGCGCAAGGTACTAGGAGGCAACTCTTTGGCCAGCAATGACCTGTGAAGCACAGGGTGTATTTTCATGGTGGCTTGGAGTTGCAAACGATAAGCCACTGGATTTACCTGTTTCAGCACAGTGAAAGGGCCCATGAACTTAGAGTCCAACTTCCTGCAAGTTCTGCTGGAAGTTAAAAATCTTATAGAGAGCCATACCTTGTCTCCTTCTGAAATTGCTGGTCCCTCTTGCCTTGGAGGTCTGCAGATCTCTTGTAAGCAGCTTTCACTTTGTTCAGCTGCTCCTTTAAGAGATCGTACACAGCCTGATGCTCTTTGAGAAAGTCACCGATCCTGGCTGTGATGAGGAGGGTAAAACTCAAGGGTTAACCCCATAGAGAGATTGGAAAGGGGACATCTTGGTAGAAGTGTGCACGGAATTGTTATAAGCAAATTCTGCCATTGGAAGCAAATCTGTCCAATTATCCTGCTGATAAGAGGTATAACATCTGAGATATTGCTGTAACACATGGTTAGTTTTCTCAGCTTCCCCATTGGTTGAAGGGTGGTGACTCAAGGACAGGTGGCTCTGCACCCCTAATGACTGGAAAAGTTCCTTCAAAAACCTGGAAGTGAATTGACTGCCTCTGTCACTGATGATATGATTAGCCATGCCTCTATGTCTAAAAACATGATCCAAAAATAACTGCTGTGGCTTGTGCAGAAAGAAGGCCTTTGCAGGGAATAAAATGTGTCATTTTTGTAAAGAGATCCACCACCACCAGTATAGAGTAAAATCCTGGACCGGGGGTAAGTCAGTAATGAAGTCCATGGAGACTGTCCCAAGGCTGGGGCAGGGGGCAATGTAACATGTGACGTTGCATCATCAGAGAATATCAATATATCATCTAAATAAATGACTACATATTTGTCTATTAGATCAGAAAAGATTTGATTCATGAATCTGGAGAAAACAGCCCCACAATTACTTAATCTGAAGGGCATGACAACATACTCAAATTTCCCATACCTGGTATCGAAGGCGGTCAGGTATTCATGCCCTTCTTTCACTCAAATCAAGTTATAGGCATTTCTGAGGTCTAACCTTGTAAAAATGCACGCTGTCTGCAGGCGGTCCAGCAGGTCAGATATGAGAGGAAGCGAGTAGTGGTCCCTCTGTGTCACTGCATTAAGGGCACTGTAGTCATGGACTGTGTGCATGGGAGCTCCCCTTCCCTCCTCTGGGGCTGACGGTGCTAGTGGGTCTGGCTTCCTTGGGATGAAAAAGGTAGGAGCATGCTTGGGATAAAAAAAACGGTTCTTGAGGTTTGCATCCAAGTAATCCTTTAGAGTAGCTAGTTCCTTTGGTGACATTGGATGTTGTCGTTTTGATGGAATTTTGGCCCCTGGTTTTAGCACAATTGTGCAATCACAGTCTCTGGTGGGGTAGTGCTGTAGCCTCTTGCTCGCTGAAAACATCTGCAAAATCCACATACTTGCCCAATAGCTGCACTCCCCCTGCCTCTGTGAGTGTGTTTAGAGCTGGGGAATGTGAGTTTGTTTGCAACTTGTGATGTTGGCAGTCTGTTGATTGGAATGAGATCACTCCTGTAGCCCAATTCAACAAGGGGTTGTGAAGTTTCAGCCAAGCGGTGCCCAGGACTATGGGGACCTGCAAGGACGCTGTCACATAACGTGTAATTAACTCTGTGTGGTCTCCAATTGTCAGTAGGATTGGCTCCATGAATTGCATGACTGGCCCCGCTTTCAGAGGCTGCCCATCAATGGTTTCAACCTCTATGGGCTGTGGTAATTGTACAGTAGGCAGCTGTAGTTTCTGCACCATTTCTATATCTATGAAGTTAGTGGTCACCCCAGAATCTATGAGAGCTTCAAGCTCTATTTTATGCTTTGGATCTAAAGTCACTGTTACAGGAATAAAAAAAAATGCTTGTCTATTATCTGCCAAATGATCCCTCCTTACTTGCTGAATGGCCCCCCTTGCGAGCTCTGGAGAGGGAGGCCGTTGGAGTTTCCCTGTTTCGGAGCTGTGAAATTGGCTGGGTGTGCCTCAGCAATTTGCTGTGATGCCCTAGCCCCAGCCGCTGGGTTTCTCAGTGGGCACGCTCTCACTATGTGCCCCGGGGCCCCAAAATAAAAACAAAGAGCCCTCTCCCTGCGTCTTTGTCTTTCCGCCACAGGAACTAACCTTCTTGCAGCTCCAATCTGCATGGGTTCCTCTGCCTCTGGGCATGCTGTTGCAGCAGAGAGAGCTGTAAATCCTGTAAATGTCGATCTGTAGGTTGCTTTACCTCTTAGCTGTTGACGTTGCTTTAACTCCTCCAGCCTCGCATCAATTACCATGCAAAGCTGATATAGTCCTTCCAGGGTGGCTGGGGTCCCCTGCCTCACCAGCTCATCCTGAATATCATCATTTAGCCCTTCTTTAAATTGGTCCTTCAGGGCATTTTCGTTCCAGTTGACATCCCCAGCCAACAGCTTGAAATCTGCTATATAAATCCTGACTCTCTTGCTGCCCTGCTTGAGCCTTTTAATTTCTTGACTAGCAGTTACTGCTCTGATAGGGTCGTCGAAGTGGCCGAAGTGGAAATCGTTGAGAATCGGGTCATTGTTCTCTATCGTGGGAATGGCCCACCTCGCTGCAGGTCCCTTCAGGAGACTCAAAACAAAGGTTATTTTGGTGCGATCTGTAGGAAACTCAGCAGGCCTGCTGTCTATGAACATGCCACATTGAGTAACGAAGGTTCTGAATGTAGGAATTCTGGAATGCTAGTAACAGAAGTCCAAGCAGTTTTATCTAGTTAAGCAGAGCAGAAGCGTCCCAATAAACTTGCACAAGGCTTAATCAGTTCAAACGCAAAACCACCCAGAGTCCCTTGAGGGGGTTGGGCAGTGAGAAATCGAATTAATAAATAAATAAAATAAACACACTTCACACGTTAATGTAAAGTTACAGAAAAATAGCTTACAGTTTTATTGTAGATCAGTTTCATGGTAGCAGAGGATGGTTCATGTGTGCGAGCGATAGGTTATGACCAAACCCACAGTCTTCTTAATGTGGCCTTGCTGAATGCATGTATGAGCAACTTGGACAGCCATGGATGACCATCCTCCCAGGTGGGGATTCAAGCAGGAAAGAGAGGAGATGAAGGGAACAGGAACAGGAAATTGGGGTTCAGCCCCTCCCACACAAAGCAAGTAAGATTAGGTTACAGCAGAGGCTGCCTCCTCCTTCAAGCTTGTGTGAGACATGCTTGGTTGAAACCTGATATCTCTAACACTGAAGTGGATGGTTTCTCCCTCAAACTTTTCCAGCAAGCAGCCCTGGGTTCTCAGGAGTACCGGCAGTGCTGGTGCTGCCGCAACCGGTTGTGGAACTATTTGGGCTGGTTGTTGCATGTTCTGCAACACTGCTGCTTGCAACGCATTCACTTGAGCGTCTACCTGCTGTTGGTGTTGCATCAAGGCAGACGCTAACTGCTGGATTACTTGCTGCAGCTCCTGGGGATCCGAAGCCATCCTGGAAAAAAAATTCCTTCTTTCCTCCCTCTTTCGATGGGAGTAAGAGTTTGGCGAGATTGATGTCGTGGTTAGGCGAAGAACAACGCTGAGCCCCAGAGATAAGCTCTAGATATTTATTCTCTACCTTACACAGAATCTCGTTAAACTAAGCCACACTGAACTTGGAAAAAACCCCAAGCAGGCTAAGGTGGGTCCGGCCTGATCCTCTTGGATGGTTGCCCAAGGTCTTCCAGGCTGTGAAAGTGCTTCTAACCCTGGAAGGCGCCCCCTCCTTGCTCTCTCACGATCTCCATCACAGTAGTATCTAGATGAAATGTCCTAGCTTGCATAGAATAGTATGAGCATGCTTGGGATAAAAAAGGATTTGTTTGTACTTGCTAGCAAAAATGTGCCAAAACTGACCAATATTGTCTTTATCATTAGCAGGGCATGCTGCATGTGGCCTGGGTACAGCTCCAGCTGGTAACTTACTCTATCTTACTAAAAAGCATTATGTGAAAGTTTTGATTGACCAAAGCTATGGTGGGTATCAGACATCAATATCTATGGCCCATCTGGTAACAACAATGGCATATTGAGTAAATGGTAGGCAGCATGAATTAACAATGAAATGAAAGAAAAACAGAAATGTTTTGTGTTTGTGAAGCTCAGAGGGAAAGGATGTAATAGATTTGAATGAAGATAGTATGATCTTGCAGAGTGGAGCTAATTTGGGATACTTATTTGAGATAAGAATTTCTTTAGGGCTACCATAACTGGCCGCAAAATTTGATGATTGTTATATGGCAGCAAAGAGTAAGTTTTTGGTATGTCTTTACTACCATATAGTAATCTCTGTGTGTGTGTCACGTGTTCACTTAACAGCCATTTCACTTAACGACCTGGTTGTTGGAATGGAACTTGGTCACTAAATGAGGAGTGGGTATACTTGGGTTCTATTGCTGTGTCCTTGAGCTGAGTTCTCTAATTAGGGCCTTGAGATTTAAAAAAATCATATTCATTCTATTTCCCGGAATTTTTGTCAGAATTAAAGACTAGAATTGCTAAATCCCTTTTTGATGGGGAGTGGTATGTCATTCCTGCCAGGATACAAGTAGAAAAGGCTATTATTTGGAACTAGATTAGATCTTGGATTCTAGTTGCTTGGATACCTCTGATATTACTTTGACACTATATTCCGGCCAGCACGTAGTAATGACTAGATTACTGGTCAATGTCTGAGAAGACTGCATTCATATTCTTATTCCACTATGAAGCTTATTGAAAAAACTCAACCCTTTATTATCTTTCAATCTAAACTGTTTCTCAAAGTTATTATGATGATCAAAGCTCCATGGAGGAACTCTGAATAAAATCATAAGTATGTACTGTGTGCCATGTACAGTATTAGACTTTTAGTAATTCTCTGTGGGCAAAAGACAGTGTTTATATGTGTTGGGAGTTGTTTCTGATCCTTTGGGGCACACAGTGAAGCTAAGCTTCTTACTTTGCAAACATTATAGAATTTATAAAGTTTTAGTAATAAAACAGCTGCAATTTTTTTTCATCATCAGGCATCTGACTGGTATATATTTTGATAAACTGTAGTCTGAGTGAAATTCCATGATTGATACAATTTTTAAAACTAGTTAAACATTGGGGCAAGATGCTGCTTTTCAATTCTGCTCACATAGTTTGAAAACAACAGAATGATTAAAGAGATTAGTGTTCAGTTAAAAGCAGCCAGAAGAGCAAATGTTCAGGGAGATGCCTGCAAACTCATTTTATTATGTACATCTTTTGAAAGCACTGCAAAAACCAACAAAGAAACAAACAAAAAGCTTCTTATTTGGGTTGCCTTTTGGGGTTAATTACTAAGTTGGGAAATAATGCAGAAAGTTAGGTTCCAAACTAATCTGATTTCCTCATCTTTGTTTTGTCACATGGTGGACTAGAAATCTAACTAAGCATAACAGTTGGATCCCTTGGGCATTGATGCAATTTATATGTTTGTAATTAGTAACCCAAGTGTGACCATGTTTCCTCCAAAGTAGATTTCCCTGAATCCAATAGTATTTACTTATGGAAAGTGGATATAGGGGTCTATTTCTGAGTAGATATGCACACCATTCTGTTAAAAGAAAATTACTTTCATGCCTCTGCAGGATGCAGATACTCTGTAGATACTGCTAAATAACTAATATCACAAGAGATAAGATTATAGCATAATTTTTTTTTAATGATTTATTGTTGGTATATGACACCAGAGAAATTGTCTAAGATGTATAAAAGTACTTCTAATTACTATTGGAAATGTGAAAAACATGAAGGGACATTTTATCATGCATGGTGGACTTGTGAAAAAGTGAAAAGATACTGGATACAAATGCATATGGTGATGCAGAGAGTTTTAAAAATTAGCATTCAGATGAAACCAGAACTTTTCTTATTAGGACTTCTGGACGCTCAACTAGAAAAGGCTCATGGACGATTGGTTTTATATGTGGTAACTGCAGTGAGGTTATTATATGTACAAAGATGGAAGACTATAGAAACACCCAATAATGGAGGAATGGATTGTGAAGATGGCTGAGTTTGCAGAAATGGCTAGATTGACTTGTTTGATCAAGGAGGGAATTACTTTTATAAAAGACTGGAAACCTTTTATAGAACTTTTTGCTGAAAATGGATAAAAATGAACTGCTGATTTTGGGATTTATTGATTAAAAAGGTTTGTTTATGGGAAGAAGAGAACTAAGTATGTTATGCAATATGGGAGATTGGAGATGGTAATTACTGTGTTTGTAACTGCTGCAAAGATCGGAAGTCTGTTCTTTAGATACCTTTCTTTTTTTTTCTTTTTATTCTTCACTTTTTCTTTTACCCTTTTATAATCCTTTTCTTTTTCTATTTCTTCTTCTATGTTTCTGTAGTTTTAAAATCTTTGTAAAACCTTCTTTTAATAAAAATCATTTAAAAAAAGATTATAACATATCATTTGTATCAGGGGTGTCTGCGGGGTATGGTCAAAAAAGTCAAGATGGCAGCCACAGCAGTGCAACTGAAGTTCTCCCTGTTTTTTACATGCAACCCATCTTGACTATTCTGACCGTGCCCTGTGAACACCCATTTTTTAAAACTAAAATGGTTATTCCTCCATAAAAATGCAGTACCAGGTCTTTTACATTTTGGATTATGATAGCTATAAATAAATTCTCAGACGTATAAAACTATTTTGGATAATACAAAACTTAGGATCATCCTTTTGGTTATGTTAATTTATTGCTAGATATAATTAAAACATTTTTTCTTCGGGAGAAAAACCTTAACAATTGCCCATTCCCCTTGATGATGTCCTTAAATACGGCAAATTATATGTCACATGCCCAAACTTTCAAGCAATGTACAAATGCTTTCATAAACTGAAATTTCTTATTCTTATTTCTTATTCTTTTTAATATACCTTTAAGATGCATCGTACTGGAATCAATTAAAATCCAAAACAGTTTTAGCAGGTTTTAGGCAATTATTGATTTTTCTATTGAAGTAGAAAGGATAGTTACCATAGCAACCAGCACAGTACGTACAATCTTGCTTGATCTAAAAGGTTTAGTGACCCCCCTCCCTTTTTTAAAAAAGAAATATTCAGTCATTCCGAAAGCATAACTATCAAGCAATGAGAGGGAAGCTGGTTTCTTTCATTTACCACCAACTGAGGCCCAATTAATGCATATACCACGAAGACAAAGTAGAATGGATTATTCTGTGCATGTAAAAGTTATAAATAAAAAGCTGCAAAGGTTCAGATTCCCAGTTCTTAGTTGTTTTAAAATACTTGTTCTTGTTTTGATTATTATTATTTTCTTAATCTAGCAAAAACTGTAGTTGTTTTAAAAAAACTCAGAAGGTTTCAATCTCTAGTAAGCTGTCAAGAATAAGACTAGGAAAGTATCTGAGAGTGCCTTTCACAATTCAAGAGGAGGCAGGCTCCCCACAGAGATCTTCTGTTCTGGTTCAGTAAATTTTTGCATAACTGTGCCACATACAGAATCATCTCAGTGGGTTCTGCTGGTAAAGCAAAACCCATCTGTGAATCCAGCTTACATACCACCATTTCTACATTAGTAAATGAGAATGGGTTTTAAAACAATAATAATTCTGCTAGGAATAATGGTTTGCTGAGAGTTTTGGGAATTCCCTGATAGACATCTCCACCAAAATGACTCCTTCCAGGCTTTTTCGGGTGAAACCATGTTACATTGTCTATAATAAAATACACCCCTCTTATAAACAGCATCTCAAACTTCATCCATCTTTACTCAGTTTTTTAGGCAGGGAAACCACTGAATCCAGAGCTCATTTACCAAATGATATTATATAATTGTATTGGTTTGCTCACACACATACTGTAGATGGTGATTTTTGTTGTCCTAAGTTTGGTTAATATGGAAGCATCATGGGTAGAGTTTAATCTGTGATGTCTGCTTGATATGTACAAGTCATCAAGTGATAAATATAAGCATGTGAATTTACACTTAGGTCCCAGATTTGAAAAAGCAGCAACCCTAAAGCAAGTCCAAGAATGGACAACATCATGGAGCCAATCAATATCAGGTTTTTTTCCCCTCCATTCTGCAACTACAGCATTTGACTACCTGATATGCAACACATTTCCAATAGGACTATGCAGAGGACACATTGAAATGTGAATTCAGCACTTCTTTAAAGCTACTGCATCCTAGATTCACAACCCCACAATCTCCAAAACACTTTACTGGAATTGAATCCAAGCACTGCATAATATCCAAAGTGTTGCCTAATATTACTCTTTCAGTATGTCATATTTCCCATAGATTTCTTTAATGATGCATTTTGTTGTTGTTGTTGTTTTCAGTTTCTGTCTCTTACTGAGTTATAGGTATGTGCTGGGTAATGATATTATAACTCTTCCAATGAATATGTCTTCAAAGCTGTAAAATCTATTTAGTTTTGCTTTCCCCTTTACTGGGGAGATGGAGAAGACATATGCAGGCATTAGAATATGTTAATCATGCATGAACACATTAACTGTGCATCAGTAAATTAATACCAGTGCCAATCTATTGTGAAAAAAAATGGGTGCCACGGATCCAAAAGGGATCATACACTGATCAGCAGAGACTCCTGAAATGATTCACCATTGGGAAGAATTCATTTAAGTGCTCTTGGACTATAGAAATAGCTCTGTGAAGGAAAAGAAGTGATAGTATTGGGATACTGTTATTTCATCTGTCCCTGTTGTTCTTTTCCACTATTTCTGTTTATTGGGAAATGCAAATTGTTCCTTCATATACTTTCATATTGGAGTACTTACAATTTCATGCCCATTTCCGTAGATTAACTCTGAAGACAGATTTCTGAAGGCCCTCCCAGGGATGAAAATGTTTAGTTAGAAACAATGGGAAAATAAGATGTTCATAGGTAGATATTTGGTCAGTTTTCAACCAGTTAAATCAAAGACACAACACTTGCTTGCTGTGAATGCTATAATCCATGTCACAAGTGACAATCTCAAATCCATTTGAGATTTAGCTTTATCTCCATCAAGGAACATGTACCATTTGAAAACTAATCGAGAACATACTAAAAAGCTTTCTAATATGACTTGGGAGAATGAACTAATATATTTTCAGAATCAAATGAGATTCAATCAGGATTCTAATAAAGCAAATATATATAAGGCATGAGATGAGAGCCAGTTTGGTCCAGTGGTTAAGGCACCAGGCTAGAAACCCGAAGACCATGAGTTCTAGTCCCGCCTTAGGCATGAAAGCCGGCTGGGTGACCTTGGGCCAGTCACTCTCTCTCAGCCCAACTCACCTCACAGGGTTGTTATTGTGGGGAAAAGAGGAGGAGGAAGGAGTAATAGATATGTTCCCCACCTTGAGTTATTTATAAAAATAATAAAGGCGAGATAAAAATTAAATAAATAAATAAATAAATATGGCAAGGGGAAATAAAGAGTCAGGATTGGTAAATGTATCCAGTGTAAATTTGTTAGGAATGAGTTCTTCAATATCTTTTAATTCAAGCTTATGGATGAGTTCAAGCATATTGGCTTTATGTACAAATACAGCATATATTGTATTTCTATTGGTATCACTCTTCATTATATGGAAGTTGTTGAATTTTAAAAGTTTGTGTTGATCCATATATGAGATCTCAGTAGTGTTAACTGATTCAAGAAAAGAGTTTAAAAAGGATATTCAGCAGTGGGAGCTTATAACAAACGTTCCAGTGGAGAGTGACACTGTTTGGACTGAAGGCAGTATAAAAGGCCTAAGCAGCAAGATTTTTTAAAAAATGATTCCAAGAAAGATGAAACAGCAGGAGCTAATTAGGAGACTAATTAAACTTTCAAAACCAATCATACTCCTTAAATATGCTGTAGCTGAGAGATAAATCCTGGTATATCAAGAATAAATCCTGGTGTATCAAGAATCTAGGTTTCAAAAAAATCTCTTCGTTTTCGAACTTCGAAAAGTTCTTCGTTTCATTCTGAGCACTGTGAACAGCTCCTTGACACAGCACATTCCTCCGACAGATGTTGAAACTAAACAACCTGGACTTTGTACACTGTCCATAAATGGTGAGGAATGAAGCTCAGGTTGCTTTGTCCTTTTATTTTATTTATTTTTATTTAAGAAACTTAGGTGGCTGCCCATCTTGTATGCCTGCATCCCAAAAACAGCACCTGGTGCCCTAAAACAACACTCCCCAATAACAACAACAATCACTGGGCTCTAGTCTCACCTATCCCAAGGCTTGGGGGAACAGGTTTTCCAGAAGGCTAGGAGAGTGGTGGCTACAGGATTTCAGCAGGGGTATTTCACAGGGTAGGGGCTGCTACAGAGAAGCACTTCCTAGGTCCCACTAGATGACAATCTTTAAAGAAAAGGATCTGGAACACACCCACCCTATCTGACCAGGTAGATCAGGCAGATACCCTCAGAGAAAGGCAGTCCCACGGGTAACCTGGCCTTCTGCCATACAGGGCTTTAAAGGTGATAACCAGCACCTTGAATTGCATCTGGAAAGAAACTGGAAGCCAGTGCAGCTGGTACAACAGTGGTATAATATGGGCAAAACACAAAGCATCCAGAACTGCATGCACTGCTGCATTCTGTACCAGTTGTAATTTCCAGATGGTCATCAAGGGCAGCCCCATGTAGAGCGCCTTTCAGTCATTACTGGATTCATCCAGTAATCCAACCAGGAAGGAACCAAGGCATGAATGATTGTGAGCAAGGCCTCCTGGTCTTTTCCAACATGCTTAGAACTCTTCCTACGAACCAGCTCCAGTGACTATGACTGTCTCACTTATGCACTTTATAGTGGCTAGATCATCTGATCAAGATAGATTAATGCTTCACTTTAAAGTGTTTTTCAGTGATAGAGTGTGTTAGTTGAAAACTATTGCATGCACATCCTCTTATATACTGGTGTTGATTGTGTTGTGCAGTTCTCAGTTTCAGGAGCAATCCTTCCAAAAGCTATTCCTGAAGGCTGAAGAGATTAAGAGTGAGGAAAGGAATGGTGATGTCCTCTTGAGCCTGTAGATATAAAAAATGTTCTGCTTTCCAAAAGGATTTTTTAGATTCTGTTTTTCTGTAGCACAGATATTTGGTTTCCCTAAGATAGCATTTGGAAAACACACTAAGGGTTTACCTGTATATATGAAAACTAAACCATTTTTGGCTTCTTTTCTAATTAAAGAATTATCCTCTGCTATTTCTTCAAATGCAACCTATTTCTCTGCAATTGGAGCAGATTTATTTGTTTTTTATTTGTAAGGTTTACAAACTAGCTGCCTCCAAAGGCCCTAGATGTACAATTAATTAAATGGTCTAGGAATCCATTCCAAAAGCAAGATACTCAGTGCCCCAAAAGAACAACAATCGTGATTAAAGAACAACAGCAAAAGCCTAGTTGATTATCTTAATCAGAACATAGACTTCTGTTGGCTACTGTCATGGAAACAAAGCTATGGAAGACAGACAGCCATTTGCTGAATGTTCTCATAAATTTGATACAGGCCTTTTTATGGGGGTAATACAAATTCTCTGAGTGGGAAATGATGACTGTATTGTTTACAGCAGAATTGCTGTAGAAAAAGCTTCATTTTTAACTTCATTGATGCACACAAGTGACATATAATAAAAATAATGCCTTTGGAAACATAGAAGACTAAATCATCTCTGGAAAATCTTTTCCTTAGAGGACTCATAGACTTGCACATTCTTCTCCAGTCATTTTCTTTAGACATTAGTAATCCATTTCTCTTGTAAGCCATTTGACAATAGGTGGATGAAATTAACCAGAGGTTACTACAGGTTAATGTAAAAAGGCAGAGAAAGACAAATGCTATGATCTGGACTTTACTCTTTAGAGCTAATTATCTGTTTTACACATTTCCAGATTACTCTTCAACTAATGATTCAGAGAGCAATGTATAATTTAGAAAATAACCTAATTAGAAAGCAGTGGGTTAGATTCAAGCTTAGAGTAGACCACTGAAATAAATGGGACTTGTGATAATCTTGACTTTTCTCTGATTATACTAAATCTGGTTCTTACACAGTATGATTTCTTCACTTATTTGTTGATTTTGATTGATTACAGCTACATTTATTACATTTTAATGCATTTTATTTTCTTTAGTTGTTTACATGTATAAGATGTTTACCGAGCAAGCAACACAAGAATAGATTAAAAAGCAAATAACAAAGAAATCGAACTTGACACTTTCCAGACACTGCTGGAATTCTGATAATCAGGTACAGTAACCCAGGACCTTTGCTTGGAAGAAGCTTTCTTAGGAGAGCAGTAATGTCACCCATGTTTTTTGATCAAGGCAGGAGAAGAAGGGTGGATAATGTCTGGTATTCCTATACTGCAAAGTTCTCCTTCTATTCACCAAATAACTCTTGCTTCTTTCCTGTCCTGTCATCATTATCCATTTCTTTCAACATTCTGTCTTAATTCCTCCCTGTGCTCTGTCCTTCCTGTATCATTGCTGCAAAATTAATTTTCTATAACAGTCTATCAAGACTTCCTGATAAAATTAGTTGTAATATTTCTTCAGGGCCTGTTTTTCTGCAATATATTAATACCCAATTCCATCATCTCACTGATTGTTGACATTTCCTCACTAGTGTGGCTCTTTTGATTCTCCAGTCTGAAAGCCTCTAGCATTATATTCATTTTTTTTTTCTCACCATTCCACAAGTAACAATTATGTATTTTTATACCTTTTCTAAAGTTTCAGTTTTCATCAGGCTAGAAACCGGGAGCCCATGAGTTCTAGCCCCGCCTTGGGCAGGAAGCCAGCTGGGTGACCTTGGGCCAGTCACATTCTCTCAGCCCTAGGAAGGAGGCAATGGTGAACCACTTCTGAAATCTTGCCAAGAAAACTGCAGGGACTATTCCAGAAAGTGACCTGTTGTGGCAGATTGTCCTACTTGAATCAATGGAACCTACTGCCATCTAATGGTCAGGTCTCTGTAAGACTGGTGCACACAGGAGCTTCTTAGACATGCTCAAAAGGTACAGCATAGATCTGTGCCCTAGAAGCATTTGGCTTTCTAGAAGAAATTCAAAAACTTCTACATTTTCAGATTTGTGTTTGGGTCCAATGGCTAAGCTCAAAATGCCAGATTTGTGCAATCATGTAATTTGCCCAACATATCAGGGACTTTCTAGAGTTCCCCTTCCAAAACAGCAGCTTCTCACATTGTTTTCAAGATGGCTCAAAAGGATTACTGAAGGATAGGGATATAAATTATTGCAGTGGACAGAGGAACTCAGAGTCACCAAAACTGGGTGCAGGGTTCAATATACATATATAAATATTAGTTATTACTTACCAGATTCCACCAACTTATTCAAATCTGAAATTCTGTTATCCCTGAATTATTCTTCTGAATGTTCTGGGCCAAATGTAACCTGCTATCAGATCTTTCATGGTAGATTTGAGAAAATCTATCTATGTGGTTGCTAGGAGTCAAAAACTACTTGATGGCACATAATCATTCAATCAGACCTTTCACTGTCTTTTGCTTCTTTTCAAATGATTTTATGGGGGGCTGAAAATTTGACTGAGCCACAATGAGCACAGATAAAACAGAAAACTTCCCCCGTTAACAGAGGAAAGAAGACTCATAATATATGGGATGAGCCATATTGTTCCACTGGGGTCTCAGTTCTCAAGAGAGATGGAAGTCTAAGAGGATCTACCAAACTAGCTAAGCCAGGCAAAGTCAGCTCAAATCCAAACAAGTTAAGCCTTTCCAGACATAAGGTAATGGAGCAGATCCCTGTGACTGCTACTAGTTTACCTATAGAGAGATGCTGTTTTATTGGAGAGCCAAGACCACTGAACCTAATCCAAGTTGCTAAGATCCATTTGATGGTTAGCCCTGGGGTTTTGTAGGAACTGTATGTGTCTTTTCATTCTGTAAGTACTGGAGTCATCTTCTGAAGAAAGAGAAAAGGGAACATCTTCAAAATAGGAAACCCAGGCAAAGATGCTAAGAGTTATCCCCAGTAGGAAACCATATTTTTCATCATCATATTCATATATTTAGAGTATTTATACCAACTACTAATAATCAAAGTGGAATATAAATATAACAATATTTTTTTAAAAAACCAAAGTACTAAATTAAGAATAAGAACCAGCTATGAAACTAAATATGCATCCAGACTTAATAGAAATGCTCATATCCCATAATTATTAAAGGCAAAGCAATTTCATATAGTCAACAGCACAATAAAATCCTATTTAAGAATGCACTCCACAAAACAAGTATTTTAAGCATTTCTGGAGGAATGAACAAACTGTCTTTATGCCAGGGCACATGTGGGAAAGAAATGTGTGGACCCAAGGGTTTGCAAAATTTATTCATACTGCGGCAAACCTGGGTTTGCCAATATGTTTGAATGCAAAGTCACATATTTATTCTTAATAAAAAGATTTTTTTGTTATGAGTACACCAAAAGAACAGTGGATATATTCACTTGTATGAAATCCCAGGCACTCTATGAATGAGCTCAAATTCAGGGTGGATGGAAATCCACACCCACTAAAATCAATGGATTTCATTTACCATTTTAATTTCAATAGGACATGGCTCATTCATCAACGTGTATGAATGGGAAATGATTGCATGGAATAAATCTGAGTATACTGTCTACTTTGATTGGCACAATAGTTGCTTATTCTCTGGATGATTGCAGGAAATCTAAATTTATATCCTTCCCATTGATCGTAATTAGACTGTTGTGTGAAAAGCAAGATAAAAATGGAGCACACACTTGAGGCTGCCTGTTAAATGTGAAATGAAGATCCAGTAGATAGTAGGTGCCCAGATCATCCCAAAGAATAGAAATTATAAAGCTGGGGAAATTATATACATCAGTGATACAATAACAGACAGGGTATGACATACAAGTCTGCATGTTCTGACATTTTTTTCATCAAGTAGCATCACCTGGGTCTCAGTAAGCTTCCATGGCTGAAGGCAAACTTGAATCTATGTCTCTCTACTACACTCCACTGACACTTAACTACTTTGGAGTCCTTGGTGCTCCCTGAGCTTCGTTGTTTGCTTGCAGACATTTCATTATCCAACTAGGTAACATCATCAGTTCTCTTCTATTGGGACTTAACTACTTGCCTAGTTAAATCCTTTAAGACATTTGCTTTACAGTGATATTTGTAAACATTAAAATAGTCCATGACAGCCATCCACAAAGGACAAATTGAAGCTCAAGAAAACCATATTTCTGCATTGTATGGCATGTAGGCAGATGGTAAAATACCTATTTTTGGAAGCAAAACAAGTCTTCCTCATACAACCTGGCAGAGTATCAAATGTAATAACTTTGCACGGTGATTGAATAGAACCAGATTGTTAACATATTTCATGCATTCAACAAAAAGACTTTTCTTTTGTTTCCTTTTCTTTTTTCCTGTTCACATCTCTTTATTCGGTCTAACCTGGTTTCCCAAAGTTCTGGATAGGTACAAAGATTACTGGGATCCAATTACTAGTGGTAGGATTTACTAAGGTAGTTACTAAGTGTAGTGGAGTCTGAAGGAAAGCAGCACTGTATATTTCTTTAAAAAAATAAAGCTTCTTTCAAGCTGAACTCATCTAAACACAAAGAATGTCATTATTGATATACTCTGAAAAAGAGTCCCCCCCCCAATCTCTCTTTTCCCTCAAATCTCTCTGTTTCTCTCTAGCCTGGCTCCTGATGTTGGACAATTCAGATCTATAGACACGTTTCTGATTCTTGGTGGTGAATCCAATTTAATGCCATTTCTTTCATAGCCTTTCTGTCTGGGCAGAGGACAGCAGAAACTCTCTTTGCAATCTTGAATAAGAGCCCAAAACGAAAATAGGTCAATGTTTGGAGCTGCTTACAGTGATTGAAAGCCTTGGGGAAGCGTACGCAATTGAGGAAAGAAACTTCTAGTCTGGTATTGTGATCCATTCAAGCTGCTGGCTTTAATCCTCTAAAGCCAAAACAGTTGGTGGCAGATTACATAAAGGATTTCCTTCTCTTAAATTTATTGAATTGGATTTAAGATCTTTAGGGGGCTTTCACAGGGTGGGCCACCCAACAAGAAAGGGAGAGTGGCTACTAAATAAAAAACCCTTTGAGTGCTTTCAGATTTTGGAATAACTTCTCCAGAAAGGCTTGCTTGATGCACCACCACATTATTTTACTTTAATAGATGAATACTTTTTATTTTTCAGGGCATTTCAAGTTCCTTGGAACTTGACTACTGCATAGGCTGACCATATTTCCTTGAGAGAAAAACGGGACCCTACCCACAGCTCGCTGGAAAAAGTGGGCATGCGCATGCAGGCGCGCACGTGCAGGCGGGTGGGCGTGCAGGCGCGTGTGTGTGGGCGGGCACGGGAACTTTCAAAAATGGGACAAAATGGATATTTTTCTTAAAACGACAGGACAGTCGGGAATTGTTTAAATAACGGGACTGTCCCATTCAAAACGGGACGTATGGTCAGCCTACTACTGCATAGATTTGCTGGTGGCCTTATTTATATTTTTAGATTTTGCACATTGTGAATTCAGTGGCAAGTGTCTGTTTATGGAAGCACTGGGTGGAAGCAGCATGAAGAAATTTTGCTTTTGTTGGGCATTTCAGTGTGACATTCAGTACTATTGGCTATGATCTTCCTTGAAGGTAACTTTGAGCCTTGGGAACTCTGTTAAGCATTCCCATACGGAATGTTTCCATACGGAAAGCATTCATAGACGTATTCCCATACGGTAGCACTACAAGATTTTTAGTTAGCCCCTTAGGGTCCCGTCCCCGCGTTTTATTTTGTTCTCTGTTCTTTAACATCTAGTTGAGATTGCTAAGGGATATCACTGGAGGTCTGGAGACTAGCTCTCATCTATATGCTTTTAATATTTAGCTCTTACTCATTTTCTGCTCTTTCAAGTTCCACTGTTGCAAATACTAAAGCATTGTCTAGATAGAATGGGATGTGGATGTGTTGGTGTATTATTCCTTGAGGGTAAGTCACAGCAATATAACCTTATTACAGTATGTAAACACCTGCAAACTTTAAAAGGTCAGGCAGCACGTGATTCAGGCTGAAGAGCATAAAAGAGCCTGCCTGCCCCACCCTGCTTACTCTGTTTCCTCCTGTTTGCTTGTTTCTACTATCTGGTATGTGGAATTGTAATACTTCCAGGGATCTGGAAGAGGACTGTAAATATCTGTTTATATGAATAACAAATATAACTGCAACTAAGTTACTAAAATGACTGGCGTCATTTATGGTCTTTGGTGCTGATCGCTTTCTGATACTCTGCATGTGCAAGAAAACACACTCTCCAACAGGATGTGGATGAAGAAATCAAGATCCAAATGACAAGTAAAGTTAACATATCCTGAGTGAGGAAAGCATTCTGACTGAATTATCAAGTACGCAATCTAAGGGATGCTTTTTGATCCAGTGCAGTTCCAGAAAGCTCAGGTGGTAGCTGTGGTCAACAGTGCCTTTGCTGAGCCTCATCTGATCCATCAATTATCCTTTACTTGGGAATTGAAAATACAGTAACAGTGATTCATGCCTTATTCATTTCCCATACTTATTTTGTTGTTGTTAGTTGCTGTCAAGTCGTTTACGACTCATAGCGACCCTATGTATATTAGAACGAAATGCTAAACGGTCTTGCGCCAATTGCCTGACTGTTCCAATGTTTGCATCCATTGTTGCGGTAATTGTGTCAATCCATCGCATTGAAGGTCTTCCTCTTTTCCGCTGGCCCTCGACTTTACCAAACATGATGTCCTTTTCAAGCGATCGGTCTTTCCTAACAATGTGCCCAAAGTATGAGAGTCTAAGCCTAGTTATCCTCACCTCTGGTGAACATTTTGGTTGTATTTCTTCTAAAAGTGATTTGTTTGTTCTTCTGGCAGTCCATGGTACTTTCAGTAATCTTCGCCAGCACCATAATTTGAACGCATCAATTCTTCTTCTATCTTCCTTTTTTAATGTCCAAGATTCACAGGCATATGTGGCAATTGAGAAAACCATAGAATGAGTCAGACGCACCTTTGTTTTTAGACTGACGTCTTTACTTCTGAAAACCTTAGATAGGTCTTGGATGGCAGATTTTCCCAGTGCGATACGCCATCTGATTTCTTGATTACTACTTCCCTTGGCATTGATCGTTGATCCAAGTAGAATGAAATCATTGACAACTTCAATTTCTTATCCATTAATTCTGACATTATTTTTGGTCCCTTTGTGAGAATCTTCGTCTTCTTCACATTCAAGTGTAGTCCGTATTGCTGACTACAGTCTTTGATCTTCATCAGCAAGTACTTCATGTCTTCTTCATTTCCAGCAAGCAAAGTTGTGTCATCTGCATATCGTAGATTGTTAATGAGTCTTCCACCAATTCTGATATCCCGCTCTTCTTCGTACATTCCTGCTTCTCGAATTATTTGTTCAGCATACCCATTGAATAAATAGGGTGAAAGTAAACAGCCTTGCCACACACCTTCTCCAATTTTGAACCACTCGGTATCACCATTTTCTGTTCTAATGACTGCCTCTTGATCCATGTACAGGTTCCACATGAGTACAATTAAGTGCTCTGGGATTGCCATTCTTCATAATATTAACCATAACTTGTTATGGTCCACACAGTCAAATGCCCTTGAGCAATCAATGAAGCAGAGATAAACATCTTTCTGGTATTCTTTACATTCAGCCAAGATCCATCTGACATCAGCTATGATATCTCTCGTGCTGCGTCCTCTTCTAAATCCAGCTTGGACTTCTGGTAGTTCTCTGTCGATGTAAGGCTGCAAACGTTGTTGAATTATTTTCAGCAAAATTTTGCTAGCATGTGTAATTAATGAAATGGTTTGATACTTAACAATTCTTACATACTTATTTAGATTACTGGAAAGTGGTTTACATGAGCTGTGCTGGAAAAATATAGAGAAGCTACAAATAGTTCAATCAGACTGACACAAAAAGACTTTTATACCAGTCTGCTATTCCTATTTGTTTCTGGTCACAATTCAAAGAGCTGGTCTGGACTACAATATCTGAAGTTCTACTTTATTGTATATGATCCTGGCAATTTATAATCATAATAAGACACTCTTTTTAATCTCCTACCTAAGTTGGTGGGAATTAAAGATACCCATGGAAGGTAGGATTGACTCCTTCATTACCATGTTTTATATAAACAGTAATGTCAGCCACTCTTTCAATGTATTGTCACTCTTTAATTTGAACACCGTTCTCAAGGTCCACTTTTGGATCCCCTCCCATTATACCACTTAATAGATGGGGAACTTCAGCAGTCATTCTCTGTGCCCTTGGATGGTGGGTCAACCCTGAGCTACACAGGGCTTTATAGGCAATGATCAGTACCTTGAATTGCACTCAGTAGCTCCTGCAGAACGTCCCTTTTTAGGGAAAGTGGTTGAGAACATGGCTGGGGAACAGCTTCAGAGGATTATCTGGACCCAGGTCAGTTGGATTTCAGACTGGAGTGCAGTATAGAGACAGCATTGATTATGCTTGTTGATTACCTTTGGCAGAGCCAGGATGGGGATGAGGCAACTATCCTGATGCTCCGTGATCTCTCAGGGGCTTTTGATACTGTTGATCATGGTGTCTATCTGGACTGGCTGTATGGGATTGGGACTCGAAGCGGGGGGGAATCACATTACAAAAATGTGGGGACCATCAGGGGCAACTGAGAAAGCATTGAAAAAGTCAAGGTAGTTTATATATAATATCACAAAGAATTATTTTTTAAAAAAAAATTGTAATGTTTTTGCAGTTTAATAAAATAATTTTTTAAAAAACATGGAAGTTGCAGCCATGCAAACCTCTGCCTTTTTTACATATATAATAAAAGGTAAAGGTAAAGGTCCCCCCCGCACATTTGTGCAGTCGTGTCCGACTCTAGGGGCCAGTGCTCATCTCCGTTTGTTAGCCGAAGAGCCAGCATTGTCCGAAGACGGTTCCACGGTCATGTGACTGGCATGACACATGCAGAACGCAGTTACCTACCCACCGAAGTGGTACCTATTAATCTACTTGCATTTGCATGCTTTCAAATTGCTAGGTTGGCAAGAGCTGGGGCTAGTGCGGGAGCTCAATCCGTCATGCGGCGCTCGGGTCTCGAACCTCTGAACTTGCGATCTTCCAATCGACAAGTCTGGCGTCTTACCCACTGATCCACCACGCCCCTGATATATATCATAACACACCTCAAATGCAGGTGGGGCTTCGATCACATGGTAATTGGCTGACATGTTGACATTTTTAACCCCAACCATGCAGACGCCCCTGGGACCTTGCTCTAATATCTTGAGTTACAAGAACTGAATAACAAACAAAGTAAGAAAGCTGGATATCAGAAATATAGAGCCATAGCCAGTCAGAACAGTCAAACTTGGGCAAGATAGGCAAATATTTTAAATGATAAGATTCCACAGGATTCATACAGATTCCTGTGCAGGGCTGCAGTATGAAAATCACTAAATAAACATTGCTTCAGAGTGAATAATAACCTCTGGGCAGTAGCAGTACTATTGCATAAAATTGTATGACCTCACATTTAAGCATCATAAAAATAAACACCATGCATAACGTTCAAGATCTGGCTTAGCTTCCCCAGTGTGGTATCTCCTTTGGCCATGCTAGCTAGGGATGATGAGAATGGTAGTTAAACGCATTCCTAAGTAAGGGTTGGTTGAGCTAAGATTTCATTACAATATGGTCACAGGCAACCTACTATTCACCCTCATGCTATAATTAAATTCTCATTATTGTTGTGATCATTAGACTTAAGAATGGATGTTATTATAAATCCATAGTTGTGTTCCAGTAGTCAGAATTATAGATAACTTTGGACAAGTTCTATGGAATTCCCTGTGCCGAGATGTTTTTCTTAACCTTAGCTGCAGAATCACATAAAATAATGCAGTCCCTGGCAATCTTTTATTAATAGCACTTTATACATAATTTATATTCATTTTATTTTGATATAACTTAATCACCAGTCTCATGCATTCTCTGTCATAATGATAGAGATAATGATTCACATGTTTTTGTTTTTATTTTATTTTATGGTTTTTAAGATGTGTTGTGTTGTGTTGTGTCAAACTGCCTTTAAATGTTTTTAAAGGCAAAGCTCAATTCTGTGTAAATAATAAGTAATTTTTGTCTATACAGATTTAATTCTACTTTGCTTTTTCTACAAATAAACATCAGAAAAATCTTTTTGGCTGTTATCCCAAACCAATAATATAAGCTGAGTTCTGAGGAACTCAGAAGGTTCCATTAGGGTTGAGAAATAACAGAAGGAGTTAAAGTTAGATGCAAATTGGTAGGTGTTTCCTAGGAGGCTGTGTAACAGAATAAATTCTGGCTACAAAGATCTGTAACTGGAGGAAACTAGAATAAGGAAGGGATAGGAACCCTATTCTTCTAGGGCAGGGTTTCTCAACCAGGGTTCTGTGGAACCCTAGGGTTCTGTGAGAGGTCATTAGAGGTTCCCTGGGAGATCACGATTTATTTTAAAAATTATTTCAAATTCAGGCAACTTCACATTAAAGAGGTAAGTTTCATTCTTTATTTTTAGTTTAAGAACACTGTTAATGCATACAGTATATACAGGCCTACACATGAAACAAATATAATAATTTTGTAACTTCTGGCCTATATTTGAGCCTAAATGTGCAGGGGTTCCCCAAGGCCTAAAAATATTTCAAGGGTTCCTCCAGGGTCAAAAGGCTGAGAAAGGCTGCTACAGTATAGAGGATAATAAAGGATAGAGATTAAAGAAGGCAATAAGATGTTTGCTGGAGTCATGGCAGAGTTAGTTCTCTAGAATCTCTATAATAGGTCTCATAAGTGGGAGGGGCTCATTTTCCTGAGGAAGAAACAAAATTCAAGAGTCGAGAAATATAGAAAAGAAAGACATATAGCCTGAAGCAGGCAATCTAAATTGATAGGGAATGAGAGACAGTAGTGTTTTCTTTCTCTCTGAAATAAGGAAAAGAAAAAGTACTTGTGAACAAGCAAGAGATAAAAGGGAGAAAGCACCAAGTTTTTCCCCCTGAAACACTCTGTCCAGAAGGGTTCCACTCCTTGCAGCTAATTGGGAGGAGGGCTGGCTTGGGGGTACAAAGGAATAAGGAGATTTAGTTGGAAGTAATCAATGGCAGTGAGAAGCTGGCAGGTTCTCACTGGTGGGGAAATCACCAAGGAAAATGACTGCAGAAGGTTTGGGGCTTATAAGAGTCAAAGAGGGGTCAGAAAGGAAGAGAGAGGTAGATTGAATCAGACTGTTAGAATAGTTCTAACTCAGGAGCAGAGGAAGGAGACAAAACTCAGTTCTGGCCTTTGGTCATCTTTGCAAAGGGAGGGGGGAAAGTGGGTTTGTTTGAATATTTACAATGCCTTCAGGACTGCTCAGCCAGTTGTGTATGAGAGAGAGGATGAACTGTTAGCTGAAGGGAATTTATCTGACTTCAGTAGTTTCGTGTTGTTCAAATGGGTGTGTGAACCTGTGTGATACTGTTGACCAAGTGTTTTGCTGTGTTTGCTCTTTCAGGTTACATTAATTAGCTGAATGAATCAAATATGTCAAGTATGTCATGGAAATAGCAGCCACAGAGAACCCTGACAAACTTGGGAGCTAAAGGAAACCACAGCATCTGCACCAAACATCAGTGATGCCAAAATAATGTGAATAAAGGTGTAATCAATGATTGCATCATCATCTATGTGTTGTCATTTGTACTCCTGGCCAGGAGTGGAAATGTAACCTATTTTCTCTTTGCTCTACTCCTACCAAACTCTTTGAGGTTCCATTTGCTGTTCCATGGAAGCTTCATGTTTGCCAATGAGAAATGTTTAAAAAATCAATAAATGATAGTTCTAGATGATCACCTGATATTTACTATTTTTTTAAAAAAAAATCCATGTTAATTGATTCATACAGGTCATGTTCAATCTTCTTACTGAACAGTGCATTCTAGTGGTGGGCAAAGAAGTCATCCAATTTTCTTCTACCATTTTTCATTTAATTTGATGAAAAAGAACTTGCTTTAGAAATTATTTCAAAGGAGAAGAGAATCCTGGAAAAAAGTATCATGGATGTGGGCATCCAAAGGGGACCAGAGGTCAAATGACAACACATGAGTCGATATATGATGAAACAACCAACACATTAGATCAACATATTCATAAGATGTCATGACATACATTACATAATAACCTAATTTGCACACTAATGTCATGATGAATGGCATGTTGAGGTCCTTATGACTTGTTACAGGTTTTGCTGCTCATGGTAGAAGTGTGATGTTCTTGCACATATGAGGTAGCCAAAATATGTTAATGAATGTTCCATCTTTCATTGTACACTGATCTCTCTAATGCTCTGTAAACTCCATGCCTTCCCACACTTCAGTTATATCCCAAAGGAAGTCCCTCCATAGTTTTTTTTATTGCTATGTTGCTATCATCAGTAAGGGGAAACCTTGCTCTTGAAAAATAGGGAAGCAGGGACATTCAAAGCAGAGAGTTTCCAGAGAAGAGGAAGGGAATGCTAAACCATCTACAGTTCTTTTGAACTAGCTATGTCAAAACGGGATCTGAGGAAATGGAGTGTGTATAAGAACTCCTGCAGTAGTTTCTTCCCCTGCAAATGTATTTGGGAAAGTCATTTTCTAGTTAATAGTGTAAAATGCAGTTTACTTCCAATTCTAGCACTGCCATTTAATGAAAGCAGATGTGTTTTCTTTAGTTCCCAGATATTGCAGACACAGCAGGCTCAGCTTTATCCAGTTCATAGCATGTGTTCTGCCGTGCTTAGCTTTCTTATCACAGCTAAATTTCATTAAAATTGCATATTCAATCCCCATATCAGTTCTATTTGCATCACCTGTTTGTGCTGAAAGTGCATGAATGTGTTATCCAAAGAAGAGTAAGGATTTTTTCATTAATTTTAACTCATACATTTTGAAGATTCAACAGCCACCTTAACTGCATATAGAGGAACTAAACCCAATCCTTGAATTTTCAGGAAGAGATTATGTTTGTTTCTATAGTAATTCATTATTCCAAATAAGAATTATTCTAAGGTGGGTCACTATGAGAGAAAGGAAAGGAAAGGAAAGGAAAGGAAAGGAAAGGAAAGGAAAGGAAAGGAAAGGAAAGGAAAGGAAAGGAAAGGAAAGGAAAGGAAAGGAAAGGAAGAATTTGAAAGAAACATCAGCAAAACAATGAAGTTCTAAAACAGAATCTAAAAACACCATTGGGTCTTCACATAAAAAGCCTTGCAAAACAATGTCATTTTCATAGTGTGTCAAAAATTAGTGAGATAAGCATGACAGATTTCGTTAAAGTAAGAGTTTTCCTGCAATCTACCAATGTGTTCTTATAATTGGCTGAAAATCATGATCTTTATATCAGCCTTAGGACTCAGGTTCAAAGAGATATATATTTCCTATTTTTATTTTAAAGTATCATAACTAAAAGAAAAAGTGATTGGTTGAAGTTATCCAAGTGAATCCAAGTATACCCAATACCATTATCCTGAGAAGTGTATTGCTATGTAAATCCACAGTGGATGGGAGGATCTTGGGATGTTTGCTGACCAAGTCAAACAATTATTGTCATTTTGGCCCTCCAAGTGATCAATCAATGGCAGTGAGAAGTGATCAATCCAGTCTTTGTCACCTGTCTGCAGGTCCCTCTCCCTTTGCATCATAACATAGTCCTGCATCTGAAAACCTCCACTCCTTACAGAAAGACAGAAAAGTCTTTATGTACGTTCTTTGCTAGTGATTTGTTTCTTCTGGATTTTTTAATCGAATCTATTTCTTTATTAATAACTCAGCACAAATCCTTGGAAGTTAGCCAGATAATTGAATGAGCTCTATGGGGAGGGGGAAGAGGAGGAAGTATAATCAAATCAGAGCCTAGGTGAATGAATTTCTTAAAGAAGGTCCACCTTTTGAAAAGGAGAGATCTCACAAAATCTGAGTATTTGAAAGATATCAGGAATGTGGCAGGTTGCTCAGGAAAAGCCAGAAAGATGTCAGAAGAAAGACAGATTTTGGACTGCATACTGAATATTATTGGCATTATTAGGACAACTGTAACTTGTGTAAATGAGGTGTTCTGGTAGAGTGATCAAACAATCATCACACATCAAAAAGCTCTCACTCTTCAGAGCTGTGTTCATTGGCCAAATTATCACACATGGGCCTGGCTATTTTTCCTACCATTGTAATATTTTAAGACTGCAATCCCATACAACCATACTGATGGAGTCTTGAAGGTTAATAAAAGCATACATCTTACCATGTCCATTAGTGAGCGATTTTTCCTTTCAGCAACTCCATTTTCAGCATAAAACATATTTATTTCCGCCTGCTGATGCTTGAAGGGGTCCATACAAATCAGTGTGGATAAGTTCGAGTGGCTTAGTTGCCCACCTTTCCCTTTGTTTGGGTATGGCTGGTCTTGTTGCTTTTCCCTTGATGCATATCACACACTTTGGTATTTATCATGGTTGCTTATTTCAAAATCTCTTACCATGCCTTCAGTTTTCATTCTTAAAATTGCGTTAAAATCACGGTGTGCAAACTGTCTATGCCAGGTGTTGTCCTGTTGTCCTTCTTTTGCTGCCGATAGGCGAGGCTGACATCTGGTGGCAGTTGTTCGCAGTGCACCTGGTAAATGCCATCCTTTTGAAAACCTGTAATATAAATCTTTTCTCCACTGGTGACTTTACATTGTCCATTAGCATCAAAAATCACATTAAAACCTTTATTATTCAATGTTGAGACACTCAGTAAATTGGCTTCTAAGTCCGGTACATAAAAGACATCTGTTGCCATAAGGTCTTTGTGTTCACTTCCATTGAAGCATCTCAATGGCACACTTCCTTTTCCTTGAATCAAAATTGAATTGCCATCTGCTAATATTATGCTTCCTTCTGGTTTTTCACTTAGCTCACAAAAGTCACTTTTATTCCCATATAGATGCTTGCTGGCCCCCGAATCGATTACCCATTGTCTGGGGCATTTATTGGTATCAGCTTTAAGAACAGTATCAGCTTTATAAACAGTGTGTAAAGCTATTTCACTCTTAAAAGATTTTCCCTTGGAAAAATCCTTCTTGTCCCTGCTTCTGCAAAACTTGGCAAAATGTCCTGGTTTCTTGCAAGCATTACAGACAATAGACTTTTTGGTATTCTGATTTCTTACTAATTGCCCCGGCTCATGTTTACCCTTTGTTGCTAGGTAACCAATGTCTCTGCTAGGCAATCTATTGTTATGCAAATTCTCTTGCCTCCGACATTCCAATCTAATTGCTCCCAGCAGCTGAGAAAAATTCTTCCCTTCTAAATTCAAACCAGCAACGAATGGAAAAAATCTATTTGGTAACATGCTTAGCAAAAAAGACATCTTAAATTTTTCATTCATAAGATTCTCAACTGTGCTCAGCTGATCAAATATTCCATGTATTCTGATCAGGTGGTCATTTACATTTCCACTGTCTTCCATATTACATGCATGCAGTTCTCACAACAAAGAAATCACTTTCTGATCATCAGCTTCTGAACATAGGGTGCATAAATTCTCAATTGTTTCCTTAGCAGTAGAAATATTTTTAATCTCTGCTAATCTGTGATCTGGAAGAGATCTAGCAATGAGAATTTTTGCTCTCATCCTTTTTCTTCCATTGTTTATTGGCTTCCTCCCCATCCTCTGGTTTTGGTTCTGGTGAATCCAGAGCATCCAAACAATCTTCAAAATCTAGCTGCATCCTTAATCTGAATAGCCATGCTGAGTAATTATCCTCAGTCAATCTTGGCACAGGGGTTCCCCCTTCTGTTTCTCCATTGTTCAGAGAGGGGGGGGAAATTCTGAACTTAGCTTTTTAAATGTGCAAAGCAGCTTCCCTTTTTGTGGCTGTGAGGCCAACAAAAAAAACTTTTCAAGTTATCAGTACTGCACTGGTTTGTACTGGTCTTTTACTGGTCTTGTACTGGGCCCATAACCCTTGATGGAGTCTTGAAGGTTAATAAAATAACTCCAAGCAGCTAACAACAATCTTGCAGAGTAGAAGCATGACCAGCAGGGAACTTGCACTTTAAGCTTAATTACATTCAGAAATAAACTCAGTCTTCACACATTAGTTAGATGAAGAAAAATAGATATAGCTTACATTTATTCAGTAGATCTGGATACGAGCAGATTCATTGTAGATCTGTGTGCAAGCGAGATGGAAAGGACGAGGGCTTCATAGTGCAGCACCTCCTGCTTGCACGTGTGCCCAAAGAGTAAAGATGGAGAATGAGAGAGTCCCCAAACCAAGAAGGAGGAGGAAGAGGAAATCAGGTGACCCAGGTAACCTCCCACAAGCACAGTAGAGATGTGTTTACTAGAAAGACCCCCTATTATGCTTATGAGACAATGCTGAGTTGACTCCTGATAATCCCAACACATACCAGAATCAGGCTTCATTAACCTATCTAACGTAGTGTTCATGTCTTCCAACACTGACAAACATCAGATTCAGTAAGAGAAAAGCAGATGCCCAGGTGCCAAGTGACCTCTCCAGATAATATACACAGACAAAAGTAGCGGCACCATTTTCCCCTGCCCCCTCGTCCCTGACCCTCTCATACTCATACAGCACAATTACATTTTCTTTTTCTGTGGAGGTCTTAAAGGGTCTGAAACATTGAAAACAAAACACTTAACTTGTCACAGATGAATTTCAGAGATGCTGCTTTACTGTTGTAAGGTGTTACAATTAGAGAATCTTTGAAAGCCTGCTCTGCCCCCCCCCCCTTATACCAAACAGAATCAAGTGGGGTGATTTTGAGTTTCTTTTTCAACCCTTCTTCTTTCCAAGGACTGATTTGTCATTTACTTAACAGTTCTTGCATTTCTTTATCAAGATTATCTGTGTACTCCTTTACATACAGTAACTAAAGAAAGATAGCAACTAAAGTACCGTAGGAGTAGAACCATTGTATGATAGCCAAAAATTAGGAAGAGTCTGGTAGCACTTTTAAAGCTAGCAAATTTTATTAAAAGGCATAAACTTTTGCGAGATTCAGTGGAGTGACTAGACAGATGTTGGACATAAATTGAGGTGAGGCAGGGGGAAGGAGGGAAAGACTGAAGGCAGGGTGATTATGCAGATGCAGGTTTTAATCAAATTCATTAGTCTGAAAAGATGCAACCAGACTCCTCCTGATTTTCAGCTGGAATAGAAAGCCAGCTAATACAAAAGGATAATTGCAAAGTGGGAAAACCACGGCGTTACATCCTGTACTCTTGACATCTAGGATTATCCTATACATCTACAACAGATGAGATTTTTTTTTAAATGCAATACCCTTTGAAAAGTAGGTTAAGTTAAATGTATTATTTCAGACTCATTCAAAGGGCAGCAAAAATTATTAAAATGAACTAGACAATCATGATCTTTCTTTTAAAAAAGATTATGCATTACCCTTCAAAAGATAGGTTAAGACTTTCGGACGCCTCTTCACAGACACCTCTTCACGGAACAGAAACCAATGCACAAGGGTCCCTCCTTGTGGGGGAGATGGGCGGGATATAAATGAAATAAATAAATAAATAAATAAGGCTTTCACACTCATTTAAAAAGGTACAGACAGTTATTAAAAATAACTAGATAATCATTATTTTTTTTAAAAAAGCCTAACCACATATGATATTATCAACCAGTATCCTTCCCATAATAGGATGTACTCTGGCTTATAGGGAAAAATCGAGGGTTGAGAATAAACCAGACAAGAGTGCAGCGTTTAGGGCTCAAAGTGTTTACTGGTAGCATAAGGCAATAAATGCATAAATAGTTAAGGCAATAAATGCAAATGTTACATTATTGCAATAAGGAAAAACAAAAACAAACTTATAAGCAGAGTTCCGTGTATTGATCCCAGGGCCAGAGCTCATGCCACGGCCTATACCCAAAGCCAGGCATAATTACGCACTGCCCAGTAGAATACACGTGAAGAACTACATGGCTAAAGACACAAAAAGTCAAGAAGCATAGAACACCATTTTGCATGGTTAGATATTCAGTTCTTCCAGCTTTCTGATTGGCTGGAAGTTAGGTGTGACACACACCAGGCCTTTGTGTAGGCCATAGCACAAGGTGGCAGTGCTGCATCTAAGCGAGCACATGATCTCCCCCTCCCTGTTCTCCCGGGGCTTCCCACGAAGGCTTCAGGGGGAATTGTTCTCATGGGAAGGTTTAGAAACTAGACGTAACCAATTCATATCTAATGGAGATGTAAGCAAAGCCATTCAAAGTTATGGGAAGGCCTTTTTGTTATCTAGCCACCTGGTGCTACGTCATCATGAGACACTTTTCTCCGTACAGAAAATATTTGCCAATTTCATACGGGAAATCTGACATCCCATAGCATATCAGTGACCCTCTTCAACAACATGGTTTACTGTGTCAATGGGGGAGTTAAGATGTTGCAGGAACACAGACTCCAAGCCTGGCTGGCAGCTCGACAAGTCAGAGTTTCTCAGAGCTCTGAGCTCTGAGACCTGGCTGACCTTCTATCTTGTTTGCAGGGGTCTACAGACCACTGAAGCTTCCCCCTGGAATGGGGGGAACCAGAAGATTGCTCACAGAGCCATTGGAATTGCCCACTCCTGTTTTTCTTTGTTGTTTCCACCGCAGAGAAGAACGGGGGTGAATGCAGTGGAATGGCCGAAGGAGGATCCTAGCTCTGCAGGGAACGTAAGTCTCTCGGGAGACACAAGAGCGACAGCCAGCTTTTAGATCACTTTACATTAGTTTTCTTTTTTAGATTAGAACATTTTTATTATCTAAAATTTATCTTTGGACTTTGTTTAAAATGTTGGCTAATTTTGTGTTTTCTTTGCTATAATTACTTTTGGTGGAAGTTTGATAGATTTTATTTTGGCAACATAGTGAACAAGTTTGTAACAGAAGATTGGATTATAGAAATCATAGGGTATATGACAAAGAAAAGTTCCTGTGTATTGTATGAAGGACTAACATCTAAAGTTAATTGTTGTACTTAAAGTTCAAGGATAAATTGGAGGACATCTATTTCCTATATTTTCTTTGTTTGTTATTTTTTGACTTCACTTTTTCTTTTCTTTTTTCTTACTTTGTATTTCTATTTCTTTCTTTGTATTAACTTTTAATATGTATTTTAAAATTCAATAAAACTTATGAAAAAAAAAGATGTTGCAGGAACACCACAGGATTAATGACTTAGGCAACTAACTCCAAGGGAGTTAAATTTAGCTCTAAATAAATGTAGTCATTTATGTGCTTAAGCTAACCCCATTTGGTCAGAAACTTTTTATTTTCAAGTATTGAAATTATATTACATTTTCCTATTGCATAATTATCAATCTGTTTAAATTAGTTGAGTGGAACCAACATTGGCATTGCTCTCTTTCTCTCTATAGATATCAATCTTGATGCAAAGTTCATTTTCTCAATATTATTTCTTCTCTAGAAACTTAGTTACATTTTCATTTACTTCTTAATATCCTCTTTCAGCTGGGTGATAGATATTGAATACCTAAACAGATATTTAATAGATTTTGGAAAATAACAAAAACCTAAAATGTTACGTGTATTCATCAGAACCTTGTTACCAAGGTTATTTTATTTACTCCTTTTTATTTTATGCCCAGAAATGTATGTGTGTGTGTTTATGTGCACACATACATATGCAACATCTTTGATTCAAATGCAAATAACCAGATTCCATGTTCTTCACCAGTTTGTCTTATTAAGCATATCAAAGATACAGCACCAAATTTAAAAAAGAAGATAAGGATGTCTTTGATGGGTTTGACACATTGCATGCTGATTACTGGTGAAATGTAATTAGTAAATACATGAGCGGAAGATTAGAATAATAAATTATAATCCAAGAATAAATTCTATGGGAAATCTAAACGTCTGCAATACTTGAAGCAAAAACTTGATTTGAATGATCTCAGGGTTTTTCTCCATCCAACAAGGCTAACACTGCTGATTCATTTTAATGGCATACAAGACTATTATATCAACCAAAAGACTTACATTATCAAAAGCCCAACACTCTTTCCTGAAACTGGATTGTGCAAGATGAATTATTGCAGGCAGTCCCTTCTTCTTACCAACAGAACTGTTAACATCTTAGCATCAACATTTTACAGAGATACTGGGTGATAATTGTACAACAGACTTCAAAACTGCATTAATGTAAACTTCATAGTATAAAGCTGGCAGGGCTTTATCATCATAAGATGCTCAAAATATTTCCAAAAGTATAGGAGCTACTGTATGTTCTTAAATTGGTTTTGTACCATTTTAGAGTTACTCCATCTGACCTGGAGGATTTTCCAGATTTCAACATGTTAAGGTTTGGGAATTAAACCTAGAATTTACAGATAGAACAGAATAGAAATGTGTCCAATGTACCTAGGTAAAAGGGTATAGAAACTGCTATGTCATTCTATCAGCAAAAAAAGATGATGACAGAAGGATGTAATAGGACTGATGTAACCTACTGGCAATTGTATGCAAATGTGTCATGTGGCTGATGCAATGCTACTATAATGTGAGTCCTGATTGGACAGATATATGTATAAAGGTACTGTGTAAGGTGCTATACTTTCTCTCTCTATTTGATGTGCCTCAGGACAACGTATCTGTATTTCTTGGACTGCTGTGTATGAAGACTGTGTATGTATAATTGTAAATAGACTTTTTATCTAAACCTCTTTCGTGTGAGTCTGATTACTCCTATCAGGACTGGAAGAACGTACTGCTCTAAGGTCTCTTAGCTATCGGGCTGCATCAGAACCGCTGACTCTGACACAACATATTAGTAATAATATAGATTCCTTGTAACATTAAGGATGTAACTAAATCTCTTGATTGCATGTCTAAGATTTATGGAAGATTTATTTCATTTTAAAAGCATCTGTCTGCTCACCAGCTATATTAGCATGTGCAGAATATAAATTTTTACACAATTCAATCACTGATAAATTAATTAATTTCATTATAATCACTTTGAATTGTCCTCTAGGAGTCCTTATCAACAGCATTATTTTATTTTGTTGCAAATGTTTCAGACAAGAAACCAAGAATTTCCCAGATTTTTCTTCCTATTCCCAATACATTAGTTCCATTTGTTTCAAAATGCATGTAATTGATTCAACTGCAATGTAAGTTCTAAACATGTGATATGCATTCTGAATTAACTTAATTCAATTCCCTCGTTAATGGGATTAACAAGACAGAAAGACTTTGCTGCCCGAGTTTTCCATTTCTTAATTGAATACCTGTGGCTGGAAGGCATTCCTCCTACACTAATCTGCAAACCATTTATAAGATTCCATCCCATTAAAAGTCTATCCACTTGAGTAATCGGCTATTTCAGAAATCCTCCCTCGCCACCACACGACCAACTCCTGGAAAAAGGTAAGCTTTTCTAGGAACTGTCAAAATAATAGTCAATCATTATCAGGCCCATAAAACTAGCAACCAATTGTGTCATTTGTGCCAGGAATTAAATTCTCTATATAAACTTACGTTTTGGCTATATGCAATATTCCACTTTCCCTGCAATTTGGAATCTGACAATTGTTCATTAAATAATCTTCTCTCCTTCTCAGTGTTGAGCTCCATTCTTCTTCCAATACACTTCAGTTCTGATATAAAATGTAATACAATGTAGAAACCATTTTGGGATTACAGGTAGTCCTCACTCACTGACCACTCGTTCAGTGATCGTTCGAAGTTACGACAGTGCTGAAAAACAAGACTTACAACTGGTCCACAAAATTGCGGCCATTGCAGCATCCCCACAGTCACGTGATCATGATTCAGGTGCTAGGGAACCGGCACTCTTTTACAATGGCCATGGCGTCCCACAGTCACATGATCGCCATTGCGACCTTCACAGCCAGCTTGCAACAAGCAAAGTCAATGGGGAAGCCAGCAGGAAGTTGCAAGTCATGGTCATGCGACATCGTGTTTAACAACCTGTGATGATTCACTGTGACCTGTGATGATCACAGCCGGAACTGACATTGACGTAAGTCAATGTGGTCATGTGACATCATGCTTAACAACCATGCCACTTAGCAACAGAGTTGCCGGTTCCAATTGCAGATGGTAAGTGAGGACTATAATCTTGTGATTGGGTTCATACTACATCCAAAGTTTATTTTTTCCCTAACATTTATTTGAGTTTTACCTTGGCATTATTTTTGCTTAATATAAGACTATAATATTAAACTCTTTATGATCTGTTAAATTTGCCAAATTTCTTGGATTTGGCAGACATTATTGTATTTTTTAATTTCAGTTTATAATTTATAATTTGAGTCATAGTGGTTACTGTATAGTTGTTAATTATTGCATAAAAACTAATTTAAATACTTTATTTTAATATTGAGTTAAAACTTTAATTTGACATAAGATATTCTAATATGGAGATTTATATCAATGCTATTTTGAACATTTTGATTGATTATGTGTCATCACATCAATGTTGACTCTTAGTAACCACACTGTTAGATTTTCTCCAGGATGATCTGTCCCCAGCCAGGTCCTTTAAATCTTCTAATGATGCACCCATTGCCACTGTAACTGACTCCATCCACCATGCTGCTAGTTGTACTCTCCTTCTCTTTCCTTCCACCTTTCCCAGCATTAGAGCTTTCTCTAGAGAGCTAGGTCTTCACATGTGTCCAAAGTATGATATTTTGAGCCTGATCATTTGTACCTCAAGTGAGAACTCTGGATTAATTTGTTTGATGATCCATTTATTTGTTTATTTGGCAATTCATAGTATTCTCAGGAGTCTTCTCTAATTCCAAAGTTCAACAGCATTAATAATCTGTTTTATCCTGCTTCTTCAAACTTTCACTTCCATGGATAGTCACAGGAAAAATCATTGTCTGCACGATTCTGACCTTTGTAGGTCTAAATATCTGAATATCTTTTCCAAGCCCTTCATTGCATCTCTACCAAGTGCTAGTGTGTGATATATTTCTTGGCTACTGGTTCCTTTACTGGTTGATAGTCAATCCTAAAGACAGATCACCACTTCAATATCTTTGTTGTCAATTCTAAGGCTGGTTGTTGTACCTGTTGCCATTAGTTTGGTTTTCTTTAGACTGAGGCCTTGATCTTTGCCTAGAATAAGGCAGCTGCAGCTTTAGATCAGATCATGCAGACTCTCTGCATGCAGAACCTGAGGATGAGATGCCTAGAGCACTGCTGGAGGAAAACGAGGAGCAACTCTGACTGGATATGGTTAAGTACTTTTATTAGGCTTATCAACCCTGTGTTGATAAGAATGACAAAATATGCTTATTTCTCCACTCTTATTTTATCTTCTAGATGATGGCCAGCAACCCTGTTCAGGGTGACCCTGAATCAGGAGGGGCCTGGAGAGCATCTGCAGGGTTGCTGTGAGGATTATTCTAAGATAAAATCTGAGATAAAATCACTCAGATTCACTCTGGGTAGGACTCTAGCTGGGCAAGTCCATTGGAGATGATTGGGGCACAGTCTTCTTCTTCCTAGCGTTTTCCCGCTATTTTCGCGGGGTCTGCTTTTCAGATCCTGAAACACCAGTTTACCTGATCATCTGCATCCTCATGGCATAGCCCATCAATTTGCATGTCCTTATAGATGGTGTCCTGCCATCTCTTTTTTGGTTGCCCACATGGCCGTCGGCCATCTATTTTAAGATGGTAAGCTATTTTGGCGACAGTGGAAGGTGCCGCTCTAAGGACATGTCCATACCAACGAAGCCGGCTTTCTCTCATTAATTATTGGGGCACAGTCTCGTGATGTTATCTGGGAGGAGTTTGAGCCTGTTAGTCCTGAAGAAATAGACAGGGTCCTTGGTGCTGCAGGCCACTTGTGCTTTAGATCCATGCCCCTCCTGGTTGGTTAAGGACTCCAGGGAGGGACCATGTGGATGGATCTATGCGGTGGTTGCTGCTTCCTTGAGAGAGAGGGTTGTTTGGCTGGCTCTTAAAGAGGCAGTGGCTCATCCTCTCCCCAAGAAACCCCAACTGGAACCTACTGATGTGGCTATCTTTCATCCAATCTCCAATCTTCCCTTTTTAGGGAAAGTGGTTGGGAAAGTGGTTGCCCTACAGCTCCAGAGGATCCTGGAGGAAGCAGATTACCTAGACCCCATTCAGGCTGGGTCATAGTACTGAGACAGCTTTGCTTGCACTTCTAGATGAACTTTGAGGTAATCAAGAGCCATTTCTTGATCATTACATTTCCTTATGCCACTACTGAAGTATAAGCCAAATATTGAACATCAGAAGTAGGGCTGGTTCCTTCCAAATTGTTATTCAACTCCATCAATTGTAGTAAAATACTACATCCATAACTGAAAGCCTAATACACTTATTGAGGAATTAATACTGACAGGAATCAAATATAGGCATTGGGACCTTTCTCAAGCAAGGATTACTGATAGATGAGATGCAGGATGAATCAATGTAACCCAAGGATTAATTAGGTAAAGCCCTGTGTTAACCAGAAATGAAGAAAGAAAGGCAATCCTATCTGGTTAAATATTAAGCAGCCTGGTGTGTTTGTTTCCAGTGTTTAGTTACACTTTATCTGATAACATAGCTAAAGAAATTTAAAAACTAAAAACAAAGTATGTGAGAGAGCTCTTATGTCTAGAGGGTTGTTTTTTTAGAGCAATAAGACAAAGTGGGTAGTGGCTGTCCCCCAAAGAGCCTTCAGATGCATTGCTAGAGCTCTACGAATTGTTCGTCCACTCTGCGCTAGTCTGGCATTTACATAAGGAATTGTTTGGGTTCATAGTTGCACATTACTAATTTATATCTTCCATGCCTCAAACTCAGGAAGCAGAGGCAAACAAAACAAAACAAAACCAATAACCGAAAGAAAAACATAAGACAGACTATTTCATTTTCATTCCCTTACTCTGAGGAAAAAATAAAGTAGACAAGCGATTTTATCCTTCTAGGGAAACTAACCCCCATTGGCTGAGTAGAAAACCTAAGAAATTAAATGTTTGCTGCTTAAGACATGGGTGTCTATGGAAGAACTGAAGTAGGACATCGTTTGAACAGGAGAAGAACCAGACCTGTTCTGCTCTGAGTAGAGTTACCCAATTCATAAGGTCTTTAACCCAATCATAACAGCTAAGAGAATAAATTAAGGTTATGTTCTGGCTCATTCTTGGTTTAACATTTATATGAATTATCTTTTTAATTGTATATGGGAGCTAGATATACATGCCCTGAAACTTGCAGGGCAACTGAAGCCCCTTTTGCTTGTATACGATGGACACAACACATGTTAAAAAGGGGCAAGGCTTCAACTGCCAATCACACTGTTGACACCACCACCACTCCCACCTGAAACCCAGTTCTTTGATCTGGTGCCTTTCGGAAGTCTAAAAGCTACATCTAAGTGGAATTCCCAGTCAGCATGACTACCCCAGTTGGGAATTTTGAGAGTTGATGTCCGAATATATCTGAAGATCACCACGTTGGGAAGCTACCTAAACTGTTGAAGGGAAGTGAAAAATATCAGTGACAACCTTTCTAAAATACCCCCATATCCTCCCCCACAAAAGCCATGAAGAAAATTAGACTAATGTTTTTTCAAAGAATGAGATAACCATATAGCCACCATTGAAACTGCGTGTGTCTTCATCTAAGTTCTCTCCAAAGGGCTTTCCTTCATGTTTAAATAATGCAATGCAATGCAATGCCAACAGGTGCTTTCTGTGCTGAAAACAGATCAGAGCTGAAAGTGGCTGGATTGGATTGAATTGGTACCATGAATCACCCTTACGCCTGCAGCCTGGGAGCTGAAGCAACTGTGTAATTCAAGAATAATGTAGGAGGGAACCCGTAGTTGCAGATTCATAGACAGGCTTGCTTTATGCATACCAATAAGAAGCTAAAGAAGGAAGTGTGAGAAAAGGCATAGATAGCTATAATTTATTTTTATTTATTTATTATTTCAATTTATTCCCCGCCCATCTCCCTTGCACTCTATAAGCAGTGTGGATAAAAGCAGTATCTGAAGCCGTTGGTTTTTTTTCTAAAGGAATATCCATCATGGTAAAGAAGAAATGTGGATTACAGATCATTATGGAAGATGGTTTGTATGATTCACCAGTATTTAGCAAGTCAGTATATCTTGTATTTAGCATCTTAGAAAAAAATTAATTGGCATTGATTTCATGTTCAATTTCCAAACAAAGCGTATTTGATATCAGTACACAGAGAACCTTAATTAACTTGCACACTGTTGGGAATATCAGAGGAATCAAAAACAGAACATAAATTTTAAAATTCAGATCAGGCCAAATTTATGACAAGAAAGAGCTGCTTTTTCTCCTAAGAGTAATCTACTGTAAGTTAAGATGATGACAAATGTGATAGTGGTGCTTGCTTTTGCTTTGCAGTTGGGATAGAGATTGATGGACAAGTGGAGAGCGACACAGAAAGTGAAGGTAAATAAAAGATGAATAGCTGCTGTCTTTTGAAAGAGTGTGTTGAAGAATTTATTTTCCTGAGAACTGCATGCAGTGCATATAAATTGAGATCTACTGGCAATCATCTAAGCATTGTTGAGTGACTGTCAGTCTTTGGGGCACTTGAGTAAAAACAAACCTGGCCTTTATATAGAAATCAACTTTCGCCTGTATATTTTTTTAAGGGCTGAGGCAAAAACAATCTTAATTTACAAAATCACTGGTTTGAGTAATCTTTTCGTTTAACCATCCAGATTACAAGCAGGGTTCCTGAAATGTAAAATTATTACATCTCTTGTACAGCTTTTGTGTGAATGCTGCCGGTCAAGGAAATTTGACAACTTCCTAAGAGCGGGTTACACCAATGGACTTCTCTTATATTTAGAAGTTTTTCCTTACATTGAACTTGAATAGGGCTACCAGATCTGGGCTGCAAAAATCTGCCAGCCATAAAATGGAATCAAAAAGTTTGAGGTTTTACTATCTCTTTGCTGCTATCTGTATTTTTGCAGTTCAGATATGGTAGCCTTAACTTTAATCTTTCAGGTTGTGAATTGTTAAATTGATATTGGTGGGAGAAGCATTAAGAACAGAGCTGCAGTGCAATTTTGCAGGAACGTATATATATTTTTACAATATAATAGCCCATTTTATTTTTCACTTTCAGCTACTTTCCTGCGTTTTAAAAATGCAAGATAAAATGTTATTCTCTCCTAATGTATCAAATATATCACTAATATATTTCAGGATACCACTCCCACAGTTATTATCAATGCCTAAGTCTCGCTATTATATTGATGAATTTCACAAAAAAAGGGGGATGGATTCAGACTTACATGTAATTTAAGTCCCATTGATTTCAATAGGTCTCTTCTAAGTAGCATTAAGTCTGGATTTTGCAATGCTAGGACCAATTTTGAGAAGGTTGTAGTCATTAGAGAGGTTTTTACATTTAGAAAATTTCTGCTTTTGTCTAACGAAAGACAAAATTTGCAATAACCACAGTGTAACTCTTCAGTTTTATGTAAATCAAACACTGTTTTTTAACACAGACTTTGAGTATGAAGAGGATGAAGAAGAAGAGAAAAAAGTAGCCCCCAAAAAGAATATAAAGGAAATTACCAAGGTAAAGAGAAAACAAAGTAATGAAAAAGATACTGATGATGAAAATGAAGATGCAGAAGAAGTATCCAGGCGGAAGAAACCAAATAAGAAGAAAAATCAGAAAACAGATAATGATGAAAAAGAAAACAAAGAGGAAGAAACAGTAAAAGGAAAGACAAAGGAAGACAAAAAGCAAAAAGAGACTGAAAACAAGAAAGGAAAAGGAAAGGAAAAGAAAAAGAAGAAAAATACAGGTGAAAGGTATGACATGTGTATGACACCATTCCCCAGATCAAAAGCCCACACGTTTGTTCTAAATAGTTAGGTATTTTGTGTATGAGTACATCTTATACAATGGGAAAAATAATGTATTACTTGTTCAGTTCACTGAATCTTGGCAAATTACTGGCTTCTGATACTGCCATCAAAATGTATTATACAATGAGACTCAAAGAAAGACATGTAATTATGTTCTGTGTTTGAGCAATCTGGCTCATCTGAGGGTTCTCAGGGTAGTTTGGTTTTTTCCAGAAATATATCTCTGGAACTGGAAGCAGTTTGTGGAGTTCTAGACTGTATCAAATCCTCATGGAAGTACATTAACACAGCTTTAATCTCCAAAACTCATAATGGTTAAGGGTAACTTGAAAGTGCTGGACCATGCTGTTTCAAGGAGGCCCCATTTCTGTATGCTGACCAGCGTTCTCTTTCATGACCATTGCTCAGCTATAACAAGAGCATTCAGATATTCCAATCCCATTTATGGAATAAATTACCTTATGCATCTGTAGGCATTATAGGAAGAGAGCCATGTCAGTCTATGGGGGTCAAGTGAGAAACTGCTGAATTCACAATTAATTTTAACACATTACAACTGTTGATTGATAAGGTACTCTGTCTCACATGTAACCTGCACCTGCATAACCACCTGTCTTCTCCTTCTTCTCCACCACCTCATCCGAATTCAAATCCTACATCAGTCTAATAGCTCCACTGCATCTGATGAAGTGAGTTGAAACTCACAAAAGCTTATGCTCTTTAATAAAAATTGTTAGTGAGAAAAATTCACTACCAGATTGCTTACTGTATGTATCTGAAGCATGTTGTCTGAGAATAATCTCCAGGTCTATATAGTAGTGCAAGTTGAGCTGCTGATTGCTGCCCACGTTATGGCCCATCATACTCTGCAGAACCAGAAGAACAGGACTGGGACCTGTTGCCCAGGAATTGCCCAGATCCAGGACAAGATATCCTTTTCACAGAAATATCAGGAGCTGATATTTTCAACCATTTTGTTCCAAATAATATCCTGTGAAATATAATTTGTAGGGCTAGTAGTGTGCAATGGTGAGCATTTGTGTCAGCAGCGTCAGTTACAGGCACTCAAGGGGTGCAGGAGGGGGGAGGGATACAGGAATCCTAAGTACAAACAGGCATGAAATGCTCCCGTTCAAATGTTACTGTGCTGACCCAAATGATCTCCTCTACCCCAGTAAGTCCTATGGATAGAAGTTATTGAAATTATGGGAAGCTACTGGTCACCGCTTTCTTGCTTACAGTCCTTTAAGTAATTTGGTACAGCATGGGGTCTGGATCTACAATCCAGGTGTGCCCAGCTTACTGCTGCTGAGCAGTCCATCCTCTATCTCACCTCTGATCTTCAAGCCCTCCAACTCTTAGCTGTGCTGCCATTTTAATCACACCCCCATTTTTCTGCATAGGACAAGCTCTTTAATTTGCTAATTTACAAGGTGACGCATACCTGTGCTCCCAAGGCCTGGATCCAGACCAATCCCACAAATGCCTTCCAGAAATCTATAACAAGGATCAGTTAAAATAAAAAAGTATTGACCTAAGTATAGCAGGAAATGGTAGATAGGAAAGACCAACATGCAAATGTGGAGGGAAAATGGCAAACTGAAGACTTCTGCATCAGGTCTAGTCATCCCCATCTAAGAACTGATTGGTCTCCAGCAATTTATCCTGCTTGCTGGTGGGAAGTATATTATTATATCCTCTCCCGTTTCAAATGTTACTGTGCTGACCCAAATGATCTCCCCTACCCCAGTAAGTCCTATGGGTAGAAGTCTTTAGTTTCTTTCAGTTGCCAATATCTATTCCAGTTCCTAAAGTTCTCCATGCTGATGAAACTCTCGATCTTCAGGGGAATAACTAGGTTTCCCCCTATCAGCATATGCTACCTTCTCTCTGCAACTTTAATCTTCTTTACATCCAATTTACTTGAATGTTGGATAGATTATAGACATCTAATGCATAAGCTAACCATCCACAGCCATTTAATATATACATCTATACCTTTGATTAGGAGGGGCGCGATGGCTCAGTGGTTAAGACTCCAGGCTTGTCGATCTGAAGGTCGGCAGTTCGAGACCCAAGCGCCACATGACCGAGTGAGCTCCTGCACTCGCCCCAGCTCTTGCCAACCTAGCAATTCAAAAGCATGCAAATGCAAGTAGATAAATAGGTACCATTTCAGTGGGATGGTAACAATGTTCCGCGCGTGTCATGCCGGCCACATGACCGCGGAAGTGTCTTTGTACAGCACTGGCTCTTCGGCTAAGGAACGGAGATGAGCACCGCCCCCTAGAGTCAGACACGACTGTGCAGGGGAAAACCTTTTACCTTACCTTTGATTAGAACAGCATATAACTGTATGACTAAATAAACAAACAAATTTGACATCAAATGCAAGTTTAAAAATGGCAAATGCCAGCAAATACTACTTTAAAATCCTTGGTTGTTTTTAAAATACAGCTGTATATGATAGGTAGAGAATATATAATACAATTTCATAGATGATTTTCAAGAATTACTATATGTAATACTGAGCATTTGGATTTGGTCTGATTTTGTGTTTTCACTCCTAGTTCTTCGTCTTCCACTCCAAACTCTTCAGATGATGAATCTCTCTCTGAAGAGGAACTGGCCAAGCTAAAGGAACAGGTGGAAGAAAAGAAAAAACTTATATCTATCATACGAAACAAACCCTGGCGTATGGCAAAGAAGTTAACTGTGCTAAGGTAGAGTTTCTTGGTGATTATTGTTCACACAACTTGTAAGTACATAGGCATGCATTTCTGTTGCCATTCCATTCCACAAAGATGATATTCTGCAGCTGTTGGGTGAACTTCTTGAGCACCCTAGTCCTGGGAAATCAAACAGCTTTGCTCAATGAGTTGCCTTAAAAGAAAGTTTTGTTATTGATCTGTGTAACTGGAAAATATATGACAACTCTTGATTCATCTTATGCATTAATTAAAAATATGAACCTGAATGGTTAGAATGGTTGTCATTTTCTGCCTTTTTGATTGTTGGTGATTTTTTCTGCAGGAATCAAATGATTATTTTTTTCAGAACTTTCAAGTGTTAATGTTTGTAAGCTGTTAGGCAAAACACAGTACATTGATTACTGATCTGAAGAAAAAAGCTGCCATGTTTATCTAAGAGAATGACTTAATGTGCCTGAAATAATAACACTTTCTCATAAGCAACAGGGAAGCTGCATGGAAGAAGTTCAGCTTTAATTCCTGTCATTTCACCAGGCTGGAAATGATGGGAAATCATCTGCCTCAGAGGGTTGGTGCCATTTGGAGTAAACAGTACAGGGCTGGAAGAATTAATGGTTTGACTCAGTACAAAGCAGTTTCACATATGCTACTTCATACTGATTAGATAATACAAAATGTTGCTCCAGCTTTGCCATAAGAAGACAAAACAAAATGGCTGGTGCTATAAAGAAAGCAAGTCCAGGGTTTAGATACTAAAGGATAAAGAAAATGCTGCAAAGGAAGTTAGATTTTCCCCATATTGTAGTATATCTACCTACATCACAAATGTCACAGTTTTTCTATGTGTGACCTACTAGAACTTCCCCATGGACCTATGGGATTACGGTTTTATGGTGATCTGTAGCTCATGGACAAAACTGCAGTGCCTGTAATGAAAACATACCATTCATTATTGGAGCTCATTGAACTTCTAAATGTGAATAAGCTAGGTGCAGTTTGCCAGTTGAACTAACAAGGAAAGACTTGGAGAAGGCAACCTGGCTATAAGTGATCATCTTGAATTCAAATAGTTATTCACTGACGATGTTCCAGCAGATCCTAATAAGCTGTATTATTATTAAGTGGAAAACAATTAAATCAGTGTACAATGTAGGCAGGAATGATCTTGGAGGAGGAATCTCAGATAATTGTACTGCATTGTTACTTCAGATTTCTACATGGTAGACCATGAAACAGAGTTAGCCTTGTGAGTTCAAGCATAGTGCCTTTAATATTTATACTACATTTGAGATTAATGCAAGAGTAAGTGTTAGAAATCATTTTGATCAACTATCTCTGATGGACAGATATATTACATTACATTACATCGTATCATAATAGATAAATATAATGTTTTTTTAATTTTTAACTTAGGGAGGCTCAAGATTTTATAGAAAAATTTGAAGGTGCTTTGGGAAAGGGGAAAGGAAAAAAGTTGTATGCATATAAGATGATGTTGACAAAGGTAAGTGATGTAAGAATTTTGGTTAAGCAATTTTTCCCCATACTTATTGTATTGGCACAGTTTGTAAGGTGCTTTTACTATTGGAATTTAGAAGTCTATACAACTTATATTAAAAATGAAAATACTGATGTGAGTTTCAGAACCCAAAACTCAATGTTTGGCAGGTAGTAAATCTGAAAACTAACTTGGATAGATTCATCTCTTCCACTACAGTCTCTCATTCATTGTAACTCTACTCCCCCACCAACTCGTTAAGGAAAAAATGCAGTTATGTGCAGGGTACGAGGAGCGTTAGGACTTCATAAAACAAAGAACAGGGCATGGCTGCAGGGTTTTTTTTCCCTTTTTATTATGTTGTTATAAATCCCTTTTTATAAAGAGTGAGTACTGTGAGAAAACAGCCTCTTAAAAACTTTTGAATATTTCTGAAAATCATCTCATAGTCCTGACATAACGGAAAGGAGGAATTTATATTACTTTTTACAGGCTGAATAGCAGACATTAAGTAATACCTGCTTCAGTCCTCTATGCTCCTAATCACAATAGACACATGAATTGGAGGTGAGGTGAAAGCTGCTTTTTTCCCGGTATCAGCAATATCATTGTATAATCAAAATTCTGGGGAAATGTACCATTTCAGCAAGAGAAAAGCAGCCTTCCAGAAAGACCACCTGATACAACAACTGTGCTGTTAGAGAGTGAGTGAGTTTGGGTTCATGCAGAAGAACCTTTAAATCTACTTTCGAAGCCAAGTTCAGCCACTGAAAACTGGAGAACTCATCCACTGTTGGTAGTGTGATCTATTATCAAAGAACCTGGTGCAAATCTTACAGTGCCAACTTTTCGGATGCCCCTAAGGGAAACTTAGACCATTCTCCCTCTATAACACAATAATAATAGAACTAGTCTACCTTACAGAGTAGCCTCATTTAGTTATTATTGCTTATTATTATTATTATTATTATTATTATTATTATTAATTTGTTGCTTGCAATGTACAGAACCAAGTACATTTACCAAGTCAGAGAGTGAATCCCAACTTTGGATATTGGAACCTTGGGTGTGTTAAATTATTCTACACACTTAAGCTCTGACAGACCATCAAGCTATGGGCTCTCTTGAGTTGAAGGAGAGGGTAACAATGTGAAATATTAAGTATTTGCAGAGATCAGTGTGGATGAGGATTCCTTTATGGTATTTAGCCTCTTCTCAGTTTGAGAAGGCTTTTGACTGCCTAGAACAGCAGAGCAAATGGTGGTTTTCTGCTTTCACAAGACAAGATGCCAATTAACAAAGGCTTGCCACATTTTTTTTCCACTCGAGGCATAGAATCCTCAAAGAAATTCTCCCCTCCCTGGGAACAGAAAAATAACAAAATCTTCCACAACTGCTGAAGTATCATTCTCCGTAATGATACAGCCTGTCAAGTTCACTTTTAAATGGTATTGCTGGAAAGACAGATAGAAAATCTCTTCTTCCTCTGACCAATCAGGAGGACCATGTGGTGTTAAACTGAAATGCATCAGATTTAGAAGGCCACAAGACACTAGCATTTAAACCATAAAGAATTTCCCAAGTCTTTCTTTACTTTCCGTAGCCTAGAACAAAAGCACCTTTTGCTATGTTTATTTTCAGAAATGGGTCAAGTTTAAGAGAGATTTTGACAATTTTAAGACACAATGTATACCTTGGGAAATGAAGATAAAAGAAGTTGAAAGTAAGTTAACATTTGTTTACTTAATCAACATGTCTAAATATTATTGAATATCACAACATAAAAACAGTGCTTTCACAAAATGTATAAACTGTTTTTCAACTATTATTCTCAAATCAGTATACAAATAAAACACTTCATTAAACTAAAGATAACCATCACCATCATTAAGGCATCAGTATCTTCTTTACTTTCATTTTCAGCCTTGACCTCTCATACTGTGTGGAAAGGAAATGCTAATGTTCACTTTGAAACTGAACTGCAAAATTATTGCTAGGTAAAGGTTCCCCCCGCACATTTGTGCAGTCGTGTCCGACTCTAGGGGCCGGTGCTCATCTCCGTTTGTTAGCCGAAGAGCCAGCGTTGTCCGAAGACGCTTCCATGGTCATGTGGCCGCATGACACGCACGGAACGCTGTTACCTCCCCACCGAAGTGGTACCTATTAATCTACTTGCATTTGCATGCTTTCGAATTGCTAGGTTGGCAAGAGCTGGAGCTAGTGCGGGAGCTCACTCTGCACGCAGGGCTAGGGATTCGAACCTCCGAACTTGTGATCTTCTGATCAACAAGCCTGGCGTCTTACCCGCTGAGCCACCACGCCCCAAAAAATTATTGCTACATTCATACAAATAACCTGTTTTCTCTCTATGATTGTGTTGTCATTTCGCTACAGTATCTGCAGAATTTCCTCAACTTTAAAAAATCACCTTTTCTGACTAACAAAGTTTATTAAGAGGCGTAAGCTATCATCACTCTCTCTCATCCCAACTCACCTCACAGGGTTGTTGTTGAAAATAGGAGAAGGAAGGAGTAAAATCAGACCAAGATAAATCACTTCAGAGTTTTTTCCACCTTTAATATAACATATAAGCTGTACAATTCAATTGAAAAACAAACTGAAATTTTTTAGGGAGAAAAAATAAAAAAACTAGAATAACGTGGTAGCATAAGTGTGCACACCCTTAAACTAATACTTCGTTGAAGCACCTTTTGATTTTATGACAGCATTCAGTCTTTTGGGGTAGGAGTCTATCAGCATGGCACATCTTGCCTTGGGAATCTTTGCCCACTCTTCCTTGCAGAAGCACTCCAAATCTGTCAGATTGCGAGGGCATCTCCTGTGCACAGCCCTCTTCAGGTCACCCCACAGATTTTCATTTGGATTCAGGTCCAGGCTCTGGCTGGGCCATTCCAAAACTTTGATCTTCTTCTGGTGAAGCCATTCTTTTGTTGATCTGGAGGTATGCTTTGGGATGTTGTTGTGTTGAAAGGTGAAATTCCTATTCATCTTCAGCATTTTAGCAGAGGCCTGAAGGTTTTGTGCCAAAATTGACTGATATTTGGAACTGTTCATAATTCCCTCCACCTTGACTAAAGCCCCAGTTCCAGCTGAAGAAAAGCAGCCCCAAAGCATAATGCTGCCACCACCATGCTTCACTGCGGGTATGGTACACTTTTGGTGATGCGCAGTGTTGTTTTTGCGCCAAACATACTGTTTGGAATTATGGCCAAAAAGTTAAAAAAAAAATACAAGCCCGGCTACATTTTGCAAAAACCTGCATCAAGTCTGACAAAAGCATGTGGAAAATTTTGTTATGATCTAATGCAGAGCTTTCCAAACTGTGTCGGGACATGTTAGTGTGTCGGCTGCAGTGTCTGGGTGTGCCACGGCTGCTGCTGCCTCCAAGCCCTGCCAGGATTCCACGCAGGTCCTAGTGCCTGCCTTGTGCCTTGCTGCCTCCAAACCTGCCCTGCCAGGATTCCATGCAGGTCCTAGTGCCTGCCTTGTGCCCTGCTGTAAGAGTGTGTTGTGAAATGATGCCCTGCTGTAAGAGTGTGTCACGAAATGATGCATGTCTAAAAAGTGTGTCACCAACATGAAAAGTTTGGAAAGCTCTGATCTAATGAGACCAAGGTTGAACTTTTTGGCCATAATTCCAATAAATCAGACCAAGATTAATCACTTCAGAATTTTTTCCACCTTTAATATAACATACTTGAATTGAATTGTACAGTTTGTATGTTATATTAAAGGTGGAAAAAATTCTGAAGTGATTTATCTTGGTCTGATTTATCTTGGTCTGATTTTTTTACATCTCAAAGACCTGGCATTTTAACAGGGGTGTGTAGACTTTTTATATCCACTGTATGTTTGCAGCCTTGAGTTATTTATAAAAAAAATAATAAAGGCAGGGTAGAAAAAAATAAAAATAAAAATAATAAAAATAAAAATAAAAAATAATAAATAAGCAAGCTGCATCTCCCTTCATCAGCTACATACTGTAGAGTGGATAGACTGATGTAGGCAAGTACTCATTTCCTTGCCTATCCCTACAGTTGGAGGCAATTGTAGGACCTTTGTAAGCCTGTAAGACATAAACAGTTCAGCTGGGATACCGTCGTCTCCTGCTGCCTTGTTATTAATGTGTGCTTAGTGCTTTAATACCCTACCACAAATTAGTGCTTTAATACCCTACAACAGGCGTCCCCAACCTGTGGGCCACAGCCTGTTAGGAAGTGGGCCACACAGCAGGTGAGCGGTGGTGGTCCACGCAATTGGCTCCCGCTTGCAAACCCCATCTGCACGATTGGCTCCCGCCTGCAAACCCCGCCCCTTGTCCACACAATTGGCTCCTGCCTGCAAACCCCGCCCCCCATCCGCGTGATTGGCTTCCGCCTGCAAACCCCACCCACCCCAGTCCATGGAAAAATTGTCTTCCACAACCAGTCCCTGCTGCCAAAAAGGTTGGGTACCCCTGCCCTACAACAATAAAATAGAATTCCAGTAGTCTTGCAGAATCTGTTTCTTGACTTGTTGTTGTTTATTCGTTCAGTCGTTTCCGACTCTTCGTGACTTCATGGACCAGTCCACGCCAGAGCCCTCTGTCGGCCGTCATCATCCCCAGCTCCCCAATGGTTGAGTCTGTCGCCTCCAGAATACCATCCATCCATCTTGCCCTTGGTCGGCCCCTCTTCCTTTTGCCTTCCACTTTCCCTAGCATCAGCTTCTTCTCCAGGGTATCCTGTCTTCTCATTATGTGGCCAAAGTACTTCAGTTTTGCCTTTAATATCATTCCCTCAAGTGAGCAGTCTGGCTTGATTTCCTGGAGTATGGACTGGTTTGATCTTCTTGCAGTCCAAGGCACCCTCAGAATTTTCCTCCAACACCACAGTTCAAAAGCATCTATCTTCCTTCGCTCAGCCTTCCTTATGGTCCAGCTCTCGCAGCCATAGGTTACTACAGGGAATACCATTGCTTTAACTATGCGGACCTTTGTTGTCAGTGTGATGTCTCTGCTCTTAACTATTTTATCAAGATTTGCCATTGCTCTCCTCCCAAGAAGTAGACGTCTTCTGATTTCCTGGCTGCAGTCAGCGTCTGCAGTAATCTTTGTGCCTAGAAATACAAAGTCTGTCACTGCCTCCACTTTTTCTCCCTCTATTTGCCAGTCATCAATCAAGCTCGTTGCCATAATCTTGGTTTTTTTGAGGTTTAACTGCAACCCAGCTTTTGCACTTTCTTCTTTCACCTTCGTCATAAGGCTCCTCAACTCCTCCTCGCTTTCAGCCATCAAAGTGGTATCATCTGCATATCTGAGATTGTTAATGTTTCTTCCAGCAATTTTAACTCCAGCCTTGGATTCCTCAAGCCCAGCATGTCGCATGATGTGTTCTGTGTACAGGTTGAATAGGTAGGGTGAGAGTATACAACCCTGCCGTACTCCTTTTCCAATCTTAAACCAGTCCGTTGTTCCGTGCTCTGTTCTTACCGTTGCTACTTGGTCGTTATACAGATTCCTCAGGAGGCAGACAAGATGACTTGGTATCCCCATACCACCAAGAACTTGCCACAATTTGTTATGATCCACACAGTCAAAGGCTTTAGAATAGTCAATAAAACAGAAATAGATGTTTTTCTGAAATTCCCTGGCTTTCTCCATTATCCAGCGGATATTGGCAATTTGGTCTCTAGTTCCTCTGCCTTTTCTAAACCCAGCTTGTACATCTGGCAATTCTCGCTCCATGAATTGCTGGAGTCTACCTTGCAAGATCTTGAGCATTACCTTACTGGCATGTGAAATAAGTGCCACTGTTCGATAGTTTGAACATTCTTTAGTGCTTCCCTTTTTTGGTATGGGGATATAAGTTGATTTTTTCCAATCTGATGGCCATTCTTGTGTTTTCCAAATTTGCTGGCATATGGCATGCATCACCTTGACAGCATCATCTTGCAAGATTTTAAACAGTTCAGCTGGGATACCGTCGTCTCCTGCTGCCTTGTTATTAGCAATGCTTCTTAAGGCCCATTCAACCTCACTCTTCAGGATGTCTGGCTCTAACTCACTGACCACACCGTCAAAGCTATCTCCAATATTATTATCCTTCCTATACAGATCTTCCGTGTATTCTTGCCACCTTTTCTTGATCTCTTCTGCTTCTGTTAGGTCCTTACCATCTTTGTTTTTGATCATACCCATTTTTGCCTGGAATTTACCTCCGATGTTTCTAATTTTCTGGAAGAGGTCTCTTGTCCTTCCTATTCTATTGTCTTCTTCCACTTCCGCACATTGCTTGTTTAAAAATAATTCCTTATCTCTTCTGGCTAACCTCTGGAATTTTGCATTTAATTGGGCATATCTCCCCCTATCACTGTTGCCTTTTGCTTTCCTTCTTTCTTGGGCTACTTCCAGTGTTTCAGCAGACAGCCATCTTGCCTTCTTGGTTTTTTTTTTTCTTTGGGACGTTTTTTGTTGCCGCCTCCTGAACAATGTTGCGAACTTCTGTCCATAGTTCTTCTGGGACCCTATCTACTAAATCTAGTCCCTTAAATCTATTCTTCACCTCCACTGCATATTCCTTAGGAATATTAGTGAGCTCATATCTAACTGATCTGTGGGTCTTCCCTATTCTCTTTAGTCTGATTCTAAATTTTGCAATAAGAAGTTCATGATCTGAACTACAGTCAGCTCCAGGTCTTGTTTTTACCGACTGTATAGATGTCCGCCACCTTTGGCTGCAAAGGATGTAGTCAATCTGATTTCGGTGTCGACCATCTGGTGAAGTCCATGTATAAAGTCGTCTTTTAGGTTGCTGGAAGAGAGTGTTTGTTATGCACAGTGAGTTGTCTTGGCAAAATTCTATCAGCCTATGTCCTGCTTCATTTTGTTCTCCCAGACCATGTTTACCTGTAATTCCAGGTGTCGTCTGACTACCCACCTTAGCATTCCAGTCTCCTGTAATGAAAATAACATCTCTTTTTGGTGTATTATCCAGTAGGTGCTGCAGATCCTCATAGAACTGATCTACTTCTGCTTCTTCAGCATCTGTGGTTGGGACGTATATTTGGATCACTGTGATGTTAAATGGCTTACCCTGAATTCGAATTGAGATCATTCTATCGTTTTTTGGATTGTATCCAAGCACTGCTTTAGCCACTTTATTATTAATTATGAAGGCTACTCCATTTCTTCTGTGGTCCTCTTGTCCACAGTAGTAGATCTGGTGGTCATCTGATGTGAAGTGGCCCATCCCAGTCCATTTCAGTTCACTGACACCTAAAATGTCTATATTTAATCTTGACATCTCACCAATAACCACATCCAATTTGCCCTGGCTCATAGATCTTACATTCCAGGTTCCTATAGTGTGTTGATCTTTAGAACATGGGATTCGTCGTTCACCACCAGCACCGTCGGCCGCTAGCCGTCCTTTCGGCTTTGAGCTAGCTGCGTCATCACATCTGGGGCTAGTTGAACGTATCCTCTGTTCCTCCCCAGTAGCATTTTGACCATCTTCCGACCTGGGAGTCCCATCTTCCGATGGTATACCGACATATCTTTGGTTGTACTGATCCATTTAGTTTTCTTGACTTGGCCTACCTCAAACAGCTGACAAAGTCCTAACATCAACTTAGACACTCTAGATATTTGGGATAGGATAAAGGGGGCCAATATAGAAGATGACAGACACTGTTTTGGGCAGTGAGAAAATTGAAGCTGGCTTGGAGGAAATTGTAAATCTGATTGGCCAGCTTCAGTTTCAGGCATTCACTTCTTCCTCATCCTCCAAAAGATCTTTGGAGACAGAAGAACTGAATGCCTCAGACTAGACACTGAGTTATATTTAGATTGATAGCTAATTACAAATCCATTCTGTTCTCTTGACAATTCAGTTTCAATTAAGCACTTTTCTAATGGAACCTTTTTTTATTATTTAAGGTCATTTTGGTTCTTCAGTGGCCTCTTATTTCATATTTCTGCGATGGATGTATGGCCTAAACCTGGTTCTGTTTGGCTTAATATTTGGACTAGTTATAATTCCAGAGGTAAGTATATAAATAATAATACTCATAATATATTGGTTTGAAAACAGGAGACTTTAGGTTATATCCCCTGATATAGACCTTCTAATGTAAAGGTATCCTAAATTAATGAGACTTTTCCAGCCATTTTACTTTTGGCTATGGATGATGAGGCAAAATAGTTTTGAAGGAGTATCAGATTGACCACCATTGCCATTTACTGGCAGTCACCATTATCAGCAGACGGATAGCAGAACAGTTACCACCAACACTGCCACCAACATTGCCACTGGAGATTGTTCCTCCAGGATTTTTTAATTTGAGAAGTGTAATTATAATATTGTTATATAAAATTGTTTAATATAATATAATATAATATAATATAATATAATATAATATAATATAATATAATATAATTTTATATATAAATATATAATATAATATTGTTATATAAAAGTGTAATTATAATATTATAATATTGTACTGTGGTGTTGGAGGAAAATTCTGAGAGTGCCTTGGACTGCAAGAAGATCAAACCAGTCCATACTCCAGGAAATAAAGCCAGACTGCTCACTTGAGGGAATGATATTAAAGGCAAAACTGAAGTACTTTGGCCACATAATGAGAAGACAGGATACCCTGGAGAAGATGCTGATGCTAGGGAAAGTGGAAGGCAAAAGGAAGAGGGGCCGACCAAGGGCAAGATGGATGGATGTTATTCTGGAGGTGATGGACTCGACCGTGGGGGAGCTGGGGATGGTGACGGCCGACAGGAAGCTCTGGCATGGGCTGGTCCATGAAGTCACGAAGAGTTGGAAGCAACTGAACGAATAAACAACTAATTATAATATTGGTAATGGTACCAAGAAAGTTTCTTCACACTATTTATATAAAATCACAGCAACTCTAATTTAAAACCTAAATTATTGGGAGAAATATCATGTCTTTACCATGTTAGATACTTTTATTTAATCAATTGCTAAGGTTGCCTACTTGCCAATACCTGTGGGTGGCTTACAATGTCCAACGTCAAAGTAAAATTTTAAAAAGGACCCCCCCCCCCAAGTTTTAAAAGATGATCCTGCTGAGGAAGAAAATAGAATCAGATATGTTACATCATGACACAGTGGTTACGGAAACCACATACTCTCCTAGCTCAGAGCCTGTGGGAAGAGACAACAGCATTTCATGTGTGTGTGCGCGCATATATCAAAATAAAGATCTTGCAAAACAATACAAAATTATGCTTTACTGAAAATCAGAGCCAAAGGTTTAAAAAATGTCCTATGTAGAGAGGGGGGAGGATTGAGAGAGGAAGGGGAATCAGATGAATTATTCTATGCATATCTAAACAGAAACCCACCTAACCGCCCAGAGTCCCTCTTCTGGGGGGAGATGGGCGGTGGCAAAATTTGAAAAATAAATATAAATAAATAAATAAAAACTTACACCCAGGTGAAAGTGCTGAAGAATCCATGAAATGATGAAATTATTTGTATAAACAAAATGGGAGAATTTTCTCCCAAAGTACTGGATCACATTCCTTTGGTCAAAGCACCTTTACCCCCAACTGGAGAATGTTCATACTGCAAGTCAAGTGAAATGTTATCTAGGCCATCTTCAGCATAGTCTGGTTTCTCCAAATATGCCCCGATATGGCTATACAATACAACATATAACATGAAACTGCCCATATTGAACCAGAATAGCAGCCTGCTATTGTCTTCCAAAGCATAGAGTCTTTCAACCTTATTGACCTTCAGTTCCCACAATCTCCAAACACTGTGCCCCATGATGCCTTGGCAATATAATGGCTGAAGTCCAAGACATATAGAGGACACCAGATTGTGAAGGGTGATCGAGGACATCATTACCTCTTCTCTCCAAACGTTAAGTCTTTAGCATCCCTGCAACCTCATACCTATATAAAGAAGTGTATGTGATGCCCATGTATGTGTACTGTAAATTAATCCTATTTTGACATGACAGAGTGGGGTTTGCTGGCTTTTTTTGCAAGGGATTGCCTTCTGAGAGCCAGGCTGCACCACTTCAATGCAAACTGGATCCAACAGTGGCTTTTGGCCATTTGATGATGCTCTGCCACTGTGAACTTCTGCTCCTGCTGGTCATATCCTGGATGGACCAGGTGTTCAAAGCTGGAAAGAGCTGATATCTGAATGTGTTTCTTCTTTCTGCTAAATGTATTGCTGAATATGCTAGCAGATAGAATACCTTTGGCAGCCCTTTTACTCCAACATGGCTCAGCTGTTTTTAATGGGACACACACACACACACACACACACACACACCATAGTAAACTCCACCTTTTGCCCTCCTGTCTCCTGTGGATATAATTTGCCTGTTTCTTTCTTTTCAATCCTTACATTCATTCTCTCTCACACATACCTATTTGCACATACATACTGTAGGTACAATGATTATTGCATAAACTTTGGGATTATATATTACAAAAGTTATCCCCAAGCTTGAATAATTGCCCCACCTTGATCTTTATTTTTCACAGAGGTTTGAATATTACGTAGAGAAATAAACACAATGCTTTCAGTGCACTCAAAAGGAAATAACCCATGAGGTTACGACAACAAGAGCTTTTCCATCTGCCAAAAATAAATGAAATCCACATTGCTGCTTATGAAATTTATTTATTTTGTTTATTTTATTAAATTTATATTACCGCCCATCTCCCCCAACGGGGACCCTGGGCGGTGCACAACAAAACAGAGATTAAAAATATATAATAAATATATAATAAAAATATGCTCTTTAAAGTGAAGTTGGGGCAGTTTAAACCTGTGGGTATTTGTGAACATTCTTACTATCGATATTTGATTTCCAAGAATGAAAAACAGGACAGACAGAAACCATGCAAGAAAATATATCAGTATAACTATCTATAATGAGAGTATACTGTAAAGAGAGAAAAACAGACTAAAAGAAAACTATTATCATTCAGTATTACCTATTCTAATAGGTGAGCAAGAATTCTATTTCTTTTATATTCCATTCTAACTGCTGTTCCCTGGGTCATCATATAAATTCTTCAACAGAAGATGAAACATCCCAATACACTTATGTACTTAAGGACTGTCCACAATTTGTTGTGATCTACTTAGTTAAAAGTAGAATAATCTGAATAATCAATAAGGCAGCAATAGATGTCTTTTTGAGACTCCTGAGCTTTTTCCATTATCAACTGAATGGGAGGAGTATGATCTCAGATGCTTCTGCCTCTTCTGAATGCAGCTTGTACATCTGGCAGTCAAAGTCTGTATTACAAACTCTTACTTGCATGTGATATAAGTGTAATTGTATGGTTGTTTGAGCGTTCTTTAGTGCTGCCCTTTTAAGGTACTGGAATATAAATGAATATTTTCCAATTCCTTTCACCATTTCTGTGTCCTTATCTGCTTATAAACTGCAAATAGCATTTTAAGTTTTATTCTGTTATTAATGGATGAGAAATCAAATATATTTGCAGTGCTTCACATAGCATTAAGAATAACTTTGTTGTAGGCTTTAATGGGTGTGCCATATGGAAGTATACCTAGAAAAATTGTACCCAGGGCTGAACAACCCACTGCTATGGACTTCTCTGTTCTTTGGGATTTTGAGGTAGGTACTTCTTGCATTTTTGTTTAATCTTAGTTCCTCGGTCTTTTCTGACTAAGGGAACAGGCCAAGCAAAAAAGATTAAATGTCAGCATAACAAACAAAATTTCTACTGCTGGTCATCCTACTGAAACCAGTATTGTTACATTATATATCCAAATGAACTATATGTATAAAATAAGAAATCAAAGTACCGTAGAAATGTATAAAGTCTGGCTCAGTTTTCAATCTCCTTTGTTAGGGGAATGTTGTTTTGGAATGGAAGAGCAGATTATGTCGCTTCTTCAATAAATGTATGACACAATTACTGCGCACATGGCAAAGTTGTAGGAAGCTTGGAAAGAAAAAAAAAATGTTTTTAAAAATGTTCCTGGTGGGTTTTAAACCAGCAACTTTCGATTTACAAAGCAAGAGTTGTCCTAACTGTGTTGTTACAGCAGTCACAGTAAAGGGAAGTCTAAAAAATATTAGAAATAATGATAAACACTGATTCCATTGAAGGGGTGTTCCTTCCTCTGTAAAGTAGCTAATGATCTGCTGGTTTACTTATAAGGAAATAAAGTGCTCTAGCCAAAACTAACAACTCAAGGTGACATAGAGGAAAAAGACTACTTTCAAACTGCAAAGGAAAACTCTTTGGGAAGTCAAATTTGCAATGGGAGGGCAGTGAATAAAGGCTGACCTCATCTGTTTTGGCCCTCAAAAACTGGATGCTTTCCCATTATGGTCACAGGGACAACCAGGCCTGGCAAATAAGCCTTTAGTCTGGAAGCACCCAAAGAAGAAAATCACACAGCCATCCTTTTCTCTTTCTGACAACAGACAAATAGGCTTTTCAGTATACACAAAATCAGCTGCCTAAGGCAGATAGACTACACCTGTGCCATTCAGGTATGAAGAAACATAGCCCGCAGGCACAATATTTTCAGTAGCTCACAGATATTCCAGAATGAGTCATCCATTGTTGTGATATAATGTACATCAAGTGGTAAATCAAATGCATCAAAACTAATGAACACATATGTGTGAATCCAGTCCTAAGAACTGTTTATAGAAATCATGACCAAATATTAGCATTTAATAGTGAACCCTATCCATGGTACTCCCATGCAGGTTCACAAAGTTAGCCTATCTGCAGATGCACTGAAGGTCAGCACAATATATTTCATACAGTATATATCCCTGCTAAGATTAGGTTTAAGAACGAAAAAGATGAATGGTCAGCAATGTTGATCCCAGCATGCCCAGCTTCAGAAAGCAGAGATGAGATAGACTTCAACTCAGATATTTTTCCAGCAAATGGGTTACATAACAAGATGACGGAGGAAAAGAACAGGTTTCATTTTAGTGGAAGACACTCATTTTGACAGAATATTCTGGAGGCTATAATTTTGTTTTTATGCTCGCACTGGAAAAAGCCATAATAATAAATGGTAAGACATAGCAAGACCCCCAAGCTGATAATAATCTTTTTAATGAATACAAAAAAAAGAACTCTTTTCTGTTTGACTTTCTATCATGCCTTTTGCTTTCAGCTCTCCCAATAATACATGCAATAGATTCTGGGTCTTAGCATAGAAAAATGAGGATGTTTTTATTGGGTTTTTTTTTCATTTGCAGCATGATAGTGCAAGAACAGCAGATCTAACACTGCTATGGAAAATACACTAAAATGATTGTGAGCATGGAAGAGGATGCAGGAGGATTGGAATATTGAAGGATATAGGCTCTTCCCATATTGTTTTGAAAAGCAAAGATAGCGCTCTCATGACATAGCGATGACAACAGAATTTGGGGAAACTATTCCTTGGAAAAGATGTTATCTGATATCTAATGCCTACTGATTATTTGAAAGTTACAATTAAAATGGTCCTGAGTAGCCTTTACCGAATCTACCTGTAATACTGTGGAGTCCTTGGTGCTCTCTGAGCCTTGTTGTTTTCTTGCAGACGTTTCATTGCCAGGCTAGGCAACATCTTCAGTGAGAAAAGGGAGTGGGACTTGCTCTCTGTTTATATATCCTGGCTTGTCCTGCCTGTGTTGGTGGGGGTGTTGTACTCTCCTTGGTAGTACCTTGATTGGGTTGTTGTTTGCTGCTTGGTTGATTGACTGAGTTAATAGTTCCTTGATTAGGGTCTATTGTGTTGTTTGATTGCTCCTCTGGTGCTAATCTTGGTGTTAATCTTTGCCTATCTGGTTGCTGATTGCTGGCAAGGAGGTGTTCTGGTCTTCTGGCTTTTCTATTGTCTCTTATGAATGGTATGTAAATGTTGCTTACCTCTATGTGTCTGTTGATGGCTGCTTTGTCTGAGTGCCAAGCTTCCAGGAATTCTCTAGCATTTTTGGATTTGGCTGAATGAAGGGGTGGTGTATGGTTAAGTATGGTTAAGTCTGTCCATGTGTTGTGAGATTAAGGAGTTTTCATCATGTCTTCTGCTAGTTGGTGTTCATGGATGCGTTCTGCTAGTCTTCTGCCAGTCTGTCCTACATAGTGGCTGTTACAGTCCTTACACTGTATGTTGTAGATAACTCCTGTTTTTTCTTCTTGGGCTATTGGGTCTTTTGGTTTACTTATGATGTTCTGAAGGGTTTTGGTTGGTTTGTGTGCTATGGTGATGCCGTGTGGTTGTAACAGTCTATTAGTAGTTTCTGAGATGTTTCTGATGTATGGCAGTGTAATCCTTTTCATAGCTTCTGTTGGTTTTGCTGTGGTGGGTTGAGTGGACAGGCACTTTTTGATAAAGTTCCGTGGGCATCCATTTTGCTGGAAGATGCTATATAAGTGGTCTATTTCCTTTTTCTGGTGTTCTGGGTTGCTGCAGTGCATTTGTGCTCGTCTGAATAGTGTTCTTACACAGCTCCTCTTGTGGGAGGTTGGGTTATTGCTTTGGTAGTGGAGCACTTGGTTAGTGTGGGCAGATTTCCAGTAGACTTGTGTTTCTAGAATGCCATCATTTCCTCTACTGATGAGGATGTCCAAGAAGGGTAGTGTGTTGTTTTCTTCTTCCCTTGTGAATTTTATTCCTTTGAAGATGTTGTTGATGGTTTCATGTGTTTCCTCCAGTTGATCCTTTATTATGACGAAGGTGTCATCTACATACCGGATCCATACTTTGGGTTGTATGTGTGGGAGTGCTATCCTTTCTAGATGTTGCATTACTATCTCTGCTATGAGTCCTGAGAGTGGTGATCCCATAGGTGTTACTTTGATTTGTTGGTATATTTGTCCATCAAACTGAAAGTAGGTGGTGAGGCAGAGGTTGATGAGGTCCATGTTTCTGGGTATTTTGATCTTGGTGTATCCAGTTAGGTTAGGTGTGTTACGTAGAACTGCTGCCATGGATTTAATCGCTAGTGCTTGGTCTATGGATGTAAAGAGTGCAGTGACATCAAATGACACCATAATTTCATCTTCATCTATTTTTAGGTCTTTGATTTTCTGGAGGCACTGTAGTGGGGAGTTGATAGAGTATTCGCTCTCCTCTGTGAGATGCCCAAGTTTTCTTGTAAAACCAAACTATCATCCTCCCAGCAGACAAAGGCCGCACCACCATCATTATGGACAGATCACAATATATACAAAAAGCCAAAGATTTATGTCAGAGGGAGCGCACGGAGATGGAGCGGCCTGCCTCTCTCCTAGGCACCAGTGATCCAAGTACTATGCAGTAAATAGACTCCAAACAGAAGTTATATCAAATATCCTATTTACTTTATATACATACGTATTTACAGATCACTTCCACAAGTAATAAATGATACACCATCAACGATACAGCTTTCACGAGGTAAAATGGGAATAAATGAAATACAGAATATCTCTGCTTATATAGTCAAACTGACCAATCACATTATAGGTCAATCTCATTATTCACCACACCCAACCTAACTCTAAGCACCTGTTGAATGAGTCACACATGACACATCATTCCTACAACAATGGCTGCTAATTGGGTGACTGTGCAGAATATTTCACCTTTTACCTAGAAATCAAGCCTCTCTGTATAATTTATATCTAGAAGTAAATTCCTGGGTTTATCAAACCCTAACACCCCTTCAATTTACAATAGATATTACATTCAATTGTACAGAATAGAAGACATACACATTTGAGATACACACATCCTATGTCTATCTATGCTTAGAGGCTTTGTCATCACATCTGCTACATTACACTCAGATGGACAATATTGCAAATCTATCAGAGACTCTTTAACAGCATTCCTAACATTATGATACTTGATATCAACATGCTTGCTTCGTGCTCTGACCTTATCACTCTTTGCAATCTGTATACATGCTTCACTATCATCGTATACACATATAGGCCCTTTAATTGTTATATTAACATCCATTAACAATTGCCTATACCAAATTAATTCTGAACATAAATCAGATAATGCTGCATACTCCACCTCTGCCATTGACACGGCAACTGAACTTTGTTTACGAGACCTCCACCCAACCAAGGTGTTACCAAACATTATTATCAACCCTGTCATTGATTTTATGTCATGTACATCGTTACCCCAATCACTATCTACATAGCATTTCAATTCCAATGGCTTACATGGTTTTATCAATAAACATTTATCAATAGTCCCCTTCAGATACCTAAACACACGTTTGATACCTTGCCAATGCCTCTGAGTAGGTTTGGTTACATATCTACTCAGAACATTTACTGCATTCCCGATATCAGGATGCGACCATTGTGCTATATACAATAAACTTCCAATTATTGAATGATAGTGTTCTTGATCACATGAAGTTTGGTCATCATTTCCAGTCTCTGATTTAACAAAATCTGTTGTCATCGGGGTAGAAACTTCTTTACATTGTTCCATATTGTTCTCTCTTAGCAGTGCTTCAATTTTCTTCCGCTGCTCTAGAACATAACCCCCATCAACCTTCTGAATACCCATTCCTAGGTAATTCTTAATTTCTCCCAGATCTTTGACATCAAAGTGCTGTTTCAGATTTTCAGTAAATTCAATTACCCTGCTTTGATCTTTCGCTATAAGACACAAATCGTCTACAAATATCAAAAGCAAAATCTGTTCATCATTTTCACGTTGCTTCACATACAGACATGGGTCAGCTATACTACACTTGAATCCCATTCTTTGTAATTCCTTATCTAACCTAAGATTCCAGCAACGTGCCAACTGCTTGAGTCCATACAATGCTTTCTGCAACTTGTATACCCTTCCTGCAATCTTTGATTCATACCCTGGGGCTTCAATCATATAGATCTCTTCATTCAAATCAGCATGCAAATATGCTGTTGTGATATCATAATGCTGTACTACACAATTCCCAGCTGCTGCCATTGCTAAGGCAAACCTAAATGTCTCCCCTCTTAGCGTTGGTGCAAAAACTTCATCATAAGTCTGATTCTTTATCTGGGAAAATCCTTGTGCAACCAACCTAGCCTTATACTGAATATCACCATTCACTAAGGTTTTCTTCTTATACACCCATCTACAGCCTACTGCTCTATGCCCCTCAGGCAGCCTAGTAGATTTGAAAACCTTATGAGAATTAATGGCTTTCATTTCCACATCCATAGCAGCTTTCCATTTACTCTGCTCGTGTTGTGGCAACTTCAATACGTCCTTGTAATTACGAGGTTCATAATCAATAAAACACACTTTTACATCACCTGGTGTATAACACTGAGGTGGTATGCCCTTATTAACTCTCTCAGATCTGCGCAACACTGTAGCATCCTGCATCATTGGCACACTAGGAGTTAATTCCTCTTCCTTCTTAATCACATCAGTGGCCTCTATCCGCTCTGAAAACTCAAAACTTCTCTGACTAGGAAGATAAACCTCACTGCTCCCGTGTAATCTCTGCCAATTGCTATGCTCACTAAAACTTGCTGATCTAGAAATAACAACTTTCCTGCCATCAGTGAACCTATATCCTTTGGTCCCTGGCTCATACCCCACAAACGTCATCTTCTGTGCTTTTGCCTGTCCTTTCCTACGTACCTCCTTATGCACATGAACATAGGCAGTGCACCCAAACACCTTCAAATGAGCTAATGGTGGCTTCTTGCCATATAACATATAATATGGAGTTTGGTTTACAGACACACTCCATAACCTGTTAATTAAATAATTAGCAGTTAATATTGCCTCTCCCCAGTATCCTCTTGATAGCCCTGAGTCAGCAATGAGTGAATCCTTCACTGTCTGCAATGCCAAATTCCTACGTTCAGCCACGCCATTCTCAGCTGAACTATGTGGGTTAGTTCTCCTGTGCACAATGCCCCTTCTACAGAGCCATTGCTGAAAACTCCCACTCAGAAACTCTGTACCCCGGTCAGTTTGTAAACTACACACCTTTGTGCTATACCTACGTTCCACAAACTGCACCCAGTTTCTAAACTTATCAAATGTTTGACTTTTAGCTTTCAATAGGTAACAGAACCCAAATCTAGTGTAATCATCTACAATGACTAAAACATATTTAGCACCCCCTATTGAAGCTGGTAATGGACCAATTAAGTCAGCATGAACTAATTCAAAACATTTATGTGACTTCCTATCACTGAATTTGCTCACAGGAAACACCTTTGACTTTGCAACCTTACAAGCAGTGCAATCCAAATACACTTGGCACTTTTTCAATTCCATTCCAGAACTTGCTTCTGACATCTTTTCAATCACTTTGAAACTCGGATGCCCAAGCCTTCTATGCCACAGGTGCGCACATGAATCATGTGTTGGCTTATTAATCATAGCTAAACCATGGCCTCTGCTTGTCCTGGCTTGTACAATTTCATATAAATTGTTCTGCAAAATACCTTTGCCACAAACATTGTTATCTTTCATGACAATACTTTCCTTATTTCCAAACTGTACAGTATAACCCTGTTTATCCAATTGTGACACACTAATTATATTGTACTCCAGTTCAGGCACACACAACATTGATAATTCAATATTTAACCCTGGTACATATACAAATCCTTTACCAGTGACAGATGCAATACTTCCATTAGCTAGAGTAACATGATCTCTATCAGCCTGCTTAAAACTCTTAAACATCTGTCTGTTACTCCCTATATGCTGACAAGCCCCACTGTCAATTAAAAATGGTCCCTTTAAATTTTGTTCTACACTTGAACTAATTAAAGACAGCTGTGCAGCGTCTCCCGGCTTGGAGATTTTCAGCTTGGCCTTCGGCTTCGGTTTCTTATCACAATGTTTCAACAAATGCCTTTGCGACCCAGTTAAAACATTTTTGTACATACAAAACATTCTCAGAATATTCCTTAACAGAAACACTGTTCTGCTTAGCCCTAATTACATTAGAACACTGCTGCCTTGTTAGTAAAACCTTACATAACGGTGAGCTTCTTAGATAAACATTCTTTAAAGCTTCCCAACACTTATAGGCTAACTGACAGTCTCTAACATAACACAATTGGCTATCTTCCAGACATAAAATTATGCTTGCCAATGCTCTATCGTCCTTTAGAGCAACTTCTTCATCTTCCAGGTCTGGTTCAGGGCAAAGTACACTCCTCCAAAGCCCTTCACGCCGAAGATATATTTCCATTTTATATGCCCATGATGAATAATTACTGTCATTCAGTCTTTCCAGAGGAAAACCTCCCCCGACTGCCGGCAACATCTTCGCTGTGCTCATCTGTCTTCAGCCCCTTCTGGGCAGACACCGATGATTAAAGACACAGACCTTATCAGAATGTCCTCCAGCTGCAAAACAAGTGTAGGAGAAAAAAAAACACACACACAGGCACGGAACCTGTTAAAGCGCCAAATCACTCCAAATAGCCACACGACTCCTGGATAGGCTTCCAGCTCACAGACTGCACACGATCCACCGACAGTTCAAAGCCTTCCGTCATCTATGGCATCTCTGCCGCCTCTGGGCCCGTAACCCTGTCAGAGGAAGCGCGCGGAGATGGAGCAGCCTGCCTCTCTCCTAGGCACCAGTGATCCAAGTACTATGCAGTAAATAGACTCCAAACAGAAGTTATATCAAATATCCTATTTACTTTATATACATACATATTTACAGATCACTTCCACAAGTAACAAATGATACACCATCAACGATACAGCTTTCACGAGGTAAAATGGGAATAAATGAAATACAGAATATCTCTGCTTATATAGTCAAACTGACCAATCACATTATAGGTCAATCTCGTTATTCACCACACCCAACCTAACTCTAAGCACCTGTTGAATGAGTCACACATGACACATCATTCCTACAACAATGGCTGCTAATTGGGTGACTGTGCAGAATATTTCACCTTTTACCTAGAAATCAAGCCTCTCTGTATAATTTATATCTAGAAGTAAATTCCTGGGTTTATCAAACCCTAACAATTTACTTGAGGACAAAGAAACCTACACCCCAGTAAACACCAATCCTATACAGAAACTGGACAACCAGGTCAAAAGAATCCTCAACGACTTAACCAAGAAAAGTCAAATCACAAAAGAAGAACAGAGGTGGATGAAAAGCAGTGGACCCATCATCCCATGCTTCTACGGATGCCCCAAAATACACAAGCCCGACAAACCACTCCGTCCAATTGTATCATTACCAGGGACCCCCCACATACAACAAGAAAACTTTGGCATCTCACAGAGGAGAGCATATGAAGATGTTGCCTAGCCTGGCAATGAAACGTCTGCAAGAAAACAACAAGGCTCAGAGAGCACCAAGGACTCCACAGTTCAACCCTGAGCTACAAATATTGTCTTCGATTGCTACCTGTAATAATCCCAAATCCAAATACTAGAAAGTAATGCATATTGAATTCAGGGATTTTTAAATAAATACATTGAGGACTATGCTAAAATGGATACACATATAGAATGTACTAGACAGACTTCAACAACCAGGGTTTTAGAATCAGTCCAGGCTGTCCCCGACTAGCTTTGATATCTGCCACTCATCATGGAATAAGCTTAGATTTTAAATGTATAGCAATGGACATCTGATCTAATCTCTTCCTCCTTTCAGGGCTATATTAAATACTCAGCCATTTTCTATGGCTACTACAACAATCAAAGGACAATTGGTTGGTTAAAGTACAGGCTACCAATGGCATATTTCATGGTTGGTGTCATCGGTGTGTATGGCTATAGCCTGATGGTTGTAATAAGATCGTAAGTTCCTCTTGTTCTTTATATAGCTCCACACTATATATTCTTCCCCTGAACTACTATAGCAACCATTTCTCTTTCAAACTGAATAGAAGGAAACAGACAAAGATGCACATCTCCAGGATATTGACCTTGCTTTGGCATCAATAACTTTATTTCACTATCCCAAAAGATACAGTGCATTTGCACTGAACTTAAAACTGCCCATTTACTCTATTTTAATCATAAAATACAAGAAATTAAAGAATGCCAGCTAAATCTGAGAGTTCATGGTATATTAGTGTGGCATTTATTCCAAAGTCTGGAATAAGAACAGAACAGCCTTAGTGAAGTACTTTTTTTTTTAATTTAGTGTGTCCCTAATTAGTGGTGAAGATTTTAAAGTGGACATACTAATTTATGGAGTTTTAACAGTGGTATTTAAAAAAGGTAATTTTCATATCCAGAGGCAGCCCAAAGCAGTAGACTCAATGGAGTCATGTTTAATAAATACATTAGATCAGGGCTTTCCAAACTTTTCTCGTTGGCGACACACCAACAGCGGCACGCGAAAACCCGGAAGCGGCGCCTCTGTGACAGCGCGCGAAAACCTGGAAGCATCGCCGCTGTGGCGGTGCGTGAAAACCCGGAAGCACCGCCACCACGGCGCTTTTGGGTTTTCGCACGACGCAGCAGCGGCGTCCTGGTGTGCCGCACGAAAACCCGGAAGCGCTGATGGCACACTGCCGTGCAGTGTGCCCTCAGCGCTTCCGGGTTTTCGTGCGACACACCTGGGCCCCGCAGGTGACACAATATTGTGTCGCGACACACAGTTTGGAAAGCTATGCATTAGATAATGCATTGTCTTCTATTCCACAAAGTGATCACCTAAGTGGGTACAGAATTTGTCTACAGCTATTTGATAAAGTGAGTTGCCCTTCAAAAGCCAATTATGCCACTGCAGAGTTTGTTAAGCAGGGATTTTATTGGGATTTTATTGCTCTTTCTCTGTGCCATCATGTATCATTTCATGATTCATAATTATTATTTTTAATAGTAAAAATAATATAGACACAGACATATACCTGATCTAAAATCTACTGTCACTCCCTTCTTTGACACTGCCCTACACATTTCTGCTTAGCAATAAAGGTTTTGTTCCACAATCATCTTTCCCAGGTGTTTGAAGCAGGTATTTAAAGATGTGCTTACAAAGAGATTTACACTGGGAGTGCCTATGCAACACTACTGTTTCTCTTAGCAGTTCTAACATGTGATGCTTATTTTAGAGACAGCACAGAAGCTGCAGCAAGATATCTGTGTGTACATAAGAGAGACATCTGGTGGCTAAACAGTATACATATTATTTCATCTGCAGGATGGCCCGGAATGCCCACGAAGATACAGGGGATGGAGATGATGAGAGTTTCATTTTTAGCTGTAAAATGTTCACTAGCTGGGACTACCTTATAGGCAACCCAGAGACTGCGGACAACAAGTTTGCATCCATCACAACTAGCTTCAAGGTAGCCTCCAGGCAAGATGCAAACACCTCTGTTGCACTGCACCTTTGGCAAAATGTCAAGGGAGAAAATACACACATTGTACATAACAAGTGAATCCTCCTATCCTGCATTTTATCAAAAGACTCACAGGTTTTTCTTAATCTTGTAGCCACTTGGGTGATCAGTTTCTTCACTGACAGGTTTGGTTGACAATATTGTTGCTCTGTATAGTCAAAGTTGAGGTCCATGTGACACATTACAAGCATCTCGTGTTGCTTGCTTTTTTTAAAAAAAGGGTATAATTTTTCAGTTCAATAATCACATCAAACACAGACAGCCTATTATAATATACTGTAATGGAGTCGCTGTGGGTTTTAAGGCCCCTGCTTCCAGGGATTTTCCATATTTCACTTTGCATGGAGGTGCACTTTCCCAGTCAGAGCTGGTGCAGAGTTTGGGGGTCTTCCTGGACTCTTGGTTTCTGCTCAAAGAGCAGAGGGGTGGCTTTTGCATAGGTTTGCCTTGTGCACCAATTGCATCCATTCCTGGACCAGGAAGCCTTGCTCCTGGTGACTCATACTTTAGTCACCTTCAGTTTGGATTACTGTAACGTGCTGTACATGGGGCTGCTATCGAAGAGCATTCAGAAGCTACCGCTGGTCCAGAATGCAGCGGCATGAGCATTTTTTGGCGTTTCTTGATACACCCATATAACACCGCTGCTTCGCAAGCTGCACTGGCTCCCAGTAGGCTTCTGGGTGCAATTCAAGGTGCTGGTCATCACCTATAAAGCCCTCCATGGCATAGGGCCAGGCTACGTGCAGGACCACCTTTCTCCTATTGTTTCTGCCCACCCAGATTTAGTAGAGAGGGCATGCTCCAGGTCCCTTCTATCAAACAATGTCATCTTGTTGGACCCTGGAGTCGTGCCTTCTCAGTGGCAGCAGGTAAAGGTAAAGGTTCCCCCCACACATTTGTGCAGCCGTGTCCGACTCTAGGGGCCGGTGCTCATCTCCGTTTGTTAGCCGAAGAGCCAGCATTGTCCGAAGACGCTTCCACAGTCATGTGGCCGCATGACACGCGCGGAACGCTGTTACCTACCCACCGAAGTGGTACCTATTTATCTACTTGCATTTGCATGCTTTTGAATTGCTAGGTTGGCAAGAGCTGGGGCTAGTGCGGGAGCTCACTCCATCACATGGGGCTAGGGATTCGAACCTCCGAACTTGCAATCTTCCGCTCAACAAGCCTGGCGTCTTACCCGCTGAGCCACCACGCCCCCTTGAAGTGGCAGCACCTATTGTAAAATCAATAAAACCTAAAAACTGAGTAGTTTGGATATTAGGAGGAAACAATTGCACTTAGTTCATCTTCATCATCCCTTTTCTGAAGGAGAAACATACATATAAGTGGATACAAGTACCAGATCCAGCAATCTTCACTTTATTTTGTTCATTTATAATCAAAATAATTAAAGTTTTCTTTTGTATATCACTACAGATGACAATATTCATCTGCATAAGCATGAAACAAGAAAGCAGCAGCAGATTACAAAGGCTAGCTGTATTTACAAATAATAATAAAAAGTATTATCATCCAGTTGATACATAATATATTACATTTTTAATTCCTTATATAGCCTATGAAATAGAGCATCCTTTGTTGAGAAATCACAACTGTATTTGTTTTGCAAATTGATGTGTGTTTTCTTCATATACAAAGGGCTGCAAACTACATACACATCCTGAAAATTTGTAAGTCTGAACATAGTGCAACTTACTTCCTGTAACATTTGCATAGGGCTACACTCTGAATAATTATTCTCATTGTTTCTTATTAAGGAGTCAATTGTGGATGAGCAAGAAAGCAACAAAGATGAAAACATCCATCTAAGAAGATTTCTGAGGGTTCTGGCCAATGTCCTTATTATATGTTGCTTATGTGGAAGTGGCTACCTCATTTATTTTGTTGTGAAACGGTCACAGGCCTTTTCAAAAATGCAAAACATTGGCTGGTATGAAAGAAATGAAGTAAGACAACAATGCTTTTAAACATTTGTATAGTACTGGCATTAACAAACATTGCTTCTGTTGCCTGCTTCAGACTTACCAAAAGTCTTCTCCTGCATTGCACTTCTATTACTTTTAGCTTTTATAAGTACCTTCAGGACCATCTCCTTCCAATTGAATCTGCCTGTCTGTGCATGTGATCTAGGAGGGTACGCTTCAGGATCCACCCTCCAAGAGAGATGGGGTGTCCCAAAGTGATTGCAGAACCCCTTGGAATAGTTTCTCCCCAGATGTTCTGATTGTACCTACTCTGCTATCACTTAGGAAAGCAGTAAAAATTCTTTTATTTTATAAAGCCTTTGGAATTTAAGCAGCTGTTCATACTGCTTTTTATGGGATGAGGGGAGGAAAGTGAAGCACTTAAGGTTTTAATAAGACAATATTAAACTCACTCTAGTTCTGGTCTTCATTTTTTCTGCATGGACAGAATTTGGGAACACATGTTGCAAGACAGCTGATGGAGGCAATAATAGAGCCCACTTTCCTTTTCCAGAGTGGTGTCTGCAGGGTATGGTCAGGGAAGTCAAGATGATGGCTGCAATGGTGTGATGGAAGCTCCTAATCCTACCAGCAGAGCTTCCATCATACCATTGTGGCCATCATCTCGGCTTTTTTTTACCATACCTTGCAGACCTCCCATTCTTTATCTCATCTTTGTTCCCTGCTAGCCCTGACAGAGTCCTGTTTAAGTGAAACGTTTCCAAGATCCTCAGTCAGCAGCAGGGGTGTGCTCAGCTGTCCCCATCCTGACAAAAGTTCTTTTTTCCTGTTTTGGCAGGTTGAAATTGTTATGTCGTTACTTGGGATGTTTTGCCCTCCACTGTTTGAAACTATTGCAGCCTTAGAGGATTACCATCCTCGCATTGGGCTGAAATGGCAACTGGGACGTATCTTTGCGCTTTTCCTGGGGAATCTATATACTTTCTTGCTGGCCTTAATGGATGATGTCAAGGAAAAGGTGGGGAATGTAAAAGTACATACATTAGTGTGTATGTAATCAGCCTTGCCTTTGTATAATAGTGCCCCCTATTTCTGTGACTGAGTTGTTAGCTTTTGCCTTTTAAACTGCTTTAATGGGGGGGGGGAGAAAATAAGATCCAATAGGTAATATTCTGTCTGGCTGCATTGCATAAATTGTGCAGGGTTCTGATTGGGCTGAGCCAGAAACAAAGCAGTTTTTAGAACATAAAGGAAATGTTCGATGCTCATGATGCGATTGAGAAATAAGCCTTCTAGTAAAAGCATCATATTTTGAGACTTCTTCACTCCCAGCTCATCCTGCCAGTGTTAACCAGTCTGTCCATCAGATCCAAATACAGTAGAAGCCCCTTTATCTTTCCCTATTTAGCATTAGCTAGGTTCACACATTGCACTAAGTCATGTCATTTGTATTTCACTTACTGTATGAACCAAGCCACTTTGACTTGTTAGACAAGATAGTTAAAACAGACCATGACTTAATACTTTTGAACCCAGAATTCTATGTTAAATAAATTGATAGGGAGAAGGCAGCTTCTTGGTTGCTAATACAGTTGGTTGATTATGGATGGGCAATTTTTTTTTCAGCCAGGAGTTGCATGTAGTAATAATAGTTGTTGTTTTTAATGAGGTTGTTAATAGCTGCCCTGGGTATGACAATGGTATGTCTGCATCTCCAGAGGGCCATAGCTAAAAGTTTGCATCTACTGTTATGTGGAATAATGTTAAGGCCCCAGCATGCAGCTTAAAAAACTTAAGCATCATATTCTTGTAATGTAAACTTTTTTTCTGTTGCAGCTGACTGAAGAAGGTGTGATCAGGAACATCACACACTGGACTGTTCTAACCTTCCATAACTCATCTGCAGGGAATGGAAGTGCTCTTATTCCTGCTCGGATGGATCCAGCTGATGTTCCTCGAGGACCTTGCTGGGAAACAACTGTGGGAACAGTAAGTGAGTAAAGACATTTATGCTATACAGTGCCTCAGAGAATGTTCTGATGGAGTTCATTCCAGTCAAATTAATAGCACCATATAGCCCCTGCACTTGAGAATCATTTAATAGGTCCAGGAAACACTTTGCGGACACTTAAACTTCTCTAGAAAACTAAAGGAATAAAATAAATGATCAAACACTCCTCTAGTATATCTTCTCCACCTTTAAGACATATTGATATGAGTATATACTGCAGATATATAAGGACATCACATAAATAACTGGATTCCTCATAACTTGGTTTATATTCAGCTGCACCTCTTCTGTGTACATATCTGCCATGTTTCATCCTATCACAATAGCCAGTTGCTGTTCTTTTAAAGTGGAAACATCCTATTGTAGATACAGTACAATCCCTTTTATGGTGTGTGTGGAGGGGTGGCTGTTAGCAGTTAGTCAGGGAGATTCAGGGATGCACAGAAACTAGATGGCAATCTATTGAAATAAGGATTTATAATTCCCAATAGTTTCTTGACAACAGTATTAATATTATTCTTTTCCCCATTATAGTGCTGAGCTGAAGAAAGCTGTGGTATGGAGACCAGGAGGAGATATTTTTACATAAGGATTGTGAGCTTGGATCACGGCAAATTCCTAGACTCCAAATAATAGTATAATTATTTGAGGGGAAAGTTAGAACTATCCCCGTTGTCATGGTCAGATCACGTCCTGATATCCCTAAGATTCTCTTATGCCGCCCCACTCCGCACGGAGGCAGGACCTATTCGATTGGTCCGCCCCCGGCGACTTATGGACCCAATGAGGTTTCAGAGGAAGCTGGGGGTAATACCTGAAGATCTGCTGCACGGTCCAGTGGAGGCATTGGCTGCAACCTGGAACAGGGAGGCGGCCGGTGCCTTGGACAGGACTGCGCCGATGCGACCTCTCCAACCCCATTCGACCCGCCACTCCCCGTGGTTTACGGAGGAGTTGAGGGTCCTGAAGAGGGTGAAGAGACGTCTAGAGCGCCGCTGGAGAAAAACGAAGGCGGAATTGGACCGAACACAATCTAGAGCCGCTATTAAGGCCTACCTTGTGGCGGTAAGAGCGGCGAAACGTGAATATTTCTCCCCGCTTATTGCATCCGCAGAATGCCGTCCGACGGCCCTGTTTAAGATTACTCGATCTCTCTTGGGTAGGGTGGTATCGACCACCCACCTGCAGGGCCGTGCGGAAGAATTTGCTGAGCATCTGCAGGATAAAATCGCTCGGATTCGGTCTAAGTTGGACTCCATGCGTGAAATGCAGTCTGGGGAGATGCCGGGAGTATGGTCTTGCCTTATTATCTGGGAACAATTTGATCCTGTTGGACCTGAGGAAGTGGACAGGATCCTTCGAATTGTTAATCCCACCACATGTTATTTAGATCCCTGCCCTTCCTGGCTGGTAAAATCAGCCAGGGAGGTGACATGTGGATGGGTCCAGGCTATGATTAATACATCCTTGGCGGAGGGGGTGGTTCCAACTGCATTTAAAGAGGCATTGGTGCGCCCCCTCCTCAAGAAGCCAGCCCTGGACCCCACCATCCTGGACAATTTTCGTCCAGTCTCCCACCTCCCCTTTTTGGGAAAGGTGGTTGAGAAAGTGGTGGCGTTGCAACTTCAAAGAACCCTGGATGAAGCGGATTTTCTAGACCCTTTCCAGTCAGGTTTCAGGCCAGGATATGGGACGGAGACTGCATTGGTCGCGCTTTCGGATGATCTCTGGCGGGAGCGGGATGGTGGTTGTGCATCCATCCTTGCTCTCTTGGATCTCTCAGCGGCATTCGATACCATCGACCATGGTATCCTGTTCGGGCGGCTTAGGGAGTTGGGGGTGGGCAGCGTAGTTTTGCGCTGGTTCACCTCCTTCCTCCGAGGCCACTCACAGTCGGTGGTAATAGGAGAGGAGAGATCTGACCCTCGGCCCCTCTTGTGTGGGGTGCCGCAGGGTTCGGTTCTCTCTCCCCTCCTATTTAACATCTACATGAAACCGCTGGGTGAGGTCATCCGACACCATGGGATGAGGTATCATCAGTATGCGGATGATACTCAATTGTACATCTCCATCCTTGGTGAAGTAAGTGATGCAGTGACTACCCTGTCCCAGTGCCTGGAGGCTGTGAGGGCCTGGATGGGGAACAACAGGCTACAATTGAACCCTAGCAAGACCGAGTGGCTGTGGATTGATGGCCTAGTGTCTTCTGGGAAATTATCATCTTTGGTTCTTGATGGAGTAGCACTGCCCCATTCGGAACCGGTGCGGAACTTGGGGGTCCTTCTAGACTCACGACTCCTGCTCGAAGAGCAGGTGGCAGTCGTGGCTAGGAGGGCTTTCGCACAACTTCGGTTGGTGCGCCAGTTACGCCCATTCCTGGATCGCGACGCCCTCCGAACAGTCACTCATGCTCTTGTCATCTCCCATGTAGATTATTGCAATGCGCTCTACATGGGGCTACCCTTGAAGACTATCCGGAAGCTTCAGCTGGTGCAGAATGCAGCTGCGCGAGCAAACTTGGGTGCACCAATATCTGCACATATAACACCTTTGCTCCGCGAGCTGCATTGGGTGCCGGTTTGCTTCCGGGTACAATTCAAGGTGTTGGTTATTACCTTTAAAGCCCTACATGGCATGGGGCCAGAATACCTGAAGGACCGTCTTATCCCCATTTTATCGACCCGCCCCACCAGGTCATTCAGAGAGGGCCTGCTACGAACCCCATCAATCAAAGAATGTCATCCGATGGGGTCTAGGAGGCGGGCCTTCTCTGTGGTGGCACCCACACTGTGGAACATCTTGCCCCCAGAGTTGAGACAGATCTCCTCCCTCCCGACCTTTAGGAAAGAGCTGAAGACCTGGTTCTGCCACCTGGCATGGGAAGGAGGAAAGGATAGCTCCTCATGGGTGTGGCTAACTCCTTAACTTTATAATGTCCTTCGTTTTAATTCCATCCATCTGGATTTAGAATTATTTATTATTCTATTTATTGTATAATTATGTTTTATACTTTGTTTTAACCATTTTATTGTAAACCACCCAGAGTTCCCCATTGGGGGAGATGGGCGGTTATATAAATTTAAATATATAAATAAATAAATAAATAAATAAATAAATAATATTATTCCTAGTAATTGATGATGATGATGATGATGATTCTAAAGCTTTCATAACCCCTGATTATGCTGCAGATCTGGAGGGCTACAGATCTCTCATCCTTGCTCTCAGCTTTAGCTGATAGTTCTTTAGATTTTCATAAAATTAAACCAGTAGTACCTCCCATAAGTCCTTGTGAGGGTGGGGGCTTATTATTATTATTATTATTCCTCCTCCTCCTCCTCCTCCTCCTCCTCCTCCTCCTCCTCCTCGTTTCCCCCTAATATTTCCTCATTTTTATTCTCTCAGGCTTTTTCATCTCTACCTAACAAATGTATTCCATATAAAAAAGAAAGGAAATTGTAGAGCTCTTAGGTTTCTCCAGTATTCTCCCTTATTTTATTTGAAATGTTGATTTCATCATAAAATAAAAGTAACAGGATAATTTCATAAGTTAAGTGCTAAATACATGTCTTTCATTTTTTGCTCTGTTGCAGGAATTTGTGAGACTTACAGTGTCTGATATTCTTGTGACATTTGTAACAATCCTAGTGGGAGATTTTCTTCGGGCTTGTTTTGTCAGATTCGTAAACTACTGCTGGTGCTGGGACCTTGAGGCTGGATTCGTAAGTCAGCGATTTGCATAGGAAGCACAGGATTCAGTTTAGAATACATTTTAGCAAATGCTCTGAGATGCGTTTTCATACTTTTTATTTCTTCTGGCGAACAGGAAGTGAGTTATATAATTCAGCAGCAGCAGCATCTCTTACCTCTCCCTTCATCAAACCATCAAGATGGCTAGCAACATTTTTAAAACAAAAATGTAACTTAAAAAAGAGAAAAATGAGAAAACAAGAACGTTAAAACATGCAAATACTAAAATGCTGATCATAAGAATCCAGGATTGATCCTTCCTCTTGTACAGGAATAACCTGATTTATTATTAGATCCTTCCTCTTGTACAGGAATGCAAGTTGGCATATATAATGCTCCCTCCTCCTATTTGTCCCCCACAACAGCCACCCTGTGTGGTAGGGTGGACAGATCAACTGGCCCAAAGTCCCTCTGTGAGCTTCTGTACCTAAGGGTTGACTAGAACCTGGGTTTTCCCACCTAGTCGAACACTTAAACCACCCTAACCATACTTGCTCTCTTTTGTTACAGCTGATCCCCAATTAACATTCCTAATACAGGGTCTTACAAAAAAAGTGTTATAAAGGATATCAACCTGGGGCTTGGGAAAGTTGAATAAGGCATATTAGCATTTACATCATATTCCTTGTTTTCTTAACAGCCTTCATATGCAGAGTTTGATATTAGTGGTAATGTGCTAGGTTTGGTCTTCAATCAAGGAATGATCTGGTAAGATACGCTTGCCTGTTAACATTCTTAGCTAGATAAAATGATAATAAATTGCTGTTTATTCCGTTCTTCAGTTGCCAGAATATTCCATATATTTTCAACACATTTTAATTAGGACTAGGACATCTTACAGAACTGTTTTTTTCCCATTTGAATTTACCTTTTCCAGAGGCTGTGGGACCCCAGGGGACCTCAATGTGCATATTAAACTGTTTCCTTTGATGCAGATCAAGTTTTCATGGATAGCATAACAGCCATGAGGCTGTTTCAATATATTATTCCCCCAACACATGTGGCAAGTTCCACTCTGTTTTTCTTCATTGGAAGGAATATGGGAGATCTAGAATCTTCTCCACTCTTGTAGTGAGATTACTTGTTAAGATTTAGATTTTCATTGGTTTTTCCCTTTTATAAGGATGGAAGACCAGTTAGGAGAGACAGCCCACAGAACCCAATGTATCCTACTGGACCTGAAACCTGTGATCATGATATACTTCTGGGCTGTCAGAACTGGATGTTGGGGGCACTGTTTTATACTGGTTCTGCTCCTTCTTGACATGCCTCTTCCAGAGGTTAATGCTATAGATTTGCTCTGTAGCGGCTATGTCATGGGATGTCTGAGGCCTCAATTTTATTACCCATGCTATGTATAGTCTATATAAAATCCCTGGAAGTGATCATCTGAGGTGGGTTATCATAAGTAAGGCTATAATACCCAGCTTTATTTAGCCTTTTCATAGAACATAGATGAGACAATGGATGTCCTGAATCAGCATCTGGGGTAAGATGCCAGGCTTGTTGATTGGAATATCGCAAGTTTGGAGGTTCAAATCCCTAGCCCCGCGTGACAGAGTGAGCTCCCGCACTAGCCCCAGCTCTTGCCAACCTAGCAATTCGAAAGCATGCATGTGCAAGTAGATTAATAGGTACCACTTCGGTGGGTAGGTAACAGCGTTCCACGTGCATCATGCCGGCCACATGACTGCGGAAGCGTCTTCGGACAACGCTGGCTCTTCGGCTAACAAACGGAGATGAGCACCGGCCCCTAGAGTTGGACACGACTGCACAAATGTGCAGGAGGGAACCTTTACCTTTACCTGAACAAAAAAGAGGTATTGTTGATGGGTGATTTGAATGCCTAGGTTAGCAGTAATTAGTACTTGCTAATATGAACATATCAGCAGTACTGGGTGTCATCTGTTGAATCTGCCCAGTTAAATGTTTTGATACTTAGGGCCAGAGAACTCAAGCAACACCTCTTTCTTGATGCACCTTCCTAGTTGTTCTACCATCTTTGAAGACTTTTTCCAGATGTTGCCACTAACTGAAATGAGGGTACAGCTAGAAGGAAGGCGGCAATATGGAATGATCTCCCTAAGAACTGCTGGAGCTCACATTAATGCCTCTTGAGCTCCAAGAAAGCATATCTCTCTCCTCTTCTATTATCTTTATGGTTTCACACTCAGTTTGATGTTAATTACAACCCTGTAATAGTAGGATTTGTAGGTTTTGTATTTTCCCTGCACAATATATATATATATATATATATATATATATATATATATATATATATATATATATATATACACACACACATACACACATACATACACACACACACACACACAAGATATAGATATATATATATCCAAGGAATTCCTTAATATGACATAATTGTTTTTGTACACCACCAAAATCATTAGACTGAGGCAGCGTAGTATTTCTGTTAATAATAAATAAAATAATAAATCTTCTGAGAATAAACCCTAATTAATTCAGTTAATTAATTAATTCAGTGGGATAGCTTACACAATTTATCTAATTAATTAATTGATTAATCTGCCCAATAACCAAAGTTCTCTGACTAGATTATAAAGTAACTTAAACATTTCTAAAAACAATAAAAAACCCATAATAATAATAATAATAATAATAATAATATATATATATATATATATATATATATATATATATAGGGTTTTTTATTGTTTTTAGAAATGTTTAAGTTACTTTATAATCTAGTCAGAGAACTTTGGTTATTGGGCAGATTAATCAATTAATTAATTAGATAAATTGTGTAAGCTATCCCACTGAATTAATTAGGGTTTATTCTCAGAAGATTTATTATTTTATTTATAATTAACAGAAATACTATGCTGCCTCTGTCTAATGATTTTGGTGGTGTACAAAAACAATTAGGACATATTAAGGAATTCCTTGGAATGGATTTCTACATATATGACTTTATAGAAATCTCTTAGGGCTTATTTTGAAGTTTACAATGTCCAAATCCTATCTTTAATGTGAATGTTTAATTTGATGGGAGAAAAAAAATTCATTGATTCTGGCATACCCACTCACACCCATATGTCTTCAATTAATTACGCGGCAGGTGGGAGAATCAACCCAGTTAGCATTGTGAATTTGCCCGAGAACAGAAATACTGTACCTAACATTGTGTTTTTAACTTTATTAATGATGAGCAAAATTCAGACTTTTCCTATGCTCAACACCCATTGTTCCTGTCTCAAAAACATCAACTCCACGTTACGCAAACTATTTATTTATAATGGTTCATGCCCTGCTGCTCATCTGGAAGAATTTGGGGAATGGCTTATAGATCACTAAAGACAAGATCATTTTTATTACCTTCAGGGTTACAAACTACAAATATAAAACACAAAAGAAAATTTGATGTAATGCAGCTGGAAATTCTCACAAAGACCTAGTGAATGGAAACATTGAAAGAAAGGACATGCCAGAAAGTGCCAATCTCTAAGCTGTGTTTAGGGACTGGCCCTACTTCTGTCTCTCGTAGGGCCTTATAGAATGGCTACCGATAACAGATCATAGGCAAGACTAAAGAATGAGCTAACGGTGGCTATTTTCCTTCTCTGCCATTCTTCAATGGACTGATGAAAAAGCATTATTTTAATAACAATTGACACTACAATGAAGACACTGTTTCCAGGTAAAAGACCTACATTTTGATCCACTGCAGCTGGCTGATATGTACTATGATTTACCTTTTTGAAAGCAAGCAATATCTGTTACCATAAAAATATTTTTTTATATTTCTCTCTTCCCTCCCTCCCTCCCCACCCAACTCACAGGATGGGATCCTTTTATGCACCAGGACTTGTGGGCATAAACGTATTACGTTTATTAATCTCCATGTATTTCCAGAGCTGGGCTGTTATGAGCAGCAATGTCCCCCATGAACGAGTGTTCAAAGCCTCTAAATCCAACAATTTTTATATGGGACTCTTGCTGTTGATTTTGTTTCTTAGTGTGTTACCAGTTGCATATACCATAATGTCCCTGCCTCCTTCCTTCGACTGTGGACCTTTCAGGTACTGGAAGAACTTCTTCCTGATTCCTTTATTTATATGCTCTTTTTCAATGATAAGCCCAACACTTCAGGAAAAAAAATACATATAATTTTGTATAATTTTCATATACTGCACTAGCAATTATAAGAAATACCAATGAAATATTTGTGTAGATATCTGAATTAACAGACTAATCAAAATCAATGAACGTATACTAAAATTGAAAAATTCAAATAGTAATAATTCAAACTCATTTGTACACATTGTAATTTGTCTATTTCATAAAAATATAACAATTCAAAGTAGGTTTGACTGATAATAAACCAGCCTTAGGTATGTTTGTAGTACATCCATAATTAAATCTTTTACTTATTTTGTAGCTAGAAAAAACAGAACTGTTGTTTTAATAATTGGATTTTAGTAGAAGGCTCTTTGAAGTTTGAGCATTAATAGCCAAGGCTGAACACATCATCCATTTGGCTGATGGAATTAGTTTATAAAAGCTAATAAGCTAGTACAGGGTTTGGCTAAGTTAATAGGAGTATTGTGTCCAGATAGCAGGAAATAATAATTCTGCTCTAATTTTTATCAAATTGCCTTTGTACATTGTGTTCAAAAGTGGACAGAACAATTAAAAAGACATGGACTGATTGGAGTGTGTTTCAAGAACAGACAGGATGTTGAAAGGGTTGAAAAACATATTGCATGAAGCTTTGGAAAAAAGATTAAGTGAAACATAATACCAATCTTCCGATATTTGAAAGGTTGTGCAAACGTGTTCTCTATGAAGGGCAAGAATAAGAGCAGGCGTAATGGCTGGAAATTGCTGGGAAGAAAATCTCAGCAAAACATTAGAAGCAACTTCTTTTTTATAATGACAGATATTTGGCAATGGAACAGATTACATGAAGCACAAGCAGACATTCCTATCCTTGACATATTTAAGCAAAATCTATGCAGTCATTTATTGGAGATGCTGTACCAGCATCCTACATTACAAGGTCTGCATTGAACAGGGAAATAGACTACAGTAGAATCACCCAATCACTTGATTCTTTCTAACATGACTTTGAATTCTGAGATTTCAATCTTGAGTTATTAGGATCAGTCTACAGTCATACATCTGGATTGCCATTTTCTCCTATTTTTGATAACCCAAATTTCACTAACCACATCCCCAATTTCTGTCAGGCTGTTAAGGTGAAATGGTTGCATTTCTAAGGCATAAGGGAGTTCTCTTCCTCCCAGTACTGAGTTGGACCCTCAAGAGCTCTTGCCTGTCTGTCTTGGTCAGTCTGCTGCCCCTTTGTAGGCTACACAAATCCCTGATGCAGCAAGATTTTCCAGGATACGAAACATCCTTTTTTGGGGACACCAAGGCCTCTGAGCAGCATTCTAGCTCCCTCTGTCTCCAGATTTTGGTACATAGCTGGTAGGGAGTTCAAATAGTTTCAACAGAGAATTAAAAGAGGAACCTGTATTTCTGATAGCAGCTGCATTCCTGAAGTGACAATTCTTACGGAGCCCAAATAAATTGGGGAATCACTTTATTTGGAGATAGATACATACATACAGGAGGAAAAGAAAAGGATAATAAGAAAAAGGAGTCAATAATTCAAAGGGGTGCTCTAATATGGATTGAGCTTGCTCAGTGGCTGCAGAACAAACTATTGGTGGATCAGGCAGAACATCTGGTTTTGTAAAGAAATGTTATCCTGAACAAGAGCATGCTATGCAGCAACGTTTAACCTGGGAGACAGAAATATAATGGGTCAGCATATACAATAGCTGAAACTACCAGCAAATATCAGAGTGAGTTGTAAAAAATAAAAGCCCGTTTTCAAAGCAGTATTTTAGAATCCTCCTTACTCGGTCACAACAAATTATCCTGAGTGTAGACAGTAGAAGAAGAATTGGCTGGATCAGAATATGTGATATGTGTTGTGATGGAGTTTTAAAGGGCAAGACAACTTGTCTAATATAATACAGAACGAAACACTTATATTAATTAGTGTTTTGTGCTGCCATTGTGAATCAGCTCCTCTCAAGTGGGTCTGTAAACAGGATTAATATGCCAGTGACCTCCAATTTGATTTAGTAACTCTTTCATGCTGCCCTGCTGATACTGACTCAACCTGGGGCCAGTTTGGAACAAATTGTTCTTTGGACTTTTCTTTTGTTAATAAGCAATGCCAGTAGCAATACCTTTATACTGTTTTGATGAAAGAAGGAAAATTCTTTGGATTATATTAGACAAGTTATCTTGCCCTTTAAAATTCCATCAGAACACACATCCACCTGAAAAGGTATACTGTCCATTCCCTTAAAAGAAATTGATGGCATATAATCGTTTAGTATCACTTTGTGAAACATTAAATTCTAAATGGTTGGCGATGACATGCAATCAAACCTTCACCATCCTGATTCTCCAGCTGTATTGGGACTACAATTTCCAGGATTGTAATTGACAACAATGCTGGCTGGGAATTCTAAGAACTGTAGTCAGAATTCACATGGGTGGTATCAAGTTGGAGAAAACAGCAATATATTATGTTGTATTTGTTGTTACTTAAATCCAGCTTATATTAAGCATTAAGAGTAACATAAATTCAGAATTAAGCATAGTTTCCCATCATATCTTTCAAAAAAGAACATAGTTTGCTGTTGTTTTCCAAATTTTACATATCTTAAATTTCCAAATTCAAAAAAAAGGAGAAAATGTGTTCAACTATTATTTTTTAAAATATTCCAAAATAACACAAGCTGAGGATATTCAAGCAGTATATTCTGAAAGTACATTGCATGAAGAGTTCTTGTATGAGCTCTGTTTGCTGAAGTTTGATTTCTGTCATTATTCATTCCTGTCTATTTTCTTTCCAGTGGAAAGAAGAAAATGTATGATGTCATCCAAGAAACCATCAAACACGATTTCCCACCCCTTGTAGCCAAAGTCTTTGGTTATTTGGCAAATCCAGGACTAATTATAACTGCAGTTTTGCTTATGATGTAAGTTGCATTGAGCGAGATGGGGGAGGGGAAAATTGGATGCTTGGAGATAAAGATATATTGCTAGGTTGTCAATTAAAATCCGTCACGAGTTAAAGAACTGCTGCATGTAACTGTAAATAAAACAAAATCCTTGTGAGTAGATTATGCAACTTTTCCAAAACTCTTATTCTGCCAACTCCCAAGTCCCTCTTCTTGTATCCATTATACAGATTGTTGCTTCCATTGTGATCAACAAATTGATTAGAGGTAGATCTATATTTAGTAGTGACTGCATTCTTGAGATAGCAAGGATCTTAGGAATACATTGTTTGCGTTCTCTTGAATTTGGTTGTGAACTAGAATTCATTATCTTGGCAGTTTTAGTTAACCTTAGAATAAACCCATTATTTATAACAAGTTTCAGTAATTATTGAATTAAAGCTAGATCTAGAATCTAATCCAGCATTTAAAATGGTATTGCAAATAATAAATGATTCCTCACACTATGGGTTGCAACCCCCTGAGGGGGGGGTTAGGTGCAGGGTGGAGGGTTATTATTATTTTTTAAGATGATCAGGGCTGTTCAAAGTGGGAGTGCTATTAAAACTGATTTTGCTTTGCCTGGGAAACTTCACAGTGAATTTTAGGGTGTTCCTGCTTTTGTCTGTACAAGCCAATCAGGAACATTGAAAACTCATTCCCATTTTGCTTGGGCTTCAGTCTAGGACAGTGTTTCTCAACCTTGGCAACTTCAAGCTGTGTGGACTTCAACTCCCAGAACGCTTCCCATACTGGCTGGGGAATTCTGGGAGTTGAAGTCCACAGCTTGAAGTTGCCAAGGTTGAGAAACACTGGTCTAGGATCTATAAAAATGGCCAAACCCACAGCTCTAGGATCTCTGTTTGGCAGATGGTTTCTGCCAACTGATGATTTCTGGCATGGCATGTAGCTGTATGTGTTTATTGCAGAGTCTGTAAAAGTATATGGGTTAGTGAAGATCAGTGCTTTTATCTACCATTTTAAATTACTAACTTTTCAAAATGGAAAAGGTTTTGTTAGGTAGTAAGGGGAAGAGCTAAAAATGACCAGCTTATTGGTAGCACTGATAAAAGTAAGCCTAAGTCAAGAAATTATTATGACAGTTAGATACCTCTTAGAAAGCAGTTTCTTTCTTGTCTAACTCTGACTGCAATGAAATATTGATTTTATGCATGAGGGGAGTTGCACAGATTTAGTTATAAGATTGAGACTCCCTCTGTATTTTAGTATATTCTTAAAGTCTTTATAAGGCATCTCAGAGATTTTTTTAAAAATTGACATTTGATTTTACAGTCTTGCCATATATTACCTGAATGCTGTGGCTGAAGGATATAAACATGCCAATGCCGAGCTGAAAAAGAAAATGCAAATGGTATTTAGTTTTGTTTATATTTCATGTTAGTTTAATTGTAAGAGTAATCATATTTGCATTACCTGAGTATAGATTGCTACTTGTGATAGCTTTTCACTTTTTTGAACTACATGGTTGAAAAAGTCATGCACTAATTCATATGCTGACTGCAGTATCTTATGTTGACCAAATCAAAGCTATGGGATTCTATAAAGTAATATGACTATTAAACATAGTGAATGAATAAAAAAAACCCCTGAGTTTTATTGTGCTCACTAGTGCCTTTCTTATTTTAATTTTTCTATAGACAAATAAGAAAAATACAAATTGAAACTCAACTAAACAAATATCTTCAAATTACAGTAAATGTACTTTACATTTTCGGAGATTGTGTGTTCTAGGACAGAGCTTTCCAAACTTTTCATGTTGGTGACACACTTTTTAGACATGCATCATTTCGCGACACAGTAATTCAGTTTTACTAGCAAATCGGAGGTTAAGCTAACCCCTTATAAGAGATACAGACACATACATAAATTGTAGTAGCGAAATGTATGGGGACACAACATATCTCATGAAAACCTTTCATTTAAATTTTTAAAAATATATGATTTCTAAGATAATAACATACATTTCCAAGATTGTTGTCATTTATGAGTAACAATATGTAAATATGTGCAAGAATTAACAATAAGGTAAGGTAAAACTTGGTAACAGGCCACCTGGCAGTAGCAATATGGAACACTAGAGTTCCCTCTTGACATCAGGGCAAGGCTTGACTTAGTACCCCTTTGCAGCAGGGCAAGGCTTGGACAGAGTTCGCCTCTTACAGCAAGGCACAAGGCAGGCACTAGGACCTGCACGGAATCCTGGCAGGGCTCGGAGGCAGCAGCAGGCGCGGTTCCGGCTTGAGGCTCTGAGTCCCTTCGTCATCCTCCTCCGATTCAACCTGCACCCTAACAATTTCACAGACTCACAGGTTTCTCGTTACATTCGCGCAACACACCTACACACTGCAGCCGACACACTAATGTGTCGCAACACAGAGTTTGGAAAGCTATGTTCTAGGACATGGCTGAAACTAAATATTAATGGTCAAAGGTACCAAATAAATTAAAATGCAAATGGGCAGAGAAGATTACAAGAGTCTTCTCAGATACTCCTGTCTGCTGCCTCATATCATGTTAGAGTAGACCTTCCTGTTTTAGTCTAAGTATTTTCAAAATTACACTAGGAACTATAACTTCAGTCTGGTATGAGATGGAATTAAAGTTGTCAAAAGAACAAAGATAAATTCAGATATTACTCCATTTCAAAGTTTACTTTGTTTTGATTTTAAAACAAGACCAAGATTACATTATCCATATCAAAGTCTCATCTTAAGTCTCAGTTTTGACTAAATTAGATGTAACTTCTTTCCAAATGAAGCAGGTATTTCAATATCTGTTTTTTATTTGCACAGCAACGTAAAGATGAGAAAAATAAGAATAAGGATGTTTCTGCCAATCCTGCAATGCAAGACCTAGAAGACTTGCTTGTTCCATATACAAAAACCATGGAAGGGCCCAATGCAGCTAAAGGTAAAGATAGCCTAGTCCAATCAGTGTTGATCTATTTATTGCTTTGGGTGAGTCAAGGTAATAGGACAGCTTTAGTCCTTCTACCATTTGCAGAGCGTTGTCCTCCCTAAATGAGAGACCAAATGGGCCATGGTCTAATCTCCAGGTCACCCTACACACCTAGAGAGAGATGGCCATCAAGATGCTAATATTGCATTAGGGCTTTTCAAATTAATTAGTAAATGCCAGCTTAAAGGTAAAGGTTCCTCCCGCACATTTGTGCAGTCATGTCCGACTCTAGGGGCTGGTGCTCATCTCTGTTTGTTAGCCGAAGAGCCAGCGTTGTCCGAAGACGCTTCCGTGGTCATGCGGCCAGCATGATGCACGCAGAACGCTGTTACCATCCCACCAAAGTGGTACCTATTAATCTACTTGCATTTGCATGCTTTAGAATTGCTAGGTTGGCAAGAGCTGGGGCTAGTGCGGGAGCTCACTCCGTCACGCGGGGCTAGGGATTCGAACCTCCGATCTTCCAATCAACAAGCCTGGCATCTTACCCGCTGAGCCACCACGTCCCTTGTAAATGCCAGCTTAATTTAATTTAATTTAATTAATTTTTTAATAATTTAATTTAATTTAATTAATTTTTTAATAATTTAATTTAATTTAATTAATTTTTTAATAATTTAATTTAATTTAATTAATTTTTTAATAATTTAATTTAATTTAATTAATTTTTTAATAATTTAATTTAATTTAATTTTTAATAATTTAATTTAATTTAATTAATTTTTTAATAATTTAATTTAATTTAATTAATTTTTTAATAATTTAATTTAATTAATTTTTAATAATTTAATTTAATTTAATTTAATTAATTGTAAATGCCTTGTAAATGCCTTGTAAATGCCAGCTTAGTAAAAGCAATAACACTTACATGTTATGTCATGGTTTACTTCCTGCTTACCTACAATAGCTTACACTCTTTAAAGGTGATATTCATGCTCATTGAGAAAAAGACAGGGATTCTAGTGGTTAAGGTGCTGGGCTAGAAACCAGGAGACTGAGAGTTCTAGTCCCACCTGAGGCCTGAAAGCCGGCTGGGTGACCTTGGGCCAGTCACTCTCTCTCAGCCCAACTCACCTCACAGGATTGTTGTTGTGGGGAAAATAGGAGGAGGAAGGAGTATTAGGTATGTTTGCCGCCTTGAGTTATTTATAAAATAATAAAGGCGGGATAGATGGTAGGTAGGTAGGTAGGTAGGTAGATAGAAATATCCATTAACAGTTAATAAAAAAATGGGGGAAGGATTTATCTCCCTTTGCTGGGAAAACAATTTACTGCTGTTTCAAGAATCCGCTCTTCTCTACTATACTGTATATTACACAAATATTAATCATCCTGAAGAGGGCAGAGGAGGCAATATCCTTACTAACAGCTTGAGTATCTTTATGAGATTCAGCTAAATACTCTGAAATCAGAGGACTCTGCAAGATTAAGCAGCTTTCATCAAAATGACAAAAGCTGCTTTGTGCTCTCATGGTGCAAGCACCACCCCTTCATTCAGTACACATATCAGTGCACATAAAAAAGAGGTGGTGCTTGTGTAGTATGAGCATGACGGTGTGCATTGTTCGCCCTTTGACCCATGGACATCTCTATTTAAAACTTAATGGTATCCAAACCATACTTCCTATTACCATTGCTTGATAAAGATAAATCAGGTGAATTTCAATTATTCTAGATGCTCAATCTTATGAGTTTAGCTGACACAGATCTCTAGAAATCTTAGCCACTGTACTCATTTGCCATGCATAAAGTTAAAAAGGGCTAATTTGGTCTTGCCTTAGGCTACCACATCTGAGCTACAAACATTCAACCACCAGACAGCCCCGAAGAAATACTGTGTAAAAGGTAAAAAAGGTAAAAAAGGTAAAGGTACCCCCCGCGCATTTGTGCAGTCGTGTCCGACTCTAGGGGCGGTGCTCATCTCCGTTTGTTAGCCAAAGAGCCAGCGTTGTCCGAAGACGCCAAAGAGCCAGCGTTGTCCGAAGACGCTTCCACGGTCATGTGGCTGCATGACACGCGCGGAACGCTGTTACCTACCCACCGAAGTGGTACCTATTCATCTACTTGCATTTGCATGCTTTTGAATTGCTAGGTTGGCAAGAGCTGGAGCTAGTGCGGGAGCTCACTCCGCACGCAGGGCTAGGGATTCGAACCTCCGAACTTGCAATCTTCCGATGGACAAGCCTGGCGTCTTACCCACTGAGCCACCATGCCCCCTTAAGAAATACTGTGTAGAAAATACTGTGTAGAAAACGGTAATTCTCCACTGCCATCTAGTGGTCAATCATATTTTTTGCAACTCATATCTAGTAGCCATAATACTGGCAATTTTGGTGCAATATATTTTTCTTTTTTCTTCTCTTTTCTTTTCTTTTCAACAAGGTAACAAGCCTGTGTCACCCAATGATAAAAACCGTTCTGCAAAGAGAGAGACAAATGCAGGTCCTGTGAGAGGAGTCCCACTGTCATCCTCACCTTGTGTAATAATGAGTCAGCCACTTACTCCAGGAACAGGTGTGCCCTTCTCTAATCAACTGAAACCTGGATCTTATCCAAGGGGGCCTCATCCTGGAATCAGAGGGGGGAAAACTTAGTAACAATGGCAAAGTAGCAATGATGCGTACTAGATCATGAGCCTAATGGCAGGGACTTGGTTATTTTACAAAATTGGCCCATTGTTCAGAAATGTTGAAAGCTTTGTTAAGTGTTAAGCAATACCTACAATAGGCTTCACTTATCTTGGAAAAGTGACAAGGAAAGTTCCTATTCAGTGATGAAATCTTTTGCCAAACTCCAGAGCTCATTGGTTTCTCCTTATATACCTTCACCCATTTGTATCTGGCACACAAACAGAGCTTACCTAAACTGCAAGACACCCTCGAGTTAGAGATAGCAGCATGGAGGGGAAAAGGTCCAGATTCAGCAGTGCTGACAGAGTTCCATGTACCTGAATCGTAACTATAATGCCTCCCTGCTGCTCAGTTCAGCGTTTTTTCGCAGAACCAAGGGCATTTTCAGGGTCCTCGGAGCCTGCCCTTTCGAAGGGGCACCCCAGTGGGAGGGACTTGCCCCCCACACTTTTTCTCCCTGTGGTTTTTTCGGCCCCTACTGGGGTAGCCAGTATTTTTTTTAATTGCCAATATCCGCTGGATAATGGAGAAAGCCAGGGAGTTTCAGAAAAACATCTATTTCTGTTTTATTGACTATTCTAAAGCCTTTGACTGTGTGGATCAGAGCTTTCCAAACTGTGTGTCGCGACACAAAAGTGTGTCGCCACACCACCCAGAAGCGGTGGCGCGCACGTGCACGGCGGCAGCAGCAGCGGGGCGGGACCAGTGCTTCTGCGTTTTAGCGGAGGCTGCCGCCGCCACCATGCACGCACGCGCCGCCGCATGCCGCGCGCACCGCCACACGCCCCCCCGCGCCGCCGCACGCCCCCCCGCGCTGCGCCCGTGCGCACGTGTGCTGCCGCACCCCCCCATGCTGCACTGCCACCGCTGCCGCTGGTGTGTCGCCAGCGGCGGCACTTTGGAAAGCTCTGGTGTGGATCATTGTGGTGTCAGGGAGATAACGGGCGGAGAAGGAGGGGGCTCCCTCCAGGAAGGGAAACGCATGCGTAGTACTTAATCTCTATGTTTCCCTCCCAAGAGGCTGAAGAAAGCCCCGCCCTGAATTCGTTGACTCTTTCTCTGAGCATTACTAGTTATGTTAGTTTAGCTGGATTCTGTTAAGAAGGTAGGACAATAAACACAGAGCTTCTATCCCAAGCCTCAACGTGTTATTCCTACAATCAAAGTCAGGACATGTGGCAAGTTCTTGGTGGTATGGGGATACCAAATCATCTTGTCTGCCTCCTGAGGAATCTGTATAATGACCAAGTAGCAACGGTAAGAACAGACCACGGAACAACGGACTGGTTTAAGATTGGGAAAGGAGTATGGCAGGGCTGTATACTCTCACCCTACCTATTCAACCTGTACGCATAACACATCATGCAATGTGCTGGGCTTGATGAATCCAAGGCTGGAGTTAAAAATGCTGGAAGAAACATTAACCATCTCAGATATGCAGATGATACCACTTTGATGGCTGAAACCAAGGAGGACCTGAGCAGCCTTATGGCGAAGGTGAAAGAAGAAAGTGCAAAAGCTGGGTTGCAGTTAAACATCAAAAAAACCAAGATTATGGCAACCAGCTTGATTGATAACTGGCAAATAGAGGGAGAAAGAGTGGAGGCAGTGACAGACTTTGTATTTCTAGGCGCAAATTTTACAGCAGACGCTGACTGCAGCCAGGAAATCAGAAGACATCTACTTCTTGGGAGATGACCAATGGCAAATCTTGATAAAACAGCAGAGACATCACACTGACCACAAAGGTCCGCATAGTTAAAGCAATGGTATTCCCCGTAGTAACCTATGGCTGCGAGAGCCGGACCATAAGGAAGGCTGAGCGAAGGAAGATAGATGCTTTTGAACTGTGGTGTTGGAGGAAAATTCTGAGAGTGCCTTGGACTGCAAGAAGATCAAACCAGTCCATACTCCAGGAAATAAAGCCAGACTGCTCACTTGAGGGAATGATATTAAAGGCAAAACTGAAGTACTTTGGCCACATAATGCGAAGACAGGATACCCTGGAGAAGAAGCTGATGCTAGGGAAAGTGGAAGGCAAAAGGAAGAGGGGCCGACCAAGGGCAAGATGGATGGATGATATTCTGGAGGTGACGGACTCGACCGTGGGGGAGCTGGGGGTGGTGACGGCCGACAGGAAGCTCTGGCGTGGGCTGGTCCATGAAGTCATGAAGTCGGAAGCGACTGAACGAATAAACAACAAACCAGGGTACCTCCAGCACACCTCCGCCTCCCCGCCACACAGCTGAACGGCGCGGATATTTTCCACCCCGGGGCACCCCCCCCCACACTTTTTGCGTGATCTGAGGCTTTTTTGCGACCGCAGCTTTTCTTGGCAGAGGCAAGGCAGCCGCGGGGCAGGGCAGAGCAACCCTGCCCTGCCCAAGGCGGAAGCCAATTGCGTGGGTCAGGGGAGCGGGGTTTCCACCCAGGAGCCAATCGCATGGGCTGGGGGACGGGGAGCCCTGTTATTACTGTCGCAAAATGAACCCTAACACTAAAAGGTGTCACCAACATGAAGTTTGGAAAGCTCTGGTCTACTAAATCCCACCCCACCAACAGACAATGTACTGACAAAACTACCAACCTGTCAGATGGTGGTTCTAGAATTAATGAGTACTTGATTTATGTACTCTAAAATGTTAGGAACACCATTACAATTGGGAACAAGAGTAGCTGGCCTTTCAAAACTCTCACTTCCCCCATTAGCCTTGTCTTCCAGGTGGCATCTTCTCCGGACACCGCTTCCCCGGGCTGCTAGGCAACGCCCTGGCTCCGCCACAGCCCTCCCTATTCTGGCCCCCTCCTAGCATGGCAGTCAGCAGCTGCATGGCTGTTTTCTCAGGTCCTAATGGGAGCTGGCAGGAAGAACTTCAAGCCCTGCCAGTTGGCTCCATCTCTGGTTACCAAGAATCCAGCAGATTGTTTGAAAGCTCCCTTTTGCTTCTATTCCACAGAAAAGCGTTCCATAACTAGCTTACATTTATGTATGTTTCTTGTTGACATGGAAAATATACACCGAATCTTGATTTTTTCATAGAATTTGTCGTATCAAAAAAATGCATTAATTTCAATTTGTAATCATAACTGGAAAGAATTGACAAATATGGCCTTTTGATGCATGTGTAATAGTAGCAATTTTTTAAATTAAACCCTTACAAATTTCCTTGCTTTTGTATAGGACTTTGTGTAACGTGTAGCACATCTCCATATTAAATAGCCTCCATGACTCCAACTTACTTCCGTTCAGAGCTGGAAAATGGGGGAATGGGAATCAAGTGATAGTAAAATCATAATAGTTCAGAGGTATGAAGCATTACAACTATTCCCAAGACTAACGCTAGCCATCCTTATATGGAATACATTTAAAGTTATATTATGTCTCACAACACCTGATGTTAGAAGTTTGGGAAACAAAATTTCAGAGAAATTGTATGACATAACACATTGTGTTTTTTCTTTCATGACAATGAATCTTTGTTCAAAAAGGAGTGCCTGTGTGCATCTCAGCTGGGAAATGTATTATGTGATTTCGAAAAATGAGTCATGCAGGAAATGTGTTTTAAGTTCAAAATAAAACAATTCTATTCAAAGCATTTAAATCTTTGCTGAAGTACTTTGTTGCTAACATAGCAACAAAACTCTTGGGAGAACATTTTGTTTTGAGTTCAGAACATTCAAAGTGACCGGTTTTCTGTGACTGGTATGCTTAGAATGAGGCCATCTGAAGTGGCTTAAGATTTGTTCAGAGACCATAATATGTTGCTCTGACCTTAAAGTAGTTCTACACCTTAAACATTTTGTACACCTTAGAACAGAGCTTTCCAAACTGTGTGTCGGGACATGTTAGTGTGTCGGCTGCAGTGCCTGGGTGTGTCGCGGCGGCTGCTGCCTCTGAGCCCTGGCAGGATTCTGCACAGGACTTAGTGCCGGCCTCCAAACCTGTGATTCCACGCAGGTCCTAGTGCCTGCCTTGTGCCCTGCTGTAAGTGCATCACGAAATGATGCATGTCTAAAAAGTGTCACCAACGTGAAGAGTTTGGAAAGCTCTGCCTTAGAAAGTCTTTTTTAGCCAAATATATATCACAAGTTTAAAGAAATCCTAGATTAACCAGAACACACAATCTAACCCATGTTCTGAAAATCAACTATCAAATAATGCTTTACTCTATTCCTATCTACAATGTAATAAAAGGTGACAGTGCAAAACTTTATTTTCCTTGTTCCCAACCTATTTTAGAACATGGCAATTTTTAAAAAAATTAAGGTAATTTGTGTTGTTTCCCAGCTAACTTGGCTCTGACAAAATGTCATTCTTTAAGTGAATGATATGCCAGATAAAGCCAATATAACTCTTTAATTTGCATGGGATTCAAAACATGAGGCTTTTTTAAAAAAATACAACCTGCCTTAAACATTAGCACTACTCTGAGTATGAGACTTGTACTTCAAATGAAGTACAAGTCTTTAATCAGCTGTGACCTGTTTAGTATTCTTGTAATATTGTAGAAGTCACTGAATTTCAAACACACTTATGTGTGAAATTGAGCAGCTCAGCCAGCAACCCTTTGCACAGAGGCCAACATTAAGGCTTGTCCCTTCACAAATCCCGCTCAGTATCTCCTCTGTATCAAAGGAAAAAAAGCACTCCCTTCATTCCTTTTTCTGAGCACAGAAAGGGTACCAGAGAGCAATGGGACAGAATTTAGGGAACAAAAGTGTTCCCTTCCTGAAGCCCTGCAACTTGGCATCATGCTATTTCTCTTTGGGATGGATGCTGCTCCCCTCCTAAGATGCTCAGCAAAAACTCCTGGTGACTGCAACTGATACAATCTTCTTGGCAGTTACCTAGCTTTCAGCTTCCCAGCCCTGACATTTCCAGGTGACCCCTCCCCCCGACCTTCCACGTCCTAATCGGAGCTGATCCTGCATAACTTCCCAGATCAGCCAAAATATAAGAAAGCAAACAAACCAATCTTAGTTAAGAAGGAAGATATTTATTCTTCAACTGTAGTTCTGGAATTGCTATTGCTGTATTAGGACCATTCTGTGGCAGTCCCAACCCACTCAGTAGCCTGAGCAGTGGGAGCTGCAGACCAGTCTTCAGTGGCAGTCTGTGAACTCCAATCCTCTGAAAGAGACATAAAATCACACTGGGTTTTGAAAACATATGCAACATCCTCAATCTTCCTTACCATATTTTGAGATAATTCTGTGATTAGCAACTGTATTTCAAAATACAAATCTTGGAGATTTGGATTACAAATATTTGCACAAAGCTGAATAGAATGATAAATCAAAGCAAGGTGTATCACAGAGAAGTGCAAAATGTGTCAATGCAGGAACAGAGGATTCTGGAGAATTCCAGATGGCCCACTTTCACGTGGATAAAGCTGTTCTGGGGGACGACGCTGTGGCTTACAGAAGTAAATCCTCTAAACTGGAAGGATCTTGATGTGTCCTGGATGGAATAGGCCTCTTGTGAAATAGGACTACCTCAGGAACACTTTAAGCTGTTTCTGGTTTGGAGGATTTAGCTCAAATAACTGCCAAACTGCTCCCCACACCCAAGCAGCTTGGTACAGAGGATGTCTGGCATGGTCTTGAGGGAAACAGGATGTTCCACAGATCTTTGGAACAGTGTACTCCCATATCAGTTAATGTGGAATATACCTAGTAGAGAACTTTCAGCCCATAAGGCCATCTAATTCAGCTGCAGCTTCCACTTTCATCTCCTCTTCCAGTAAATAAAAGTCCCCACCCCCACCCCCAAGGCAGGCAGCAGAGCCAAACTGCCTTGTTGCACATTTCAGATGAAGGTACTGCTTCTGAAACAGTAAAAGCTGTGCTATACCCAAGCAGCAATTTGATATTAAAAATTCCAACAGGTGTAAACAGAAGCATTTTTAAAAGCTGTTGAGAGGCAATTGGAAAGGGAGAATAAAGAAAGCCAACTGAACAGATTAATGGAGAATAAGAATGGATGTCTGAGCTGCGTGTGCCCATGTTTTAGACACTAGCTCCTACCCACTTCTTTCTCAAACCTTGCCTAACCGTTAAATGCATTTCTGGAATCTATCACCGTGTGGAAGGGACTTCGTTTATCAAGTGTTAAAAAAAATTAAAATCCCTTACCATAAATTAAAATTACTGCGTATGATATATTGTCACGTCAGGATTCTTCTCAATTAAATTTTTCAAGCTACTTACCAGTGGGGTAAGGCTGTATTGGGACGGAAGGCACTTGCACCCCTTCAGACCAATCAGTCACCTCAGGTTGTGGAGGTGCAGTGAATTCAGGGGCAGGTGCTGTCCATTCGCCCTGGAACTCCTCCTTGGTAACTGCCTTATCAGCTGCAGCCTGTTCTTCTTTTTCAATCTGAACAAGAGGCAACTCAAGTTACTACTATAAATTAAAGTTTTCTGGGTAGCGCCAAAACCTTTCTGAGTCTACATTTTGAAAATAAGGGTGATTTTGTACAAGCTTGTATCATGCATTGTGGATTTCTGTATTTTAAGCAAAGTATCTTTTTGATGTATCTACTTTAATACTACTTCCCTTTTCAGTGTTGTGGCACCAGACCACACATTATAAAAAACGTTAAGGTCATGCTACCAACTTAAAATCACTTATTTCGATAATAAAAGTAGCTATAAATCTGGTCAAACATGTGTGAATGTTACATTTTTACCTCTTCAGGATCCCGGTAGAAGTAGAGATCAGGCATGACCTCCCATGGGTGCTCACGGGAAATAGTGCCACGCATTCGCAGGACTTCACGAGCCAACATCCACCACATCAGACCAACTGAGTGAGCTCCCTGAACATTCATTAGATATTTGTCAATTAGATCTTCAACACACTCATTTAAGTTCATGAATAAGCATTTGAGTTTGAATAAAAGGACCGTGCTGTTCAACAAATCAGGAAGACAAGAGAACAAAATACAGCTTAACCAATCCATCCACCATTTCCTTCAGCTATCAATTTTTGACTGCGGTTTCTCATAAACATGTAGCAAGGATCACTATCAAACTCCATTCATTGAACCAAAGAGGTCCTTATGGCGTTAGCAAAAAGACTTGCAGAGGCTGATATAGCACGCTTCCTACACTCAGAAGTTCTTCGGACAGAAACTGACCTCAGCTCTGAGCTCTAACAGCGTGCACATGCTTTTCCTTCTCTCCCAAAATTTTTACCCCATCAAAGCAATTTTGCATCAAACCTTTTAAATAAATTTTTCTAGAAAGTGCTGAGGAACCACAGCTAGAAATGCTTTTTGCAAAAACCATAGATTCATGTATTAGAAGATATACTACCTTGTTGTTGCAGGGAATAGCAATATCTACGTAACGCAGGGGAGAATCTGTATTACACAAGGCAATGGTGGGGATGTTTACATAAGATGCTTCAGTCAGTGGCTGATGATCAGCTCTTGGATCAGTGACCACCAAAAGGCGGGGTTCACGAAAAGCAGCCTGGATCTGATTGGTGAATGTGCCAGGAGTGAAACGGCCAGCAATTGGAGTTGAACCAGTAGCTGCAGCAAATTTCAAGACAGCACGCTATAACAGGGAGATAAAATACATGGCAGAATAGATCATGTGTTTCCATTCCTCAAAAACAATAAAGCGCTTATTTTGCATGTACAAACAGGACTGAATTGAGGAATATCATTTTGAAACACCGGACACAAATATATTTGGTTTCTTTTGTCAAAAGTTTGGCTTAAAAATTTCCAAAAAATTTAATTCATATTACTTGCTCCTAGCTGGTTTCTTGATGGGCCGTATATACTATCAGGATATCATTTTCATCTTCTGGCCAAGTGTATCCATACCTGCCCAGTATTCCTGGAGGAGATAACACTGACATCAGCTGGGTTCTCAATAGCAACGATGGCCCGGGCTGCCAAGAGCAGTTTTTCCCAGGTTCTCTTCAGATTGATGATATAAATACCTCAATAAAATGACAAAGGTTTTTCAATTAAAAATGGGAATACTCAACAAATAAAATGCATAAAGTAACCCTCTTGTCCTCCTTCTCTACTGTTGCCTTCATAAATCTGGCATGTGGCAGCGACTACTATCAAACCCCAGTCACAGAGAAGCACTCTACTGGTGTTAGCGAAAATCCTGCCAGAGTTTACTGTAGCACACTTCCGACACTCAAGAGCTAATTGGCCAGAAACTGGTCTCAACTCCAAGTTTTAACAGTGTGCAGTTAAAACACAATGGATTGTAAGTCAAGCCTTACTTGATTTCAATTACAATTCACTTCTGTTGGATAGATCGCCATGGAAAATATCAGCATCCTACAAGGGAGAATTAACCCTGTACCACTGAAATTTAAAAAGGGCCCATGATTTTTTTTTGGGGGTGTGTGTGTGAAGTGTTTCAGTTCATCACCAGTTCTATTAAGATTAGCTCTGGCATGGAGAGAAACGAGCCCAAATTAAGCATGATTAGGGCCCACCTGAAAGGAAGTACTAAACATACCTTTTCCTTTGGCAGTGGTAGCTAGGAACAAGACTCAGGTACATGGAAAATACTATATGTATCGACTTGGAATTTATAGACTCTGACAGCAAACTTCACTACTATTGTGCATAATGAGGACTCTGACATCACTAATGTAAAATGAAGTCTATAATTAACAATAATTAAAAGAAACATCCCAATTTTTACCATCACTTTTTCTTTTATAAATATATTGTTCCATCTGAAAATCTAGATTGGTGCCTCCCAAATGGGTTCCTGCAGCAAGGAATTTGAGGACATCCTCCTCCTTCATCTGTAGGACATCAAGGCCTCCGGACATTGTGAAAGTTTCCTTTAAAAGCAACGACAGGAAACCTAGAACAAAAATCAGCAGAGTTAACTAGTGTTTTAATACATGTTATAATCACTACTGCCCAACTATAAAATGGAAGTAATAACAATCTATCACTGTCACTGCGGAGAATATTGTGACTACAAATCAGTTTATAAAGCCAGAACCATTAAGCTTCAAATGCTGTTCTAACACTTTCCAGCTTGGTTTATCATAAGAAAAATGCTCTGGCATTCAGCAATTAAGCTGTAATCTTAAAAAAAAAAGGTAGCAATCAAAATGACAAAAAAAAATTTTTAATCTCTACTCACTCAGAATACTGGGTAATTTTCTTGAGAAAGCTATACAAGGAAGCATTCTTACTAGGCCTGTGAATGCTTCAAAAATAATTGGGAAAAAATGCATTGTTTGGACATAGCACGTGTGAGCACAGCAGCTCTGCTATTCATTTAAGCATATGCATCTTCAGCCTTCTACAGGGGCCTGAAAAGATATCCCTGCAAGATGCACTGTTTTAATGGATTCTTTCTAGTTCGTAGAATAAAGTCACATAAACTTATTATGCTCCTAAGATTAAAACACGAACTTCTGTATTTAAGACTGACACCTTTAAGAAAAAGGAAACCACACAACTTTTCTGAAAAAGATCCAAAGGAGGGCACTCATTTGAAAAGCATAATCTATGCTCCAATCCTCTTCCTCATATTATTTGGGATAACTTTTAATAACCAGAAAAAGAGCAAAGATTGAGATTAAGGCAAAGGGCTAGAAACCAGGAGACTGTTGAGTTCTAGTCCCGCCTTAGGCCTGAAAGCCAGCTGAGTGACATTGGGCCAGTCACTCTCTCTCAGCCCAACTCACCTCACAGGATTGTTGTTGTGGGGAAAATAGGAGGAGGAAGGAGTATTAGGTATGTTCGAGGCCTTGAGTTATTTATAAAAATAATAAAGGCGGGATAGAAAATAAATAAATAAAATGGTGAATCTTGCGCTGAAATGTTAAGACTGACTGGGGTACAGATGGGTCCAACGAAAGAAACACCAACATGTATTGCATTACTATATATACAGATCAAAAACTTAAGTAAATTAACTGCACGGCCTCGCATCCTCATTTCCAGTGCCGTTGTTGCAATTCTGAACTCGAGGAAGACCAAAATAAGGGACACCGCTCGGTTCAGAAAGTTTCAAAAGCGTCAGAGGCGCCACGAAGGCCAAGTGCATTTTGCAACCCAGACAAGGCGGGAAGCCTGCAACACGCGGGGCATCCCAGCCATTTCGGCAAAGCAAAGCAAACTCCCCCCAACGCCGCCGCAGTCCCTTTCCACCGCCAGCCACTTTGCGCGGCCGGAGCGAGCAATGTCCAGTGACTAAACACGTGTTAAGCGACTCACGCGGTGACAACGCCGTATGGAGGCCTCCTAAAGTCGGAGAGAAAGAAGGCCGCAGCGTCTAGTCACGTGTATATATACTCCGCCCGCCTACCAATCGCAAAGTCTTTCTCCAGGAAGTGACGTTATCTTCCTTTTGTTTCCGGGCCATAGCAGAACTCTCGGTCACTTCCCGTTTCCTTCTGAGCGCCGCCATATGCGGGGATACTGCTAATGCAATAAACGGGGAGCTGATAGTGTACGACAGTGTTTCTCAAACTTGGCGACTTTAAGATGTGTGGACTAACTCCCATGGCTGGCTGGGGAATTCTGGGAGTTGAAGTCCACACATCTTAAAGTCGCCAAGTTTGAGCAACGCTGGTCTACAAGCTGTGCCAGGTGGCACCTTTAAAAATGCCTGGTGGCACCTTTAAAAAGTGTCACGGGACTCGCTCTTATGAACGCGGTTTTCCCTATGAAAGCACCACCGTTTGGTTGCACTGTTTGCCACTACCTTGCCCTCATTATCTTCACACTGGATTGACGACTATCATTTCTAGATGTGCTCCCACATTAGAGAAGGCCGGGCATAAAGAGAATTGCAAGTCATGACCCTCCATTGAACTTGGGTGTTTTCTGAAGGGTGATTTCTGACCCAAGAAAATCGTGTGGAACGCTTTTCTGTCTTTCCCTCCTTAGCAAAATTACTTAAAAAACAAGGATGGTTTTAAAACAAAAAAAAAGTATTTTTAAAATTTATTTATAGAGGCCGCCCAACTGCCAATGATTCTGGCTGGCTTACAATTAAAAAGTAAGACAAATTCAAAAATTTAAAACATGAGTGACTGAAAGACAAATGAACAAAAAGCCATCCATCAGGCTCAGCCATCACCTGCTCCTAAAGCCTGGGAGAACAGCCAGATCTTGAGCAGCTTCCTAAACATCTTTGGGAAGGGAACCATCTGGGTGTTAAGATACTGATAATCTCTTGATTGTATTTTCGGGTACCTGTGGGACACATTCCAATATGTTTTGCCAAGGAACTGGCTGGATTCACCTAATACGTTTAGCCAAATTTATATAAGCTGTTTTATCGGTTACTGTAGTGCATGTGAATACCATAGGGGGCATCAGAGCTTAAAACCAATACAGTAATTTTATTATTGTTGTTGTTAAAATTTATATGCTGCCTGACTCCAACGATTCTGGGCAATTACAAATAAAAACATTGAAAACAAAACAAAAATACGATAGACAAAAATGAAGAGTAAAGCCATATACCATAGCATATAGTCTTCCATATGTATGCTTTGCAGATTATCAGACAAATTGCAATTCAGAATCTACCATGAGAAGAATTCAAGCCAAAGGCAGTGCCAGTAAGAATGGCAGTGATGGTAACAACATACAATTCAAAAACCATTCAGCACATAGCAAAACTGGCAACATCCTCATACAACGTAGAAATCTTGACAGGACTAGTAGTATCTCAATGACCCCGGCAGGGGGAGATGAGTATTAAAAGAAACACAGTGAGAATTTATCCTGCTCAATAGCCACACAATGCCACTTCATTTCTGAAATCAATGGAAGGGTAAAATAGGAACAGAGGAAGAATGCAACATATAATTCTAATTTTTAAAATTTCATTTTGTATTTAAAGAAATAGTGTTTCATGGAATACCCTGATTAATTAACTTGGGAAACAGCATAACCTGCTGTCTGGCATCTTGAGCAGAACTGCAGTGCAATTTTTTTGCAGGTTTCACATATCTATTCAGATCTCTAGCACTGAACTAAAAGATACACAGAATAACAGTGCCTGCCTGTGAGTGGCAGCAATCACTATCCATGGACATCATTTTTTTCTCAGCCTAATTTTTGATCTTCCTCAACTAAATTTTTCCTATTGGTTAGTACCAAGTCAAGAACAGCTGATCCTGTTGATCTTTCCTCCACCCTCTGGAAGAGAATGTTGTCAGGCAGAAAAGTAAGAATTTCCTGGAAGAGTTATGTTTGAAGGCTTTATCACCCAACAAATGTGGTAATTAGACCCCTTTTATTACTATAAATTAAATGCTTCCACACTAATTTGTTATCTTGGTTGACCTAATAAAGATATTGCCCTGCTAGAAAATTTGAAATTTAAGACAGAGTAGCATACTAAAAAGTACATTGGTTTTTTTAAGGTATCCAACTGAAAAAATGCATTTATTGAGAAATGTATTATTCCAATGTATTACTCAAAATATATATATATAAGAGGGACTCTTACTAGCACATGCAGCTAATTCCATTCTTTACCCTGGAGATATCCAGGGCTTGTCATGATGATAAGAAAAATGTCTTCACCCAACTGATAAATCACCTGGGACTAGCTGATATGTTTATCAGCAGACAGCATGCTAGTCTCCACAGCACATCCAATACCGCACTATTTTTCAGTTTTTACCATCTTAGCAATACTAACTGTTCTAGGAAGCCACAGCATGTGCCTGGCTGGTCCAAATCCAGCAGTAAGTTATTTCTCTGCTCTGAGCTACTAAAAGTCTCTTGTTTGAACTGCATAGTGAAAAAGAAATATAGTTAACTGCATTGTCATCAAACAGCATTATTTGCAATTAAAACAACAAAAACAAAAGCTCTCCGTGTAGGCTAGAGACCATGTTAGCCTTTTGGGCAGGTGTGGTTTGCAACTATCTTAGGTTCAGCTCCAGGGTCACTTAGTTCCCTAAATGTGGTGGACTGGTGTTCAAGCAACTTGTGAAGCATGTACATCAAACATATGTGAAGGAGAAACAGCATGGGCAGCTACCAGGGTCTGTGCCCTAGAAGCCAAAAACAGTATTTCAACTTCAACTGTAAGCAGATTTTGTCACTGCTTAAAATTGGTTTCAAACATGCACCTTTACTGTGAACTACCTGAAGCTCTTTTCATTGGTGGAAAAATAGGTCATTAATAAAGACTGTAACATGTTACCTTATTAGTGACTAAAGACCATGCAAAGTTATAAGCATTAATTTTACAACTAGGGTAGCAAGCTCACAGCTTAATGATCCAATCCACTGCAAAAATCAAGGGCCCCAGATGAGAACTGAAGATGTGCAGCAGCTCAGCCTGTAAATAAATATAGCCACTCTGCTGACAGAATACCCACTATAACCTCTACACGTTGAACCCCTGGGAAAGAAGAAAATGCAGCACTCAAAATTGAAATGTGATTTGTGCATAACACATCCCAAATGTCTGCAGTGTTGGGCACATATGGCCTTCCAGAAGTTGCTCAGCTAGAACTCTCAGCTTCCCCCTCAATTGACCATGCTGACTGGGGCTACTGAGAGATGTTCAGTAACATCTGGAGGGCCACCATAAAGCATGCCTCCAATAAAGTATGAACTGTTCCACCATCTTGCTCATCTTGCAACATGCATGCTCTTGCAGGCAGGGAAGAATAAGGTTGTTTTGGTTCCTTTCTGCTGCTGGGGCAAAACAGAAAAGAAAATGCTCAACTGCTTTGAGCGTAGATTTCAGTCTGTAAGCTCTTTCTGTTCTCAATATGGTCAAACATAAAGTGGAATGGGACAATTCCCCACATGATTTCTGGTAAAGCCAGGCTCATGCTTTCCAAATACTATAAAAAAAACCTTTGCTGGTGGTGTAATGGTTTTGATGAAACGTGGCTGGGTCTTTCAGCATGACAATGATCCCAAACACACCGCCCAGGCAACGAAGGAGTAGCTTCGTAAGAAGCATTTCAAGGTCCTGGAGTGGCCTAGCCAGTCTCCAGATCTCAACCCCATAGAAAACCTCTGGAGGGAGTTGAAAGTCCGTGTTGCCCAGCGACAGCCCCAAAACATCACTGCTCTAGAGGAGATCTGCATGGAGGAATGGGCCAACATACCAGCAACAGTGTGTGCCAACCTTGTGAAGACTTACAGAAAACGTTTGACCTCTGTCATTGCCAACAAAGGATATATAACAAAGTATTGAGATGAACTTTTGATATTGACCAAATACTTATTTTCCACCATAATTTGCAAATAAATTCTTTCCGAATCAGACAATGTGATTGTCTGGATTTGTTTTCTCATTTTGTCTCTCATAGTTGAGGCCTACCTATGATGTCAATTACAGGCCTCTCTCATCTTTTTAAGTGGGAGAACTTGCACAATTGGTGGCTGACTAAATACTTTTTTGCCCCACTGTATTTAAACCTTATCCAGAGGTCTGCACCCTCTCCTGAGCAAGCCACCTTCTTAGGGAACTATTTCGATGCTGCGCTATAAGCATCCTCCTTCCTTTCCTTTGTGCGTGGTATCCAAATACTGCTTGTGACAGAATCATTGTGTTCTGTGGAAGAGAGGGGTGGCAAGTACTGCGCTACACTAGTTTACAATCAACTTAGTTTAAACAGTTTAAAGAACTAGGTTCAATAGTGACTATCAACGGTTTTACTTCAAAGTGTGAAAGAACCAAAACTGATAAAATTAATCAGGAGAAAAAGTGTCTATGTATTGTCGAAGGCTTTCACGGCCGGAGTTCGATGGCTGTTGTGGGTCTTCCGGACTGTGTGGCTGTGTTCTGGAAGTTGTGGTTCCTAACGTTTCGCCAGCATCTGTGGCCAGCATCTTCAGAGGGCAGGAGCACAGACAGAAGCGAAATCTCTGTGCCCAGGTAGAGTGGCAATGTTTTGTTTGTTTTCTATTTATAGAGCTAAGTTATAGGAGATTAGGTGGAGTTTTTTGTTGTGTTGAAATGTTAACGAGTGGCTGCTGAGCGTGATTAGCATGTTCATTGTGAGAAGTATTCCCATGTCCTGGTGGTTGGACTGAGTTCGTTGACCTTTTGCAGGCTGTGTTTTTCAGGACTGGTAGCCAGGTTTTGCTAATTTTTAGACTTTCTTCTTTTTTATTGTAACTGTGCTGGTGTTTGTGAATTTCAATGGCTTCTCTGTATAATCTGGTGTAGTGGCTTTTGGTGTTGTCCAGTATTTCTGTGTTTTCAAATAGGATTTTGTGTCCCGTTTGCTTGAGAGCATGTTCAGCTACTGAAGATTTTTCCGGTTGCTGTAGTCTGCAGTGTCTTTCGTGTTCTTTTATCCTGGTGTGAATGCTTCGTTTTGTGGTTCCGATGTATACTTGTCCGCAGCTGCATGGTATGCGGTATACTCCTGCAGCGGTGCGGGGGTCCCTTTTGTCTTTTGCTGATTTTAGCATTTGTTGTATTTTCCTGGTGGGTCTGAAGACTGTTTGAAAGTTGTGTTTTTCCATCAGTTTTCCCATGCGGTCAGTGACTCCTTTGATGTAGGGCAGGAATACTTTGTTTGTGGGGGGCTGTTTTTCTTCAGTTGGATGTTGTTTTCTTGGTTTGATGGCTCTTTTTATTTCATTCTTGGAATAGCCATTCGCCTGTAGGACCCAATTCAGATGGTTAAGTTCGTTGTTGAGAAATTGGGTTTCAGTTTCGATTAGCACGATCCACCAAGGTTTTGATCATGCCTCTCTTTTGTCGTGGGTGGTGATTGGAATTTTTGTGCAGATACCAGTCTGTATGGGTGGGTTTTCTGTATACTTTGTGTCCTAGTTTGAGGTCTGGTTTGTGTATCACCAGCATATCTAAAAATGGAAGTTTGCCGTCAGTTTCTTTTTCCATAGTGAATTGTATATTGGGGTGGATGCCGTTTAGGTGGTCCAGAAATTTCTCCAGTTCTTCTTCAGTATGATTCCAAATTGCAAAGGTGTCATCCACGAACCGGAACCAGACTGTTGGTGTAATGGGAGCCGATTCCAAAGCCTGTTTTTCAAAATGTTCCATGTAAAAGTTTGCTATGACTGGGCTCAGGGGGCTTCCCATGGCAACGCCATCCATCTGTTCGTAGAACTCATTCTCCCACTGAAAGATGGGAGAACTTCCATCTCTGAAGATGCTGGCCACAGATGCTGGCGAAACGTTAGGAACCACAACTTCCAGAACACGGCCACACAGCCCGGAAGACCAACAACAGCCACCAAAAAGTGTCTACTTTAAAAAAAAACAAGGAGCAATTTTTTTAAAAATAGATTTTTTTAATAATAATAAAATAACTCAAGACAAGCACTTAAACATGAGTCAGATTTCCTTCACAGTCCAAACAAATAAATAAGTCCTCCTGTAGGTTCCAAGTCTTCAGATCTTTGGAGACAAAAAGGCTTCTTACCACCAAGGAAAGCATAGCCATCAATCAGCAGAACTGCATGGAAATGATTTAAATCAACATTTTTCCAGCAATGAATTTCTGCCTTCATTAGCTATGCAAAACATACCAAGCTATTCTTCTAAAAATGATAAGGGTAACATTGTAGCATTACTTCCAAGACTGATCTTTGGAATAAGGAGTGCACCGAATGGGCTAAGCAGTATTCTGTTTGGAGAAAAGTGAACAGCAGCCCAGGAGCCGTGTTTAGCACTGGCTAGATATCTGTGGCCCTCCATATACTGTTGGGTTATAATTTCTACTGCCCATGCTGTTTAATTACTGATGGGACGTACAGCCCAACACTATCTGGCAGTATTCACCACCACAGCTTCAAAAATAATGCTTGCAGCATTCAACTCTCTAACTTGATCTTAAACAGGAACATCAAAGCCATGTTTCATCATGAGTTTGGCAGTGTTTAATTAAGACTCTAAGGAAAATATTTTCCCAGCCTAGAATTGTCCATTTATGCTGGGACTGCAACTCTGGCCATGTTGGTATTTGAAAGCCACAGTCCCAACAAATCTGGAGGAAGCAAGGTTGGAGAAAGCTGCTACAGAAATGGCAAGATTGTATGTCCTAGAATTATTTGTAATCAGAATGTCAATTCAGTCTCCTAGTTTAGCATTAATTTTCTTACAATTTAACAATTGTATCAGGCAAGCTATGAATGAGATTGTCTTGCTGAAATCCTTGGCAAGACTTCTCTCACACTCTTTTGGTTGAGTACATAAACAAGAACAATATTGATGGTGAAAGCAGAGAGGAAACGCAGCACACAATTCTGGAGCCTGGAGCCAGCAAGGAGAATAATGATGTTTCTAGCTTCTGGAATTCCAGTAGCTAAAAGTCTTCAACAATTCATTGAATAAAGTCCTCAGAATTGGTCGGTGAAAAATATTTTCTGAAAACAATTCCTCTGGGTAAACTGGCTTTAGTAGGACAACTCATACTCACACAAACCATATAAGTTTGTGCAATTTCCAAGTACGGCACAGTTTTCCTGGAATGCCTCCCTCATTTTGTCACATTATTCTACTCCACTCACTCATATTTCTAAAGATTCTGATCCACTGCCTTGGCAATTCAATATACAGAGAAACACTGCCTAAGTAAGTCACCTTCCATGTAGGACTACTCCCAACACGAGTCTCACCAAGCAATCACAGTAAGTGGAAAAGCAAAGGTAGTCTGATTGTTTCCCAGCACATCGCTTATGATTTCAAGCCCATCTTAGCCATCATTTGTTCATATACAGTCCATGCCATTGCTGCCATCAGTGTCCGCCGCAGGGCCCGTGGAACGCCACCATGGAAAAACCCAGCCAGTCCATAATTCTGTAGAGGACAAAAAATAACCATCACTATCATTCTTAAGTATTCAGTTCTGGGTGGTACAGTTACTAAAGTTTTATCTTTAACCAAAGATGGAAACAGAAACTCTTAGCTACAAAGGTCACATGGCCATCCAGTGATAGTGATGACTCTTAATAGTATCTCAAAACTACGTATCTATTTCTTCTAAGAGAATGCAACCTCATCCAAAATTGATAAATTCCCCCATTCTCAAATCCAGGCATCACCTACCCACAGGCTTCAATTTCAGCTTCTTGCCCTCACCCACCACATCCATGCGCCGAGACACTAATTTAGAACATGCTCAGCTTCTCCTGATTGACATGTTACAAAGAAGTAGAACTGACTGTCAACAGCATATTAGTGACATCTAGCTCTCAAATTCCTAACACCCTCCATGCTCCACCTATGGCTTCATAGAAATGTGAAACAGCATTAAAGACAAAGAAGTGTGCAATGCCACCTAACAGCACAGCCACCAGGGTCCAGAGGTAATCACTCACTTTAAGGGTCTCCCTGCAAGTAGGAATGGAACTGCTATAACCCAATTCATGAAGACAGTTTAGGAGATTACTATGGTTGATGGTAAGAAAAACTACTAAAAGATAAACAGGAGTCATGCTCCCCCCGTTTCTCTCCCACAGGAGATCATCTACCAAAGAACCATGTCTATTCTGTCCCAAAACCAGAGTGAAGAGAGTTAAAATCATTTATGTCCTATAATCATCCAGAGTCGCTTGGGGTATAAATAATAAATAAATTTATTATTATACACAACAATGTGAAATCACAGCTGCCTGTTCTTTAGCTGGTGTTGGCCTTCATTCACATCGAGTTCTTCCCAAAAACCTAGGATGTCATAATGTATCGGCGTAGGATATGTGGGGATCCAAGTAGTGTGGCCTTTTGTAATTGACAGCTGGAAATTTTGTCAATGCGCAGATTTTCTAAGTGCCATCCAAGGTTTTTTGGAATGGCACCCAGTGTGCCGATAACCTCTGGGAACACCACTGCTGGTTTATGCCATAATCTTTCAACTTCGATTTTCTGATCTTGATACTTCATGAACTTCTCCAATTCTTTGTCTTCTATTCTACTATTCCCCTGGTATTGCCACATCAATTACTCACACTTTCTTCTTTTCAACCAGTTAAATCTGGTGTGTTATGCGCCAAGACTTTATCAGTTTGTATTCAGAAATCCCACAATATTTTAACCTGCTCATTTTCGACTACTTTTTCAACTATATCTTCCCACCAATTTTTCATTACTGGCACATAACTTTTACAGATGTTCCGGCTTCCAGTGGGAAATGGCGGACTGAGCGGCTGTGCCTGCGGGATTAGTGGGCGGAGCTGACATTGTGGCAACTTTTTTCAGGCTCAAGCAGGTTCTCCTGAAGCCCAGAACGTTTTCTGGGTAAAGGAAAACACCTGGAATCACCCCATCTGTCGTTGCAAAAAAATGCAAAACAGCGTTTTGCATTTGACTAGTAAGAGTTAGCCGGGAGGCTTTCCATCACTTTCCAAGCCACGCTGTAGCCTTAAAGGGACACTAAGGCCGGACACCCCATTTCTAAATCACCCAATTTTTTTTTTAAGTATGCATAGCCTAAGAGAGGCTTTCTACAGCAAGGAGAAGCTGGCTCTCCTGGTGCTTATAGTTATTTTTGGGATTACTTTTTTTAAAAAATTCTTTTAAGTTTCGGATTTCGTTCTCCTTTCAAATATAAAGGAAGATTGAGAGTAAACAAATGTCTTCCTGTTATTATTTTTGTATTAAATTTGAAGATATTAGCATTTTCCTACACGTTGAATTGGCTGGTTTGAACCTTCAGCTTTCTGTTTTCACTTTCCCCTGCGAACTGTCTGTTTATCTCACTTTCGCTTGCATAAATACATTTCGGAACTTTTTCATATCCTTGACTTTTGCTGGTTAAGCTCCTAGGGGGTGCCATAATCTACTTTGTGAGACATGGAAGATTTTAAACAGATTTCTTCTGACTTCTACCAAGCTTTTATGCAAGATATTCAGGACATCGTGGAAAATATGAGATTTAAAATGTGCCATCAGGGGATGCGGTGGATGAAATTGGGGAATTCAACAGCAATAGAAATGTTTCTTTTAAGAGTGAGATTAGGATTTTTATTCAGATGCTGGATGAAGACCGGATAGTGGACTTGGAGAAATTTAAGGGAGAGAGAGATCTGCAAGCCACAAGCGAAATTGACTTGCTGGTGGAGTGCCATGAAAAGAAGCTGGAATTTTTGAGGGGGGCAGTCAGGCTGTTTACCTCTTTTAAGAGAAAGGCTCTGTGCACATTGTGGGGATATGTAAATACTCTGGTTTATTTTGAAGGGGAATAAGGGTTAAAAATGTTTATTTGGTTTGCTTTAAGGGTCTGATTGATGTCATTTGCTTTTAAAGATTTGGATTAAGATTATTAGGGTTAAAATGTGTTCATTTGGATTGTTTTAAGGATTTGATTTAAGGTTACTGTTTTGAATTGTCCTTGTTTTTTGAGTTTATTAAGATTACTAAAACAGTTGTATTATCAAGTATAATGACAATCTATGTACTTTTTAATTTCTTATTTTAGTAGACAGAAATGTACAGAATAGTGGTAGGAAGGGAATAATTAAATGTGTGTTATCTTTTGGAGGGAAGAAATGTTTAGGAAGTTTATATGATTTTTTAAATTTATTTTAATATAAGGGGGAGGAGTAACTGTACTTAGTGATTTTTATTATGTGCCAAAGTGGAATGATTTAAAGAAATAATGTGGTTTTGGTTTAATATAGAGTAAGAGATTGATTATGGAAATTTTTCTATATCTTTGCTGTTAAAAAGTTGGAAGCCACATCTGTAAATTTGAAAAAAAAAATTCTCTTGTGTTCTTGCACCTTTTTAGTTTTTTTTTGTAGTTTTTATTCTTCTCTTGAAACCTAGTAAAATTAGGGTTCAAATTTTTTACAGATGTTCCAGTGAATCATTCTGGCAACTGAATAGTATACACTCTTGGGGATGGCTAATACATTAGGTTGGCCCTTGAATTGCCCTTTCCAGTGTTTTAAAAAAGATACTACCATCTTGATTTTATTATATTTATTGTATTTTTTAAATTGCTTATTTTAATGTTTATTTGATTTTATTTATATTGTATTGGAGTTTATGTGAGATTGTAAACCGCCCAGAGTCCCTGTGAGGGAGTTGGGCGGTGATAAATCGAATAAATAAATAAATAAACTGTGTTCTGTCATTGTTTATAATGAGTTTGTGTGATCTTCTGCTGAGTACAGTATATGATCAACTGTTTCTTTGCTTCTTTGCACAATCTGCACTTTTAATCATTTGATGATTTTTCAATCATCCTATTTTTCTATTATTATTATTATTATTATTATTATTATTATTATTATTATATTGTCTGCAACTATACAGGCACTACCCTCTCATTCATCTCATCCAAAAAAGGAATATTTATGCCTGGGCAGTAGTTAATGTAATCCTTTGGATTTAGAGAAGGCCTTTCCAAAAGAGAATAGACCATGGCTTCTTAGAAGGCTGGTTACACCATCCCATCACATAAAAAACATTCATGACTCCCTGCATCCACCCAATCAGCCTCCCTCAGCTAGCTGACATAAGCCAGAACAAGGAGAGGTCAAGAGAGCATACACTAAATCAAACAGCTACAAGCATTTTGTCCATCTCCTCAGACCTCATGAACTGAAAGTCCCTTGTATGGGAGATGGGCGGGGAATAAATTGAAATAATAAATAAATAAATAAATAAATAAATAAATAAATTGATCCCATACAATTACAGGTAGTCCTCACTTGACAACAATTGGGACTGGCAACTCTGTCCCTAAGTGACACAATCATTAAGCAAGACATCATGTGACCACGACAGACTTACGACCTTACTTCCACCATGGTCATTAAGTGAGACATCATATGACCACGACTTGCATTTTTACTGCTGGCTTCTCTATTGACTCTGCTTGTTGGAAGCTGACTGTGAAGCATGCAAATGGTGATCACGTGACCATGGGACACTGTGACGGTCATAAACGCCCACCGGTTGCGAAGCGCCTAAATCTCAATCACGTGACCTCAGGGATACTGCGACAGTCGTAGGCACAAAAAATGGTTGTAAAGTTATTTTTCCAGCGCCTTCGTAACTTCGAACGGTTGCTAAACCGGGCAATCATTAAGCAAGCACTACTTGTAAATGAGACATCCAACAACATCCAACCTCACAAGAGGACAAGAACCCATTACATCCGAGTTTCAAGAACACCATGCTTCTGAATGCTAATTATTGATGAATGTGAGTAAATAAGACGATGCTATAGCGTTCACGTCCTCCTTGTGCCAAGAGACATCTGATTAGCCACTGCAGGAACAGGATGCTGAATTAAATCAGCCCTTGATCTCACCTAACATGTCTCTTCTTATGTTGTCATCACATTAGATCCAATCACTGTAAAATCTTGATGAAATTAACTTAGGAATACTCTTTCAGAACCATGATGAAAGTGAAGTCAGCTATCACGTTTATTTTAATTAGGAAATATTTTGCCACCACTGGTTTAAGAGCCAAAGTACTGTTAATTAATTAATGCACTCAGCCTTACCCTGAAGATTAAGGCAACAGCCTGGCCAGTCTGAAGGTATTTTTCAGATGAGAGCTGCATGTGTGTTTTGATGACATCAGCAGGCTGAGTAGCTAACGAGGCCAGAATTCCAGCAACAGTTCCACAGCCAAAATTCACAAGTGGTGCAACAGTTGTATCCAGATGGTCTGGAAGAGAGCAAGCAAACCCACAAAAGTGATTTTACAATTAGTTCCTGCAAGGAAAAAGTAGAAATAAATTCTTTATGTCACATCATAGGCAAGGACTAATTTAGTGTCAGCATTTTAGAACCCCAAAATTTCAAACTGAAAAGGAGCATAATTGGAAAACAAAATGAAGATGGATTTCTGGAAGGTCTGACAAATCTGACTGCATGAATCTGTCATGATCCATAATTAGAGAACCCCTGTTCTGTTCTCTTGAAGACAAGTATCTTGTCTTTTCTCAAACATTTTATGTCCAAGCATTCAAGCTGAAACACATTACTAATCTTCACACTCTTAAAGATGTACCAAGCCATTAATTCTACCCAGTGGCCCAGAATCATCATTACACTTTAGAAACAATGCTTATGATTTAGACGACCAACAAAGAAACCTAAAAAATGTGCAGACTCAAGAATATTCCACGTTTTTGGTAACTTCAAAGATGAGAACTACAACAAGATAATGGGTATATACAGTAAGTGATATATAAATGGACATTTTTAAAAATAAGATAAAGGTGTAAAAGATCTCTTTGCTACAAAGGCCTCATATTGTGGGGAAAGCTCAGCGTATTTCATCTATTCTAAATTCTACAGAAGAAGCCACAGAACCTGTACACTTACCATACGATGCTATTTTTTGGGTCTGCGTATAGAACATCAGATAGATGCCAGAAAAAGGTGCATCACGTAGAAGTGTTGCTGTCAGGCCGCTAAACAATCCCCGGGCCCCTTCTGACCGGTAGATATTTCTCAGGGCTCCGTAGACACTTTCATAGCCATATTTTCCACTCTGTAAATCAAATGTAATTGTCAAAGTGGACCTCCTACCACATAAGCACAGGTGAAAACTTGCACACATGTGGAACAGAAAAAAAGTTCTACATTACAAAGGGTAATATTGCTAAAATTGTATGCTAGTGATGTCAATATGGATGTAATTTATTGAGTGTTGTGATAGATGGATTTATATCAGAGACATTTAAAAGTTATGGCATTTATGTTCCTGACTGTTTTTGACATTATTATATTTATTGTATGGTGGATTCTTTTTTCTTTTCTTCCAATAAGCTGCTTACAGTTGGAAGGACTGAAGCAGCATAAAAGGATCCGAAGGGCCTATATAAAATTCTCCAATAAAAAAGGAGGGAAACAACTCACCTCATACCGTGTTTTCACTACTGTGATTGGTAACGTACAAACAACAGCTACAGTCCGTGAGGTTGCCCCCAAGAGGACTGATTCCAAGGCGGTAGGAGAGCGTTCCCACAAAAAATGCTGTTTTATCGTATATAAGGTGCTGAAGTAAATCCCAACTCCTGGAATGCATCGTGCGAAGGACTGCAAAGAGATGGCAAGCAGAACAGGGAGAGACAAAATAGCGTAAGGAGACAAATTTAAGGAAAACACAGATTTTTATTAGCTATTTTTCATTTTTATTTCAAGAGGATCCAGCCACAATCTATTTTTCCCCCGATTTTACAGTGTTGCATTTCCTCCAAGAAACTCAAGAAGGCTGCATGAGATAGAATAGGCTGGACAAAGGCAACTGACCCGAGGTCATTTTGTCAGCTTCAAAAGTGAAGCAGGGATTTGAACTTCCACAGTCTTTAGCTCTAGTCAGATATCTCAGCTCTTGTATCTGAATCTCAAGCTTCATTCAGAAACCAGGGCACCCACATGCAAGCACTTTTGCCAAAATTCCCTTAACCAAGGTAAAGGAACCGCAGAGGAAATGGGTGGGGAAAAATTGTCACTGCACCTTTGGGAAGAAAAATACTAATGAATCCTTTTAACCAGGGGTACCCAACCTTTTTGGCACCAGGGACCGGTCGTGGAAGACAATTTTTCCACAGACGGGGGAGGCGGGGTTTGCAGGCGGGAGCCAATTGTGCAGAAGGGGGCGGGGTTTGCAGGCGGGAGCCAATTGCGCGGCCCACTTCCTAACCCCTGCTTTTAACAACATATATGATCAAGTAAAGCAGTATTGGAAAACTGAACGCCAGAGAGAGGTGTTCCTGTCCTCTGCGATTAAATAGGCACTAGTGCCCATCAAATTACTCTTCCAGGGAATCCAAATAACCAGCAATGTGTGACTGTGGGAAACAGCTGAAACACTCTGTGGCCAAGTTCACTCAACACAGGGCCTACAGGATGGTTAGTTTGTAGTTCAAAGTGTTGTAGGAGCCTGGCCAATGTTTTGGCATAAAGGGACCTAGACCTCATGGTAAGCCATAAGATGGTTTACTCTGATCGCATATAGTTTACTTTGATCTCCATGTGTCCACCTGAGCTGGACAACTCCCTTTCAGACTTCCCAATTCCATTCTGAAAGCTCTATGACCACTGTACCACCTGGCTCAACTATGCTCAAGCAAATGTTACTTTTCTTTGAGCCACTGTTGGGTAAATTTATTCCTGAACTGGTTGCCATTGGCTTTTAGTGGCAATTAAATTTATTCCTGAACTGGTTGCCATTGGCTTTTAGTGGCGATTAAGGCTTCTTATGGCTTTAATCTCAAAATGAAGCAGTTACGCTCACTCCAGCAAACCCAATGCAAGCAAAAAAAGCCACACCATTTATTGCAGACAACTTACTGGAGAAACACCTTTCCACAGCCCAAATATACTTTCTGTACGAGCAACTTTGAAGAGCAGAGCTACCATCCCGACACGGCCCAATCTGGGGGGGGGAAAACAAATCTGATGTTAGAAACAGGCAGATCTCAACAGCCATTTATTAGTGTTTCCCCAACAGGGAACATTCTGGACTACACCCTCCATAAATACCAGCTAGTATACTGACTGGGAATTATGAGATTGAGCCTTCCTTAAACCCAGTGGCTTCTACATGCATTCGGACTACAACTCTATACAGCATTGCCAAAGATCCACTGGAGACCGAGACATCTTTTTTCCTGAAGTTATTTTAGATGCATGTAATGCATAAACATGGCTAAAACTCCACTGTTTTTATTTACTGATTCCCAATCCCACAGTTAGAGAAGAATGCGAAACTCTGCTGTTTGCTCCATTACGAGCAACCATGTAGAGGAACTATCTTCTTTAGTTTAGGACTAACTCAGATGTGCTATCTGAATGTTTCTCTCTTTACACAACTGAGCTGAGATTCATCAATAAAGCCAGCTTGTACACAGGCAAAGCTTATCACCAGCTCTTCCCATATGGAATGCATACCTTTTATTCAATAAAAATCGAATACTGATGTTTTCACTGGTAAGATCATGCAAAACCTAGGAGTACACCTTTGCCTGCCTTAATGCTTTATCAGTCTCACCCTCTCCCATCACCATTTCCAATCCAGAGCCTTAAGGCCAACAGCAGAAGAATCTCCAATAAATATCTGAAATACTTGCCCACTGACAGCTGGCTGCAAAGTCTGCAGCCTGGTTTTAAGCAAGTCAAGAGGCTGGAAGAGCAGGGTGGAGCATGTCCCACTGATGGAACCACAAAAAAAGGCTTTTAGCACAGGATGCATCTTGGAAGGAAAACAAACAAAATTCAATTGGTACGCATAGTAAAAAATTAAAACTACATAATTATTTGCCTAACCATATCCCAGACATTCTAGTCATAAATAAAGGTACAGATTTAGTAAATATTATCAAACAAAATAATAGACAAGCAGACAGCTGCTCATAAGGAAGCATCGTGATCTTTTGAACTTCATGCAAAACCCTTTAAAATATAATTCTTGTTTAAAACATTGGAAACCTCTTCAGTACATTTATTAATTGGGTAACTGTAACTATGGTGAATATTTCTTCACAGTAGTTATTAGTATGCAACTATTTAATTCATTTTAATTTCTGTAAACACAGATATTCATTGATCGTTATTCCCATGTCTACATTAATTGTTTACAACTTCAAGTAATCTAACATTTAAGAGAAAGAATAGAGGTTGTGGTAAAAAATTTCAAGAAGACCAAGTTAAAAAAAAAGTTGGAAATAAATGAGCTGTAAGGAAGAGTGAGGTCAGTTGGAAAGCATGAAATCAGAATTGTGGGGTCTCAGGACTTCCAGTGGGGACATGGCGGACTGAACAGCTGTGCCCGCGGGCTCAGCAGGCGGAGCTGACAACGGGGCAGTATTTTGGGCTCAGGCAGGTTTTCCTGAAGCCCAGGAGTGTTTTCCGCAAAAAGGAAAACACTTGGAATCGCCCCATCTGTCTTCCGGAGAGCTGCTTGCAGCCAGAAGATCGCAAACAGCATTCGCGTTCGACTGATAAGAGCTAGCTGGGAGGCAGGGACGTCACCATTTCCCAAGCCGCACTGTAGCCTTAAAGGGACACTAAGACTGGCCACCCCATTTCTAAATCACCCAATTTATATATTTTTTTAAGTATGCGTACCCTAACAACGTTCCGCGTGCGTCATGTGGCCACATGACCATGGAAGCGTCTTCGGACAACGCTGGCTCTTCGGCTAACAAACGGAGATGAGCACCGGCCCCTAAAGTCAGACACGACTGCACAAATGTGCGGGGGGAACCTTTACCTTTACCCTAAGAGAGGCTTTCTACAGCAAGGAGAAGCTGGTTCTCTTGGTGCTTATCGTTATTTTTGGGAATTTTTTTTTATTCTTTTTAAGTTTTGGACTCCGTTTTCCCTCCAAATATTGAGGATTGAGATTAAATAATTGTCTCCCTGTTATTTTTGTACTAAATTTGAAGATATTAGCATTTTCCTACATGTTGAATTGGCTGATTTGAACCTTCAGCTTTCTGTTTCTACTTTCCGTTGGGAACTGTCTGCATATCTCACTTCCGCTTATGTAAACGCGTCTCGGAACTTTTTCGTATCTTTGACTTTTGCTGGTTAAGCTCCTAGGGGGCGCCATAATCCACTGCGTAAGACACGGAAGATTTTAAACAGATTTTCTCTGACTTCCACCAAGGTTTTAAACAGATTCTTTCTGACTCCTACTAAGTTTTTATGCAAGAGATTCAGGACATTGTGGAAAATATGAGGTCCAAAATGTGTCATCTGGTTGGGGATGTGGTGGATGAAATTGAGGAATTCAACAGTGATAGAAAAGTTTCTTCTAAGAGTGAGATCGGGATTTTTATTGAGATGCTCGATAAAGACTGGATAGTGGACTTGGAGAAATTTAAGGGAGTTTTGAAAGCCACAAGTGAAATTGATTTTCTGGAGGAATGCCATGAAAAAGAAGGGGTTATTATGTATGGGAGGTTTTCTGAAGAAAACAATTCCTTATGTTTATGAATTCCGCGGTCATGTGGCCGGAATGATGCGCACATCATTATTATTATTAAGTATAATGGCAGACAATGTATGTGCTTTTTCGTTTGATTTTTATTATAGTAGACAGAAATGTATAGAATAGTAGTAGGAAGGGAATAATTAAATAGATGTTATCTTTGGGGAGGGGGGAGTTATTTAGGTGGTTTGTATGAATTTTTCTTTTTCTTTTTTCTTTTAATATAAGGGGAAGGAGTAACTGTACTTAGTGATTTTTATAATGTGCCAATGTGGAATGATTTATAGAAATAATGTGGTTTTGGTATGGGATTGATTATGGAAAATCTTTGTATATCCTTGCTGTTAAAAGTCGGAAGTCACATCTTTCTGTAACTTTGAAAAAAAAAATATCTTGTGTTTTCACCTTTCTAGTTTTTTCCCCTTTTTGGTAGTTTTTTGTTTTTTCGAGGCTTTTATCTTTGCTTGAAACTTAATAAAATTCTTTAAAATATATATAATTGTGGGGTCTCAGGTACCTAGATCATGTGACCATAGAGGTCTCAGCAGAATGGTTTACAGAATTGTCTATAAGCTGAAAAATGCTAAAAGTTACAAACTGCTTATGATATAAGAAGCAACTGGACAAAATGCAAAATGCATCTGTAACTTAAGAGCTGCCTTCTGAAGTATTCAGACCAGAAACATTAGTATTTTCACATCTGTCATGATCCCTTCTCTCAAAATGCTGTCGGTTGACAACCCAATGGATAGCCTAATCACCAAAAATAAGAATATGAACATGCCAGCCCAAACTATCATCCTTCAAAGAAGCCAACTGCCTACCATAAAATTAAGCAACCTTCAACCAATCGCCAGCTGGTGGATAACCTACTTCAGACTTGGAGGACAGAAGCAAGTCCTCCTGAAAACCTGTAGCTGCATTAGGATTACATGCTAAGTTAAGATTTGCTTACTAGGTTTCACCAAAGGATCACATTTGCCTGAGCTCACAAAATATGCTGAACTGAAAAACCTGTCTTACCAACCACAATTAGATTTGCACAGCACACTAAGGAGTATTAGGTATGTTCACCACCTTGAGTTATATATATTAAAAAGGTGGGATAAAAATATAACAATAATAAGTCACAGATAAACAAACCACACGATGGCTTCGCAGGCTGTGCCTATCCGGTATCTGCCTGCAGTCCTTATATAACGGCCTCCCAAGGTTAGGGCTCCTATAGCTATAATCCCCATCAAGCCCAGACAGAGGAACCTGGGACCTGTAACAAGAGTTGGGGAAAGACGAATATACATGCCCTATACATACACAGAATACTACACACTATGTATGACGTTGTGTTTGGGGAACAAGTAAGCCCCACAGAGCTGGGGAGGCGTTACTGCTGAGTAATGTTCCCAGCCCTCCCTTTTCTTAAACCAGCCGATTTAACAGAGATGCGAGGAGGGGCAAACGACTTCACCAACCAGCACAGCCTCCTCTGTCCTTCCAGAGGAACCGCGGCCCTTTTCTGCTTCTGCGCCGAACCAACTTCTCAGCTCAGATTCAGATTTTGCCGGTGCAGACATTCCACGCAGCTTCTATCCGGGCACAAGGAGCGTGACGTCAGCGGCTCGCCTCCGCCACCCGGCCAATCAGAAAGGAGGAGTAGAGCAGAGACGAAGAAGTCATTCTTAACTCTTTCTCCGCTGTAGGAGCCTTGCGCTGGGTTTACTTTAACTAGAGGCCCTAGGGGCGTCACACGCCAGGATGGATACAGGCAACGGTGACCGATAAGAAAGCAGAGTCATGAGCTTTTAGAAATCATCTACAATTAAATCCTATTTCGAGATAAGAACCTCGTTCTTACTCCGGAACAACAACAACTTCCGATTTCTAATCCTTCCCTATTGCAGATGACTGATTATTTTACAAGGAAACAATCTTTCCGCTCATTGTGGCTAAGGAATCCAACCTCCTGAATTTGCAAAAGTCCAATTTAAAACATCCCAGATAGCTGTCCAGCCTCCCCTTTGAGAGAAGGGGAGCCATCCCCGCTTCTTCCCTCACGTGAAACCCAGTGTTGCTCTTACTCTTCGGGGGTCTTTCTCAATCCATTCCGCAAAGGAATGTTAGAAGTAAATTTTATCTTACCAAGTTCGTTCCTGAGCCGGGAGTAAAGAAACTGACCAATTGCATGAAGTTAGGAGTTTATTCACCCAAGAAAGATTTCTCTCACTGGCACCATCCATACGTTAGGACTTGCACCAGCGGTCCTGTTCCAACATGCCAAGCCATTAACCACTGTTTACTAATCACGACACTCTAAGCCACTTTGGGCTTATGGGTTGTGTGAACCGAATCTGAGTGCTGTACTTTAGATTTCCCAGATCATGTGACTCCATCCATGTTTTCTAAAACGTTTGCCGCCGAACCCCGAAACTGAATCGTCTTGCAGCCGCGAGTTGAACCGCTTCTGCTTTCTTACCGCTATGAATTCCACTTTGTTCCGCGTTTGGAGCAGAGCAGGAGTCCATTTTTGTATCATTTAAAAGCTACGAAGGGGCCTTCTCATTAATAAAATCCGATCACTCGACACAGTTCTCAAACAGGTCCTTCATACTTTTTTTTTATTCCAGATGATTAGACGTGGAGCAAGAAAGTAGCACCACCATAGAGATAGGAAATATGAAGAGTCACATCTTCCCAGTCCTTATCCCGCTTCAGGGTTCTATTTACGCAGCAGCAATTTTTAAGGCAGCGTCGGCCTTAAAGTGCCCGAGGCTACTAAGATTTACAGAAGATGCAAAATTATGGAAATTGTTACCCAGGCAGGCTCCTGTTATTAATTCTGTTTTTCCAGAAATTCTACTTTGAGATATACATACACACACACACACACTTATACACACACATAGGCACAATGTATTATTTTTTTAATATTTTTTTAATATTTTTAAATATTTTATTAGTTATTTATTTAATATTTTATTAGTTATTTATTTAATATTTATTTAATATTTTATTATTTTTAATTCTATTTTTTCAAAAATTCTACTTTGCACACTCTCTCTCCCTCTCTCTCTCTCCCTAGTTTGAGAAACACTGCTCTAGATATTAGTGATGGAAAAACAGGATTGGTTTGACTCCCTCAGAAGCTGGCATTCCAGGCAATTCTGCCCATGAGGTTCCCCCCAAAATTGAAATGGCTCCCACCGTAATGGTATTCTGAAGAGCCCTAAAGACCTGGCTCTTTGCCCAGGCTTTTGGGGAGGATGACTGATACCCCTTTCTTCCTTTCTGTTCCTTCAGATTTGTTTTCTTTGTCATAATTGTTCTTCTGTCTTGTGCCTTTTTTGTGCTTTTTGTAGTTTTTTGTTCTTAAATGTTTTTAATTGCAAACTGCCCAGGGTCACTGGGACTCTGGCAGCATATAAATTTAAATTATTATTATTATTATTATTATTATTATTATTATTATTATTATTATTATTCACAACAACGTGAAATCACAGCTACCTGTTCTTTAGCTGGTGTTGGCCATTCACATCGAGTTCTTCCTAAGAACCTAGGATGTCATAATGTATCGGCGTAGGATATGTGGGGATCCAAGCAGTGTGGCCTTTGTAATTGACAGATGGAAATTTTGTCAATGTGCAGATTTTCTAAGTGCAAGGTTTTTTGGAATGGCACCCAGTGTGCCGATCACCAGTGGGACCACCACGGCCGGTTTGTGCCATAATCTTTCAATTTCGATTTACAGATCTTGATACTAATCTTCTCCCATTCTTTGTCTTTGTGGAAGGACAGGCTGTACCTAAATTGCAGGCAGCTGGGATTGCGTAAGGACGGCAGAAAGATTGTTAAAAAGCCCTGTGTTTGGAACAGCTGGGTGGGTGTATGGGAGAGAAGCAGAGGACGACAGGAGAAGGCCAGGGAGAGAGCAGCAGTAAAGGCTTGCAGAAACGCCAGAGAAGCAGCAAGTGAAACTTTGTAGCTAGTAGTAGAATTGTTAGTGTTTAATAGTTATAGTAATAATATGTATTAGTTAGAATAGACATAGTTTAAAGTAGTTGTAGTTATAGAAATATAGGTTGGTTGGAAAGCCAGAATTGTATTAGTTGGTCACCTAGGTATAAAGAGCACTTTTATACTGTAAATAGAGGTTTATCAGTAAAATAACCCCAACATAATAAGGGGAGAAAAAAGAAGGTCTTTGTGTGCAGTGTCTCATTGGGGAACGTCTTGGTGAGTCTGAGTAAACAGCCCTTGGGTATTAAAAGAACCTGTGACAGTCTTCTATTCTACTATCCCCTGGTATTGCCACATCAATTAGCCACACTTTCTTCTTTTCAACCACAGTTAAATCTGGTGTGTTATGCACCAGGCTTTATCAGTTTGTATTCTGCAATCCCATAATATTTTAACCTGCTCATTTTCTACTACTTTTTCCACTATATGTTCCCACCAATTTTTCGTTACTGGCACATGATAATTTTTACAGATATTTCAGTGAATCATTTGTCATTGTTTATAGTCAGTTTGTGCGATCTTCTTGCACAAGCTGAGTATATGATCTACTGTTTCTTCTGCTTCTTTGCACAATCTGCACTCTGAATCATTTGGTGATTTTTCAGTTCTGGCCTTGATTGTATTAGTTTGAATAGCTTGCTCTTGAGCAGCCAAAATCAAGCCTTTGGTTTCTTTTTTTAATGTTCCAGTTGTACGCCATTGCCAGGTTTTATCTTTATCCACTTTCCCCTCGATCTTTTGTAGAAATTGACCATGTAATTTTTTCCTTGCCAGCATTCTATTTGTGTTTTTAATACAGTACATTATTTCAATATTCATGTTTTGTTTCCTGTACATTCAGTAAGTTCCAATTTTTAACTTGCATCAGTGCTTGTTCTTGGCTGCCTTTTACATAATCAGCCAATGCATGCTTTTCTTCTTTGACAGTTTGTTTGACTTGAAGTAAACCTCTGCCTCCATTTCTGTGGAGCAGGTATAATCTATCAATATCACTACAGGGATGTAATGCATAGTGAATAGTCATAAGTTTTCTTGTTTTTTGGTCCAAACTGTCCAGTTCAGCTTGGGTCCAGTTAGCAATTCCAGCAGTGTACTGTATCACAGGTATGACCCAGGTATTTATGGTTTTGATGGTGTTTCTACCATTCAATTTTGTCTTTAGCTATTTTCTTACTCTTTGGATGTATTCTTTACTGATCACATTTTTAACTTGTCCATGCTTGATGTTTTGTTGTTGTTCAGTCGTTTAGTCATGTCCGACTCTTCGTGACCCCATGGACCATAGCACGCCAGGCCTTCCTGTCCTCCATTGTCTCCCGGAGTTTACTCAAATTCATGTTCATTACATCGGTGATGCTATCTAACCATCTCATCCTCTGCCATCCCCTTCTCCTTTTGCCTTCAGTCTTTCCCAGCATCAGGGTCTATTCCAGTGAGTCCTCTCTTCGCGTTAGGTGGCCAAAGTATTTGAGCTTCAGCTTCAGCATCTGTCCTTCCAATGAGCAGTCAGGGTTGATTTCCCTTAGGATTGACTGATTTGATCTCCTTGCAGTCCAAGGGACTCTCAAGAGTCTTCTCCAGCACCACAGCTCAAAAGCATCAATTCCTCAGCACTCAAATGCCCAGATACTTGTTGGCTTCATCCTGATGGCTCCTGATGGCTTGGCCATTCAGCATTTCAATTCCATTACTGTTCATGACTTTACCCCAATTTATTTATTGCTAATGTTATTATGTATTGTGTATTATTATAAGGGGCGTGGTGGCTCAGCGGGTAAGATGCCAGGCTTGTCGATTGGAAGACCGCAAGTTCGGAGGTTCGAATCCCTAGTCCTGCGTGCGGAGTGAGCTCCCGCACTCGCCCCAGCTCTTGCCAACCTAGCAATTCGAAAGCATGCACATGCAAGTAGATTAATAGGTACCACTTCGGTGGGTAGGTAACAGCATTCCACATGCGTCATGCCGGCCACATGACTGTGGAAGCATCTTGGGACAACGCTGGCTCTTCACGGAGATGAGCACCGGCCCCTAGAGTCAGACACGACTGCACAAATGTGCGGGGGGAACCTTTACCTTTTTTAAATTATTATTACATACAGCTTCTGATTGTCCTGAGGCTAAGAAAACTGTACTGTTGAAAGAGTTGCATGAGAACAACATTTAAGAAGTCTAACAAAACCCAATGAGAGCCAGTTTGGCATAGTGGTTAAAGGCACTGGACTAGGAGAGGGGAGACCTCAGATTTCATCTCATGAAAGCCAGCTGGGTCACTTTGGACCAGTCCCTTTCTCTTAGCTCAGGGAAGAACGTATTGGCAAATCACTTCCAAACTGTTGCCACGATGCACAGATCTGCTGTATAGGTGCCAGGAGGCAAACCTCACTTGAACAATAAAGCCCGATGTTTCTGGCACCTTTCGGTTTTTTAAAGGGCCCATTCCAGCTTTTATACTATTTGGCCCCCAGATCAGAAACATTAAAACGGGGATATAAAAATAGACCCTGGGATTGCAATGCAACCGCTTGAGATAGCAGCACAGGGGTGGCCATAATAAAATTGGCTTCTGGAATAGGAGCATCTTGACCCTGAAGCTCCATTTAGGAGGTGTGCAGCATTTTCCTGTGCCCTCCCTGTAGCCATGCAGGTCCAGGAAAATATACATCTGGAGGCATTAAGGAGGGAGTGAATGCATATCTTCCTAACAGTGTACAGCTAAAATGTATCATCACCATCTTGTGAAGAGAAAGGCAAACTCCCTCGCAGGAGCATCTGGGCATCCCCATTTGCACAACAATGCAAGGTTGGGTGGGTGGGGGGGCTTACATTGTGTGGGTCCGCCGTATTACCCACATACAATACCTTCGGATTTTTGTGTGTCCTTGCGTATGTCAGAGGGAGCGCGCTTGTGTGCGTGAGTGTGTGTGCGCGCGCTGCTTCGGCGGCGGCGGCGGCTGCTGCTGCTGCTTTTGCCTCGCGCGTGGCGACGGCTGTCTGGCGGGCTGGGGTTTGCTAAACTCCTAAAAGTGTACTGCTGCTTGCATGGATGCAGAAAAAGTTGCAACTTCTTTAAGGAACGGCTGACAGGCACAGGACACACCCGTGCTAGATCTGAAGGATCTTTCCTCCACTTGGTCCGGTTACTGCACACTTCACACATTGCTGCCTCAAGAGCAGGGGGAGTTGGAAATAGTACGGCCGGGGTCTGCAGTTCCTTAGCTGTTGTATAGTTTAGGCATCTTTGGAGTTTAGATGTGCTCCTATTGCAACCTTGCTCACTCTCAGGCAAAGTCTGCAAAAAATTCGGATTTCAACTTCTCTCATTCCTACCCAACTAGAGTTACAGAAATTGAGTCCATCATATTGGGAAGGCACCTATTCCCAGACGGCTCTCTGTTGAAGGGCTCTTCCATAAAGCAGACTGTTATTCATTAATCTAAGTACAAGAAGGAGAGGCGGGTCGGAAAGGGTCCCCACCTCCCCCGTGACGCATTGGCCACGTTCTTCCTGCGAAAGTAAAAGCGGGCGCCGAGCTACAGAACAGTTACAAAATGGAAAAAGAAAAAATGAAACGTGTCTTAGATGAGGTGACCAAGGAGCAATTCAAGTTACTGAAGTACCACTTAGAAAATGTTTCTACGGAGGAAGAGAGTGCTACAAGCATACCAAAAATTAGTAAAAGTTCGCTGGAGGAAAAAAATACCAGCTTTGAGCTTGCGGATCTTCTGTTGCAGCATTATCCAGAGCAGGCCGTGCAGGTGCTCGCGAAGGCGCTAGACCTCGTGCCCCTCCGAAACCTCAGCAGTAAACTGGCGGGAAAGGATGCAAAGTCTCCGGGTAAGTACCAAGGAAGGAGGACTTGTGAAGGACCAAGACCGCCTCAGGGATTCCAGCGACCTCTCGCTACCTGGTGCCTTGCATGCCCTTCCACGGTGGCCTTCCCCCTTCTTCCCTCCCTGGCTCCTGCCCCCGCCCTCTGCTCTTCTTGGTATCCAGATGCGCAGGATGCCCCAGACATCGATTCCCCGCTGCCTGATCCGCGCACCTTCTCTTCCCTTTGAATGCCGCGCACCCGCTTCCTTTCCCAGCCTCTTCAGCGCTGACTTTCCGTGCCGTAGCGCCATCTAGTGGCGCTTCAATAAACGGCCGTCCCCTTTAAAATAAAATTATATCGAGACACCTTTTGGTAACATTGTAGAGCATCTGTGTGTCGCGACACACTACTGTGTCGCCTGCGGGGCCCAGGTGTGCCGCGAGAAAACCCGGAAGTGCTGATGGCGCGGCGGCGGACCATCAGCGCTTCCAGTTTTTAGCGCGACATACCAGGACGACGACGCACCGCCGCCACGGTGTGCAAAAACCCGAAAGTGCCGCAGCGGCAGCACCGCACAAAACCCGGAAGCGCCGCCGCCACTGCAGGGCTTCCGGGTTTTAGCTCGCCGCCGCGGGGCTTCCAGATTTTCGTGCGCCGCTGTTCGTGTGTCGCCAATGGGAAAAATTTGGAAAGCCCTGTTGTAGAGAAATGACTACTGTGCTATAGAGTCTTAGATTTGAGGGGAGGTTGATGGCTGCTGCGGGGAGGGCAGTGATGCTGTAGGGATGGGACCAGATTTTTTTGCTTTTTTCTTGAGTCCGTCATAACCCAATGGGCTTTCGACTGATCCAGAGTATTTTTATGGCCTCATAAAATCATAGCATCTGAACGGTCTCTGGCTCTCTCTGGTGGGCAAGAACCACGTGTACCCAGGCAATCAAACCCAAGGCATGAAAGGAAACTTGAGGATGCTGCTAAAGATGAATCACACATGGTAAGTCGGGCTATTCCTTTTTCAGAAGAGTTGGGGCATTTATATTAATGGTTCTTTGCTGTTTCATGGGGATTCTTCATATACTTACCAATCACTGCCTGTTTCTTGGTTTAGAAACAGGAGGTGTTCTGTCTATAGTATTTCCAGCCATCATCATAATTTAGGATGGGAAGTCCCTGTAACAAGTTGTACTAACTACACTTTTCACTTTGTAAGCTTCTTTTAAAAGTAAAAACTGGTAACAAGTTACTTATTTTTTGAATTACAATCATTAAAAAAAACTTGGAATATTATTCAAGTTCAGAGTCCAAAAGTTAAAGAATTCACAATTATAAAGCTTTATTAATTTTTTTCAGCATATACATAAAATACATAAAAACTAAAAAGAATGAAATAAAGAATACTACAAGAAAAAAGAAAACTAAAGAAGTGTGAAAATACAGAAAAGACTATTACAAGGTGGCTTCTGACTTTCTACAACATAGCTTTCCAAACTGTGTGTCGCGACACAGTACAGTTGCCTGCGGGGCCCAGGTGTGTTGTGCGAAAACCCGGAAGCGCTGATGGCGCACTGCCACGCGTGGCACTTCCGGGTTTTCGCACGGCACACCAGGACACCACCTCTGCGGCATGCGAAAACCCGGAAGCGCCGCGGTGGTGCTTCCGGGTTTTCGCGCACCGCCGTTGGTGTGTCGCCAATGTGAAAAGTTTGGAAAGCCCTGTTCTACAACAAAGATATATATAACTCATTATCCATCTCTTACTCTAATTTAAACTAAGATAAACATTATTTCTATAAAGCATTTCCATCTCTATATGACATTCGCCTCTAAAACAAACTATCTGTCCCTCATAAAAAAATAAACCTTTTCTAACATAATTATTTGCCTAATAAGCAAATACTCAAATATTATCCTACGTCACTAAAATTTTATTCCTCTCTGTCTACTAAAATGACAAAAGATAAATTATCTACATTTGGTTAATGTCCTTTTACCCAAGGTAAAATCATTATCACCAAAACAAAAACATTAGTCTAAACCTTTAAGAGACCATACTGATAAACACATTTAAACAATTATCCGACTTCAAAATAGACTAAGACAGTTACATATCTCAGTATTACACACAAAGCTTTCCCCTTACAAGTCTCAAATTCAGCAGCCAGCCTTGATTCTTGGTCTCGATTTTCCAGGAACACAGCCAATTGTATCTCTCCCTTTGCGCCTGAAACTCTTCTTTCTTCAGAATCAAAGTTAACTCTCCACAGTCCCAATTTTTCTCCCTTCACTTTTTGACTTAGAAATGTTAATCCTCATTTTCTTCTTTAAAGAAGGAGCACTACTCTCAAAGTAGTTTTCACTCTTGTCTTCTTTTTCAAGTTGTTGGTAGGCTTTAGACTCCACATGTTCTAGGAGACGATCCAGGCCTTGGGTGACGTCAAGATAGAATTCTTTAAAGATCGCTTTCATTTCTTCCATGTCTCTCCACAGTGTGTTATCAGGAGAAAAAAGAGGTAAACAAGAGCAGTTCTCACAGGAAAGCAGAGGCAGATAGCTCCAAATTCAACTCCACAGATTCATTGTAGATAAATCTTTTATAATCCTCAAAACATTAAGAAAATGGCAACAAAACAGAAAAAATCTTTAAATCCCAATATTAGAATTTAAATATTAAATAAGCCAACTTTCCAAATTAATAAATTTCAAAAATAATGAAAATCACCAAGAACTTTGCATTTCTTTGTTGCAAAAGGCCTCTCTTCAGTAACAAATAAACAAACAAAAAAAACCCTTGGTGTTTTAGAAATGGGGTGGCAAGATTTAGTGTCCGTTTTACGGCTTTGGTGCAGCCCTGAACTATATGACATCCGCACCTCCCAGCATTCTCAATCATGGATTGATCACAGGGACTCCGTTCCGCGACCACCACCACCACCCCCGCAAGAAAATGCTGTCCGGAGAACAAAAGGGATGATTTCCTGGATTCTCCTTACCTGGAGAATTCTTCAGGCTGCAGGGACCCAGCCTGTGTCCAGAAATGCTGCGCTGTTGGCGCTGCTTAAAAAAGCAGCACCGTTCAGTCTGCCATTCCCCACAGGAAGCCAAGAATTCACAATAAGAACAAGCTATGTGTTACTTGTGGACCCTTCCACTTGTGGTGTTGTGAGATTGACTGGCACTAGAGGGAGAAATGGGGGGCACCAATTTTCCTGGCACTTCAGTGATATTTTAAGAACCCATTTGACCACCAACATCTCAGCACATGTCCTTCTTTGGACGTTGTCTCCAAAAGCATCTTCTCTGTGTTCGAGGAGCTGGAGATCCTTTCTTTGGTGCCAGCCCAGCTGCCCCATTTTACTAGTTTTATGCATTCATTTTACATTTTAATTAAAGAAAAACTGTGAAGCCTGGATGCACAAGGCCAATCTCAGCCATTATCTTTATTGGCTCTGGGGCCATTTTGATTTAGAAACATGCCGGAAAGGGCTCAGGCCTTTCTTAGATAAAGACGAGCAGCTGCAGCAACAACATTTTCAAAGTAGGTACAACTTCCTGAGGGGTGGAAAGACATGTCGGAACATAATCCGTCTCTGCCATCATGAACAAGGGTGCAGAAAGTAATTATTTCATAATACCAAACTTTAATACTGCCAGACAGGAATGATTTTCTCATAACAGATGATTTATTTCTGTAGGAAATGTTCATGGTTTTAGTGGTTCTCAATAAATGTTACTTGCGGTGGTTAAGATGCCTAAAATTCATTTAGTGATAAAGAAATGCTTTCTCTTTTTCCCCTATGGGTTGCCAACGCAATGTCCCCTCCCCAGGCCCCATAATACCCATTAGCATCACGTCTGTGCTACTCCTAGATCAGGGCTTTCCAAAGTTTTCCCGCGGTGACACACCAACCACCATTGGTGTGTTGCCGTGGGAAAACCCGGAAGTGCTGCCGTTGCGGCAGTGCGCAAAAACCCGGAAGCACTGCTGCCGCTTTCGGATTTTTGCGCGCCGCCGTTGGTGTGTCACCGCGGGAAAACCCGGAAGCGCTGATGATGATCAGCGCTTCCAGGTTGTGTGGCGACACACTTTTGTGTCGCGACACACAGTTTGGAAAGCTCTGTCCTAGATAGTATCCACAAGACTCCCCAAATTACAAACAAATGAATTAATAAAAAGCCCCAAATTCATGACATCACAAATCTTGCAAAATAAATGAAATGCCAAATTTTCATAAGATATCTTGGGGCTAGATTACTAAAATCTCACAAGAATTTGGATATTTTATTTTAGTATTGCTCTTTCTCACCATATCAGTTTTGGCTTCTGATCCCTGAAAATGTAATGCATAATGTTTTCCTTCATTCATTTCTGCTTTATGCTCAGTTTCTTAGACAAGATACTCAGGTCTGAACTTTGTTGCTTTGCCATCTAATATTAAAAATAATTATTTTGGGTCAGATTTATGGCATAAACACTTGGAAATCTCACTCTTTTTTACCCTCATCAGTTTAACTCTTAGAAAACAGAGGTTTTCTGACTGTCCATGGCTATTCTTTGAATGGACAAGTCAGTTCTTGCTGCTGACTGAATCAACTGATGGGCATGATCAAGTCATTTTTATTGGAAGCTTGTTAAAACTAAATAAAGAGAGGGGCTACAAAAAATTCCCACCTCTTTTGGGGGAAAGGAAATCCTGTCTTTTATGATGTTCTTGAGAATTTAAAAGCTCGACTGCTGTTTTGAAAATCTTCAACTGACTTTCAACAAATATTCAACAATATTTTTCAGGAACGCTATGAAATGCGCAGTCCACGTCTTGCTTTCCTGATGTGTGTAACAAAAAACAGAGATGGCTCCGAACAGGATATTGAAAAAGTGGAAAAACTGTTTGAGACATGCAGGTTTGAAACTCCTTTACCATGCTGCAGAGATCCTTCCAAAGAGGTAAGTTCTTAAAATTGCACTTTAAGAAGAGATCTTCAAAGGTTTATAGTGAACGGCCAAGTGTTGTCACAGTATTAAGGCCAGGAATGCATTAAATACCAAAGAATTAATTCAGTAAACATTCGTATTCACAGTAATACTGATAGTGGATTTCAGAATTTCAAACCATTGAAAATTAAAATGATTCATATGCAGTGCTACAATTGTACTAATAAGAAATAAGCAAGTTCTTTCCATCTGTGAAAATCAAAAGCATAAAATCATATGGCCCAGGATTGGCCACTTCCCCAAAGGGGCAATAAAGGTGGAAGGGTGGAAGATTCCATCCATCCTTGGTCATTTCTGTGCTTCTCGTGAAGGAAAAAGGCTTCTTTTCCTTCCTGGCAACTGTGGAAATTAACTCTATCTTCTTCCATCAATTCTCAAAAAAAAAACAAAAAAAAAAACCCCAGCCTGCTAGAATTCTAGCCACCTGAGTTTCTATGGGAAGGGAAAGTTTCCTTGTCCATTTGGCTGCTAGCTTCTTAGCAAGCTAGAAATCTTGTCAGTTTCAATACCAAGCTAGCTTAAAGAAATCTGCATTAATGTACATAGAATAGTGGTTTTGGATTTCAGAACCGAAGGGAAGGTGCATCCTTTCCCATAGACAAGGCAGCCAAGGGCATTTGAGAAGTTGCGCCATTTCCTCCCAGGACAAACAGTGCAGGGAGAGAGTAACTTGGCACTTCCATTGCCCAGAGAAGGAGTTGGTGCAGGAAGCTTGCTCTCCCCTCCCTGTCAGGACATCCATCAGTCTCAACTGCCAACTGCCCTAGAATTGGAGAGCTTATGGAAAGCACATTCTGGCCTTTAGCACTGCTCAGGAGACTCAGACTCAACAAGGCTCATACCCGTTTGACTTGTATGGACTTGGAACATAAGTCAGATCAGGCCTGGTTAGGACTTGAATGGTAGACTTCCGAGGAGTAGCAGGGTTGTATGCTAGATGGAAATCAAAGGACATCCTGAAATGAGGCAATCCCAAAGCATATGTACACTGCTGCCAGGAAAACTGCATGGGCGTGACCATCAAGTCAACACAAGTCAGGTTCGACTTGAAGGAAACTTTATCTAGGGGACCTAGACAGTGTGTGTATGTATGCATGTGGAAGAACACTGATGGGTGATACCCAGAACAGCAGCCCTGGAAGTTTGTTCAGAACAAAGCAGAGTGTTCTGCAGTTCAAGATTATATCATACTCTCTGGGGGATAAATGTTAACAGACTGGCAATGGAACCTGAATTTGCTTGTTTTCCTTTTCATTCACCGTTCCTTATTGCTTTTGTTTCTTGTCTATTTCTGACTCAAATTCTCTATGGGGCACAAGCAGGAATCTTCTTGAAGAAAGAGTCACCAGAAACCGTACAAACAAAATTCCTGCGATCAATTCTAGCAGCACCAGGCAGAACAGCAAATGCCCAGATGAGACTAGAAACAGGAATGCCTCAAATACTGGTTAGGGCCTGGAAGATGATGTTAACCTACCGATTGATTGATTGATTGATTGATTGATTGATTAAAATTTGTATTACCGCCCATCTCCCCCATCGGGGACCCTGGGCGGTTCACAATAAAACATAGTTAAAAACATAAATAGAAATTTACAATATTAATAAATAATATAAAATCCAAGCATAAAAGATGTTAAAGATGGTACTACTGGCGGGGTTTCATGGGACCAGCCATCCTCAAGAGGAACTGTTGGCATTTCCCTCCCAGGCAAGCCAGCAGAACCAGGTCTTTAAGTCTTTTCGGAAGGTCGGAATATACAAACATTCATTCATTCTTTGGGGTATAAATGTTAATAGACTGGCAATGGAACCTGAATTTGCTTGTTAAAACCTAACCCTTATTGCTTTTGTTTCTTGTCTATTTATGACCCCGGCAAAGCAACTGTTTTATCTTTTAATCTCTGTGTAGCAATTACAAAAGTTACGTGTTATATATGTGATTAGTAATACTATTGGTCACTTTAACAGAAATTAATGGAAGATCTAAAAAAGTTCCGGGGGTATATTGACACCTCGACCAGCTGCTGCCTCATTATACTTATGAGCCATGGAAGACAAGATCATATTTTTGACCAGGATTGGAAAGAAATCAATCTGGATGAAATATTTTCACTCTTCAACAACAAAGAGTGTCCTAAGCTCCAAGGAAAGCCTAAAATGTTTATAATTCAAGCCTGCCGAGGAAGTGAGTATACCTCGGAACTGTTGCATGCATTCAAAAATATTGTTATTAATATAATTAAGACATTTCTGATTTTTGCCAACTGATTGTTCTTTTTGTACTTCTGGTGCGCTATACAGAAATTTGAGGTCCACACATGAAGTTCAAAAGAATAGATCAGAAAATTAATCTCTGGGCATGGAAAATTGCTGGCACATAAATGGGCAACAGTATTATCTATTAAGTATTAAGTATTAATTAATTAATTAATTAATTAATTAATTAATTATTAAGTATTAAGTAGTATTATCTATTAAGGGAAAATGTGGCTCACTTGTTTTTTGCTTAGCATGTTGTGTCAACCCATCCAATTGTCACCTTCAGTTGATTGTGGTTAAACATACTAAAGTTTACCAGTTGTGAACACAACCAGAGTCCACAAATAGTGAGGAAGGGCTTTCGTGCTGCAAGTCAGGGAAAGACATTGATGTGTGAGAGCGCTTCCTCATAGCCTCATAAGAGCCAGATGTGATGGAATGTGAGGGTGGCCTTGGAAGACGAGGGAAGAGACGCCACCTAGGGAACGATCAGAGGAAGGAGCCTGCAACAGAGTAACAGCCACAGAAAGCAACTTAGGAAGGACACGCCCTAACTACTCAGGCGGTAAACAGGGAGCCGGGAGATTTGTACTTTCAGACTTGCAAGATTCTGTTATGTAGCCTTACAATAAAGTAGAATTAGTTCATCTCGTCATGTTTCCTGTCTGGTTTACCTGGGAGGGCTGACATCAGCCTTATAAAAAGGTGGGGAATGATGAAAAGAGCCTGAAAATCTCTTGTTACAAGCTGATATAAACCTGTCTAAAATAAACGAATGAAGAAGCTTTTGCTACTGGCTATGAAGGTTCTCAGTCATCCAGGTGGAATTGTCTGTAGCTTGAATCATGTCAACTGGATTAATCCAGTTGACATGATTCAAGCTACAGACTTTTGCTACTGGGTTTCTCCTACAATGGTGGCTTGACCTGGCCCTTGGTTCTTAAGACTCTCCTCAGCACAACTAACTTGTGGGTATGCAGAGTAGGCAATATGCCGTTCAAGTGCTTTTTGAGTCTCTCAGCTCAAGGCTCTTTAGGCTATAACCATATTTTCTTATGGTAGTTTTTAATCGATTCTATTCCATTGAACACACATTCCCCAGAGGCCTCTATGGTCTGAGGTGAGTTTATTCTTTAAGTGAAGTGAGGGAAATAGCAGTTAATAATACCGAAGACATCACTCATATGATGAACAAACACTCATTGTCTCAAACACATTTTTCACTGTACTGATAGGCTTAGCAAGTAGAAGAAATTGGCTACTTACTGCAATGCTGCAGTTGTGCTAGAAGCCACAGTCAACTGTTTTCTACTCTTTATGCTTTCTTGTATCCATGTTTGCTTTCCAACAGTCTACTGCAGAGCTTTCCAAACTTTTCATGTTGGTGACACACTTTTTAGACATGCATCATTTCACGACACACTCTTACAGCAGGGCAACATTTTGCGACACTCTTACAGCGGGGCATAAGGCAGGCACTAGGACCTGCGTGGAATCACAGCAGGTTTGGAGGCAGCAAGGCACAAGGCAGGCACTAGGACCTGCACGGAATCCTGGCAGGGCTCGGAGGCAGCAGCAGCCACGACACACCCAGACACTGCAGCCGACACACTAACGTGTCCCGACACACAGTTTGGAAAGCTCTGGTCTACTGAGTTGAAAAAAAACTTGCTTACTTGGATTTAATGTGTATAGAATTACAGCCTTTAATACACAGGCTCCCTCAAATTTGAGCCTTGGCAAACTTGAACCCCCTTTTCCTTAATCCATAATCACCAAAAAAAGTTTGTTAGGTTTATGAGCATTCTACTATCCTGCCTTTGGCACTGAGTGAGAATTCCTCTCCCCAGCTTATTTCTAGCTTTAATTCAAGCTAAAGAAGAAGTTTACCTGAAAGAAGCTGTGAACATTTGTGTCATCCCTTTGAGGTAGACTAGACTTGAACACCAAAGTTATGAATACTAAAACTACTTTTATTATAGGGTTACAGTAACAGAATCTTCCAACTCTGAATGTGCCTCCCCCCTCCTTGCCTTTATCCTAAAGAGAACTAGGGAGGGTTAAGTCAGACATTTTCTCAAATTACATTCCTACTTTGGACTCAGATTTTTCTTATCTGACCATTGCCTTGGCTGCCGTTCTTCTTCCTGTTCCTCAAGTTATTCTCACAGCCCATTACAATTTGTTGCTGACAGCTCTGTTCCATGATTGGTTGGAATATTCATGGATATTCTATAATATCACATCAACTTCTCCAGTCAGTTTGTTGACCCTGTTGAGTGAAGTATTCAATTCAAGGTATACTGAAGGACTTGATTACCATGATGTTAGTGTTCATACAAATTCAGTGACAGCAACTGTATGGTTTTAATTACAAGTATTGCCATCTTGTAACACAGATGTCAAAGACTATGGAGCAGTAGAAGCAGATGATAAGACTGAGAAATTTAAGGAAAAGCGGAAGCTGCCTACAGCCAGTGATTATTTTATTGTATATTCCAGTCAAAAAGGTAAGAGTAAATCAAAGGACTGCCATCAATGAGCATATTGTATATATACCCCAACCCCATTGACAAAGAACTTCAAGTTCCAGAGTACTTAGACTGCAACTGTTTTCCATAATCATGATTAAGCCCCACTGTTCTTAATCGAATGGACTGTTGAGTTAACATGGATAGGGTTCACACAGTTAATGTTGGTAAGATTAGGGTGAATTTCTAAAGAGTAATTATGAAGCAGCCGAAGCTGAGAAGAGTTAGAAAGCTTCTCCTCATATATGCTAAACCTTCTTGAGGTATCATTCCCTTGGGAGATTTCAGAAGGCATTGCTAAACTTTTTGAAATTCTATTGTTTGAGGAAAAAATGGGCAATATTCCCAGAAAGACAATTTTTCCTTCTGGCACCTAACTGGCACCTTATGTAACTTAGGGATTACATTTGGCAGTTGCAGGACCCGCTGGATATAGCCCCCCCCCCCCCCAGTGTTTCCCAGGAAGTGTCTACAGCAATACTTTTGCCTGCCCAAACTGAATGAAGTTCAACTAATATTACTGTCCTTCATTTCCTGGAACATTGCAGGGTAGAAATCCAGAAGTAGAGATCCATCATTTCTGGCATATAACTCCAGCTACGACATAATTTTTTTCCAGAAAACATGGTTGTTTTTACCTTCTTGCCAGATTGCAACAGTGGTGGATGACCTTTGCCCCATTTGTGCTAAATGGACATCTCAGCAACCTGCAATACTCACTAACTTTATTAGGAGAACCAGCCAAGTCTCTTTATTCAGTAATAGTGGATGAAAGAGAAGAATAAGGGTATTTGGATGAGGAACCACAAGGCTGGGAGCAGTGTTACCTGAGAGCTCAAACTGGAAGTGTAGTTATGCCTTGTGTTTTTCCACTGAGATTACCCTGATATCTTCGTTCAAGGTTTAAAAGAATGAATGTTCCCTTCTTACTTCCAGAATGTGCTACTGATTCTTTTGTTGTTATCCATTTTGAGCCATCCTGAAAGCCATTAATTGTTCTTCTAAAATTGTGTTTACGTTTTGTTCTGACTTCTATAACTGCTTTTAGGCACAGGCATCAGTTCTCTCTTTTTAAGTTTGGGGCCTCAGTTCATTTTTGTCTTTTAGTTCAGATCAAAGACTGATTCAGGAATCACTTAGCCTCCAAGATCATACATCCTGATCTAGCATTAGGTCTGGATCTTCAGTGTACTTCGATGCTTTTCCCAGGACTAAAGTTACCCATTTTCTTTTCTTAAATTATCTTGTTGCCTCATGAGTAAAATGATCCATTTATCTTGTTAAAATAATCACAAAAATAACGATAAGCACCAAGAAAACCAGTTTCTCCTTGCTGTAGAAAGCCTCTCTTAGGGTACGCATACTTTAAAAAAAAATTGGGTGATTTAGAAATGGGGTGGCTGGTCTTAATGTCCCTTTAAGGCTACAGCGCGGCTTGGAAATGGTGACGCCCCAGCCTCCCGGCAGCTCTTACTAGTCGAATGCGAATGCTGTTTGCAATCTTCTGGCTGCAAGCAGCCATCCGAAGGACAAATGGGGTGATTCCGAGTGTTTTCCTTTCCCCGGAAAAACGCTCCTGGGCTTCAGGAAAAACCTGCCTGAACCCGAAAAAATTGCCGCGTTGTCAGTTCTGCCCGCGGAGCCTGCGGGCACAGCTGTTCAGACCGCCATGTCCCAACTGGAAGTCCTCTAGCTTTACAACATCTTGATCCTGTAGGTCTGCTCTAAAGCAAAATGGTCTTTAGTTCATATTCCCCTCAAAATGCTTTGCATATCATCCCTTAGAAGTGGGCTGATATTCCAGTTGGCTGATTTACACAGCAAAATTTCCTCACACATCAAATCTGAATTTTAGGTCCATGTATTGGAAAGAAAAGGCTATATTCGAAAACATCATTCCATAATATACACAAAAAGTAGAGACACAATTTTGATTCACTTCAGTTCCATTAATATTATTGGAATGTCCAGAAATTGATTAAAAAGGCCTAACAAGCCACTCTGCTTTTCTTATTTCAAGGATTCGTGTCTTTACGTCATGATGTTACAGGCTCAGTAATGATTACTGCTATGGATGAGGTATTTTCAGCTCATTGGCAGAACTGGCATATTGGGGATCTTTTCACAAAGGTAAACTTATATTAATTGGGTGTCCACAAATTATGAAAACCTGTTCTTTATTTCTCATTTATAAGCAGATAAAGGTGATACTGAATTCCTCTGCCTCTTTATAGCCCAGAAGGATTCCATCATGTCTAAGAGAGCAGCGTGGAGAAATCTGTTAGATATAAGCTAGCTGAGTATAAGCAAACCCTGTACATATAAGCAAGCTCTCTGAATCCCAGTCTATTTGACCATTTCAATATTCCATTCCTGAATCTGTGGCCAATATCTTTTTGCCAGCACTTTTCAAGGAGGAGGATTAGTTATCTTAGTATGGTTTTAAGCCTGGGTCTGCATAAAATCTGTTTCAGTCACCTAGGTGGACAGTCTACGCTGAAAGTTGGACAGTCTGTACATACCTGTGTTGGCTATGCTGGATTACCTGCAATCTGTTTATACCATGGCTGTCCAACGTTTTGGTAGATAAGAACCATATGCGGGCTTTGCATGATGCATTGGGTGCCATAATCCTCAAAATCTGCCAGGGATGATGACGGTGATGCTATGATATCAGTGAGCCTCAGGGCATCAGTCTTATCCCATAAGTTCCTCCTGAAAAGCAGGGAAAAACAGCTTAATTTGGGAGGGGGGGAGATCAGGATTTTGAAGGCAGAACGGGTTCCTCAGGCCTCTGAAAGACTTAGGGCATCCATTTTATCCTTTCAAACCTCTGCAAATACAACAGAATATTTGATCATTTGAGCCTCAGTCAGATGGGGTGGGGGCCCAGGGAGTCACAATGAGAGTCCTAAAAGACATAAGCATCCTTTGGGGCACTGACTGCTCAGTCCTGATTTAAAAGAATCTCAGGCACAGCTGAGGAAGACCTCTGTCTGGGACTCAGGAGAACCCCTGCTCACCAAAGCAGAGAATTCTAGCTTAAATTGGCTAATGCTTCAGTTTAATATGAAACCACATCATATGTTCTGTTCAGTATGCATTAAGACCTCTTGTGCAGCTCATATTCATTCAGTACACCACTATTCTGGGCTAAGGTGTCAACATTTACTTAGCTGTGCTTCATCTTCTCTCCCAGTAGACTTTTGACTTAACAAATGTACATCCCATTCCTTCATTAAAAGGCAATGTCTATTATTACTTCACTTGCTCCAAAATGTGGTAAACCAGGCCTGCTCTGTTGGAGAACTTTTACGGTCATTCTACTGAGTGATATCCATCTCCTGGTCCTGAAGAAATGGCTCCATTGTTCCGTCCCCAAAGTTAAAAATAGATAACAATATTTACTATATCATGATCAGTAATCAGATTTTGAACAATTGCATACAGCTCTGATTAGCCTGGCTTAACAGATCCTTATTTAACATATTTATTTTATTTCTATTAGTACCAATCAAAGAGAAATACTAATATTTCTATTAGTATTTATTAATTCTAGTAAGATATATAACTGCAATGTCCATAAGAGAAAAAAAATGGGAGGAGAAAGAAAAAACAAAAGTAGAAGAAAATACTTCAGAGTATAATCTTTCAGTTGGCTTTTAGTTACATTTTTGCCTTTCTGATTTTTTTTTCAGGTTAACAGCAAGATGGTGGAACAAGAATTTGTGGTATCAGATGATACAGTGGATACAGATACAAGTGACACAGTGAAAGTCTGTTTAGTAATGGAATCCACTCTTACCAAAGCTGTATTTTTAAAATAAATTTCTTATATAAGTTAATGTGGTTGGACAAGAACATCCATTTAGTCTTTTAAAGTAGATTTTAAATTTAATAGCTACATTAGAATAGGTACCCATTTATATTTCTTGTTTTCCACAAAATGGAGATCAGATAAGACGTTGAGAGGGAACTTTTCCTATTAAAGTCAACCTCATATTACATAAAGCTAGACGGGTTCAAGGCTAGAGATCCAAATATAACTAAGATATAATCCTCCTAGAATGGGACTGAGGGACCAAATATTATGGATTTGTAGGTAAATCACAAGAACCTGACTGTTATGAATGACAAAGTGGGCTTTGATACAAACCCAGGATTATCCAAAGTTTAGGCAATTTTGGTTTAATTTTGGCAGGTATTATAGTTTTGTTATAAAAGGCTGGCATTTTATTCCATGGGAAGTGTGGCCATCTCTCTTTTCTTAATTAACATCTGTGGCTGAACTAAAAATCAGCACATTTTGTGGAAAAGATTTTATATGATCAAAGTAGGCTGGACCTTTCTTAGTTTTTAGCCACTAAGACTAAATTTTAGTCACTAGGAGTATAATGTTAAAACTGAAACAAATGAGAGCATATTTACTGCTGGTGTAATCTTTATAATGCTTTTGTTTGTTTCAGTTTTATCATTATACTCATTCATTTAATTCTCTTTCTTGATCTGTTTAAGTTTTTCATTCACAAGAGCAATAGCTGCCATATTGTTCTTTTTTTTAATAAATTTTATTGAGTTTTAAATACATATTAAAAGTTAAAGCAAGAAATAAAGATAGAAATTCAAAGTAAGAAAAAAGTAAAGAAAAAGTGAAGTCAAGAAAATAATAAACAAAAGAAATATAGAAAATAGATAGCCTCCCATCTATCTTTGGTCTTTAAATACAATAATTTGCCTTAAATGTTAGTCTTTCATTCAATATACAAGAACTTTTCTTTGTCATATACACTTCCATTTCTATAATCCAATCTTCTGGTCTTCATGTAAGTTTCACCTTTCTTGCAATTCTCCAATTATCCATCTGTGGTTTCCACTCCTTAGGATAATATCCATTTAAGTGTTCTTAGCTATATCAATTTAATGTTTTTTATTCACTCTTTCCATTTTTACGTCTATATTTATATCCTTAATAAAGTCATATTGGTCTTAAATCATATGTATAACAAGTAAAGGCCTTATTTTAATTCTAATAAAATACACTATATTCTATTCATATATATCCATAAAAATAACATTATTTAAACTACAATTATACTATATTCTACTTCTTCCTACATATTTACCTAATTAACAATTTTTTATAACTACATATTCCACTAATACATAACCTAACAACAATTCTCATAATATTCATACATATAATTATAAAAATATGTCATCCTGTAATAATATTAGTTCTAATTCCAACTCATCATCCCATCCCAATGGTATATCTTCTCATACATGGATCTCCATAAAAAAAATAGTAATCTATAACATCAACTTATATTTATATCACTAATTTCAAAATCCCATATCCTACAATTAAAATACCACATTTTTATATCCATACAGTTTCTCATATCAACTTTACTCTATGTCCAATCCAAATCCATGATTCCCTTAACCTTATGTCCCACATTATACTAAATCTCATATTCAGGTTATACCAAAATCACAGTATGCAACCTGTTTTGTTCAATATCTCATGTTCTTAACCTTTCCCGATATTTCACAATAGCTATCTATTTGCATGTTAAAATATTTCTGTCTCAACTGCCACAATGTGTTTATACCCAAGTTGTAATGTGTAACCTGTTTTGTTGACCATTTCATGTAAAATATCAAAATCTTCTGAACCAATGTATTCAAAATCGCCTTTTCTTGTTTCTCCACTATGTCAAAAGAATTCTCTTCCATTTCTAAATCTATCTTTTGTTCCAAGTCTATCAATAAAAGTTCCAGTGATTTCTTAATTTCTGAAAGAGTTTCACAAAATTCTTTTTTAAAATCTTGAAGTACTGTTGAAAATGCCATTTCCCCCCCACCCCCTCCTTCTTTCAGGCTGCCGTAGCCAGCTGTTCTAGTCAAAACAAGCACTTTCCCCAGGGAGTGAGAAGTCAGCTGATCTATTCGGATGGAAAGTTACCAGCAGATTCAGTCTATTAAGTAAAAAGTTTTTAAAATAAACGATGAAAAGTTCCAATAATTCCAAATTAAGGAAAAATCCACTCTAGAAAAAATAGAAAGGTGAAAAGAAAAAAAAATGCAGACGTTTCACTATGCTTCCAATATAAAGTCCATCATATTCCACCGTAATTACTATATCAAAGAAAGCACAAAATTTGCCAACATTTTGCACAAAGTCCAGAGATAGATCCTAGATAATATAACAGTCTTTTCTAAAAAAATTTTTTAAAAAGTAATCTAAAAGCTGGCTTTAGCTCTAAGATACGATTCCCTATAAGAGCTTGAAGTATACTCCAGTCGTCTACTGCTTCCAGCCTCTTGCTCTCTCCACGGTGGAAAAACAACAGAAAAAGCGGGGGGGAGGCAATTCCAACGACCCTGTGATCAATCTTCCGATTCTCCCCTCTCCAGGGAGAAAATTCCAGTGGTCTTATCTTATCTATAGACCACTGAAAACAGGGAAAAGCTAGCCAGGTCTTCAGCTCTCTGAAAAACTCTGACTCATCGAACTGCTAGTCCGGCTTGGAGTCAGCTGCCATATTGTTCTTAAAGTATTTTTTAAAACGTTCTTTAAAATGGTAATCTAGGTGCCTGGTTTACAGTTGATTTTCTTCTGATATTTCAACTCATACATTAAATGAAGAAAAAAATGGATCAGGCCTGGTCTTTTACTTTCTTAAATCAGTTCCTAGAGTAGAACCTTGGAAGAATGTAAGAACTACTACTGCCAATAAACTATTTTGCAATGTCTTTTGTTTATAAAACATCATTTTGCAGTGTTTTCTGTGTTTATTTTTTTCTCTACAGAATATAATAAAATAATTTATACAGTGGGGTTGTACTTTGAAACACAATACTTAGAGTTATGTTGAATGTTTTCATGGGTGAAGTTTAAAATTATTGTTTATTATGTTGTCCATATGCAAGTATGAATTTCATCCTTTTTATATTATAGTTTCATGATCTGCCAAAGAAAATATCTCCTAGTAACATATAGAGCAATTACGGTGAGAGGCCTAGGTTTTTCTGACCCTACAGTATATGTGATCTTGGTTTGTCAAATAAAGGAAGCTTCCTCTTCTGTCAGACAACATGTCAGTTTCTACTATAGTTTCTACTATATGGAGAGACCAGTGGTAAATACCAAGCCTCCAATCAAAACTGGAGTTGGGGGAAGGTGGGGGGAATCAACATCTGCAGAATCTAGAAAATTCATCAAAATGATGAAAGATCATCATGCCATCACGATGCAAGCTCTACTCCTGATGTTTGTTCATGAGACATTGTGACACCTGTATAAAAGGGACACAGCTTGCACATTTCCTCATTTGCCCTTCTCTCTTGATGTCTAGAAGGAGGCAGAGGTAAACTACTACTAATTTGTGTACAAGAAAAATCCATGGACAGGTTGATGAGGTCCCCAGGAATTGATTTTGACTCAACAGAGACTACCTTCTTTAAAATTATAGAAATGCATTTATCATTTCTTGCACTTAATTCACATTTGGTTGAATTACAGAGCCACTTGCTGTAGTGCAGTTACAGCCATGTGCTTGAGGCCTATTTATGCATAATCTTTAAACATAAAAATAGCCACATTCATGTGTAAAGAAAAGAGTAGAGTGCAACCAAGGTGAATCTAAAAAGAGAGGACCTTTGGCCTGAGTTTTGACCGATACTTGAAAGTCCCTATTAACTTAAAATATTTTAATCCTACCTTATAGTGTATGCATTCTTGTTTTGTTATTTTTATTATTTTTATTTTTGAATTTTGCCACCGCCCATCTCCCCCAAAAAGAGGGACTCTGGGCGGTGTCCCTTTTTATTAAGCCTGAAGGCCTCAGAATTTGGAAGCAGCTTGATTGTCTCTACCTACTTTGAAGGGTACACTACTGTTCTTTTGATTGACAATAATGGTAACTAAGATGCTTAAGGAGTGATGTAAGCCCAAGATGGGCAGCCACCTTTGTTTTTCACTTTTCTTCCCTCCATTCCCAACTATGATAGCTAGTAAAATTATCACTCATTATTATACAGATGGAGGTAAAACAACACTGTGATTACTGCATTAAGAACAGAAGCTGTATTCTGCAAAAGGAAGAAAGAAGGGAGGAGAGAAAGAAAAATTGAATTTTCATGAGACAGTAACAATAACAACCTGGCCTGACAAGACCAACAAAAAGTAAACGCTGCCTGTCATATCATCTGAAATCAGTGACCTAGCTGGATATAAAACAAAATATTGCAATTTATTTCTTATCTCTTAAGAGAAGTAATTTTAGAGTTCGGAAATAGGAATAATCTTAGGAACAGGAAGTAAGAGGAGGATGTACAGTAGATGGCATCTGGATGTGATTGCTCTTCCTGTTAGTTCTCCCAACCACATGCATTTTTTGTTCTTCGTTTTTTGCTTCAGTGTGGTCATGGAGCTATCAGCCATGGTCTTCTGGATATTGGGTGAGCAGCAGAGTTTTGCAAGTTTTCCCATGGCTTGCATTGGGAGTTTTTCTGCAGCTACTGGAGTTGGCTTGTGGTGACAGAGACCCAGCCACAGAAGAAGGTGAAGAAAGTGGAGGATTGCAGATTGTAACAGCTACTGGTAGTAAGGGACATATGGTATATCCATGCATGACCAAGTCCCGCCAGTCCCCTGGTTTGGCACTTCTTATTCCTATAATCTGTTAGGACAAAGATCTTGCAGCTCCCAGCATTGGGAGCACATAGCATCAATAATGCAGGCCTTGCACCAGCTGCTGATTGGTTTCCAAGTACAATTTAAGCAAAATCTTACCAGTTTGGAAGTGGCATATCTGAGATCTAAGGGGGATATGACATCCATGAAAGCTCAGTCTCAAATTTGACAAAGGCTTGGAAGCATTGGAAATAATTATTTGTATTTCCTATGAAACCAGAATTAAGACTTTAGAAGAAAATGATCAATCTCAAGATAAACTCATTACAAATTTACCACCCAAATTTCTTAAAGTACAGGGCAACTTACCAGAAATAACTTAAAAATAATTAACCTACAGAAGCCCTTGTTAAACTACATGGAAGTCTCACTGCTGGCTGACTTTAAACTTGGGATAATGGATGCTTACAGACCAAGAGCCAAAGGCAATCTCTCATGGAGATCTGCTCCTATAATTATTAAATTTCTCAAGCCTAGCGCTAGAGTTCATCTTTTACAATTTTCAAGACAACTGAAACACTGTAGAGGTACAATTCAACCAATCAATCAATCAATGAAACAAACTTTATTATGGTTCATAAATCCAGACTGCATAAAAGGAAACACAGTATATAATACAAAGTACTACAGTATATAGCATGCATAGTAAAAAGGCCTCTAATTGTGCTTAGTTTACTTTGCTGTGCCAGCATCTTGGCTTCAATGAATTTCAAGTTAACCAGTACATACTAGAACATACAGAGTGAGCCTCCAGAGAAAAAGAAAGGATTGCTGCTGAATTCCTTTCAGCTTTCACAGAAATCTGGGAGATATGAGTGTATTGCTTCCCTGAATAATGTAGCATGAAACCCAAGTACTTAAAACAAGGAATTCCTTCCATTTGGGTCCTTCAAGGATCTGACATAGTTTTTTGAAGCCCCTTGCAAAGGCATACCCTTTGTTTTCTCATAGGTAATTTGTAAATAGTGTTCCCTACAGAAATGGACCCGTGGTCCCATGGCTCTTCTAAGACCTACTGGTGTCTGCGATATTATAACAGCATCATCTGCATAAAGCAGTATAGATATAGATCTATTAGTCAGTTTTGGGGGAAGAAACTCTTCCTTGCTCAGGAGCCTTGTTTAATCCCCTTGCTGGTTGGGCTCATGTTTAAGTGGTGCCCGGCTATAGTGCATCTCACCGTCAAACTGGTGTTCTTATGGAGTGCCTGTAATACTGTGAGTATCTGTCAATTGTAGATGCTTTGAATTTGTTCCAAATAGTTTCTCTAAAGATGGAGTCAAAGGCCTTTTTGAGATCTATAAATGGCAAAAAGGCATCATTTAGGTGGCTGAGTGTATTTTTCAGTCATATGGGAGAGTTTCAGTCCTTGATCAAACACAGAGCAACCTACCTGTTCAGACTACTATCTTGGATTAATTTTGTAGTTCTGATTCAGGACCAGCTCTATCACTGCCTGTTCTATATTTGCTAAGATACCAGGCTGCTGTCTACAACTGCAGCTGAGGTTGCTAGTCCACTCCAGGTATAAACTAGGATGTTGAACTGTCAAAGCATGTAAAGTAAAATCTGAGATGAATTTGGAGAAACAATTTTTTGAGGATGCGTATATATATTTTTAAAGATTAGCAAACATTAGAAAAAATTCTTAGAACTTTTCATTTTTAAATTGAAAATTTCTCATTCTTTTCAGAGAAAATCCAAGGATTCCAAAAAGAAAAAGAAAAAAAAAGCCAGACACAGGCTTTCATGAGACTTCAGGAAATACCAGACCACAACAAAAGCATGCAGTACCCAACATCCCCATGCTTGTGATTGTTAATGTAGGCAAGATTGTCTGAGGAAGCAATTTGTTTCCACTGCTGATTTTGCAATGGAGAAATAGAGCATTTATATAAATGCTGGCTGTAAGCTAAAGCAGGTGAAAGACTCGTCCAAACCAGACTTGAAAGCTATATTTTTTCACAGCAAGACAGAACTGCTTAAGGTAAGACTGAAATCTCTGTACAATATCTCAAAAAAGAAAACTAGGGGTTTTCCCCCCATTTTTTTTCCTGAGGCTACCTCCAAAGTACCTACCTCCCATAATCTGGATCCTACTCAGCAGGTACTGTAGATTAATCATACTTTAATTGATTAATTGGCTATAAACTTGCATACAGTTAATTGATTATAAATTGAATACAAGTAGAGCAAGGGGTTCTGAAGCAAGGAACATACATTGCTTGCATACAGTACACTATCCTTAACAGCAATATATTCTTCTTCAGGGAAGATGAAGGAATTGTCTGTTTTAAAACAGTCTTACAATCTTCAATCTTGTTAAAGTTTTTAATAGTGGAATTATATAATACTGGAATTATATATCCTGCTGCCAAAATTTTAAACTATGGGCTCATATTGGAGAGCATGCACAATAAGTTAAATTATTTGTCAAAGATACCACTAAAGTATAATGTGCAACCCATAGTCTCTATATACTGTTAATTCCTATACATTATATAATGACCTGTTTACAATTTGAAATTGAAAGCAGATTTAGATGTTTTGACTGAAGCTGATCTTTTCTGGTGTTACAATCCATGGGCAGAAAATAAATTATACTACTTCATTGATGTATAACTGTTTCCAAACTATATCCAATATGAACTACTGTTTCTTTTTCTGCAGTTTGCTAGTTTTACAAAATAAAGGTAAAATATAAGTATTCTATTTACGTATTTATGCCTGTGTGTGCTCTGTGCACATCTGTTAAGAATCTGGAGGAAGCAAGTAGAGAACTTTCCCTTCACCTTTTCTTCATAGTTGTGCCTTTCTTTGCTTCCTCTTTTGTGGTTTATAGTGAAACATGGTACGTAATATTGCTTGGATGTTTAGCATGAAGGCCCAAACTTGAGACTGGAATTAGTCTTTTCTGCACTTCTCTGCATCTGTGTGAAAATGTGGACTTCTTCTTCTTAAGAGTTCTCTATCATTACACTGTAATTGTTTCCCACCCATCCCCATCTAATCTCCATCAAACTATTGATGCATCTGATTTTTATACAGCTGGCTGGGAGTTATTTAGAATGTATACATTCAAATATGGAAGCAAAAGTGAATGTAAAGTTATATTTCCTTGAAGAAAACATAGTTGCCTGCATAAACCCAATCTCAGCTTCCTGTTTTGGAAGTGTCATTCTTTGATCAAATCTGACTCAGAATTGGTGTATTCAGGGAAGTGGCACAGTATGTCATACATATTAAGTTTCATCAGCCTAAATATATGTAGTTTTTATTTTATGAAAAATAAAATCTTTACAAAATGAATGATGGAACATTACCTTTCCACTGCATCTTATTTATGACAGCACTATCTATCTATTGAGCTGTCATGGAAATGTAGTATTTCACCATTATTGGGCCAGTCCCTCTCTCTCAGCCCAACTCACCTCACAGGGTTGTTGTTGTGGGGAAAATAGGAGGAGGAAGGAATATTAGGTATGTTCGCCGCCTTGAGTTATTTATAAAAATAATAAAGGTGGGATAAAAATAAAATAAACAAATAATTTAATAACAGCCCCTTAAAGCCTGGAGACAGCTTTCAGTGTGAGCTGAAGGCCCTTTCAAAGACACAGAGGATCATATGTGGATCTTTCCAGGGTCATAGTGGGGGCTTTCAGGATGGAAACTCCTCTGCTGTGGAATTCCTCTCCATCAGTGCAGGGACAATCCCATCCCATCCAAGCTCCTTCTGTTAGTCATTCTTTTCCTTGACATTTGCCTTCTGCTGCAAGCTCTTTTTTAGATGTGTCATGTCTTATGTGTTTGACTCGTTAGTCAAAATAAAACCATTAAACAAAAGAACAGGGGAACCTGTTGTAGCCTAAAGGCTCTGTAGGACAGACAACTTTTAAGAAGCAAGCTGAAGGGCATTTGAGAGCTTTCATCTGCAGTGAAGACAGGCCTCCCCAGAACTGTTGCCATCCAAAAGAGTTGGGCTTTAATACTAGAGAAGGCTTAGGGGAGCTTCTTGTTAAATTTTGGGAGAATAGCAAATCCCTGGTTTTAAAAAAAAATGTTTGATAACATATCACATTGCAACCATGGAGATAATGTGGAGAGAAATTCTGAGGAAGGATCTGTTAACAACAGCCTGGTTGCATCCACAGGGGTGAAGGAACTAAGGCAGTGCCACAGGCGCCACAGGTCAGTCCTGCACAAGAGATGCCAGCAAGGCAGCACTTGAGGAAGAAGTTGAAGTGGCATTAATCTCTCCTGCCCCTCTGACTAACTTGATTCCAGATGAACAGCAGCAAGAGAAACAGAAGGTCTTATTTTTCAAGACCCTAAGTAAAGACTTTTCTCACCAACTTTTCTTTTGCTTCATTGTGGATAGTCCCTTTATTAACAAACTGAGAGCTTACCTCTGACTTCAATTGCCGTGACCCCTGGCCAGCAGAGCAGACACTTCTGTTATTTTGTATTTTGAAATAACAGAGAAGTCTGTTTACCAGTGGCAAAAACAGGAAGAGAGTAGATACCACAAACCACCCTTTTACCCCTCGTAGTGTTTCTACAGGAAATAGATACCAGAACACTGGATTCAAGGCTCTTCCTTCTCCTCAAGAATTCATGAATTCAGTTCCAGCACCTGCCACTTAGTTGAAGCCAACAGGACAGGCGGGAAAAAGAACCATCAGAGGAAACAAAAAAGGCCATACAAACACTCAGGATGCTTACTCTTGCTAGCAAAAAACAGCAAGGGCTAGGAAATGAGGGGCTGAGAAGCACATGGATAACCAATTAGCATAGGCAAATTAGATGCAAATCTAAATCCCTTTTTATCTTCTTTTTTAGTGATGATCACCCTATTCAGAGAGTGGATTTATAGCTAGGCTGTACTACTTGAGAGCATGGGGATCTTCTATTTCCATGTTTTTTCATAAATTTCCTACACAAAGAAAACAAGGCAATTGTAAAAGTGGGAAAACAAGAGCAACTGTAACACAACTGTAATGCAACCAACTGTAACACAACCAACTTAACACAACTAGTGGCAAACTCCAAGGTTCCCAACTATGATCAGGGGGTGATTTGGGGTATCAATAAAAAGCAGCAAATAGTATTTAACGCATTAAGTAGCAGTGTCTCGCTGACCATATCTGGCCTCAGAAGCTAAGCAGAGTTGAACCTGGTGTGTACTTGGATGGGAAAGCACCAGAGTATTCCAGGGCTGTAGGCTAAATTGGGAAGTTGAAAAACATCTTGGAAGAAATCAATGGCTAATCAAATCCATACTGTAGGCAAGAAAACTGCACAGGTAAGTCTGTGAAACTAATAGAAGTTGAGTTTGACACTGCATATTTACCTTCTAAAATTTATGAGTATTGTATTTCTGTTGCTGGGGGGAGGAGTGACATTTGTGAAATCTTCTGCTTTAAGCACAAATAGCTTGACTTATGCATCTTGACTAGGGGTTTCCTGCTGCTCCATCTCAAGAAGCAGGAGACTTTGGGACAGGCCAGGAATAGAGAAATGACACAAAATTGTAAGGCCAGTGTGCTGCACCTCCCATCATCCCCATCTGCTGATCCAATTGGCTAAGGCTCAAGAAATGTAACAATTTCCAGAGGTCCATATGTTGCCCATCCTGCTTTAGGGGATGCAAAGAAAAACGTGTATTTATGGCACTTATTGCATAATACAGATATCCTTTTGATCCTTACTTAAATGTGTGTGTCTATACAAACTCTGCATCTTCACCAGTGTTTTATATACAGTATATCATAATATACATACAGTGTATCCATGTCATTTTTTTTTATTTTGTTGGCATCAATACAGAAGTCATTTGCCACTGCCTTCTTCTGGGATGTTGTTTTTGCCTTCCAGTTCACACAATGGCCTTGGGATTCACTGAGTATCTCCCATCCACTACTAACCAAGCCCAACCCTGCTGCATTTTTCAAGATTAGCCAAGGTTGACTAGGTATTGCTACCTGCTGGAATATTATATTACCTATTATTTTCATAACATGAGACAATGAACATTGGTGAAGCTACAAAAACAGCAGTCACAATATAACCTATTGGAAGGAGCTAAAAGAGAAATCATCCGCCTGAGGCCCCCTGGCCATTTGTGGTCCCCAACTCTTTATTTATTTATCTATTTACTTAATTTTTATCCCTCCTTTATTATTTTTATAAATAACTCAAGGCGGCGAACATACCTAATACTCCTTCCTCCTCCTATTTTCCCCACAACAGCAACCCTGTGAGGTGAGTTGGACTGAGAGTGTGTGACTGGCCCAAGGTCACCCAGCAGGCTTTCATGCCTCAGGCGGGAGTAGAACTCTCAGGCTCCTGGTTTCTAGCTCAGCACCTTAACCACTAGACCAAACTGGCTCAACCACAATGGCCCCAGATCATTAGCAGTTTCCCATGACTTTGAGGCCAGGACATACTGTAGTATAACCCACCCTGCCATGATCTAAATATTGTTGTTGTGGTTTTTAATCAACTCTTCCCACCAATGCAAAAAGAAACACAAAGTCCTGGCCATGTCCATATATGTGACATGTCCTTTCCCATTTCATGTCATGACTCTGCTCACTACAATCCTTGCACACACTAACAAGTTAAATACAACCCTTGGCCATCCAAGGTGATAAATCTGAATAATCAATCAATCAATCAATCAATCAATCAATCAATCCAAAGATTGCCCAGCCTAAAACATGAAACACAGCCCTGCAAAATGTAAGAATAACTAAATCCTTCTAAAATCCATCTGATTTATGGCATTTTCCTTTATATTTTACTCAAAAATAAGTCCCATCAAGTGCAGTGCAATTTACCCCAGAACAAGTACCTGAGCATTTAACTTGTGAAATTAAGTTTGATTCAGTAACTTTTGTTTCCTTGCATGTGTGTCCATGAAAGAAAGGCTAAAAGTGGCTCACTGACGCTTCTGAAGAGCTCTGTAATGTAGGGTCCCTACTAGTACTGTGTATGTCTTTATGCCTAACTATGTTTCTCATTTATATTTTCATTTCAAGCATATATTCACCATGACTGAAGAAGATGCTGAAGTAACCTCTCCATTTGCCTATGAGGAAAATGCCGTTCCATGTGATAAAATGGACATCCAGATGTTTGGACAAGTCTTTCTGCCCATATTGTACGCCCTGGTGTTCAGCATTGGGCTGGTAGGAAATTTCCTGGTGGTTCTTACCATTCTGAAAGCCAGGAACCAAAAGAGCATCACCGATATTTTTTTTCTGAATTTGGCCATCTCTGATCTTCTCTTCGTGATTTCTCTTCCTTTTTGGGCTTCTTATATTATACATGGTTGGACACTTGGGAACATTTCATGCCAAATAGTTTCCTCTTTCTATTCTGTGGGCTTATTTGGTGGCATATTTTTCATCACCATCATAAGCATTGACAGATACCTGGCTATTGTCCGGGCAACATGCATTATGAAAGCCAGGACAGTCACCTATGGATATCTTACTAGTGTTTCAATATGGACCCTGGCAGTTTTCTTTGCAAGTCCCCACTTTGTATTCATCCAAAAGTCTGAGAGCAAATGTACTTCATTGTATCCAGAACACCTTGAAAAAATCTGGCCTGTTTTCAACTACATCGAAATAAATATCATTGGACTTCTTCTCCCAATGTGCATCATAAGCTTCTGCTATCTGCAGATCATCAGAACACTGCTGTCCTGCAAAAATCACCGCAAACAAAAAGCTATGAAAGTGATTTTAGTTGTGGTAATTGTATTTTTTCTCTTCTGGACTCCATATCACATTTCACTTTTTCTGCAGGTATTACGGTACTTTGACTTCTTCAAAGATTGCAGTTCCTTAAGGCTTCTGGATTATACCATACAAGTGACTGAGCCCCTTGCTTTCAGCCACTCCTGTCTTAACCCAATCATCTATGCTTTTGCTGGTGAAAAATTCAGAAAGCACCTTTCCCACTTGGTTCTCAGATGCATTTCATTCACATGTGCCTGTGGGCCTTGTAGCCAGTATCGCAGTGGAGTGTCCACTCCTGTTTCAGAGTTTGCTGTGACCAGCAATCAGACTCAGAACACCAGTGACCAAGATGCGTCTCTCCTTCTTTGACGGTTAACAGTTAAAGGTAAAGGTTCCCCCCGCACATTTGTGCAGTCGTGTCCGACTCTAGGGGCCGGTGCTCATCTCCGTTTGTTAGCCGAAGAGCCAGCGTTGTCCGAAGATGCTTCCACAGTCATGTGGCCAGCATGATGCATGCGGAACGCTGTTACCTTCCCATCGAAGTGGTACCTATTAATCTACTTGCATTTGCATGCTTTCGAATTGCTAGGTTGGCAAGAGCTGGAGCTAGTGCGGGAGCTCACTCCGCACGCAGGGCTAGGGATTCGAACCTCCAAACTTGCAATCTTCCGATCAACAAGCCTGGCGTCTTACCCGCTGAGCCACCACGCCCCTTAACAGTTACATAGTACTGAATATTGGGCATACTGAATGCTGAGCTGTTTTATCCAAACTATAAACATAGACTTTAATGTTCTCAATATTCTTAGCACAACAACAGCTTTTATGTACCATAGTTATGGGACTATATTTCAAGTATTCTTTTTAAAGCCAGAAATATAAACATATGAAATAATATTGTTCTACATTCCTGCTTTTGGTATCAGTTTGGGGCCCCACTTTTATGATGAATAGCAAACAGCTAAAATTAATAACCAATAAATTCTATATTGTTTAAGCAGTTACTGTACATCCTTGTTTTCCACTATTTCTTTTGTTAACATATTCCAAGGGAGAAAAGCTTTATATTGGAATCTCTGGCTGCTTAGAGTACTTCACATATGTAAGTGGAGGGACGTGAAGAATTACTACCAAACAGAGCTATAGTGGCTTGCTATCCGGCAGCTCTTGGTACTATTGTAAACAACTGAAGAATTTGGTACCCTACCCTGTTTCCACTACCTTCTTTTCCCACTCATTTGTGTCCTCTTCTAAGAACAAGAGTTTAGCCATTGCAAAGGAAAGGACAGGGTGTATTTGGATCATACATACACATAATCCAGTAGGAGATGTTTCACAGAATCATAGAAAGTTAGGGTTGGGAAAGACCTTGGAGATTATTCAATCCAAATCCCTACCAAATTCAAGAATCCAACACTAGAACATCTCCAACAAATGGCCATCCAGCCTCTGTTTAAACCAGAGCTTTCCAAACTGTGTGTCGGGACACGTTAGTGTGTCGGCTGCAGTGTCTGGGTGTGTCGTGGTGGCTGCTGCCTCCGAGCCCTGCCAGGATTCCGCGCAGGTCCTAGTGCCTGCCTTGTGCCTTGCTGCCTCCAAACCTGCTGTGATTCCACACAGGTCCTAGTGCCTGCCTTGTGCCCTGCTGCCTCCAAACCTGCCCTGCCAGGATTCCGCGCAGGTCCTAGTGCCTGCCTTGTGCCTTGCTGCCTCCAAACCTGCTGTGGTTCCGCGCAGGTCCTAGTGCCTGCCTTGTGCCCTGCTGTAAGAGTGTGTCGTGAAATGATGCCCTTCTGTAAGAGTGTGTCGCGAAATGATGCATGTCTAAAAAGTGTGTCACCAACATGAAAAGTTTGGAAAGCTCTGGTTTAAACGTCTAGCAAAGAACATAAGCAGTGCCCCGTTGGATCAGACCCCTGGCACATCTAGTCCAGCAGTCTCCTCGTAGTGGTCAACCAACTGCAAAGGAAGCCCACTAGTCTTCCAGCAGATGGCCTTCAGAGGCAATGGCACTGCCATCAAGACTAATAGCCTTGACCCTCATGACTTCCATGAATAAAGCAGTCGTGTTACACTGACTCAGCTTACTGTAAGTATACTAAACTAGGCTGCACTCTAAATATACTTAGTAAAACAGATCTGGGAACCTCTTTCTTTCAGAAGTTGTAAAACTTCGACTCTGAGGATTTCACGCCACTCGTTATTTTAGTAGTGGATGCTGAGAAGTGTGGGAGAGCAACAACTATAGGATTTTGCAGCACTGCTCTAAGACATGACTCCCACTATATTAATTAAGTTTACTTCTTTGTAATCAGACAATAAGATATGTTGAAGTTATATGTTTTCCTAAAATAGGAAAAAAAGAGAGAAAGAAAAAAGGAAGAAGATGAGCCAGCAATTTTTTTTTAAAAAGCCACTCTATACAATTGTTCTTATAAATTGTCCAACTTTGATGAAAAAGGAAGATTTCTTCTGGCAAAGGCAGAAGACCCCGTCCTCCTATAAGTGTACTACAAGTTGTAAAAGGGGGGGGGGGAAATCAGCTTGTTAAGAAAGTCCTCGGCGCCTGCAAAGGAAAGACCTAAATAAAGCTAACAGACAGTTTACCACTTCTGTTTTTTGTCCTCCATATTCTGTTTTGAAACCAACACAAGTAGCGATGCAACCAATGTGCTGAAAGTGGCCTTCCTTTAGATATCACATAACATTGGCGTTTGGTTTTGGTTTTAAATCCCCTTCTTCTTGCCTTGGCTCATCAACTCAGTAATTTGACTTTCTAAATTCAGCTAGAGCTTTTACCTCCAGTCACTGATAAGTTTTCAGTTAAATACGCAAACTAGGAAATAATGGGTATATGTTAAAGCTACCCAGATTTCATTTAAATATAAGGGGAAATGTCTTAATGGTAAGATCTGTACAACAGTGGAATAGTATATTTAGACAGGATGTGGATACTCCATCTCTGATGGATTTTAAGAAGATGCTGGACAGCCACACCTCATGGTTTGTTTAATTGGTTTTCCAGCACATTGGAAAGGGTTGCACTAGGTCAGGCGTGTCCAACCCGCGGCCCGTGGGCCACATGCAGCCCTGAACAGCTAGTAATGCGGCCCCAAAAAATCGTAAACTTTTAACATTATTTTGCAATTTTTTTCGTGACTCGATTGCGCGGTGCTTGAGCGCGGACTGCGTAGGTAGAAACAACGGAACGCTCTGTAGGGGAGGGGGCAGTGCAGTGCTAACGCCACCTTGAGAACTCACTGAGAATTGCAACCACTTTCATTGAACCAGACATTGATGCATTAGTTTCACAAAAACAAGGTCAAATATCCCACTAGTTTTATGTTGCCCTCTTTTTAAAAATCTTATAATAAAAAATATAAAAAAATAAATGAAGTTTTATTACTTATATACATTAACTATATTATATATTTTATGTGTGGCCCAAGACAATTCCTCTTCACTTAATGTGGCCCAGGGAAGCCAAAAGGTAGGACACCCATGCACTAGATGATCCTGTGGTCCATTCCAACTCTACAGTTCTATGATTCTATGATTTAAATTGCTAATGTGAAATACAACCCAATCTCTGCCTTATTATTTCTCTCTTCCCATGACTTCTCTGTTGGTCTGAAAAATAAAATAGTAAAGAATAATACTAAAATGTAAAAGCTCCATTCTTACTTTACTTGCATGACAAGAGTGCCAAAGGAACCTGGAATCTGGCAGCTGTGATTGCTTTGGGGAAAAAAAAACTGAAATTATATTCTTACATTTATCCTCCATTATAATATTGTTTCTAAATCAAATGTAATCTCATAACCCAAATGATGACCTCTATATCAATTCTAATCCAAATCAGGAAACTGGTAGCACCTTTTCTTTTCTTTTTTTTACATTTTATTGGATTTTTAAATATACAAAGCTAAAAGTTAAGAATGAAACGGAAATAGAAATACAAATTAAAAGGAAAAGAAAAGTGCAGTAAAGAAAAAAGAAAGAAAGAAAAAGACAAACATAGAAATTGGATAACCTCCGATCCATCTATGGTCATAAGAATAGAATAGATAGTTTGTTTTTACATGCTGGCTATTCATATAACATTCATATATTTTTCTTGTCTATTATATACTATTTATATATAATCTAATCATCAAAACCCCGTATTAGCTTTACTCCTGCTTTTTGCAAATAGTCCATCAAAGGTTTCCACTCTTTAAGAAAGTAACAATTTGAATTGTCTTTTAATAAGCAAGTCAATTTATCGTTTTCTGCCATCTCTAATAGTTTCAACATCCATTCCTGTATTGTTGGTACACTTTGGTTTTTCCAGTTTTGTGCATATAAAAGTCTTGCTGCTGTGATCATGTATTGTATTATTCTAAAAAAATGTTTTTCTATTTGTACATCCCAAATTCCAAGTAAAAAAAATTCTGGTGGTAGCACCTTTTCTGACTAACATATTTTATTAAAAGACATAAGCCTTTATGAGCTGCAGCTTGCTTCATCAGATGCATACAGTGGATAGACTGATGTTGGATTTAAACTGGGGTGAGGTTGAAAGGGGGGAAGGGAGGGGAAGATAGGTTGCTTATGCAGCTGCAGGTACATGTGAAAAGCAGGACTTCAACAGCACAATTGAGCAAGAAATTGATGAACTCACATACATCAAAAGATTCCAGACCAGGGTTTCTCAACCAGGGTTCCATGGAACCCTCAGGTTCCGCAAGAAGTCACTAGGGGTTCCCTGGGAGATCACAATTTATTTAAAAAATTATTTCAAATTCAGGCAACTTCACATTAAAGAAGTAAGTTTCATTCTTTATTTTTAGTTTAAGAACATTGTTAATGCATACTGGATATACAGGCCTACACATGAAACAAATGTAATAATTTTGTAACTTCTGGCCTATCTTTGAGCCTGAATGTGCAGAGGTTCCCTGGGGCCTGAAAAATATTTCCAGGGCTCCTCCAGGGTCAAAAGGTTGAGAAAGGCTGTTCCAGATGATTTCAGAAGATCTCAACAAATACAATGAGCTTTTAACACATTAGTTGTTAATTGGTAAGGTACTTGTAATATGTCTCACATGTAATCTATACACCTGATGCAGCCTTTCTAGGCATCCAATGAAGCGAGGTGCAGCTCACAAAAGCTTATGCCTTTTAATACAATTTGTTAGTCAGAAAAAGTGCTGCCAGATTCCTGATTTTTTTATGCCACCATAGACTAACATGCTGACCTCCTACGATTTCTCATCCAAACCATGACCTCTATCCAAACCATGACCTCTATCCTATACAGCTCTCATGCAGCCAGCATGTCTGAATCTACTGATAAATCCTTCACCCACAAATTAATTTTATCCTTTTGAAGCTATTTATCCCAGTGCTGTAATGTAAGAGGAGGTCTTGTATCAACAGTTAGAAATCTGGCTAGAGTAAGGGCCATATTGGGGCCCACGGAAACCTCAGGAGGGCACATAAATAGGAAGAGCTGGAGGTGGGTGGACAGCAGTCCATGGGACCAGGAATTACATGTGTACTCTGTTCATGCTTATTCCATCTCTTGCACATACTGTACACACACCTGTTCATACTTCTCACTACACTATATGCCGAAGGTAGTAACTTTAAGCTTTTATCTCCACACCATCGTATTCAAGGCTGCTGTTCATCTGTTGGAGAAATCACTCAGAAGGACGGTAAAGTCTGTTTTCCTACCAATCCAAATCAGAATCTGAGGGAGATTTTTATCTTGGTCCCTCCTCAGTAGACAAGTTGGTGTCTCTCCACTGCTATCAGCCACTTTAATCAGGATTTCTTGGGAGGCCTTTAACTTGCCCCAGCCTCTCTAACAAACCTGATTATAAGCCTTTCCCCACTTGCACATAACCACAGCACAAACATACCCTGGTGTATTATCAGCTCAGCTTTTTGACTTTGATTTTAATTAAACTAATTATAGTTTTGCGATTGCAATGAAGACATACCCAAGCTAAACTTCCAAAATGAGACCTAGAAAGTTTGATTGCCTAAGAGTTCTGGTCAGTTTTTCTTTAGTTCCTTTTAATATTTTAACTGCTTCTCTATTTCAAGTTTTTTAGCATTTCCAGAAAATGCAGTTTAAATTTACATTTAATTTAAATATTGCTTGGGTCATGAAAATAGTTTCTTATGGCTCCCACGTCCCTGGAAGTAGATGACTTAAGGGCAAGCAGTTTCAAAGTTTATGTACTGGCAAATGCTGGATGTTATACTAAATCATGTAATTCTTCTAGAGATGTACATGCTGAGTATAAAGAAGCAGTCAAGTAGCTATAGGCCTGTACTGTAAAGTTTCTTCGAGCACAAAAGCATAAAAGAGCCTCACCCATTCTCGTGTCCCCATGAGATTCAGGATTTTCATTACCTCCAATGAGAATTCTAGAACAGTCTGTCCACATGCTGAGAACTACAACTCTCACTTCCCCGGCCAACATGCAAGGGTTAGGGTATGAGGATCACAAGGAATTGGGTTGAGGAAGGGTAGCAAAAATGCTGTAAATGTTTTAGTGCTTCTTGCTAGCCACCTATAAAACTCACAGTCCTTTGCTCTTTGTTGTAGTTCTCAAATTTCTATTTGTAAGACTTGCATACCTCAGTCCAGGTGAATAGAATTTTTAGACTAACAATAGCTAGCAACCATCAAAAAGATTTTAAAAAATAAAATAAAATTGAGCTTGAGTCCTGCAGACTTCATGGATATAATAGTTTTCATGATGGCTACCTTAACATATCCAGAGACAAATGGTTCACTGTCTTCTTCAATTATTGGTACTTTTTCCATTACAGATAGTCCTCGACTTACAACCATTCGTTCAGCAACCGTTCAAAGTTACGGCGGTGCTGAATGAAGGGAGTTATGACTCATGCCCAAAGTTATGGCCGTTGCAGTGCCCCCGCAGCCATGTGATCAAAATTCAGGCACTTGGCAGCCCGCCCGCACTTACAACCGCAGGGGTGCTTCAATTCCCCCCCACCTATCTCCACCCCCATCTATGCCCTTTTGGCCCCCTGCTGCCCTGTGCTCCGCCACTCCAGCTGACTTTGCCATCTTCTTGCTCCTGCTGCTGACGAGGCGTGCCCAGGTGGCTGGGGCTGGGTTTCATGCTGCACTGTGGCTCTGAGACTACTTTTTGCACCCAATTGTGGTCATAAGTCGAGGACTACCTGTGGGAATTTTTTTCTAACAGTCAACCAATATCTTCCTTCTGGTAATCTAATGCCATTATTTTGTGTCCTACACTGTGAAATGATAGAGAATAGATCTTGTGTGACTTTCCATTGGATGCTTGAAAAATGCTATCATATCTCCCATCTGTGCCCTTTCTCAAGTTTAAACAGTTTCCTCAGCTTCTCTTCCCAAGATTTGGATTCTAGTTCCCCATCAGCCTTGTTGTTATTTCTTCATGAGCATGAAGGAACTTACAACTAACCTTCAGAAGAGGGAAGGAATGAGCATGCAACTAACATTCAGAAAAGATTACACAATCTGGTTGGTGGGCTCCAAGGAAACACCATGGTGGAAGGAAAGAGGAAGCCTTGTGGTCAGAGCTAAGTCTGAACTTCAAAAGTGAAGCAAGCCCTCCATCTAGCGATATCTAGCGACTGATAGTTGTACCAGTCTATTGCTACAGAAATAGGTGTATTGTGGTACCTTACAAGCTGACAATATATTTTAACATAAACTCTGTTCAAATATTGAATTGATGGAGTTTAAATGCTAGATAGAACCAGCATAAGAATTGCCCAGATGGATCAAACCAGCGCCCATCTTAAACCAGCATTTTTTTTCTCACAATGGCCAGCCAGTTGCCTCTGGGATACTCATAAGCAGGATATGGAGACATATCCTTCTTCCACCATTGTTCCCCTACAACTGGTATTTTGACACATGATGCCTCATAATATGAAATTTCAAGACTAATAGCTCTTCATAGATCTGGCCTCCATGAATTTATCCAATCCCTTTTTAAAGCCAAGTTAGTGGCATCACCTCATCTTGTGGTAATGAATTCCACAAGTTCGAATGGTCACTGAATGAGTGGTCATTAACCGAGGATACCACCTATATTTATCAGAAGATAAGCTCAAAGAAAAGCAACCTGTCAAGTAACCTACCTTAGAGCCACCTGATTTGGGCTGCAAAAGTCTGGACAGCCACAACATGTCAGCACAAAAAAACCCAAAAGGTTTTCAGTGTCTATATCAATCATCCAGATTTCTACAGCTCAGATCTGGTAATCAGTGGCCCACATCCCTAATCTTTCTGGGCCAGAGGGAATGTGGTAGGTTCCTCCTTCCACAGGGAATATTTAACATTCTGATGATTCTGAGAGCAAATTGTAAGCTTAAAGAAAACAGCTGTCATAGGGGCTTGCTCATTCACACAATCATTGCCACAGTGAATGTGATCTGCCACAAAACACAAATTTGCCAGAAGGCAAAGCAGTAAGGTGCTCTCTTCAAATCTCTTTAGTCCCCCAAGTTATTTACTTCTTTTTTTCTTGGAACATGTCTCACACACAAAGCACTGGACTGCAGCCATTCACCACTTTTTTCCTAAGGACATTGATGGGATCCATGTAATACCTGGTAATAATATTGGAAAATATGGTGATCCTGGTGACTGGTGCTTCCCTTTGCAGCATGCCAGCTTTTAAATAATGAAATGCTTAAAATTAAAAGTATATATATATATTAAAAATAGAGCAAGTGGGTCTAGTGCAGAGCTTTCCAAACTTTTCATGTTGGTGACACACTTTTTAGACATGCATCATTTCACGACACACTCTTACAGCAGGGCACAAGGCAGGCACTAGGACCTGCGTGGAATCACAGCAGGTTTGGAGGCAGCAAGGCACAAGGCAGGCACTAGGACCTGCGCGGAACCACAGCAGGTTTGGAGGCAGCAAGGCACAAGGCAGGCACTAGGACCTGCGTGGAATCACAGCAGGTTTGGAGGCAGCAAGGCACAAGGCAGGCACTAGGACCTGCGCGGAACCACAGCAGGTTTGGAGGCAGCAAGGCTCAAGGCAGGCACTAGGACCTGCGTGGAATCCTGGCAGGGCAGGTTTGCAGGCAGCAAGGCACAAGGCAGGCACTAGGACCTCTGCGGAATCCTGGCAGCGCAGGTTTGGAGGCAGCAGGGCACAAGGCAGGCACTAGGACCTGCGCGGAATCCTGGCAGGGCTCGGAGGCAGCAGCAGCCGCGACACACCCAGACACTGCAGCCGACACACTAACGTGTCCCGACACACAGTTTGGAAAGCTCTGGTCTAGTGGGTCTAGGGAAGGGTTCTGCCAAGGTAGAGATCTCTGAACATACTGATGCCTGCTGGTGTCACACTTACCTTAAGTTTAAGCATTCAAAAAGCTAAAGAAAAGTAGAGGGATTTAAATTACAGGGTTGGGTTTTTTAGAGGGGGGGGCACAAATCCTGAAAGGCGCCAAAGGAGAGATCAATTGGCTTTTTGCTGCCCATGGGCACCACACCGGGGATAGCAGAACTAGATGATGCTGTCTTTTGGGATGGCTTCTCTTGGAAAGCCATCCCAGTAGAACAGGGATGTACAACCTGCAGTTCATGGTAACATGTGACCCCCAACATGTGACCTCTTTTCTGTGGTCTTCTGATCACTACTGCTGAAAATGAGTATTTCCTGACATTTTGATGCAAGAAGCACACGAACATTGTGCTTATAAACCCATAAGTAGGTTTAATGTATTGGGCAAGGGAGTCAGCAGAGGTTGAAAGTTCATTGGAACAAATCAGCTGGATATCCTGCTTGGAGGTTGATAGGTGCTCCTTTCTTGCACCTGTTTTCTCTTTCTCTTTCTCTTCCTTTCTTAAGCAGTAACCTCAGTTTTATAGACTGTAGAGCAGGGGTCCCCAACCTGTGGGCCACAGCCCACTAGTGGGCCGCGGCCTGTTAGGAACTGGGCTGTGGGGCTCCCGCCTGCAAACCCTGTCCCCCGGTCCGCAGAAATCCCGCAAACCCCACCCCCCCCGGTCCGCAGAAAAATCATCTTTTGAAACCGGTCCCTGGCACCAAAAAGGTTGGGGACCCCTGCTGTAGAGGATAACTGAAAGCCAATCTCTTTCAGCAGAATGATTGTTGCTTTGCCCATTCTCCTTCTATGATATCCCTGGATCTAGCCAGCAAGTAAGAAATTATCTAGAACTTAAACCCATCTTCCTAAAAAGCCTTGGTGGAATGAAAAAAGTGCAGTCTATTTTTCACCAGTTCTGCCTTTGTATAAGTGAAAGGCAGGGCTTTGAGGGGGGGGGGGAAGCTGAATTCCATTTATTCAGGTCTCTCAGCATGGAGTCAACTTTACAGAGGCTTTAAGGAGGCCCTGTTGTGCCATTCCAAAAAAACTAGAGGTGAGGTTTGTCACACATTAAAAGCCCCTTATTACGTGCAGTTGTGCAGGGATAGCTTGCTGGCAATTTTGAAAATCGGGAGGTGCCTTCCCCAAAAGCTGTAACTGCAGTTGCACGTTGCTGCAGCAGCTGGAGTGAAGAATGAAACTGGTGCCTCCTGGTGGTCAGTGTAGCTGAAAAATACTGCACAGACTAAAAATAGAGAAATTATCCTCCTCCTTTTATATAACTGCAGCAAGACTACTATATGCTAAAAAATGGAAAGATTCGATACTACCGACAATGGAGGAACGGCAGGTGAAGATGATGGAACTTGCGAAGATGGCCAAATTAACTTCTTTGATTAGAAGAAAAAAATCTACATTTATTGTCGGGGTTTGATAAACCCAGGAATTTACTTCTAGATATAAATTATACAGAGAGGCTTGATATTTAGGTAAAAGGTGAAATATTCTGCACAGTCACCCAATTAGCAGCCATTGTTGTAGGAATGATGTGTCATGTGTGACTCATTCAACAGGTGCTTAGAGTTAGGTTGGGTGTGGTGAATAACGAGAGTGACCTATAATGTGATTGGTCAGGTTCACTATATATGCAGAGACATTCTCATTTCCCATTATTCCCATTTTACCTCGTGAAAGCTGTATCGTTGATGGTGTATCATTTGTTACTTGTGGAAGTGATCTGTAAATACGTATGTATATAAAGTAAATAGGATATTTGATATAACTTCTGTTTGGAGTCTATTTACTGCATAGTACGTGGATCACTGGTGCCTAGGAGAGAGGCAGGCTGCTCCATCTCCGCACGCTCCCTCTGACATTTATGGTTAACTGGAAACGCCTCATAGACTTTTTTTTTTATTATTATTATTTAAATTTATCCCCGCCCATCTCCCGGAATAAGGGACTCTGGGCGGTTTACAGGATAAAATGGTTAAAAAACTATACATAAAAATTACAGACCATATAAAATAATTATAAATTATGAATCCAGATGTATAAGATATTCGTTAAAGAAGGACAATAAAATCAAGGGATTAGCCATCTCCATGACTTTTTGTCACTCCATGACTCCATGGCTTTTTGCATGAAACTGAACAAAATGCAGTTATGATTTGGATTTGTGGTTTTGATGATTAGGAAAAAAAACTGGATAATAGAAAAAAGTGAACTTTTGTTTTGTAATCATAGAGTAAGAGTTGATTTTGTAATTGTACTTATATTTGCTGCAGAGGAAATCAGAAGCGTTTTCTTTCTATTTCTTTTTGTTCTTTCTTTTTGTACCCTCCCTCCCTCCCTCCCTCCCTCCCTCCCTCCCTCCCTTCCTTCCTTCCTTCCTTCCTTCCTTCCTTCCTTCTCTTATCAGTTTGTGTTAGTTTTTATGTTATTTGTAAAACTTTTAATAAAATTTATTTTAAAAAAAAAAGAAATCCTCCCCCTCAAAGATGGGGATGGAAATCATGTAAAACTCCATAGATAGTAAAGGTAAAGGTTCCCCCGCACAGTCGTGTCCGACTCTAGGGGCCGGTGCTCATCTCCGTTTGTTAGCTGAAGAGCCAGCGTTGTCCGAAGACGCTTCCGCGGTCATGTGGCCAGCATGACGTGCGCAGAATGCTGTTACCTTCCCACCAAAGTGGTACCTATTTATCTACTTGCATTTGCATGCTTTCGAATTGCTAGGTTGGCAAGAGCTGGGGCGAGTGCGGGAGCTCACTCCATTGCGCGGGGCTAGGGTCTCGAACCTCTGAACTTGCGACCTTCCGATCGACTAGCCTGGTGTCTTCACCGCTGACCCATCACACCCCCCATAGATAGAGGCGTGACATAATGTAGCATCTGTATCTCTCTGATCTGAGAGCTTAATGGAAGATGGACTGCATATAGCATTCTGATAGATTGCAACCTGAAAAGATGTCCCATCAATGATGGCTAGTGAGATTTTCAGTATCATATATCATTCTAACTAACTCTGTGTTGAATTTCTAACATTACTCCTTTTTATGTGTGGAGCTAATTTCCCCAATTTGGCTTGTAGTGCATCACTTTCCCATAACGTCTGGGCAATTGAAGTGACATTAAAGCCTAAGGGAGGCGTGAAATGCAATTCCTTCACTTCCCAGCCAAGATTTCTACTTTTATAAGGGATTGCCATATAATAGCCTCTACTAATTCAAACGTGTTACACTTTACAATGACATTTTCTCACCAGTGATTGGGGGATATTGCCATCTACCCAGGATACTTCCTCTTATCAGACTGCACTATTGTCAGTGATTCTAAGGGCATCTGTTCTTAATTGTGCCCATGTGCACGTGACACTAGTGAAATCTTAACTGCTCAATTTTTCTGGGTTTATCTCCTTTCTTTAAATATCCCATGGGGACTTCAGACAAGGGAACAGATATAAGCTTTAAAACATTCACAAGTAGTTCAGCTGTCAGCTGAACCCGGAATTCCCCCCTGTTCTGAACTTGGAATTCCCTTCTGGAATTCCCCTCTGCCCATTTTCGAGTAGTGGTGGTGCCCGATGCCAAAAATTTTCGTGAGCCCGCCTGGCTAAGATCAATATTTGTTCTTCTGGATCTGATTCTGGTATTGCAGCCCACACTTGAGCTAATTGGTCCACTGCTTGGTTGTGTAAAACTTCAGCAGAACCTTTGAAGACTGCCAATCAGTTGGGGTAAACAGACACCATTTGCTCTTTTTCAGAATAGCATGCTCTAAAACCATCAATACTGCCATGAATTCAGCATATGCACTTGATTTTCCCTTCCCGGTTTGAGTTAATATAATACGTTGTTTGGGAGCTGCAGCATACCATATTTGTTCCTTTCCTTTGTATTTGGCTAAGCTATCGGTAAACCAAGTGGCAGTGTGTGTGAGTCTCTTCACCAGGAGATTCTCCCAGATGTTCCCTCTCTGCCTCTTCATTACCTTCTCTTCTCTGGGGCTAGAGCCAACGCCTGTTCTTTCATGCAGTCCAGGACCAACCCATTCAGAGATATACTGTTTCATTTTACAACTGATGATTGCTGAGCTCTACCAATACAAAGACTGATTCATCCTTCATGGTGCCTCCCTTTAAAAAGCAAGAATATCATGTGTCTGTTGCTTCCATCTGTTTCTGAGTAGTCTCTAAGAGCCACACATCATGGAGCACATTGAGGAGGATCCATCCCACTCCCATCACCACTTTCTGTCCTCTTTTCTCCCCTACATCCAGACTTTGCAAACATTTTACCTCTGCACTGGATGAAGGACAACCATGCTTAACCATGCTGGTCTCTCATGTCACCAGGGAGAGGATTGTATAACCCAGTTCAGTATTTGAGCCAACCAGGCATACCAACCAGGTACCAATCAGGCACCTAATAAAAATATTTTATTAAGTATACTTTAAGAGAAGTACAGGGGAAAAAAAGATATGCCATATGTCCCATCTACTTGTCAGGAAACCCATGAATAACAGCAGATGGATCTCTTGGAGCTGTCTGACCTTCCTGGGTCTTCTGGTCTATGCTGAGGTTCAAAATACTGCCTTCTTTTATACTTTTACAAAATATAGGGGTGTATATAACACAATACCTGGTGGTACACCTTATCAGCAGCTTGGATGAAATCCAGACATTTGAAAAATTGTCATTTCAGTTAAGATATTATCGTAGGCATATATCTGTCTATCTTCCCTTTTCCATGTGTTGTTCTATGGAACATGTGTTAAGATAAACATTCAGAACTTTTGCAAATACATAATTTATTACATCAAGGCAAGAATCTTCCTGCTTCATGGTGAAAATCTAAGATTACACTTATTTTTAGGCCAGGAAGTAAAAACACAGGAAGTTATTTCATATAGGTCTATTACACTATTAAACACAGATTATAAATTCTACTCAAAGTTATTGACTGAAAATCTCAAATCCATTATAGGTAGAATTATACATCCAGATCAGTCTGGATTTGTTCCAAAATGGAATATATTTAGCCCTATCAGAAAGTTATGAAACCATGCTTCATTTTTTCCAAAAGAAATTTAGCTCCCCTAATCATATGTTCTCTAAATGCATGGACTATTTATTAAAAAAAGGTTTTACAGAAATTTAAAGTACTATGGTTTTTCTGTGTCAGCTCAATGCAATATTATGAAATAAAAAAGTGATGGGGATTGGAAATAGAATGTATCCAATTTTGAAAACGTAATGTTAAATATTTTCATAGAACCTAAAAATATAGCTTCAAAAATATATGTGATCTTATTTGAAATGGATTTTGGTGAATCTACCATAGAGCTAAAAGTAGCGTGGGATCTAGATTTGGGAATCATGTAGATGATATCTGACAGTCTCTATGGCAACATGGGGGATTTTTATTAGCATTTATACAAGAAATAATCCTTAAGCTATTACATTGGTGGCATCATACTCCAATAAGAATCTCTTAGACATTTTGTAAATATTCAATTAATTGTTGGCAAGACTGCAACCTGATTGGAATATTCTTTCATCTTTAGTGGGACTGTGATAAAAAAAATTCAGATTTTTTGAAATAAGTTTTTACAAGATGTCATACCTAACTAAAAGAAGATTGAGTTTTCTCCATAGTTAGGTTTACTAGATATGTTTGACGGTCAGAAAAAAAGAAAAGAAAAAAAGAAAAGAAAAAAAGAAAAGAAAAGAAAAGAAAAGAAAAGAAAAGAAAAGAAAAGAAAAGAAAAGAAAAGAAAAAATCTTGCAAGGGAAATAAAGCCCTCATCCATTTTCTATTTTTAGCAACCAAATTAATTATTGATAAATAATGGAACTGTTTAGATAATATCTCAGTGGATAGATGGAAAAACCTGGAATATAGCATTGCGTGAAAAGATTTCTGATAAATTCTATTGCTTGACAAGTTCTTCCAGATGCCAAATGTTTCAATTGCAAGTGAATAGATTTAGCCAACTTCCTTTGAACAGTAATGAAGAGCCATAATACCCATCCTGCAAACCCTGGTTTTCTCTGTCCTGGTAGTACACAAGAAAAAAGAAAAATAATTGAAACTCATCAGGGATCAGTTGCACCATTAACTGGACCTATATTAGAATCAGTGTGGAAAGGCTGGAGGGCAGTTTAGTTGGCAAAGCAGGGGTGGGAAGACGGCAACTTATGAGCCCCATGGGAAAAGAATCACAGATAGGTCAAACCACTATCTATTATGCTACTTGAATTATGGTGACCTTCAAACACTAATCCTGGACAATGTGCATTAGAATCAGGACAATATTTAAGGATGTGGTGGGATTGGCACTGGTTTTAAGATGTTGGTTGGCTGGGGAATTCTGAGAGCTGCAGTCCACACATCTTAAAGTTGCTGAGGTTGAGAAACAATGCCTTAGATGTGTTGCATTTCTGCAGTTCTTTCCTCTTGCATCATTTTTTGGGCTAATAATTCACTGTTACAAGAAACCAATGCTTTTTGCTGGTCAGCAAGGAGTCTGAATTCAACAGACCAAGAAAAGCTTTCCCTTGGATTAGATTTTGCACTCTTTTGATTATTAATTTGAATGTTCATCCCAAAACAAAGATCATGAATATACTGCCACAGAAACTGGCATAGATTACTTACTATGCTGTTCAGAATCCTGTGTCCTTCACGTTTGTAATATAATTCTCTCTGAGAAGATAATTATTTTTTTAACAATAAATGCTTTGATTTGCTTCAATAAAATCTGATTTCTGCACAGGTCATACTTTATCCATTCATTTCAAAAGTGGAAACACAACCATAAGTCAATTAAGATATCACAATGTTAAATATCATGCAAAACCAGAGTATCTTCTGTTCAACTCCCTTTGATTGCAGAAAAGAAGTGTGAAAGGACCTGAAAAGGGACTGTACAGGAAACTTAACACTCAGAGAAGCTAATGATGCATACAATTATTAACTTTTTGGGAATAAAATTTTTTTCTTAAGAGCTAGATGATGCTCTTACTGTAGAAAAACATGAAGTGTTTTTCTACAGTACAAGTAGAAGGCATCAGTGTGGTGTTGTTCACAAGAGGGGGTTAGTGAGATTCAGTAGGCTCTGCCACTCGTCTACAGGAGCATAACATGTGCACTTCAATGGATTACTTCTCTTGGGTGAACTTCTGTGCGGCTTATCTCACTTGATTTACACCACTTCCTCAGCACAGACGGTCATCACCCTTACGCAAGATTCTTCTTATCTACTTGGACAGGTGAATATATATTTTAAGTGTGATATAGTGTCAGGCAGAGAAAAATGCTGGTATTTTTTTTCTTTATTCCATTTTTAATGACATAATTTGCTTTAGATTTCCCCCCCCCCCCAAAGGAAAAGAGACATTTGAAGAATTTACAGTGGAGGGTATGTGGTGTTTTAGCAGTTACTGTTACAAGGTCATTGAATATTGTGTGTAAATTACTATTTGGTCATTTCTTTGATTATCTGGCTTCTCATGCTCATGCTTCTGTTATATCCCAAAATAAAAGTATAAGGGGTCTTCTCTCAAAGGCCTTTTTTCCACAGTGATACTACTGTGACCTCTAAGGTGAAATCCTGCCCTTAGGAAATTGTTGGAGAATTTCTCTTCCTCCTGGAGAAATTCAGAGAATTAATCCATTCAACTTTGTTATTTACAAATTGGATAAATGAATGTGAATGGTAATTTGTACCCAGCTCTACTAACACTTTGACCATTTTTTTAAAAAAATGAATCCCTTATTTTTTGTGCTAAATGGTTTGAAAAATGGAGAATTACTTACATTATTGTAAATCGCCAAATCTGGAAATTTAAGATGTGGAAATCTTTTTGGAGAGAAAGGGAGAGGGAGAGAGAGAGAGAGAGAGAGAAACCTTAATATTATCTTGCAAAAAATGAAGACACTTACAGCACAAATCTATACCTGCCTGCAGAAGACTGTCTGATCTGAATTAAGCTTACTAATAGGCAATTGAAAATCACTTAAGAGATATTTTGGGATTGTATAACATCCACAAATGGATGTTTATTTTACACTACTCTGACATATGTAAACCAATCATATCCATATCTTATTCAAAGGAAATCTACTGGCATTCAACAGCATTTATTCCCAGGTAAAAGTGTGTGGAACTGAAAACAGTAGAAAAAATGTGCAATTTTATTTTCATGAAAGGCAAAAGTGGTCAGGCATAAGCTCTCCAATATGCAGATTAACAAAGTTTACGCATTCATTTCCTTTGAGATAAGATCTCCTTGGACCATGATCAGAACTGCTTCTACAATTAGTCACAGGGAAGCTCTTAACACAGTTGATAGATGTTGGTGGCAGTGGGGTTGGCAGAATCTCCCACCAATCTTCCTAGGACTCCCAACCATCCATTTCAGCTCTCCAAACTAGACTTCTGCAGGTACGGTTAAGAAACGAGATAATTTTCAGTGTTGATGTAAGATACAGCAGATAAGATTTTGTTTATGAAATTAAAAATGACAACTTGTTCTTTACCTCTCAGAGCAAAATGTCATAGAGTGATATATAATCTCTTGGAAATAAATCCACTGATTACAAAGAATTGAATGAGTTCTCATTGTTTTTCTCTATAAGAATTATCAGGAAGGTTTCTGTTGCTATATAATAGATGCAGAATTTAATGTAGCATCTAGCCTTTCCTAACCTGGCGTCCTCCAAGTGAGTTGGAGTCCATTAAATATCACCATGCTGCACGAACTGGATTTTTCCCTGAATTTTAGGGAAGAGTATCTGTAGGAATAGTATTTATAATAGTATGTCTATGAAGGTTCTCAGTCATCCAGGTGGAATTGTCTGTAGCTTGAATCATGTTAACTGGATTTCTATTTTCTCAGTGGAAACGTTTCGCTCCTTATTATGTTTATTATATGTTTATTATTATTGTTTCGCTGCCTAGAAACATATTTAGGATTCCCTTACTAACTTTGCTCAGACTGAAGAAGCTCCTTGGATAAGGAGCGAAACGTTTCCACTGAGAAAATAGAAATCCAGTTGACATGATTCAAGCTACAGATATTTATAATAGTGCAAATCAGCATTGATAGGTATACAGGCAGTGAAAAGAGAGGAAAATAAGAGGAACAGAGAGATCAAAGGGACATGCAGAAACACTAAAAATAAAATTGAATTGTAATTGTTAATTCTGTAGTGTAGTGGTAATTCTTTAAACCATGCTGATACCACAAATACGCTGGCACTTATAAGTTGATTAAAACTTGCAGTAGATTTTTTTTTAATATTACATGAGACCAATATATTTGCACTGTGGTAGAGATTCAGAGAATTAAAAAGCAGCCAAAGGCATAATATTATAAGAAGAAAGGAAAAGGTCCAAAAGCAGATAAGTGTAAAGTATGGGAAGACAGTTCTGGAACCCAATTCCCTACACGTGGAGGAAAAGGGGCAGATTTTTTTAAACTGTATTTTTGACCTGCATGAGCGACTAGAAAAAAGATGCTTAACACCTTATTGCTCCAGGGCAGGAGAATCCTCAATCTGACAGGAGGCTGTTAGTGTGGCTAAAGAAATGGGGAATTAGAGGAGATGCTTGATTGCAAACAGGGGTGGGGTTGGGTTATCCTATACTGTATAGAAAATGTAGCCTTCCCAGCCCACAAGGAATCTAAAGTTCAAGGATGGACAATATCTTATTAGACTAAGGACTAAGAGTGGGTGAATGTTCAAATTCTTCAGCAGTCTTCATCAGATCAGGTGGTGCATATATAGTAACAGGATGATGGAAGAAACAGAGAAGCCCAAAAACTTGTCTCAAAGTCTGCAGGCTAGAATCAGGAGGTAAAGGTAAAGGTTCCCCCCGCACATTTGTGCAGTCGTGTCTGACTCTAGGGGCCGGTGCTCATCTCCGTTTGTTAGCTGAAGAGCCAGCGTTGTCCGAAGACGCTTCCGCGGTCATGTGGCCAGCATGACGCACATGGAACGCTGTTACCTTGCCACCGAAGTGGTACCTATTTATCTACTTGCATTTGCATGCTTTCGAATTGCTAGGTTGGCAAGAGCTGGGGCGAGTGCGGGAGCTCACTCCATCACGTGGGACTAGGGCAGGACTTTCCAAAGTTTTTCCCGGGGCGACACACCAACCGGCGTTGGTGTGTCGCCCCGGGAAAACCCGGAAGTGCCGTCCTTGCGGCAGCGCGCAAAAACCCAGAAGCGCTGCTGCCGCTTTCAGGTTTTGCGCACTGCAGTTGGTGTGTCACCGCAGGAAAACATGGAAGCGCTGATGATGAGCCACCATGCCCCCTTTAGAATCAGGAGACATCCAGACAAATTGCTGAAACCATTCTAGTCAATTACTGTATAACACATATTTTTCTCCTGCCTTGAGCAAACTCCATCTGCTTCTGGTAAGGCAGAAAGAAACAAATAATGACAATTTTTATAGTAGCAAAGCCAGATTCTGTACTATAATCTAGTGACTGGAGGGAATGGTTCCTTCTGCCTCGAGTGATATTAGAGCGCCAATAATTATGTTATTCAGTCTGCAGTCTCTGTCTTGTCTCTGAACTGAATATCTTCCAAATCTATATTTTCTTGTAATTTTTTTAAAAAAATATTATAATGTTGACAGTCTAGACTTATGCATGATTACTCTGAAGCAATACCACTGAGTTTAGTGGGCCTTCCAGGTAAGCATGCATAGGTAGAATGGCAAGCTTAGTTCCTCTAAGTAGAAAGCTATGAATTCCTGTGCTGACATCCTTTATCTTTTCATTTAGGTTTCCAAAAGAAAATGATATCTACCACTGAAGCAGCCAGCATCAGTGTGGGATCCCCTTCATACTTTTTGGATGAATATGGTGATGAATATGGTCCTGAACCATGCAACAAAGATGGAGTAAGGAGTTTTAGATCATGGTTCCTTCCCACTCTTTACTCACTAGTCTTCCTGCTTGGTTTGACAGGCAATACTGTTGTTGTCTTGGTGCTGTTGAAGTACAAGAGGCTGAAAAGCATGACGGATATTTATATACTCAATCTTGCCATCTCTGACTTGCTTTTTGTTCTTGGTCTTCCTTTCTGGTCTTATTTCATGGCTGATAGATGGGTATTTGGAGATACTTTGTGTAAACTAATCTCTTGGATCTTCCAGATTGGATTTTTCAGTGGAATCTTTTTTACCATGCTCATGAGTATTGATAGGTATCTTGCCGTTGTTCATGTTGCATTTTCATTGAAAGCAAGAACTGCCACCTATGGCACTCTTACTAGTCTTATTGTATGGCTAGTGGCCATCAATGCTTCTATTCCAGAACTGATATTTAGCACGTCAATAAACGACTTTAATCGTACTGAATGCAAATTAGTGTACTTTAAGAATAGCACAGCATGGAAACTCTTTGCTTGTTTGGAAATCAACATATTAGGCCTCATTGTGCCCTCCATCGTCATTTCCTTTTGCTATGCAAGGATAGTTCCGACCTTGCTGCATTGCAGAAATAACAAGAAAAAGAAGGCAGTGAAGATGATCTTTGTGGTGGTGGTGGTGTTTTTTTTGTGTTGGACACCTTACAATATTGTACTTCTTCTACAATGTTTGGGTGATGTGAGTACTCTTGGACAATGTGAAATCATCAAAAACCTGGACTATGTAAATCAACTGACTCAAATCCTAGCATATTTTCACTGCTGTTTGAATCCAGTCATCTATTTCTTTATGGGACAAAAATTCAAGTTATACATCAAACTGTTCTTCAAGAACTGCCCCTTTTCAAAAATACTTTGTAAATCTTGTGGGCTCCATGAGTCCTTCTATTCTGAGTCATCAGGTTCAGGTTATACTCAATCCACTAGTGATGAAGAGACATTCTGAAGAACCTGAAATGCTGTCTTTTGAAGTTCGACCAATTAATCAGAACAATGATACCTTTCATATGCTGACAAATAAGCACCGCTTCAAGTAAATTTTGAGCATGGAAAAAGGAGAGCAGCCCATCCAGCTTGGAAACATGAAAAGCTATTTTGCATTGGACACGGCAGTTACACAGAGTTCTAAACCCCAATACTCATCAGTTCATCCTTTCAGTCCTATGGTCAAATACCTGACAAAGACGTTAACTCTTGAGTTTCCTTTCTAGTCACAATATTAGGAGGTCTGCTTGTCAAGTCTTTTGCTATCTAGGAATTTTTTTCTCTTTTCAGAGTTAACAAAGCTTTAAATCAACTCTGCAGTTCACGATCTTGGGTCCTCTGAGCCAGCAGACAAGCTTGGAAATGTCAGCTGTTGCACATCTCAAATTCAATAGCATGTTCTGAAGGTTTTTCAAGGTGGCTATGTCAGCTGTCAGCAGAATCATGATCTTAAGTGATCTTAAATTTGTATCTCCTTTTAGATGTTGCCTCAATGGCAGTTTTCATAAGACCCAGCCAAACAAGGAAGTCTGAAAGTTATAGATCATTTGCCATGGCCAATACACTTCCATCTCAGCATGGCTAGTGCAGGCAAGGGGCCAGGAGTCTTTCTTTCCTTTTTCTAATGGTTCTTACCCCCAATTCCCACAATCACTTATAACAGGAAGATACCTTAGTTCCTTGCAAAGAGCTTGTACTACAGCCCATCATTAGTTATAGGTTTATACCTGTTGAATTTCCCAGGACGCATTGGAGACTGTACCCCTCTGAACAGCAGCAAAACATATCTACTCCCTCCTAATCCCTTTCAGGGAATTAGGTTTACTCTAGTAGTCTCAACTACACAAAATGTAAGCCATGCAAAATGTAGGCCTTGTACTGATGCCTCACTGAATTCAAACAAACTATATAGACATATTATTACATTTATGGCTGCCCCCAAGTTACTGCATTATGAAGGCAGAAAGACCTTGGTCATAACCCTCACCTTCATTTTCCCCTGTTGACAGGGACAAAAGACTCATTCTACCTCTTTCAAAGACATGCCATGTTTATGCAGGATTCACTCTTTCAATGTCAAACACACATGATCTCTCAAAGTGACTCTGCCATGTTTCCAGATGAGTGTCAAGATTAGTTTCAAACAATCGTCTAAATGGACAGCCATTTCAAATAATAACACCATTAATGCTCAGCTTTTTAAAAGTAAAGAACCACTGGTTTCTCATGGCCACTTAAAACTTAAGCATTGTATTACTTGACTGTCTATAAATGTTAGTATAACAAATGTGTGATTTTGTGAAGAATATTTTTAACATTTCTATTCTTTATCATTTAATGAGCATTGTTTAAAAATAAATACCTTTTGTGAAAGATTTGTCAATGTCTTTACACAAATTATATGAAAAAAAACCAATTAGTCATACATTCCTGGCAGTCCTAAGTAAGGATGTACATCTTCACTTGAATCAAAATATCTCTCTCTCAAAGTTATCACACTCTACATGAGAATTCACATTTGCATGCATTAGCAATTTTTTTGCTGGTCAGTAGTCAGAAATACTATGATGCAAAGGAAAATGTTATTAAGGAAATAAGCATAAAAAAGATTATAATTATTGCGGTATCTAATATATTAAACTTCAAAAACAAGTGCTTTCCCACTCTGATTCTAAGAATCAGTATTTTACAATTATCCTAAACTCAAAGTTAGTATAATGCATCTATCTTTTTTTCTGAAAACGTTTATGTTTCACTTTTAAGTTAAATTGGTTATGACCTGCCAAAAGTGTCCATTTCATGACATGAAGCCATTTATCGTTGCTGTTTTTTGCTCAGTAGGTAGACAAAATATCAGCCCATTTCATGCAAAGAATGTTATCCCTTTTAACACAATTCTCAGTACTGACAGTAAGTCTGCCTTCTTCAATGTGTTGCCTTCCATCTAAGCTGGACTACACCTCCCATAATCATGTAATTAGCAAATACATAGGACATACTGGCTGAACTCCATCGGATTTGAAGTCCAACACAGTCCAGAGGGCACCAGCTGCAAAGGAAGAACCACCGGGCAACTCTACCAGCTTGCTGTAATTTCCAACAGATGCATTACTTGAAATATGATCTTGATTTCATGAAACAGACTAAATGTTGTCCAGTTAGTGAACAAATGTAAATGCCCTCATATCTTTACATGGGCAGTTTTCCATGTTTCATCTAAGGCCATGACATATAAGCAATTAACAATAAAATATTATGCTTACTACTGTTTTATCAATAGCAACAGAAATTTTCTGTTGATTAAAAATGATTTGACTCAGAAGAGAAGCAGCCATCTCATATTTACTGTAAAACGTGACTATATTACTAATTCAGGGTGATCAGAGAGCAATTCTGAAAGGAAGAAATTACCTGGTTTGATTGTACTAGGAATGTATAGATCAAAAGACTTGATTTGGACCCTAATTTGAAAAATGGGGTGCTTTATCTCAGAATTCTTTGGAGGCTCACCAATTAGTTTGGGATACAAATATGAATGTGACAATTTACAAATCCCAATCTCTTTTTTCATTATCAAGAAATGACTATTTTTGCTCTAATAGTAATATTCTGTGTCAAGAAGATGGGTTTTGGATTTCCAATAAATAGGAAGGGGTGGGGCTGTACTAAGTCCCTTTTAAGTTTGGAAGTTTAAGAGAACTGCACTGTATTGGCTGAATTTGATGGAATATACAGGCAAAGTTGACTTTTTGAACAGATAATGTCCAATCTATTTTTATATGAATAGGTTTGGGAACTTTTGAGTAACAATAAACTTTCTAGTTTGGGAATTTCCAAAAAAATGGAAATTTTCCTCCACATTTTGGCAGTGTAATTTTCATGAAAGTGGCATAGAGGGAGCTTCCATTAAGAAATTTTCAAATTATCAGCATGATAGGCATAATTATTTTTGTGGAAGGAAGATGGGCTTCATTCCCCCCCCCCCAGTGGAAAGTATTTTAGTTTCCTTTCTCTGCCTATAGCTTTATTTTTAAAGTAAATCCCATAAATTACAGTAATCCCCCTAAGCAACAAATCTAAAAAAAATCAGTAAATACAAGGTTAATGTTATCTCACTAATGATATATATATCAGTGTGTACACTTGATTTGGCCGAATAAGAGCCAAATTGGGTTTAGACTCTTAATCTAAAACCACTGGAGTTTCTCTAAAGCCTTCCCTGAATTTCATTAGTGAGACTGACCAGGAGATGATGCCCCAGGGGAAAAAAAATCTGTTTCTTAGGAAACTGTCAGGTTGGGGAGAAAGAGGAGAGTGCTTTTAATCACAGTGGGTGGTTTCAGCAGACTTCCTCAATCACAGTGCTTTGAAGGACAGAACATCAAAGCAGCATATTGCAGGACATATTGCTTAATGCACACATTTTCATCCATAACCCCTTAACCTTGTATTTACTGATTTTTTTTTAGATTTGTTGCTTAGGGGGATTACTGTACTTTATGGGATTTACTTTAAAAATAAAGCTATATATAATATATATATATATATATATATATATATATATATATATACACACACACACACACACACACACACACACACATATACATACATACATACACACACACACACACACACACACACATATACATACATACATACATACACACACACACACACACACTATCTATCATCTATCTATCTATCTATCTATCATCTATCTATCTATCTATCTATCTATCTATCTATCTATCTATCTATCATCTATCTATCATATCAGAAGAATGGTGGAGAGATAGTATGACTCCCTTTTGGAGTAAGGCTTCTAACTGGTTACTCTCTTGGCTTATCATTTGAATGCTCTGTATAAAAAGGGGTAAAGACACCCTCAAATCAAGGTGGTGAGTACATGGGCATATCCATATATGTTCTTGGTAAATATACAGAAGTGGTTTGCCATTGCCATCTTCCAAGTTGTTGTTTTTTTACTTCCCAATCTAGCTTACAGCCCTGGGATTCCTGGGTTGACTTACAGACACAAAAATAATAAAGCTACTAAGACTGTGCCAGCCTCCCCCCCCCCCCAACACTTTTCAGAACAAGCTGATGCTGTAAAACAGAAGGAATGGCCAAGACAGCCTTAGTTACACAAAGGCTAAACACCAGATGGAAGAGATCTGCATCCCCCACTCTATCACTGGAGCTCCATCTCCTGCTTCATAGAGAAAGATATAGCTAGTTCTTTTTAACTAACATAAACCCCGACAAAGGCAGATTTGCTTACTATGTACTCACCAAACCATGCAGTAAGATCACAAAGAATAAATGAAACTGTTTGCTTATTCAAATGTTGTGGTGGAAAGATGTGCTTGAGCTGGCAGCACAGCAGCTTGCAGTATTTTATTTATTTATTTATTTATTTATTTATTTATAATTCCATTTATATAACCGTTCCATCTCCCCCGAAGGGGACTCTGGGTGGTTTGCAGTCAATAATTAAAATAAGTAAAAATATAATGCAATACATATAAATACAAATAAATAAAAAAATAAAATCCAAGAAGGGAATAAAATTGTTCTTAAAAGGGCTCTATGGGACCAGCCATCCCCAGGAGGAGCTGTTACCCTTCCCATACCAGGCGAGGCGGCAGAACCAGGTCTTTAAGTTCTTCCGGAATGCTGGGAGTGATGAGGCCTGCCTCACCTCTGGGGGTAGAATGTTCCAAAGGGCGGGCACCACTGCAGAGAAGGCCCGCCTTCTGGACCCCATCAAGTGAAACTCCCTTACCGACAGGGTCCGCAGCATGCCCTCTCTGCATGACCAAGTGGGATGGTTCGATGTTATGGGGATGAGACGGTCCCTCAGGTAGCCTGGTCCCATGCCATGTAGGACTTTAAAGGTAATAACCAACACCTTGAATTGGACCTGTAAGCACACTGGCACCCAGTGCAGCCGGCGCAGCAGAGGTGTAACATGTGCCGATCTTGGGGCACCAATAACTGCATGCGCAGCTGCATTTTGGACCAGTTGCAGCTTCCGGATACTCTTCAAGTGTAGCCCCATGTAGAGCGCATTGCAATAGTCTATGTGGGAGATGACCAGGGCATGAGTGACTGTACAGAGGGCATCCTGATCCAGGAAAGGGCATAACTGGTGCACAACAAGAAGCTGTGCAAAGGCCCTTCTGGCCATGGCTGCCACCTGCTCTTCGAGCAGGAGCCGTGAGTCCAGAAGGACCCTCAGATTCCGCACTGAGTCTGAGTGGAGTAGTGCAACCCCATCCAGAACTAGAGATGTTAACTTCCTGGATCCAGAGGAGTCATCAATCCACAACCACTCCATCTTACCAGGGTTCAGTCAAAGCCCGTTGTTCCCCATCCAGGCCCCCACAGCCCCCAGGCACTGAGAAAGGGCAGCCACCGCATCACTTACCTCACCCGGGATGGAGATATATAATTGAGTATCATTGGCATATTGATGATACCTCATCCCGTGGTGGCGGATGATCTCACCCAGTGGTTTCATGTAGATATTAAATAGGAGAGGGGAGAGAACCGAACCCTGCGGCACCCCACAGAAGAGGGGGTGAGGGTCAGATCTCTCCTCTCCTATTACCACCAATTGGGACCAGCCCTGGAGGAAGGAGGTGAACCAGCGCAAAACTACGCCGCCCACCCCCAACTCCCTGAGCTGCCCCAAAAGGATACCATGGTCGATGGTATCGAAAGCCGCTGAGAGGTCAAGAAGAGCCAGGATGGATGCACTCCCTCCATCCCGCTCCTGCCAGAGATCATCCGTAAGCGCAACCAATGCAGTTTCCACCCCATATCCCAGCCTGAAACCTGACTGGAAGGGGTCCAGATAATCCGTGTCATCCAGGATCCTCTGGAGTTGCAATGCCACCACTTTCTCAACCACCTTTCCCAAAAAGGGGAGGTGGGAGACAGGACGAAAATTGTCTAATACAGTAGGGTCCAGTGATGGTTTCTTGAGGAGGGGGTGCACCAGTGCTTCCTTGAAAGTAGCTGGAAACACCCCCTCTCCCAAGGATGTATTAACCATCACCTGGACCCAACCACGTCACCTCCCGGGTTGCCTGCACTAGCCAGGAAGGGCATGGGTCTAGATGGCATGTGGTGGCCTTATCCAGAGGATCCTGTCCACTTCCTCAGGTCCAACAGGATCAAACTGTTCCCAGATAACAGGGTAAGAACGTTCCCTCGGCAGCTCCCCAGACTGTGCTTCACGCTGAGAGTCCAACTTGGAGCGAATCTGAGCGATTTTATCCTGCAGATGCCTAGAAAATTCCTCCGCACAGCCCTGCAGGTGGGTCATTGACTCCACCTTGCCCAAGAGAGATTGAGTAATCTTAAACAGGGGCGTTGGACAGCATTCTGCGGATGCAATAAGAGCAGAGAAATATTGGCGTTTCGCTGCTGTTATCGCCACAAGGTAGGCCTTAACAGCGGCTCTAGCTTGTGTTCTGTCAGATTTGATCTTTGTCTTTCTCCAGCGGCACTCTAGACATCTCTTAACCCTCTTCAAAACCCTCAACTCCTCCATGAACCATGGGGAGTATCAGGTCAGATGTGGTAAGAGAGGTCGCACAGGCGCGATCCTGTCCAAGGCCCTGGCCGCCTCCCTATTCCATGCTGCGGCCAGGACCTCTGCTGGACCATGCAATAGATCCCAGCTCCTTCTGGAACCCCATCGGGTCCATTAGTCGCCGGGGGGACCAATCGAGTGGGTCCTGCCTCCCTGCAGAGTGGGGCGGCATAAGAGAATCTCAAGGCCACCAGGGTGTGATCTGACCATGACAATGGGGACAGATCTAGCTCTCCCCTCAGATCACATTGCCACTGCTCCGACAAGAAAACTAAGTCCAGAGTGAGGCCACTGTCTCGAGTCGGGTCTCGAATAATCTGAGACAGACCCATGGCTGCCATGGTAGCCATGAACTCCCGAGCCACCTCTGAGGCACGTCCCAGGGAAGGCAGATTGAAATCCCCCAGGACCATAAGCCTGGGGAGCTCCACTGCCAACCCTGAGACAGCTTCCAGCAGCTCGGGCAGGGAGGTTGCTACGCAGCAGGGAGGCTGGTACGGCAGCAACACTCCCAACTGTTCTCGAGAATCCAACTTGAAAAACAGGGTCTCACCGCCGGCCACTTGTGGAGCAGCACCCCTGAAGGCCACTAGAGATTCTCGGATGACAACTGCCACCCCTCCTCCCCTGCCCCAGAGTCTTGGCTGATGCCATACCTGAAACCTGGCCAGGCACATTTCTGAGAGGGCTACCCCCCCTTCTGGGCCCAGCCAGGTCTCGGTGATACACGCCAGGTCTGCCCCCTCCTCCATGATCAAATCACATATGAGGAGGGCCTTGTTGTTAACAGACCTGGTGTTGAGAAGCAACAGCCGGAGACCAGGGCGCTCGAGGATCTGTTGACCAGGGCCTGGGTCTGAACCTGAAGGGCCGGAACACGCCACCAGTAACAAACACCGGGGGCATCTTCCCCGAAGATGGCCTGCCCTACGGTTCCCATCATAACATCCCCTACCCATCACCACTTCGATGGGGCAGCCCGCCCCACAGCCCCCAGAGTTTCTAGGCCCAGATGCCTCCACACCCGGACCTCCGAAGACCCTGGGTTGATACAGGGGTCCCCTCCCCCACGCACACATCTCTCACACTCAATCATACTCAGGTGATGGCAGGCCCCCCAGCACACTCCCAGCGCTGATAGGGCCTGACCGCCACCCCCAATACCCGTTAGGCCTCCCGTCAACCACTCTCACTGATCATCCACTCCTGCCCACCACCTGTCTCTCACTCCGGGGTGGGCACTCATTCATACAGTCACACAATCTTGGGGGGGCCCCGACTCTCACACACCCAGGGGGAGACCACATTTACATCAACAATGTATGTATGTATGTATATCAACAAGAGCTAAAGTCTCAAAAGAAATTCAAACCAACATGCCTCGAGGGATATTCCTGGCTTTTTATTAATTTATTTTTTAACTAACATGTTAAAATTAAACTCAAGGGCAAATGTTTAAGTGTGCCTACTTAGAAATAATGCCTGATGTTCTTCCAGACAGAGAGCTGTTTGTTTGGAATAAAAAGAGATGAAAGTATCGGAAAACATGGGTGAAAAAGATGAGTTCCGAGCTCAGTTGTAATAACTTATGAATGAGGCTGAGCATCTCCACAAAAAGCTGAATTGTTAGTATTGTTACTTGGTTGTTACTTACAATTAGTACCATTACATTGACATTAAGGTAATGCACACGGGGATCATATTTCATTAGTCCCATTGATTACAATGAGGTTTTCCCCCAGGTATTTGTAAAAGACCATTTTATTTGTGACCTTTTTTTTCCAGAAAGCCACCAAATTCTATGAACATTTTAAATTTCTTTTAAAACTCTTTCTACACAGCATTTGAAAGGTAGATGGATACCCTCTAGCTGCACTGAAGAACAATTTGTTGAATCTTGAATTTCTGCCATAAGAAGAGGAATTCCTGCCCCAAAGCAAAGATTTGCAGCCTTCATACATTAACTTCCCCATTATTACCCTTTAAATAACTCTGAGGCATTCCTTTCCTGTAATCATCTGGAAATGGGATATAAGTGTTGGGTCCACACAGGTATTTGGCAACAGCTGTCTCCCATGATTGAGCTTCAGTTTGGGTTTGCTCTTGGGTTCAGCAAAAACCTCCCTGAACTTTAATTAGTTGCTTCAACCTTCAAGTTTCTGCCTCTTGTACAGTAGTGCAATGGCATTATGCCTGTAAAAGTTTTAAATTATTACATTACACACTGAACTCCACAGTGGCTTCATTTTATTGCAAAATAAATTAAAATACAATAAAAAAAGAAGGTAGTAAATGCAATTAGAGTCAGAAGACCCAAGAACAAAGATTCAATCTATCTGTCAGTTAAAACTTCTAAACTGTACTTACAGTAGTAGCATACAGAAGACTTAATTAAGACACTCTGCCAACAGGTTTGTATTTAATAGATAACTCAAAAGGGAAAAAAGGAATGGAAACTAATTCAATTCTTGAAGTGATCTCAGCAGTATCTGTTAGGACAACACCTTTGTATACATACACACCCAATGGTGGTTTAGCTGGTTGCAGAGACCACAGCATGCTTCCTTTCAGCTTCACAGTCCTTAAGTACCTCCATAAAGCTTTGTCTAACCTTGCTGCATAGATTGGAGCTTTAAATGGAGATGTTCAAAATTCACAGGAAAAATTGGAATGAGGCAAGAAATAAAAAATCTCCACATATGACAGCTTTAGTTAAATCATTATCAATTAACAGCTATGGCAAACTTCCCTGGGACTCTTGCATCTTGTGGTCTTACACACAATCTTTATCTTTAAATCATTCTTAGAGGCAAAAATGGTTTTTCTCTTTTTTTAATAAAACAGTTTTTCCCCCCAGGTTAAAACAGTTTAGAATTTAGTCTAGTATAGGTTGACCATATTTCCTTGAGACAAAAACGGGACATTGGGATGGCAAAATGGGACGGGGTCTTATGTAATATTCCGTATTCATGAAAAAGACAGGGGTCCCCGCCCCCAGTCCACGCGATTGGCTCCCACCTGCAAACCCCACCCCCGGTCCACACAATTGGCTCCCGCCTGCAAACCTCGCCCTTCTTTGCCACGCGCTGATAGGCGGGAGGGCTTCCTCTTCTGGGCTGCCTCCAATCGGCAACTCCGGCTCGGATCCTCCTTCCATGCCATTCCCGCTGGGTTTAAAAAACGGGACAAAATTGAGATTTTTATCAAAACAACATGACGGTTGAAAAATGCTAAAAAAAAGGGGGCTGTCCCGTTCAAAACGGGACGTATGGTCACCCTAGTCTAGTATCTAGTCTAGTATCAAAAATTTACAAAGGAAGAATAGCATGACATAGCATTCACATTAATACATCACTATCATGTTTCTACCTCAAGGTTTATAAAAAGAGAAGAGGAAATTTAAGCAGTCCTTTTTAGAAATGGGTTTAGAAATAACTTCCCATTTATATTTTTCTAAACTATTTACTTAAAATTCATGATCCATTTTGTCAGTCACTCAAGGGCCAACAACTTGAGATAATTTTCTTTCCCAAATCAATAATATTTTGTCAAATATTATTATCACCGCATACATTCCTGAGGGACATTAATGTGGATAAAATCATACTGTACTCTCAAACTTTTGAGATCTCTGTGCATTGGTTGCTATCATTTTCTTTTTTCAATTTCTGTCATTTGGGGGGGGGATGTCTGCAATCACACAGTGAATAATTCACTTGGACTTGTGACTTCACATTTTATGGCCCTATCTAGATCCCGGTTCACTATTGTACACCAGATACCAGCGAGAAACCTGTCCTATACTTCATTCACCAATATTCTCTTTCAAATCAGATTCTTCTTCCTTGGTCACATGACAGTGCACAAACAAAATATAGAAAAGCCTAGGTCATAAAGTATTCTTTTCAAAATACACAAATATTCTTTGGCCAAAATCCTCCTCTTACTAAACATTAAATATTTGCAGATTATCCTGATTTATCTCAGGATATCATATTCTATTTATGATTATCATTAAGCCAAACAGTTTACAAAGAAATCAGAGAAAATTAAAATATCCAAGCCTCTGACTTTACAAACCTAATGGAATCAGTTCTGTCTAGATTTCATCATGATAAGCTTCAATAAGAAATGCATCTATAACCAATCACCTGACTACCACATCAAAAGTCCACTTCCATATAAAAAACAGCCATCCCAGACAAAATGTTGCAGAATGTATTCCTGCTACTAAACATAATGCTCTTTCATAACACACATAAATCATAGGAAGTTGCCTTACATTGTGACTCTTGGTCCATCTACTAGTTCAGCACTGTCCTCATAGATAGCAGTAATTCTCCACAATGTCGGAGAAGTGTTTATTTATTTCCTGGAAATGCTAGATTAAACTGGGGATTTGACTTGCAAAACATATACTTTATACTTTTTTTCTGCCTTTGAATCAGTCTTGACTCTTGGCAACTACATGGGCAAGTCCTTACAGTTTTCTTTGGCAACATTTTCAGAAATAGTTTGCCATTTGCTTTCTTCCTAGGGCTGTGTGTGTGTGACTGGCCCAAAGTCACCCAAGCTGGCTTCATGCCTAAGGCAGGACTAGAAGTCACTATTTCCTGCTTCTAGCCCAGTGCCTTTCACCACTACATTAAATTGGCTCTTGCTTTATACTGTAGTTGTAGCTTTTTTCCCAACATGTTTTGGATGTGAAATGTAAAGCACCAACTGCTGTCTGGATTCAGATATGCTGCTGCCTGGATTCAGATCTGCAGGCAGAGCCATTTCAGTCATTTTACACAAGACTCCTGGTGCATCAAATGAGCACACTGCACATCACTATTCCTCCATGTTTGAGGATTCACCGCATCTTCAATATTTGTCATGGCAAACACTGGAGGAACCATGTGCTTCGGTTGTTCTGTCAAGCCATGAAGGAAAAGTTATGGTTGCATGTTATGACCAAATGCCATGCTAGTTTCCAGGAACTGCAGGCCTACACTTGATCTAGTGAGACTGCGATAGTGTGTCTGTGAAAAAAATGAGGTTCCCAAACGGTGAACCTAGAAATAAAAGAACTGTAGCGAGTTGTGGGAAGTCTGGAGGGACGAAAGGAGAAAAATGGACTCTATGCAGAAAGAGCAATAGTAGGGAAATATTTTTTCAAGCAACTGTTTTATTTACTTTAATGGAAGACAGGAGGGAACATTGAGGGATGGTGTGGACGGAAGAGTTAGCATTTTATGCAGTGCTAAATCCTGTTCACTTTTGGCTGTCCGACTAAAACAAATTCCTTTGAAGCCATTGTGGAAAAAAAGAATGGGAGTCAAAGAATAATGGAGCAATCAAATAATATATCTGGGTATGTAAAATCAGCTTTTGGTGTAAATTAAATATTTCCCACATTTTCCCCATAAATAATTAACATCCATATAAGTGTAGAACAGCTTCCATAACATAGTTACTTTTGTACATAGCATAGGGGTCACCAGTAGAAACCAGGGGATGATTCACAATGATGTGCAATAGACTTTCCTTAAGGCAAGCTTGATTCCTGGTGACTAACACACCCATATATAAAAATGATTTTGCCACTAGTTTCAAGGCTGTAGCCATATCTGGGACATCATGAACCACTTCTGATTCAGACAATTAACTTTCAGAAATCTGCTAGATCATCATGAACAGGTAAACTATTTGGAGAATTCTCCAGAATGGCTGGTTTTGTGCATCCCAATTAGCTAGGTAATTTCACCTACTGTAATACAACTGACCTTAAGTATGCTTTAAAAAGATAATAAAAATAGAGTGGACTCCAACAACTATTGTGATTAAGGGTTTTATACTAACTTGGTTGGGCATTGTCATTTTGCCAACTTTGCATTTATTTTCAGACTTTTATGATGTACAGGAACAGTGATGGGTGCAGTATTAATAATTTCATCAATTCCAGCAGAGACAGACATCATATACAAGCTGAAAAGCTACAATGGTACAAGGATAAAGCAGTCTGGCATGTCTACGAATATCCAGTTAAATTTTTGTGACAAAATAACACCCAGACAAGCTTTAAGAAATTATCCTCTTAATTTAATATGTGGAAAAATCAATTAAATATAATTGGGATTTCACCAATGTCAGATGACTTATTTTAAAAGCACAGGAGATGCTTGTTCATTTTCATGGAGTGAAAAATCTCTTAGAATGTAACACTTCCTACCACTAATCAACCATTTGAATCTGAATATTTTGATGGGCTCAACAGTCAATAAATCCAGAAGAATTATATAGGGCCTAACCACGAATCTTTAGAAAACAGCTTCTCAGAACTACTTTCATAATGAAGACTTCCATTGAGGATGGGTTTGTCCACAAATTCCACCAAACAATTCTGGGTGCCACAAGGAGACTTCTCCAGCTCCAGAATGGTAATATTATTTGGAGAAGATGAAACAAGGATGTTGCTAGGAACAAACAATGTTAACTGAGGGCCACGGGCTGGCCAGTAGCGTCCTAAATTAAAGCCATTGATCCAGACTTGTCCCTGCAAAGGAAAAAAAAGAATATAATTTTAGCTACCCTGTCTGCAACATTTATTTGAAATCAAATCTGACAAAGACAAAGTTCCAATTAAGAATTCAAAGTCACCACCACCACCCATGATATCAGGATTTGGATTTGGAACACTTACTAAACAAGCGACTGGAGGAGGAATATCTGTAAGGCTATATGGGCACTACCAGATGTGGCTTCAAATATGTTCAGGAAGCAAATTGAGCTCCCCATCATCAATCTATGGCAGTGTTTCTCAACCTTGGCAACTTTAAGATGTGTGGACTTCAACTCCCAGAATTCCCCAGCCAGCATGTCCACACATCTTAAAGTTGCCAAGGTTGAGAAACACTGATCTATTCATTGCAGCAGGAGGGAGATGGGACTTGGAGTGATGGAAAGTGCCCCCCACTTTCGCTTCCGGGTGCTGGACTGAGTGGAGCGAAGAGCTGATAGCTCCGCGGTTTTCTGTCTGCGGCGAGAAAATCGCTGAAAAACCACCCTCGAAGAGAGGGTGGGCAGAAGATTTATCACAAGGGTCGTCGAACCTGCTGCTCTATCCTGACCCCTGTATACCCACTACAGGGGAAGAGAGATTTGAGTGGTAACAGACGACTGGAACTAACATGAAAGCTCTGCAGAAACCGTGAAACTAAATAAGTTAAGTAGCTCCTCATCCAGCCTTTTAGTTGCACTTTTTTTTTTTAATATTACTGGATTTATTAAGCACTAGGATTGATTTCTGGACTGTGATTTATAGATGCTGGTGTTTTATTTTTCTTTCTTGTCAGAGGAGTGTTTGAACGGTGGGTTTGGAAAGATAATTGACTCTGCCTGGAGTGGGCTGAGTGACTTTCTCTTTTGATTCTAAATATTTCTACTCTTGTTTTGCTTTCATCCTTATTGCAATTATAAGTATTTTTTTTTCCTTTGGGGACTAATTTGTCTGGATTTAAAGTTTTTATGGATAAATGAATTACTGATTTGATATTCTTTCTTCTACCTGTTTGGGATTTTTATTATGAAAGAACTCTTTTTGCTTTTCTCCATAAGTGTTTGAATATTTTTTGAATTATATAAGTCACTTTACAGAATTTTTATGAATGCCTTGGACTCCTTCTGTATATAAATTAGACAAGTTATTCATGGTTGGACTGTGTGGATAAAAGCTGCCGTGAGAAACCTTGGGATTGTTTATCTTTTTTGTTATTATTTTGACTACAATAAAACCTCTCTGTTCTTTTTTTATCTTTTATTTACTTGCTCTTACGCTTGGACATACAATTTTAATGGACTAGATTTTTTGCTATTCTGATAATTACATTTAAAGGACTATTTTTATTTTTAAAAGTTTTTTTATTCTCCTATTATTAAAGGGGGAGAAGAAGAGAGGTTCTTTGTCTTTGTCTTCCCCCTCTCCTCTCCTTTTTTTTTTTTTTTCCTTTTTTTCCTTCTTGCCTTTTCTCTTTTACAGGGAAACTATCTACATTATGACAATCATGGCATTAACACCTGGAGCGTCGGTGGAGCCTCTTCAGTCAGAGATGAGAAAACTTCTGGAAGTGATGACATCATTTAATAAAGAAATGAGAGAGAAGGAGTGCATTTTGAGACGGAGACAAGTTCCAGAACAGTTGAATGAAGATGTAGGAGAAAGGACTGTTTCTATATTAGATAAACCCTTGGAGATAAAAGAACAAGACCTAGATTTGGAAATAGATAAAATTTTTAGAGAACAGAAAGTGTTTAAAGAACAAAAGTTAAGGATAATTTTTACTTTAAAAGTTAAAACATTTTTAGAGAAATATAAGACAGACATGAGGGAGGCACCAGGAGAACGTAAGAAGCATTTCATAGAATAGAATAGAATAGAAGTAAAGGATAGAGATAAATGGCTGACCTATAAGGACTTTTTATTGTTAAAATTGATGGATTGGCAGAAAAGGATAAATTGACACGTTTATTAAAAGAAAATTCAATTATTACTCTTTTAAAGATTAGAAATTATTAATGGACTATTTGGAAAATGTTGGAGGGGCAGAGCTTATAAGAGGATTTGAAGATTAAATTATATATAAATTGATATATTAGATAAGAAATGTTTTTTAATGTGATTTACAGATTTAGTATGTAAGATGCATTTTATAGAATAGAATAGAAGTAAGGAATAGAGATAAATGGTTGATTTATAAGGACTTTTTATTATTAGAATTGATGGATTGACAGAAAATGAGAGATTGATATGTTTATTAAAAGAAAATTTAAACTATTATTTTTTTAAGAGTAGAAACTAATAATGGACTATTTGGAAAATACTGGAGGGGCAAAGTCTATATGAGGATTTGAAGATTAAATCATATATAAACTGATATATTAGACAAGAAATGTTTTTTTAATGTCATGTATAGACCTAGCATGTATGACAAATTTTATAAAGTATTGTGACCAGAGATTAATCGGAAGCTGACTACTTTCTATGTTTCATTTTTTTTCTTTTTTTTCTTTGCTTTACTACACCTTTTTTTCTTCTTTCTTTGATTTGTATTTCTGTTTCTCTTTCCGTTTCCAACTTTTAACTATGTATATTCAAAACCCAATAAAATATTTAAAAAAAGAAAAGAAAGTGCCCCAAAACACCTTCAACTGATTAGCATGGGGCTCAATTCACTTCCTACACAGATATGAAGCTCCATCTGGTAATCCCCTTAACCTATTGCTGACATGCTGTTCTAGGACTCAGTGGAGGGTTATACAACTTAATACCGATCAGACAAAGTGTGAAGCAGGAAAAACTGGAATGGTTTAAAAATGAATTTCACTAAGTTTTGGTGCAAATCTGCCTCTGCCTCTGCAAACCCCATTTTCAATTTTTGGCAGCTCATTCTGTTTATGCAGGTACCTTTTGTACCTTTTAAAAAGTAAAATTCATTTTAGGAGAGCAGTTCTAGAGATATGATAAATCACATTCCACAAAGTGTCAATAAGTTTCAACCTCAGAACATTCTTATCAGAATTATCTCTTGCTGTGGTTTTGGCAAAATTGCCTGTTAGTCTTTTTTTTTTTTTTTTGCATGATACTGAGAAAAAGACTTTTTCAGCATCAAGCTAAAATGTGGCATTCTCTACTATTTGTTCAATACACAAATCAAACACAAAAAAATAAAATTCTGTAAGTAACAGTTCACCCCAAAAGAAGATAACCCTGAATTTAAGATGATCCTTACTGGAAAAAAAAAGTTAGAAAGAACAAGACTTACTTGCGTCCATTACTGTAGTCACTGTGAATCTGACTCTCCCATTTAAAAAATAAATTACTGCAGACAAAAACTCTAGTATTGCTCTTAGATAGATAAACATCTGTATAGTACTTTCTCATAAAATCTAACATCCATTACCACAAAATATGGCAACGGCCAACTTAGATGACTTTAAAGGGGAAACACAGAGAAGATAAATTGATCAGTGGCCACCAGTCAGGATGACTATATCCCATCCCTAGATCAAAGGCGAAATTTCCAGATGCTGGGAAGTAGGGAAAAGCATGAGAGGAATATTACACACGCCTTGCTTATGGGCTTCCTACAAGCATCCAGTTGGCACAAAATGCTGGAAAAGATATTCAGCCTGATCCAGCAAAGCTCTTACGATTTTTGAAACAGGCATCTGAAAAAAAAATCTAGGATTTAAAACACTGAAGTTATTTAAAAGCCAGTCAACTGCAAGAAATTGTTTTCTGAAAACAGGAAACAACGAAGCTCAGAGAGCACCAAGGACTCCACAGTTCAACCCTGAGCTACATATATTCTCTTCTATTGAAAAATCAGAGTCAGCCCTTACTAGACACCATGTTTTTAATGTTGGGTTGCAGTCTTCAATGCTATACAGCAAAGCTTTCCAAACTTTTCACGTTGGCGACACACACCAACGGTGGCGGCGGCGTGGCCTGCGGTGTCCTGGTCTGTCGTGCAAAAAACCCAGAAGCGCTGATGGGGGGAACCGAAAGAAGCGGTACCCCCGCCAATCGGCAGCAGCAGCGCTGATTGGTGGGGGTGCCACTTCTTTCGGTTCCATCAGCACTTCCGGGTTTTTGTGCGACACACCAGGACACCGCAGGCGACACAGTAGTGTGTCGCGACACACACTTTGGAAAGCTATGCTATACAGGAAGAAGTGCTGAACAGTGTCTTCCATATAGTTTTATGGAGATGCATGAGGGGAGACACACTCTCCAATTAGTTAATAGCAGTTAGTTTGATTATGTGCCATAAAATCAGTGTCAACTCTTATGACCACAGAGATAGATGTCCTCCAAGACTGAGTATGAGTTACATATAGCCTGAATATAATCTGACAAAGGGCTTGTTTCATATTTTCTGACATCTATTTTTAATTGTACAATAAAAATCTCAGAATTGGGCTAAAATACAGAATAAAACCAGGACACATGAACAACAAGAGACACAACAGCACAGATTTAATTAAAAACAAATAACTTTTCAGCTGCGGTGAAAGGCTTTTTCTTGACTGAAATAATATAGAGAATTAGATCTCTGTACTTCAAATGTCATAATGAATGCTCCCCAAGGACACCACCAATGTCATATACATGTTTATCAGAATTGGTGGCAGAATGGAATCCTGAGAAACCACTGTGGGAGAGAAGTATTAATAATACTGAATATACTCAACCCACAGAACTGCTCCAGAAGGATGTTGTCAAGCAACATCCTCCATTAAGATTTTGTCAACAACATAATTATTCCATGGCATAGAGGAAGATGCCCATTTAATACACATGCCTGAACTGTTAAATTAGAAAGTACACTGATATGATCAACCCTAGAAAAGCCCTTAATTAGAAATAATGGACCAAAGAACCTTTTAATTTTCACAACTTGGGCATTCCCATTATTGATGTTCTCACATGGAAGGATTATAAGAACTGTTTTGCTATGATCTCTGTTAAGTACTAATGTATCAAATGGACACATGGGTCTTGGGCACTGGAACATATATGTATGGAAGGCAGACTCTTTTAATATGAATTTGCACAGGAGGCAACTATGTTCTTACAGGAAATACCATGCATCCATCAACTGACATTAATATGGTTCATCCAATAGGCATCTACAGGTCCACCAGTTGCAAGAGACAGATATCAGACAGCATAACATGATATAATTGTAATTCCTAATGACTTGGTTTTATTAGATTATACAGCCTGCAGATAAGATAATGGCTTTGTTGTTTATTGCCAACTTTACCAATCCTTGTGGTTGGTATAATATATTTCTATTGGTATAATAATATTTCTATTATTAAGCAGCCATTCAATCCTAGCACTAGAAGCTAACAATACCAATACTGTCAATATACTCCAATTAAGCTGTTTCACACTTTGTCTGTAAACAAGGTTGATGAGAATTACTTTGAAGTTTGACATGAATTTTGAAATTATATGTGAACTTTTTATGAAAAAAAATGTACCTTTGTCCATCCTGGAAATTTGAGGTAGGTGTCCTGAGGCAAATCTGGAATTCCACTAGGAATGGAAAAATTGCCAATATAAAAACTAGGCTCTTCATATGTAGATACATTTCTTCCAGATATCTTATGACTGAAGCCCTCTTGCACTGTTCTGTCAATGTCTAGGGGATATATCTCCCAGTCAATGAGGATATCTTGAGCAAGAGTTAAATTCAAAATCAGGCCCTGCAAATAAATGTATTATAAACATGTCAGAGAAGAGATAACAGAATTTTAAAGGGATAGCCTTTAAAACTGTTAGTAATGTTTGGCATGAATTAAAATATGTGAATGGAAATTTAAGTGAACTCACATCATTATTTTGAAGTTTGTCTTTAATTTGCCTTGGCAAACAGTATTCCTGTTATTATTTAATTACAGTACTATATTGCAGAGATTTTTTTTTCTCAGCCAGGAACTCTATTATTTTCCTTCATCAAAAAAGCCATCATTACTGGCCTCATAATCCAAAATCAACATGGTCATTGGCAATGCTGGCTAAGGTTCAATACGTATGGAAAATGTTTATTCCAAATAGGCCAGTTTGCTACTCTAGAATACTCACAAAAAGTACTGAAGTCATTCCTTTCCAGCTATTTCCCCAGTGGTTTAATACTTCACAACAGGAATAGAATCTCTACTGATATAACTGGAGTGATGTTCAATAGAGCATTATGTATTTTTAACTCTCAATAGATTAACTAAGGTGGGTAAAATTTGAAAGTGATAAAACTATTTACAATAACTGACTTTGGGTTAATTGCTTCTTTGTCAAACTCACAGCTGTACTCTATAAAAAAAGGATTAATTTGGTTGCTCCTGCCTAGGTTTTTGGCAGCCCTATGGGCCAGTCTTAGAGCTCTATTTTAGATTTGAACAATTTAGTGCAGGTCATCCCATGAAATCAGTAGTTATTTGGGGGTTCTAGACACAGATTACATTGATACTTTTCAGTTGGATTTCTGGAGAGAGACAGAGGGAGTGGGACTCTACTAATCTTGCTTCAACTCTCAGCAGCTTTCAATATGGTTAAATATGGTTTGTGTCCACAAGTTGGGTATCAGACCTTTGGGCAACTGATGCATCTAAAAGTGTTTCTTTTTTATATAGCACAATTCTTCCAGACTTTTCTTTAGCAAGATTTATTAAGATGGAAAGGAGTATGGGTATAAGAACCACAGCAAGTGAACTTAATTTGCCACTTAGAACCAATTTATTCAGATGGGGACAGCTACAGCTTTACAATGTACTGGGGTAGGGGTGGGGAGTCTGCAGCTGGTTGTTTATGTCACAGATCATCTGAATCTTTATTAGTCTGAGACCCAACTGTGGTTGATGTGGCACAGTGATTCTGCTCCTATCCACAGAAATGGTTTCAGAGAAAAATAATGGGTAATTATATTTCTGACATCTGAAAACTCTGTGGTGGGTTTCTGCAAGGCGTTTAAGGCTACTTGTCATCAGTATGCTGATCATACTCAGCTCTACTTCTTCTCAATACCTGCATCAGGAAAGGCTCTGCATCTTCTGAACAGTACTGTGATGGGATAGATGTGGGTTAATACACTAAGAATGAATCCTGACAACGTGGAAATTTTGTAGGTGGGTGAATCTCAGGTATGGGAATTTGGGGAGTTGCCTGGTCTGAAATGGGATACTCTCCCTCAGAAATGTAATATGGAAGTATTCCTTGAGTCATCAGCATCACTGAAGACTCAAGTCTTTATAGTAGAAGTGTGTACTATCAGTTCCAGCTACTATACTAACTGCATACTTGGGACAGGGAAGCCTAACAACAGTGGATAACGAAGTGGTAACCTTGTGATTGGAGTACTATAATGCATTCTTTGTGAGGTTGCCACTGTGCTTGGTCCACAGCCTGTAACTGGTACAAAACGCAGTGGTTGGATTGCTGAGTGAGGCACTTCAATGTGCATGTTTTTGACATATAAGGGCTCAAACAATTTGAGAATGGGTTATCTGAAGAAAGACCTTTACCATTAAGACTTGGTCAAGAAGTGATACAATCATTGGGAAAAGTCCCCATGCATGTGCTGAGAACCATCATGGGGACTTTTATTTATTATTTATTCAAATAGCAAAAGGTGTTTACTATTAACATTAGAAGGTAACTAACAGCATTAACAAAAATAGCTCAAGTGCAAAAGCTGTCAATACCTGAACATCCTCTCTAAAGCTCCATTCTTAGAGATCCTTTGTAAGATAAATTTAATCTAGGATTTTGATCTCACCTTTACACTTTAAACTTCATGGTATAATATGATCTGCAAGTTTCCACATCCTGTAGTGAAGCAGTGAACATATGAAAGCTATCTTCCTTAAAGAATACTATGAAGCCCTCTTTTTTTTTAAAAAAAAAACTTTTTCTATTTTTCACCAATACAGTAGATTGTGCTATCACAGCAAGGTTGCTCCCCAAAAGAGGCAAGAGTGAGTGAGAGAGAGAGAGAGACTAATTCACATATGTGTATTTTCTTTAATGATTCACTGTACTGGTACATGTACAAAATATTTAAATATCAAGCCAAGTTGTACACAATTTAACTGATAACAGTTAGTAATCTATTTCTGGCCAAAAATCCTTGCCATCACAATCAGAGTTGGCAGCAGACCACTGTATATTCCACACAATCAATCCGTACAGAGACAATGCAAAGAGGGATGACGTGGAGAAAATAAACCTCTACGATTGAACAGCGAATGATATTGAGAGCAAACTCTTATGCCAGGCAGCTTACTGGAAGATGGCTCCCTGATGTTGAAAGACATTAAGGAGCCAGAAAGGAGAAAATTATTTCAAACTAATCTGTATCAAAACTGGGTAGGCACAGATCACAAGTCTCCAGATTACAATGATTAGAACAGAAAAGGGCACATCTACCGGTACTTTTTGGCTTCTTTAGATAAATGTAAATACAAGAGGATGATAGGGTGGCATCTGCACTCCTCTAGCAAGCCCACAAGAAGGACTACATTATCCAAACAACTGTTCAGGTTTCCAAAAGAGGGTCCATTTTGAGATAACATCTCTCCATAATGCACTGTATTGCACCTCGTTTGCATTAAGCCAATGCCAGTGGTATACAGCATAAGGTTTAGTCAGATTGTCCATTAGGCATATTTCTAAGCATCCTCTTATCTTCACCACACTCAGCAATGATTGTTGGAATGAGTGCCTTGACTACTAATCAATTGTCGTCTTCTTCCTAACTAGAGGGGTACAATTGTGTCTCAAAACTCTTTCTTTTTTTCTCATAACACTATCTCTAAAAAAAAGATGCTATAACTCAACAGCATTAGAAGTGTCGTTTTGTCTTCAAATAACTGGCAAGTTTACAGTTGGCTGGATATTGAAGACAGTTAAAACTGTACCTTGAAGTCATTGTTGTATCGTCCATAATTGACTCGACCCATATTTTCTACCAACAAATCCAGATTGGCTCCTGCATTCCCAGTTATGTTTAGCTTTAACAAATTCCTTCTTTCAAGAATCCCCTGAGGAATCTAGATGAGCAATATCAATATTTTAAAGTTAAACCCAAAATAAGGCACAGAACAAAAGCTATTTTAGTATTCACTACAGTGTCTTTTTCAGAGGCATCTGCATTTTGATGGGAGGTTTTAGTAAGTACCTCATCCCTAACCGTGCTAATTCATAATTTGACTAAATCGAAATTATGATGATCACTTAAATAACTCAAAATCTTTCAGGTTTTTTTTTTAAATAAAATAACTACTTCTGAAGAAGTTCAAATTTCCCCACCCTCTGTGGTCAGGAAGTTTAAATAGCTGAGAAAAAGCAGATAAACATGGTAGGTGTATAAAGAAGTATTAAAACAACTCACTATTTTCTTGGTCTTTGTTCTCTTTTTTAAAGCAAAAATACACCTTCGCTTCTCTGACTGGTGGCAGAAACTAGCCTTAGTATATTTCAAGTCCTAATACACTCTTTATTCCACCGAGTACATTCTATCATTCTCTGATAGAAAATATGGACAATCTTTAGGTTGTTGGGGTCACATTTAACATTTTTGGAAGCTAAAAGGACCACATAGGTGGACAGTGATGCAAATTGCACAGAGCTAATACATGAAGGGAGGTTTTGGGGGGTTCTTGATTTTTAAAAAACTTTTTTAACTCTACTGTAGCACTTGACTACACTTCTAGTTCCTGCCTCAAAATGATGAGAAACTGTACCACCAATTCAGCAACAATAGTTAGAGGACCCAGGGCTACATAGAGGGAACTCACGGGGCAAAGGTTGCCTGCCCCAACCTTAAAGAATTCCAAAGTGTAATGTTCTCAACCAGGATTGGAAGATCTTGAACACTTGGCAAATTCACATCCTCCTTCCTTTCTCCTTTCATTGATCATTCTTTGTATTCTCAAGAGAAAAACATGGTGTGGCATCATATCTGCTTTGACAATAGTGTTTAGGACTTCCGGTGGGGACATGACGGACTGAACACCTGTGCCCGCGGGCTTAGCGGGAGGAGCTGACCACGCAGCAATTTTTTTCAGGCTCAGGCAGGTTTTCCTGAAGCCCAGGAGTGTTCTCCGGACAAAGGAAAATACCTGGAATCACCCCATCTGTCCTCTGGACGGCTGCTTGCAGCCATAAGATCGGAAACAGCGTTTCGCATTCAACTGGTAACAGCTAGCAGGGAGGCGGGGACATCATCATTTTCCAAGCCACGCTGTAGCCTTAAAGGGACATTAAGACCAGCCACACCATTTCTAAATCACCAAATTTATATATTTTTTTAAGTATGCGTACCCTAAGAGAGGCTGTAGTCTAAATCAGTCCACTACTTCCTTGTCTCTCTCACTGCCAGCACGATGTTAAAGGACATGAGAATCTGCTTCATGTATCTTTATTTAAGACACTGACATGAGCAATAACTACATTTTATATATATATATATAAAATAAAATAAAATAAAATAATAAAATAAAATAAAATAAAATATAAAATAAAATAAAATAAATAAAATAAAATAAAATAAAATAAAATAAAATAAAATAAAATAAAATAAAATAAAATAAATAAAATAAAATAAAATAAAATAAAATAAAATAATAAAATAAAATAAAATAAAATAAAATAAAATAATAAAATAAAATAAAATAAAATAAAATAAAATAAAATAAAATAATTATTATTACATTACATACAGGAGACAGGATAATCCCTTAGGGAATCATAAATAAATAAAGAGCTATAATCATAAGTATAACAACAAGAAGGCAGGTAGTTCTGAAATGGTCCTTTACCCCATCCACGGAGACATAGGCCCGATCACGAATGCCATCAAGTGAAAAGATTATTTCCTTACTACAGTTCCTTGGTAGCTTTGTTCTGTATAATACGTATCCAAAGTACTTAAAGAGGAAAATAGAGAGAAACAGATATTGAAGAGGATTTTTTTTAAGCAAGCATTGTATTTTTACAAAGTAGCTATATTTATTTATTTACTATATCAATTTATATAGCAATCCATCTCCCATATTGCAACTGGGAAGCACATACAGGGTTCAAACCAAACCTATATTTCAGACACTGTGCAATAAAATTATTTATTTATTTATTGAAAGGGGTGCAATGGCTCAGTGGTTAAGACGCCAGGCTTGTCGATCGGAAGGTCGCAAGTTCGGAGGTTCGAGACCCTAGCCCCACGTGACGGAGTGAGCTCCCACACTCGCCCCAGCTCTTGCCAACCTAGCAATTCAAAAGCATGCAAATGCAAGTAGATAAATAGGTACCACTTCGGTGGGTAGGTAACAGCGTTCCGCGTGCGTCATGCCGGCCACATGACCGTGGAAGCGTCTTCGGACAACACTAGCTCTTCGGCTAACAAACGGAGATGAGCACCAGACCTAGAGTCAGACACGACTGTGCGGGGAAACCTTTACCTTTACCTATTTATTGATCCAATTTATATAGCCGCCCGTCTCACCAGAGGCGACTCTGGGCGGCGTACAGGTTTCAAGGATTCAGACTAACATCAAATACCAATCGAAGAGATCAAATATTTGATAACATCAAATAACATCAAATATTTGCTATTTAATAGTGACCATTAGATACCTTCAGGTATTTAGCAGGGAATGGTGGGGGAAAGTTGGAACATAGTGCTGGCACCAGTTTTGGATGCTCGGTACCTACACTGGTAGTTCTCATGTCAATATTTCAAACAAATGTGTTAGTTGGACAAGAGCTGTTGTGGAAAATTTGGAAGATCATTATGCAGTATGAAACAAATTTAATAATTAGCTTGTTTGAGATTAAGAGTCTGGAAAGACTGAGATTTATACCTATTATCAGCATGTGCTCTGAGTCGGACTAGTGTACATGGATTAGTTAGCTCCAACTTTTGGCAAATATTTGTTAATTTGGATAGAGAGAGGATGGCATACAGTGTAAGAAAGATGACAGAAGAGGAGAGTCAAATCAAGCATCTCTAAGTTTGGTGCTGCAATCAACACAAATTGGGTCAACAATAGGCAGGTCTAAGTAAAAGTGGTAGAGTAAATTTGTTACCAGCCAGTAGGCCTAGGGCTGAGAAATGTTGTTGAAGGGGACATAGGATTAAATGGTCTACATATGCAAATAATTGAGTAGCTAGGGTTTTCAATAGCCCTCAGACGCTGATACAATGACCCTTAAATAACTATGGTTCCTAACTCAAACTTGTTACCTATTCCTTACAGATAAACAGATCACTACAGCTAATGTTTCCTGCTTGCATCCCTGGATTTTTCAGAGTCTAATCTTTAATCTGATGCTCAGAAACAAGGTTGCTTGGCTCCTTTTCCTAACCCCACTTTGTTGCTTTTCTTTTTGTTTTAAAAGGACACAATACTTTCTCTCTACAGAATGGAAAGAAGTGTGGGGGATCTCCTTCTGCTACATGTTAAGCATCCATCTTCAGGAGGATCCTGCTTGAAACAGAGGGGTGTACAGTATATTGAGTAAATCTGCAGTCTACTTGACTAATCTTTATATAATTTCTGTGCTGCCTTATTTGCCAACTCCAGAGTTTTCCCCTCCAACTCTACATTCTCAGAAACTATTACGCTGATGATATGATTCTTATCTCGCCAATAAGAACTGGGTTAAAAATAATGTTTTAAAAGGACACTATTGTACTCTGTAGTAACTAGAAATTAATTCCGCCAAACCCAAATTTATGGTTTTGGGGAAACACCTAAAATATTTAAACAGGCTATTGGAGAAGCCATCATAGAACAATGAGCTATTTAAATATCTAGAATATTTAATGAAACATTTTTTTAGAAGGCTCACACAAAGAACATTAAAATAGTAACAGCTAAGACCCCCTGGGGGATTGTGAAATTTTACTATCCAAAAGGATGCAGATTAGTAGATCCAATGTTAAAACTGTTCTGTGAAAAAAATGCAAATACTGTTTGAAGGAAAAATTTGGGGGGTGGGGATGGAATGCCTACTACATACAGTTTTTAAAACTCACATGTGAGCTAAACATTTAGTCAGTATAACCTTCTACAAAACTTGGCAAGCATTTACAGCTTTTAGTTAGCAAACTATGCCTTCAGCAGTGATTGAAGATGTATTTTGGCAAATTCCTTATATACCGAGATTCTGACATTGTAGTAATTCTCAGATTGAAGATCTTCTGCATTATCTTTTATACGCCTGTAATATTTATCACTCTATTAAAAGTATACTGAAAAGAGGTAGCTCAGGTCAGTTCAATCTATGAAAAAATGTTATCTTATATCTAATTTTAGTGAAGGTGTGTCACAGAGTGTATTTTAGTGAAGGTGTTTCACAGAGTGTAAGCACAAATATATGCTTAAATCATGTGTAGGTGCAGGGCCAATGTTGAATTAAGGTATAGTTTAAAAGTTTGTAATGTTAATGGATGTAATGGCCTATAGCTGAGTATATATAATAAATTATTCTGTATATAATTATGCACAGTATTGTCATTTAAAGTATCATATTTGTGCTTATGTACCTGTGAATATTTTAATACAAAATTTTATATGGCAGGGGGCATGCTGAGTTTCTCTCATTCTTTTCCCCCGTTCACTGTCTTCTTGCTCCTGCCACTACTGCAGAGAAAGTCTAGATTAGAATTTTTACTTCCTCCACCTTCAAAACATTACCTTCTGAGGTACCTCTATACTATTTCTCCATCTTCATAGCCCATCTACTGAGCCCAAATCAAAATCACTGACTGATCTACAAAGTCCTTTCATTCAACCACCATTTCTATTTATAGCATCACCTCAGCTCTCATACTTATTCTTATGCCACCCACACTAGTCACCACTCCCTTTTCTGATACACTTCACTTCACACAGGAATTCAGTATCAGAGTAAAAACTCAAGTTCTCCATTGATAGTGCAAAGTATGCAAATGATACAGAACTTCCTAAAATGTTTATACGTTTCTTCTAAAAAGTCTAACACAGAATGGAACAATGGGCTAACTTCCCCACTGATTTAAAAGGTCAATTTTTACATGAGTAAATAATTTGACATGGCATACATCATTTAATGAACTGGGCCAAACCAAGCCAAAAAGCTTGTCTAGGATCAACTTTACCTGCTTCAGTTGAACAAATGTCAAAGGATATATGCTTTTAATTGGTCCAGATGGTGAAAGATCATTCAGAAGTTCAGCCACTGTGCCAACCTACAATGGAGCAGCAACAGAGTATAATTTTGCATTAAAATAAATGCAGAAGAACAAAACAACCATTCTAAACAATGCTTACACAAATATTTATCAGAATTTGCTCCAAAAATATCTATTTAAGATATACTATAGTATATATGATAGGAAAAGGAACCGTTTAGCCCTTCTGCCTGTAGATGCTGCTTTCCATACTCTTAAACTGAGTTCTCATGCAGGCATGTTGAAAGCTGCAGTAATTCAAAATGCATGCCAGTTCCATGCAGGGGTAATGTGAAAACTCAGTGAGTAAATTTGATCATCATCACAGAGTTAGCTTAAATTTTATAATTAACTTTATTGCCACAGTGTAAATGAACTACCTTATCTTGAAGATATGGACTAAATTCCCTGATGTACTAGTTCTAATTAAACTTTTTTCAGGGTTCTTGAACATTTTTCAACTGTATGTTGTAAAAGAAGAGCTCCATCACTTTTCCAAGCTTTAGTGACAAAGGTCCAAATTCTCATCTCCAAACTCAAAAGCATATCCTTACATGATAAAGCAAATGATTATTCTGCCTTTTATTTAAAAATAGTTCATAATAGCTAAAAAAGAATCACCCAGCCTATGACTATGCAAATCCAATGGCTATATATATATATATTCATTTACCTTCATCAATTTAACTTCTCCATAGGCAAACTTAGGAGTTGTTGGAGGTATAGGCCCCTTTGGTAAGTCCTTGTACTAAAATATGAATGAAAAAATAAAATACAGAAATACAGCCTTCAGCATTTAAAGAATCAATTTTCTCATTCTTGTGTAAATAGGATTATAAGACCTTGGGTTAAGGTATGATATCCTTCCTCAGACTGGAATCCTTGAGATTCGTTGGGACTAAATCCACCCTCCCCATCACCACCACCAATTCCTAGCCATTCTGGTTAGGACTTGTGGCAATTGTAGTCTCACTACATCTTCAGAGAAGTATATTGGGAACATTTATACACAAGGAGGAGACTGCCTTGAACTCCAAATTCTTCTTTGGTTTCTGCTGTGAGCCGTTTAAATCCAGGATTAGACTAATTTAATAATTTGAGGAGCAACTTTGGAAATGTTTCCACACATATCTCACTAAAAAAATGATAATTCTGCAGGAAAAAATGTGCATAGATATTCTTGATTCTACCAGACAATCCTTACTTCCTTTCTTTTGCGCCACCTTAATTATTATAATTGAGTACTTATTTTCATCTGTCACAATTGAGATACTTTATATTCAACCTGAAAAGGGCTACACACTAAGGCTACCACATCTGGGCTGGAAAAATCCAGAAAGCCACCAGGTAGCAGCAAAGCATTAGTTTTTTTTGGTATCTCTTTGCTGCAATCCATTGGTCCTCCAGATTTTTACAGCCCAGATAGGGTAGCACATGTATATTCACTTACCTGAATTTTGTCATCAAATCTGAGAAACCCTGCTTGGCTGAATCAGGCTATTGCAGAGCTCAGATTCATCTAGTAACAGCAGGTGCTTTAAGTACTTGTACTAAATTGTAAGTCAAAACCGATCCAGGGCAAGATACAAAAGCAATGCTTCAAAAAGAAACTCACCATACCAATGACTTCTCTGAGTGCAAAATACTTCTCTGTGAGATCACCTGCTTCACTCAGTGGGGCATCGTAATCATAGCTAGTTGGCTGTGCCATATATGGTATATTGGCTCCTATGAGAAGAAGCAGATTGTAAGTAGAATGCTTTTGATTGCCTCCACTAAATTCTATAGGTTTAGGAGCCACCATAATGTCCTCAGTGTGTCAGTACATTGTTTGTACTTCCTAGCTGGTAGGATATCCGTTACAGTAAATTAACTTGCCAGGTAACCTCCACATTTGAGATACTAGCTTGGTATAATAGCCCAAACTTGTTTGGAGTAAAACTAAGCTTTAGTTGGACTAGTGGTATACTGACCAAAATGCATCCAAAGTGATGGGTACTGTCTTTATCATTCACAAAGAATATTGCATAAGGCACAGGTATGACTGGTAACCTAGTCTACTCATTCCTTTTCTTACTAAAAAACATTGTGCAAAAATCTTGATTGACCAAAGCCATGTTGGGTAGCAGAGAAGAACATCATTATCTTTCCCATGCACAAAGGTAAAGGTAGAAGGAGTAATACCAAAGCTATATTTACTAGTTGGTAAATGTGTTGGGGTAGGTGTTGGCAAAATTCTGGTTGAAAGGGTATGAGAAGTGACTACGAGCAAAATTTGAGAAGGGCAGTGGAGCTTCACACCAGACAATGGATATTTGCAGATTATATTCTTGCTCTTCAATAGGTAAATTTCTCATATGTGTACATTTGTTGACTTAGACAAAGTGCATAATAAAAGTGACTACAGTAAGCTTGAAATATGGATGTTCTGTGCAAAAATGGAGTTAAAGATTGCTGAATGTGGTAAGAGTCATATCTAATAGAAGTAAAGCATGGATGAGAATACTATAAATGGATTGCTTAGTGCGTGGTTCAAAATAAAGCAGAGAGTGACAATGATGCGTGATGTACCGTCGGCCGAAAAAAAATGTTTTCTCAAATGTTAGAAAGACTGTATGATGCAGTGAGGACTATGGGTCAGAAAATGTATCAAAGACCAAGGTACTTGTGTACTTGTACAGGGAAAATGGAGTGAACCATTTCAAATGGCAAAATATCAAAGCAAGTAGATGAATTTATGCACCCTGGTAGAATGTTTACTAAAGATTGGAAAATGGATGGAGAAGTTTTAAGACATGCAAATGCTGGTAGAAAGGCATTGGGTAATATGTAGTCTGCCACAAGGAATAGATTTTTGTTGAAAGAAGTGAAAGTGGTTGTGTATAAAAGCATGCTTCTGCCCATTCTGTTATGTGGAAATGAGAGCTGTACATCAGGAAAAATATAAAAGTAAGTTGAATGTAGTGGTAATGGGTTACTTGAGAATTGTGTATGGTAAAACAAGACAAGATAGAGTCAAGAATGAATTGGTGCTGAATGAATATGAATTGAAAATAAAAGTGAGTCCAATATATAGTGAGGTGGTTTAGAGCAGCAGAGAGAATGAATGAGGATCAAATCTCAAAACAAATATATAAAGGAAAGGGAAGGTTGAGTAAGTTGTGGTTGGATTGCATTGATAAAATCCTTAAAGAGTAAAATTTAAAGAACAAAAAAGAATATGAATCTACAGAAGCCAGGGTAGTTTGCAAGAACATAAAGATATAGAGAAATATGCTGAATGATGTTGGTGTAAACAAGATTCAGTTAAATGTCCTTTCCCTTTCTCTTTTCTCCTGCCTTAATTTCTTTTACCCTTTCTTCTCGTTTTCTATGCTTTTTATACCATTACTTACCTAAAAGAGAATACCATGATGCGTAGCTATGAATGAAGCCCCAGGGGCATTCCTAATTTATAAGGTGATATATATGCCCTAACACTTTTGTCTTCCAATAGGAGAAAGACCTACACTGTGGAAAGAAAATACAATAGTCCCAGGTACAGTAGAACTGTCTCACTTTATTTAACTCTCTTGCTTCATATACCTTGCCAGTCCCTGTTGTAATTTAAGCCGACGTGCCTAGCGTTAAGACAATATTCATACAGTACTATATCAATCAAAGAGAATATTTGTAGCTCAGGGTTGAACTGTGGAGTCCTTGGTGCTCTCTGAGCCATGTTGTTTTCTTGCAGACATTTCATTGCCAGGATAGGCAACACTGAAGATTGTTCGCACTGAAGATGTTGCCTAGCCTGGCAATGAAACGTCTGCAAGAAAACAACATGGCTCAGAGAGCACCAAGGACTCCACAGTACTATATCCCTGAAACTGAAACCCCAACATCTGTCACTTTTATATTTTGTTTCAACCAGTATTCTCTTCTGTTTCAAAGGAGGACATATAGTAAGTATTCTTGTGCTTTTAGGATTAGAAAACAAGAATATATTTTAATTACAGGACAAGCAGTTCCACACACACGCTTCTTACCATTCCAGTAGCCAAAATTAGTCCCTCCTATGAACATATACCTGAAAAGAGAAGCAGAGAAGCAATCAAGGATGCTGCACCTGAAACCCGTTTCTCCTTTTAAACAGATATCAGTGGACTTACATGTTAACGTTAGCTCCATGTGCCAAGATTTCACTAAGAGTTTTAGCTATGACTGATGATGGTACAACATGATGAGGGTGGCCCCAGTGATCTAACCAACCAGTATAGAACTCAGAATTGACCTGAAAAATAAAGTTTTTATTTTAAAAAAAAGAACATATATTAGAAATAAAAAACTAATGCCTAACAATCTGCAACAAAAAAGCTGCTCAAAACTATTTGCCTCACATTTAACTATATACAGTAATGAGCCGTTGCTGAATTCATGCCAAGGATTTGTCTAATTCAGACATTCTCCTTCTCTGCCAGCCAGAGGCTTCCTAAAAGCCCATCAGCTCATCCTCCATTTTACCCCAGCACCTGGTCATCCAAGGAAAGCTGCAGGAGGAGGTGGGCGATTTGTTTACAGCTAATACTAGGAAACCTTGCCTAGCAGTGTTTATTTAATCTACATTTAAAAAAACCCACTCACTGACAAACCTGTGGCAATGGAACAGTCCACAATGTTCCATTATGACACTGAAGAAATAACCAAGGAACTTCAGTTATTTTAAAACCTAAAGAAGAAGCTGTAAATGCTACATGTTGCGGCAGGGAGGCCCCTTCCACATTCAAGGGTTGTGCCACATTCCACGTCTCCACAACACCATGAGGCTTGTGAAGGTCTTTGCAAGGTGAGAAGACGAACTCCTGATTCGGCTTCTGCTACAGAGGAAATGTGATGATTTTTTGCAGCTTTTCCTCTGGAGCTACAAAGTGGGTGATTTCCCATTGGTGGAATTCATGCCCTCTCCTTGCTCTTCAGCATTCCCCCTCTCTTCCTGAAGTCATCACCGTTGAGTCTTTCCACCATCCTCTTGCCCTTCTCAGTCAATCTGAAGGACAAGCAGTACTCAAACAGTAAACGTTCTAATAAAACAAGGCTGGGATGGCTAAATAAATGAGGAATGAAGAGAGAGAGAGAGAGAAATAGTTAAATAGCATTCTCCCCATAGACAATGAAGCCAGAAGATGAGGAAACTAGATGACCTATGTGTCCAATTTTCCATCACATATCTGTAAATAGGACAATATGCCTTGATGGTGGGACACCTGTGGAAATATGTGAAAATTAATCAGCTTCTAATAAAATACTTGATAGTTCTTAACTCAGGAAAAAAAGACAAGACAGAAAGGAGGGAGACCTGACACTTCCATTACAGAGGAAAAGATGATACAGGCTGAGAAATAAAAGCCTACATTGCCTTTTAAAAGAAAGACCTATCCAGCCCTTAAAATGGAACTTCATTAAAAACAAATTTAAAAAAAAGATGGGGTTTTCCAGAGGGGAATGAAAAAGGAAATATTTCCACTTCAACATTCTTAACACCACAGAGTAAGCTTGAAGTTGAGTTCATGCCCATGTCTGCTCATACTTCTTCCATCAGCACTGTTCCAGGATTCTCTTCGCTCCCTTTACTTCCCAGAACTCCTTAGAGAACCAAGGAGCCATCTGGGATCAGCAGAAGAGTCCACTCAGGAACAATCCTGTCTGGTATCCTACCCATCTCTCTTTTCCAGGGGTTAACAGTCAACAGAGCTGCCCCCCACCCAGGTTGCTAGGGAATTCCCCAAGACCCATCTGAAATCTTCTGAAACATAGCTGCCTCGGGCTAGCCATCCAAATCTGTCCTCCTTGTAAAGGCTGGTGGCCCCAGTTAAGTCCATAGTCATGCGGAAATAATCCATTCACAATAAGGGATTGATGAAAATGTTCCCCAGGACCAGATTATGTTTCATCTATTCCAGTGTAAATGTTAAATTTAATATGGGTTGGGCAGGTGATGATCAGGGAGAGGCCCATGGTTGTTGTGGCAGCTATGAACTCACAAGCCACCTCCAACTCCAAAGAGGGATGCCTGAAATTGTTCATAACTAATCAACCCCACAATGAGATCAAGCAGTTTGGGAATGCTGCCTACAGCTGTGAGGATGCTGTAATAGCAGTTTGTCCCTCTGGCCCAATCTCACAAATATAGCCTCATACCCAGCCACCAGCAAAATACAGGGAGTCCTCAACTTACAATAGCAATTGGGACCAAAATTTCCATTGCTAAGGGATGTGGTCGTAAAGCGCAAGCGCATCGCTTAGCAATGGCAATCCCTGCAATCCCAGTTGCCATTGTTAACTGAATCCCATGGTTGTAAGGTGAGGCAACTTCCTGCCGGCTTCCCAAAACCAAAGTCAGTGGGGGAGCTGGCAGGAAGTTGCAAGTCCCAGGTCCGCAGGCAGGTAAGTGGCTGCTGACGGGTGGGGGAGGGGCGAGGGGGGGTGCGGGGGTGCAGGGGAGGGTCAGGGAGGGTGCACGAGAGGCATGGCGTGGCATGGGGAGGGAGGAAGGGCAGGTCGGAGAGGGTGCGCAAGGGTGCAAGGGATCATGGGGCACTTGGCAACCCGTCGGAAGTGCAAACAGGTTGCCAAGCACCCAGATCGTGATCACATGACCATGGGGGTGCTGGGACAGCCGGAACTCTGAAGACTGGTTGCAACCATTATTCATTCAGCGCCGTCACTTAATGCAGTGGATTTCAGTAATGCTGGTTCTGCAGTAAGGCTGCTGCCAGATGTTGTGGAGTTACCGGAGGTCCTTGGGGATCTGAAGCCATGCTTGAAAATTTCTTCCCTCTTCGATGGGAGTCTGGAGTCTGGCAAGGTTGTCGTCAGACCCAGCCCAAGAACTTCAGAGAATCAGTCCAGCCAAACTTCAGTTCTTTATTTGCTTACACCATATAGACAGAATCTTGCCAGACTAAAGCTACTCTACCTAACCTGGGGAAATAACCTGGGAGACTCTAGGGCGGGGCTATTCTGAACCTCTTCGTTTTCCCACATTCCATTTCTGGACGGTGTCTCCTCTTATCTTGTCCTCCTCCTTGAAATGTGCTCCCTCCTTCCCGAGAACCAGCAGCATTACTGAAATCCACCACATCACCTCCCCCTTCAGAGACACATTCCATAACATCTGACCGAATGGTCGTAGGTCAAGGACTACCTCTAGTGTTCCTTGTAACTGCCAGAGTTTCCCAGTATACAGTAGCCATTTCACTTCCCCTACTCCAGGGTCAAGACTGATGTGTTATCCAAAACCCAGTCAATCAGATCTCACTGAAGGTGCTTCTTCCTCTTTTTCTTTAATGCTGAGTTATTTGATGGCAGCTTCTTTTGTAGTAAGAACTTTAAACTTCCCTGTCCACTTTCACTTTCCTTCTTTCTCTCTACTTTTCACAATATAGCTCACATGAAATAAGCCAACAAACCTCTCAAAACACTAAAACAAAACCCACAAAAACCAGCAAAGTCTAACATACACTCAGCCTCTCAGGCTCCATCTTTAACAGTAAAGGGAAATATTATGGAATATTTTTATTTTAAAGATTTGTCAAACTTCTGATTAGATCAGGAAGTCCCTATTAGTCTCTGGAGACAATAGGACCTATTTCTGTGGTACAGTGTACTGGACCCTACAGCCTGTTCTAGGAGACGCTCATATTAATTGTTCCTTTTGTGTGAAAGTAAGCAGTGTTCTGGTTTGAAATTAAGGAATCAACTTTCTTCTAAATGTTTGAACCTCCCTGCTACATTCAAGAACAAAGGAACTCAAGAGCATTTACAGAAAGTTAGTTATGACAGGTAGTCCTCGTTTAGTGACTGCCTCAGACAGTGACCATTCACAGTTATGATGGTGATGAAAAAGTAACTTTATGACCAATAAATTCATTTACAACCTTTGCAGGGTCTCTCTCTCTGTCACATGTTCGCCATTATAGTCAGTAGGGACTGTCCTGTGCCTGACCCATTTTTTTCCTCCCCCTCCCTCGCAGAGGAGAGGGATTGCCTAAACAAGCTGTCTCTTCCTGAGCTGCTTTTCTCCACAGTGCAGCGCTTCCCCAAAAGGTGCTGAGGGCAAGGTAACAAGCTTAGCTCTGTGACCTAATTAGTTGATTAGAACCCTGGTAGCTGCTGCCTGTAACTGACCGTAATCAGCTTCACATGAAAGGCTTTCTTTTGTCTCCTAAGTGGCTCAGGCTCAGAGCCACAAGTGTGCTAGGCAAACAGCTGGCACTAGTGCATTCCTTTCCATGTGCATTTCCCATTGTGTGCCTGCTTACTCTCTTGTAATCATTTCCTCTCCAATGAATGTAAATACAAACATCAATTCCCTTCTTGCTAATTATCCCAGTGCCAGGATAAGGATCCCAAAGGGCGGGGGAGTGGGGAAAAAGGGCTGTAAGATTTGCCCTTTTACCCGTCGTCCTTGTGAGTTGCGTTCCAGAAACCTTCCCCGCCATTTGGACTCATATCCTTCTGATGCTGTAAAACAAAGGAAAGCTGAAGTAAAATCATAAGCACAGTTGCAGTCATGTGATTTTTCACTTAGTGACTGCTTTGCTTAATGACCAAGTTGCCAGTCCCAATTGCGGTTGCTAAACGAGGATTACCTGTTCAATAGCAAGAGGCATATATTTTTGCAAGTAGCAGCAATTTTAAGAAAACCTTTTAAAAACCTAAGGCCATTCTTTTCACTGGCCATGCATTTTCCTACCCATTTTCCACACTTTAGTATCCCTGCTGCTTGATATACCTTGTGTGCAATGCATCCATCTCTTATGAGATTATTAAAACTGCAAGGAACTAGCATAACATTCCTAAACTAAGTGATACTCCATCTTTTGTAAACAAACCAACCCAAAGTCTCAACCCAAACTGGGCTATTCAATATTTATTCATTACTACCATCTTTGGAAATTCATACTTATATTAGCAGTAAAGTATGAATGTATGAGGAAAAAAATCATACCAAGGGGCCTTGAGGCTCAGTTTGTCTTTGAGTTAAAAATGCTGCAGTGACATTGGTACCTGCAAATCAATGAAACAAAGAGTCAAATCTGATTCCTGCTGTGACTCCACTAACTACAGACCTCCATTTAAAGAGTATTCTTGTGATACACAAAGAAATTAGCCTTAACAACAGGGAGAAGGATAAGTTAATTTACTACATGCATATATGTTACTTGTGAACTCAGAAAACATTTCAATTATATTAAAAGCACTGCAGAGAGTAAAAGGTGATTAGCCAAGTAATAGTAGGGTGTGTGTGTGCCTTTGAGACAGTGTTGACTCCTGGCAACTGCCTGACAAGTTTTCTTGGCAAGGTTTTTCAGAAGTGGTTTTCCATTGCTTCCTTCCTAGAGCTGAGAGAGAGTGACTGGCCAAAGGTCACCCAGCTGGCTTTGTACCTAAGGCAGGACTAGAACTCACGATCTCCCAGGTTCTGGCCTGGTTCAAACTAGCTCAATAGTAGGGTACCTTCTGAAAAAATGGCTCTATAAATATATTACTGAAGCGAGAAGGAAAAAATGAAAACCTATGTTTACTTAACTTGTGTGCTACACCAGCAAAATACATTCCCCAATATACTTTTGCGTTGCCACTTCCTTCCTTGCCCTTTAGAGGCTATCAAAAGGGCAAGGTTAATTAGTTCAGAACGGTTATGTGGGCACGAGCGGGGCAGGGAGAGTAAAAGATTTTTAAAGTATTACTTTTTACTTTTCACGGTATCTTCAAAATAATGCTCCTTTAAGAACATTTTTTTAATTCAGAAATTTTTGTTGAATGGAAATTTAGAATAAACTGCAGAAAAGTGTTAACTGTAAGGAAAATGTGTGGTACTTTGAATTAAGGCATGAATCTTTTGTGTCAGCTAATTCAACAGAAACTAGTTCAAGTAATAGACAAGTCACCATAAAGTATCACTTGTGTTGAAACTGAGATATGTAATATTGTTCTACCTTTAATACAGGTTTTTAATAAAAAAAAACCTTCATATTTGGTTGCTTTCCCCACCACCCCAAATGTTTCATTTTGGACATATACAGTATATGTGTGTGCGCTGCTTTTAAAGATAGCTATTAATTCTACCAGTAAAAAGGTTTTATGGATTAATTCCATCTTTTCCACTGTGGCAGACATTTTCTAATAGAAAAAATAAAAGACCAACTGCCCTCTGAAGAGGAAAAGTGAGAAACCCCCTTTCTATTGCAACTGGAGATTCAAGAATTGCTGATATACTACAAACATTAAGAAATACTATGGAGTAAGTTCTTTCCATTGAACAGGTTGATAAGTAAGTAGTGGCCTATTCCTGTCTTTTTTTATTTAACCAATTTATATAGCTGTCCACCTTGCAAATTGCCACTACTGGGCAATTCTGGGTGGATCACATAGGATTAAAACCAGAAACAAGAACAACTAGGTAAAAAACAACAGAAAATAATATATAATGTAACCAAGACCAACCCACAGTTATTCAATTTCCAACCATTACAGATGGGCTCATCAGACACTCTGGCTAGAACTCTCCCTTCCTACCTACATTGACTGCAACATTGGTATTGTGGTGGTTTTCCTCCTTCCCCCAGGGTCAGCTCCAGCCTGTGACTATATCCTGGTCTGAAACCTGATGAAAAGGGTCTTTTTTTAAAAGAATTTTATTAAATTTCAGAAAAAGATAAAAGATACAGAAAAACAAAAAACCGTGGAGTCCTTGGTGCTCTCTGAGCCTTGTTGTTTTCTTGCAGACGTTTCATTGCCAGGCTAGGCAACATCTTCAGTGCGAAAAGGGAGTGGGACTTGCTCTCTGTTTATATACCCTGGCTTGTCCTGCCTGTGTTGGTGGAGGTGTTGTTCTCTCCTTGGTAGTTCAAAAAACAAAAAACTACAAACTACAAACTACAAAAAAAGAAAAAAACTAAGAAGTGTGAAAACACAAGAGAAAATTTTTTAGATAGCTTACAAAAAGAAGTGACTTCCGACTTTAAACATCAAGGATATACAGCAATTTCCCATAATCAATCCCTTACTCTATATTAAACCAAAGTCACATTATTTCTACAGATCCACCCCTTAACAGATTATAAAACTCACCAAATACCATTGCTCCCTCTCGTATATTAAAAGAAAAATATATATACAGTATATAAATCACCTAATCAACATCCCCCCTAAAATAACAATTACTTAATTATTCACTTCCTACTAGTATTCTATATATTCCTGTCTACTATAATAAAAATAAAAAATAAAAAAGCATGTGAATTGTCTACCACTATAATTAATAATACAAAAAACATGAATATAAAAATATGAGTAAGAAAAAATCAAATATGAGTAAGAAAAAATCAAATATGAGTAAGAAAAAATCAAAATTCCAATCATTAATGATAAGTAAAGTCATCCAAAGCCAAAAGACCATCCAGATAAATATTTTTAATCCCTTAACCCACTTCAAAATAGACCAGAACATTTACATGTCCCCATAATAGGGCCAGAGCTATTTTCTTAAAGAAATCAAACAGCCAACTGCTCCCCTTACACACACAGACTTCTCTTCAGAAAACCTCCCATACATAATAACCCCTTCTTTTCTGTAACACTCCATCGAAAAGTCAAATTCACTCATGTCTTGCAGCTCAATTTCTCCATTTAAGTTCTTCCATTCAGCATTGCCAATTTCATTACCAATTCCATCCAGGATTTCAACAGAAGCCCGAATCTCACTCTTGGGAATGACATTTCCATCACCGTTAGATTCTTCAGGTTTATCCACAGTATCCTCAACCAGATGGTACATTTCAAACCACATATTTTCCACAATACTCCGAACGTCCCGCACAATAACTTGGCAGGTATCAGAAAGAATCTGCTTGATATATGCTTTCATGTCTTGATGAAATTCAGAAAAAGCCTGGTTAAGATCCTCCATTTTTGAAGCAGTATGTTATGGCGCCCCCTAGATACTTAACCAGCAGAAGTAAAAGGTAATGGAAAGTTTCCAAACTGAGTTAAGATAAGATTGCAGACAGTTCCCAGAGAAAGTAGCGGCAGGAAAGTGACAGTTTCAGAACGGCAGATTCAACATGTAGGAAAAATGCTAAAATCTTCAAAATTAGCAAAAAAATAATAACAGGGAGATGACAATATACTCTCAATCCTCCTCAGAATTGGATGGTAAGCGAACTCCAAAGCTTAAGAAGAATTTTAAAGAATTTATCACAAAAATAACGATGAGCACCTAGAGAGATCTTTTCTCCTTAATGTAGAAAGCCTCTCTTAGGGTAGAAATACTTTAAAAAAATTGGGTGCTTTAGAAATGGGGTGGCTGGACTTAATGTCCCTTTGAGGCTGCAGTACAGCTTGGAAATGATGACGTCCCAGCCTCCCGGCGAACTCTTACTGGTCGATCGCAGACGCTGTTTACAATCTTCTGGCTACACTTCGCCGTCCAGAGGACAGATAGGATGATTCCAATCGTTTTCCTTACTCCGGAAAAGCGATCCTGGGCTTCAGGAGAAACCAGCCTGAGCCCGATAAAACTGCCACGATGCCAGTTCTGCCTGCGGAGCTCACGGGCACAGCTGGTCAGTCCGCCATTTCCCACCGGAAGTCAATCCTGATGAAAAGGGTCTTGATAATCCGTTTCTTCCAGGACCCTCTGAAGCGGCCCAAAATTTAACTTCCAGATTCTTAGCTGGGAATCTGGGATTACCTTCTCTACAACCTTCCCTGGAAAAGGAAGGTTGGAGATGGGACAAAAATTGTCCAACACCACTGGATCCAGTTATGGATTCTTGAGGAGAGGACAGACCACCATTTATTTAAGAGCTGGCAGAACCATCCCTTCCCTCAAGGATGCATTCACCATTGCCTGATTCCAACCATGAATCATCCTCCAGGAGGCCTTAATAAGTAGGAAAGGACATGGACATAATAATCAGGTAGCTTTGCTTATAGCCCTGAAGACCCTGCCTAATTCCTTGCGATCAATATGTTTCTAGAAAATTTACCAAACCTTAATATGAGTTCACCATCTGACTTCAGGAGATGGGAAATTAGGCTTTTTGTAAGGAGTTACTTTATTCTATACAAACCCTAGATTAGTAAAAGGAGGGGCTTCTACTTTAAAGACTTTATGCTAGGAAAAGCTAGAGAACTCAATGCAAAGCACACACTTGGCATACAAAAGGCCCAAAATTTAACTTCCAGATTCTTAGCTGGGAAAAGTCTAACAACCTAGCAAGTAGCCACCAGTCAACCTAGCAAATAATACAGAGCTGGGCTGAACAAAAACCTGAATCAGTTTAAGGCAGCTTCATGTGCTACTAACTGACGATTTTCAAGATAAAATGCAATCTCAACTGGCACCCACCAGGTCCAAAATCCACGGTTGAATAAAGGCCTTGAAGAGCTCCACAGCGCAAAAAGATCTTGGTTGCACCATCTGTTGTAAATAGGACTACTTCATTCCCAAGGTACTGGCGAAAAAGGTTCTTCAGATAACGGAGGTAATGAAAATCACATGCAAAGTAACTTCCATATTCATTTTCAACCTAATAAAAAAACATCCACGTATACACAAAGTTCAGCAGGAAAAAGATGAGGCCATAAAGCAGAGCTTTCCAAACTGTGTGTCGCGACACAAAGGTGTATCGCCTGCGGGGCCCAGATGTGTCGTGTCAAAACCTGGAAGCGCTGATGGCGTGCCATCAGCACTTCCGGGTTTTCCCGCGGCAACACACCAAAGGCGACGCGCGAAATTCCAGGGTTTTGCGCACTGCCGCAACGGCGGCGCTTCCGGGTTTTCCTGCAGCGACACACCAACGGCGGCGCACAAAAACCGAAAGCGGCAGCAGCGCTTCTGGGTTTTTGCGCGCTGCCGCAACAGCGGCACTTCCGGGTTTTCCCGCGGCGACACACCAACAGCAGTTGGTGTGTCGCCATGGGAAAACTTTGGAAAGCCCTGCCATAAAGCAACATGAAACATCAAATGAAATGAAAAAAATATACTGTGGTCAAAAACACAGCAACATTAAATATAGGACAAAACAATCCCAGATAGTACTAACATGTAACTTACAACCTTACCAAAACCACATACAACCATATTGGCTAACTTTATAAGGATATTACAAAAAGCCCATCCCATCAGGCTTTTTATGCTGCTACCTGGAATTTGGCTATACCAACTGGGATTATTGCTTGGATGCACATTAGATAGTAATAAGGAGTCATAGAAATTATCTGGGCAACTGTGAAGTTTACATGAAATAAGTTCCCTCTGCATATCCCTGTAAGACTCAAAATGAGGCTGTTTTAATTACACCACCTGTATGGACATGTTTTTTCCTCATTTAAGGGAAAAGAATGGGGAAAAGTCCTCAGGAGAAGAGACTTGACCAATTCAGACCTCAAATCTGAAGTTCAAAATTAAATCTTAATGTGATTTGAAACTCCAACACCCACCCACCCACGCCCAGTTCCCCATTAATTATATTATGTATTATTTTATTTATTTATTTTCTATCCCGCCTTTATTAATTTTATAAATAACTCAAGGCGGCTAACGTACCTAATACTCCTTCCTCCTCCTCTTTTTCCCACAACAACAACCCTGTGAGGTGAGTTGGGCTGAGAGTGAGTGACTGGCCCAAAGTCACCCAGCCGGCTTTCATGCCTAAGGCGGGACTAGAACCCTCAGTCTCCTGGTTTCTAGCCCGTTGCCTTAACCACTAGACCAAACTGGCTCTCTTTATAACTTTATAACTGGAAAACACCAAATGACAATTACTTTGGGTGGGGAAGGGTGTCAGGTTATATTTATTTAATCAGTTTTTAGCCTGCTGTAGGAATTTTAGCTTCTTAAGAGAGATGACACATGCTAAATTAAAGACAAAACATGAATTTTGTCCCTTAAATAGAACTACCAATATTATTCTCATTTCTAATAGATTTGGAAGTGATTTTCAGGCATAGCTGCCTCTTCTGAAGGGATAAATCCTGCCATATTTCAGAAGCTTAGGCTCAAGTATTTTATGTTGTTATTTGACAATACCCAAATGATTAATGAAAAACATAATCAGATCGGTGGCCGATGAAATAGTGAAAAAGTAACTGTTTCATATTAAAGTCTTTTTTATTTATATAATTTATATTAAATGGCATGCTCTTCATAATGTTCATTTTTACTTAGTATGTTCTTCCCCTTTCTTTGAGTTCTGATGAGCACATCTACTCAAAAGTATGTCCAATTTATCCTCAATGGTACTTATTGCCTGGTATGTATACCTAAGTTCAGCTGAAGTAGGTGAGGATGTAATACAGATCCCAGTCTATTCCAAAAGCCGCTAAGTTTGATCTGTGCTGGAATGCTGGCTTGTTATGAGATCAATGCCATGCTCCAGGTTTTGTCTGTCAGACGTAAATCTGAGGACATCTTCCTCAGAATTGCTGCATCTTAGGCTGCAGACATTATCAAAGTTCCATCTTTCAGACAGTATGAATTTTTCAGACCTCAGCCTCATTTATAAGTTTAATTTTGAGAAAGAAAGATGAATGTATTTTCTAGTCATGAAAGAGATCGTGGATTAGATGTGTAGAAATTTAGACATTCCATTTCACTGGAATGAGCACTAATAATTTAGAAACCGCCCTAGTTGAATAAAATCTAGAAAATAAAAAAATGAATTTAATTGGTATGAATTTGCAGATATGGACCTGGCATTTTGCAGCACTAGCTGCTGAGACAAGAATCATTTCATACGTCTACATGGTTTCTAAATAACCACATCAGCATTAAGATTATATCCCAAAGTGAGTACGACATCAATTGCAGTTAAAATGATAAAATGTTTAGTGCAGCATTCATTAACTTGGTGCCTATCAGATGGGTCTGTCCAACCTGACTGCAGTTTATAGGGGTTGAAATCCAAAAACTCTAAAAGACTGCTTTAGGAACTACAATTCCAAATAAATACACTGATCTCATTCAGGATCTTTCTTTTAAAAAGAACATTTTTGAGCTTGAAAGTTGTAGAACTTATCATTATTCAAAATAATTCTACCTGCACCATAATAATTGGGCCCCCATTCTGATAAAGGTGAGATCTCATCCTTGGTAGTAAGACCCCCATCCATCTTCCTACAGCTGCTAAGTAGTCTGAAAAAACGTAAGAGTCAGAACATTGATTTATATAATATGTTTCAATATAGCTGTCCATACACATACATCTCAAAGCAATTTACATTATAAAATATTGTAATAAAAGTAATACATTCATAGTTCAAAATAACATAATCATTAAAAGAGTGGAGGAGAAAAAAGGAAAGCAAAATCATTCATTTAACTTTCGTACAATGAAGGACAGAGTATAGAGGTCTTCCAAGGTGCCTAAAAGATGATAAGGAAAATGCTCCAGGAATTTCAGGGGGAAGAGTATTCCAGAGAAGGTCTAACTGCAGGCAACCTAAGATGACATACTATGGTCTTTGGCACATACAGAAGGACCTCCTCTGATGATCACTCAGCCAGGTCTGCAATGGCAGTATTATTTTTCATTTAAAGATAATTACAGAAAAGCATTATTTATATTGTTTATTATAAATTGTGCTACACCCAAAAGCTATAGAACATTCTTTTCTGAACAGTCCCATTCAGTTTGCACCCCAATAGCATGCAAAATACAGATTTCTATGTCCCAACAGAAGGCCCCAGATGCTACACTGCATCTTCCATTCCTTTGCCCATTTAGCTAGTTGGCTGGAATTACAGCCTTATTGTATTGTCACCATCTTGTCTAAAAATTAGGCGACACAACTGCTTGCCTCTGTCATGCACAATTAAATAGAACCAATCCCAGCAGAGATCCTTAAGATTCTCCATCCCATACTTTTCCTCCATTCTGAAAACTGACTCTTTTTTCCTTGATCTTTATTCTTAAAGTGTTGGCATTACATGTATGTTTTGCCATTTCTCATACACTTTACCTTCATAACAATCCACTGCCATATCTAGCAAGTGAGATCCATGGCTGAAAAAGGATTTGGATCTGGGTCTCCTCAGCCCTAATCCAGTACGCTTAGCCATTATACCACATATGCATATTTTAATGTATTCCACAATATATTAAAAGCTGGCCCACGCTGCTAAGTCATCTTCTATTTTCCCTGTCATGCAGATTTCCAAATATAAAAAACACTTATTACATTTATCTGAATGCTCTCATACTTGTGGGATCACAAACACACATTTATATGACCTGATTTTATTTTCATCACATTTCCAAACATTACAAGTACACATAGCACAGAACAATTTTTGCTGAGTCATTTTATCTTCTTACCTAAATCAGAAGATCTAAGGACAACTGATTCTTTTTCTAATAACCAGGCAGGTAGACCACCCTGTAAAGAATGATAAACGTGTGTATATTCTTCCTGGGAATATCCACCCTAGTAAATCAGCAGGAATGGAAGGGGGGCCCTTACAAGCATTAGCCCAGAGAACAATTCTAAGTCCGCACAAGGCATTGTCCTCCAACTGATGTTTAGCAGAATAATGTTATTATACAAAGTTTCTCTTAATTTTGGCAGAACCGACTAAAGCATACGCAGAATGCTGAGGATATCTGAATGGTTCCATATCCATGTCTTAGAGAAGGAAGAACTCCTAGATTTTGGAATTTGGGCAATAACTGGACCTAACTTACTTCACAGTGGCGGAACTGCCTGTCTATGACAAGGGTGATGTCTTAGGGTCTGACCAATATTACTGGTGCCAATGTCATTGCTCATGCTATTTGAAAACTGAATTGTTCTAAGCAACTGTACATAGAAAGAATCAAGGTGGGTCAGATTAAAGGTTTCTGTGTCATCCAGCATTCTGTTCCCACAGTGGCCAACCAGGTGACTCTGAGAAGCCCACAGTAGGACATGAGTACAATGGCAGGATTGGGAAACATGTTTTACTTGTATTCACTTAAAACAATCCTATATAAAAACAAAGTTTCTTGGGTCTCTCCCTCAACCCAAGCACAGAAAATCACATGAAAATTAATTGTGCATAAAATGGTTTGAGTTAACCCAATGTGGTTCTTGTGGAAATAAAAAAGATGCAGATCTAAGATATACTTCCCACCCCAACTGGAACCACAGGGGTAGGGAGTAGTTTTAGCCCATGTCTTAAAATAACCTCTACTATAACTGTGGAATTTGCCCCAAGGAAGCAATTGCCATTTATTCCTTAAGGAAAAAAAAAGGCAGATATCGTTATACTTTATGATTATGAAAGAAATAATTAACTCCATACCTCTACCTGCCCACCCAATAATACTAGGTGGCTTTGATTCCATGGAGGATGAGATTATAGGTAAGGCCTAATTCATAAACTGCATACAATTATATTCCAAATTTCTTATTAAAGCTCAACACCTTAATTAGACAAAACTGAAAATCACATATTTTGTGTCTACTGCAGGGCTTTCCAAAGTTTTCCTGCGGCGACACACCAACCGCCGTTGGTGTGTCGCCGTGGGGAAACCCAGAAGTGCCGCCATTGCAGCAGCACGCAAAAACCGGAAGCGCTGCTGCTGCTTTCGAGTTTTTACATGCCGCCGTTGGTGTGTCGCCGCGGGAAAACCCAGAAGCGCTGATGATGATCAGCGCTTCCGGGTTGTGTGGCGACACACCAGACTGTGTGTGGCGACACACTTTTGTGTCGCGACACACAGTTTGGAAAGCTCTGGTCTACTGTTTTAGCCTAATGAGGGTATTTTCCTAACATTGATTTTGAAACTTTCTTACATCCCACAGGAATTTTTTTTGTGACTTCAAAATTATTATTCAGTCTTCACCTTGTAAGAGCAAGTCAACTCGAATAAGCAAGAAAATATTTACCATGTCCCATTCTGCACATATATAAGGCCCCGCTCTCAATATGACCAACAAGCCAATCCCATCAGCAAGTTTCAGGAAATACTCCAGATCTCTGTCATCAGTGAAGTTGTAAACTCCTGGCTCAGGTTCATGAAAGTTCCATGGAACATACCTGCAAATACTACATATATCACTACCATCTTTTTAACTGGAATTTACAAAAAGCTCACTAGTCCAACAGAATTGTATTTAAAATTATTGCAACTAGTACCTGTATTCTTTTTGTGTCTGTGAACAAACATGGAAAAGACTATCATGCTGAAAATATATCAAGCTTTTTTCGGAGAACTTCCTTCACAAATGGAACAATGTTTTCCTTGGTTGCAGGGTCCATGTGTTTTGCACGGCACTCGCTTAGTTCACACAGGCAACGCTATCAATGCATGATGCAACAAGGGGTTTCATTCTTCAATTGGTTCATCACAGAGCCTGATGCTGATTTGACCTGAGACTGAGTGGCCCAAAGTCACCCAGCAGGCTTCCCTGCCTAATGGAGAACTAGAACCCAGCTTGTTAGCTTTTATCTTAAAAATTTAATAAAGTTTAATTGCAAGCAAGAGGATTTATGTAACTAAAGCTGGAAGAAAAAATAATCCAAGCAGCAAGATTTCATTACACAATAAGAAATGTTTGACAGAGGGATTATATTCATAAAATTTCTATTTTCTAACATTTCACGATATGTTTCATTTCAAGTTTTATGGACATATGCTTATATTTGTGACCCCATGGGTAAAATCTTATTAAGCTAGGAACCAACCAATGTATCATTAATTACTTGGAAAGTTTTGTAGCACAGACACAGCTTTCAGTCAAGGAGAACTTCTGAGTCAAATTTGTTTTGCGCGCAAAGTGTAGCAATAATGCTACTGGCTTTTTCTTAGGTTTTCATTCTTACTATCATGATAGATCATATGCATCTATCTCCCTCTAGTGGCCATCTCTTAGACCTATGATGGAGTGGCACACTGCATTAGAGTAGCCTTTCTCAACCTTTTTACCCTGGAGGAAACATCGAAATAATTTTCAGGTCTCAGGGAATCTCTGCATAGAAACCATTAAAAATACGAAAGCTTCACAATATAGGTAGTCCTTGTTTAGTGACCACAATGGGGACTGGCAACTCAGTCATTAAGCAAAGCAGTTGCTAAGTGAAAATGTGACTGTGCTCACAATCTTACTTCAGCTTTCCTTTGCTTTAAAGTCCTGCGAAGTCACAAATGTGAGGATTGATCGTAAAGTTACTTTTTCATCACCACTGTAACTGTGAATGGTCGCTAAATGAGGCCATCACTAAACAAGGACCCTAACCCTGTACAATTCACTTCTAAAGTACACAATCCATGTTTTACAACATTTGCAACAACAGCACAGTGGTAGGCCAGCAGGTGAGGTGTGGCATGTAAAAATTCCCACCATTGTGAGCGCTAGCATTGTGTGGTACACAAAGTTTAAAAAATGATGTTTACTTTTTTTTCAATCACAATCTCTCGCAGAGCCCCAGGTGAGAAAGGCTGCATTAGAGTAATAAACTGTCAGTTACTTCCACATGAGGCTGAAACTAGATTTGAGGTGTTAAGATGGCTACATGTAAATATTGTTGTGCTGAAATAAATCACAGATAAATAGAGATATGATGTCCCCAAGAAAATCTAGCAGACACAAAAGCCAGCATCCTGAGAAATCCTTATTTTTAGCAAAGCAAGATTTTAGTTCTCAAAGTGAGGAAGATGGGGGTGGTTGGAGGCAATGTCTGGGGAAATCTTGAACCAAAATAAAAACCGAGCACAAATATCCTCCATCATTTCAATTTCTCCTATGAGTTGCAGAAGTAAAATCTATCCACATTATCAGGTGGATACAAGTTGCCTTAATTTACACTGCTGGATTTATTTTTCTTAATGATGCTGAAGAATCTCAATTACCTTAGAGGAGCATTCAACTTCTTTTAAAGCACTATGTAGCCCTAACTCCTTTTGTAAAGCAACCTACTATTCATAAGCATCTATAAAAAGCCACAGTGTCAAAATGACACATATGTCATGAGATCTTTGTGCAAATAATGTAAGTATACATTAGTGCACATTTAGTACATGCAAATGCAAGTAGATGAATAGGTACCACTTCGGTGGGTAGGTAACAGCGTTCCGCATGCGTCATGCCGGCCACATGACCGTGCAAGCGTCTTCAGACAACGCTGGCTCTTCAGCTAACAAAGGGAGATGAGCACCGGCCCCTAGAGTCAGACACGACTGCACAAATGCGTGTGGGGAAACTTTACCTTACATTAGTGCTAGTTGTACCATGACATCTGAAAGTCACATTATTTGCCTCTCTTACCTGCAGGAGATGCCCCTGCTGCTATGAATCCATTTTCAGTTTCTGAAATATTTATCTTATTCTACTGCTTTTGGCTTACCAGAAGCATGCTCATTTGTTCCTGAATAAACTAAAGAAAGGCTTTATGTAGACTACAGAATATATCTTAGAGTATTCTTTATTGAAGAAAATAACTGTTAACTGAACTACCACAATTACTTTGCCATTTCTGATCATCATTTTATGATGCTACATTAGTCAATGATTGCAAGTATAAACCTCAGATGATCTCATATCTTCAGAGGTCTGAGAGTTTTCAGCGCTACCTACGTTTGAATAGCATCAAGGCCTGCCATTTTCATCTTCAAGAGACGGTCCTTCCAGTAGAAACGGGGAATCCGAGAATAATGGATGCTGCCTGAGATGTAGCGGAATGGTTTCCCATCCTTGAGGAAGCAGTTGCGAGCATAATCAATCTCAAAGCTTCTCTGGGATGTAATCTATGAAAGTAAATTATTTAGACAAGAACTTTAAATTATCAAAAAACTAAAGTGCTAGTGTTTGCATGACACAGCAATAGGTTACACAAATGGTAAATTAATGGGACCTCAATAGAGCAGGTACGTACGTACGTAAATACGTACGTACGTATTTATTTATTTATTTATTTGTATTTATCCGAGGGTGCAGTTCCAAGCTTCCTTATCTTGGAGTGCACATTTCTCTCATCGGGCAAGTATGGCCCAACGTAGCTCCACAGCTGTCTTAAAATTCTTCTATTCAAAGGGGGCACATTTTATTCCTGTAGCTTGCAAAGTTTTTCTTGCTAAGATCATCTCTCAGCTTCTTTATGGTGTTCCAATCTGCATTTTTACAAAGTTTAATATCCTGGAAGCTGTCCAGTCCAAATTTATAAGAGCAATACTCGCAGTTCCAAGATGTATCAAGAATGCTGTTTTGCAGTTAGAGACAGGTTTGGTTCTGTGGGTGCCAGAGCCTGGTTCTATCTCCTTAATTTCTGGTTGAAATTGATTTTTTCTCCTGTGGGTCTGGCTCCACTGGTTCTCAGAGACTCTTTTAAATCAACCTGGCTAACAAAAGCTAATAGCAAACTCCAGTCCTTAGGACTTTCTTTGGAAAGTCTCTGTCCATTTGGGCTTGAAAATGCCAGGAGTCATCTTAAACAACATATCTGGGATATTGATTTTCAAACCAGTTTAAGCCTAATATCCAACCCTACAGTTTATAGATTCTTCTCAAATGGGCATGTGCCATCATCTTATCTCTCTTCGATTCTAATTCTGAAATTTCATCAGGCTTTCACCTTGGCCAGGTTGGATGCACTACCCTCTGCAGTTCTGTTGGGGCAGTATAAAAACAGTCCTTTTCAGCAGTGCTTATGCCCATGTGGAGATGGCTCTGTGGAATCCCTAAGCCTTATGCTCCTTTGTTGCTCTCTCTATAGGGAATCAAGGAATATATATATATTTGTCCCATTTTAAAGAACTACCCTGGTAGAGAGCACAATGTCTATCTGTCACTGCTTCTATCTGACCAGGACCCTGATATATCTTCCCAGGTTGCCCAATTTTGTGCTATCATTTGTTGTATCCGTCCTACCTATGGTTGAGGTTTAGCACAAATTTTGGTGATTGCCACTGCTATTTGTACTAGTTACTATAATAATGTATTTTATGTAATTTTATTGCAATTTTTTAAAAAGTTTCATAACAATTATCAGTAAATACTATATTTAAAATTGATGAAGTATCGTTTTCTTTATATTTTGTAAAAATAGTGTTATTTTTGGTACCTGTGATATTGCACAAACTCATATACTGTGACTGCTGCCTGAAAAATTGTGGGTCCCTTTCCTAAATACTACACATGGGTTCTCTGTATAGGCCTTCCTACCTTCCCCCACCCCAAAAAAAGATATACATGACGACATGGTGATGGGTTGGGTTAACTAATGTTTTCCATTTTCTCCACGTACACTGAGGCTTCTGATCACCACTTCTGGAACACATATCAGGGGGTCTTATGGTATCACAAGAACTTATAACTGTGTCATAATCACAGGATTATATACCATGCATCTGAAATGACGGATGAAAGGGACTGTGATCCACAAAGACCTAGGCCATAATACAGTTTTTAAACTTTACATGGCTGCAAGACCCTTTGTTGAATGTGGCAGAAGCCCCTCCTAGCAGAAGGCTTCAACTAACATTACAGTAGTGCAATTAAGGCTGCTTACTTTTCCCACCATCTCATTCACAAATTAAATTTACATAATAATCTAAACAGCCTCCACTCTGCCCTTGTTTCAGGAAGTGGGGTTTTAAGTTAAGGCTAAAGGAAGTTTACATATTTATATACAGTTTAAATTCCACCAAAAAACTAGCAGGAAATCGCACCTCTAGTTTGCTGCCAAATTTACTGAGTCTCGAAGCCACCAAAAAGGAGGACAACCTACCCGTTTTCTGTGTCATCCCACAGTGCAGCAAACAAACTGGATTGGTTCAAGGTATTTACCTTCTGAAGAGTAAGCATGTCCTTTCCCCTCAAATCAAATTTCAAAATAGTCAGAGCTGCTCAAATCATTCTGGCTTTTGTGAAAGAAAATCTTTTTGAATTTATATATATATGTGTGTGTGTGTGTGTGTGTGTGTGTATATATGTGTGTGCGTGCTTTTTTTTCTTTTATATTTTACTTTCTCTGTATTAAAGCAATAAAAATAAGCTTTTAAAAATGCAGTAAAATATAAACAGCATATGCTTTTTTAAAATAGAAAAGAAAATCCTACAAATGTTTTGTAAGAGTAAAAAGGCAGTAATAAATTAATTAAGTAAATTCAGTGTTATTATTGTATTTTACTGTACATCATTAAAGATTTGATTGTGTGGGAGGCATATAGAAATATATTTTAATAATTATTATTATTCTAATATTCCTTTCCATGAGAAGCCCAAAATTATGTATACTATTCTCCTCCCTTTCCCCCCACCCCAATATCTTTTATCCTCAGAAGAAATTGTAAATGGATTATGTTCTTACAGTCCTCTTGGCGAAAGACTCAATCTGTACCACAGAAAGAAAAATCAGATTATAATATCTTCAGTCATACACTAATATAGTCCAACATGTATGATTCAGTCTCACAAAACATGGCATGTCCCTTGAGGCTTGGAGTCCCTCAAATAAGCATTCTGGTCTCTGAATTTTAAACCAGATGTAATTTATTAGTGGTTGTTTTAATGCTGGAGCTCTATTGAGCATGAGACAGAGCACAAACCGAGATGAGCAAATGTTAAGATGGGAATCTGTATTTTTCATGGCTTATATTAACACAGTTTTGGATTCAGGAGACTGGTCAAGTTAATTACACAGGGACTTAATTCTTGTAAATCTTAGATAGATAGATACTGTATTGATTTAGTCTTTTGACCATATCAAAAATAAAATAAAATAAAATGCCATTATAAACATACAAGTAGATACAAGCAGATACAAGTAAAACTGTAATACAAATTCATATCTTAACTTGATACTTGTCAACTGGATTAACAAAAATGGCAATGCCTCTTAAGGTTGTTGACAGATGTGACCCCGTTTAAAGATGTTGGTGGATGGAAATGTTTCATCCTTTCCCACCTCCAAAAATCACAGGGAGAGGATGATTATAATATGTACACTTACTTAGTGAATCTTAACGCAATGGAAGTTCCCCTGGGCAACATGAAACACTGTATACCCCTCATCTTATCCCTCTATGTATGTATATGTGTATATACCTTGTATCACAGAAATACTGTCAATTTCTAATGAACATGTTTCAGGGAAAGTGAATTTTGGGTAAGTGTCAGAATTCCTAAAATAACTCATCCCTTGGAAATGGAATACTGTAGATGATTTCATGACTTGACTGATCTTAACCCCATGGCAGATTTTTCTTACCTTTCACATATTTAGAGGATCAGTATGTTAGTATATTGTATGGGTTCTATCAGTCTGTCCAGAGACCATGACCAACAATTGTAACTCATGTTACAATTGTAACTCATGAACTAGCTTCTTTCTTCAGCTCATCTCTGAATACTTATTAAGTATCTCAGTAAACTTTAAGCTGCTTTATCATAGAATGTTGAAAGATACATATTTGTTCTCTTTCATGAATTACTGAAGTTGTGGAGGTAAGTGATTTCCACAGAATCACTACTGACAAAGAATTGCTCATGCTTGCAACTGAAATCTCATTCAAGTTTTCAACTGTAGTATATACTTCTTTTCCACAAGAGATTGTGTTCAAAGTGGCTCATAACACAGAAATAACAGTGTATGGCTTGCTATATTATATCATATATTGAATGAATATTCATTCAATGTAAATGAATATAGCTCAAAAACCTGAATGACTGGTTTGGCAACCCACCTCTCAAACAGAGTGTCCACTAGTGGTAACATGGGAGAAATTACAAACAGGGTCATTTGCTAAATTTAAATTCTACCTTCTAAGGCTAACTTAACTATAACTCATAACTCAGCTTTTCTGCTGGTAACTAACAGTTGCTATCCTAACTTCCTCCCAAAGAATTCTTTTCAACAACTTTTTAAAGGTTCCTAGATGGAGTGATGAAGCATAGTCAAGTCCTGGACAGTCCTCCCACTTCCCCATATCCCATGCAAATTCAATTTGCATCTCAGCCATGTCTCATAAGGGGTGCAATCTTTTTTTCTCAATCTCAGTGCCTTACTTCAGTATGCAATATAATCGGAATTATCAGAAAGATTGTCATAAATATTATTAAGTATGGAGTTGACATTAGGGCTGGCAGAATCCATTTTGTTTTTGTTTTTTAGAACCGACATATCCACCAACTGGAGACACATGGATGTATAATCTATCTATCTATCTATCTATCTATCTATCTATCTATCTATCTATCTATCTATCTATCATACTTATATCACCGCCCATCTCCCCCCACAGAGGGGACTCTGGGCGGTTTACACAAAGTTGACAATTAAAACATATAAAAGCATATAAAATACCATACATAAATGTATATCTATATAAATTAATTAAATATATAAAACCCAAGAGGCTCTGATGTTAAGTTTAAAAAAACTCTACGGAGCAAGCCATCCCCAAGAGGAGCTATTACTCCTCCCATCCCAAGCGAGGTGGCAGAGCCAGGTCTTCAATTGTTTTCGGAAGGTCATCAGTGTGGGGGCTTGCCTCACCTTGATAATTAGTATCAAATAATCCGGTGCTCTCAAATTTGAGCTCATTCCTTCACATGGAACTAAAATGAATGAGAGGTGATAGACGAAGAAATCCTTGCCAATCCACTCCAATTGCCCAGATAATTTGCTAATATGAATTGTACGTGAAATATCTAGAATATTTAAAATAAAGTTATTACAGCTAGGAGTTACTTCTGACAACCTTGATTTAGGCTATGCCCCCTATCCACCCAAAAAAGATGAATGGAATTAATGGATTCCAGCTGATTGCACTAACTTTGGAATCTAACTGTGCAAACAAATGCATTCAGCATTGTAGATACTTGAAAGTCAGGCTCTAAATACATGAATGTCCAGTTGCTTGTAGCCTCTGGTGCAGCAATAAGGTGGCTAATAACACTTATTCCACTTTCCCAGACATCCAAGTAATTAGAGCACGGGAATAGCACCTTAATGGCTAGATGTGGCTACAGAAAAAAACTAGCTATGATGTAAATCTGTTTAGAATGCATGTTACATTTATTTTTTACAAACACTTAAATTGGTTCCCATGGCTGTTCAAGAGGGTAATAAAAACATGACAGTGCTTTTCATTGTTATACGTGAAGCAGTATGTGGAAGGATCAACATGTATAAGCATTTCTGGGTTCATCCCCAAAATTTTATTTAACAACCACATGACTATTGCCATAAAAAGAAGTTTTATCCTTATTTTTCAATCACAAGATACAATTCTGTATTACAAAAGCAAAGAACATTTATTCTCCCTACTCTCCTTATCATTAACAGAAAGGAACTAGGAAACAATTTAATTTAAAATGTTAACTTAATTAGAATTAAACTAACCCAAAATAATTTCCTAGTGAAAACTAGATTTAATATAAAATACATCAAATATATTAACACTAAGAGTCTGATAGTTTGCAGATTTATTCAAAAGTAAGATCCACATAATTCATTAGGACTTGATTCTAAGATTCTCAGGGTGGTATGGCTGTAGACATGGAAGTTCCTCATTTTCTCTCTCTTGAAGCTGAAGGAATGAATTCAGTTCACCACTACTACCTAGGGACTTTTTTTTAACATGCTGATTCTCTTGCTGATCTCTGCCCCAAGCTCAATCTGTACCAGCTATGTCAGATCCATTAATGAAGCTAATTAAACTCATTCCATAATTTCTTAAAAGAGCTTGCAATAAAATCTCACAGAAAGCTGCTCCTGGCAATTTGCATTATCTTTATAGGGTGCACTATATCCTCAGTACAATGTGAACTCTCTACTCTTTTGAAGGGAATTTAAGAAAAGCAATCTTTGGAAGTCAGGCTAGGGAGGGTAGGCATGTTTTTTTATTTAGTTAGTTAGTTATTTCTATCCCGCCTTTATTATTTTTATAAATAACTCAAGGCGGCGAACATACCAAATACTCCTTCCTCCTCCTCTTTTCCCCACAACCCTGTGAGGTGAGTTGGGCTGAGGGAGAGTGACTGGCCCAAGGTCACCCAGCCGGCTTTCATGCCTAAGGCGGGACTAGAATTCTCAGTCTCCTGGTTTCTAGCCCAGCATCTTAACCACTAGACCAGGGGTCGGCAAACTTTTTATGCCGGGAGCCATTTTGACATGCTCGTGCACATTTTGAAATGCTAGAGAGCCAGGGGGCGGGGTTTGAGGGCGGGGGCCAATCGCGTGGAAGGGGGTGGGGTTTGCGGGCGGGGGCCAATCGCGTGGAAGGGGGCAAGGTTTGCAGGCGGGGGCCAATCAGGTGGAAGGGGGCGGGGTTTGCGGGCGGGAGACGGCGTCCACCCGGCCCAGCTGCCCGGGGTCCAGGGAGATCAGCTCCGGCGGGATCTGTGGCGAAGAGTGGCTGTGGGGGGGGGGCGGGTGGTGACAAGCTTGCCTCCCTCCGCGAGGCCCAGGCACGCTGGAAGCCGGCCCGGGCCTCCTCCTCCTCCTCCGCCGGCGCTTCAGGCTTTCAGCGCGCCGCTTGTTGTCGCTGCCCGCCCCCCCCATGGCCGCTCTTCACCACAGATCCTGCCGGAGCTGATCTCCCTGGACCCCGGGCAGCTGGGCTTGCCTCCCTCCGCGAGGCCCAGGCGCACTGGAAGCCGGCCCGGGCCTCCTCCTCCGCCGGCGCTTCAGGCTTTCAGCGCACCGCTTGTTGTCGCTGCCCGCCCCCCCCCCATGGCCGCTCTTCACCACAGATCCTGCCGGAGCTGATCTCCCTGGACCCCGGGCAGCTGGGCTTGCCTCCCTCCGCGAGGCCCAGGCGCGCTGGAAGCCGGCCCGGGCCTCCTCCTCCTCCGCTTCAGGCTTTCAGCGCGCCGCTTGTCATCGCCGCCCGCCCCCCCCCCACGGCCGCTCTTCGCCACAGATCCCGCCGGAGCTGATCTCCCTGGACCCCGGGCAGCTGGGCTTGCCTCCCTCCGCGAGGCCCAGGCGCACTGGAAGCCGGCCCGGGCCTCCTCCTCCTCCTCCTCCTCCACCAGCGCTTCAGGCTTTCAGCGCGCCGCTTGTCGTCGCCGCCCGCCCCCCCCACGGCCGCTCTTCACCACAGATCCTGCCGGAGCTGATCTCCCTGGACCCCGGGCAGCTGGGCTTGCCTCCCTCCGCGAGGCCCAGGCGTGCTGGAAGCCAGCCCGGGCCTCCTCCTCCTCCGCTTCAGGCTTTCAGCGTGCCGCTTGTCGTCACCGCCCGCCCCCCCCACGGCCGCTCTTCACCACAGATCCTGCCGGAGCTGATCTCCCTGGACCCCGGGCAGTTGGGCTTGCCTCCCTCCGCGAGGCCCAGGCGCGCTGGAAGCCGGCCCGGGCCTCCTCCTCCTCCGCCGGCGCTTCAGGCTTTCAGCGCGCCGCTTGTCGTCGCCGCCCGCCCCCCACGGCCGCTCTTCGCCCGCCCGCGTTGAGCGAAGATGATGGGGGGCGGGAAACGAGGCCTGCCCGCTTACCTGCCTGCTTGGCTCCCTCCGCGAGGCCCCCCGCTGCCTTCCCCGGATCCAAGCCGGATCGGGGGCCTCGCGGAGAGAGGCAGGCAGGCAGGTAAGCGGGCAGCCCTGGCCTCCGCCACCGGGCCCGCCCCCCTCGGCCGCTTCCGCCCGCCCGCGTTGAGCGAAGATGATGGGGGGCGGGAAACGAGGCCTGCCCGCTTACCTGCCTGCTTGGCTCCCTCCGCGAGGCCCCCCGCTGCCTTCCCCGGATCCAAGCCAGATCGGGGGCCTCGCGGAGAGAGGCAGGCAGGCAGGTAAGCAGGCAGCCCTGGCCTCCGCCGCTGGGCCCGCCCCCCTCGGCCGCTTCCACCCGCCCGCGTTGAGCGAAGATGATGGGGGCGGGAAACGAGGCCTGCCCGCTTACCTGCCTGCTTGGCTCCCTCCGCGAGGCCCCCCGCTGCCTTCTCTGATCCAAGCCGGATCGGGGGCCTCGCGGAGAGAGGCAGGCAGGCAGGTAAGCGGGCAGCCCTGGCCTCCGCCACCGGGCCCGCCCCCCTCAGCCGCTTCCGCCCGCCCGCGTTGAGCGAAGATGATGGGGGGCGGGAAACGAGGCCTGCCCGCTTACCTGCCTGCTTGGCTCCCTCCGCGAGGCCCCCCGCTGCCTTCCCCTATCCAAGCCGGATCGGAGGCCTCGCGGAGAGAGGCAGGCAGGCAGGCAGGTAAGCGTGCCGCCCTGGCCTCCGCCGCCGGGCCCGCCCCCCTCGGCCGCTTCCACCCGCCCGCGTTGAGCAAAGATGATGGGGGGCGGGAAACGAGGCCTGCCCGCTTACCTGCCTGCTTGGCTCCCTCCGCGAGGCCCCCCGCTGCCTTCCCCGGATCCAAGCCAGATCGGGGGCCTTGCGGAGAGAGGCAGGCAGGCAGGTAAGCGGGCAGCCCTGGCCTCCGCCGCCGGGCCCGCCACCCTCAGCCGCTTCCGCCCGCCCGCGTTGAGCGATGATGGGGGGCGGGAAACGAGGCCTGCCCGCTTACCTGCCTGCTTGCCTCTCTCCGCGCAGGGGCTGCTGCGGCTGGAGATGGCGCTGCCTCCCTGCCGCGCCGGGCCTCGCTCAGTGCGAGAGCCAGGGGGTGAGGTTTGCGGGCGGGGGGCCTATCACGTGGAAGGGGCGGGGGTGAGTTCAGCTGCGGAAGAGCCACACGCAAGGGGCCAAAGAGCCGCATCTGGCTCGCGAGCCGCCATTTCCGACCCTTGCACTAGACCAAACTTCTATTATATATTAATGTTCCTTCTGTGTTATTGCTATAGGCCAGAAAAGACAGATTTGCTTGGACATGCTTTGGACTGTTTTTATTAGCATACTTAGCTCTTGGGCATCTTTCATGCCACTTTTTAATGAACATTTATGAACATCTTTTATCTAATTTTATTCTTATTTTTAATTTTCTTAGTCTTATTTTGATTATATTAGTACTTTCATCATTATTTTTAGTATAAAGGTGGAATATATATTTCTTTAATAAAGAAATCAAATATTTGTGATCAAGTTGGTAAAAACATAACAATTATAAGACATTAGCATGTTTCAATTAATAAAAATTTTCCAAAGTTATAGCATTCTTTTCAGTTTTATAAGTCATATTGTTTTTACATACAGAAAGATGAAAGACATTATGAACATATTTTAAAAAATCACAAAAGCAGCATGATATTATGAATAAATAATCCCCAAAGCAGAATGATAATACATTATTCAATAAAATATCAAAACAATTATTCTAAACGCTCCCTTATAAAATAAACAAAATATAAGTATTTCCAACTGTATTGAACAGTTATTCAAAGTATCATAACACCAATCATTTAACCAGATAACTAATATGGTTTTGGTATCAATGAATAATTGTAACAAAATATTAAAAGCTGGGTGACCTTGGGCCAGTCACTCTCTCTCAGCCCAACTCACCTCACAGGGTTGTTTGTTGTGGGGAAAATAGGAGGAGGAAGGAGTAAAAGTGTTCAGGATTCTACTTTAGTCATACTTGCTTTAGCATAAACTTATTTTTTTAAAATCAAGCAAACAGAAGAAAAGGAAACTAGTCCCACAATACTATTGTCACATATTTACAAAATCGGCTGAAATATCATACTTCTGGATTAAGGGAAGCAAAGTTTCCAAATAAGTGGTTTAATGCTGAAACAAAAAAGGAGCTAAAGTGAATTATAACTAGTTTTGTTGTTGTTGTTGTTCAGTCATTTAGTCGTGTCCGACTCTTCACACTTTCAAAGGATTGCCAGGGTAGAGATACCTAGGTAAAGATTCCCCCCGCACATTTGTGCAGTCGTGTCCGACTCTAGGGGCCGGTGCTCATCTCCGTTTGTTAGCTGAAGAGCCAGCGTTGTCCGAAGACGCTTCCACGGTCATGTGGCCACATGATGCACGCAGAACGCAGTTACCTACCCACCGAAGTGGTACCTATTCATCTACTTGCATTTGCATGCTTTCGAATTGCTAGGTTGGCATGAGCTGGAGCTAGTGCGGGAGCTCACTCCGCACGCAGGGCTAGGGATTCGAACCTCCGAACTTGCGATCTTCCAATCGACAAGCCTGGCGTCTTACCCGCTGAGCCACCACACCCCTAGAGATACCTAGTTGAAGCTAATTAATAAGCTTCACTAACTAGGTATCTCTAACCTGGCAATATCAGTGTTTTGCATTAGTGTTTTAAAACTTGCATTCCCAAATAATAGCACATTAAACAAATGAAATTTTATCACAGATCTCCAGCAATTCTGAACATGCTACAGACAGGGATTTGGTTAAATATATTTCTTCTTCTTTTAAAAATACTATGATTTTCATAACTTGTCCAGCAGCTTTCCAGAAATATCAGTAGGAAAGTATAACAATTAAAACTGTGTGACCAGATGATCCACTGCAGACTATGAGAAATAAGTTGTCATGCTGATAAAGGAGAATGAAGGATGATCTGTTATTTCTGCTCTGCTTCCCAGTCTCATGGGTATTCCACAGAACATTGTCTCTGGGCTGACATACACAAAAGTGTTCTGTCCAATTTTATACAAACCAACAAAGAATGGATTCATGAAATAAGCACCCATATTCAGAGGAAATATCTGACCTCCGTGTGTGTGCCCAGACAAAACCAAACTTATATCCGACTGAGCCTGAAGAGCCCATTTTGCAGCAAGCGGCTGATGTGCAAGAACAATAATTGCATGGTCAGTACTACAGTCTTCTAATGCCTTTTTCAAATTCATGCCATGCCCAGTGTAATGTAACACATTAGCTTCAATATCATCAACCCCATCCAGACAAAACCAGTCAGTATCCTTGTCCTTGTTGGACATGATCTTCACGTGTTCATTGTGAAGGGGGTAAATGTTGAGTGACTTCAGACATTCAAACCAGTTGTTGACATCAGAGATATAGTATTCATGGTTCCCTGTGACAAAATAAGTCCCCAGTGGGGAGTCAAGTTGGCCAAGTGGTTCCATAGCATGATCAAGGTCTTTCACCTCAGAATCAGTCAGGTCACCAACAATCACAGTGATATTTGGTTTTAAATTGTTAACAATGTTGACAATCATTTGGAGTTTAGTTTTTCCAACAGCTGGTCCCACATGAATATCAGAAAGCAAAACCACCTTCAGATTATTCATAGACAATGGTAATTTATGAACAGGAATTGCTACCAATTTTACTGGAGGAGGCTGGGAAGCATTGAGGAGCCCAATAACAGTCAATCCAACAGTCACAGTAGCTGCTACAACTGGCTTCTTTGCCAATTTACCAATTTTACTGATACTACTCACTTTTGCATTTCTTTGAGTCATGAGCATATAAAGCTGATCCAGAGAACCAACAATGAAGAGGAAAAAAAAATAAGAATGATATAGCTTCCAAGACAGGTGAATGCTGCTAAAGAAAAGAAATAAGGATCTTCTGCGACAAGAAACATTGGTGTGAAAAAACTTGAGTGTGCCAAAATCATGAACGTTAACAATATTATTTTCCATAAGATGAAGCAGAATGAGTTGGCAGCTGGTGATTTGTAGAACACAGTCACTGTACTTCTCCATATGTGACGGGATCCTATGACCATCAAGGCATTAATAAAGAATACCATCTGCAACTTCAGCAGCCATCTCAATCTCGTCACCTCAATATTTTCAGCCAGATACATTCGTGATACTACCATGGAGAAAAAGACAGTTCCAGCACCAGCTGAAACCTTTGCTTCAAATGGAAGCTGCTTGAAGATCATCTCTACTCCTGAATACTTCTAGATTCTTCTTTGCTGTTTTACAAGAATTTCCCAGTAAAAATTAATAAATAGCTCTGGAGGGATTTCTTGATTAATTTGGCCTGAATTCAGGAACTACCATCAGCTTTGGACTAAAAAAAAAATAGAATCCCCTTCCAAGTATTGAAACAAGACAAAAGCAATTAATGATAATGACTTAGAATTTAACAGCTCAAGGAGCATAAGTCTACATTCATTCATTCATTCATTTATTTATTTATCCTGCCTTTATTATTTTTACAAATAATAAAGGCGGGATAAAAAATAGGCAGGACTAGAACCGGCGCTTCCGGGTTTTTGCGCGCTGCGGTGGCGGCACTTCCGGGTTTTTGTGCGCCGGCCATTGGTGTGTTGCCAACGGCAAAAGTTTGGAAAGCCCTGCCTTAACCACTAGACCAAATTGGCTCTCTTTTTACACTTTTTTCCCCTCACAACCACCTTACTTCCTAAATCAGGTGCATAATCAGAAGCCACAACCAACAAAAGTTATTTGGGGAGAGAATATTGCATGTATGAATGCTAAATATAGCCAACATTTTATATGCTACATTTCTGCTCACAGCTTTCAGAAGAAAATGTCTTGTTTCAGAGCTTGTCATTGGAAACCAGTGTATATTATACAAAGCAGCCTTCCCTACTGGATCCTCTCTAACTTCCAGAATTCTTTAATCAGCACAGCCATTCCTGAGATTTCTTTTAAGTCCATGCATCTAGATTTCCCTGTAGTTGGGATCAGCTGAGGTAATCCAACAGCTGCATACTTGAAGACACAACTTCTACATCAGTATAGCTCCATTAGATAACTTATTACAAATGACTACCTTACTGTCATCCTAATCACAATTAACTACATTTCATGCTTCCTTTTCTATCCAGCAGCAGGGCCAGCACTCACTAACTGACTAGTCCATCAGGGAAGCTTTGGAAATCATCCCCAGATTTATAATGTTTTTAAGATTTTTATTAGCATTTTATTTCTCTCTCTCATGCCACAGTGTACACATTAAATAAAAAATAATCTTTATAAGCCAGACAATATATCTGATCCATGACTTTAGATCTCTGCAAACTTGAATTCACTGTAACATGTTTTCTTCCAAAAAGGTTGTTTTTAATTATTATTTCTGGCAGGCTGTCCTTTAGATTGAGCAAACCACTTAGGAATACAATTAATCTCTTACTGCAAAGTCTCTTTTCACATTAGCAGAGCTCATGAAACCAATGTCAGAAGACTATTTACTCCTACAGATTTTTGGTTCTCCATTTATTAAAGCTTTGTCATTACTCTTCCACTAGAACAACACATGGAGCTGCTGGAAATAACTGTATTATAATATAATGAGAGTAAAAGCTGTATTTTTTTAAAAAAAATCCAATTACTTAAAAACAGGAAAATAACTACATTATTGGCCACTGTGCTATGCTAACTATATCACTATGCTAACTGCTGAATGTAGCAACTACTAACTTCTAACAAAAGAATTATACAATTCTGGATATAAAGTAATGTTGTTGTTTCGTGTCAGAAGCTTTCGCTTCTGTAGTGAAAGGACTTGCCGGTGACATCACCCAAAGAGGCTCCTTTCATGTCCCTGTGATTTTTCCCACCAAAGTGGTACCTACTCGCATTTGCATGCTTTTGAACTGCTAGGTTGACAGAAGCTGGGACTGATTTTACTAATTGCTTGGAGCTTACTCCAGCATGCCGCTCACACTCAGGTTTCGAACTGCCAAGTTTTCAGCCTTAATGGCTTCTGACTCAGCGTCTTAACCACTGAGCCACCGCTGTCCCTTTATAAAGTAATGAAATGCCTACACAAATAAGCATCTGTACAGATAATAATTTTCTGTTCTTCTCTCCTTCTGTATTCTCCCATGTAGGAACAGATAAATTTCAATGAAGACTTTATCAGTACCTTTGCAGCTATATGGTTTTATCATTGCAAAGAATGGGAAATTTAGGTTTTGACACTATGTTCAGTTCTAAAAAATATTGTGATTAATATTTTTAAAACTTCCCAATTTGCCTCAAAGAAAAGCAAGCATTATATTGGGTATGTATGTATGTATGTATGTATGTAAGCAATCTGCAAAGAGCTTCAGTATTTTTATTTATTTTCATTAGCTGTCATTAAAGGCCTATTTCAGAGATGAACTGAGAATGTTCGTAATACGAAATGAAACTTCTCCAAGGATCTAATAATTAGCTTGCTGGTGACTTGACTGCCAGACTACTGTACAGTATGATTTTCTGATGCAGCCGTCATGTGTGAAGGCTTCTTTTTAAGAGTCCCAAGATTTATATTCCAAATTACATCAATTTCTCTCACCAGACCCAAAATAGGAGGGCTTTCCACTACCCAGTAGGACTATCTTCAGATAGTCACCTCTCTTTCTGCAGCTTGAGAAGGGCAATAAATCGTATTTGTTACAGTAGAACAAAGGGCCGTAAAAATCATTAATTTGGTGCTCCCATTCTGTTTAACCACACATGACTTTATCCCATGTGTCTTCAACCTCAGTTAACTAAAGTAACAGTAGAGAAGATCAAAACACACACAAAAGCATCTGTTTCTGCAGCTTTGGTGCTTTTCTAGAAAGTAAATATTCCCTCAAAGTGAGCTCAACCCCTGGTGACTACAGGGTTGCAGCAATAGGCAATAATAGGAAAGTTGCCTCTTCTGGAACTTTTTTTCACTTCCTCATCTAGACTAAAGTCCTTGGGTTTCCTGGTAGCCTCCTATCAATCAGGTCCGACATTGCCCAAGCTCGGCTAAATGCTCGTTTTCCTCAGAGCGATGCTCCAAAGTTTTTGCAGCATTCAGAACACAGCAACAGGTCTACTGAGTAACCCTGTTTTCCCACACTCACTGTATGCTGGGCTTTTTCGCGAAGGCTGGGCATTACATTCAGTTCCATCAGCGTTTTTCAAACTTGGCCACTTTAAGATGTGTGGACTTCAACTCCCAGAATACCTCAGCCAGAATTCTGGGAGTTGAAGTCCACACATCTTAAAGTGGCCAAATTTGAAAAACACTGAGTTCCGTCAACGCAGCGCTCCCTTCCTCTCCAGGGGGGGAGCTCCCTTCTGGACCTGCGCCCAGCAGGTCTTCCCCTCATGCACAGAATAAACGAAGGCAGAACAAGCCACCCTCCCGGGAGAGATTACGAGGAAGGAGTATGCTTACCGGGGATCCAAATCCTGCGGCCAGGAGGTGAAGCAAAACCACAGCAAGCATGACAAGGCAGCAAAGCGAGGAAATGGGGAAAAACACGCCGGCGCAAGACGCAGTCCGGTCCACCGACCGCATGACTCCAGAGTCAGCTGACTGCTTCCGCCTCGAGAGGTCGTGCACGTGTGTTTGCAGCTCTAAAGTACAAGCCAATTCCGATTTCATTGAGAGGAGTGGCATGTATAATCATCAACTATTCATTTGATGCCCGCTGAGCTCAGCTTTCTGCCATTCAGAATAATGCGGGTTCTTAGCTTCTGCTGTTTGTCTTCTCCCCACCCCTGCTCTTCACTTGAGTGCGAGGGGATACAATACTCCTGGGCAGGCTATGAGTTTCCCTGGTTGCAATGTTGGGGTGGCATCTGATAAACACCCTGAAGAGCCAGAGAAAGTGAAGGCGGCGATCCGGGGACAGAGAAAAGGCCTCTTTCCAATGCATTTCTCCTTAGCCCAGAGCTTTCCAAACTTTTCAAGTTGGTGACACACTTTTTAGACATGCATCATTTCGCAACACACACTAAAAGCAGGGCATCATTTCGCAACACACTCTTACAGCAGGGCACAAGGCAGGAACTAGGACCTGCACGGAATCCTGGCAGGGCAGGTTTGGAGGCAGCAGCAGCCGCGACACACCCAGACACTGCAGCCGACACACTAACGTGTCCTGACACACAGTTTGGAAAGCTCTGCCTTAGCCCTTCAAAAATCAGGAATTAAAATGGAGGGGAGCCCGCAGAGTAAAGCAAAAGCCTACAGCACACAGTATTCCTAGGCTAAACAGGCCCGACCCTGCTGAATTCAGTTCACCATTACTACATGTTTTTATTTATTTATTTCTATCCTGCCTTTATTATTTTTATAAATAACTCAAGGCGGTGAACATACCTAATACTCCTTCCTCCTCCTACTTTCCCAACAACAACCCTGTGAGGTGGGTTGGGCTGAGAGAGAGTGGCTGGCCCAAAGTCCCCCAACCAGCTTTCATGCCTAAGGCGGGACTAGAACTCTCAGTCACCTGGTTTCTAGCCTGTTGCCTTAACCACTAGACCAGGGCTTTCCAAACTTTTGCCGTTGGTGACACACCAACAGCCGGCCCACAAAAACCGGGAAGCGCCGCAGCCAGTACGGCGCAAAAACCGGAAGTGCCAGCAGCACAAAAACCAGAAGTGCCAGCGGTGGTGCTTCCAGGTTGCCGCTGCACCAGCAGCGGCTGCCCCTTCAAAAGGGCAGGCTCCGGGGACCCTGAAAATGCCCTTGGTTCCGGCAGGGAGGCGAAAAGCTTGCCGCACGTGCATGCTGCCCGGCACAGCTGATCTGGGGCCGTGGTGTAAATTCTCCCCACGGAACAGCTGAGCACCGGAAAGCTCGGCAACGTGCGCGCGTGGGGAGGCTTTTCGCCTCCCTGCCGGAACGAGGGCATTTTCAGGGTCCCTGGAGCCTGCCCTTTCGAAGGGGCAGCTGCTGCCGCTGCGCAGCAACCCGGAAGCCAGCGGCGCTTCCGGGTTGTCACGCAACACACTTGGGGCACCCAGGTAACATAGTATTGTGTCATGACACACAGTTTGGAAAGCCCTGCACTAGACCAAACTTCTATTATATATTAATGTTCCTTCTGTGTTATTGCTATAGGCCAGAAAAGACAGATTTGCTTGGACATGCTTTGGACTGTTTTTATTAGCATACTTAGCTCTTGGGCATCTTTCATGCCACTTTTTAATGAACATTTATGAACATCTTTTATCTAATTTTATTCTTATTTTTAATTTTCTTAGTCTTATTTTGATTATATTAGTACTTTCATCATTATTTTTAGTATAAAGGTGGAATATATATTTCTTTAATAAAGAAATCAAATATTTGTGATCAAGTTGGTAAAAACATAACAATTATAAGACATTAGCATGTTTCAATTAATAAAAATTTTCCAAAGTTATAGCATTCTTTTCAGTTTTATAAGTCATATTGTTTTTACATACAGAAAGATGAAAGACATTATGAACATATTTTAAAAAATCACAAAAGCAGCATGATATTATGAATAAATAATCCCCAAAGCAGAATGATAATACATTATTCAATAAAATATCAAAACAATTATTCTAAACGCTCCCTTATAAAATAAACAAAATATAAGTATTTCCAACTGTATTGAACAGTTATTCAAAGTATCATAACACCAATCATTTAACCAGATAACTAATATGGTTTTGGTATCAATGAATAATTGTAACAAAATATTAAAAGCTGGGTGACCTTGGGCCAGTCACTCTCTCTCAGCCCAACTCACCTCACAGGGTTGTTTGTTGTGGGGAAAATAGGAGGAGGAAGGAGTATTAGGTATGTTCGCCGCCTTGAGTTATTTATAAAAATAATAAAGGCGGGATAAAAGTTAAATAAATAAATTTAGTCAGTCTGTTTTAAGCATTCAGTCGTGTCCGACTCTTGGCGATTTTATGGACGAGAGCTCTCCATGCTGCCCTATCAAGCACGGCTTCTTTCAATTGCTGGATGTTCATCTTGGTCTCTGTTTTGATGGTGTTGAGCCAGCGTATTCTTGGCCTGCCCCTTCTTCTTGTTCCACTAACAATTCCTAGCATCACCGACATCTCTAGTGAGTTTGCACGCATGATATGGCCAAAGTAGGTCAGCCGTAGTCTTACAATTTTGGCTTCTAGTGATGTATCTGGTTTTATATGGTCCAGCACTTCTCTGTTGGTTACTCTGGCTGTCCATGGTAGACGTAACAATTTATGCCAGCACCACAATTCAAATGCGTCAATTCTTCTTCGGTCAACCAGTCTTATTGTCCAACTCTCACACCCATACATCATTATGGGGAAGACTATTGCTCTAACTAGTCTGCCTTTTGTATTTAGGGTAATATCTTTGCTCTTCCAGATCTTATTCATGCTGAACATTGCAGTGCGGCCTAAAGTTATCCTGCGTTTGATTTCAGGTGTGGATTTGCCATCGTGAACAATTTTTGATCCAAGAAAGATGAAATCCTGGACTGATTCAATCTCCTCATTGTTAATTTTAAATGTCACTTTTCCATCTGCTGCTGTTGTCATTATCTTTGTTTTCCTCATGTTAAGGTTCAATCCCATTTTTTTACTTTCTTCCTTGATTTTCAGAATCATTTTTCCCAGGTCTTCCTTATTTTCAGCCAATAATGTTGTATCATCTGCGTACCTCAAATTGTTTATGGTTCTTCCACCAATCTTCACTCCAATATCAAGCAACTCTAGGTCTAATTTCCGCATGATCACTTCAGCATAGAGGTTGAAAAGGAATGGGGATAAAATGCATCCCTGTCTAACACCCTTGCTGGTCCTGAACCAATCTGTGTCACCGTAGAGTGTTCTCACTGTTGCTTCCTGGTCAGTGTACAGTGATCTAACAAGTCTGGTCAGGTGGGGTGGGGTGGGACACCAAGATCATTTATCCAACATCAACTTCGCTGGACCGGCCATGTTGTTCGAACGCCTGACCATGGTCTTCCAAAGCAGCTACTTTACTCCCAACTTAAGAATGGAAAATGGAATATTGGTGGACAGCAAAAGAGATTCAAAGATACTCTCAAAGCTAATTTTAAAAAATTTTAATATCAGCATTGAGAACTGGGAAGCCCTAACTCATGAGCGTTTCAATTGGAGATCAGCCTTTATTAAAGGTGCTACGGACTTTGAAGAAGCACGAGTACACGGCAAAAGGGAGAAACGAGCTAAGGGGAAGGCACATCAAGCAAACCCTCATCATGACCGTCTTCCACCCGGAAACCTATGCCCTCATTGTGGGAGGTTGTGCGGATCCAGAATTGGCCTTTACAGGCACTTACAGATCCACTGTTAAGATTTTACCCCTGGAAGACAATCTTACTCGGCTATGAGTGATCGCCAAGAATAATAATTGTGTTCTACGCAGTCAAAAGCTTTGCTGTAATCAATAAAACACATGTATAGATTCTTTTGGTATTCATGAGCCTTTTCCATAATTCATCTGATGTTGGCAATGTGATCTCGAGTGCCACGCCCCTTTCTAAAGCCAGCTTGTACATCAGGTAGCTCCTAATTTATGACATTCTGTAGCCGCTGTTGTATAGTCTTTAGTAGAATCTTGCTTGCATGAGAAATCAACGCAATTGTGCGATAATTGGAGCAATCTCTGGCATCGCCTTTCTTTGCTAATGGGATAAAAACTGATCTTTTCCAGTCCTGAGGCCATTTGCAAGTGGACCATAGCTCTTGACACAGGGCCGTGATGTTGGCTGGCACCGGTCTTAATAGTTCTGCAGGTATCCTATCAATACCTGGGGCTTTCCCGCTTGGCAACCTTGCCAATAAATAAATAAATAAAAAATAAAAATGTGTTTATAGAAAACTAGTGTGCCAGTAGTATGCTTTGTGAATTTAACTTGAGTTTTTAAAGTGGTGAGGTTCACGGGAATCTAACTTTTCTCTAACAGTTATATTAATAATCCTACTAATTGTAAGAGTTATTGTGACACTTACTGCTCTGTGGAGAAACAGAGAGCAAGAGAATAAGACAGCTCAGTTGAGCAGCCACATAATGCACAACTTCCTAATGGGGCCTGCCAAACCATCAGCAACACATTCCTTGAATGGAATAGTTTATATTCAGGAATTGCTTTATAGGTATAAGATTATCAACCAGATTTGCTACTTTCTTAATAAAAGCAGGGCAACAGAAGCAAGATGTTAGGCAAGATTTGCTACTTAAAATACATTTGAATTTTTCCAAGTACTGCATATGTCCACCACTTGAATTGACTGCAAGCGCCAGGATTCCTATTTAAGGTGGGAAGTGGGAAATCTGACAGTGGTAGTCCCAACAGATCTGGAGAGCACCGGGAAGGAAAGGATATCATAAAATTTTGTGGATCAGAGCCAGCTTCACAGAGTGCAAGAAGTAGTCGGTGATCGTTTAAGTCAGCGTTCCTAAACATGGCCACTTTAAGATGTGTGGACTTCGACTCTCAAAATTCCCTAGCCAAATGCTGGCTGGGGAATTCTGGGAGTCGAAGTCCACACATCTTAAAGTTGTCAGGTTTGAGAAACGCTGGTTTAAGTGAATAAATATATAAATACAAAAAGAACATTTATGTTTGTGCGCGCTTCTTTGTTTTCAAAGCACGACCTTTGAAATGCCGCATCAAACCCTCTCTGTTCCTTCTTCGTGGAAAAGCGGAGGGCAAGGAAGATCCATTCTTGCGATATAGAAGGTGGGAAAGGTTGTTTACGGCAAGGCGAGTTTTCTTGCACGCTAGCTTGCTCGCGACGTTCAACTCCTAAAATACCCGACGATGCCGTCTATTCCGGATTCCGTGGCAATCCTCCTACACCGGATCCCTCGATCGAACTTCAGCTGCCCGTGGGGCCGACCTGGTTTCCCCCCATCTGCTTCTCAAAAAAATGGGCGACGCTCCCAGCGCGCGCCAGGAGGAGGGCTCCAACTGCACGTCAATCCTTCAGGGTCCCCGCCTGGTTCTCGAGTGGGACGGGGAGGCTCAACTTTTTTCCCGTCTTCCTCTTGCTACGTGGTGTCCGGTTGTGCTCGAAGCCTGGAGAGATGTGGAGGCGCCGGCTGCTCCTGGGCGCCCTCTTCCTCCTCTGGGCCGGGGCGCGGGCTCAGTACGAGCGCTACAGCTTCAGGAGTTTCCCGCGCGACGAGCTGATGCCCTTGGAGTCCGCCTACCGCTACGGCCTGGACCAGTACAGCAACGAGAACTGGCCCGAGAGCGTGAGCTACCTGGAGATGAGCCTGCGGCTCTATCGCCTCCTACGGGACAGCGAAGCCTTCTGTCACCTCAACTGCAGCTCCGTCCGCATGGAGGAAGAGAAGGAGGCCGGCGCGGACCTCCGGGGGCTTCTCTCGCCCGACCGCTTCGACGGCTTCCCCGAGCTGCGCTACTTCGGCGACATGCTGCGCAGAGCGCAGTGCCTGAAACGCTGTAAGCAAGGACTGCCGGCCTTCCGCCAGTCTCAGCCCAGCCGGGAAGTGCTGGAGGAGTTCCAGCGCCGCGACCCCTACAAGTTCCTGCAATTCGCCTACTTCAAGGTAGCCAGCCCCTCGCTCGCGCCAGCCTTCCTCGGCTCGGCCCGCTGCCTCGTTCCGCCCCTTTTCGGCGTCCCCCTCCTTCCAAAGTTTGCATGAAATCCGGATCTTTCTGTGACGGAAGGCTCATCGGGATGAGGACTCTCTCTTCTGCGCCAGTGTACTTGGGTTTTTGAAAACCTCCCTTTCCAGCTGGTTTGGGACTGTCTCTCCGTGTGTTATGTTTGGGGCTTTTTAAACAGGCAGGCAGAAGTCAACAGGTGACGTTTTCCCTAACCTTACATCATCTCTGGATGGAAAAGGTTTATCTAGTTATTTTTGTCTGTTATGCATTTAGATGTTAGGGACAAGATGTATAAATAAGAACAATCATAGTCCATGGTTCATGCTAAATCATCTATAAAATTTATCTGAAAGGAAGACTTGTGACACCCCCCCCCCCAGCAAACCTTTACAATGGAAGGGTCATCTTAGAGTCAAAGGGGTCTTCCTTTCAGGTAAATGCAACATTTATCTATCATCCACCTCCAATTTCACGCTTGTACTTTACTTTTTACTGAAAAGCTTTACAACTTTCTACTGGGTGATAGATAAATATTCTGAAACAGTGTTTCTCAACCTCAGCAACTTTAAGATGTGTGGACTTCATCTGCCAAAATTCCCATGCTGGCTGGGGAATTCTGGGAATTGAATTCCATACATCTTAAAGTTGCTGAGGTTGAGAAACACTGTTCTGAATAAATAAATTCACCTCCATGCACATTTCTTTTCCTGCATGTCATGCTACAGCCTTGTACATGTCATTGTCAAACTTGGAACGTCACAGACTATATGGTCTCTTAGGGCCATCAATTCCTTGTCCTTAATCCTTCAGCCAATTGTTATTTTTCTGTTTTTCTAGTGTTATAAAAATAAAATTAAATGATTGTTATATATGCCAGCCTTCCCAACTTGCAGCCTTCCAGGTGTGTTGGACTACCCATTTGTGTGTTGGCTAATGGCTGTGGGAATTCTGGGAGTTGTAGCCCATCATATGAATTAGTGGAGAGACCCAAGTCCACCCTTCGCCATGGAAATTCACTGAGTGACTTTGGACCAGTCAGCATCTGTCAGCCTATCTTATTCCATTGTATGTTCTTATTGTCTGTCTGTCTGTCTATCCATCTACACTTATTGGTAGGCTATGCATGCTGCCTTGAGCTCCTAGCAGTAACGTGGCATATAACTCTAATAAAAACACAAGGCTGGAGGCAGCAGCATCCACGAGGAGGCAAGGGGAGGGTCAGACTGACAAAAGCAATGTCACTGTGCAAGCCCTGCCCCTTTTCTATGGGCCTCATGATGTCGCAAGCACACCCGAAAGAGGCAGGGGCTGCAGCATGATGACACAACATTTCTTTGAGTCTGAAGAAAGCCTGAGATCCTGCAAATGCTGCTGGTTGGAAGAGGCTGACATATGTGCTGAACTGAATGTATTAGAAGAAGGTGTTTCCCTAAAGTTAAACCTCATACCTAATTACCAGTATATGCTGCTTATCCTACATTTCTATTATCTGCTCATTATGATTTTTTAAAAATAGCATTACATACTATTTTTCAATTTTCCGAATTCCTTATTTGGAGGTCAGATGTTTTTTCACAATTTACTACTAATTCTGTTCAAAGCAGTGCAGTTTTTCATTGCTGCCATTGTGCTGTTGTACTTTTCTCCCCTCCACATACCCTTATTGCTACCCAGTTTCAGTTTCTAGAATTTTCCACCTATCTCATTGCCTTCCTTAATCCCTTTCCCAATCCCAGAGAAATCCTTGATTTCACTGACTGGAAATTGTTTATTAAGATGAAAACAAATACATTTTACTATAGTTTAACTAAACATCTTTTATATATGTTGTAAAATGAAAGTATAAAACATATTTTAAAAATTGGTTTTGTAATATATATTTTTCTAATCCTTTTTGACTAGGCAAACAATTTTCCAAAAGCTATTGCAGCCGCACATACATTTCTTCTGAAACATCCAGATGATGAGATGATGAAAAGGAATATGGCATACTACAAAAGCATGCCTGATGCTGAAGATTATATTAAAGATTTGGAAATCAGATTATATGAGGTACAGTTTCTACCCATGTTTCTCAACATTTCTGATAATATTCTGTAAAAATATATATAATAATAATTTTAGCTTGCCTATAGTTCCTTATTTTCATTTGTAAATAGTAATGACCGTTTTATTGTTAAAAATGCCAAATTTTAGTCCCTTGACAATCCTTCACATTTAATTTACCAACATCAAAGTATTGGTAGAAAGTGAGTCCTTTAATATAGGACTTTATTAGAAGACCCCATAAATCTAAGACTGTATAAGTTTCATGGCAAAAAATATAGCAGTTGATAAGGTAGGTGTCAGGTAAAGGTAAAGGTTCCCCCCGCACATTTGTGCAGCCGTGTCCGACTCTAGGGGCCGGTGCTCATCTCCGTTTGTTAGCTGAAGAGCCAGCGTTGTCCGAAGACGCTTCCACGGTCATGTGGCCGGCATGATGCACGTGGAACGCGGTTACCTTCCCACTGAAGTGGTACCTATTCATCTATTTGCATTTGCATGCTTTTGAATTGCTAGGTTGGCAAGAGCTGGAGCGAATGTGGGAGCTCTCTCCGCACGCAGGGCTAGGGATTCGAACCTCCGAACTTGCGATCTTCCGATCAACAAGCCTGGCGTCTTACCCACTGAGCCACCACGCCCCTTAGGTGTCAGAGAAATGTCCTATTTGGATCTGCTGCCTGAGCAGAACAGGGAGTTAAGCAAAGTAAAGCTTCATTTTAGTGTGTTCATGGTGATGTAAATAAATAAATAAATAAAATAAATCAGGCCATTCAAATAAAATCTTTGCCACATTCTCTCAGTTTTTTCTCTTGTCTCTCAGACTCTCTTTGTCAGGGCAGTAAGGGCCTACAATGGAGAAAACTGGAGGACCTCAGTTTCAGACATGGAACTGGCACTTCCTGATTTCTACAAAGCCTATGATGATTGTACAGCTGCCTGTGAAGGCTCCCGGGAGATCACAGATTTTAAGGAGTTTTATCTGTCTATCGCAGGTGGGTGGTCAGCTGTATTCTAAAGTGAGGAAAGGGTTTCTTGAAAGAATCCTTATTCTCTAAATTCCAGACCCTGTATGTGCTTTATGATTTCTTGATGCTAATCAGTTTTCAGCCAGTGGGGGGAGGAGGAGTGTGGGAATAAGAGCTAACGATGAAGAGATGTTGGGAATAAGTGAAATAATGAAGTGAAGTGATGAAGTGTTCAAATAATGATTCATGTTTGATATAAATCTGGTTATTCAGGTGATCATACAGATGGAAAATAAGTTTGTTCAAAGCATAAATTGGGCAAACATGGTACAGTATATATTTTGGTATTTCAGATTTAATTAAATTAGGGGATAAAACCAAGTTTTTGCTGCAAGTAGAAAATAGGAACTTCCATCTGTCCCTTTCTGACATAAAAGAAGCCTAAATAAAATATTTGTAATCACCCGTTACATTCTTTGAGAGACATTCTGCTTGCTTGCTTGCTTGCTTGCTTGCTTGCTTGCTTGCTTGCTTGCTTGCTTATCTATCTATCTATCTATCTATCTATCTATCTATCTATCTATCTATTTATTTTCTATCCCGCCTTTATTATTTTTATAAATAACTCAAGGCGGCGAAAATACCTAATACTCCTTCCTCCTCCTATTTTCCCCACAACAACCACCCTGTGAGGTGAGTTGGGCTGAGAGAGAGTGAGTGGCCCAAGGTCACCCAGCCGCCTTTCATGCCTAAGGCAGGACTAGAACTCACAGACTCCTGGTTTCTAACCCAACACCTTAACCACTAGAACAAACTGACTCCATCCATAGCTTATCCACAAAACTGTTATTTTTCTCTCTGTTTTGTTTCATTCTACCTATTTAGTGTATACATTGTATGAAGTAGTCCTACAATATGATGACACATTACTCACGAGGCCTATAGTTGTAATGCCTGTAAATCTAGATTGGGGGGAAAAAGTCAGCCAAGAAATGAATATGTGAAAACAAGTCTTGACTGAAAGTGGGACCAAAATCATAGTAATTATGCAATGTAATATTTAATTACCTACTTCATTATTGGAAATACAGTTATATTAGTGAACAAGCAGTTTACACTGTTAGTATGAGTTAACAACATGGTATGTGTAAATATATCAGAAACAATTTTTGTAAAGCAAAGACGCTGTAGAGCAGGAAGGATTGAATGAAGAAGCTACAGCAGGCTTAACTCTCCCTGTTCCTATTTCTCTGTTTTAGATTCCTATGCTCAAGCTTGTGGGGAAAGCCTCGTGAGAGATAATTTGGAGGGGTGAAACAGCAATCTGAGAAAAAAATTAAAGCTCCCATTTCACTCAGTAATATTACTTTATCTGAATTTGCTTTTCTTTTTTCAAATACTACATTCTCCAGCTCTCTGTAAAATATGCACATAGAACACTTAGAATACTTTCTATGTCCAAATACCATAACAATGTTGAATATTTTCCTGCCTGCTTGAATTGCCATGAAATGCAAATTATGTATATTCTTATGCATTCCTTTTAGACCTGTGCAGAGTGGGTCTGCTGCATCTCATGGTATTGCCTCACTCCAGACCATTGCAGTGATCAAATTTGAGGAAAAACCTTAATTTGGAAACTCAGACCTCTTTGCCTAAAATTGAAATGTTTGAAATGAGCCAAACTAATCAGCCAGAAAGGGGTAGTTCAGCAGAAAGACCTCTGTTTTAGCATCTGGATCAAAAGTTCAATCAGAATGGTTCTTTGAAACTCTGCACAGTCCTAACACATTCACAATGATTTCTAATAGTTAAACTAATGATGATTTGTACTAGGAATTTGTCACGCTAGGGTCAAGTGTGATTTTGAGAATGTATGCTGCACTTAAAAAGGTAAAGGTTCCCCCTGCACATTTGTGCAGTCGTGTCCGACTCTAGGGGCCAGTGCTCATCTCCGTTTGTTAGCCGAAGAGCCAGCGTTGCCCGAAGACGCTTCCACGGTCATGTGGCCGGCATGACGCACGCGGAACGCTGTTACCTGCCCACCGAAGTGGTACCTATTAATCTACTTGCATTTGCATGCTTTCGAATTGCTAGGTTGGCAAGAGCTGGGGCGAGTGCGGGAGCTCACTCCATCACATGGGGCTAGGGATTCGAACCCCCGAACTTGCGATCTTCCGATCGACAAGCCTGGCGTCTTACCCACTGAGCCACCACACCTCGATGCTGCACTTACTTATTAAGTACTCTATATAATGGATTTTTTTTTCCTCCCAGAAATTAAACGGTATCATATCCCACTGACTTTCAAGCCTCACGTGTTGAACATTTTTTAAATTCAGAGTATTGGTTTTTACAGTCAACCTGCCATCTTCTAAGTTGAATTAGTAAACTGAATAATGTTCAGATTTTTTTTTTTAGATCACTATACTGAAGTTCTTCAGTGCAAACTGAGATGTGAGATTGATCTGACACCTGTCATAGGGGGCTACGTTGTGGAAAAATTTGTGGCAACTATGTATCATTACTTGCAGTTTGCCTATTATAAGTGTAAGTTAAGAGTTTTGTTCTCAGCTGAAATTGACCCTAGCAAAGGTGTCCAGATGAAGAGCTAAAAGGCCAAGATGCAATTGAAGCCTCCTCTTTTTGTTTATGCATAAACATTGCATGCATGTCCGAAGTGGCAGGGCTTCAACTGTGCAATCATGCCCACCATCTTGGCCACTCCTGGTGGGAGGGGGCACAAATGTGGGTGTTCTCTGTGGAGTCTCCACTCCTATGGAATAATTTGCCTGCAGAGATTATTCCCCCCTATATTCATGGCCTTCCGAAAGTTTGGTAAGGCCTGGTTATTTCAGAAACGTAAGGCAGATGTTGATGCCATGAATCTGGATTAATTTCTATCAACTTATTTGTTGTAATTAATGTAAGATTGTGCTACTTATTACTATGTGTTATTTATATATTATTAGTACATATTGCTATTTTTACATGCTATGGGCAGTGTTGGGCTTCAGGATTTAGTGACTGTGGTCTAGACAACAGATTTCCTGACGTTTTGTCGGCAACTGCAGCTGGCATCTTCAGAGGCAAGGTAGTCTGCTATGCAGACCACGGGCAACTGAGCAGGGACTGACTGGGTTCCTGTCTTTATAGCCAGGTGCCCTGACTTCTGATTGCTCTTTAGCCAAGCTGGTTTCCAGTTGGTGCAGGTTGGTGTGGGCTGGTCTCTGATTGGTTCTTTGTTTGTGCCCAATCCTGAGTGGTTGTTTTGATTGGTCGAAATCTGTTGTCTGGACCACAGTCACTAAACCCTGAAGCCCAACACTGCCCAACAGATACCAGTTTGTGAAGAAAATAGTTTTGTGGAGTCCTTGGTGCTCTCTGAGCCTTGTTTTCTTGCAGACGTTTCATTGCCAGACTAGGCAACATCTTCAGTGCGAAAAGGGAGTGGGACTTGCTTTCTGTTTATATATCGTGGCTTGTCCTGCTTGTGTTGGTGGAGGTGTTGTTCACTCCTTGGGAGTTCCTTGATTGGGCTGTTGTTTGCTGTTTGGTTGATTGACTAAGTTAATAGTTCCTTGATTAAGGTATAATGTACTGTTTGATTGTTCATCTGGTGTTAATCTTGCTGTTAATCTTTGCATATCTGGGTGTTGATTGCTGGCGAGTGATCATCCTAAACCAAGCCATATCCAAAAACGCTAGAGAATTCCTGGAAGCTTGGCACTCAGACAAAGCAGCCATCAACAGACCCATAGAGGTAAGCAAGATTTACATACCATTCAAAAGAGACAATAGAAAAGCCAAAAGACTAGAACACTTCCTCGCCAGCAATCAACACCCAGATATACAAAGATTAACACCAAGATTAACACCAGATGAACAATCAAACAGTACATTATACCTTAATCAAGGAACTATTAACTTAGTCAATCAACCAAACAGCAAACAACAGCCCAATCAAGGAACTCCCAAGGAGTGAACAACACCTCCACCAACACAAGCAGGACAAACCATGATATATAAACAGAAAGCAAGTCCCACTCCCTTTTCACACTGAAGATGTTGCCTAGTCTGGCAATGAAACGTCTGCAAGAAAACAGCAAGGCTCAGAGAACACCAAGGACTCCACAGTTCAACCCTGAGCTACAAATATTGTCTTTGATTGAAAATAGTTTTGCCCAGCAGTTGAGTTATACCTTCTGCACCACGATGATACACCTATAGTAGATACTCCCTCTGATTTTCCTGAAGACTCTAATCAGATCACTATGAAAAGAATGCTCATTTTGCTTTTTATCTTACACAGAGATGATCTACAATGATATAATTATTTCTCGTATACAGAGAATATCCACAATTACTTTCTGATAGGAGATATTAGCACTGGCTTTATCTATATACAGAAGAATTTTTATGTATCACCATTATCTGAAAGAAGTAGAAAAGGCAGAAGAAAAAGAAGACATACATCATAATTCTGGTTTTAAGGCTCATATGGGATATTTGTTTCTAATACTGTAAATGGAATTTTTTTAGTTGGATATGCACATGCATCACGTATGCACTCCTACCATGCATACACATTTCAACCATGAAGTCTGATTTCAAATTTAAGTACTAACAAAATATTACATTTCTACATTATATGTTGTTATAACAATACCATTCTGAGAAGCTGACTTGATTTTGTTACGTATTTCATTCAGTGAACGATTTGAAGAATGCAGCTCCATGTGTTGCTAGTTACATGCTTTTTGACCAGAAAGATGAAGTGATGAAACAGAATCTTGTCTATTACCAATATCATAAAGATAAGTGGGGACTCACAGATGAAGATTTCCAGCCTAGAGCTGTAAGTAAATGTTGGCATATTGCAATCTAGAGGGGAAAGTGGCACGTTCTGTTTTGGTTGGCTAACAAGTCTAGCAAAAATTATAGACTTGTGAGGTAGAGTATCAGAAGCACGATATACAGTACCAGAACAGGCTTATTTTTTCATGCTTGCTGTGTTGACCCTGAGACTTTAAACAGTGTTTGGATTCTAACATGACTCAGAGTTTTGCTCCTCTTCTTCTAGGAAGCTATTCGGTATTACAACATCACAACACTTCAGAAAGAAATGTATGAATTTGCTAAAGAGTATGTGATGGATGATGATGAAGTAAGTAAAGGAGACTAAAGCAAAATTAATGCTTTGAAAAGAAACTAAGGGCCAGGTCTAATGTATTGGTAACGAAACCACCTTGCTTTTTCTGGCTCTGGTTTTTGCTTTTAAGAACTGCCTGACATGTTGAAATTAAGGAGGGAGGTTTTTGCATCTCTCCATGCCTATTTTATGCTTATTGTGTACATATCAGGCTCCCATTAAAGGCAGAGAAGTGGAGCCTGAAAATAATATATATTATAATACTATGTAACTAAATATGAATAATTTCCAATTATCCCTTGATATATCCAAGATGACATAAGAAAAAGTGTCTCTTTTGCCATGAAAATTGCTATTTTTTCTTGCCATTTTGCTTTTCCTGCTTCCTATTTCATTTATGGGCTGCTTGCTGTCAAGTTGCATGCCTAGCCTTTCAGAGGGTTTTACATTTGAAAGTTTCAGATAAATTAAAAACAATAAGATGTCCATCAGAAATTTTGCAAAATTACAAACCTAGAAGAAGAAAAAAGAGCAGCAACCTGCCTAACCAGCTGTGATCCCATCATTGTTTGCTACGCAGTTGTAACAGAGATTCCAAGAGATTAATTTTGCCTTCAGCAGCCCTAGGCATTTGCAGGTTCGAAAGTAAAGGGCTAGAGAAATCCCACGTTCAAATTCACAAAGAAATCCAGGGTTTGGCCAATCTCTGAGAGAAGCTCACCTGCCCAGCTTTGCCTGCTTTTCAATCTTTATCGGTCGATTCATCAGAAAAATCAGTGGATGCAGAAACTTTTCACAGAAATAAGCAAAATTTATCAACTGATACAGTTCAGTCATTAAAAGCAATAATAGAGAGTAGTAAAAAGATAGCAGCCAGTGAAAGAACATACAATTCCTTGATCAGCCTTCAGTCACATTATACTGAAAGTGGATAACTATTTTTAAAGCATTTTTAAAATTTAATATGTATTTTTTTAACAAAACTATCTTTAATCTTAAGAATTTTTTTTAAAGAATTGAAAGTACAAATATAAACTCAGGAGGAAAAAAGAAAATCTTATATTTTATACTTATCAATAGTCACTGGGTTACCAATGAATTCACTACTATAATTTGAACAATACCAGATATTATTGTAAGATATGACAGAATCTCTGCCATAGTAACACATATTGCTGCATCCTTTGATTGGTAGAAAATACTGCCTTTTCCAAAGATAGATCACAAATTTGGAAGTGGATAACTATGCCTTAGCACAGTGCTTTCCAAAGTGCCACCGTTGGCAACACACCAACGGCGGCGGCGGCGTGCGGGGGGGCGCATGCATGGCGGCAGCACGGGGGGCGCATGGCGGCGGCATGCACAGCGGCGGCGGCGGCCTCGCTAAAACGCAGAAGCACTGATGGTGCACCGCTGCCGCCATGCACCCCGTGCCGCCACTTCACGACACACTAAACTGTGTGTTGCGACACACTAAAGTGTCGCGACACACAGTTTGGAAAGCTATGCCTTAGCATGTTGTTGTTGTTGTTGTTGTTATTATTATTATTATTATATTTTTATCCCACTATTTTCATATATAACTCAAGGCAGCCTATATTCCCACCTCCTATTTTCCCCACAACAACCACCCTGTTGGGCTGAGAGAGTGTGACTGGCCCAAAGTCACCCAGCCGGCTTTCATGCCTAAAGGAGGCCTAGAACTCACAGCCTCCTGGTTTCCAGGCTAGCACCTTAACTACTACACCAAACTGGCTCTCCTAGTGTTAATTTCAATTCTATTATTTATTTTATTTTTTTTAAAAAAAATAGGAGTATTGTCTCAAAAGCTAAACTATTTAAATGTTAACATGTTTTCTGTGATAATATATCCTAGGGTGAAGTAGTAGAATACCTTGATGAACTCCTGGAAGTGCAAGATGGAACACAGTGACTTTTAACAACTAAAGAACTTAGTGAATATTCACCATTGCTCCTAAGTATCTCCATGCATCATCTTTAGCTCAGGTTTAGAAATACCTCAGGACTTTGTTAAGCTTCATCAATGTCACCTGACTCATCCTTAAAGTTTTCTACCATGCCATGTACCTGGATCTTCTTTTTCTTTATTTCCTTTTTTGTAAAATGTGGAACCTTTGGGGGATTTTTCTCTAGTCAATCTGCTCAGCAAAGGCATCATGATTTAGATGAAGTACAACTGGGATTTTGACAGAATGGGAGACACGGATCTTTGTAATTTGTTCTGGATGAAAACAGTTTTCAAATGAAGAGTAGGATATAAATCCTTCAAATAAATAAGATGAGAAAGACGGAGCTCTACAATTTTAAATGATGCTTTATGTATTATACCGTACAGTGCATTTAAAAAAACTCTGAGTCTTAAGCCACAAGCACTTACTCTAAAATAACTGAAGTTGCAGTGCTATACTGTACATACGTATCTAGAAGTCATTCCCTTGAACTCAGAGCTTTTTTCTAAGTAGAGATCCATAGAATTTCACTCTAAATTGGCTATAATGAGAGTTTGGAGAAGAAAGCCTGTTGAAGATTGTGATTTTAGTGAATCTAAAAGTTGTCACAAATTTCTCTTATAAAATGTTCATGTAGTTTAACACCTAAAGCTTTAGTCATAGAAGAAAAGTAAGATGGCTGGCTAGCTATATTTTTGGATTTGAGTTCAAACAAAACTACTATAATTCATTGTCTGCATCCAGTAATTAATATAATTCCATAGGAGCTAAACTTTAGAAAAGTAGCTATATCAGAATGAGTTTGTGCATTAACCAGATTCATGCCTTAGAGCAGAGCTTTCCAAACTTTTCATGTTGGTGACACACTTTTTAGACATGCATCATTTCGCAACACACCCTTACAGCAGGGCACAAGGCAGGCACTAGGACCTGCGCGGAATCCTGGTAGCGCAGGTTTGGAGGCAGCAAGGCACAAGGCAGGCACTAGGACCTGCATGGAATCCTGGCAGGGCTCAGAGGCAGCAGCATCCGCGACACACCCAGACACTGCAGCCAACACACTAATGTGTCCAAACTGTGTCGCAACACAGTACTGTGTCGCCTGCGGGGCCCAGGTGTGTTGTGCTTCCGGGTTTTTGTGCAACATACCAGGTCGCTGCCACGGCATGCGAAAACCCAAAAGCGCCACCACCATGGTGGCGCTGCCGGGGTTTTGCGCGCCGCAGTGGTGGCGGCGCTTTCAGGTTTTCATGCACTGCCGTTGGTGTGTCGCCAACATGAATAGTTTGGAAAGCTCTGCCTTAGAAGAACTAATTTCTGCTTATTTTTTTTCTGACTAAAGCTGTGTATGCACAACCTTCTTAACAAGTTAACTAAGGCAAACAGATCACTACCACTAGATGGCAGGAAAGGATTCTTATGCCTTATCTCTGTATCTGATATTCCAGATTTTTGCAGCCCAGATGTGATAGCCCTGATATAACATATGACACTAACTAACCACATAGGCGAGATTCATACAGCATGGTACAGCAAAATATGGTTGGTCAGTTTGTAGTTTAATGTGACATTACTGACACAACCATTATATCTAAAGTGTGGATTTGTGAATGTTGCTAGTGGGAAGTGTGGACTATAAAACGTATTTCAGATGTTATATTAACTTAAAAATCAGCCATTATTCTCAGCAGGATATTCATACTATTCCTGTGACCTATCTTCAGAAACTAACAATATAAAAATTGCTATCCATACTGAGCCTTGTTTGTTATGAGGATCTGTGGAGGCATGGGAGGTGATTTTTCAGAGATTTGCAACACTGAAGGGGGAAAAGTTAGGATTTCTCTTCCCAGTAGTGATCATCTTTCCTTGATATGTCCCTGTGCAGGATTTAAAATAATGTCCACTGATGTCAGTGAAAACTAATTTAAACCCTTGTCATAGCACATGTGGAGGAAAGGGGATTTGATTTGATAAAGCAAACATGAAGAACGTACCTTATGTACATAAACAAGATTTTAAAACAGCTTCCTTTCACAGTAATGGAGCCTATTTTAATGCCTTATGGGGGCAGGAAAATATTTTATCTTTGAAAAGAGCTTTTCCATAGGCATAGGTAGGGGCAATTAGGGGTAAGGGTCAAGATCTAGGAAAAGGAAATGGGAAAGTGGCCACCTTAAAGGTGGATGGATGGGAAGCTTCCATGGGATGGGTTCATTGGCTAGATATCCCATTGATTCTCCCTAAAATATTGGTGTATGAGGTATTAAAATCAAGACTTCAGAACCTTTCCTTTTATGTCAATCTCTGCTTTGTGATTGTGGGTCCCTATATAATCAAAATATCGGCAACATGCACCCAAGAGTGCCATAGTGCACACGACACACCCTCTATAATAACAACATTGGAAACACCAAATTAAATTAAAAAATAATTTTAAAATTGACTAACATTTTAAAATTGCATGAGATTTCAAACAGGAACCATGGAATTTTGATGAGATTTGGCAATCTTGAACATTTTGGCCATTTTTAAAAATTATTTTTGGTGACTGTACCATGAACTACCTGCTATACCCTTGAAGACCACCAATAGTGCACAGACTGCTTTAGGAAGGATTGTTACAAACAGTTTTTTACTGCCATTACTAATTTATCTCATTTAAACATCTCTATCAGTTTGAAGTATTATTCTTATTTAAAAAGTAATGGCATTAGCTAAGGAACCAAATTCTGCTATTAAGCACACCCGAGGAAGCAATATTCATTTCTCTTAGGGCTTTGCTATGCTCCAGATTAAGTTCCAAAACAAGTGCAAATGTCTGAAGCTTTTAAAGCTTCCATATGTTTTCCCAGAATCGTGCAGATGTCCTCTGCAGTTGTCACGTGATCCCAGGAAAAGACACAGCTGCTTTAAAGGACTGTAGACAGGTGCTACATTTGTGTGCTTTGAAGCCCTGTTTCCAAATCCTTTCCAAAGCACTGCACAACTCTATTTCCATTTAGAGATGGTAGACTAACTCTCTTGTGCCTTGATATTTTATTGTGGAACATATACTGCAGACCTATGCTGGTAATTGTTGTGGTACAAACATTAATTTATTATAATGGTGTGGGTGTGGATTTTTTGTTAAGTATATAGACAAATTGTTACAAAATTAGAATCCATTTCACAGCGGAATCCCCATCTTTTTAAATGATTCCTATATTTGCCCTTTTAACAACGGCTTAATCTTTGTCTTCATGCAGTGAAAGGCTATCAAGCTGCAGTAGCATAAGACTGGTTCTGTTTTTCTGGTTGGCTTGTAGTCCTAATTGCTCCTTATAATAGACAGTTACCTACAATTAGAAGAATGTTTTTTGTTCATTTCCATTCTCCTTCACTGATACATTGGCAGGTTTTGCACAATGGACTAAGCTAAAATGTAATACATTTTTTTACAGCTCATTGCTTTGTGCAAACCAGCAAATGTTAATGATTTATGATTCAGTTCGTTGTTGTGATCCTAGGCAATTGTATTGAGTAAACCATGGTTCAGTTAACAGTGGCTTAACATACAATGGAAGCATAGTCATTGCTTGCATTTCTATTAGAATTGTTAATGCCTTAAACCTTTAACTCTTTTGGTTTTGCTATCTGATATAGATGAGCTAGAAAATAAAAAATAAAAGTTGTCCCTTCTTTCAAGTGCATTAGACATTATTAATTAATTGTCTGGGGTCACTCCTTACACTAAACCATAAATAAGGATTTATTTTATTTTACCTCAGTCTGTCATGCAAATTCAACTGATTGTGTGATCCAAGTAAATCAGTCATTGTTGATGGAATTGTGGCTTGAGCAATACTTCATTGAAAGGGAATAACAATTTACTACATCAGTACATTAGGCACTGTGATTTGTTGAAGAAGATGTATCAGCCTGATTTAATATTAACACTAATCCCAAAGTCATAAATTATAAAAGGCAACAATTGGGTTAATAGAACCTGTTTAGCCAAAACCAAAAAACCCATAAAATTCCCTAGTAACCCAAAATTGGGTTTGTACAGTATTCTGAGCTGTAAACTAATTGCAAGGGCTCATTGGTATCTGCAGGGGGGGGGCACAGTGATGTCAAATGTATCATGATGTCATTTCACAACTGATGCAAATGATGCAGTTTTGATGTACATGTATTGGTACATGTATATCTACATATATTGGACATGTATTTTGATGTACATGTATAAAAGTTTGCATCATTTGCACTTGTCAACCTTGTGGACACCCATGAATGGGCTGGGTTCACACCTGCCGATGGGACTAAGATGTGGGTGGCTAGTTTTTAGTTCAGTGTCACATGTAAACACAACCAACTTGTGTGCTGACTCTTCCTAAGTTTTTTTTTCTGATAACAGGTCTTGTCTTTTTAACTGATGCAAAACTCATCAAGGGAAACTTTTCAAAGTATATAGATATAATAATGCAAAAAGTTTCACATGTTCAACTTCTGCTTTTCATGTAATAGTTAGACAAAAGGTTCATGTTAGGGGATCGGAGAGAGATTTGGCTATCCTTTCTGCAAGAAAGATTTAATAACATTTTAAAAAATAGGACAAAGGGGGGAAGATATATGGCTCCTTGAACTCCTTGTATAAAAAGCAGGATAATAAATGATAATTAAATTATAAATTAAATCATATAACAGCCTTCCCCAATCCAGTGGATATACATTGGACTATAACCCCTATTAGCTGTGTTGTTTGGGAAAGATGAAATACAACATTTCTGGATCTTGCTATCTTTTTATCTTTTTGGAATAACTTACCAAGAAGCCTAAAGTTGTGCAAATTTATTCTAATTTTGATTTCCAGTTCAAAATATTAATGTTCAGAGTATATGCTTGTTCTTTGTAGAAGACAATACTGTATGCATGTCATTTCATTCATATTCATTCTGTTCCTTGCTGTTTCTTATTCTGCTGTTTTGTATCATGTCTCACCTAGAAACTGTGACTTACCTAATGTTGGAATTAATGTTTTGTTTTTTTGTCATTGTTCATTAGGAGATTGGTGCTAACCTTTTGATGGCTAATTTTGATATGAACAATCCAAGTGCCACAGGTTGAAATAATAAAGTGCTTTAAAAATTCTTCAGCATTCTTCTTCTCCTGAAATGTAAAGGTCTTAATAACTAGCTGTAATTTATTTTCTCATACAGTATGCTGAATTATGTAATCTAGCCAAGAACAGTTTATGAAGTCCAAGCTGTTAAAATTGCTTAAACTGGAGAGTTCTGAACCATTCGAACACCCATGAAGCAGGCAAGGCTACAGACATGGCACCCTTTTAGCAGACCCAGAGCAGATGGCTTTGCATGTGGAGAATTTCAGGTCCAATGATAGATACCAGTAATTCAGAAATTCTTGGGAAAGACCCTTTTGCAACTGGCTGGCTGCCCCCTCCCCACTGGCCAATCAAAGGCGGAGGAAGCCCTATGCACATGTTTGCAGGTAATTTCCTGCAAATTTCAAGGGATGCATTCACAAAAGCATCTAGTCTGATCAAGGCAAAGGTCATCCAGATCACTTTTTAAATTAGGGGGGAAAAAGGATGTGCTGTAATATTTGTCCAGAAGACAGTTGAGAACTTAAATCCCTTGTCATCTTCTGATCTTGTATGCTGACACGGGCTTCAGTTTGGGCTTCAGTAGCTGCTTTTAGTAGCAAGGAGAGATAAGAAGGCCTTCTTAAATGAACAATGCAAAGAAATCGAGGAAAACAATAGAATGGGGAAGACTAGAGTTCTCTTCAAGAAAATTGGAGATATCAAGGGAACGTTTTGTGCAAAGATGGGCATGATAAAGGACAAAAAAGGCAGGGACCTAACAGAAGCAGAAGAGCTTAAGAAGAGGTGGCAAGAATACACAGAAGAACTATACAAGAAAGATCTTAATATCCCTGATAAATACGATGGTGTGGTCAATGACCTTGAGCCGGACATCCTAGAGAGTGAAGTCAAGTGGGCCTTAGGAAGCATTACTAACAACAAAGCTAGCGGAGAAGACAGTATCCCAGCTGAGCTATTTAAAATCCTAAAAGATGATGCTGTTAAAGTGCTGCACTCAATATGCCAACAAATTTGGAAAACTCAACAGTGGCCACAGGATTGGAAAAGGTCAGTTTACGTTCCAATTCCAAAGAAGGGCAATGCCAAAGAATGTTCAAACTACCGTACAATTGCGCTCATTTCACATGCTAGCAAGGTTATGCTCAAAATCCTACAAGCTAGGCTTCAGCAGCATGTGAACCGAGAACTACCAGAAGTGCAAGCTGGGTTTCGAAGAGGCAGAGGAACTAGAGATCAGATTGCCAACATTCGCTGGATCATGGAAAAAGCAAGAGAGTTCCAGAAAAACATCTACTTCTGCTTCATTGACTACACTAAAGCCTTTGATTGTGTGGATCACAACAAACTGTGGCAAATTCTTAAAGAGATGGGAGTACAAGACCACCTTACCTGTCTTCTGAGAAACCTGTATGCGGGTCAAGAAGCAACAGTTAGAACCGGACATGGAATAACCGATTGGTTCAAAATTGGGAAAGGAGTACAACAAGGCTGTATATTATCACCCTGCTTATTTAACTTATATGCAGAGTACATCATGAGAAATGCCGGGCTGGATGAATCACAAGCCGGAGTTAAGATTGCCAGGAGAAATATCAACAACCTCAGATATGCAGACGATACCACCCTAATGGCAGAAAGTGAAGAGGAACTAAAGAGCCTCTTGATGAGGGTGAAAGAGGACAGTGCAAAAGCTGGCTTGAAACTCAACATTAAAAAAACTCAGATCATGGCATCTGGTCCCATCATTTCCTGGCAAATAAAAGGGGAAGAAATGGAAGCAGTGACAGATTTTATTTTCTTGGGCTCCAAGATCACCGCAGACGGTGACTGCAGCCATGAAATTAAAAGACGCTTGCTCCTTGGAAGGAAAGCTATGGCAAACCTAGACAGCATATTAAAAAGCAGAGACATCACCTTGCCGACAAAGGTCCGTATAGTTAATGCTATGGTTTTTCCAGTAGTAATGTTTGGCTGTGAGAGTTGGACCATAAGGAAGGCTGAGCGCCGAAGAATTGATGCTTTCGAACTGTGGTGCTGGAGAAGACTCTTGAGAGTCCCTTGGACTGCAAGGAGGTCAAATCAGTCAATCCTAAAGGAAATCAACCCTGGCTGCTCATTGGAAGGACAGATACTGAAGCTGAAGCTCAAATACTTTGGCCACCTAATGCGAAGAGAGGACTCACTGGAAAAGACCCTGATGCTGGGAAAGACTGAAGGCAAAAGGAGAAGGGGACGGCAGAGGATGAGATGGTTAGATAGCATCACCGATGTGATGAACATGAATTTGAGTAAACTCCAGGAGGCAGTGGAGGACAGGAAGGCCTGGCGTGCTATGGTCCATGAGGTCACGAAGAGTCAGACACGACTAAACGACTGAACAACAACAAGCTGCTTTTAGTGTCCTGCTAGATGACAATACTTAAGCATTCTTGACTGATCTCAGAAACAAACCAACTGCTAAGCAGGGATAAGTCCCCAGCAGCATGCCTTCTCTGTAACGGCATCTGCCCTATGGAACAGCCCCCTCTCTATTCTTGGCCTTTCATAAGAAGACCTGGCTCTTCCCCCAGGTGTGGGGTTTGGGATGTTAGCATGGGGGCTCTGGCATTGGTGTGTGTGATTAGCAGTTGTGTGTCTTTGCTGAACCTCACTACAGTTTTATTTCTTTTTTTGGTTTAATGCAATTCTTTGTTTTTGTTCACCGCCCAGAATTTCTTGCATAGATGGATGGCTATCTAAATTGGATAAATAAACACACAAATAAATAAATAAACCTCGCTAATGCTTGGAGACCACCAGGAAGTCCTGGGGCTATAGATAGGAACCCTTGAAATATTTTTCAGGCTTCGGGGAACCCCTGCACATTCAGGTTCAAATATAGGCCACAAGTAACAAAATTATTATATTCATTTCATATGTAGGCCTGTATATATGTATTAACAGTGTTCTTAAACTGAAAATAATGAAGCTTACCTCTTTAATGTGAAGTTGCCCAAATTTGAAATATTTTTTTAATAAATTGTGATCTCCCAGGGAACCCCTAGTGACCTCTCACGGAATCCTAGGGTTCCATGGAACCCTGGCTGAGAAACCCTGGATTGGACTAAAAAATTGAAAAAACTTGCTGTAAGAAGACCATGGCCAATTACCTCTGCACTGATGCCAAGGAAACAGCCTATGTTGAAATCATCAGCAGTTGAACTGGGCTCAAACAAGACCATTTTTACTAACTACTGTTGATACCGTTTATAAAATGTGCACTGAATTAAGATATTGTAAATTTGCAGGAGGGATTAATCCCATCAGTCTGTAAAATTGATGTTACGAATGCAAGCAATTATGGATGTCCATGCTGGCTAGGTTTTATGGGTGTTGAACAAGCAGTAGGCTGTAGAAGGCTGGACTAATGTGATTATCCAACGGTAATTCTGTAACGTCTATTATGGCTACAACTGAGCCCAAACATTGAAAATGCCTCATATATTACAAATATATATTTTATGTTTTAATGTACGCTAGAAAATATAGCTACTTTGTGGTTTTCTTTTTTTTAAACGCTCAGCACATGAACTGTAGGGAGAAGTAGATGGTGCCAAAGAAAACACTCTTTTAAAAAATATTTGAACATAGAGCTGTAATGCAGTTTGTAGCAGGGCAGTGAGAAAAATCTACTTCATGGCAACTGTCTGAAATCTTGGTTGTTTGCCATACTTTAAACAGCTACTTCATTTTTCTGGAAGCTTCAGGCCTGAATGACCTAGTGTAGAGAATTTAAGCCACATGAAGAAAGAAAAAAAGTAAAGAAATTGCCTGTTTTGTAAATCACAGCTCATATTCCAGCTTATAGGCATTTAGTGTTTCAACTGTCTTCAGTCCCTAGAGTTAAAATAGTAAACAGGAAACCTTACAATAAGGTTATAGTTCACTCCATTTTTAGCTCTTTCAACATTTCTTTCCTATATGGAGATTTTTATAGAGACAAAATGCATAGTTTCTGAAATTTAAATACAAATCTATTTGTCAAATTGTTCGCTTGGTTTCCTCTACAACTCTGCTTCACCATCACTTGCTTGTACCTTTTTGGTAAGCCTGCATCAACACCATTAAAATGGTGAATGTTACCTATTTACCACTTAACATTCACTTTTGCAAGGGAAAAATAGTTACATTAAAATATAGGTATGTTTGAATACAACATTTGGTTTTCACTCATTTTAGTCAGTAACTTTTTACGTTTGAGCTTCCTATGAAAGAAACTCTCACACAGATCATAACATTCTGCAATGCAATAAACATTATTATTATTATTATTAATAATAATAATAATAATAAACTTAGTAACAGTGTATTTTCATGTTAAATTTATTATAGCCATTCAAAGTCAGAGTGGGCAGCTATGATAAATTTAACATGAAAATACAGTATTATTAAGTGCTTAAGAAAACCACAAATAATGAGTGATTATGTGCCAGAAAATTTGGAGCAATAAACATTTGAAACAGAGATATCTCACTGCAGTAATTACCAGATTTTGAAACTGAGACTAACAGAGCAATCCTTCATATGTCTATTCAGAATTAAGTCTGACTGACTTCACTGAGGTTTACTGCTGAGTAAGGGGATACAATTGTTGCACAAACTTTTGCTTTTATGTGAAATGCTAGCAACAATCAGCAGTAGGGAGGATTTGTTCAACTCTATTAACAGTTTCAAAAACAGGTATTCAAGGAAATCTGGAAGCATTTTAAGTAAAATAAGTAAAATATAAACTTTTTACACTTTCCTCAAATAGCACTTCATCGTACTTGTTTCACAAATATGATTGTTTATATGTTGTAAGTTTATATTGGATGCCTTGGATGTAGCCTGTTTCACAATTTTACTTACATTATTTGATGGCTTTCATGCGTGAATAGGCTATCAGTGGTCTACACTGCAGATAGAACATTTAAATACCTTTTTTTGCTTTAAGTAGAAGAGTTTCTATTAATCAGATACAGTATTTAGTAATGAAGTAGAGAATTGCTTTTATAATTAAGGTTCTGATAGCAGTTTTAATAAGTGAAGCATATTCAGGCTTTCAGTCTCTTTGATGCTTAGGTTTTATTGCTTTATTATTTTAAATTTTTGACCCATGCAAAAGGTCATTTTGTAAAGAAAAGAAAAAACTTTAGATACCAATTTTCACATAAGAATACAGTACTTTTTGTAATATTTCTAACGTAATGTTATAGAGTGCTGGGAAAAATTATTTTGTTTTTGTTTTTTAAAACTCTATGCAGATATTGCTATTCTGATTTTGTATCTTAATTTAAAGCCCAAATTACTCACTATTCAATAAAAAAGACTGAATTAATTTAGCAATATGATTTAAGATTGGTTCCAGTTATCAACCATAATCTAGAGCAGAGCTTTCCAAACTTTTCATGTTGGTGACACACTTTTTAGACATGCATCATTTCGCGACACAGTAATTCAGTTTTACTAGCAAACCTGGGTTAAACTAACTAACTTATAAGAGATATGAACACAAGACATCTGCCTCCACTGTTCTCTATGAAGGCCTTATTGTGTGATGGAAAGCAAATATGTCTATGGAATTCTCCACATCTTATCTTCATTGTAACAGTATGTTTGCAGACCTGTATTCTGTTCAGCATTCAGATTGATACTGTACAGCAAAGTCGCCTTTGCAGTTCTTGAACTGTTGGAAATACTCTTTATTTGACTATATACAGATACAGCTCCTTTTCTAATAGTAGAGATAAATACTTAAGAAAAAGTATTTTCCATAATATAATGGCTAATGGGCAGTTTGGCTGTATCTTTACCACACTTAAAACACAGTTGTCCTTTATGTGCCTTCATATACAACATGCACAATGCCATATATGCATATGATGACATCCATAAGATGGCCTCATCAGTTTTCTCTTAACCGTTTTACAGAAACCTTACTATTATGTTATATGAAAACATAAATGTCAAGAAAAAGAGTGTCTTGAGCAAAGTAAATAAATTCCAAAGCCATCCACTAGCTGCTGTGGTATGAAATTTTCATCCATCTACAGCAGATCTAATCTAAATCAACCCTGAGTTAACCTGAGAATAAAAAATTTCACTTCAGCTATCTCAAATGCACCTCCAGAAAGTTTGTATTATTGCCAGGATAATAAGATTAACACCAATGAATTCCTTATATAAATTTAGTCACAGCTAAAATAGTCACTGAATACAGTAGATTTAAGTTAATAATTATTATTAAGGCTGTGCACATTTCAAAAATATTTTGAAAGAAGTAAGTGCTCCAAAACTTGTGCAAACACAGTACTTCTGAGCTAAATTTTAGAGCAATTTTCAGGCTTCTGCATGAACCTGAAAAGAGTTGTGGCTGTTTTAAGAGTTGCATTACCTTTAACAAGTGGATTTCTGAAAGCAATGCATATTTTTTTCAGGCTTGCTTGGAAGCTGAAAATGGCAGAGTGCTTTAATGAATAGCAGAGAGATGCTTTCTTGAGTGAGGTCCAAATAGGCTGACCATACGTCCCATTTTGAACGGGACTGTCCTGTTAATTCACCATTTCTGGAGCGTCCCATCGTTATAGTCTTATTTATATAACCGCCCAGGGTCCCTCCTTGTGGGGGAGATGGGCGGGATATAAATGTAATAAATAATAATAGTAATAATAATAATAATATAGTCAAAATCTTGATTTTGTCCCATTTTTCAAAAATCTGAGTCAGGAGTAAGCCTGACAGGAGTGGGTCAGCCCCCGCCGCCATGCCAGATTCGGACTCAGTCGGAGGAAGATGAGCCGACCTCCGGAAGAAGCTGGTATGGTCCGAACCAGAGCTGCCGATTGGAGGCAGCCTGGAACAAGAAGCCCCTCTACCAATCAGCGCGCTGCTTGGCCAATTGGGTCCCAGCTGCAAACGGTGCGAGATTCCAACCTTAAAAGGCCGAGATCCTGCCCCAGAATCCTGCCCGCAAGATGCTCTAGGTGTCGCCTCGCAGATGTCAGCGCTGGGGAGGCGGGATGGCGGCCAAGCCAGGTGGTGGGGTGGCGTTCTGCGAGGGGCTCAGCAGCGCTGCATGAGAGGTGGGGCAGAGACACTGCGCCGGCCGCTGCGGGGTCCGGGGGGGCTGGGCTGTGTGCGTCTGCTGGGCTGCAGCCTGAAGCGTGTCTGGAGGAGGAGAGTGAGTCAGGCGCTGTGGCGGAGGAGGGAGAGGAGGGCCCAGTGGAGCCATGGCGCTGCCTTTCCTCGTGAGTGGCCCGAGGAGCTGCCTCCCCTGCCCAGCAGCGGCCCCTCCGGGAGCGCCTCCGCCTGGAACCATCCCTCTCTCAGCCACCGCCACCGCTCTCCCAGGAGGCGTCACAACCTCATCGCACTGTGCTGCCGCCCGCCTCCTGCTCATTGGCGGCGACTCTCCTCCCACCCTCAGCCAAGCCCGAGGGGGTTGGGGCGGCGGTGAGCCTCCGTCCTCTGCAGGAGCCAGCCGTGCTGGGGGGCTTCAGCCACACGCCACCCCTTGCCACCCGCCGGGCTGTGGGAGCTCCTGGCGGGCGGCAAAGGGCGGAGTGGTGTGGCTGAAGCCCCCCAGCTCGGCCAGCTCCTGCTTCTCCTGTGCGGCGGCAGCAGCAATAGCAACTCTCCTCCCTCCCTCGGCCAAGTCTGAGGAGGCTGGGGCAGTGGTGGGCCTCCGTCCTCAGCAGGAGCCAGCTGTGCTGGGGGGCTTCAGCTGCACCATCCCACCCCTTGCCACCTGCCGGGCTGCAGGAGCTCCCGCAGCCTGGGAGGCGGCAAGGGGCGGAGTGGTGTGGCTGAAGTCCCCCAGCTCGGCCAGCTCCTGCTTCTACTGTGCGGTGGCGGCAGCAGCAGCAGCAGCAGCGACTCTCCTCCCTCCCTTGGCCAAGCCCGAGGGGGATGGGGCAGTGGTGGGCCTCCATCCCCTCCATCCCCGCCCCTTCTCCTCCGGCCGATGACGGTGCTGTGTGCACAGTGTGTGTGCTCCGGCCTTCCCCAAACACACCAGCTCTGCCGCACCATTTACTGCTATAAGAAAAAAAAACCTTTAAAAATTGGGAAAAAAATTAAAATCCGAGCCAATCGCGCTGATGGGGGTGGGGTTTGCAGGCGGGAGCCAATCGTGTGGGGCGGGGGCAGGGTTTGCAGGCGGGAGCCAATTGCGTGGACTGGGGGGCGGGGTTTGGAGGCTGGCATGGTGGCATAAGACCCTGTCCCATTTTGCCATCCCCAAAGTCCCGTTTTCGTCTGAAGGAAATATGGTCAGCCTAGGTCCAAAACACTTCTGAATTATTGCACACAGTCCTAATAATTAACTAAAGACCCACTGATTTCAGATTTGGGTTTATCCCAATGAGAGCATTATACTAGAAAAAGACCGCTGGTATTCCAAGCAAAGTTCTCAGTGGTGATTTACACCTTTTTAAGTAGAGTGCCCAAAATGGTTGGGTGAAATAATGAAAATGTTGCTGTATTTCTAACGGTCAATTAGTACTATCTCATTAATTCAAGTCCATTCAAATAAAATCCCCCTTTCACAACAATATAAAAAGATACTTTTTATATCTAAGTAGAAAACAACAATAAGTAAAATGCAAAATGTGCATTTTTTTTCTAGCTAGCAAATGGGGATGAATCTGGGATGATCCCCTCCCCATCCTGAAATTATCAGTAGAAGGGTAGAATTGTTCCAGACCAAATCCACTGAAATGAAGAAGGGCACTGAGGAAACAACTCTTGATGGTTAGCACTTCAATAGTTCAATGAAACATGCAAGTAATTACTATGCATGTTATTTTATCCTTGCTTTGGAAAAAAAGATGTAAATCTTCAAATAAATTATTTCCACCACACACACAGATTGTTTTTCCTGCTTTACTGAGCTGCTTTGAAACTTGTCATTACTGTAGTTTTTAACCAACCTAAGTGAAAATTGCTTTTATGAATAGATGAAAAACCAGATACTGTTTTGTCTTTCTTGGAAGTCCATTCTGCTCTACAGAAATCCAGTGCACACAGTAGTGAAAGGTGGCAGTTTTCAAGTTAGCCTGTTGATGAGCTTGCACATCGCACACATCAGAAAGTTACAGCCATCAATTGATAAAATATGGTTCCCTTAATTAGTCCTGAAAAGTTTGAAAAGTTGGATTAAAACAAGTAGCTAAATGATAAACAAGTAGCTAAATGTGATAACTTCAAGTCCTGCTGATGTGCACACAGTTTTTTATCTTATTTTCTGAACAGGTGGACATTAAAATCCATTCCTCATTGTTTCTTTCTTTTGTACTATTCCACTTCTTCCAAAGAGCACAGACTGCTAGCTAGATCTTCTGCATTTCCATTTCTTGCAACTGGTACCTAGTATAATCTTTTTCATTTAGTTTATAGACAAAGATCTTCTGCTGCCTTTTCTTAAAGCACCAGGCTGCCAAAACTGTGGCAAGTAAAAGCAAGCAGACAGCTGTTATCCCAATGGCTATCATAAGGCCTTTATCTAGGCTGGAACAATCTATTCCTGTACATGGTTCAAAAGTGGTTATATGCTTTCCACCTAGTCCATAGGTCAGAGCTTCTGTCTCAACATCTGTTATTGTATCAGTAGAGGCATTTTGAGAAGCTGCAGTGGTAAGAGTCTGCATTAGGGAAACCATGGTTTCTTCTTCCTCTGGCAATAAAATGTGATCAACAAGCTGGAACATTGTAGAAGTTTCCCAGGTGGCCAAATTCAAAGTAGTGACTGTGTTTACAGATGCTAGTTCCATTGGTCTTGTTAGGTCATAACTGAGGACATCATCAGAACCTTTGCTTATGTTCACATTCTCTAGACCAATTGTTGGCCTTACTGGTATTTTTTTGACCTTATCATGTGTTCTTGATGGAACTGTTCTAGTCTGCATAAAATCCTTTTCCAGGCTGCTGACACTTATTTTTCTAACTCCTACAAAATTTGGTGGATTAGTAGTGTCATCATTTTCTGTCCCAATAGATTCATCCATTTCATCCGTTTTCTCCTCCTGTCCTTCAACTGCTTCTTGAGTAACAGGGTAACCTCTGAGCCAGGAGTCGTCCGCATTAGAATCTACGCTTTTTGTTGCTTTTGTATCATTACTCATAATGATGGGTTCAATGGGGAAGTCCTCACTTTCATATATCATTCTGGTGCCCTGCTCATTATACATAGTTTTCTCACCAATGTGATTGTTGTCATCAGCAGATTCACTCTTGTTGCCATCCTTTAGAATTTGCTCAGGTTCATGTTCTTTTTCCTCTTTATTCTTGATATTATGTTCATGTTCCTCAATAGGCATGGATCGGTCATCAGGAAAATTATCTTCATAATCAATATGTCTCTCAGTTTCATCTGAAAAGTAGATGATGATGATGAGGAGGAGGAGGAGGAGGAGGATGGGGAAAAAGGTGGTTTAGACACTGTTTCTTAAAAGTGGCATCTACTGTTGGGTTTACCAGCTTGCTGTCATAAAGTAAAGCATTGTTGTTGCTATGTCTCCCAGAAATATAATCAATAAGAGAAACTGTCCTGTGAAAATCTGTAAACTAGATTGTCTACATAGCCAAGCTATGCTGGAATTGTAAAGAAATCTATTATTTATAACTGTAGCAAAGATCCACTATTTTTACATTAAACCAACCAGATCAAGTAGATTAACAGGCAATGCAGACAAAAAGCTGCCTCTGTCATGATTTATTTAATTTGTACTATTTTTCTATCTTATGAGACATATTATTTTTATAGGTATTAATTTGGCAGCACCTTTCTGTCCATCTTCAAGTAGCTCTTTTAATTGCCAAATTGGACAATGGTTCTGGGACCAATCAGGCCTCTTAAGTAAAATCAACCAAATTTATACCAGGCATAAATCACTAGTCTTACAGTGATCTATAATTTGTTTATCAGAAATTACATGTTTTAAATCCCTCTTTTTTTGGTATAATCTTAGGCTAGGCCTATGTTAACTTTTTTTCTAGCTGGTATTGCTACTCATCCAGACAGTTACCATATAACATGTAAAAGTTATTGCTGCCAAAGTGAGGACTTCCCCATTGAACCTATAATTTGGAGGTGGGTTTCTTCTCCTTCACATTGGTACCATTGATTTGAATGCTCTAGAAATACATTATGGCTATTGCTTACATTTATATTATCTTATCTGAAGGTACACAAGCCAAAATGCAAGACCATGCCTGACTATGAAACCATCATGCCTCCCCCCTTATAGACTCCTGTCATTTCTTAAAGGAGGAGGAGGGCATGAATTAATTTGTTCCTTTCCTAGAAAGCTGGCGGGTTGAGTCTTTTTCTTTTCCAGTTCCTGCTGAGCACCACATGCAAGAAATATGGGTAGAGTCTGTATGGAGCTGTTTGTATGACAGATTTATATACTGTATACAGTATATATACCAGGGCCTGAAGGTGGAACTAGAGAGGATGTGGAAAGTGAAGGCCAAAGTGGCTAGGGTCTCAAACCGCCAACTTTCCAATCGACAAGCCTGGCGTCTTAACCACTGAGCCATCGCGCCCCACAATATATATTGTGCCTACTTATAAACATCAGTGAAACATTGAGTGTGCTGCAGTTAAATTGAAAAATGCCTTGGGTAAGGCATCCTCCAACTAAACTTCCTAAAGAAATCTGGCTGATTGCTATGGGAAATAAACTGCTGGAGTAGACAAATCTCCAGTCAAATGTGGCAATAACTAATTTGCACTGCAGTCCAGAAAACATTATGGTTTGCAGATGTCTGAACTGCTTGCTAGTAACATGGTTTAAATACAGATACAATGCCACTTTTTGTGGGTACAATAGTGTGTCTCAGTTTATGATTTACTGGTTTCCTAATTCTCTGAAGAGAAAGAAGCAGTCTTCTTAAATGATGTGATCTCCTTCAACATCATCCTACAACATTGTTGCATCAATATTTCAGCATCAAACACTTTTTCCACAGACACTTAACAAATAAAAATAAAATGTTTATAGAGGTGTTTCATACTTGCTTTATTTTAAGTTAAATCATGTAATAAAGTAGCTTGGAGCTCCCTAGACATGTTGGATCAGTGCCTGTGCCGCTCGTTGGTGATGGAAGTTGTAGACCTACACTTTTAAAGGACATTAGATTGCAGAAGCCCATTTTTTAAAAAATTGTACCATTTTTTTCCTATTCATGTTGCTGATGTCATCACATTTGTGAAAACAGAAGTCAAATCAGAGTAGAATTTATAATGAGCTTTGCAGTTACAGTTTAATATACCTGAATAACCCAAAATAGTATTACAGTGTAGATTTTTTAAAAAAATTCAATGGATGAGATTGTATATTTTATTGTGAGCAAGTCCCACTCATTCTCCAAGCTGAACAATTTCATTTGCTGAACAATGTCAGTTAGTGCCATTTTCATTCCTTTCCAAATTCTATAAAACTGGTTCTCTTTTATCTGTCTTGGTGTTATTATGGCTGCTTTAATTCTTTCTCCTGAAGAAGACAGAAAGTTCTGCCAGAATTTACTTTTTAGCCGTCTGATACTTCTTTAAAAAAAATAATGAGATGTTGACAAGGAAATTCTAAAATAACCTGTCAGTTTCAGTCTTTAGTTATTGAACAGTTTAATGAACCAAGAGAATGGGAGAGGAATCAAAAGAATGGTTATCAAGATTATGATGTCTGAAAGACTATTCCCCATACCATTTTGGTGAAGTTACTTTTATTTTTCTTAGAAATAATCTTTGGTATCAGGATGTGGCTTTGTAACATCAACTCTTAGCTAGCATGTGTTAGTTTGCTTCTCCTGAAGCCAAAAATGACACTGATTTAAGGACTATGTCTAATATTTTTGAAGTTGCATACAGTATATCCATAGCAGAAAACAGGATATTAATCTAAAAAGGTTTTAATAATTATATAAACTGAAAAGACTATTAGCCCTCTCTCGAAATGGCTAACATAGACTTTCTTAATAAATATGATCTCCTTTGACGGTTGGATCCAAATCCCTAAATAACCCTATTAATGTCTCCCATTCAACATCACTTTGCAATTAGAATTTAACAATTGAGTGTAAGAATGCCTTCTTTTCTTACACCACATAGTATCAAGAATTTACTTCATAGCCAGAGATGAGCGACGGTGGGGGAACTATGTTATACTGTAGTGCCTTTATATCTACAGTCAAGAGCCAATAGCTTTTCTATATGGATTTTTTCTTGCTACATACAGTTTTCAGTCTTGTATTTCATCACATTAACTAGCCTTCCTTTGTATTTCATCAAAATTGGATGGGTAAGAATACATTATTTTACCATAAAAATGAATTACTGTGGACAGAAAAGGAAGATAAGAACTGTTAAAACATACAGCTTATGTGTTTATTTAGTAGCTGTGTTCTGCTTTGATCAGAAATCAGAAATTTAAAGTATATCAAAAAAAACTAAAAAACATTCTAAATAATAATCAAATCCCTCTAGAGGTCAAGCTTCATAAAGGAGGTTTCTGCCTTAAAGATTACAAGGCTGTGATCCTATATGCTTTTTCCAAGTCTATTGCATGCCATGAGACTTATTTTGGAGTAGATATACCTAGTATTTCATTATCAGTCATGGGTTTCAAAATCATCATTAGAAACACATGCCAAAGTTTTATTAAATAATTAAGAACCATTCTTATTTGATTCTAAACTATGGGTTCTAAATTTATTTTTAAAACTTGAAAATCAGAGATTCATATCCATATGAAGTCTACGTATATCAATGAGCATAACACTACATGCAAGTTTTTTTAAAAAAATAGGAACAGCAAATTTATTCTAACAGTAGCCAGGTGGTAACAATCTTATGGTGCAGTTTATCAAATTCCTTTCATATAGGTGGGTTTCTATGTAATATTAAACTAATGTGGTTTCTTAATTTTTTTAAAATTTTCCCTAAATGAGAAAAAATCAGACTATTTGGGGGAGGGGAGATTTCTGGGTTTTTAAGGAATGATATGGGCGGTATAAGCCTTTCTGAGGCTTAAGGTACCTACTCTACCCTCAAAATACAGAGAAATGACATTTTTCAGTTTTGCTTATTCCAGAAAGTCTCAGAGGGCATGGTTAGGCTGACCATATTTCCTTAAGACAAAAATGGGACTTTTGGGATGGCAAAACGGAACAGGGTCTTATGCCACCATGCCGGCCTCCAAACCCCACCCCCCAGTCCACGCAATTGGCTCCCACCTGCAAACCCCGCCCCCGCCCCACACGATTGGCTCCCGCCTGCAAACCCCGCCCCCATCAGTGTGATTGGCTCGGATTTTAATTTTTTTCCCCGATTTTTAAAGTTTTTTTTTCTTCTAGCAGTAAATGGTGCGGCATAGCTGGTGTGTTTGGGGGAGGCCGGAGTACACACACTGTGCACACAGCACCATCATCGGCCGGGGGACAAGGGGCGGGGATGGAGGGGATGGAGGCCCACCACTGCCCCATCCCCCTCAGGCTTGGCCGCAGAGCAGGAGAAGCAGGCTGCTCTCGGCTGCTTCAGCCACACCACTCCGCCCCTTGCTGCCCGCTGAAGCTCCCCAGGGTGGCCGGCTCCTGCTTCTCCTGCTCGGTGGACCGACAACTCTCCTCCCTCGGCCAAGCCCGATCAGATGCGTGCACACACACACACACACGCACCCCACACCCTCTTTCTCCAGCCTCCCCATGACCAAATGCACCCGCACCTGTTGCAGGGAGGCTGGAGAAAGAGGGTGTGGGGTGCGTGCGTGTGTGTGTGTGTGTGTGTGTGCATCTGATCGGGCTTGGCCGAGGAAGGAGAGTTGTCGACCACTCCACCCCTTGCTGCCCGCTGAAGCTCCCCAGGGTGGCCGGCTCCTGCTTCTCCTGCTCAGCGGCCCGACAACTCTCCTCCCTTGGCCAAGCCCGATCAGATGCACACACACGCACACACGCACACACACGCACCCCAAACCTCTTTCTCCAGCCTCCCCATGACCAAATGCACCCGCACCTGTTGCAGGGAGGCTGGAGAAAGAGGGTGTGGGGTGCGTGCGTGTGTGTGCGTGTGTGCGCGACTACACTGAGCAAGTAATCCCCACGTGCGCGCATACACGCACACACACGCACGCACCCCACACCCTCTTTCTCCAGCCTCCCCATGACCAAATGCACCCTCACCTGTTGCAGGGAGGCTGGAGAAAGAGGGTGTGGGGTGCGTGTGTGTGTGCATGCGATTACACTGAGCAAGTAATCCGCGCACACACACACGCACACACACGCACGCACGCACCCCACACCCTCTTTCTCCAGCCTCCCCATGACCAAATGCACCCGCACCTGTTGCAGGGAGGCTGGAGAAAGAGGGTGTGAGGTGCGTGCATGTGTGTGTGCGCGCGATTACGCTGAGCAATGTGTGCGCACTTGTATTCCACACACGCGCGCACACATGCACACACACACACGCACCCCACACCCTCTTTCTCCAGCCTCCCTGCAACAGGTGCGGGTGCATTTGGTCATGGGGAGGCTGGAGAAAGAGGGTGTGGGGTGCGTGTGTGCGCGCGCATTATGCTGAGCAAATAATCCACATGCGCACACACACACGCACCCTCTTTCCACAACCTTCCCGTGCCTGCTTTCCCTGGCCTCACCACTGCTGGGCAGACAATCTCAGGATCAGGTAAGGAGGCAGGAACCTGGACTGTGGTGCTGTTTCTGCTGATGGGCTCGCACGTGGCAACTGGGCTTCCAGTTGCCGCGCTGATAGGGCTTCTTCCGGGCTGCCTCCAATGGCAAGTCCGGCTCCAGTCCTCCTTCCTGTCTTCCTGTCCTCCTTCCCGCCGGGTTTAAAAAAGGGACAAAATTGAGATTTTGATCAAAACGACGGGACGGTTGAAAAATGCTAAAATAACGGGACTGTCCCATTCAAAACGGGACGTATGGTCACCCTAGGCATGGTGCAAATAGAGACGGGTGAAATATGTCACCTACCTCTGACTTACCATGAAGTGTGAACACAGACAATAAGAAGAAGATACTGAGTGTAACAGAGAGACAAATGATTTATGAATCCAGTAAAAGGATTTCCATCAGGAAAGTACTGTACTACCAGTTACTCTTCAACAGCCTTGTTGATTTGGGATGATGAAAATTACAGTTCAACATACTGGGAAGGCATCAGGCTAGAAAGCTTCATCCATAGTAATCTGTCTTTAATAAATAGGCTACGCTCTTTAAATGCTGACTGGAATCCAAACTTACTTCACAAGAAAATACTGTAAGAAAAAATATGTATAAATGATTCTATTTCTATCATGCCTAATTTGACTCATCGAAAGTCTATTAGATCCACACTAACTTAGGTTATGTAGATATCTGTTTCAGAAAGCATTAATGTGCTATCCTCAAGTCCACAAGCTAGCAGAAAAGTATGATGGAATAAATTGTGCTGCTCTCACTGCCCGTCCCTCATTAATGAAGCTGGCAAGTGGTGCTGCCCTTACAATTTTAATGCGGAATAAGATAAGGAAAGCAATGGGTGGAATCTCCTGGCTTTGCTTCCCTTCCCATCAAGTATTACCTGGCAGTGGGAAAAGCAACCCTCAATCAGTCTCCTTTACATGTGGTGGAGCAGGAATGGACAAGTGTAGGTGGGTGCTTAGAACAGCTGGTTTAGTCACCTGCAAAGATGCTCGAAGGGAGGTAGTCTGTGCCTCTTACCAAAGCAAGTTATTTGTGAGCATGGGTCTAATGCTCCTTTGAAAGCAGTAACAAAAGGAATCATGTCCTTACTTAATTCAGAATCAGTTTTATGTATTCTTTATGTCTCCTTTTAAAATATCCTCTGGTACCAAATATAAAAATATTCAGGATACCCTCTTATGGTTATATTTCAAGGAAAAAGTTCCAAAAACCTGGGGTCCAAGCTTCACAATTTGTGACACCTGAGGCATTTAACTTGAAAAACTATGCTATGGAAAAAACACAATGCCTCCTCTTTATTGTCTGCTACAGGGCATTGCTACCTTAAGCACAAAGCTTCTCCCCACTTGAAAGCCACTGAGATTTTAACAATATTTCCAATATCATCATGATTTCAACTTATGGGCCAAAAAGCATTAATTTAAGTCATTATTATTGGCACATAGGTTTTAGGCCAAAAAGTCTCAGATGGCATGGTTGGAAAATACTTGTTGGGATTTCAGTTCCCAAATTAACCCCAACAATCAAGGATAATGGTTAGGAATGATGTCCAATAACATCTGGAAGGTCCATGGGCTTCCTAGCTTTGCAAAGAGAGCTGCTGCCAGTCAGAAAAGCAAGAAGCAAGATCGATAAATTTTGCCTCTCCAAACCAGAATTTCCAGATTCGTTGGGACTACAACTCCCAGAATTGCTATGAGTGCTATACTCAGTCCTAATTAAAACCCTCTGGCTGTTGCTTGTTTTGAGGTTGCCACGTTATCTGAGTGTTACACAATGCCTTCTTCTGGCTGGAATAAGTCTGGGAAAGGACCCGTGGTTTCTTGTCCCATCAGAAGAAAAGTGATTCAGACATGGCAATCTCAAAGAAACCCACAGGCAAATGGTTTCCAACACTGATCCTCAAAAGGGAGTGGAAGGAAACTCGGGGCTCTTTGTGCCATTCAAATACAGGGTCAGGTAGAATATTTTTCTGGCCAAACCTCCTTCCCCAAAGCCCTCAGAATATCAGATAGAGAACATCTGCCTGTACAGGAAGAAATACTGATGTTAAAGCCAGAGACTGAAATATCCCTATGCGCTCACCTTTGACACAAGCCTGGACTTGACCAAACCATTCCCCACAGGTGTGACACAGCAAAGTAAAAGCCATGTCTTTGTTACTCATAACATATCCAGGGGCACAGACATAATGCAGTTCATCTCCCATTTCATACCCAGTGTGACCATGAAGAATGGTATGAGGGAAGGATGGAGGATCCCCACACGGCCGGCCTAAGATTAAAAAGAGGGTAAAAAGGAAACAAATTCTTGTAAGATTACAGTTGTTTCTGTTCTTGAAATAAGACAGCCTTTCCCAACCCATTATTTTCTGTTCAGATGTGTTGGATTACTGCTTCCACAATTCTTGCAGAACTGACAATAGCATCTTGGGAGAAACTCCTGGAAGAATCTATCTTTATTCAAGATCTCTGCCTTATTTCTTGGTTTGAAATCCATGCTTTTAATCATGGCATCCACAAGGCATGGTCAAAATAGACCATATGGGACTACTGCATTGTGATTAAAGCCCCACCCCTTTGTACGTTAGTGCAATGTACATACAGTATGGATCTTGGACTGTGATGCCATGACACCATCTTGCCTATTTTGAGCACGCTCTGCATCACCACTGGCTGAAAGCATATTCTCTTCCTAAATAAAAGTATATTACCCTCTGGTTCAAACATGCATTCCAAATCAAATTTAGAGGTGTGAGGAAGGTAGTTCAGGAATGAGGAGGTACCTTTATCATAGCACTATGATAAAGCACTCCCATGATTCCAAATAAATACTCTTTATTTCTTTTTTTAAATGAACACTATAAGGTTTCTAAAAAGAGTGTAATGTATCATTAGATTTTCATCTGTCTCCATCCAAAGGGTTTTTTCCCCCCTGCTACTGCATGGTTAGCAACCTTTTAAAATTGAAAAGAAACTTCTCTAATCTAGATTATCATAATGCCTGAAGAGGGAGTATAACAATGCTGACCTTCAACCTTCACACAAAGAGCATCATATCTGCCACTGGGCAAAGGTTCCATTTCAAAGTGAACATCAGTAACTTTCATGCTCTGTGGCTTGATGCCTGTTCTGTTGCACACAGTTGTCCTAAAACAGTGAAAGAAGATAAAAAGATCATTAAATATGTAGCAAAAAATTATTCAAATGATTAAAAATGTGCACCAACCCCCCCCCGCCCTTTAGTGTTGCCTTTCAGACCAAAATGTCAAATATTGAAGATTTTTTTTGTCTCATTTGTGCTTTGCCATGTCCAAAGTAGGCTCAGAAGAAATTCTTCACAAATTGAATTGTGTGCTTAATATGATCCTCTGTGTGATTAGTATAGAAGTGTAACAGGCTTCCGGTGGGAATGGTGGACAGAACAGCTGTGCCCGCTGGTTCAGCGGGCAGAGTTGACAACGCGATAACTTTTTTCGGGCTCAGGCAGGTTTTCCTGAAGCCCAGAAACGTTCTCCGGATCAAGGAGAATACCTGGAATCACCCCATCTGTCCTCTGGACAGCTGCTTGCAGCCAGAAGATTGCAAACAGCATTTCACGTTCGACTGGTAAGAGCTAGCTGGGAAGCTGGGCTGTCATCATTTTCCAAGCCGTACTATAGCCTTAAGGGACACTAAGACCGGCCACCCCATTTCTAAATCACCAATTCGTATTTTTTTTTTTTAGTATATGTACCCCAAGAGAGGCTTTCTACAGTGAGGAGAAACTGGTTCTCTTAGTGCTTAACGTTATTTTTGGGATTACTTTTTTTTTTAATTAAGTTTTGAATTTCGTTTTCCTTACAAAGGAAATTCCAAAGATTGAGAGTAAACAATTGTCTTGCTGTTATTATTTTTGTATTAAATTTGAAGATATTAGCATTTTCCTACACGTTGAATCGGCTGATTTGAACCTTCAGTTTTCTGTTTTCACTTTCCCTTGAGAACTGTCTGCTATCTCTCTCTCACTTTGTCAGGGGTGGGCAACGTCTGGCCCATGGGCTGTATAAGGCCCCCAAAAGCAATTGGTCCGGCCCGCGGTGGCGGGTGCGGCAGGTGTGGCGGCAGCGGGCATGGCAGTGGGGGCATGACGGGGGCGGGGGCGGCTGGCCGTGGCGGCAGTGGCGGTGGGTGCGGCAGGCGTGGCAGCAGCGGGTGCAGCACCGGAGGCGTGGCAGGGGCGGGGGTGGCAGTCATGGTGGCACAGGGCGCAGCAGCAGGGGCGTGGTGGGCATGGACGTCGGCGCGGACGCAGCCACAGCAGGCGTGGCAGCAGGTGCAGCAGCAGGGCCACGGCAGGAGTGGCGGCCGTGGCGGCAGCGGGCGCAACAGCGGGGGCATGGTGGGGGCAGCAGGAGGTGCAGCAGCAGGGCTGCAGCGGCCGTGGCAGCAGCGGGGGCATGATGGGGGCAGCAGCAGGTGCAGCAGCAGGGTCGTAGCGGGCGTGGTGGGCGCAGCGGCAGTGGGCACAGCAGTGGGGCCGAGGGCGGCCAAGCGTGGCGGGAGCTGGTGCAGCAGCGAGGGCGTAGTGGCGGTGGGCACGGCAGGCGTAGCGGCAGTGGGTGCAGCAGCGGAGCCATGGTGGGGGCGGGCACCGCAGGCGTGGCGGCAGTGGGTGCAGCACCGGGGGTGTGGCAGGCATGGTGATGGCGGGCACGGCGGTAGTGGGTGCAGCACCGGGGGCATAGCGGGGACAGGCGTGGCGGCGGGCGTGGCAGCAGGCACGGCAGTGGGTATGGTGGGTGTGGCGGCGGGCGCGGCAGTGGTGGGAGGCATGGCGGGCATGGTGGCAGCAGGCACGGCAGCAGGTATGGTGGGCGTGTTGGGCGCGGCAGCGGTGGGCGCAGTGGCAGGCATTGGAGCGGGTGTGGCAGCCCCCCAGTGCATACGATTGGATCCTGCCCGCAAACCCCACCCCCTTCTGCACGATTGGATCCCGCTCGCAAACCCCACCCCCTTCCACGCGATTGGGTCCCACCCGCTGGATGAAGATTGGATAATGGAGTTGGAGAAATCTAAGGGAGAGAGTGATCTGCAAGCCATAAGTAAAATCGATCTCCTGGTGGAATGCCATGAAAAGAACCTGGAATCTTTGAGGGGGGCAGTTGGGCTGTTTGAGTCTCTCAAGAGGAAAGCTCTGTTCACATTGTGGGGATATGTAACTGCTCTTTTTTATTTTGAAGTGGGATAAGGGTTGAAGAATGTCCATCTGGTTTGCTTTAAGGGTTTGATTGATGCTATTTGCCTTTAAAAATTTGGATTTACTGTTTTGAATTGACTTTGTTTTGGGGGTTTATTAAGATTAAAATTATTAAAACTGTTGTATTAGGTTTAAATAATGTTTATCTGGTTTGCTTTAAGGATTTGATTGGTGTTATTCCCTTTTAAAGATATGGAATTACTGTTTTGAATTGTCTTTGTTTTTTTGGTTTATTAAGATTGGGATTATTAAAATTGTACTATTAAATATAATAGCAGACAACTTATGTGCTTTTTAATTTGATTCTTATTATAGTAGACAGAAATGTATAGAATAGTGGTAGGAAGGGAATAATTAAATATGTCTTATCTTTTGGAGGGGAGAAAGTTGTTTAGGAGGTTTATATGAACTTCTTTTTCTTTATTTTAATATAAGGGGGAGGAGTAACTGTACTTAGTTATTTTTATTATGTGTTAAAGTAGAATGACTTACAGAAATAATGTGGTGTTTTGGTTTAATATAGAGTAAGAGATTGATTATGGAAATTTTTGTATATCCTTGCGGTTAAAAGTCGGGAGCCCCATCTTTTTGTAAATTTGAAAAAAAAATTCTCTTGTGTTTCTGCACCTTTTTAGTTTTTTTCTTTCTTCGTAGTTTTTTTTTTGTAGTTTTTATTCTTATCTTCAAACCTAATAAAATTTACTATAAAAAGAAATAAAAAAGTATAGAAGTGTAACATACGTACAAGGTCTTCTGCTTAATCAAAGATAAGCAAAAGCCATCCATTTTACGGCATTTGCTCTCCTATTTGAGTTAAAATCTGATACTAGGTTTTGCTTTTGAACTGGTAAATGTTTTTTAAGCAGGTTTCCAATGTATATACATGTGATAATACTTAAGCACAATTTAATGTTGTAAATCATAAAAATCACTTATTAAGGCATTTCTCCTAAGTCAAAGTAAGCGCCAGGGTATTGTCCCCATTCTTCAGCCTGGTCTGTATGTATTTCAGACACCATAGGATTTTGCCATGCGGGTGACACTTTAAATATATAGTAAGAAATAAATGCATCTGCAAGAATTTAGTAAGAATGTGGAAAGAGATAATCATGTGTATTGGGCTGATGTCTTTGGTGTTTTAGTGGGAGGGAGATCTGTCAACCAAATGAAATTTTTCAGAGTGCTGTTGGAACTATTTTCCCTTTAGATCTCTCTATCTCAGAGCTTTCCAAACAGTGTGTCGCAACACAAAAGTGTGTCGCCACACACAGTCTGGTGTGTCGCCACACAACCCGAAAGCGTTGATCATCATCAGCGCTTCCGGGTTTTCCCACAGCGACACACCAACTGCAGCACGCAAAACCCGAAAGCGGCAGCAGCGTTTCCGGGGTTTTGCGCGCTGCTGCAAGGACGGCACTTCCGGGTTCTCCCGCGGCGACACACCAACGCCAATTGGTGTGTCGCCGCGGGAAAAACTTTGGAAAGCTCTGCTCTATCTCTTTTTGATTACATTTTAAACAACATTTTTTCTTTCATTTTTAACATTTAACAGCTGAATTCATAAACTACTTAGCTATTGGAAGGAAACAGGACTTATTTGCCATACTGAATATTCAGACAAATCTCTAGAATTGTAGAAAGGAAGTCAGGATGGTGTTTCATAGTAATTATTTTGTCATCAGTCTTATAAATAAATCAAAAGCAGACATATAGCTTATAACAATCGAAGAGAATATTTGTAGCTCAGGGTTGAACTGTGGAGTCCTTGGTGCTCTCTGAGCCTTGTTGTTTTCTTGCAGACGTTTCATTGCCAGGCTAGGCAACATCTTCAGTGCGAAAAGGGAGTGGAACTTGCTCTCTGTTTATATACCCAGGCTTGTCCTGCCTGTGTTGGTGGGGGTGTTGTACTCTCCTTGGTAGTACTTTGATTGAGTTGTTGTTTGCTGCTTGGTTGATTGACAGAGTTAATAGTTCCTTAATTAGGGTCTATTGTGTTGTTTGATTGCTCCTCTGCTGCTAATCTTGCTGTTAATCTTTGCCTATCTTGTTGATTGCTGGCAAAGAGGTGTTCTGGTCTTCTGGCTTTTCTATTGTCTCTTATGAATGGTATATAAATGTTGTTTACCTCTATGTGTATATTGATGGCTGCTTTGTCTGAGTGCCAAGCTTCCAGGAATTCTCTAGCATTTTTGGATTTGGCTTGGTTTAAGAGAGTACAACACCCCCACCAACACAGGCAGGACAAGCCTGGGTATATAAACAGAGAGCAAGTTCCACTCCCTTTTTGCACTGAAGATGTTGCCTAGCCTGGCAATGAAACATCTGCAAGAAAACAACAAGGCTCAGAGAGCACCAAGGACTCCATATAGCTTATAACACTACAGGGGAAAAAAGGTTGGTGTTCCAAAAAGCAAGAAAGATTATTATTGTCCTTGGCAGAATATAAAGTTAAATAAATAAAAAAAGACAAAATATTTATACGATCTGAAGAGAAACCAGAGTAAATAAATGCTTCCTAAAATAGTTTCCAGCAAATTACATAAATTTGGTTAACAATGCAGTGGCTTATATAATTTTAGTTTAATCTGTAATTGATCGATGCAAATAACTGTCCTAAAGAGTTGGATAGAAGCAAGGATGGGAATGCTGGGCTGGGACCTCTGAATGGATGCAGTGAAGAGAAGCTCACCACCTTCCTTGGTAGAATCATAAAATAATAGTGCTAGAAGGGGTTGTTGAGGCCAACAAGTCCATCCCCCGGTTCAGTGCAGAAATCCAAGTTAAAATACCCCAGGCAGAAGACTACTGAGTCTCCATTTGAACATATCCAATGAAGGAGAGTCATCATCTCTCTGGATAACTGGCTTAAAGATATTATCTAAACTAGGCAACAATTGGTCCAAATATACCCCCATCTTCCCAGCATCCCCCTTCTAGCATGGCCCCTCCCATATTCCCAGGTTCTTTATTTATTTATTTATTAATCAAACTTCTATCACCGCCCATCTCCCTCCACCGGAGGGACTCTGGGCGGTTTACAACAAAATAATAGAAACAAAAAACGTAAAATATACATAGAATATAAAAATACAAATTATAAAACAAGATTAAAATCCAAGAGGCAAGAGTGGTAAAACGATCTAACTTAATCCAATGTAGGAGAGGAGCTCTCTAAGGTATTAGCCATCCCCAAGAGTGACTATTCCTTCCTTGGTCCCAAGCAAGGCAGCAGAGCCAGGTTTTCAGGTTCTTCTGGAAGGTCAGGAGCGAAGGGGCTAATCTCATCTCCGGGGGCAAGTTGTTCCACAGGGCGGGAGCTACTGCAGAGAAGGCACGCCTCCTGGACCCCGCCAGATGGAACTCTCTTATAGATGGGGTCCGTAGCATGCCCTCTCTGCATGATCGGGTGGGACGGGTGGATATATTGGGGACGAGGCAGTCCCTCAGGTAACCTGGCCCCATGCCATGTAGGGCTAACCAACACCTTGAATTGGACCCAGAAGCAAACTGGTACCCAATGCAGCTCACATAACAACGGTGTTATATGTGCCGATCCAGGGGCACCAGCAATGGCCCGTGCAGCTGCATTCTGGACCAGCTGAAGCTTCCGGATACTCTTCAAGGGTAGCCCCATGTAGAGCGCATTACAGTAGTCTATATGGGAGATAACAAGGGCATGAGTGACTGTTCGAAGGGCCTCCCGATCCAGGAATGGGCGTAACTGGCGCACAACACGAAGTTGTGCAAAAGCCCTTCTGGCCACGACTGCCACCTGCTCTTTGAGCAGGAGTCGTGAGTCCAAGAGGACCCCCAGATTCCGCACCGGATCTGTCTGGGGCAGTGCAACCCCATCCAGAACCAAAGATGATAATGTCCCAGATGGGGAAGCGCCATTAATCCACAGCCACTCTGTCTTACCAGGGTTCAGTTGAAGCCTGTTGGACACCATCCAGGCCCCTACAGCCCCCAGGCACCGAGAAAGAGCAGTCACAGCATCACTTACCTCACCCGGGACAGAGATATATAGCTGAGTATCATCAGCATATTGATGATATTTCTGCAACTGCCAACCTGCCTATCCATCTTCAATTGTACAATTTTAACAATTGTATGTTATATTCAATTTAATGTGGAATAACAAATTATGAGATGTAACAAAAATATTAACAACAAGTTCCCACAAAACAGGTTGAACTTGTTAGATAACACTCATGAACTGGCTCCACTATATAACTGCACTTAATGTTAGGAAGTTTTGTCCAACACTCTGCAGCATCTGCTTTCCAGTAAAGTAAACCCTTTTCCTCTGGGATGAGAGAGAAGAAGTGCTGAATTTCTTCTATATGACATCTTTCAAGTATTTTATCCTTTCAGTTTTTAAAGCCTTCCAGCCATTTTGATGCAGCTAAATCCCCTGTTTCATGGTACTCCTGGCAGTGGGAAACAGTGATTTTAGCTGCATTGGGATCACAGAGCAAACTGAGGCAGGGAGAAGCAAGTTTTGGGCTCCCAAAGTAGACGACAGAAAAAGTTGTTAGCTGTACAGTGGTTACATGCAGTCAGTGGGCCAGAGATGTATTAAACAGCACTACCTAGATGAGGCTGTTTGTATCATTTGAATTACCTTCTTAAGAAACATTTTCTTTTTTTCCTTACCCAATAGAGCCATCAGCTAGCCAACCACTGGTGCACACAGCAAAGGAACAATCCCTGACGGCTCTTCTCAGTTCTTCTGCGCTGGCTAAATGAGCTCCTACAGTGGCACATAATTGCTGAGCCACGGCTAAATCCAGATTCTGGGAGCTGTTCCTGGGTCCAAGGGCAAATAACTTTCCTACAAGGCAAGAGGTACCAAACAAGCTGTATAAAATGCATACCTGATTAGGTTCCATCAAGCTGAGAGCTGTCAGGTAGTCCTCAGGTTACATCCGTTCGTTCAGCAACTGTTCAAAGTTACGACGGCGCTGAAGAAATGGACGTATGACCGATCCTTGAAGTTCTGGCTGTCACAGCACCGCCACGGTCACGTGATCAAAATTCGGCTGGCCTGTGTTTATGACTGCCCACCCGCCCATGGCACCCACCCCATGCCTGCAGCATCTGCCTGCACTCCCTAGTGCCCACCCAGGGTACCCACCCCCCTGCCCATACTTCTCACCCGCAGCTCTCACCCACTGGTCAGCTTGCCTCGGACTCCCGCCTCTTCCCGCTTAACAACCTGCACAGTCCTGGGGTTAAAAAATGGCAACCGGGACTGCTGGGATTGCCGTCGCTAAGTGATGTTGTCACGTGACATCATGCTTTACAACCGTATTGCTTAGCGATGGAAATTCTGGTTGCAGTTGCCGTTGTAACCCAAGGGCTACCTGTATTATACATGAGTGAGCTTCTTTCTGTAAAATGGGAACACAAACTTTCCAAGCCAAAAGATAGCTGTTGTTTGTGAATTGGTGATGTTTTCTTTTTGCATGCATTTATTTTCCTTTTACATATACACTCAATAATGAGTACTCAAAAATGTAATATACAAAATGAGCTTTCATCCTACATTGAGCCTATTGATTGCATTATTCATTTCTTTTTAAAAAATCATCTTGCTTTTCAATTCTTCATAAATATAAAATAATTAACATTATAAATGAAGTACCCAGTGTCCATTAAAAAAAATTAAAAACTCTAAAAGGTCAGGCATTTAAGCCTCCTTAACCTTAGGGCGTGGTGGCTCAGTGGGTAAGACGCCAGGCTTGTCGATCGGAAGATCACAAGTTCGGAGGTTCAAATCCCTAGCCCTGCGTGCGGAGTAAGCTCCCGCACTAGCTCCAGCTCTTGCCAACCTAGCAATTCGAAAGCATGCAAATGCAAGTAGATGAATAGGTACCACTTCGGTGGGTAGGTAACAGCGTTCCACATGCGTCATTCCGGCCACATGACTGAAAGCGTCTTCAGACAATGCTGGCTCTTCAGCTAAGAAACGGAGATGAGCACCGGCCTCTAGAGTCGGACACGACTGCACAAATGTGCGGGGGGAACCTTTACCTTTTTTAACCTTAGTGGACCAGGCACTAATTAAATGTTTATGAGGAGAACATTTTATAATAAGCAGGAAAGCACAATGAAAGGGCATAGTCTTCTTCAGCCCATTACCTCCGTGGGGGTGGGGTTACTTTAAAAAGATTAGGATTAACTTTTAAATATTAAGGAGTCTGCATCATAGCTTCATATGGGAATGGTCCAACCTTCCCCATTCTAATGTCCTCCAGATGCTGGCTGAGGTTTATTGTAACTCTAGTCCAGTACATCTGAAGAGTCCAATGTGATGTGGGCTGGACTAGGCAGAAGTTCTTGACTGCAACATGAAGATCACAAATGCATTCCAAAATATAAACACATTTTCTTTATTTCTAGATCTAGCTGTTAACAGATCATTTCATATTCTCCAATTCTTAAAAGTGAGAACTGGTAAAAATTGAGATTTTTTTTTTGGTATTTTCAGCACTGACCTTTCTTCTAACTAGCAATTTCTCTCATTAAAATTAGATCATTGGCACTAGTAAACACTTTTTATAAGGAGTCATTATATTCATTACACTCTGAGTGTCATGGCAATTTTCTTCAAGAAAATAAGCTTTAAAAACCAAAGGATATATATCTCTCATAGCCTGGCAATAGAAAATATTAGTATATATTTAGATACATTATCCTGAATGGATGCTGAATACTTGGATTCTCTGTTTTCAAAAGCAGAGGTTGATGAGGTTTTAAAAAAAAATTAAAATGGAAAATATCCAGGTACAGGTGGGATAATAAGTGAATTCTATAATAAGACCTTCAAAGACATTATATTATATTTTTTGTCATTAAGCAGTGCCGTGTATCAGGGTGATCTTCTTCCCTTATCCTGGCACAATTCTAAAATAACTGTAAACCAGGTAAAAGATCTGCTAGAAGTATCTTCTTACTGTTGGAAAATAGCTGTGGGTCATTTCAAGTTTAGCTGGTATCCGGCACACTCCCAGTCAATCCCTGTATTCAGGTCAGAGCAACCATACACACCATTCAGTTCAGCAACCAGAAATATAGCTTGATGTTTATTTATTAAACATCCAACGAACAACGAAACAGTTAACTGGTGAAATAGGATAAAAGGTAGGCAGAAGTAGGCTTTTTCAGAAGTGGTTTGCCATTGCCTCCTTCCTAGGGCTGAGAGAGAGTGACTGGCCCAAGGTCACCCGGCTGGCTTCATGCTTAAGGCAGGACTAGAACTCATGTTCTCACAGTTTCTAGCTTTACCATTTATTCCTCCTATATTCCAATTCACAATCTTCCATATACCATGGTTGCCATCAAATGGGCCCATAGATATTGACATCAGTCATCCATCATGGCTTTGGTTAATTGAAGATTACTCATAACACTTTTTAATAAAACAGAATATTTAGACTAGGTTACCAACTTTGCTGTACTCATGCCAAATCCCCTGGTAATGATAGGGACAGTACCAGTTAGACAGTACCATCTGTGGCTTGAATCATGTCAACTGGATTTCTATTTTCTCAGTAGAAACGTAGAAATCTCAAAATAACCATGACCTAGCCCCAGGTGCAAGGTCACACAGCCACCCTAGAAACATATTTAAGGATTCCCTTACTAACTTTACTCAGACTGAAGAAGCTCCTTGGATAAGGAGTGAAACGTTTCTACTGAGAAAATAGAAATCCAGTTGACATGATTCAAGCCACAGACTGTTCCACCTGGATGACTGAGAACCTTCATCGACATGTTGTTAGACAGTACCAGTTAGTTTAGGCTAATCTGCCATAAGCATAATCATAGCCCAGTTTTATCCCAAGCATGCTCTCGCTATTCTATACAACCTAGGATTTTTAATCTAGAAATTACTTGGTAAGCCACCGTATAGTTCCCTGCATCCCATCAACCAGAAGGTATATATGTGGTATACTGACACACATTCAAGAAAAAGTCAAAAAGATTACAGCAGACTCCCAAGCATGCCAGCTTTTCAAAAGTCAATGGGACTCTCTAGCTAAAGTTGCAACCCTAAAAACATGGGATTATATTGGGCCTTACTTTTGTATTCCAAATTATGTTTCATTTGAAATTATTCCCAAACAAACAAGCAAACAAATTAAGGCTGCAATAGAAGACTGCGATCTTAACCTTACCTATATGTAAATATGTCTCACAGATATTAAAATAACTTATTTACTGTTTCTATTAAATTTACCCCTCTGCAATCTATGTCCTAGTTCTAAATACACTGGAAGCAAGACCCACTGATTTCATCAGAACCTAATTTTCCGTGCAAGTATATTCGTGATTGGATTAAGACCATAGCACTAGATGGCTTCATCAGCTAGTCATCCCACCGAAGAAAATGTATGATTTTCTGTGTCTGTTTGATAAAAAGTTCTTTGAACTTTTGGACACCAAAATTTGTTAGGGCCAATATGGATGTTGCTGCCTACCAAACTAGATAAAAAGTGGTTTTAAAATGTAATTAAATAATAAATTAGATCAGTATAATATTTTGGTCTGGGTTCATACCAAATAGTCATTTCTGAGCAAAGTAATGAGATTCCCAAACACAGCACTTACTCTGAGTGTGAAATTCTGTAAAATTAAAATGCCCATGTGCATTTGGGACATTTATCTAAACATAGAATTCACTTATCCTCCTAGTTAAGTGCTTTCACTAATTAACTCTGCTCGGTTTAAATGGGACCCTCTTTCCTTATCCTGCCATATTTCACAACTATTAAGAAATACATCCCTTGGGCAGTTTGAATGTCAAAAATATGCTCTGCTTCGACCATTGGAAGAGGTATGCAGGGGTGGGATGGTGGAATTAATGGCCACTATTACTGCTACTACCACTCAGTCTCACAAGTGCAGGTCTCCCCCCCCCCCCTTTGCTATTTCAAATCTCAGCAGAAATCAAAAGTCAAAACTGGCATTCATTTCAGCAAGGTGTGTGTGTGTGGCTCAGGCTGCCAACATGCTGTGTCTGGGATGGAGCTGCCACACCCATCTGGCATAGCAAAAAACAGAATAAGGAATTAACATCTAGATGTATTATTCAAGCCTTACATCAACTTTCTCCACCCAGCACTTTCCTGATGTGCTGGACTACAACTCTCATGCTGGCTGTGGGTGATGAAAGGTGTGGTCCAATGCACCTGCAAGGCACCACATTAGGGAAAGGCTGCCTTACATAAGGGCATATTGACGTTCAAATTAAATTAACACCCCCCCATTGTTTCTCTATAGTATTACCCAATGATTTGTAAGTTTGTTGGGGGGGGGAAGTTCTTACATAACTTGTGCCTCTACAGTATATGTGTACACACACATAGGCATGTCCTGTTGCTTTCAGACCAAGGACAGGACGAATGCAAATTAACAGACCTGTGGGCAGAAACGCGTCGGGAGAAAAATGCCAGCATTTACGCCAAATATGGTCTGGTTTAACTTCGTAAGGTTACAGATTCCCCCAAACAATGAAAAGAACACTTCCTTCCTAGTGGGAAAATAACCAGTCACCTTTTTTTAACGAAATCGGTTCACTGTCGGCCCAGCCGCTCAGACGACGTGAATATTCTGAATTCCAGTATTTATTTTAAACACCTACCCTCCCCCGCGACCTCGTATCTCTCTCGCCCACGTGCACCCACATATGCTTTTCTTTCAACTTTTCCTGCATGACATCAGACGCTCGAGGTGGCTCTAGATGCGACCGCGAAAGGAAGACTCACCGTCTCCCTCGGCCGAGGCAAGCAGGAGGAAGAAGACGGCCAACCACACGCCCCGGGCAAAGGGGACCGGCGATTCCTTAGAAGCCGGCGGCGCCATGGCCAGGAGCGGACAAGTTCGCTTGGAAACGCTCCGTCCGCGTCTGAGGAGCCGGGGGTGGGAGAATACCTGTGGCGGCGATCTCGCGCCTCGGCCATTCACTGGGGGAGCGCGGGGGTGGGTGGGGGTGGACTGAGGCAGAGCCCTGGAAAGAGGGAGCGGGAGAAGGAAGCCACTTCCTCAGGGCTGTCCTCGGGGAGAAGCGCCGGGGCGGGGGGCGGGGGTGCTGCAGCGCTGCTGCTGGGTTTGGAGTCGAGAGAGGCTATTTCTTTTACCCAGCCCCGTTGACAACATGGAGAAGCCGTGTGAAAAGTCACGGCTCTGTGTCAGTAAATCAGAACGGAAGGGGTGGGGTGGGGGAGCCCACTTTTTAAAAATAAGAGGTGTAAGAGAAACGAGAAGGGGAAATGGGTGCAACCGGCTAGAGAAAGCGGGTTCACTCGAAAACGAACCCCAGGACTTTCCACAGCACCCTCGGGGGCAAGGCAACATTTCCCGACCCTTCAAAGGACAACCAACTTTTGCATGGCTGTAGCCGCTAGAAAAAGTACAACCGGGGCGGGGATCACAGCAGCTGCGGTGGCTGCCTTGGTATGACACGCATGAACGCGCTTCCCGCTGAGCCTCTTCCCACCTGACCTGGCTCTACGTCTGTATACCTGCTTGTGGATGGACAAGAATCAGCCCCTTGCGCGTGTGACTGACCCTTTGTGGGGGGTTGGATGCACATCTGGGAGTCAAGGCTGAAACGGGATCTTTGTATAAACAGTAGATAATTAAATAGTCACCACATAATGCTGCCCAGATTCAAGTGAGCCTCAGTCTCACACTTGGGAACAAGCAAAGGTTTGGTGAAATGCAAGGACAAATTAGACAAAGAACCAAAAGATGCCTGGATTCACACAAGAAGCTAATATGGACTAAATGGGGGAATTTGTGGTTGGTTCAGTGGATTGTGAGAATCTCACTATAATCTTAGCCTGTTGTGTGAACTAGTCTATCAAGTTAAACTACGTATATTCTGGTGTATTGGTTTGGGCACAGCAGGTGATACCATAACACAATTGTGTTTTGCTAACTTGGATGCATTGTTGTTATGTCCTATGTGTGTTATGTATGTGAGCATGAAAAGGTGGATGTGGGAAGACCCAGGTTCAAGTGTATCTGAACTATGGAAACTCATTGCTTGACTTTGGGCCAGTCACTGGCTCTCAGTCCAACCTACCCCACAGGGTTGTTGTTCTGGGGATAAAACTCTTGTAAGCGCCTTTAGGCTCTTGAAGGAAACGTGTGATCCAATTCTAAATAAGAATATTTGCTATTACTTTAATATGCTTTTTCAAATGTATTTTCCTACACTGTCTGTAACATGGCTGAAATGGGAAAAGAAACCCTCAAGGTAAAAAGGAAACCTACCATTATTGCTGCCAAAATGGATTTGGCTAAAACACACCCACAGTCCCTGTTTCTTCTGGAACCAAACAGAAGGATTTTTATCATCTTCTCCTTTCTTGCAGCTTCCACCCAATTTTCTTTTTCTTTTTCCCCTTCCAACAACCCAATGCAAGATTAGCAAAGGATGGAGCCTTTCAGAAAAACTAAAGCCTGAGGAGAGTGATAACCAAAGCAGGATTGGAGTGTTTCTTTCTGTTGTCCCTTCCAGTTCTCAGATGATGGAATCAGCCTTTGTTATCCCAATATGGAGAAAGTGCCACTTTTGAATATGTAGACACTTATTTTCAGCAGCCCATGTGACTATATGGAAGGAAATGAGATGATGGAAGATATTCTAGAAAGCAGCTAATCCAGTTTTTCCCAATTTGGTGCCCTCCAGATGAATTGGTTGTGGAGAATTTCTACCCAGCATTCTTTGGCTGGCTGGGAATTGTGGCTGTTGCTATTGTTGGAATCATCAAGGGTCAACTCAGCATTGTCTCATAAGCATAAGGAGTGTCCTTTCTAGTAAACACATCTCTATTGGAATCATCAGGGGTCAACTCAGCAATAATAATATTTATTATACTGCCCCACTCCAACATCCACTATATAATGATGTCGATGAAGGTTCTCAGTCATCCAGGTGGAATTGTCTGTAGCTTGAATCATGTCAACTGGATTTCTATTTTCTCAGTGGAAACGTTTCGCTCCTTATCCAAGAAGCTTCTTCAGTCTGAGCAAAGTTTGTAAGGGAATCCTTAAATGTGTTTCTAGGGTGGCTGTGTGACCTTGCACCTGGGGCTAGGTCATGGTTATTTTGAGATGTTTATTTCTAAGTCCCTTTATCATCCAAAGGAGGATCGTTAAGATTACCTTGCTGTTGTTGAGATTGCAAAATGGTCTTAATCTTCCTAGGCACAGAAGACAAAGCAGGAAGGAAAATAGGGGAAAGATTGTGCCTGAGGCCCCCACCTCTATTGAAAGAAGGATTTTCCAAGTTGGCATAAATTGATTCCTTGACCCCTCTTTCAAACCACTTATCTTCCCTGTCTAAAATGTGAACATTAATGTCCTCAAATGAGTGTCCTTTTTCCTTTAGATGAAGGTAAACTGCTGACTCTGGTCCTGTGGTGTTACTTCTCCTGTGTTGGGCCATCCTCCTGTACAAAGGTTGTTTGGTTTCTCCAATGTAGAGCTCAGAGCACTCCTCACTGCACTGGATTGCATACATTACATTTTCCAAGTTGGCATAAATTGATTCCTTGACCCCTCTTTCAAACCACTTATCTTCCCTGTCTAAAATGTGAACATTAATGTCCTCAAATGAGTGTCCTTTTTCCTTTAGATGAAGGTAAACTGCTGACTCTGGTCCTGTGGTGTTACTTCTCCTGTGTTGGGCCATCCTCCTGTACAAAGGTTGTTTGGTTTCTCCAATGTAGAGCTCAGAGCACTCCTCACTGCACTGGATTGCATACATTACATTGCTTTTCTTGTGTTTTGGAGTTTGATCTTTGGGGTGTACAAGCCTCTGTCTCAGTGTGTTGGTGTGTTTGAAATATACAGGTATGTGGTGTTTGCCAAATATCCTTTTTATCTTTTCAGACACGCCAGCCATGTAAGGAATGACCAGGTTCTTCCGTTTACTCTGAATCTCAGCCCTGTCTGTCACTGTTTTAGGTCTGGTAGACTTAGATTTAGTGAAGGCCCAATTTGGATATCCACAGGCCTTCAGAGCTGTTCTCAGGTGCTGATTTTCATTCTTTTTGGAATCCATGGAGGTGGGGATAGTTTCTGCTCTGTGTGACAATGTCCTGATGACCCCTAGTTTGTGCTGTAGTGGATGGTGGGAGTCAAACATCAGATATTGATCTGTATGTGTGGGTTTCCTGTAGATCCCTATTTCTAGCTTGCCACCGGTCCCAATGAGGACTTCACAGTCTAGGATTGCCAGTCTGTTGTCCTTGGTGTCTTCTCTGGTGAACCTAATGTTGGCATCTATGGTGTTTATATGGTCCGTGAAGGCCTGTACTTCCTGGGCCTTGATTTTAACCCAGGTGTCATCCACATACCTGAACCAGTGGGTGGGCGCTGTTCCCTGGAATGTGTTGAGTGCTTTCTTCTCCACTTCCTCCATGTATAAATTGGCCACAATGGGTGACACAGGAGAACCCATGGCACAGCCGTGTTTTTGTCTGTAAAAAACACGTTTTTTTGTCTGAAAAACACATGTTTTTGTCTGAAGGCCTGTGGATATCCAAATTGGGCTTTCACTAAATCTAAGTCTACCAGACCTAAAACAGCGAGACAGGAGTCTCTTTGAGCAGGAGTCATGAGTCCAGGAGGACCCCCAGATTCCGCACTGGGTCTGTTTGGGGCAGTGCAACCCCATCCAGAGCTATAGATGGTAAATTCTGGGATACAGAGGAGCCCTTAACCCACAGCCACTCCGACTTACCAGGGTTCAGCTGAAGCCTGTTGTCCCCCATCCAGACTCCCACACCCCCAGGCACCGAGAGAGGGTGGTCACATTATCACATCACCCGGGACGAAGATGTATAATTGGGTATCATCAGCATATTGATGATACCTCATCCGGTGATTTCATGTAGATGTTGAAAAGAAGCAGAGACAGTACCGAACCCTGCAGCACCCCACAAAGCAGGGGCCGTGGGTCAGATCTCTCGCTCCCTATCACTGGATAGTGATAGGGATTTTTCTGGACGTTGCACGATGTTCCCATCTTACAGATGTTGGTTTTACTATTCTAGCACAGGTAGGTAAGGTTAATATTTTATTCTTTCTATTTGTATCTCACCCTTCTTTTAAGTTAGCTGAAATAAACTTTTGGCAACAAGATTTTAAGGCAAGTTAGATTATAGCAATTAAGCTATAGCTGGGGCAAGAAACCTAGTATCTTCCATATATTTTTGAATTTCAGCTTCCGATACTTTTGTTATTGGCCGTTCTAGTTGGAACTGATGAGAATTAAAAATCCAAAACATTTAGAGGACCTTAGGCTAGTGACTTGTCCAAGTCCAATGAATTTCAGTCATGGGTGAAGCCTTATAACTGGGTTTCTCAGAGCACAGCATTGACTTTAAAAATATGGATTTTCTAGGTATAGCTCTGTATTTTTACCAATATAAAGAGATGATCAGTTTGGGGGAGATTTATTAGGTATGTCTTGAAATTATTGTATCCTTGCCCAACATACACGAGCATAGAGCCACTATCTTAAGGGTTTAGCCTTTGTCCTAAATTACTAACTTCTAACACTTGCCAAAGATATATAAAACATGAAGTTGGTAGAAACCATGCTTACTCCAGAGTCAAAGCCTTTAATAATCTAATAAATTAATTTTTTTTCTTTACCTAGCTCATTTCCATCATTGGGAAAGTTACTGCAGCAAACACTGTACCTGCTAAGATATCAAATTGAATATGCAAGGAGGTCATAGTTTCCTATCAAACAACATAGAATAGTTTTGGCAACTCAAACTAAACAGGGAAGGGAAGGAAGAAATGGGGCAGATTAAGTAGAGCTGCACTTTCACTCTCCTGTTGGAATTCAGAAGGTCTGGATTTGAGCTAAGGTATCCTTCATACAAGAAGTGGAGACCCATTGCTTCTTGCCCCCTCCTACATGGACAGTATTTATTTATTTATTATTTAAATTTATCCCCACCCATCTCCCGAATCAGGGGACTCTGGGCGGTTTACAGGACAACAGTTAAAATGTATACATAAAATTACAGCAGTATAAAATAATTATAAATCCAGATGGATATTAGTTAAAAGAAGGACATTAAAATTACGGGATTAGCCATCTCCATGAGGAGCTATCCCTTCCTCCTTCCTATGCCAGGCAGCAGAACCAGGTCTTCAGCTCTTTCCTAAAGGTCGGGAGGGAGGAGATCTGTCTCAACTCTGGGGGCAAGCTGTTCCATAAAGTGGGTGCTGTTACAGAGAAGGCCCGCCTCCTAGACCCCATCAGATGACATTCTCTAATTGATGGGGTACGTAGCAGGGCCTCTCTGGATGACCGGGTGGGGTGGGTCAATAACATGGGGATAAGACGGTCCCTCGGGTATTCTGGCCCCATGCCATGTAGGGCTTTAAAGGTGATAACCAACACCTTGAATTGTACCCAGAAGCAAACCGGCACCCAATGCAGCTCGCGGAGCAACGGTGTTACATGTGCAGATCTTGGGGCACCCAATACTGCCCGCGCGGCCGCAGTCTGCACCAGCTGAAGCTTCCGGATAGTCTTCAAGGGTAGCCCCATGTAGAACGCATTGCAATAATCTACGTGGGAGATGACGAGAGTGTGAGTGACTGTACAGAGGGCATCGCGTTCCAGGAATGGGCGTAACTGGCGCACCAACCGAAGTTGCGCAAAAGCCCTCCTAGCCACGACTGCCACCTGCTCTTCAAGCAGGAGTCGTGAGTCTAGAAGAACCCCCAGATTACACACCGGTTCTGAACGGGGTAGTGCTACCCCATCGAGAACCAAAGATGATAATTTCCCAGAAGATGCTAAGCCATCAATCCACAGCCACTCGGTCTTACCAGGGTTCAACTGAAGCCTGTTGTTCCCCATCCAGGCCCTCACAGCCCCCAGGCACTGGGACAGGGTGGACACTGCATCACTTACTTCACCAGGGATGGAGATATACAATTGAGTATCATCCGCATACTGATGATACCTCATCCCATGGTGTCGGATGACCTCACCCAGCGGTTTCATGTAGATGTTGAACAGGAGAGGAGAGAGAACCGAGCCCTGCGGCACCCCATATAGGAGCGAACGCGGGTTGGATCTCTCCTCCCCTATCACCACCGACTGGGAGCGGCCCCGGGGGAAGGAGGTGAACCAGCACAAAACTATGCCGCCCACCCCCAACTCCCTAAGCCGCCCCAAAAGGATACCATGGTCGATGGTATCGAAAGCCGCTGAGAGATCCAAGAGAGCCAGGATGGATGCACTACCTCCATCCTGCTCCCGGCAGAGGTCATCCATAAGCGCGACCAATGCAGTCTCCGTCCCATATCCCGGCCTGAAACCTGAATGAAAAGGGTCAAGATAATCCACTTCATCCAGGGTCCTTTGAAGTTGCAACGCCACCACTTTCTCAACCACCTTTCCCAAAAAGGGAAGGTGGGAGACTGGACGAAAATTGTCCAGAATGGTCGGGTCCAGGGAAGGCTCCTTGAGGAGGGGGTGCACCAACGCCTCCTTAAAGGCAGTTGGAACCACCCCCTCCAACAAGGATGTATTAATCATAGCCTGGACCCATCCACCTGTCACCTCCCCGGCTGATTTCACCAGCCAGGAAGGGCAGGGATCTAAATAACATGTGGGGTTAACCATTCGAAGGATCCTGTCCACTTCCTCAGGTCCAACAGGATCAAATTGTTCCCAGATAATAAGGCAAGACCGCTCTCCCGGCATCTCCCCAGACTGCAATCCAGGCATGGAGTCCAACCTAGACTGAATCCGAGCCATTTTATCCTGCATATGCTCAGAAAATTCTTCCGCATGGCCCTGCAGGTGGGTGGTCGGTACCACCCTACCCAAGAGAGATCGAGTAATCTTAAACAGGGCCGTCGGACTGCATTCTGCGGATGCAATAAGAGCGGAGAAATATTTACGTTTTGCCGCTCTTACCGCCACAAGGTAGGCCCTAATAGCGGCTCTAGATTGTGTTCGGTCGAATTCCGTCTTTGTCTTCCTCCAGCGGCGCTCTAGACATCTCTTCATCCTCTTCAAGACCCTCAACTCCTCTGTAAACCACGGGGAGTGACGGATCGAATGGGGCTGGAGAGGTCGCATCGGCGCGATCCTGTCCAACCTATTCCAGGTTGCAGCCAGTACCTCCGCTGGACCGTGCAGCAGATCCTCGGGTATTACCCCCAGCTCCCTCTGAAACCTCAATGGGTCCATAAGTCGCCGGGGGCAGACCAATCGAATAGGTCCAGCCTCCCTGCGGAGTGGGGCAGCATAAGAGAATCCTAGGGATACCAGGACGTGGTATGTATGGAGGATATTATGGGGTGGAGCTTTCCTTCCCAATATCCCACACATGTGAATCACCCAACCTGCCCCTTCTTCCATTAGATTTAATTTCCCACACCTGGTTTGGGCTTTTGTATTGATTTGATTTGATTTGATTTGATTTGATTTGATTTAATTTGCCAACCTAGCAATTCGAAAGCATGCAAATGTGCGCATCATGTGGCCACATGACCGTGGAAGCGTCTTCGGACAATGCTGGCTCTTCGGCTAACAAACAGAGATGAGCACCGGCCCCTAGAGTCGGACACGACTGCACAAATGTGCGGGGGGAACCTTTACCTTTTTAACTAAACAAAACCTCCAGATCAAAGAATCTAGGTCTCATGGATAGTTCTGCTTTTCTCAATGAAAGCAGGACAGAAGTAACTTGAACTGAAATTGAAAGACCATTTTTCCAGTGGATGGGAGGAGTTGTCTAAGTTAGGATGTTTGCCTTTTCTGTATGAGAGGATATACCTTTTCAGACTCTGAAAAAATTCAGCTAAATTTCATGTGTTGCTTTTTGTTTTAGAGCTTGTCACACTGTGAGCTGATCACAGATGATGGTATTCTGCATCTGAGCAACAGCACATGTGGGCATGAAAGACTCCAGGTACTGGAGCTGGACAACTGTCTTCTAATCACAGATGTGACTCTAGAGCATCTTGAGAACTGCCACAACTTAAGAGAGAATTGAGTTATAAGACCGCAAGTCACCTGTGCAGGCATCAGAAGAGTAAGATTATGTACCATACAGCTATATTAAGTGTCAAGGTATCCCAAGATAGCTACTGCCATTATTTTTGATATCCCCTAAACCATTTATCTTAAGACACAAGTTCTCAAACTGTGGGTCATGATCACCATGAGCATGTGGGGTGGGGGTGGGGCTGCAAGTTTTTAAAAACCTGATCAGGCTTGCATAGGCAAAATGGGAGCACCAGCAAAACTTGCCACAGACTTTACTTCCTGCTTTATCTGTGCAAACCCAATGTGTGGGCATACCCAAGATAAATAGGAGCAAGTTTTGACGCCACTCATTTTGCAAGCAGAAGGGTTGTCACACCTCACTCTGGGCTTTGCTTCCTGTTTTGCCTGCACAAACTGGCAGAGGAGGTTATGCCTGTGTAAAGTTTAAGACGACCTGTGATATTTAGGTTACCATTTCATCATTAAAAATAAATGATGCTTTTTTTTTCTTGTCCAGTCCAAACCACAGTGAAATCTTTAGTTTTATTTGGGGGGGGGGGGGCGGTGTAGGGACAGGTTACACAAATTCATTTTAGTTGACCATGGTAATGCAAACTTTGATACCCCCCATCTTAACACGTATTGGTGTGATTATTCTAAATATTCATTAAAAAAACCCCATTTCAATTTGAAATCAGTGGTAGGTGAAGTGAACTTCTAACAGAAATAGTTTCCTTTTTCTTCCTTCCAATTCCATGATAAAGATTTCTAGAAAAGTTTACTACCTTACCTTTTGAAAAATCCCTATCCAGAGGTGGGAGAAAAAATGACTCACATGTTTTATGTTTTGCTAATTCATGAATTGAGGACAAAGACTGTTGCAGAGATTGAAATACTGTTGAGTTACCTTAGATCAGTGTTTCTGAAACTTGGCAACTTTAAGATGTGTGGACTTCAACTCCCAGAATTCCCCAGCCAGTGCAGTAGTGTTAAAATTTAAACTCTAGCATAATAATTTTGTGTTCCTTCTTTTCCCTTGCATGGGAAAAAGTCCCCCTTTTAAATTACAATAGATAGCATTAGAAGATTAGAAGATTAGAAATAGAAGGAAGATAGATGCTTTTGAACTGTGGTGTTGGAGGAAAATTCTGAGAGTGCCTTGGACTGCAAGAAGATCAAACCAGTCCATACTCCAAGAAATAAAGCCAGACTGCTCACTTGAGGGAATGATATTAAAGGCAAAACTGAAGTACTTTGGCCACATAATGAGAAGACAGGATACCCTGGAGAAGAAGCTGATGCTAGGGAAAGTGGAAGGCAAAAGGAAGAGGGGCCGACCAAGGGCAAGATGGATGGATGATATTCTGGTGGTGACGGACTCAACCGTGGGGGAGCTGGGGATAGTAACGGCTGACAGGAAGCTCTGGCGTGGGCTGGTCCATGAAGTCATGAAGAGTCGGAAGCGACTGAATGAATAAACAACAAAAAGATAGCATTATAGATTCGTCAGCATTTTCAATAATCATAGTTCGTTCCAACCACAGATTTAAAGTGTGGCTATAACAAGGTTTGTACATTTGGATTAGGCTTCTGTACAGATGTACCTGTAACTGCATATATTTATCTCCAAAACTGAAAGAATGCCAAGGTCAGGAAACAAGTCATGGTTTGGCAGCAATGTTGTTAAGTTTTCTCCAAGATCATCCCATATTTACTTTCTGGTTCGAACCATGGATACCAGTGTTAGTTAATTCTTCCCCTTTGCTAATTTAAGCATTCTGTCTTACAAACTATTGCTTCTTTTCAAAGAAATTGCAATTAATGTACCTGCTCATTTAATATAATATTTCCAAATTATATTTGAGAGTGTATCAACCCAAGTTGTGGGCCAGTGTGGGGTTCAGTTTTCCTCTTTCCCCCCCAAAAGAATCATTAAAGGGTAGGAGAGAAAAACTGTTCTCTGATCTCCCAAAAGTGTCAAGATGACATCCTGCCATCCAAGATAATGGGGTTTCTAGTTATTAGGTACATGGGGCTTATAGTAATTAGTTAGCATGCTTGCAAGACAGCAGCAGAACTGTTAGAGATAAGCATGGCATGCAAGACATTGGAATGTGGGAGGAGGAGAGAGGGAATCAGACACCAAGGTGGTTCAGCTGGGATCATCAAAAGGCTGGCAGTTTAGAGTTATGGGAACTGAGTCGATAAGGGAGGGGTTGGTAGGAGTAAGTGGAAACTGACATGTTTAAATTTGTGATTGCGCATGCTTTTGCTCATCTGCTCTTTGCATCAATTCTATTCACTTGTATTAATAAAGTAACTTTTTCATATCCTACCATGGCTTGTGCTAAGAGTTTCTAAATTAATATCAAAGGAGTGGATCGTCACAAAAAGGCATTCTCTAGTTTGCAAGGCCCATATAAGCAAGGTTAGGATTTAGAATTGCCTCTCCAGAGGACCTCTCCCCAGAATCACATCTACTGATTTTCCCCCTTCTTTCCTGTTTAATTTCTACCTTTTCCCCTCCAGCTTAGCCTTACCTCTTTTCTTTTACTTCCACCAACAGTTGCAGGAAGGAATGAGAAATTCCAAAGAAGGGAGTACCTTGTTTCTTCCCATTAAGGAATCCTGACCTTGGTTTGCTTTACTGGGGAAATGTGGAGCCATCAGCATTGGATGTGATCTGCAGATAGCTGTTCTTGTCAACAAAACCAGTGGGAACTCTGATCCTGGTAGCATTGTAATACAAGCCCAGTTGCAGCATTGCATAGGGCGAGAAAGATGTTTAGAAAAGGCAGCAGGAGCCTGGCCAATTCTGAGAATTGGAGGAGGTTCTGAATATAACATTGTGTCCCTCCTCCCATTTCAGATAGAAAGGAGATGAGGAAGCTTAACATACATAAATGTAATGGCATAGAAGAAGTCCCTTACAGCCTCCACAATGGGATCCTGTCAAGTGTCAAACTCAAGAGACTGCTGAATGAGATGAAGTTGAGTAGCCCCAAGTCTGCTTGTTTCAACTTTTCTTCAGAGGAAGAATCATAAGGAATAGAGGCATATGCAGTATTCAGATCCAAGGCAGGCACCTTGTTGTACCTGTTGGCAGCTCCTTGAAAGAGCCATGACTTATCCACACTAGTTGTGCAGGTGGTGTTAAGGAGGTGAAAACAGCAGTTTGCCTGATTCAGGTCCAAACACTGCACACCTCTACTAAGGAAGATAGATATGATTCCTATCTAACTCACTTCCTCTCCCATGTGACAGAAGCAGTTTGAGGCTTTAGAATACCTTCAGCGAACTTCTTATTTTGTTAGAGTAACCTACATAAAGACTGACAAGATGGCAGTGATAATTTCAGTAGCAAAGTAAGAATGGTGTCAAGAAACTCTGTACAGCCTTGTCTTCAGAGGCGGCGAAAGGAGAGAAACATACTCTTCCTATGACTGTTTTAAGACATACTGTGGGGTCACCATGCACTACAGGTAGTATCCATAACAAGAGTTGCCTCTTCAGTGGAAAGAGTCCTCCTGTTCCCCAGATAGGGACTGGAAAAGTGGTATGTTTCTCTCCTTTTGCCTCCTCTGAAGACAAGGCTGTAATTCAGTAGGAGCTTTTGGCAATGGTCTTGGCAGATACAACTCCTAAAGAATGTTTCCCTATATAAGAGAAAGTCCAGGGTATGTAATAATCTTGTCAGTTCATGGTCTTTGTAAAGGTATGGTAAAGGTAAAGGTTCCCCCCGCACATTTGTGCAGTCATGTCCGACTAGTAATCTGATTATTAGATTTCATTAAGACTGAGTTTCTATTTACAGGCTCACCTACCTGATGTGAAAGTTCATGCTTACTTTGCTCCAGTAACACCAACTTCTGCAGGAGGCAGTCGACCGCAACTCTGCTGCTGCTGCATTATCCTTTAAGAGGTGAACAGCACACTGAAGATGCTTGATCAGAAAAAGAATGATGGGGACATCCATTATTTATTAATTTACAGGATAGTTTAAAATTCCAATTCTGTTGATTCCTGTACAGAATTTAGAAGTAAACTTTGATGTTGATTTGGAACAATATGGCATTTTAGCATTGCATTAGCAGAAATGCTAATGTGCAGACATCAAATAATTCTGCTGACTGAAGGTAATAAATGCCAACCGACCAACAATTGAGTGAAGGGACATCTTCAATTTAAGTATCATGTTATGTTTACCCATGGGTAAAACAATCAACCCAATTTTGGGGTTCATATGATATACTGATAACACGGACTGGGATCGTACAACAAGCAAGACTAAAATGTGGCTGGCTGGTTGTTTGTGAATATAGTGTGAATACAGTTGTTTCCCAAGGTCAAATATAAGGAAAGTTTTCTTCAAGAACTGTAAAAGGATTTTTTTAATGCAAGAAAGAAAAGGTATATCTGTCTTTCCTGGAACACTATTTAAGTAAATGGACAGTAAAAGCAACTTTGGGATAAGGTGGAGATTATATGACCTCCAATGATATATTACTGAGTTAGAGGAAAGGTGTAATGGCAACCTGCGGAAGACCTTTGTATTTCAAGGAGTTAGGTGGCATGTTTTGATTTTTCTTCCCCCACACCTAGGAGATTAAGAGTTTATTTTGAGTTATACTGATGTTTAATTGGCTTGTTTTTGTTTCTGTTTGGCATGAGGGGGGGGGAGAGAAGAAGCATATGCCCACTCCTCCAACAGCCCTTCAGAAGATATCTCTGTGGGAAGTGGGGGGAGAAAAAGTCCCCAGCTTGTTAAGTTTAAGCATAGGTTCACTCCTCCAGACACTCCTTTAGCGGCTTGGAATGGGGGGGAATGATAAGAAATTGTTTTGCTTGGGCACTGGCTTATCTGATCGTTTCCCAGGCTATTGGAATGATGTCATGGTCAGGTGCTGGGACCACAGAAGGAATCCCAGTCAAGGTCAGTCTGGGCTTGGTCACGGGGTTTGGAAGCCAGGCTTTGATAAAAACCTTGGGATTGTCTTTGGAGTTTTGGGAGTCCACACAGGCCTGAGTGCTGGGTGCTGTGAAAATTGCCACCTTGGGGTATCTCCGCTGTCCTTATTAGAGGGCTCCTGGCAGCCTATAGATTAGGTATCACCTTGTTTGCTTGGTATGTATGTATGCATTTCTTTCTGTATGCTATGCTTGTTAAACTGTGCTTCTGCTTAACTTTGTCTGTTTATAATAAAGCTTTAAGTTTCTTTATCCACTGGTGTGCTATTGTCTCTGGATCTACAAGAATCAATTGCCCTAGCCCCCGATTAAAGAGGCGTGGACACTTGGCAATACAAAAGGGTCATTTTTACTTTTATTTTAGCAACAACAAAATCTTCTAAAGCCACTAGCATAAATTGGATATTTCAGCAATGTGATCTGGGGTGTTTGGGGATCATATGTAGCCTATTATCTCTCTATCTTATGATAGAATATAATTTTTTAAAGTCCAGTGCTTTAGATAAAGAACACAAAAAGCTTAAACAGAAAGTCAACTTAGTAGGAACACTTCAAGTACTTTAAAATTTGAATCATGATGGCAATGTAAACAAACATTTAGAAATATCAAAGTCTGGAATTTTCAGACTTGTGTATCCCCTACCCCGTGTACAAGGGTTGAATGAAAAGTAATGCCTCTACCTCTATAACTCTAAATAGGGATATTTTAATAAATGAAACAGGAGAATAATCCTTGAGATTAGCTATTTTGTTACCTGTATTTACTTCTCCATATAATCACCATTCATTACACACTTCTGCCAACAGAGGACACGTTTCTTAAAGCCATCACAAAAGAACACCAGTCTGTTCAACCAAGTCCTGACAGTCCTTTTGCCTCTTCATTTAAGTCAAGCAGATGCCTATGAAGACATTTCTTCGATTTTGGGAAAATGTAGAAGTCATGTGGCACCAAGTTGGGACATTATGGCAGATGGGTAAGATGGTGAGACCCAATTTCATCACTGCCTCGGCTCATGAGGCACAAGGTCTAGCATTGTCAAATTACTGAAAAATTTCCTTGTGCTTCCAAACTTTGCTTAATAATTATTTCAGTTTTGAGTGTTACAATGTAGCACAGTGGTGCCAGGTTCAAGCAAATCTATGTGAACACCACCATCTGTGCAGCAAAAAAACTAGCCGTGAGTTTTCCTGCTAAAGTCTGGGCTCTGATTTTTATTTTTATTTTGCAGGTGAAATTTTCTGATGACATTCCGTGGACTGGCACTTTGTTTCTGGTTCATAATGACAAACTCACATTTCATTGGCTTTCACAATGTTGTGAATAAATTCTTCATTCTGGTAGCACCTCAACAATTACTGGCAAATTTCAAGTCTTGAACTTTTCATCTCTGCTGTCAGCATGTGAGGAAACCATCTTGCACAAACCTTCCAGTACTGAAGACCATCAGTAAAGTTATTGATGTATTCAATACATTAAATCATCATCTTTCTAGTGTTTTCCCGCTATTTTCACGGGGTCTGCTTTTCGGATCTTGAAACACCACTTTGCCTGATCATCCGCATCCTCAGGGCATAGCCCATCAATTTGCATGTCCTTATTGATGGTGTCCTGCCATCTCTGTTTTGGTCACCCACGTGGCCATTGGCCATCGATTCAACACATTAAATATATAATACAATTCAATTCAACATGTTAACATACAATACTCATATCAACACAGTCATCACCACAAACAGCGGTGAGTTTGAATTGGGGGGACTCCTTTGGCAATTAAAATTCAATTACCATGTGCTTAAATCACACTAAGTACTCACTATAGGCTTCCATTTCACAATCAATAGCAACACATCCTTTTCTCACAGGAGCTTCCTATTCACCCAAGCGAAAGAACAGATGCTAAAGAACATGTCAGAGCTTGTTATGCATCAGTACTGCCATCTGTTGGCAATTTACAACATTGGAGGCATTACTTTTCATTCAACTCTTGTAGCTGAAAAGAGATCACATCTTTTGCTTCCACTTTCAATCACTGACATTTTTAAACTGGCTAATCTTAAAATTTATTAAAACCAACTTAAGCCTGGTTTCAGCAATCCATTAACCAGTTTTTCTTTAATGGATTTTGCTTTCAATTAATTGCAGTTAAACAAAGGCTTCTGATCACCTTGCAGTTGTGGAGGAGCAGCAGCATATCCAAAAGTTTGTCACATAGCAGTAAGCCATAGTTTAAGCAATGTATTCAATATAACTCAATCCTCAGCCATATCCTTAAAATTTTCTTGTAGAAGGTAAAATTTTTTTGTAAGTTTCATTTGGGAAAAATGGAAGCACTTTTAAGCAACTTTTAAAAAAAAATAAGGAAAAGGGCATGATAGAGAATCAAAGTTATAGAATACACCATTTCCAAGTTATTTAGCACTCTTAAATTTCAAGAAAGTGTTGTATTCAGTTAAAGGGTGAATCAGATACTTGCAATGTGTTCTAATCAATATTATGACCACATAATGATTAATAAAATAAAAATATTGAGCACATCAATATACATTATATTTGTATTTCTGTAGAGGAATATCCTGCAGCAGCCCATCTGTACGACTTGCTATTTGTCTATAATTAATTAAACTCTGAAGAGAAATATTAGGTTGTCAAAATTGTTCTGATGTGTTTGACTCTTTAAAGCAGGGCTTTCCAAAGTGCCGCTGCTGGCGACACACCAGCGGCGGCCGTGGCAGGAGCGCGGGCGCACGGCGGTAGCGCGGGGGGCGTGCGGCAGCACGCGTGTGCACGGCGGTGGCGCGGGGGGAGTGCGGCGGCGCGCGCATGCACGGCGGCAGCGGCAGCCTCCGCTAAAACACGGAAGCACTGATCCTGCGCCGCTGCTGCTGCCGCCGTGCACGCACGCGCCGCTTCCAGGTGGTGTGGCGACACACCACGCTGTGTGTGGCGACACACTTTTGTGTCGCGACACACAGTTTGGAAAGCTCTGCTTTAAAAGGTGTTCATGAAATTGAAATGGTTAAACAAATACTTGCTCCACTCAAATAATTTGCTACTAGTTACTAGTGAAATAAAGGCATCCATATTTAGGCTTATTTCAATCATTTTAAAACCCATAGTGGCAAGTCAATATAAACTATTTTTTTAAAATCAGCAGCACATTCAGTTCAACTGACTATATGCAGTTCTCTTTTAAGCCAGTGCTCATTCTAGTTCCAATTGAAAGGGACGAGAAACTTTCCCAAATCATGTATCTCAGTATCAGTATGCTTCCAATACACATTGCAAAAAGTGAAGAAAAAATGTTTACCAAATTATTGGAAAATGTTTTTACTGAAATTGAAATGTATATATCTTATTTAAAAACAAAAAGCAATTTGCTGGTGCCATTAATTAAATCCAAGTGAACAAAACTACTGTACAGCTTTTAAAATTTTCAAAGATTCTCCACAAATTTGAAAAATGGTGTTGAGATGACACATCAAGTCAACTGAAGACACCAAGTACAACCAAAAATAATTTATAGGCAAGAACAATTCAAAACAGTTTATGCTCACAAACTATACTCCCTCCCCATCAGTGCAGAATAGTATAGGTCATGGAGAAATAGGGGAACAAGCATTCATCCAAATACAAGTAATTAACTGACTTTCTTAGAATAGTTGGTCTTTAAGCACTTCACTTAGGCATAATTAAAAATGGAACTGAAATCAAAAACATTACTTGACATGTGGCGTTTTCACCCTTTCAATGTTCATTACATCATTCAAGATTTAAGCTGATAAAAAGGCACGTCCACAACAAGGTCATGAAGTAACCTACCTTCTGGGTCTTAATTTCCCACAAGTACATCTATTAATACACAATCCAGAAGAGTAAAATGTTATTCCTCTAGAGATCGCTGATCTTCAGGTAACATTTAAAGACATTTATACAGTTCATTAAGATGTGCAACTGCTAGTCAAGTATTTGGTTGTATGGAATAGGCACTAAGACTGGTCTTTCCACTACAGCCAGAGAAAAAAAGGAAATGACAGTTGTCACCTGGGAGTGAACATGGGAAAATGCAGGGCTGCACCTATTTTTTTTAAAGGTATTGTTTGGTTTATGGATCCTTGCTTAATTTCAATATTGACCCTTGGTGACAATTACATTTCCTTTTTCTCCAGGAGGAAGTTTCAACTCACTATTATTTTAGAGTGGTTTTTTTTTTTAAAAAAAAGCAGAATTGCAGGAGTGTATCATTCAAGAAACTAAAAACATGATGCATAGGCAAATTTTCTCAAGGAATTTGTTGCAAAGCAAAATACTGTACCTCAGAGGTTTTATTTTATAAACCTCTCAATTAGGTACTAATGGTAATGTGTTCTGATGCATGCTTAATTTTCATCTGGTTAGGACTTTAACAAGAAGCCCAACTGACATTTACACTTCTTACATTCACACTTTATACACAATTTATACAGAGAATGCTGTTTTGACAGCTTTACTCTCAAGACCCCAAACCTGATTGCTATTATCGTACTACTTATCTCCACACAAATTACTATGTGCTCTGCTAACATCAAAAAATAAAACCAGCATAAAAGTACAAGCAAGTAATAGACAAACTGGCACAGAAAGATAAATGCCCAGTATAAGTTTACATTCAAACTGGATGCAGTGTAATAGGAAAGCAGTACTGCTTCTAGAAACTGCATCTACTGGCCATAGCTTGTGTTATTTTATTTTTTTCAAAAAAGGGCAAACACCTTTATTTACTTTGCTTTTTTCCATGCCTGATAGGTCATTTCTACCTCTTATGAGGACATTTGGCTATGGCAGTGAAAAGTTCATTTACTAAACAGCTCATTAGAAGGTCAACTTGTGTTTTCAATATGAAACATTCTATATGGTGAAGTCAGATCCCTGAAGAGACTTGATGTTATTCGCCATTCTTGATGACTTCATTTTTCAACTGGAATATCAGTCTGTCATACATATGGCAACATCACTTCAAAATTATATGGAAGCCTTCGCCATTTTCAGCTGCAGAGGGAAAATAATGACCAATAACAAAGTGAAATTCATAATGTTAATACAACTTATTAATTAAAAAAAATAAGCATTTATGATAGTGTTTACATAGTGTGACTATGAAAGGAAGGAAATCTCTTAAAGGTACTTTATAACAACTATTTCTTGGACCCATAAAATTATTCTGCAAGTTTATGGGCTCATAAAATCCTGAAACTACTATGTGGCTTTGAGACTGGACATTTTTCAATTCATTTTATAGAAGAAGACTGCTAATATCTTCTGCTCAAATATCAGGTACCATTGGATTTCTGAAGATGCTGGAAACTCACAATCTACACCATGAAAAAGGGCAATCATATTACTTCTTCAGGTAAGATGTAATTCTTTCATTTCAGAACTCTTTTTTTAATGAAAAGAAAAATATTCTCCAGATCTCAGGAAAAAAAGGGGGGGCATTCAACTATAAGTTTGCTGTATAGAATTGAAACAACAAAGGACTTGAAATCTAAGACGACTTGTGACGCTTTACATACAGCTGGATGGGGGCTGATTTTTGATCTAACAGCAATCCTTCGCCCCTTATTATAGGGTGGCCAGACAGTATTCAATCTTGGAGACGACTTCGGAGTGCTACTCAGAATAGTTGCCATATGGAAAAATCACTTGTAATGCTCGGCTAAAAGCTTAAAGCCATTCCATTATTTTGTATTTATTCCATATAATTAATGTTCATGATTTAATTAGGCAGTACCCCATCCCCTTTTCTGTGTCCAGAGGAGGAAGAAAATCTAAAGTGGATCTCTATCCATTTCCAGAGATGCACTGCAAACAGAGCCTTGACCTATCTCTGAGCAAGCAGGGTTGCTAAATTAAACTGCCAGCATCCCATCTTCCTAGGGATGCTGGGAACTCTAGCATAATTTGTTGTTCCACAGTTGCCCAACCCTGCTACATTTTTTAGGTTTGGAAGCAAGTACTGCAACTTGACACTAGTAGGCTGCTGAAGTATTTGAGACATTTCAGATTGTGAACTATCTTGGATTGTATATGCCTTCAAGAAGTATACTAATGCAAGTATTCTGCTCAGCAACTCCTGAAACTGTGTCCATAGATTCTGCATGTAAGAGAGTTTTACCTAGTCCTTTCCCAATCTTACCCCTATTACCCTGGATGTTACACTTACAAAGTAAGCTGTAAAATAGAAACAGGAAGCCCCTCTATGAATAAAGAAACTGGAAATACAATTGACCCAATGTAATTATTGAAACCTCACTGCTGATTTTTAGCACATATTCCCAGTCAAGAGGACATCATGAATCTCCCAGTGCCTGCCACAACTTTGAAACACTTCAGAATCCTAACATCCATAAACCCAAGATAGCCAGCATCAATTTCAAGACTCGCTTTACCAAAGGCTATTAAACATGTCTTCATTTTATATCTTTTCCTTAGCAGGTGAGGAATCTCAGTCAGAAAGACTGTTCCTCCCTGAACAGCGTGACATGTAAAATCCCACATCAGCTTCCATTTTCCAAAGGGAAGTAAATTGCTGTAGCCTAATGACCCTTGCTTGGTAGATGCCATTTTCCCATCAGGAGATTCAGCCTTTCATCTCTTGAAAAAGCCATCCCAATAAAAGGAAGATCAGCTTTCAAAAATCCACAGGAAAAGTGAAACAGGAAAATGTTACAGAAAATAGTTAACATCTTAGCCATTATCTGTCTAGTCATCTTTTTTTCTGCCACAGCAACCTTGTACTACATCTGAAAACATCTCAAGTTATGGCCTCACTGTTATTATATATGCTGAATAGAATTGGTTCTTCATGGCAGGCTCTGCCTACATGTACAGTTCTGAGCAAAAGGAACAGGAGATTGTGTGTTAGTTTCCAATGTAAATCCTGGAATTTAGATACAAAATCTAAAGTGAAGCTAGCCAAAACAATTTTAAGAAGTCTTTTGTAGACATTTTTAGATTAAAGATAAAAACCTTACTATCTACCCCTTAGGGTGTAATGTACATTTTTTATTAAATGACTTTTCTTTTTTCTTCCATATATACAGATTATCCCTTCGAACTGCAGAATATAAGACTTCCAAGACTATTATATACGAGTAATTGTATTATTTTGCCTGAGAAGGCAGGTAAGTTAATCCATTTTATTAATGTAGTAGGAAGTCAGGGGTGGTATTCTGTCCCCATCTTTCTACTATTTTTTCCCTTTTCAGTATCATCTATCACAAGATGTAACCTGACGCTAGTGTCAATGTTCCAACAATTTTTTAAACAATCATAGTACTTTTTTCTGTGTGATAGAACTATTTATTTGTATGAACTCTAATTTATTTTTGGTTACATATTTTGTTTATATTTTTGAATTTGAATTATCCATTCAGTCGTATCTGACCCATAAGCCAGCTCTCTCCATGATTTCCGATCTTGTACAGCTTCTTTCAGTTGCTTTAAATTTTGGCCTGTGTCTGCTTTGATTACATCCAACCAGTGCATTCTTTGGCGTCCTCGTCTTTTGCCACTGACTGTTCCAAGCATAACGTCTTTCTCTAACGATTTTGATCTCATGACATGACCAAAGTAACTAAGTCTAAGTTTTGTTATTTTTCCTTCTAGTGCAGAGCTTTCCAAACTTTTCATGTTGGTGACACACTTTTTAGACATGCATCATTTCGCGACACACTCTTACAGCAGGGCATCATTTCGCAACAGACTCTTACAGCAGGGCACCAGGCAGGCACTAGGACCTGCGCGGAATCACAGCTGGTTTGGAGGCAGCAAGGCACAAGGCAGGCACTAGGACCCGTGTGGAAGCCAGGAGGCAGCAGCAGCCGCGACACACCCCACCACTGCAGCCAACACACTAACGTGTCCCGACACACAGTTTGGAAAGCTCTGTTCTAGTGACATGTTCGGTTTTCTGCGCTTCAACACTTCTTTATTCGTTATCTTTGCAGTCCAAGGGATTTGCAAGAGCCTCCTCCAATACCATATTTCAAAAGAATCAATTTTCCTTCTATCCAACCTTTTCATTGTCCAACTTTCACAGCCATAAGTAGTTATGGGGAACACGATAGTGCAGACTAGTCTACATTTAGTCGTCAAGCTGGCATCCTTGCTTTTCCAAATTTGATTCATACTCATCATTGCTGTACAACCCAGCATGATTCGGCGTTTAATTTCTTGGCTACATTCGCCATTTTGATTGACCACTGATCCTAAAAAGGTGAATTCTTCCACACATTCCGCCTCATCACCATCAATTACTATTTTGATGTTTCCATTCTTTGCAGATGTCATGAGTTTGGTCTTTTTGATATTCAGAAAGAGGCCAAATTTCTCACTTTCTTCTTTGAGTCTCATGATTAGGTGCTTTAGGCCTTCCTGGGTTTCTGAGATGAGGGTTGTGTCACGAAATGACCCCCTACCTGGGTGCCATTCTGACATAGAGCCAGCCGGGAAACATCCAGTGGACAGACCACAGAAAGCAATAGGCGGCATATGTGCAGGAAAGAGACAGCTGATGTGGATTCAGCACCATGTAGGCCAGACAGAGCACTTAAAGAGAAAGAGGCGCTAGATGGCAGGAGGCAGCGGCTTGGAGGAACTTGCCAGAAAAGGGGGGAGGGGATACATGTATTTAAATTGCTATTTGTAGAGCTGTAGGTTACTTGAAGCTTTAACATGCTTTGGATCACGAGCTGAAATAAAGATTCCTTTTGATTCCAACGTGTTTCGTGTGAGGAGTGCTGATTTCTAGCTGAGGATCATCACAGGTTGTATCATCTGCATATCTAAGGTTATTGATGTTTCTTCCGCCAATCAGATGAAAAACGTCTTCCACAGTATTGCTCTTTTCAGCAACTCTTGGGCCAAACGCCATTAAAAATGCAAAAATCCATTTGGAACATGCCCTCAAAGGAACATTTGTAAAAGTTCATGCAGCAATATCAAACCCAATAGCAGTCAGTATCTCTGACATAAAGTGCTTGTGTGGTGTGGTGAAGCTTTTGCTTTGGTTTCAGATGGGTCAAAGATGAATGTATTTTCCTAATCTTAACTTGTTAATTTTTAGCAGTGCTAAGACAAGCAAGTTACCATAAAACACAGTTCACAGGTTCAACAACTGTACATAAGATTAATACGTTTGACATGCTTGAATGACACAATAAATCTAACTTTCTGTGGCTGCACATGAGCTTAAGGCTCACCTAGACTCATTCCCATGCTAAACTGATTTAACATTATATGCAAACCTAGTGGCTTAAAAAATAAAATTCTGGAAAGATCAATTAATGTGGTATAGTTAAAAACTCATAAATGCAGAGTGTGTTGAGACATCAGATAATAATGCTTGATTTTCTCTGTTCTCATCATTAGCATCATACCTTTTATTGTGGTAACGAGGAAGCAGCTCTCATCTTCAAAGTTTTGAACCATCTAGGGAGAAAGATTATAAATACCATTCCTTATTGACAATAGGCAGATCAGTTTAACACATTACAGAAGAAGTTGCCAAATTGTTCCACAAACAACCTGACCCTCTAATGCTCTCCCCTCCCATTTGAACTAAGTTCTTTCCTAATTTAGCCAAAAGTGCAGTGATGCCTAATAATGTATAGTTTTAACATTTTGACTGCATTATCTACAAAAAGTGGTAATGTTATAGGTATATATGGGTATCTGATTTATTTATAAATGAAGTTCACATATTACCTACTATGTATCTGGAATATTCAGAAACATGGCACCAAAACCTGGGACACTGGTGACCACAAAGAGAAGAATGTCCATGAGACAAGTGATAGTCTGAACATTTTAAGTCAAAGGATGAGGCAATAATCATCACTTTGTTCCTGAACACTGAGAGCTTTAAGAATTAGAATTATTTCCAATGATTTTTGCTGTAATTGATAGCAGGAAAGTTAAGCTGATAGGAACCAACTGTTTGTACTGTATGTGTAGTATTAGAATTTTGACCAATTCATTTTGTTAGATGCCTTAAGTTCCAAGGAAGGCAAGATATTAATTAATTAAGACTGTATGAAAAATAAATTTCATATATTAAACTGGATTAGTATGCTTGTTCGCTGATGGTCTATTGTCAACACTTCATTTGGAATTTGAATTTGTATCCTTAATTGTAACATCCATCTTTGTGTACAGCAGTAGAAACTATGCCACTAAGGAAATGCAAACCTGATTGTGGTTTTTTGGAATTTCTGAAATTTGAAATGTGTGTTGGTGAGGGAAAAATGGAATTTACCTGATCACTGACAAGTATATGGATGCCAGTAGGACCTTGTCTGTAAACCTGGTTAATTTGATGCAAAGGAATATTGAACACCAAAGCAAGCTTGCGAGTGACTTCTGAGGCAGCCATTTCTTCCAAGTAGATTGCATGGTAAACTAAAATAAAAATATCTTTAGAAAAGAACTTCTAAAAGACCCCCTAGCACTGTACTTCAAACACAAATATCTCTTGATTTCGTTCTTTTATGAAATAGTTAGAATTCTATTCTACAAGATGGCAATATTATGGAGCATAACATATTAACATATGGACCATTAAAAACCTTTTTTGTATTTTAGGTCTGCAACACTGATGTTTGAAACATGCAGCCTAGAGACCCATTTCCCTCACCTGAATTCAAGTAAGGGTTTGATTTTTTGAATTAAGTTGTGCACAACCTCAAGCCTGAATCCCAGCTGCCTGAAAGACAGCCCAAACCTTAATGGAGAACATTACTATATTTCATAATATCCTTGAAACAGAACTGAGCCAAGGAACAATATACTCTTTCCAAATAATTTCCAAAATGCAGAGTAAACTCAAAAATAATACAATGGCCACTGAAAGAACTATGGTTATGCCAAGGTGTGCATAAAAGCTGGAAATGGACTGGCATTGGTCTTTGCCTTTGTTCTCAAAATTATTTATTTCTGAAAGTGGAAGCATCCTCTTGTGCCATAAATATATATGACCTTACTCTGTGCAAATGTAACCAATCCTGACTGCAAATGCAATGACCACAGGGCTTGAGAAAGAACAGAATATTTCCTATAAATTGAATTTTTGAGAAGACAGAAAACAATCTCCTGTTTTTTTACTACTTTCTCTAAATCACAGGATTAAAAAAACACTCAGCAAAAGAAAGGTTTATTGCTGAATATCCTTTTATCTGGCAAGTGAATTTGTGAATATCTCATAATGCTCTTTAGTAAGTATATCTAAAATCTAACATTCTACCTCCTCCTCTGGACTATGCTGATCCAGTTGTCCTGGGAGTGACTGGACAGTTTTTTGGAAGTTATTCTTCTGACCAAGTAGTAGTTTGCGATGCTCCACATAAAACAGGCTTGTTTCAGAACAAAACAGTATATGGAAAACTGTCAATCCACCCCCTAGGCAGTTGGATCAATATGGTTGGAAGAAGCAACATAATATGCGGAAGGATATTTTTGTTCCCAGAACATTTCTATTATTATGGATGTACTTTTCTCTAATCTGAATGAATAGGCTTACCTTCCACCATATACTGTTAAATAATTTACCCTTTATGTTTTTCATCATCATGGAAAAACTTACTACAGCACTCAGCACTCAGAATATGGTTTTGTAAGTTTTTAGACCAGATGTTTTTCCTAACATTTGAATACAGTGCACTTGTTAATGCAACAAAAAAGGCATGCTCCTTTTGTCCTAGTATTGCACTGAAATTTCTATTTATGCAAAATAATATCTATATTGGTGCTTAGAAGTTTGTGAATCCTTCTGCAATTTCAATTTTTCTGCATAAATATGACCTAAAATGTGATCTGTTCTCCACATAATCCTAAAACTAAATAAAGAGAAGCCAATTAAACAAATTAATCAAAAACATTATACTTGTTCATTGATTTATTGATTAAAATGATCCAAAGCTACATATTTATATGTGGCAAAAGTATGTGAACCTCTAGGATTATCAATTCATTTGAGGGGGAAATTAGAATCAGATGTTTCAATCAATGGGATGATAATCAGGTGTGTGTGTGGGAGGTCCTCCCTTATTTAAAGAACAGAATTCTGGGTATTCACTATCAAAGTCTGATCTTCCCAACACAGGTATGTGGGTCACAGTATGTGTTCTCTTTATCTGGTTTTAGGCCTTGTGTGGAGAACAGATCACGTTTTACATGATATTTATACAGAACTATTGAAAATTCAAAAGGGTTTACAAACTTTTAAGCACCACTATACTTAAATGCGCCTTGTAGTGTATATGTCTCCTTTCAATTTCTTCATTATACAGTACTTTAAATTTGTCTGTTACATTTAATTTACTTCCACTAGCTGTATTTTCAATGCCCCAAGTTCATATATTTTCTCCTGTTACCCACAATCTTTCTTAGTTTCTTTATTTATAAATCTGATGAGTTGATCCTTCTTCTCCTAAAATGAATAATTAAGATGCCAAATATAATCAGATTAGGAACCTCTAGAAATCCCAACATACTTTTATACAGACACTACTTGTCAATCAAGCACCTGTGGAGAATAATGTGTTTTCAGATTTTTTGTTAAAGGGTTATCTGGATCAGAAGCTATCTTTAAGTCTCCTCTGTTTGTGAGCTGTGTCTCGCTAAGCTACGAATACATCTATTAATCAGCCACTTCACTTTGGCATGATTTGTTTTCAGGATGGCAAAGCCGAATTGTACTCTAGAAAACTGAACATTGTTTATGCCACAGCTTTCCAAACTGTGTGTCGCGACACTTTAGTGTGTCGCAACACAGAGTCTGGTATGTCGCCACACAACCCGGAAGCGGCAGCGGGGGTGTGTATGGCGGCGGCGGCGCGCCATCAGCGCTTCCGCATTTTAGCAGAGGCCGCCGCCGCTGCCGTGCACCCCGCCGCCGCGCACACCCCCGCCCCCATGCGCCGCTGCCATTGGTGTGTCACCAATGGCGGCACTTTAGAAAGCACTGGTTTATGCATACCGGTATTTTTCCTGTTAGGTCAGATGAACAACCTTCAGGTACAAACTCACTTCTCTGTACTTTTTCAAATGCCAGCTCTTTCAATTACAAACTATTTACAACAACATGGTATAATTCAAAATAAATTTGTCCCACTAATAAAGGTCAAAGGATTTTAAATTCTCTGGCTTGTTTCAAGGCCTCAAAGAAATCTATAATTGATACATAAATAGCATTCCTCCAACGTACAGGAACAATTTATTTGATACCAAAAGAAAGTACATACCAAATATTGCACCATTCCTTTCTCCATTGCCTGAGTCTTGTTGCCTTTCCAGTCGTATACTTCTTGACTGCTCTTGGCATACATAGATTGTTAGACGTGGCCTAACAGACCTAGAATGTAAATACAAATAAATACTCCTTTAAAGAATACTGAGGATGTATGCTCATTTATATTACTTTAACACTATTCTTTGCAAACTACTTACAATTTTATCAAATATTGTTTAGTCTAGTAACCAGTCTCAGAATCATTGAAATTATCCCGACGTTGGTAAATAAATTCTTAAATTTAAATTAAAGCAATAAGACATTGATGTATGGTGTAATTTTTGTAAAACAACTACCGGAGTAGCAGAAGTAACAGCAAGTTAACATAATCTATTATGCCAGTTTAATTCACAGTTAGAAAATCTGCAATTGTTAATATTTAGTAGCCATGACCTCAAGAACTTTAGTTTGGTTATAGCTCACCTAAATGAGAAGATTTGTCTCTTGGCAACAAACCCATCCGTCTTCAAGAAATCAGAACTGCCCAACTGCATTGCTACCAGTCTTACAGTCTACCTTTGAGCTCATCAGTGCCTGCATCATATCTGTGGCCTGCCCTGAAGGTGTACAACAAAACATTCTTCTTTTGAGCACAGTACTTCCAACTCTCGCATGAGCTCACACAGGCATATGCCAATCGAACATCTAAATTAGCATCTCCCAAACCCTCTAGTCTAAGACAGACTTTTTTATATGACTGACACAGGCAGAGTTGACACTGATAAACTATTTACCTTGATTTAAGTGCATTGTAAAGCCGAATTCCATCAGCAGGACCACAGATTTGTACCAGATCTTCTCTTGTCAACTTCAATAAATCAGCACCTACAAAGACACATACAGAATGTATCTAGAGTAGAAAGCTAGTCTGGCAATATACAAAATAAAACTGCCTTGCAAAGATAAATCATAATATTTCTGAATAAGTTACTAGTAACTTTTGCTAATATAATGAGTTGGCTTTAAGGAATTCTAAGCAAACATAAGTTTAATTTGATATACACTTAATATTTCTGCCCATTTAAAGCCAGTAATTAACAATCAGTCTGCATTAAGGTAATTCAGAGCACACTTACAAGATGTCTTAAAACACACTTCAGAAAAGCACAGAAAAAATGAAAACATAAGAAACATGATTATTTCATGATGAAGATTATGTTAATGGCATAACAAAGGTCATATTAAGTTCTTTCACTGCTATTTTTTTTCATTGTAACAGCTGCAATACTACTTTTGCTTAAACTGCACAGCAGTGGATGTTTCAGCACCCCCATGTCTATAACACTTAGCTGAAACAAAATCCATCCACATCTAGCTACTTCTGTCTGGATAAATTCAGCTGGTTTCAGGGAGGTGGTTGAGTATCATTTTTGCTATATGCCAACCAATAGTACCTACATGAAAAACAGTCCCTTCTCACAGCCAAATCACTCTCTGGGTTTACATGGAGTTAACTGGTGCCATAAACCTCCACAGGAAGAAAGAACCTATCCAATTGCTCTGCCTCAGATATTTAATGGAACCCGTTCCTTTCTAATTCTTGAAGCCCTAGTGGACAACCTCTGAAATAAGAGATTGCTGGGGGCATTTGCCAGGATTGCTCTTGAGCAATCTTCTCTAGTCACTGATCCATGGGAGCTCCTGGCTTACTGAGGAGCTCCAGAAGACGAAGTGGCAGAAGAGATGCCTAGAGCAGGGTTTCTCAACCAGGGTTCAGTGGAACCCTAGGTTCCGCAAGCGGTCACTAGGGGTTCCCTGGGAGATCATGATTTATTTAAAAAAATATTTCAAATTCGGGCATTAAAGAGGTAAGTTTCATTCTTTATTTTTAGTTTAAGAACATTGTTAATACATATATATATAGGCCTACACATAAAACAAATATACTAATTTTGTAACTTCTGGCCTATATTTGAGCCTGAATGTGCAGGGGTTCCCCGAGGCCTGAAAAATATTTCAAGGGTTCCTCCAGGGTCAAAAAGTTGAGAAAGGCTGGCCTAGAGCAATACCGGCATAAGAAAAAAAACAGATGTGACCAAACAGGTAATTCTGAACCTACTTTGTGATCACAATACTGCCCATCTTCCCTTAACTCTCAGAGCAAAGAGATACAGATGTTATGTTATGTCATGCTCTCTGGACCTCCAGGCAGCCTTCAGCGCCATTAACTATGGTATTTACCTGGACTGATTGCAAGGAGTGGGAGGCACTGTTCTTGAATGGTTCTTCCTGAGTGGCTGGTTACATTTCGTGGTAATGACTGGGAAAAGGTCAAGCTCTTGGCCACTACATTATTGGGTGCTGCAAGGCTTCTCCTCCACTACTGTTTAACATCTATATGAGGCCACTGGGATAGGTTATTCACCAGCACAGAATGAGGTATTAATAAGTCAAAGACAACCAGTTATCTATCTCCACCCTGGGTTGGGCAAGAGATGCAGTGGAGATCCTGAACTGGTGGCTGGAAGCTGTTAAGGTCTGAATGAGGAGAGACAATCTTAGAATGTGTTTACTGATGTTTGTTTTTAATCTTTCTATAGTGATACCATAAGCCACTCAGATTCTGTGGAAATAGAGCTTATAAGTTGTAGTAATAATACGTTTATAAAAACATACATACTTTTATACTATTCTGTCAATAGGTATCAAAACTCCTTAATTAGATGCACTATTTAGGGATCAAAATGGACTTGTTTTTAGCTGTATTTAAGGAAATGCTCTATGAAAAACAACTTTCAAGTTTAAAAAAGTTGGGACCGTTATCCAATGTTTCTATTTTGTTCTTAGTTTTCAAAGTAGGAGTTTCTCAGGTTATAGTTCTGTGCTGTTTATGTTTTAGTGCTTTAACCTGGGATATCAGCTGCTTTTCTCCTCCTGTACAAAATTAAAGGAAATTGTTCTTGGTTTCTGATTGTCTACGGAATAATGATCAGCGTATAGCAATGGGACTTTAAAGAGAAGGCTATATAAGCAGCCAATCTGCTTGCAGGTAGGGTGCAGGAAGGTGTGGCACTTGGGGGTGGGGGGTAAAGCAAAACTTACGCTTTGTGATGACTCAACTCTTTTAGCTCTTATAATCAAATCCTAAGCTCTAATTTGACAAGTAAATTGATAGTACTGAAAAGAACCTGGGACATAATGTAATCTATAAGCAGACACACATGAATTTAAACTTATATTGTCTACTTTTAAAATACAAAATAAACTTTGTAAAATATTCAACTACCTGAGAAATTGGAAAACACCCTTGTATAAGTGGAAAATCTATGTTTAAGCAGCCACTGCTGGGTTTCCTGGATTGTGGCTGATGGATGAAGTTGCTGGGAGAAAGGGAAATAAGCAGTGTACAAGGTTATTATTTTTCCAAGACACTAAATCTGAAAATAGTATGACAAGTTTCTTGATGGTATGAGAAACTGGCACTTACCTCGCCACCTGCTAGGGGAATGCCTTCTCCTTGATGATTTGGAGATGATGAATTACTAAATAGGGAGAAATGTGACAAAGGAAAATCACAAAGTTAAAAAAGTTCCTGGAATCAGGGATCTGATTCAGTAGGGTATGCCTGAACTACTTTCCAATTAGCTGTTTTCCCATAGCAAACTCTAGTTTCTTACTTGAAAGTAACAAAACATAAGAACAATAAACCTCCTGGGAGCTTTTTTCAGAGTTTGGCATTTGGGTTGTCATAAGCAGTGCTTAAAACAATCTAAGAGGATTTTGTAAAATGATTTCATTTGTCATGCTGAAGACAGAAAAATATTGGCATTAGACAGAATTGGGTTAGTTATGCTTATCTATTTATTTACACTTATTTGTATGCCATCTTTGTGTGACTGTTGGCTTATAATACACTTCCAAAAATTTATACAAACAAAACCCTGGTGAAAGCATTAAGCACTATTAATTAAAACTGCAATAACACCTGTGGTTACCAATAGGCTGGTTTTCCTATCTGAATGCCTTCACCGTTTTATAGAAAGGTTTCTGGGCAGGAGTACCTCTAGTCTTAGGGGGTAAGTTCCTCCAGAGGGAGGGAGTTGCCACTAAGAATGCAATTATCTGGGTCCCAAACTCCATGATCTCTTTTGAAACAAGTAGCCAGAGCATCCTAGCACTGCTAGATCATAAAGAGTGGGCAGATTATACCAGAAGATGGTCTCAAAGGTATCAAGGGCCCAAGCCATAATAGGCTTTATCACCAGCACCTTGAATTGGGCCTGGAAGCCTACTGGTTAGCAATGCAGCCCCTGCAATATTAGTGGAATCCTGCTAAATCAGTCAGCAAGTGGGCTGATGATTCTGTGCCAGCTACAGCTTCTGAGTTGACTTCAAGGGCAATCCCAGGTAAAATGAATTGCAGTAGTCTAGCTGAGTTGACAAAGGGGTGGGTTAATGTCTTCAGTGCTTCCTGGTCCAAGAAAGAATAAAACTGCTATATTTGGTGAAGCTGGCCAAAGGCTCCCTTGACCATGGCTTCCACCTGTTTTTTCAGGAGGAGCTGTGAGTCAGGGAAAAAGCCCAGATTATGCATCACCTCCTACCCATCAAGAACTACTGTATACTGGAATATCCATCATACCAGCAGCTTTCTGGACCAGCAATAACTCTGTTTTGCTGGGATTCAACTGTAGTCTGTTTCATCCCATCCAGTCCCTCGCTTCAGGAACCAGGTTGAGAGATATCACACACACACACACACAGTTCCACCTGAGGCTGGTAGATAAAGTGAGCATCATCAGCATACTGATATCTAAACCAAAACTAATGGAGGAACTCTCCCAGCAGTGCTATATGTTAAACAAATAACAGAAGGGGTCAAGGCCTGAGACATCCCACACTAAAGTGCCCAAGGGCTTCACCTATTCTCTCTAAGCAATAAACAATATTGACTGGAACTGCCCAGTCAAGAACGAGACTTGCTACTGTAAAACAGTCCCCAATTTCCAAATCTGGCAGGTAGCCCAAAATGATACCATGATCGATAGTACTGAAGGCCACTAAAAGATCTAGCAGGATCAGATGGGGCATATTATCTACCTCCAAGTCCTATCACAGGTCATCAGTAAGACTGTTTTAATCTGTATTTCTCATAATCAGAGCTTTCCAAACTTTCCATGGTGGTGACACACTTTTTAGACATGCATCATGTTGTGACACACTCTTAAAGCAGGTATGTCTATGAAGGTTCTCAGTCATCCAGGTGGAACAGTCTGTGGCTTGAATCATGTCAACTGGATTTCTATTTTCTTAGTGGAAACGTTTCACTCCTTATCCAAGGAGCTTCTTCAGTCTGAGTAAAGTTAGTAAGGGAATCCTTAAATATGTTTCTAGGCTGGCTGTGTGACCTTGCACCTGGGGCTAGGTCATGGTTATTTTTGAGATGTTTGTTTCTAAGTCCCTTTATCATCTAAAGGAGGATCGTTAAGATTACCCTGCTGCTGTTGAGCTTGTGAAATGGTCTTAATCTTCCTAGGCACTCTTAAAGCAGGGCATCATTTTGCGACACACTCTTACAGCAGGACACAAGGCAGGCACTAGGACCTGCGCGGAATCCTGGCAGGGCAGGTTTGGAGGCAGCAGCAGCCGCGACACACCCAGACACTGCAGCCGACACACTAACGTGTCCCGACACACAGTTTGGAAAACTCTGCTCATAATGTAGCAAGAAATCCTGCAGGTTCCCTAGATATTCTCAAAACCTTAATTAGCCAGGAACTCCCCTCCCCTCCTATTTCCTCTTTATTTTGGTGATGCACATGATATAATGTAGTAAAGGGATATACTTAAAGCAAAGAATGCTACCACATAATTGTATAGACATTTCTGACTGGCAATATTGTTTTTCCAATAGCACTTAACATTATCCTGAATTTCAATCTTGATTTAAGATAGCGTATCAGCTTAGAAGTCAAACATACCTGTCTGGGACACTGTAAGTAGTATGTGGAGAAGAGGTAAAAGCTGGTGTTGGGGTAGGGCTATTATTCACAAATGCAGTAGGTGTATCGGGCCATGGTGAACACTAGAATAAAGAAAAATGTTAAACAGCAGTTTTACCATTACCATTAGGATTGCATTGCAGAAGTTTAGCTCTTGCTTTAACTTTTACAAGTTTCAATCCTCATTCTATTACATAATCATATCATCACTTTTTTGTTATGCATGCACTTATAAGATCTTCACTAAGTTGAAAATGTCTTCATTCTTTGTATTATACACAGGCTTGTTCTCTCATGATAATTTAGTAACTGAAGGGATTCCATTTGGCAGAATAATGATCAAAGCTCTATCTTTAAATTCTGTACAAAGTACTCTGAGTTAGTGTCAGAATCTATGGAAAAGGCAACAATGAGAGAGCACAATGTGAGTTTTACAACAAATAATCTTAAGCATTCTGATTACCAATTCACTATTTGAACTATAAAAGTTTCTCAGAGGTGTTTTCATCTTTTAAAACTACATGATTAAAATGTAATTGGAGATTTTTGCTTATAGTAAATTACTGATTATTTTAAAGGCAAGTGGATTCTGTACAAAAGTACCAAGAAACTAAGTGTATGTGCATTACGTATTATGAATGTCTTGTAAATAGGTTTTAATGAGAAGGCAAGTACATATTAGAAAATGAGACTTTCAGAAAACTCTGAACTTTTGAAACTCGTCTAAACTAGGCAGAGCTTCAGATTCATAGATAGCCCTTGTCTGCAACTCCTTAAAGCAACTGCATCTCCAGGATCCTGAAGCTGCAATCCTGGGAAAAGACACACGTGTTTAAGGAGTTGCTGGCAGGTGCTGCGCGTGAACCTCAGAGCAATCTGTTGTATCGGAATCTAAAATGCTGCATGATCCTTAAACTATCACTTGATGGCAAACCGTTTTTGCCCGAGATGGGAAAAATGGAAATTAAGCCCCACTTTTCAAAGTGAACTGGTGGATCACATGTTAGTGGTGGGTGTGATGTAGATGCACAGGGAACCATGCAAGTAAAAACAGTCTTGTAGCATCAGTACAGTGTTATATCAGGGATAGATTTTCTTAGGTAAGCTTAACTCACTTAGGGCCACCTTTTTTAGATTCCAAATCTCATAATCCTTAACCACTAACAAAGGGAATTGAGTTTACACATATGGAGTGCACTGGTTTCCTTTTGCTGACTTAAACAAACAGCAAAACCATTCTCAGCAGAGAAGTTTGAAAGACCAGCAATTGTATTCACTGCTATGACTACTTAATACCCATGTAAAGAATGCACTCTCTCTCTAGCCATCCTGCCATCTTTCTATACATAACCTTCTTGCTCCTCAGCAGTGAAAAATGGCGACAAAATGAAATATAAAGGCAGTACTGATAGCAGAGAAACATGGTATTGACAACTCTTTGTTCATTCCTGATGAGCAAGATGGGGCTATGTATCTCTTATCCCCATTTAAGTCAATGCAAACATACATTTCAGGTTATAACATACAACCTATTTGTAGCCATTTATATTGTTTCTTCCAAACAAAAACACTGGTTGTTCTTGTTTTGATACACTTTTTAAAGCTATATTGGTTTAATATAGAATCAGTACCCAGAATTATAAAAAGGTATCATTAAATCCATTTTGAAATGTAGAGCTTATATTGTATTTTATATTTATTATATTGTTAAAGGACAATTGCAATAAGTTGAATGTATAACATTTTAATTTGTAATATATACTGCCTAGATTATGGAAGTTATGCAGAGACTAACAATAGGGATATCATTAAAATAAACTGCTCAAATCAGTGTGCTGGAGACAAAAAGCATCAATTTTCAGTTAATATTTATTTTCCCCATGATTAAAGCTTCTTTTTCATGCTAATTTATTAAATTTTTCATTTATTATTATCAAACTACCCTTATCTTTAACACTGCACATTTAAAATTGCTAATAAAGCACATTTAAATACATCAATAGCTTTTAAGGCTTTTATTCTTTCCAACCCACTGGAATCTTGGAAAGAAATAATGTAAAGGGGGTTCTGACTGCTCATGGGTAGACAACTCTCCAAATACTGAACAGAACTGAATCTGATGTGGGGAGAGAAGCTGGCAAAATAAAAATGAGTCCAAAAACTGCCTGGACCTGATGAGGAGCTGCAGAAAAAAAAAATCCTGAAAAAAATTCCCCCATGCATCCCTGTGGGGGAGGCAGATGGTGTGGCTTGGAATGTTGCCAACTCCTTGATTCTAAACCCTCCTCCCTCTTCCTTCCTGGTCATATGACCCACAGTGTTGCTATTATTAAGGAATTGGAAAGAATTCCAGAAGCCATGCTCTGCATGCTTTCCCCACCTTGTTAAAAAGGTACACTTGGGAGAACACATTTGACTAGGCAAAGTTTGCAAATTGCTAATTACTTTCCAGGTGGGCTTTTACTATTGGCTATCTTAGCCAAGGCAGATTTGCAATTCCTGGTACTTAATGAAAAAATATATAATTATCTGACTATAACAATCCTCATCTCAGAAAGCCATCCATGCTAAAGCTATAAGAGAAGAAGGAATATTGCCAGGCCCAGCCCAAGAACAATGAAGAGTCAGTCCAGCCAAACTTCAGCTCTTTATTTGCTCACACCGTATAGACAGAATCTTGCCAGACTAAAGCTACTCTACCTAACCTATGGGGAAATAACCTGGGAGACACCAGGGTGGGGCAATCCTGAAACTTTTTTGTTTTCCCACCATTGCCTCCCGAACTGTTCCTCCGCTTATCTCCTCCACCTCCTTGGAATGTGCTCCCTCCTTCCTGAGAACCAGCGGCACCGCCGAAATCCACCACAAATATGTTAAGAACATGGGAAATTTTAACCTTCTTATTCATACAAAGCCCACAAGATTCAAGAAAAAGATTCTATGAAAAGAGAGCTGTCACCTTGATCATTGGTTCTGTCTGATACATGGGTTTTACTATCCTAAAAGCTAGCAATTGCTCTAGTCTTTCCTGAAGCCTCAAAGTTGGCATATTGATAAGGCAGGATCAATAAAGACCACCCTGAAGATATACTAATACCTGGCAACATCTTTCTATTAAAATCATCAATCTAGTTGCTTTATTCCAAATGAGCAAGGAACCTAAACTGAAATCATGAGCTCTTTGTAAAACCTGACTGCTCTCTGGAGTGTATGGGTGGGAACGTCCTGATTTCCCCAGAGGAAGTAACTAGGAATTCTGGGCTGGTATCTGATTAGTAGAATTGCTTTTGATCACAAGACTTGCCATAACCTAGGGAAAAGGATACAAATATCTTCAGCAGAGACCCCACTGAACAAAAGTATGATGCAATAGTTAAGAGTTGGACTCAGGTTCAATTTATCAACCATGAAGCTCACTGAGAAACCTTACTCATCAAATTTCAATTCAATCTATGTTAGAGGACTATCATCAAGATTCAATGGGTGAAGATAATATGATATCACCTTGATCTCCTTCAAGGAATAGTGGGATTAAAAAAGATGTATAGTTTGTTTTTAAAAGATATGATTCTGGAATTGTTTTTACTGTAAGACAACACTAACGAGGAATTGCCAGCTGGTAGCATACAAAGACGACAACAGCACTCTAGCATCAGCCTCTTTAAGGATGGGCAGGGTTGGCGTGCTACAGGAATATGTATATGGGCCCAGTACAGAGGATTTGGGAACCTAAATACTATTCTTACTAAAGACTGCAAGCACAACAAAAAGACTTCAGCTATTCAGGCAGAATGATTCTTAAATGGCAGCAGCTTCCATTCTTTAGACAATCCCCTTTGTTACAAGTAAAAGAGGGTTATATTAGCACTGTTCAGTAACTTGTGTGAAAAAATGTACATATTAAGTATACATACAATCGAAGTATGTATGTATGTAAAAACTAAGAATTTTTTGCAGCTCTTATATTAAAAAAAATACCAAGAAATGGAAACAGTGTAATCAGAAGGGCAAGAGGATCTCTACTGACCACTTTGATGAAACAGTTTGTGAAAACATGCAAGCCAAAATAAGGAAGTACACATCTCAACTAATTAATTACTGCTACATCTGATTCCATTAATTACATATGAGATATTGGCTTTCAAGAACACAGTTATTCAACACAGCCATTTCATGTGTAAACTACAGCTCTTGATTTTTATAAGAGTCACAGGCCTGCTAACATTTTACTTAGGTGTTAGATTTAGGAAGCATTTCTCACTAGGAAATAAGTATGAAGCAATTTGCAGTAAGCAAAGGTGAATAGAATTAAGCCAACCCAGGAAAAATCTTTGTTTTTGGATCTTGGATGATAGAAATTGGTCCTATATCTAACACTGCACAAGATAACTTGCACAATGAAAAGTAAGCAGAAGTCCCTTACACTGCCTCGCTTTGCCAGAGAATCACCGTAGTCTGCTGGCAAAGTCCGCTTGCTGGACTTTTTCTGCTCATGTTCAACTGCATCTTCAATTATAGGCTCAAGCCTCATCTGGACAAACACCAAAGATGTGGATCAATTTCTTTTCATTATACAGTGAGGAAAAATTTTAAAGCCTTTTAAAAACTTCTGCAATCTTTAGAAAGCTATAGAAAACTCACTGGTGTTTAAATAAAAAGAAATACAAAAGCCCAGTGAGGCTCTGCCCATGAATTCATTAACTTTTAAATACAATTGTGGGCCCAAACTGACAAGGAGAAAACAAATCCTAATACAGTATTTTCAGCACTGGGTTTTAAGATACGTACATGAGATTTCCTTGAGTAAAACTAAATGTTTTAACAAAGTACCTACTTTTCTTGACCCTAAATCTTACAGGTCTTCTGTTTCTTTATGATCTACATCTGTCAAATAAACTTTACCTTTACATATATTTTGCTTAAGCCCCACCCTTTGAGAACCTAACTTACTGCTTAAAGTATGTCAGACGTACTTTGTATCATTTCTCTCAACAAATAAAACATTTCATTATTATTACCTCAGTGAGAATTGTAGTGTCGTATGAAGGCTGATATTTTTCTTTCTCATGGGCAGTTCGCTTCTCCATCTTTTCTCTATCTGTTTTTTGTTTTCTGTCTGCTCCTTTTGGCTAAAAACAAAATTATACCCCCCAAAAAAAGAAAAAGAAAGGACAAAGCATGTAGAAAAAAATTAGTACAAAAATAACTTCTATGCTGCCCTTTTCTTTTATGCCATCCCCAAAAAAACTATTTAACTCCCTTACCTTAAACACTTTGATTTGACAGCTGGCTGAATGCAGATGATCAGTGTACTCTCCATTTTCTGCCTGTTTAAAAGTATCAACCTGAATCCTAAAAGGAACTCCTTTTTCACCTCCATGTTTACGAGGTGTAAATTCAGTACTGATACAATGTACCTGAAAAAAAATCAAAGAAAACCAAAGTGGACATGCAAAGATACATTCTGTCTTTCTGTCTGTAACAGAAGTTTTAGATTCATACATTTTTCTGCATTAAAGTAGAAACTGGCAGATAAAACACTGTACCACTTATAAAATCTACCCCAAGCCATTATCTTCTTTTTTAAAAGATGATATACATTAATGGTTGATAAAGCAATTACAGGTATTATCCATGCTAGAAAAATGGAACTCTAGATTCAGAGGCATTAAACTTTTGAATACCAAATGATGAGGACGAACAGTTACAGAAGAAAAAGATATTTTTACCATCATGTATTGCTTGGACCCTTTCTCTAGCAGCATACTGATGATGATCAGCGCTTCTGGGTTGTGTGGCGACACACCAGACTGTGTGTGGCGACACACTTTTGTGTCGCGACACACAGTTTGGAAAGCTCTGTGTTAAGGGGTCAAAAAGCCTTCACAAAATAGGCTGGTTTTTACTGTTTGTGGGGAGGTTGGTTAAGTGCATGCATTTTGACATTTAAATTGCCCCAAACCACTCCCCCACCCAAAAATCAAGCCAAATATTTTGGCTCTAATGATACCGGTAATATTGCATTATTGTTCATATCTACTATGGCCCTCAGAAATAAAAAAGAAAAGAAAAAAGAGAGCCTGAGATCCCAATGGAAAAAATGCTGCTGCTTCTTTTAAAAGAGTTACCCTTTTGAGATCCTGAGAGTTTAAAATAATAGTTTCAAAGACAGCAAACAATCAAACCTGAATAAAGGCAGATGTGCGTTTTCCAGGATCCCACAAAAACTCAACTGCATTGAGCTGGCTTGGATTAGTTTTTATATCAATTACTCCAACAGACATAGGAATATCTATAAAATAAAGAGAAAAGATTGAAAAATCAAACCATGAAATCAAACGATGTTTTAAAATAGCAAAAATAGGAATGTTATTTAAATATACGAATCCTTCTTTTTTTAGTTTTATTCTTAGTTCTTCCAGTGAATCTATTACTTCTTATGACAGTTTTTTTTTAGTAAGAACTCTCCAAAATGGAACTATAATTTACAAAGGCATTCACAGACTTCTATGTAACAATATATTATTTAAACCAGGTATTTAAATTTTATTATTTCATAGTAACAAAGTTCTTACTTTATTTTTATGAAGAGATTATCTTAATTTGTGATTTTACCTAAATCAAGTAATCGGTCTCCAGGGCGATTCCACTTCCAGCCTTCTAGCTGCTGATGCTCAGTGTATTGTAGTCTTCTGTCATGGAACACTACTCTTATGATACTCTAATATAAAAGACAAAGAATCAACTCCCGCAATAAAAATAAAAATAAAACAAAAATTATCATTTTGTTATAGTAGTATAGTTAAGGTTGCCAACTCTACATCCACTCAATATTTCATGGCATACACTAAATTATTTTTTGACTACAATCTAACACTAACTTAGAGGTCTCTGTAAGATTAGCAGATTGGAGGGCTGGAATCATAAGAGCTAAGTTTCCTCATCAACTTGCCAGGAGGTACAGGGCATGTTTTTTATAAAGCGATGAACATTTACAGCTGCAATGACCAGATTTAATTTGTTAAAGTGCTCAGGCAATCATAATTTAATCTCTGAATCAATTTTACTTTCTCTTCCTTGACCTGGCACCCTTAATATACATTGGGGCTGTTTCCAGTCAGCTGGGAAATCTTGGAATTGTAGACCCAATACATCTGGAAGACAACACATCAGGGAAGATTACAATTGATAATTGCAGACTGAATGTTATTTGATTACTGTGTAATACACACATTAGTATCAGGTAATCCAGAAAACAAAACAAAATAAAACAAAACTTCTACCCCAGGAAAGAATTCCTATTTTCTAACCAGAATTTTTTCTACTGGGACTTATGGATAATCAATTACAAAAAACTCATGAAAGATTGGTTTTGTATATGATAACTGCAGGAGAAATACTGAAATACCTAAAATGGAGGAATGGATTGTGAAGATGGCAGAATTTGCAGAAATGGCAAAATTGACCTGTTTGATCACGGATAAAACAACAAGTATTTTTATAAAAGACTGGAAACCTTGTATGGACTTTTTGCTGAAAATGGGAAAAAAATGAAATGGTAATTTCTGGATTTGCTGATTAAAAGGCTTGAATATGGGATAGAGGTGAATTATGTGATGTAATCTTAGAGAGGGAGGAGGGATAATAAGTTGGTTTATAACTGCTGTAAACAAGATCAGAAGTCACTTCTTTAATTATGTTTTTCTTTTCTTTATTTGTTACTGCTTTTCATTTTTTTCTTTTTCTTAACTCTCTTTTATATATGTTCTTAAGTTTATCTTTAATTCATGTAAAAATCTTCAATAAAAGTTATATTAAAAAAATAGAAAAAACTCCAATTTTCTGAGCCAATCCAAACTGGTGAGCATTACTAAACCTCAAACTTAGATATGATTGATATTATCTCTCATATTAAACCATTGTACAGACAGGTTAAAAAGTTCCTGGTGTGCTTTTTTTTAAAATCACCATTTCATATACACTTATATCTCATAAAGTAACTTAAATAATGAGCTCTGAATGTTACTTTCACAAAGAAATTCTTCAATCTTACAATAGAACTACTAACAAAAAGAGCTATGTAATCACATGCTTGCAGCTGCTTTCAACATTATTTTCCCCTCCTGATAAAGTTATCAGGAAGAAATACTGGAAGAGGAACATTCTCTTCCCAAACCTGTCAGTGCAGAGCAGAATATTTTAGATGTTCCCTCCTTACTCCCATAGCTGCATTTTAACACCCAGAGCAACAAAATGTTACTGTAGAGAGCAGCCTGAACGGTCAGAGAGAATTTCAAAGAAACAGGAGTCAAGGTTGAGCTACCAACATACCTTTACCAGTTTCCCATTGATATCTGGCATATCTCCCATTTTTCGATTATCTAACAGCCGAATTTCATAGGACTGACCTTTCAGAAGGAAAAAGAAAAAGGTGTGTGTGTGTGTATGTATAATTAAATATTTTATACAAGATTTTAGACTTGTTTCTCTTAAAAAAATCTGATTGGCATTTGTTAATTACAAGAAAAAGTGATACACTATTTGCTTTTCTGTTTAGGGCAAAGCAGAATGGGAATGAAAAAATACATTGTGTGAAAACCAGTACTGGTTCCTCTCTCAAATTCTCAAGGTCCTTTTGAAAAAGTGAGAAAGAAGGAAAAGACACTGAGATTGTAAGTTAGCAATTGACAGTAAGAGATCCACCAAATAAATGCTACTTCTGAGCAAACTACTGGAAGAGATGTTTACAATGCAGCACTTTTAAATTGTTAAAGCAGCTACATCTTTTGCAAGGCTTAGTCATTCACTTCAGAAGCTGATTTTAACAGACGGCCCTGAACAGCTAGTAATGCGGCCCCAAAAAATCGTAAACTTTTAACATTATTTTGTGATTTTTTGGTTGCCGTTCTCTCTTTCTTGTTTTGCAGCCAGGCCCATGCCAAAAATAGACAATCCCGGTACATTTGAGACAGTAACAAAGCTCAGGGTAGTTACATCGCCTGCGTATAGCATCCGCGTCTCCTCTCGGCTTCTCACGCAGGCAGGCAGTGGCCTTCCGCCGGTTTGCGAGCAGCCGCTGAAGTCAGTTTTGCAACTTGACTCACAAGCCAAGCGGAGTCTGCCGCTCTACCATTAATGCGTCTATAGTTAGTAGGCAAAGATTGGCAGAGGCTGCCACTCAGAGCAGAGCCAAGATGCTGAGTGGGAAGGGGAGGCCACCAGCAGCTCCAGCAGAAAAACGTGCTGTTAGCAGCAGTCGCCAATGGGTGATGGTTCTCCCAGGTAAAAGCTGACGAGCATCTTGAGAACTCACTGAGAATTGCAACCACTTTCATCGAACCAGACATTGATGCATTAGTTTCACAAAAACAAGGTCAAATATCCCACTAGTTTTATGTTGCCCTCTTTTTTTAATTTTATAATAAAAATATAAAAAATAAATGAAGTTTTATTACTTATATACATTAACTATATTATATATTTTATGTGTGGCCCAAGACAATTCCTCTTCACTCAATGTGGCCCAGGGAAGCCAAAAGGTTGGACACCCATGGTCTATATCCATGTACATGCACAGCCACTTCACTTTTGCTAGGCACAGCCCAAATAAATGCTAGCTATCATATCTGAGATTCACACAACATTCTGGAATCTAGATAATTATACAGCTTTGACTGTCAGCAGTATCGACTAACCCCATCCTATATGCAGCCAAAGCAAAAAGAAGGTTGTCAAAACAATTATAATTTTGCAAACTATAAACAACCATTGCTTTCTAAATATGGAAGATGGAAGGAACAACAACACAAACTTAAACAAAAGGGAACTGCAAGAAAACAAAGTCCTGTGGTCATATCAGCAGTTCAACAGAATACACTTCTAAACTATTTTCTTATTAAGTGGAGATGGATTCATACTTGGTCATGATTAGAGTATATAGCAATATTGTTAATCATGACCAATATCTTTCCAAGTATTATTAAATCTGGCTTCAATCCACTGTTCCCATCTTTGTACAACACACAGTAGTCTACATACAGTATATTTATGTAACAATATGAATACTATCAAATTAGCAATAATTTTAAGACAGCAAAGACAGATTCTGTGTTTATTAAAATATTCCATTAAGGTGAGCCTCAATGAAACAATCTAATACATTATTTAAAAATATATGCATAAGATTTTATGCTAACTTAGTTATTAAAGCACACAAGACAACTTTGAACAAGTCAGGAAAACTACATTTTCTAATAGTTGTTATTCATTTTGGATTATAGTGACATACACAAGCATTTTAAAAATATATTTTTCTCTTTAACACAGATCACTTCATATGCTTGTTCTTCAAGACGACGACAATTTAATCTCTGTTGTTCTGACTGCTAATCCTACTGCAGTGTTTTGTGCTTTTCATAGAAAATATAGGCATTAGTTATACCCCAGTGAAAGTGGAGTGAAATGTTACATGCACTTGGTGTCTAAACAGCCTGGGTCTTTATAAAAACTCTTTAGAAAAATGCTAATATTACATGAATACACAATGTAAAGCAGTAACTTTTGTATTTTTTTCTTGTTAGCACTATGTTTTTAGTTGGGAAAAATAAATAATGTTAAGTATCTAAAACCTATCCAAAGTTAACCATGGGACTTCATCTGTATATAACATTTTATATTTAAGTAAACTACTATATAGAATTACCAACATATTCCCTATAATTTCAACCAATATAAAACACATAATTAGTCTTACAAATTCTAAGTTATATTTTTCTAGCAATACTATTAACCTTGACTGCAACAATTACTTTTCTATGTAAAGCTGGCACTCTAGCTCTTTTCTTAAAGAAAAACAACACTCATATGATTCCATTTTGTCTTTATATTACAATTGCCAACTACTGGTCATATCCCACATATCTCCTGCCCTTAGATAAAAGCTCATTATTTTCTGTTCAATGAATATTTGGATCCCATATTTCAAACAGTCAGTTGGCCATGAATTCCAAGAATTTTCTTAATTTTCTCTCAATATCAAGACAAAAAACAAGCAGGATAAAATAGAGACTCAGGATGATTTGAATGTGGATCTGAAAATGGATTTAAAAATGTTAGGCTACAAGAATGATGTCACACTGGATTTGCAAATTAAACCAGCTGATATCTTAATAATTAAAGGGGACATACAAATAATTAATTAGAAGAGTGATTGGGATAGGTTTCTTATCTTGGATTTACAAGAGACATCTTAAACTTGTGAAAGTGTTTCTGAGAGGAAATGAATGATAAGAAACCAACTTGTGGAAAACTATTTGAAGGGATTAAAGATCAAGATTCTAAAAAAGTAAACGGAAGGAATAGAAAGTGGCTTATTTAACCAAGGTTCAATCAATCAATCTATTTATTTATTACAGTCGTAGACCAGTACAAGGTTGTGTCCCGACACACTAAACCGTGTGTTGCGACACACTAAACTGTCGCGACACACAGTTTGGAAAGCTATGCTTTAAAGATTTATTTATAGATAACATATAAGATATGGGAAGATTTTTTTTGCTGTATTTTAGAGAAAGTGGTAAGTTACTGTGTTAAAAGTAAAGGAAAATAAAACTGATTTATATGATTAAGGTCAAAATATGTATGTTCTTATTTCTGGTAACTCTTAATGGACTTTTGCTGACTAGGACTGAATAATGAGATCTTATAATTTGTTTATTGATAAGAGTAGAGATATGGGAAGAAGAGATCATTTACTGAAATATCAGAGAAGGTGACAAGTTACTGAAGTTGTTTGTACATGTCTTGAGGGAGGGGGGAGTCATTTCTTTATGTCTTTTTTCTTTATTATTATTTATTTTCTTTATTTTTCTTTTTTTCTTTTTATATTCTTCTTACTTACTTGTATTAGCTTTTTATTTTTGTATTTGTACTTTAATAAAAATTATTTTAAAAAAAGACAAAAAAACAAGCAGAACTTTTCAAAGACCAAGTATTTAAAAAAATAATTTCAGAATTCTGAATGTATTGATAGATACTGAAATATACAAATTGTGTGTGTGTGTTACAACCCTCTCCCTACATACACAAAAGATAAATGCTTACCTTGATTTAAGTAAGTAAGTGTTTCATCATGCAGTTTGATTGCTGGGGAAGTTGCAGCAGACATAACATATTGAAATGGTGGATGTTTTGTGTCATTATCAGGTGGAAGGCTAGAGTCTTCTTGCTTGAAAATAGGCAGTGCCAGAACATCACTGGAATGGAAAAATAATCCAGTCATTTCTCTCTCCCCTTATAAAAAAACAAACATTTTGGGAAAACTGGAATATATGCAATAGTAATTTTCTTATCAAACCTAAACTTACACTACTGCTTGCACAATTTAACACTCATTATTTACAACTTAGCATGTAAAACTGCAGTATTCGACATTTTCATGAGATTCAGTGACCAATCCAACCTATGATACAATTCACCAGCTACATTCACACATCATAGTAAACCATGGCTTATTTAAATGTGATTTACTGAATAAACCATATAACTGTCTTAATACTGTACATCATGCTAAGCCATATATCATGGTTCACAAACCACAATAGCTGAGTTTGTAACAATTGTTAGAAAAACAAATAAATCAAATATTGGGTTAGTGTGATATGTAATTTCTACCATCTTATTTGAAAATATGAATTATACATTTTATAACCAAGGCAAAGAGCATTTCTAAATAACAAAGTCTTGAATATTTTTCCAGTGAAGATAGCAATAACCACAGAGTATAGATATAATTTTTAAAATTTTCTATGTTTTATGTCTTCCTGAGTGGGGATTCTATAGTAAAAACAATAGTTAAAACATATCTGGAAGGCACCAGAAAGAGGAAAACTAACCTAGTGCATATACTGAACAACAACAACAACAAAAAGACATGTTATATATAACATATTTTGAGTAAAGCCTTGCTTTAAAAAAGCGCTTCACTTCATTTCATTATCCCCCCTCTACCCCGAATTTTCTTCTTTTCTCCTATGTTCCCCCGACAAACTTTCTTATCTCCACAATCAAATCAAACTACAAGTAAAACTGTTACTGTAGCAACCACTCAGCCAGTATCAGAGTTGAGCACATCATACCCAGTAAACAAATGGACTTGAATCATGTGAACCAAAAGTAATGTTTGATATCTGAATTATACCAACTTTCTTCTTTAGGATCATCAGTTACTGCAGTCAACTTGTCATAACCTTGTGCAGTAGAATTTTTTATAACATTTACCACTAGTACACAGTGCAAAGGTTTTAAAAAACAAACTTATGTGAAGATGAGAATATATTCTGATCCACATAAAAAACACAAAGCTAGCAACTCTCTCAGCCCAACTCACCTCACAGGGTGGTTGTTGTGGGGAAAAGAGGAGGAAGGAGGAGTAATAGGGATGTTCCCCGCCTTGAGTTATTTATAAAAATAATAAAGGCGGGATAGAAAATAAATAAATAAATAAATAACTAAATAAATAAATAAATTCCTATCCATCACTTAATGTAATCTGCATGTAACTTTGTAGAGGAGAGGGGGAAAAACAAAGGCCATTTCTTTATATTTATTTCTGATGTTTAATGTAGAAAAAGAAATACTAAGACTCATAATGCCTGTTGTATTTCTATTTTAAATCCAACTATTAAGAAGACAGGAGAATGATTAGAAGATAAACTATGATGGAAGACATTATGCAAGAGAAGAGATGTACTCAAAAGACTTTCCAGCAGTTCTCTGCAGTCCACAAATGCCAGACACCCACTGCAAGTTTCCTTAAGTTTAGGCTTAAGGAGTTTTTAATCAGAGGATAACCAAAGTAAAAGAACTATAGAAGAATTGCAACAGAACAGGGAGAGTTCTCAATTTAGAATCACAAACTGGTTCAAAGCTCATTCCATTTAGTGTTGAATTCTTGTGATAAGCAAATATGAGAGTAAAGTAAGTATCAGTTATTAGAAAGCCTAAGGAAAACCATCTCATTCCATTTTTTAAAATGGAAGAATGTCATTTTGGATTTTTCTGCTACTGAAAAATTTCAGTAGCCGAACAGGCTTTTATATAAAATTTCTTACTTGCCAAAGAAGAAAAATGAACAAGATTCCAGACAGTTCTATATTTTATAGATCAGTATTGTGTGTGTGTAATGTTAATATTTGCTAACCATCATGAGATTGAGTCTTGAACCATCAGCAGTTTTTGGTTAAATGTGACTTTTTGTTCTGCCTAATCCTAGAACTGTGTTTAATCTTAACTATTTGGGGAAACAAGACGAGATCATAACTGTCACTTGAAATTTATATTCTCTTGCTAGGTATAATTTATTCATTTTTGAAGATAACAAGCTTAAAAAGGAAGCAATAGCATATGATCTTGTGATTGTATCAGAACAGGAACAGCTCACTTCATGTAATTCTTAACTAAGGTTCAAATAAAGGTGGTAGCCGAAATAAGGTGTTAGTTTTATAAAATGCATTTTTGAAGACAACTAATGCTATTTTAAAAAAAAACATCTGATCACCTTTTCATTGTAATTAACATTTACTCCCAACTTATATATTGAAAAATTTATCTCTTTGGATGGAGATTTAGGCATCTGCAATAAGGGCAGTAGAAATGAACTTCCCCATGGCAGCATCTTTTGCCTCCTCAAATGCTACATGCTTGTATCCTACATGAGCTTAATAACAAAAATAATAATTATATAATACAAAAAGTAAAACATCCACGGTAAGAGAGAGAGTTTTATTTCATCAGGCTTTCAACCCCAGCTAGTTTTATTGGTGGTCATCCTGGGGGAGGGTTGATTATTGTTATTTTTATAACAATTTATTTCTATTGTTGCTTTTATAATTTTGATGTGTTGTAGCCCATCCAGAGTCTTTTGATTTGACCAGGCTGTAAGAACTGTAAAATTAAAAAACAAACAATATAGCACAAAAATACACAACTACAATATCCTATTAATGTCCTAAAACTTTCTGGAAGAGCTCCATTTTAACCAACTTCCGGAAGATGAGGGGCTAATATAATCTTTAGGGGGAGGTTGTTCCAAAGAGTTGGTGGATGGGTGGATCTCAAGAAAATGTCTTAACTTCAGCCCCCATCACCTCATGAAAATGGGGAACCAGCAGGAAGCTTCTGGTTGGAGAAAACAGTCCTGCAAGTACCTAGGTGCCAAGCCATAAATCAGCTTTCCAAACTGTGTGTCGCGACACAAAAGTGTGTCGCCACACACAGTCTGGTGTGTCGCCACACAACCCGGAAGCGCTGATCATCATCAGCGCTTCCGGGTTTTCCCACGGCGACACACCAACTGCAGCGTGCAAAACCCGAAAGCAGCAGCAGCAGCGCTTCCGGGTTTTTGTGCGCTGCCGCACTTCCGGGTTTTCCCGCGGCGACACACCAACCAGCGTTGGTGTGTCGCCGCGGGAAAAACTTTGGAAAGCCCTGCCATAAATGGCTAACTGACATTTGTTTCACATGTCATTTATATATTAATTTCAGGGATCACAACACTGTAGATATCAATTTCTTATATCTAGGATACTCCCAGAAAAAGTTCATAAAGTTATGTATTTCAGACCCCCTTCATTTAGTCAAAATAAATGTAGTCAGATCAGAACAATGTAGTATACGTTTTTTAAAAATACTTTTTATTGACAAATTTTACAGGAATAAAAAAAACATGAAAAAATGTAAAACAGTTAAGAAAAAAGATGAAAGTGAAGAAAAAAGAAAAAAGAAAAAGAACAATGTGGTATAAGTTTAAAACAGGAGAAAAGAGCAGCTTCTAATTATGTCACATGTTAAGAGGGCAAACATGTTTCAAAACGGAACTGAAAGATGGGCAGCAGCCTCTAATACGAAATAGTAAGGGACTACAACTCACAGCCCTGCTTCCGCTCTGAGAAGGGTATCATCATCTGGGCTCTGGATGTATGTAACTCCTTCCCTCTTCCACAGAAAGGATCAATATGGCCTCGGAGGTTAAAGTAAGGCTGGTAGGTGCCCAGTTACCACCCTCCCCACTACCTATGGCTGGTTCCGCAAACCCCCAGGGGAAGGAGGGAGCGCAGAAAGGGGGTGGGGTGGGGGAGAAACTCTTGGCACCATTTCGCCCGTTCCCGAAAGCGGAGCAGGCGATCACAACTAAGAGGAGCTCCCGAGGATGAGTAAAGCAGCCTGCCAAGCCAGCAGCGCCTTTCCCAAGGCGTCACGACGGTCTCCCTCGTAGGGAACAAAACAGTTAAGCAACTACCTCCGCGTAACATAAGAGCCAAACTACCACCGGGAGGCTCTTCCGCCTAAAGGAAGGCGCCGACGGCGAAGGAAAGCGACTCCCGACGCAGCGGAGCTCTTCTTCCCCAGCAAGAGCGGGGAGAAACCGGGCCAAGAGGAGCCTCCCGGCCTCTTCCGCTGGGACACCCACCTCATGCTGTAGGCGCCGGCGCCCAGCTCTTGCCCGATGCCGGAGAGGCTGGCATCGAAGTCGTGCGCCAGCCCGGACTCGATCACTTCGTCCATCTTCAGCACCCACGCCATCTTCCACTGGCGGCTTCAAAAGGCGGCGGCGGCGGCGAAGTCGCCCCTTCTCCGCGAGGGGCCACCGAATGCGGTCGGCCCGAGTCGGGGAGAACACTGAAGGGGAACGCAGGAGAGAAAAGGCGAACGGAAGAGGGGAGAGGGCGGGATAGGCGAGGAGAAAGAGGCCGCCTCAGCCCCGAGGGAGCCCGCTCTCCTCGGAGAAAGCGAGGCTCGCAGGAGGCAACACCATCACGGCGGTTGCCGTGCTCAGCCGCATCCTGCGCTTTCCCACGGCGACCCTCCCAGTCAGAGTCCGGCCGCCTCTTTGGCAGCAGTGGCTCAGACCCGGGCCAGCCCAGAGCCGCCGCCGACCAGCCGCATCAGCGCCGCCCTCTGCTGCGGCAGCGCGGGGAACCGCCCGCCGCGACAACACCGCTCCCGCTCCCGCGCGTGCCCCGCCTAGCGGGCTCCGCTCTCTTCTCCAGCGGCCGGAGCGGTTCCGGTGTCGGCGTCCCCGCCTCCTTCCTGCTGCGCGACAGCGGCGGCCACGGCAACAGCGGAGCATGCACTAACAGGGCGACCTCATCCAGCCTTGCCCCCGCTGAGGCAAGCGACGCGGGCGGTGATTGCTTGGCGCCAACTTACGGGCAGCGCGGCCTGACGAATCAGAGACTCAGGAAAAGGGAGAGTTATTTTCTTTTAAGCCAATCAGAAAGTGCTCCCGCTTCTCGGCTGTTTGCTTAAGCTTCCCCCTTCACGCTCTCCTCGAGGCTGTGCTGACTACAAAACCCATAGTGCAATGCGATGCCAGAACCCGTTTAAGAAATTGTCAGGGTAGCTGTAGGGCTATGCAATGCTTATCCTCAGGCGCATCATCCTTGCGTAACATACCCTGGAAACAATTTACGGCTTTTACGTGTGTGGTAAGGGCCACCGAGCCCGAAAATTACCCTGAACTTTTCAGACGGTGCCGCGTTGGCTTTTTCATAATAGTCAATATCATTATCAACATCGTAATATATACAGTAATAATAATAATATAAACATGCATTTAACAAATCTAGACATTGCATAATGAAATTGGAGCTTTAATTTCGATTAGGTATTTTGAATTCAAAGGCAATATTAAAATATAATATTCATTAGAAACTCCTTTAATCGAATTAAGATTTGATAATCTTTTAAAAACAATCCATTAAGACGTTCGATTTACAAAAGTTTAGCTGTTACTTAATCTAGGGGTTCTCATCCTGGTGGGCGACCGGATCACGCGCAAATTTGAGGGGGATCGATCGCATATAATTAATCGTATGCTTTCCGGGTGGCGGACGCAAAGCATAACTGCTGCCGGAAGTCGCTCATACTTCTTTCCGGACGAGCCGAGAGGAAAGTCACGTTTTTCTATAGCTGACTACTGTTAGGGGGAAATGGTGATCCAAAATGAAGGTGGAACGAGAAAGAATTGCAGTCTCAAAAGTAAAAGACGGATTTTAGGAATTATGCAAAATAACACAACTCATCCTTCTTGTTAAAAACCATGGTTTTAATTGTGATGGCTTTATTTCCAACGAAAACGTTTAATTTTATAAAGTTGCCAAATCCTATCAGTGTTTTATTTCATATATATATATAGAAAGTTATGGTGCAGTTATTTAAAAATGTGGTGTATTTACTTCTTGCCCAACCTTAACGAAAGCCTTGGTTACATTTGTGTGTGTGAGAGAGTTTCATTTAGCATTGTAGGGAGTCGCAGCAGTTAAAAGATTGAGAACCCAACTCCTGCTTTAATCCAAACATGATATTAAACAAATTGTACTATGATAAGCAAAGCATTTCAACTTTATCTGAGTCTGTGATCAAAATATCTCTGATCAAGGTTGGGTACTGAAAAATTCCAAAGTGACCTTTGTTCTTGATTAGAAACTACCCTTCAGGCTATAATAAAATACTATTTTATACACTTGTGGTTGCCCGTGTTTCCATGTCTCTAGCTAAGAAAGACACAACACTTGGCATGGCTGAGCTTACTGTATTCCCAGCACTGATTTCTCTCTGTCCATTCTGCTAACTGCATCAGAGAAGTTAGATCAGGACTGTTAAGCATATTTGCAACATGGCACAAAATGGCCGCCAGGGCAGCTTGCACGTTCACAAAAAAGGCTGCCATAGTGTGTGAAGTAAATCACAAAATATCTACCAGCTGATAAACTAGTGAGGTTACTTTTCACCATCCTGCCCCCTCCCTAAGATGCTCCCAGCTCCCAGCTTCCATTTATCTTTTTTCTAATAACCTACTGCACAGCTAAATAAAATACTTCAAATAAAACTTCTAAAGATTCCTATGCAGGGTACAGAGATATTCCTAGAGGCTGATGCCTGCTTTTTCTTTTATTATTCTTTAAATAATACTTGTAAAAGATGAAGCACAGCCTTATGTCAGGGAGCGATATCATGTTGTGTGCCACTATTTAGACCAGAGCTTTCCAAACTGTGTGTCGCGACACAAAAGTGTGTCGCCACACACAGTCTGGTGTGTCACCACACAACCCAGAAGCGCTGATCATCATCATCATCAGCGCTTCTGGGTTTTCCCGCGGCGACACACCAACGGCGGCGTGCGAAAATCCGAAAGCGCCGCAGTCATGGCGGCGCTTCCGGGTTTTCCTGCGGCGACACAAAAATCAGAAAGCGCCGCAGCCATGGCGGCGCGCAAAAATAGAAAGCGGCAGCAGCGCTTCCGGGGTTTTGCGCACTGCCGCAACGGTGGCACTTCCGGGTTTTCCCGCGGCGACACACCAACGGTGGTTGGTGTGTTGCCGCGGGAAAACTTTGGAAAGCCCTGATTTAGACTATGAAGGAGCAACATTTTTAATCCTAACCTATGCAGAAGCATGGATAAAATCTGATTTTCAGGTGGAAGGAAGCAATTCTTAATATTATGTCCTTGCTTCAGGTTATTACCTAAGAAAATCTTATTAATAAAGTCCCTGACAACTTAAAACGGCTCAAGACCAAGCCAGTTTGTGCTACAATTCATTTGCACTGGATGATACCTGCATTAAAATAAAGAAGCACAGCCTTCTATTTGCAAGTGCCCTTTTATGCAATTTTTGAATCTAATTCAAGATGCCTGGGTTGTTTTTTTTTTAAAATGCAGCAGTTATACAAGGAGCGCTGCCCGTACTTGACTGATTTCTGTATATTTTGGAAACCTTGAAGGTTCAGAAGGCTAGCTGTAGAACAGTAAAATGTTCTACTGAACTGTTTCAGATTACAAATGGGATATTATGTGGCTGAATGATTTGCTAGTAGAATTTAGTTCCCATTTAACCAGGGGGACATTAAATCAACTGATTTAAATGCGACCCCAAAACAACGAGTCCATGCCAGAGAGATTTTGTTGTTTATTCGTTCAGTCGCTTCCGACTCTTCGTGACTTCATGGACCAGCCCACGCCAGAGCTTCCTGTCGGCTGTCACCATCCCCAGCTCCCCCATGGTTGAGTCCGTCACCTCCAGAATATCATCCATTCATCTTGCCCTTGGTCGGCCCCTCTTCCTTTTGCCTTCCACTTTCCCTAGCATCAGCTTCTTCTCCAGGGTATCCTGTCTTCTCATTATGTGGCCAAAGTACTTCAGTTTTGCCTTTAATATCATTCCCTCAAGTGAGCAGTCTGGCTTTATTTCCTGGAGTATGGACTGGTTTGATCTTCTTGCAGTCCAGGGCACTCTTAGAATTTTCCTCCAACACCACAGTTCAAAAGCATCTATCTTCCTTCGCTCAGCCTTCCTTATGGTCCAGCCAGAGAGATAGCTTAATGGAATCCAAGGGTATGTCATAGCTGGGCTACAAAAACAGGGATGATGAGATGGCATGAATCTTTCCCATATCTGTTTGGTGCCATCCCTGTGGTCATCTGGATTCCTGTAGTCCAGATATGGTATCTTGATTCTTCCAAGATCTACTTTTCTCAAGAGCAAGTAATTTTGTGCATGTCTATGAAGGTTCTCAGTCATCCAGGTGGAATTGTCTGTAGCTTGAATCATGTCAACTGGATTTCTATTTTCTCAGTGGAAACGTTTCGCTCCTTATCCAAGGAGCTTCTTCAGTCTGAGCAACTTTGAGTCTGAGAGTCTGAGAGAAAGTCTGAGAACTTTGCTCAGACTGAAGAAGCTCCTTGGATAAGGAGCGAAACGTTTCCACTGAGAAAATAGAAATCCAGTTGACATGATTCAAGCTACAGCTAATTTTGTGCATATGAAGCATTCAGTCAATATTCCCATCCACATTTCAAAAGTGGTACAACTCAGGAATGCTTTATTAATTACATCTGTTCTGTGAGAGAGTTGAGCTACATATAGTCAACAAACTGATGTTTCCTTTTGTAATAAATCCTCCAAGTGTGGAGTTCTTGGTGGTCTCTGAGCTTGGCTGTTTCCTTGCAGACATTTCATTACCCCACTAGGTAACATCATCAGTGCAAGTGAGTGTGGGATTTGCTGCCTGTTTATATATTGTAGCTTCCCCTGCCAGTGTTGGTGGGGATGTGGTTTCCTTTTTGGTGGTTCCTTGATTCAAGCAAACCCCACACGCACTGGTGATGTTACCTAGTGGGGTAATGAAAGGTCTGCAAGCAAACTACCAAGCTCAGAGAGCACCAAGAACTCCATAGTTCAACCCTGAGCTACAGATATTCTCTTCTACTGAAATCCTCTAAGATTTTTTGTTTTGTTTTCATGACGTAATTTTGATTTGCAGTACGATATGCACTCAACTGAGCTCACACTACTGGAAAGAATCATCTGCATGTCTTTATATATTTGAGCTTTAAGGTCCAAATGCATCCAGCCCAGTTTCTAGGATTAGCAGAATTCCTCAGATCCCAAGAAACTAAAACGTGAGGAATTCTATTGCATAACTACACACTTCGGTGTATTCACATGATCAAATTTCTTATAAAATTAAGCTATTGAGGTGTGCCTGTTGCAGTTTTATCCCTGCTACTGGCAGCTCTTTAATTGAGTCTCCAAACTTATTGTGTTGTTTGAAACCTAAATAGCTTTGTCTTGGATAATCTTATTTTGGATGTGGTACTTTGTTGTTGTTTATTCGTTCAGTCGTTTCCGACTCTTCGTGACTTCATGGACCAGTCCACGCCAGAGCCCTCTGTCGGCCGTCACCATCCTCAGCTCCCCAATGGTTGAGTCCGTCACCTCCAGAATACCATCCATCCATCTTGCCCTTGGTCGGCCCCTCTTCCTTTTGCCTTCCACTTTCCCTAGCATCAGCTTCTTCTCCAGGGTATCCTGTCTTCTCATTATGTGGCCAAAGTACTTCAGTTTTGCTTTTAATATCATTCCCTCAAGTGAGCAGTCTGTCTTGATTTCCTGGAGTATGGACTGGTTTGATCTTCTTGCAGTCAAAGGCACTCTCAGAATTTTCCTCCAACACCACAGTTCAAAAGCATCTATCTTCCTTTGCTCAGCCTTCCTTATGGTCCAGCTCTCGCAGCCATAGGTTACTACAGGGAATACCATTGCTTTAACTATGCGGACCTTTGTTGTCAGTGTGATGTCTCTGCTCTTAACTATTTTATCAAGATTTGCCATTGCTCTCCTCCCAAGAAGTAGACGTCTTCTGATTTCCTGGCTGCAGTCAGCGTCTGCAGTAATCTTTGCGCCTAGAAATACAAAGTCTGTCACTGCCTCCACTTTTTCTCCCTCTATTTGCCAGTCATCAATCAAGCTCGTTGCCATAATCTTGGTTTTTTTGAGGTTTAACTGCAATCCAGCTTTTGCACTTTCTTCTTTCACCTTCATCATAAGGCTCCTCAACTCCTCCTCGCTTTCAGCCATCAAAGTGGTATCATCTGCATATCTGAGATTGTTAATGTTTCTTCCAGCGATTTTAACTCCAGCCTTGGATTCCTCAAGCCCAGCATGTCGCATGATGTGTTCTGCGTACAGGTTGAATAGGTAGGGTGAGAGTATACAACCCTGCCGTACTCCTTTCCCAATCTTAAACCAGTCCGTTGTTCCGTGCTCTGTTCTTACCGTTGCTACTTGGTCGTTATACAGATTCCTCAGGAGGCAGACAAGATGACTTGGTATCCCCATACCAACAAGAACTTGCCACAATTTGTTATGATCCACACAGTCAAAGGCTTTAGAATAGTCAATAAAACAGAAATAGATGTTTTTCTGAAATTCCCTGGCTTTCTCCATTATCCAGCGGATATTGGCAATTTGGTCTCTAGTTCCTCTGCCTTTTCTAAACCCATCTTGTACATCTGGCAATTCTCGCTCCATGAATTGCTGGAGTCTACCTTGCAAGATCTTGAGCATTACCTTACTGGCATGTGAAATAAGTGCCACTGTTCGATAGTTTGAACATTCTTTAGTGCTTCCCTTTTTTGGTATGGGGATATAAGTTGATTTTTTCCAATCTGATGGCCATTCTTGTTTTCCAAATTTGCTGGCATATGGCATGCATCACCTTGACAGCATCATCTTGCAAGATTTTAAACAGTTCAGCTGGGATACCATCGTCTCCTGCTGCCTTGTTATTAGCAATGCTTCTTAAGACCCATTCAACCTCACTCTTCAGGATGTCTGGCTCTAACTCACTGACCACACCGTCAAAGCTATCTCCAATATTATTATCCTTCCTATACAGATCTTCCGTATATTCTTGCCACCTTTTCTTGATCTCTTCTGCTTCTGTTAGGTCCTTACCATCTTTGTTTTTGATCATACCCATTTTTGCCTGGAATTTACCTCCGATGTTTCTAATTTTCTGGAAGAGGTCTCTTGTCCTTCCTATTCTATTGTCTTCTTCCACTTCCACACATTGTTTGTTTAAAAATAATTCCTTATCTCTTCTGGCTAACCTCTGGAATTTTGCATTTAACTGGGAATATCTCCCCCTATCACTGTTGCCTTTTGCTTTCCTTCTTTCTTGGGCTACTTCCAGTGTTTCAGCAGACAGCCATCTTGCCTTCTTGGTTTTCTTTTTCTTTGGGACGTTTTTTGTTGCCGCCTCCTGAACAATGTTGCGAACTTCTGTCCATAGTTCTTCTGGGACCCTATCTACTAAATCTAGTCCCTTAAATCTATTCTTCACCTCCACTGCATATTCCTTAGGAATATTAGTGAGCTCATATCTAACTGATCTGTGGGTCTTCCCTATTCTCTTTAGTCTGATTCTAAATTTTGCAATAAGAAGTTCGTGATCTGAACTACAGTCAGCTCCAGGTCTTGTTTTTACCGACTGTATAGATGTCCGCCACCTTTGGCTGCAAAGGATGTAGTCAATCTGATTTCGGTGTCGACCATCTGGTGAAGTCCATGTATAAAGTCGTCTTTTAGGTTGTTGGAAGAGAGTGTTTGTTATGCACAGTGAGTTGTCTTGGCAAAATTCTATCAGCCTGTGTCCTGCTTCATTTTGTTCTCCCAGACCATGCTTGCCTGTAATTCCAGGTGTCGTCTGACTACCCACCTTAGCATTCCAGTCTCCTGTAATGAAAATAACATCTCTTTTTGGTGTATTATCTAGTAGGTGCTGCAGATCCTCATAGAACTGATCTACTTCTGCTTCTTCAGCATCTGTGGTTGGGGCGTATATTTGGATCACTGTGATGTTAAATGGCTTACCCTGAATTCGAATTGAGATCATTCTATCGTTTTTTGGATTGTATCCAAGCACTGCTTTAGCCACTTTATTATTAATTATGAAGGCTACTCCATTTCTTCTGTGGTCCTCTTGTCCACAGTAGTAGATCTGGTGGTCATCTGATGTGAAGTGGCCTATCCCAGTCCATTTCAGTTCACTGACACCTAAAATGTCTATATTTAATCTTGACATCTCACCAATAACCACATCCAATTTGCCCTGGCTCATAGATCTTACATTCCAGGTTCCTATGGTGTGTTGATCTTTAGAACATCGGATTCGTCGTTCACCACCAGCACCGTCGGCCGCTAGCCGTCCTTTCGGCTTTGAGCTAGCTGCGTCATCACATCTGGGGCTAGTTGAACGTATCCTCTGTTCCTCCCCAGTAGCATTTTGACCATCTTCCGACCTGGGAGTCCCATCTTCCGATGGTATACCGACATATCTTTGGTTGTACTGATCCATTTAGTTTTCATGGCAAGAATACTGGGGTGGGTTGCCATTACCTTCCCCAGGGATCGTATTTAGTCTGACCTCTCTGCCACGACCTTCCCGTCTTGGGTGTCCCTTCACGGTTTAGCTCATGGTTTCATTGAGGTGCTCAAGCTCCAGCACCACGACAAGGTAACGATCTCCTTTTTGGTTTATTGTAAATACTGCTGGTGGGTTAGAACAATAAACGGCAATGGAGCATATAGTTATGTGCTCCCATTTTAAACCAGTAGAAAAACTTTATACTATATTCTTGGTATAAAGTTTGGCCCAAGGCATATGTAAAAATTTAAGCTCGACTTTTAATATCTATCATCTATCTATCTATCTATCTATCTATCTATCTATCTATCTATCTATCTATCTATCATCTATCCATCCCTACCTACCTACCAACCAACCAATCAAATTTCGTCACCATCCATCTCCCTCAAAAGAGGGACTCTGGGCGGTTTACAGTACAGCTAAAAACAGATTAAGATACAATAAAAACAAGATATCTTAAATATAAATATAAAATAGCATCCAGGATGGCAATATTAAAAGTTCTTATTTAAATTCATAAGTACACAATGCTAAAAGGCAATGCTAAAAGTATCTTTTTTAAGAAATATGGTAATGGATTTTATCAATGTTCCCCCCCCCCAAGACCCATAAACTGAATTGTCAATTTAAATTTAATTATTGATCAAGATACAATAAATTAAGTTTTGTTATGTTCACTTAACTTCAGTATAGTTCTACCCTCTCAACCTGGACTTACTCCTCTCTTTTAAAACCCTATCTGAAAATCAGTTCATCAATGTCCTTTGATTTACCTTGAGAGATGGAATAAAAAGATAAAACGTTTTGACCTTTGTTGAACTGGGCAAGAATACAATGAGGGGCCTTAGCAAGTTCCTAAGTTTTATGCAATATTTATTGTTTGTAACAGCTTTGTTTTGTTCCATTAGAGCATTTCTTGGGCTGGAAGCCAATTACAAAGTAGCTTTCGGAAGGAACATCATGTGGCAAACACAACTGTTTATTTAAATAAAATACTGTTTATTTAAAACACCTCTTGAATATTTCAACTGAAATTCTTGGATATGGTATGTTCCAGCTAATATGACTGATACTGTATAATAGTTGTATAAATTATAGTCATATAAGTTGTATTGTGTAAATCTGTACTTTAAAGTAAACATTGGCTATACTATTTCCAGGATTTCTGCAGTGATTCCTTCCTATGGTCTGGATTCTTCATCATCGTCTCTAATTTCCAATACTCAGGATGTGAGTGGAGGTGCTTATGTAGCTAAAATTGTACTAGCCATACAGAAGAGGTTGGTATCAGTAAGCTTAGGCAAACTCAAACTTTGCAGAAAGATGAAAGGGAGGTAAAAGCCTTTTAGCTCTCTGATAGGAGTAAGGAAAATAACATGGGAGTGGCTGGAATTCTAAACAGCAGATTTGTACTTAAAGAATTATATGCATCCATCTTTCTCCTTAAGGATATTTTTTTTAAAAAAACAGCCCAATGAAGACTTAGCATGTCTGGGAGACCATGAGTTCTAGTCCCACCATAAGCACGAAACCAGCTGGGTGACCTTGGGCCAGTCACTCTCTCTCAGCCCTAGGAAGCAGGCAATGCCAAACCACTTCTGAAAAACCTTGCCAAGAAAACTCCAGGGCCTTGTCCAGGCAGTTGCCAGGAGTTAGTACCGACTTGAAGGCACACACACATACACACAAAAATCCCCATGTCATTTGCTTAAGTGTTGATAAGTTACATGTACACCCACCCATTGTGACTTTAAAGCTATGGTTTATGGCTTGGTGAGAGGATGAATTCAGCCACTTATGGCTTAATCAGCAAAATAATGAAGATAATTATCTTCTTTTTTAAAACTTTTAATAAAATTGTTAAAAAAACGAAATGATGATTAAAAAGATCATGTGTTAGCATAGGTGATAAACCCACCAGAGACTTTGAATTATGGAGTGGGGAGAAGGAAATGAGACACACATTAGCCAGGAATTGGAGGGGAATCCTGGAAAAGATCAAAACATCTCATGAAATTTTGTTGCAGGCCCCACTTGCACCTGCTTTATTTTGCTACACACCAGCACATGATGTTTAGTTTTGTTTTATTGTTAATTGCCAAGAACCCAGCAAATGATAGATAAATAAGTATCTGAAAATGAGTAAGAAGTTTAATAATTCTACTTACCTTGCTTACTGTTCTTTCCTCATTGGTTTTGTTATAACCCATACTACAGGGTAATGGTATTTTATTTTTCATTATTGCTCTACTCCCAAGGCGTGGGAAGTAATGTTTTAAGAGAGCCTATCCCCTTTCTTAAATTAAAAAATGTGACATAACCTAAATCTATGCTGTTTGTTTCCACTGTTTTATATATCTGCCTCATCCTACATGCTAACTTTTTCGGCATGATAGAAGAAACCTCATTTGACATTATATAGATGAGCTATACCTCATAGCTCTCCCTATCCTTACAGAAAGAAGCACTTTCCTAGATCTGAGGAAGAATGCTCTATCTAATCCAGCAGTTGCTTTGATAGTAGCATTCTTATAATAGGGCTATATCCATTCCCCCAAATCCAAAGCTGGATGGCTAGTTCTCATTTCAGAAGTTGCCTGTGTGAAAGATCTCCCCATGGATACTAGCTCATTGCCTCTGCAAAAACTATACCTTCAAGGTGACACCAGCTTTCTGGCGGGAAGAAAGGAGCTGCTTTTGTGGGTCATCTGAGTAAGCCACAGAGATAGCAAACTCCAGCAGCTGCCTTATCTACCTATAGTCTGCTAGGGAACATGAGTCTGCTGCTCCTGATCAATGGTAATGGTGGCTGTGTCACCCTTTTGCACAGCTCCCAGAACTATGGAGGCGCATCGAAGAACAAAAGAAAAAAAACCACAAGCGAGTTACAGTATATATTTACATGCATGAATAATTTCCCTTTGCAGAATTCAGATTTTAAAGACAAAGCAATTGTGCTTCACATTAGAATATTGTTAAAATGTGTGTTTTAACTATTATACTCACTTGCAATGAAAATGAAACACATACAATACTCATTTGAAAGTGTATATAACTTTGATCTCCAGGATCCGCAAATTGACTTTGTTGATAATTTAGCAAATCTTCAGACTTATTTTTAATGGATCAGTTTACAGTGAAATGGATGACTTAAAAAGGAATATAAGCCCCAGCAGAAAAATTAGAGACTGCAACATGAAATACTTAATAAAAAAGGACATGGTTAACAGAAATAAATGTCATGTGGAGGTGGAAAAACAAAGAATTCAAGGTAAGGATTAATATTGACATTGACATTGGAACTCCTAAGGAGAGAACAACACCTCCACCAACACAAGCAGGACAAGCCAGGGTATATAAACAGAGAGCAAGTCCCACTCCCTTTTCGCACTGAAGATGTTGCCTAGCCTGGCAATGAAACGTCTGCAAGAAAACAACAAGGCTCAAAGAGCACCAAGGATTCCACAGTTCAACCCTGAGCTACAAATATTCTCTTTGGTGATATTGACATTGTCAGGTTATACTCTGACGCAGGGTTTCTCAACCAGGCTTCCGTGGAGCCCTAGGATTCTGCGAGAGGTCACTAGGGGTTCCTTGGGAGATCACGATTTATTTAAAAAAATATTTCAAATTCAGGCAACTTCCCATTAAAGAGGTAAGTTTCATTCTTTATTTTTAGTTTAAGAACACTGTTAATGCATATATACAGGCCTACACATATTTGATATACTGTATATTGTGTTTTCTGGCTCAAATGCTTTAATAAAGGAAGGAGATGGAGGAGGAGATGGAGGAGGAGGAGGAGGAGGAGGCAGCTTCAGTGGGAAGATTAGTGGGAAGGCACTGGAACATTGAGGTTAGGGTGAGCCACTGGGAATGTTGGCAAATGCAATGCACACTTTTAAGCACAGGCAAAATGGTAGTCAGACTTTTTATACATGCATGAAATTACCTTTCATATTTAATGGACATTAATGTTTCACAACACCCCTTTCCACTGGAAAGTACTCCAAAAGGTACAGGCAGTCCTTGTTTACAGGTAGTCCTCACTTAACTATGGTAATTGGGCCTGGAATTTCCATCGCTAAGCAATGGAGTTGTAAAGTGAGATGTCATGTGACAGCATCACTTACGACAATTCTGGCAATTTCCCTTACCATTGTAAAGTGAATTTTACCGGTCGTTAGCCAAGCACCAACCTCAATCCAAGCCATTCTGGGCTTGGTCCCTCCCAGTCCCGAACACTGCCTTCAACTCCCCCCACCCGCCTATCTCCCCCCACATCTCTGCCCTTTTGGATGCCCGGCACCCTGCCTTGTGGGTGGCAAGCAGACCCAGAACCGGGTGTCTCGGGGGCTGCAAGAAACCCGAGCTGCAGCATAGCCAACCCAGGAAGCTCAGCTGCCCCAGCCCAGCCACACAAAGCCACTTGCTGGGGTGGCTTTGTGCAACTGGAGCTCGCTGGGGTGGTTGCAGTTTCGTGCTGTGCTGCAGCTCGGGTTTCTTGCAGCCCCAGAGCCACGCGGTTCTGGGTCTGCTTGCCGGCCCGCAAGGCAGGGTGCCGTGCTTCCAAAAGGGCAGAGATGGGGGGGAGATAGGCGGGTGGGAGGAGTTGAAGCATCCCTGCAATTGTAAATGCTGGTGGGCTGCCAAGCGCCTGAATTTTGATCACGATTGCGGGGGCACTGCAACAGTCGTAATTTTGGGCACAGGTCGTAAGTCCATTTTTTCAGTGCCATCATAATTTTGAATGGTTGATGAACGAATGATCGTTAAGTGAGGACTACCTGTAGTGACTTTTGTTTAGCAACCGTTTGCAGTTACGTCAGTAATGAAAGAATAACTTTACAACCAATCCTTGCATTTACAACCTTCACAGGTCTCTAAAGCAAAGGAAAGCTGAAGTAAGATCATAAGCACAGTTGCAGTTTCACTTAGTGACTGCTTTGCTTAATGACCAAGTTGCTGGTCCCAATTGTGGTCACTAAACAAGGACTACCTGAATGCCCATCAACAGCAGTTTATGTGATGAATACAAGCTTTAGTTCTCATTTCTTATTGATGTAATGTTCAAATCAGTATATACAGTATATTTGACGAATTACCAATCTGGCTTCAAGCATCTCATAATTTGTACATAGAAATCTATTACTGTTAGCCTAACAATGTTCGTTTAAGAGTCAGCAGATTATGCATATGTATAATCTATAAACAATACAGGAGATCTTCCTTCCCAATATATGACAGAGGGAAAATAAAATGAATATAACAATCTGAAAAGACTGTCAGTATACTATATAATGTAACCAATTTGTTTTTGATTCAGTACGAAATGCAAGCCCAGATGTTATAATTTACCATTAGGTGCAAACCAGGCCATTATGATTGTTTAATGCTTTATGAAAAAAAATCCTTGCTTAGTGGGGTATGTTACAGAGTGCTAGTAAGCATTTCCAGTGATCAATCAAAATGACATCATTTTAGCAGCTAAATACAGCAATACATTATTAAACTTTGAATACGCTGGACTAACAATTTCAGTGTCAAAAATATTTTCAAATGATGTTAACTTCTTTAAAGTAGCCTACTGACATAGACAGGATTTCCCATATTTTTAGCTTTATTCTTTAATACTAGTGCTAAAAATATGTAATTTAACATCAGAAATACTTTACTGGGTATTTGCTACCTAGCTGTTTTGTGTGTGTGTATGCGTGCCTTCAAGTAGTCTTGACTCCTGGCAACTGCCTGGACAAGTCCATGTAGTTTTCTTGGCACCATTTTCAGAAGTGGTTTGCCATTGCCTTCTTCTTTCTAGGGCTGAGAGAGACTGGCCCAAAGTCATCCGGCTAGTCTCCCAGTTTCTAGTTTGATCCCTTTAACCACTATACCAAAGTAACTCTTTTGCTACCCAGCTACTACGTTATAAATTATTTTTCTGTGTTTAATTCTGAACCAGATCAGGTAGGCCTTTAGTTCTAAAAGTCAGGATAAAAATACTTAAATAGGAAAGGACTTTAAAATATTTTATGAATTTTACACTTGTACTCATTTAAATGGAGTGTTCCTCAATATTACAGTAGTATAGGTGCTATCTAAATTTGTGGACTTCAGTTTCACTTTCAAGCAACTAGTCACACCTTACATCTGATAGCTCTGCATGAAGGGATCCAAACAATTAAAAAATATAGGTCTACTGTGCATATGGGAAGCAATATCTTGGATCATTTGCTAGACTAAATCAACATGTGAAGCCCAGTTTGTCTAAAAAAATAACAACATGGAACTAGCTTTAACACAGGATCTTCAGTTCTCTGGGTTGGTTTTTGTTGCTTATCTTTTTGCCTGGGATTAGTTTTAAACCAGGCAATATATTTACATAAACTACTGTAAGTCACTATAATTACTACTACAATATAACTAAACAAAAGCAGAAACACAGATGAATACAAAATTTAATTTTTCAAGTAATGCTATGTACACTTTATTGCCTGTATATGCACAATGGTAATCAGAGAACTATAAATACACAATATAATAGAACAGTAGAAAACAAGAATGTTACACATAAGGGAATGAGGAAGAAAAGACTATTTTCCTGATCTGCAGCTGCTAAAAAAAAGCCAGTGATGAATAATTGTTAGTTTTTTCCCCTTACATTATATCTAACGTATTTCCCTGACAGACAGCTTTCTGCAACAGCAAATTGCATCTTCAGTAACTACATTTTATCTTTCCCAGTCAGAATAACTTCTGATAAAAGTCAAAGTAACTTATTAGATAACTGCAAGTGTTCAGTTTATTTCAAAGTAATAAGCAAATTGTGACATAAGTTCTTATAAAAATGGTATTTGGCTGCATGTTAAAGTATTAGACTCTTAACACATAATAGCAAAGGAACAAAAAATAAAATAAAAATAATTATTTTATAGACAATGTTTTTCACAAGACATTATGGATAGCAGCTTAGTCAAAAGTATTCACCCTGAAGAGGTAGAGAGAATCTTAGTTTAGCAGAGAAACACATCATCCTTGGCACTGCTATAATCTCTCCTGTAAATACACAATCCCTAAAACTAGATAATGTGACAAAGAGTCACAAAATCTACATTCTAGCCATTGTGAGAAGGGTGCTGATCTTACTCCCATATCCCAGTTGAGAATCCTAATGTTTACATCTGAGAAACAGAAGTAAATTGATTTTCATTCTCTCTTTCAATATTAATTCCATAAATACAAAGATGCATTATTCACAATAAAGTTTTTTAAAAGGTTACAGAACAACCTGAAAACATTTCCATATCTTAGTCCAGATGGTTGTAATAACACCACTTCAAGAAAACCATGCAATGAATTTGGGGCCACTTTCCAATTCAAATTAAACTCCCAAACCAATGGTGTCAAGATTTGTAGTGCTTATGATTCTTCCCCATCCCCATCCCCTTAAAAGAATCAGTGCAGAAATCTCCATTCTTGCAACATGTCATTGCTGAAAAGTTTTCTGCAGTGCTGTCATATATCCTTATGTGAGTGAGACTGACAAAAGTACTGGTTTCAGTAGTTAGGTTGAGAGGAAGTATTCTAGTGACAAAGATAAATAGACATACTGAGCATGCTTATACAAAGCACTCTACTCTGAACCATCTTGCTTGAAGATGATCATACAGATGGTTCATATCCATTAAGTGATTTTACTTAACCTGATGCTAGGAAAGCAGGATGCTATACAACCCCAGTTTTGCAACACTATATTCTGTGTAGACTGTCTTCCATATAGGAGGCACTAACTGAATTGTCCTCCTAATCTGCATTGAATTTTTATTTATACGGCCAACAGTTGATCAATCAAGCTTTATGGACACTGCTTTCTGCTCCTGCTATTGGCATTGTGACAATATGTATGAGGATGTACCTTCAGTATAGAGACTAGTCTAGCTGCAGTTCATCTCAATCCAGAATTGATGTTCATCTCTCTTGCCACTTTGTGCATCCAAGCAGAAGCACCCCCCCGAAAATGGTACTTAAAAACAGCAACAGAGTCATGTTACTTTGCAGTTGAGTAAAAATGAGGAAATTTAGACTGTAGCTTTTAAAGCTTAAAGCATTCCTGTTTAATTAGTTTTTTTTAAAAAAAGAAAAATGTACAGTAACACTGATAAAAATCAATGGGAAGACACATAGAGGAGTGCAAACAGAAAACATGATGGGTTAGATTTAAAAAAAATATTTTGCTTCAGTCAAGTGATATTAATACTGTTTTTCCTTGGATATGGAATTACTGGAACAGTCACATGCAGGCTGAGAGCAGCCCTCTGTTAAGGGGAAATTAAAGAGAGAGAGAGAGAGGGAGAGGGAGAGGGAGAGGGAGGGAGAGGGAGAGGGAGAGGGAGAGGGAGAGGGAGAGGGAGAGGGAGAGGGAGAGAGAGAGAGTTCCAAAAAATGTATTTGAGAATTTTCCTTTTACTGATGTGTCTTTCCTCTTACAGACTTAATAGGTGGGTTTCAGAATTACTAGCTTTGTCCAGGAACATCTGCTGATCCATCACCTGCTCCAGATCCTGTTTGTGCACGCTTGATGTAAAGATTCAACAATTTCATCTGCAGATTTAAATTAGTAAATAACATGTTTAGTATGGCTGTTGTGGGTCTTCTGGGCTGTGTGGCCGTGTTCTGGAACATGTTTAGTACTTACAACGTATTTTACATTAGAAAAGTCAGAAAAAAGTTAATTTTTAAAGTAACAGTAATAAAAAAAGATTTGCAATGGAATGATATATACAAAGGAAAAAAGACTAACCAGAGCTATAGAACATAGTTGTATTTTCAAAGGATTAAGAAGATTAAGGGAGGATAAGCCCGTTGGCGAAAAATCTCACATTAATATTCTCCTCAAGGTGGGTTTAGTTTACTTTGTCTAATGATCAATACTTACTTACTTAAGACTTGGTTCAGACATGACAGGGAACATTGGTCCTTGTTCCATCTTCAAATTTATGGTATAAAGAGATGCTTTTTCTTTTAAATGAATTCTTTGTGACTGCTGGACGTGTCTGTCTGTCTGTCTGTCTGTCTGTCTGTCTGTCTGTCTGTCTGTCTATCTATCTATCTATCTATCTATCTATCTAAATATAAATAAATAATATAGGTCTAGATGTCAATTATTTGCTTAGGAAAGAAAGTTATTTTTTGTCTTTCAACTTTTTAGTATTGTGATAGCTAATTAGGATCTTTTTTTTTAACAACATCACAATCTTGCTTTAAAAATTTCATTGATTTCACTCCCTATATTATAATTTCCTTATTCTTCTTTCCTAAGAGCTTAGGTACTTTACCCTGAATGGCATATCATTTATATAGATGGAAAAGCTATCATTTGTAATTATAATTCCATGACTGATAACATTTTTCCTTAGGCTTCAATCCAATGCATATCTAGTCAAATCTATTAATTGATTTGAAAAGGATTTTTTGAATGTGTATAGAAGTGCTGGTTTCAGGACTTTCGTCAGCCTACGTATGTAAAAGAGTATCACAGCACTTCAAAACTGTTTAAATAGCAGTGACCACTAAAAAATATTTGAAACAAAAGATGACATAAAATTCTGTCCAAATGATATTTTTCTTTATTCAGAATTTAATACATGTTTGGCATGCAACTTGATACTATTGTACAAGCCTCTCAGTAGCTGGATATTATCAACAGATCTGCGCTGAAATGAATTTCAGCTGTTCATATGCAACACACAACTGCATCATAAGCTTTTGCATTCTACTCAGTTAACTATGTTTCATATTGCTTTACAGGGCATGTTTCATCTATGATATAATGGCAGTTGTTGTTTTCTCTAAATCAGGAATTAATTACTGAGGAGAAGGAAGGGAAGTCAGTGTATGAGCAAGTGTTCATTCCTGTAAGGCCAAACATTTTGATCCTATCATGCATTATATTTCTTTTATAACATTTTAGCAACTTTTATTTCAAGGATGCTGATTAAATCACTGCCTGTAGTTTATTATTCTGTTTTCAGCAAGCAAACTATCATTCCATATATCTCTAAATTACTGAAGACAACTGATTTGAATGGTAAGTTTCCCCCCCAATTCAAACTATATTTGAAGAACGGGATATCTGACTGCTATCAGACATGGGAACAACTCTTTTCACTGAGAAAAATAGTATTTTAGAAACAAAGCTTCCTATGTAAAGCTATGACATTCTAGTTTTTCTAAATGCACGGAAGGTGTTTTTGTTTGCATAATTAGCAGTTGAATAATCAGCTTTCCAGTTTACAGTCTGAAATAGTACAGCTGCCTGAAGCTACCACTTGATTCTGCTGTAAAGTTTTAGACTGCTTGTATGTTTTATTCAAGTCTTCATAGTGAATATATCAACAGCCATATTCGTTTATATATTGTCAATCTATTTATACATTTTATTTTCCACATATGTTAATGGTACATGAGAAATAAAAGGACCAATATACTGTCAGATCCAAACAGTAGCCAAAGTCAAGTGCTAAAAAAATTTCTGCCCTAAAAAAGCCACCTTTTTTCTAACCACCTACTCTAATCAAAATCAGTCCCTGGGTATGGTGAATCACTTACTTTGCTGCCAGTGAGTTGACTAAGATGTGGCTTCAGCTCATCACCAATTACTGCATGAATAGCTACAAGACAGAAGACACAGGCCTTTCGAACGCTGCTTTCAGAGTTATCATAGCCCTAGAAAAGAAGAAAAGATGTAATTCAAATATATATCAATCCAAATGATATTGATATTATTACAATTACTAACCAAACAGAATAACAGAATAGTACATTCCGCGCGCGTCATCCGGCCACATGACCGTGGAAGCGTCTTTGGACAACGCTGGCTCTTCGGCTAACAAACGGAGATGAGCACCGGCCCCTAGAGTCGGACACGACTGCACAAAATGTGCGGGGGGAACCTTTACCTTTACCTTTTTTTTTTTTACATTTTTAGAAGAAATACATTCCAGTCAAATATATTCTATAGAGTTAGAAATTTTGCGACATTCTTTGCAATGTTCATGATTTATTAATTTGTATCTTCTTACCTGTATTAAACCTGGTACTATCTCTGGCAAGAGCTGAGCAAGCGTTTCTTTAGGTACTCTTTCGATCACTTTGGTCTGCATTTTGATTGCAGCCAGATTTATAGGGTAATCTGCTGTTTGAATAATGGGACAAAGTACTTTGATGCACTGATCTGGACTAATAGATGTGGCCAGCATAGTAGCAGCCTCTTCAGCTGATCTTACCACCTAATAGATTAAACAGAAATATAGAAATGCAATAATATTACACTTGTATGGTTTAATTTTTGAATATTGCTACAACTTGTAGAAGATTTAATGTCAATATATTTTGTTTTACAACAGAAATTTCTGTCAGCAACATCTCAATAATGGTAGCCATATTAAAAAAACAAGCAGCTTCAGCTTTGAAAATTTGATGGATATGTTGGAAAAATGAATTAATATATCTAGGAAATATTCCAAGATCGGATTTTTTTTGACACTGCAACTATACTATTAATTTAAAAAAAAATCATTCTAGAAAATATGAGATATGTATATTTTCAAATTCCCATTACATCTAAATCTTAATCCATTATTTCCAACTAAAAGTAATTAATAAAGGAAGTATTTCCTTTATTTCCCGCCCTTTGGAATATCTCGCCCCCAGAGTTGAGGCGGGTTTCCTCCTTCCCGGCCTTCTGGAAAGATCTGAAAACCTGGTTCTGCCGCCTAGCATGGGAGGGGAAAGGTAATAGCTCCTCCTGGGGGTGGTTAGTACCATAATGCCCTCCCCATTGTTCGAGATCGATTCGTCAGATTGGATTTTATATTTATTTATATCATATTAATAATTTGTAATTTTATACTTGTATTTTAATCTTAATTTTTATTGTAAGCCGCCCAGAGTCCCCCGTTTGGGGGAGATGGGTGGTCATATAAATTTAAATAATAAATAAATAAATAAATAAATAAATATTATATGAACATACCAACATTATTGTTTAATAATAATAATGACAGAATAGACCAATATTCCTAGAAGCACGGAAACTCTGTACACAGTTTTATGTTGCTGGGGAAAATGATATGGAGCTTGTCTAGCAAGGAGGTCCACTATCACTGGTTACAAGACTTACTCATACTTCACTAAAACAGATGTTAAAGGATCCCTATGCCCCCTCCCCATAAAAATCTGTATTATTTGAATTATTGTTTTGAATAGAAAACACGAGATTCTCATTTCCTGAGATCGGTTTTATATAAATTCCTGAAATCTGTCTTATGAAAAAAATATATTCTATATTCTTTATTTTCATTGTTGAACACCATATTATTACTTCAGTCACATCCTTAAGTTCAACACAAACCTCAGAAATTGTATACAAACCTCCTTATGAGGGTCCTTATGAGCTTCTAAAGTCTTCATTATTGTGAGTTCTGCATAATTTCTAAATCTTGCTGGTTGATGTCTTAGAATCTCTCTTAAGACTTTCAATGCCAGGGCTCTAATTGCATGCTGAAAGTTTAAAGATTGTTTGTTAGTTTTGCTCATATAACTTCCAACTCATTATTTTTGATAATGGAACTATGTAGTATTATATTTTTGGAACTTTCTTCCAAAAATTGAAGTTCTTTCTTCACAACAGAACTTTGATAATGAATAGTATGTGAAAGTGAAAGGTCCTCTGTGCAAGCACCGAGTCATTACTGACCCTTTGGAGGGACGCCGCTTTCGCTGGCGTTTTCTAGGCAGATTTATAGCAGGGTGGTTTGCTATTCCCTTCCCCAGTCATGATTACCTTTCCCCCAGCTTAGCTGGGTACTCATTTTACCGACCTTGGAAGGATGGAAGGCTGAGTAACCCGAGCCGTCTACCTGAGAAACCAACTTCCGCTGGGATCGAACTCAGGTCGTGGGGAGAGTTTCGGTTGCAGTACTGCCGCCTACCACTCTGTGCCACGTTTACTAAATATTAATACATTACAGTAGCTGTAACATCATTGTAACTGCAAGCCGTGACTGAGATATCACTATGAGACATTTTCCTTTCATGGGACTGAGATACTGAAAAGAGTATTCTACCGACTGTTTAACTAAGATGCAAATCTAATGTTCATATGCATATTGGGTTTATATCAAGAAAGCAACATGCACCTGTTTTCCTTCCATCTCTAAAGTTAGTAATCCTGACATAATACATATTCAAGAAGAACATTCAAGAGAGCCAGTTTTGATGTAGTGGTTAAGGTGTTAGACTAGAAACCAGGAGACTGTGAGTTTTAGTCCTTCCATAGTCATGAAAGCTAGATGGGTGATTTTGGGCCAGTAATTTCTCTCAGCCCAACCCACCTCATAGTGTTGTTGTCGTGGGGAAAATAGAAGATCAGAGCATTATGTATGCCACCTTAAGTTGTACAAAAATAAAGGCAGGATATAATAATTATAACAGCAGCAAGTTCATCATCCAGGCAAATAAAAGAGTTATACAATATGATTTTTCTTTCTTCACTTTAGGCATTACCTCTTTGTCTCCAAGAGTTTCAAGTAACAAAAGAAGGATTGTTTTGAAGTGCTCATCCCAAACACCAAAAGACTCTTCCTGAGTCAATTTCATTAGCTCATAAAGAGCAGCTTTCCGTTCTTCACCTCTCTCATTATGATTTGATAATTCCTTTAGCAATTCTGCAACTAGATCAGAATGGTCTAGGGAAGGTTCTGTGTCAAAAGTAAAATCATTTAATTAATAAAAATAATAACCATTCTTCTTACTTTACATGTAAAGATGTATGATATGATAGTTACGAAACAATAGATAAAAAAATCTTCTGAACAGGAAGGAACAGGACCAATAATATATCATATTTCATTTTATTTTATTACAAAATGTGGCAACTGAAAGATGACATTTATCATTAAAATCTCCTATTATGCACACAAATGCTCTCTTCACTACCCACTGGGAATCAGACTTTTTGAAAAAAAAAGCACCAAGGACTAGAGTAAGAGGAACACCTCTCCCTAGAGAGTGTTATTAATGAAGAGACTCACTTTAGGCCCAATCAATGGGGAGAAAAAGAATTAGCTCCTGAGATTCCCACCCTCCAGGCAATAATTCTGAAAACAAACATAAAAACCCCTAAAGAATGAGCCAGAATGGACGTCATGAACCACTTCTTGTAAACAAACACAAGAACATTACCATTAATCATTCTCCCTACTTTTAAATATTTAAAGTACATTGATTCTCTTACATTTTATGAAAGTTCACATTTCTCTTGCTCACGCTTCTAAATGGAATCATCAAGATGTCAACACTTCTCTAATGGAATGAGCAAGTATTTCTCTAGATGACAGTCCATTTAAATGAAGTTTCTGCAGTGATCACCTTCAGACCCTTAAGAAGGTTTAGACTCTGGAAGGTTTAGACCAGTCATTCTTAAATTTTTTGACCCAATTACCCTTTCTCCCAGTCTCGAATAATGTTGTTACCCGCACAAAAAGATCAGATAGTTTTTTTACAGAAGCATCTCAGCAGCAGCAGCCCCAAACAGGATACTCGACTCACAAACAAGCAATTACAAATTGCTCCATTACCCCCAGGATGTGCCCAAATTATCCCTTGAGGGTAAACACCCCAGTTTAAGAATGACTGGTTTAGATCCTTTCTAATCTTTTTCTTAAGAGAAATTTTAAAGACACCAAGAAAATGCAATGTTTTCTTCCTAGGTTGCCTAGGGCAAAGTATCAATAGGATCAATTCCTATTGTATATTGAAAGAAATACTGTATTATCTTTAGAAAAAAGATGAATCTTAACTCCTAAAAGCAAAATCTACATGCATGCATAAGAATATGAAAACCACAAGATGTCCTACTGTTAAAATTTGTGGATCATTTTCTTGAGAAGGCAAACGCAGCCAACAACATGGCTACCCTTGTCAAACGCATAAATGGCTGACCATTTTAAGGTTTGAAAGCTAAGCAACATCAGGCATGGTTACTAGTTGGATGGGAGACCATCAGAGAATACAAGGATTGTAGGCTAGACTAGGAAACTGAAAAATATCCCAGAAAAAGGTAATATCAGACCACTTCCATTTTGGTGCAAAGAAAGCTACATGGAGGTGTCTATGAGGAGTCAAGTGTGTCTTGAAAGAGACTGTATATTTTAATCAAAACTCTAATAACATAGATTGCTCTCTTGGCCATGCCTATTTTGTCCATATGAAAGTTACCTGAACGAACACTGACTATGCATAACATGTACTGAATAGACTACAGATCAACACTATTCAGGTGGCCGTTTGATTTATTTCCAAAACCATAATGTCTTTTATACTCAATATAGAATAGGGATAGATATGTCAGATTATTTTTCGACAATGTCAGATATACCTTTTATTATTTAATAAATCTTCTCCAACCTATTTTTGCATTAAATTTCATTTTGCTAAAGAAAATAAGAACATTCAAATGTCTTTTACTAGAAAACACTTTTTTTCCTTATGTATGTATTCCATTAAATTTTGCTGAGTAGTATATCCTTTGTTTTACTACCATTATAAAAATAACCTATTGGGAACAAATTTGGCAACAAAGTTCTAAGAAAGATGCATATCAGACGTTATGACATTTAGTTTTTATAATAAATAAAGCTTTCTGTTTTCATGTCAACCTCTTGAATATCAGATTTTCATGCAATCTATCATAACTCAAGACATCAGCAAAGAACCGTTTTCCCCGAAGATGTTTTTATTCCATGTCACTTAGTTCAGGTAACAATTTTATTTACATTTGTCTGTAATTTTCCTTCCAATATACCCATTCCCCAATTCTGTTTGAGACAGACTTACCATCAGGAAACTGATCTGCATCATCATCAAACATAGCCTCTTTTAAAGCTGATTTATTAAAAGAACCAACACTATCAGAATAATTGTATGGATTATAATCACGTGACCGTGGGGAGGAATGAGGAGGCATAGTGTTAAGTAACGAAGTTTTGTTGTCAAGAGCTGTTCGGCCTGTTTCAGTCACACCACCTCCTGTTCGTAGATCTACTATTCCAGACCCACTGCAAATCTAATAAAGAAAGACACACATACACTTAATAAAAATATATACAGGCCATCTGCAGGGCTAGATAATTGTTTCAATAGTAGATTTTTTGATATATTGCCCAACCGTTGTTTTAAAAAAATTAAGCTAAGAAGGTTCATTTAATGCAAATGTATTCTTTTTCAGTTGCAGGCTACTTTGCACTTAAATTAATATACATGCTTAATTTATATCAACAGGTGATATTACCAGTAAAAGTAAACATTTAAAGGAATATTTTACTAACACAGAGAAATTAGCTTCAAAATGAGGGCCATTTTTCAAATTTAAGACTCTCTTCACTGCTCTTTTAATCTTGACTCCACACATTTTTTTAGAGCCAGTTCCTACTTTCTTTGGGTGATATTTACCTCAAAGAACATGCAAGTTTGTTTTCTTGCACATGTGCTGAAAAACAAGCACCCATATGCTGAAAAAAACTGCACCCATGGCCCCAGAGTTATTTCTAGACCTGGAACTTTTTCCAAAATACTCACTGAATCACCATCTTCTTTTTTTGAATCCCGTTTCATAGGTTCATTCATATCTTCCTGACTGCGGAAGCTAAAGTTCTGAATTGCTTCAGTCACTCCACGGAGAGAACTATAGATATCTTCTGAATTCATATTTTCAGAATCGTAATCAAATGCACTGTTGAACAACAGCAATATTGTGAAGCAGTTTTAATTTCAGCAATTGATGGTCCTCTAATGGATATTTCTATGTGTTAATTCCCACATATGACTCAATGGGAATTTAGATGACTACTTATAGTAGAGCAGTTAATTAGACTAGAAAGAAGCAGCTTACCAAGATCTGCTGTCTCGTTTTTAAAATGCAAGATAGCAGAGGGAATGTGGGAGTATTTACAGTACATACAAACCATGCCCTCTAACACTGAGTTATCGTCCCTCTTCAAGCTGTGGCAAAGCATTGCCAGGTTAGAAATTTAGATGAGGGGGAGCTGTTGTAACAGATTTTAAGATGGGATTAATATTTAAGGAATGAAATATGATCATAAAGAGCAAGTATGGAAGAAAACATTCTGCTGTTCATGGTGGGGATTTACAGAGGGTAACTTGAGCTGAAAAATGAGGCAAATTAATATTTTTTCTTTTCTTTTAATAAGGTATTTGAAAGCACACTCATGAAAGAAAGAAAAAAAAAGGAAAGGAACAAAGAAAGAAATAGGAAAGAGACTTACAAGCTATATAAAATTGAATATGACGTTTGAAAGTAAACAAATATTTATGTGACAAGCAGCAATAGGAATTCTGTGGGGTTGATTTTTAAAATATTTTGCCACTATATTTTTCTAAAATCTGAATTCAAACTATTTTTGGAGTTAATTCAGACTTTTATTTAAATCTGTTGAAAACTTAATGTTATTTAAATAAATTACAAAGATGAATTAGATCCAGAACTCTGTGAAATGGCTGATTCTGCAGGGAAAAGCAATTTCTGCCATTTTCTCCTTCCCCATGTAGCCCAAGATGCCTACCCTCTTCCCTTCAAGAAAAGCTCTGCTGGATACAAATTTCCTGTCAGAGAAAGCTTTTCTGTTTGTAGAGAGTCAATGCTGGTTCTAAATTAATATTTGGTATCTTACCTTGGTGACAATGTGTTTTGGGATGTATTGGTTGGTGAAGTGATGGGGCTAGACCAACTAGCTGGTGAGCGTGGAACAGGCCTTGTTAAAGGGCTTCCCATGGAGCCCTGCAATAAAATACACACATATATATATTCCTCATGAGCACGCGTAACACAATGCTTCAGTTTTTATTCTAGAAAAGTACATGAAGCCTTTTTCAAACAGAGATTTTTGTATCACTATAAGGATAAATACAACAACAATGCTCAAAAAAGTTCCAATTTGAAAACTAACATATAAAGTAATGACAGGGGGGAAAAAAGGCTATTATGTGCATATATGTATGCTAATTCAGCATGCTTTAATGCAAATTATCTCTACCTATTTATCCTAATGGAGAAGATTATATATATACCTGTCCACCATTGCCTGTATTCCGGAGGTGACTGTGAAGCAACTTTGTGGCACCATCTTGAAATGTTTTTGGTAAAGCACCCAACAGCATTGTAAACTCAGGGGTATTGAGTTCAAAAAGAGAAATCAGCACTGATTGTGCAGCCTAGAAAAAATGATAAAGTCATTAAAATAAATAAGTCAGGCTTAAGGGAGAATTATTGATAATTTCTTAATTATGGAATTCTAAAATACATGCACATACAATTAAGCTCTTTTTTCTTCCTCGGGCTTCCTTCTAAAACACATCTTTTACAAAATTATTATGGAATTCTAAAATACATGTATATACAAGTAAGCTAACTCTTTTTTCTTCCTCTTGGGCTTCCTTATGGTCCAATAAAGGAATTATTAATCTCGGGGGTGAGAGGATCCAAATAAATATTTCTATAAAATGTTACATAAATTCAATCTATTTTGAAAATGAAATTGCAATCATTTTGAAATCAGCAGTTACATTTATTTTCAGCTACAACTTTGAAGGATGGCTACAGCATCTGGTCAAAACAAATGGGCTGGGCTTGGACTGTATGCTGGATGACACTAAAAAGGAATTAAGTAATTTGTTCTTCAGCTTTTTAGGAAACCAGATATTGCCTCAGCAAATTGTGTTAACGAGGTCATCTTGTTACGACATTGGGTGGTGTGCAGAGCATGTTTTATGTGTTTTGCTTGTCTGGATTAGCAAACTGTATGATCCTGACCATGGTATATGTGAGTTTAATCTCTATTAGGCTCATTAGAATCTAAGGTCAAAACCTTTCTGGTCCAACATAGCCTGGTTGTCATTTAAATGCATAATTTAGCTCTTACCACATGGGACTTGGGAAGCAAAGCATACGGATCTGAACTGTCCCTGGACACATTCCAGCTACACCCTTTTTTGGGGGGAGGGGGGTGCTTTCAAGTCAGTGTTGACTCCTGACGACTGCCAGCACTAGTCCCTGCAGTTTTTTTTGGCAAGATTTCGGAAGTGGTTTGCCATTGCCTTTTTTCTATGGCTGAGAGAGAGTGACTGGCCCAAGGTTACCGAGGTGGCTTTGAGCCTAAGGCAGGACTAGAAATCACTGTCTACTGGTTTCTAACCTGGTGCCTGGAAAAGAAATATTCACTATGCGGATGTAGACACAGATTAAGCCAAAATGTATTATAAGGATTGGGAGGATTCTTGAACAGATTAGACACCATGGTACAAAGTGGTCACCCTGAATCCAGCAGCCCTTGTAATATTGCCAGTCCCAGAAGGCCTCTGTTCTACCTATTTAGCTAGTTCCTGGGATGTGGCCTGATGAGTCAATTACAAAGGTTAATAGTAACAACAGAATGTCCCAACAACTAGAATTAAATGCTTCTCTGCATTCCTCTTCGGTTTTAGCAAGTAACCAAAATTTCAACTGAACAGCTATGTTTGTAGCATAGGCAGAGGTGTATATTTGAGGAAGGGAGGCAGTATGCATGCATGGCCTCTGAAACTGATTCAGTGACTGAGTCTTCCAAACTAGCCACTGACACATATATGCTACCCAGATCCTGATTCCCAATGTGTGGCTGAAGAGTAGATCGTTCTCTCTGATATGTTCCACCCACTTATTTTTGAAAGCCACATAATAATATGAAGTGTTATGTGGACTGGGTTTTATAACTCTACTTCCAAATGAGGCATCGTCATGTGTTACATTTCATTCAATGACAGTGAATACAGATATTTTAACATGCAGTTAAGTTATTACATGACTCTGATTTTTTTCTTGCAAATACTCTAAATAAGTAGATAGCTGGCAAGTGTATTGGCATATTTCTATATCATATATATTTCTAAATCAGTTTAAATAGAAATTTGCATGATTTAAATTCATCTGTTTACATCACATTAGCTCAAAATTCTGTTCAGCTACTGTCCTTCACAAAAAGCTGACAAGAAAACAACAAAAACAGGAAGATTTTTTTTGCAAAATTATTACAGATAATCAATATCATGATATTGAAATTAAAATATTTTAACATAGAATTCGATGTAATAAAAAAAATAAATGAAAATTCTTAAATAACTTTACTCATTTGAACATAATTTGAAATACCTTCCTAACATCTGAACTTTTAGGTTCTGTTGTCCAAGTGATAATTCGAGATACAGCCAGACGAGTTTCACTTGAATTTACAAAATCTCCTGGGTCCATTTGTTGTGCAAGGGTCTCTATGTATTTAAGGATTGCAACTTTCACCTATAAGAATAAAAAGAATCAAATACACAGAAAAGTACAATACCTAATGGTGAACATATGAAAATGGAATTATTTTTACTTGGGAACCACCTAGCAATGCTACTTGATTGTGACAGTAATTATTCAGAAATTATATTCTTAGAGCAGCATATCAGTGGATTGGATCAAAAGATCTTGAGCAAGAATCCATGTGTAGTATCAGTAACACCTGTATAATACCTGTATAATTCAAAGGGATATCTTTGGATTCCACATGTAAAATAAATAATTAAAACAACTGTAAAGGTTATCCTGGAGAAAAGGCAAAGAACTACGTCAAATATTTCTGCATACTTAAAGGTTTTTCCTAAATGGCAGCTCTTTGATGCTAATTAATAACCCATTTTTAAATCTGAATTTCCAATATAATTTAAGATGTGCAATTGAGAAGAGGCTGTAGGATCCTACAGGGTATCAAAAATGTGGTAGTGCCAATAACAATTTTTCTAGTACCATAAATATATACAAGTCTGTAATGATTTAAGAAAAGGCTGGCTGGTTTTTTAGATAATTTTAGCAACAGCTTTCACCCTGCTGGACAAATTTACCCAGAAGAGATACAGAGTGTTCTTCCTCAATAAGCTTTTAATAAAATTGAATTAAGTGCTTGCAAAAAATAGACCACCATTTCACTTGTGCATCTGCTTATGGGACAGAAAAGATTTAATTCATTGTGTATCGACTGCTTCAAATATTCTGCTAGAATGTTCCAATAATCCCTTTTCCTTTGTTTACATTTCACACACGTTTAGATTTCCGAGAGACATAGGTGGGGAGCCCACTCATGACAGCACCAAGACTCAAATATAATTAGCTTTTTCCATCTGAAATTGAAATTATTCATATCAATTTCTTACATGACTGTTCTAACACTTTTATCTACTTCCATCGTAAATCTCTCAAAAATAATCTTACAAATGAGGCATCATCAACTTAGTGGAATTCGCACAAGGCAAAATAATGTACGATAGCAACTTTTTGGTGGCTGGGAGCCATCCAGTACAGAGAAGTTGTGCCTGTCAGCAGCTGGGGGGAAATACCAAGCTCATGGGGAGAATATATCTGAGCACAGTGTGCTGAGTACAAACAATGTGAGAAGACAGTTGCCCTTAGGCCCTGTATACAAGTTTTCTACAGGCTGGTTATGGTTAGAAACAGAATGGTGGGCTAGATGACCAATTCAATTCAGCATGCTATTTTTAAACAATAGATATTTTATAATAAATATGTATGTATACATATATCTGAACAATAATATTGCTAAATGTAATCATGAACACAGAACACTGAGAGTTTATTTTCTACCTTATTGCTTCTTTCAAAATACACGGTTCTAGCACAAATAATCTAATGCCAAAAAACAATGTATATCCAATGGGGTTTCTCCAGTTACATTGACCACCAGGAAGCAGGCCCTATGTGACCAGTTTCATCCTATTTGGGTCTCATCAGATGTAGGTAGTCATGTGAAACTGTACATGAAGCCATGACATAATGTAACATCCAAATCTCTCTACTCTGAGAGCTGAAGGAAAGATGGATTGTATATTTATTTGTTGCTTGTTTGCTTATTTATATAATTAGCTGATTCCTAATGACTCAAAACCCTACAACAAAAGAAAAGGAAATAACATTCTGACAGCTGCCAAAAACAAACAAAAAAGTGCCATATAAAAACACTATATGCTGTTAAGCAGTGCTAACCCCAAAGAAAATTAACATGTCTGCCAAGAATGGCATCAGCACTATACTGTATATAACATACACACACCAGCACTGATTTATATCTCATTAATAAAAGGTTCCTGAAGGGACAACAATTTTGGTCTTCATCTAGTTTCTATGTTGAATAGACTCCTTAGTTACATACTTGCTATCTGCACTATTTTTGTTTCTCTCTCCATGCTGCATAGTTCTAATATGAGCACTGTGAAGAATTAGAAGGCACTTTACTAGTTTTCTTACTTCAGGAATATAATATAAATTCTGTTTATTTAGAAACAGACAGTTTCAGTATTTTTCTGCTTTCACTTTAGTAAATATTAAGCAGTAGTATCATTTTCCATTAAAAGGAATATTCTTTCAGGCCGATTTTAAAGTTCTGGTATTTCAGCTGTTCAGAGGTTTGTGTGCAAATGCCCACACATAAAGTTCTCACATCTACAGTTAGCAACATAAACTTTCAATGATTCACATAGATACAACTTGCAGTTAAAGGGATTTTTCAATCAGGACAAATCCAACCCAGATGGATCTCCCAACATGGTTCCCCCCAATATTAAAAACTTTATTTTTTTATGCTTAAATCTATAGCAAAATCTGAAGATTTCCAGTAACAAAATAACTAAAATGAATTTCTCTACATCCTTTATAATAAATGTTGCATTTTGACAAATACAGTATTTTTGTATGTAACTTTGACACCACTGTGTCCAGGAGTAAAGAAGTGCCATCTTGTGAAAAGCAGTTAACAGACTAAATACATTTACTGTGTGCAGGACAAAGAAAAAATGTTGGTTGTATATATGCTTGTTATTTTCCCAAAATGTCTCAGTTTAAACTTTTTACAGTTGCTGTATATATGCCCAACTCTGAAGTTTCTCCAACTGGACATCTGCAGGAGAATAGTTTTTGTTGTTTAGATATTTCAATTATTACATATTTTCAGCATCCACCTTGTGTCTGAATATGTATCATTATCAATATACAATATTCACAATAAAAACTTAAAGGCAAATGACTCAAATTTTGAAGATGCAAAAACACTTTACAACTGCAGAAAGCTCAGCAATAAATTCTGCTGTGGTACTATTAGATCTTTAAAATGAGGATTGGGAAATTACAAACATAAAATTAGAAGAGACTTGACAGAGTGAGTTTGCATAACCAGCTTAGTGTTAGACAGCCATATGATTTTTTTTAAAACTGTGTTGGACTCTGTGGATTTTTCATAAGATTCATTGTCAAATGTTTCAAACAACAGACTTAGGTATCAAGTGTACAAAAGCATGCTCAAAATTCCTTGCAAAGGTTAGTAGTTGTATATGGATGCATAGAAATATTTTAATGTAAAATTTACATACAATAGGTTAAAAAAGCAATAATGCAGAAAAAAACCTTGGAGCTCCAAAAAGAGCGAAGCTGGTCCTGCAGTGCTGGCTTGACTGTCTGAAATTTTATAAAAAAAAAACAAAACCCACGAATTGAAAACCAACAACACAGAATGTACCACACAAAACAAAAATATTATTGAATGGAATGTCTGTTGTCACACATAACTCTAGAGCTTTACAAGTTTTTACCTTCAGACTTGGTGTTTGGGTCTGGTCAACAGTAAACCGCATTAAAATACTGAACTGAAGATCATTTGGAAATGATTCCCTGGAAAAATGAATTAATGCTGTATTAAGAGTTAAAGTTCACTTCATAACAGTTAAAGTGAATTCGGAAACTAGACAAGAAAGAAAAAAGGAAACATATGTATTTTGCTTAATATACTTGCCTTAATAGGTAAGCAGTATTAGTGGGAGATAATGTAAAAATTATGGGTTTGTAAATACTGAAAATCTTAAAACTGGACCAAGTATTTTGGGCTCATTCCTTTTTAAGAGGTATAGTATTATATATGAATATCTCCAGAATTAGACAATATTGGTGAAAACAGACACATATTACACTCTAATATGCTATCATATATTATTTGATTATTTGATTCTATTCTAAAGAATGCAAAACTGAAATACAGAAATATAGATGTAGAAAGTTTAAAATGTGTGTTTTCATTCTGACATTAATCTATTACCTCGTCACATCTAATGCCTTCTGAACTTTTGCTTGCACAGATCCCAACAAGTCAGCACCCATTTTTTTCAGAAGTTGTGTCAGCAGCACAAATAGCCAGTCCTGTAGGTCTTCTTTATGGACTTGGATGAAATCTACCAATGTTTCCAAAAACATGCTGAACACCTGCAATAGGGGGGAAAAAAGGAAGGACAAAAGGAAAAGAAGAGTAGGGAAGAAAAGGAGTTGATGCTTGCCTGTGTTGAACTCACAAAATAATGTAGTATCACATAGAAGCAGATAGAGGCAATAGATAGATACACAGCCAAGCGGGAAAACATTCTCTCCTGTCTCTTGTCAGAATCTGTGATTCAGAAATATTTATGCATTTCTGGAAATTAGTACTTCATGCAATATCACTGAGCAAAGAAATGCTGTGATGACTGGCGCAATTTTCTTCTTCCCTCCCCACTGCTTGGGTGTTGTCTATTCCATTGAATTTGGGGAAATGATTTAACCCAGTATGCTTCAAACTGTGCCCGTTTTACCATACTAGATCTTTTCATTATGTTTTGTATGAAAAATTCTAAATCTTCCCATCTTCAGTGGTATATCATCTACTTTCATAGATCTTATATTCCCTCATACTGCTCAACCATAATCTTCATCTCTTTTTCATACAAACATGCTATTTTTTGTGCTATTCATCACTATGTAGCATTAATTCAAATAAGATGCTTAGTATACTCTGAGCAACTATGAAAGATCTTGCCTTCCCATTTGAAAAAACAGTTTTAGACAGTTAATCTACATAGTCTTGCATGCATACTGTAGATAAGATGCTGGATGTAGATGAAAAAAGCTAAGATGTCACAACAAATCTTTAGTGAAACACAGACTTGTGACTAACTTTGATACAATGCACTGTAAGACTTGAAGCAAGTCTTGAAGAAATTTACTCTTATAAAGCAGCGGTCCCCAACCTTTTTGGCACCAGGGACCAGTCATGGAAGACAATTTTTCCACGGACCAGGGGGGGTTGGGGTTTGCAGGCAGGAGCCAATTGCGCGCACTGGGGGGGTTTGCAGGCGGGAGCCAATCGCGCATACCAGGGGTGGGGTTTGCAGGCGGGAGTCCTGTGGCCCACTTCCTAACAGGCCGCGGCCCACTAGTGGGCCAAGGCCCACAGGTTGGGGACCCCTTTTATAAAGGAGCTCTGTGTACCTTACGATTTAACTTCAGCATTGTTTATAAAAATGTCAATAAAATGCCTTATGGAAATAGAACAATCTGTAATTGAACAGAATACACAGAGAGAGTGATGAAATTTAAAACTGGAAACTTGATCTTCAGTAGTTTTTGGAAGGTATCACTATGGTATCAAAAATAATATGGGTGTATAGAATCATAAAGGTGATCCAAAAATGGTGTACCTGAATCTGAAAACAAGTTGATTAAATAATGTATAGCTGCAGTAGGCTATCACTTAATAAGGAAATTTTATCTTTTCCCATATAGACAGTAAAATACCACTTAGATATACTTTGTACTGAGAGAACTAGTCAAACTTTTAGATAAAAAAGCCTATTCTACAAGACATAAAAAGGAAAAATACTTCAATTTCCTACTTCAAACAAAAAGATAAAAAGACACTTGAGACTTACGAGGTAGAGGAAAAAGAAGCTGAAATTTTTCATTCAGTCTATGCTCACACTGTAAAATAATTCACCACCAGAGCATTCTACGCTTATTTAAAGTAGTCTGTTCATATGCTGCTATTTGGCTCTTTATTTACTGAATAAAGAAACAAACAAATGTTTAAAATAGTCCTAATCTTGTAGAATATTTAACGAGGACACACAGTGAGTACATTACGCCTTTCTGTTGAAACTCCCCATTTACAAGAGGTGTTCTCAAACTTTGCGGTCCCATAGCCCCATAAAATGATAAATGAAATTGTACGATTCCCTGCCATGAATAAAAGGAATGATTTCACTGTGGTTAGGGTAGGGCAAGAAATAAACAATCCCATTTAAAAGGATAAAAGGAAGGATAAGCTTGTTTACTTTTGCTCAATTCCTGAAATGTGGGTTTTATCACTAAGACAGCAATTTTCACTTCTAGTTCCACATTTATTTTGGGCCTATAGTTGCTCTTTACAGCAACAACAGTACAAACTACAGATTTTGCTATTGGGTAGTCCAAGCTTGGGGGCGCGATGGCTCAGCGGTTAAGACGCCAGGCTTGTCGATTGGAAGGTTGCAAGTTCGGAGGTTCGAGACCCGAGCGCCGCGTGACGGAGTGAGCTCCCGCACTCGCCCCAGCTCTTGCCAACCTAGCAATTCGAAAGCATGCACATGCAAGTAGATTAATAGGTACCACTTTGGTGGGAAGGTAACAGCGTTCCATGCGCGTCATGTTGGCCACATGACCGTGGAAGCATCTTCAGACAACGCTGGCTCTTCGGCTAACAAACGGAGATGAGCACCGGCCCCTAGAGTCAGACACAACAGTGTGGGGGAACCTTTACCTAGTCCAAGCACAATGGGAGCCAATTTTGACAGGGCTCCAGCTTTGGGGACACAGGCCATGAGTTCTTCAACCAAAGTTGGAGCTCTGTCATAACTCATTCCAGGCTTTGCTGCATACACCTTTAAGCTCTAGTTAAATAGATCCAGATAAAGTAATACTGAAAATCCATGATTTAATGGACTAAGAAGAGGGGGGGGGGTATCCACTGAAGCTGAAGGTCTGTTAAACCATGTTTTTTTTAACCCATCCATCTTTCTACAGAAGATAAACAGAAGCCACTGTGTTAGGGGAAGAGGTATTCTAAGCCTTCCCCACCAAAATGAATGTAGGACTGTAGAAGCAGGGAGCAACTCTGATTGCTATGTTTTATTTGGCCACCTGGTTTACTGACTTAACTTCTTTCACTGTAGGTTAGATTGTGTTACATTTGAAGTGTGCTAAAGCAAGGTTCATTAAATTGAGGTTTACTGTAGTGGAGAATTCAAAAGCCTAGTTTTCTGGAAATACTTTCCACTAACACAAGGATGGGCCACAATGTTGTTTGTTCAGCTGGAATGGCAAATGGGCTTGGTCTAATCACAAATGTGAGCAGGGCTTGGTCTAGGGACATGGCGGGGGGGAGTTTTTTGGATTTATCTGTGATATGCCAATTTAAGTTTTATAATACTTTTTTCTTGGGCTTCTCACCTCAAAATGGCACAAAACTATTCCTTAGTTTTCTAAAATCATGGTCAAAAGGGTCTCCAAGGGCCACAAAAAGGAGACTTTGGGGTGCAGGTTATCCATCTCTGTACTCACAAAATCAATGCAATATTGAATAAAAAGAATGATGCCAAAAAGTTGGATTCAGACCAAGTTACTTCTTAATATCAGTGTAATTCAACTGAATTATGATCATTATTTTATGTTGATTTCAATGGGATCTAAGTTCAACTAAGTCAGCCAACTGCAACCCATTGTTCATGTGATGCATTTAACAGCATCAACAGGTATCATTTCATATAAAACATCAACAGACTCCATTGCATGTTATGTTGTTTTTAAGTTGAAGCATATTGAAAACAATCCAAGGAGCTGAACTTGCCCTCAATAATGAGGTCTTGATATTTAAACATATCAACTTACCACACCTCATGTTCAAAACTAGCAAGACCTGCCTGCCACTGTCTAACGATGTTCTTCCTCTTTCATAATATTTACTGACTATAGATCAGTTAAATGTAAACGTAATTTATTCACTGCTCAGTACTGCATATTTTCATGGTATTTTGCAGAAAAAAATATAGGTATTCAAGATAAGGGACACCCAAAAGGTTATGTTAATGTATTTTAATATCTATATCTATATCTATATCTATATCTATATCTACATTCATTCATTCATTCCTGAAAAAAAATCTAGATATAAATCTGCAACTGGACTGTGGAGATAAAATGTTTTAGATTTTTTTTCTGATATGGATCTTTACTTAGATGATATGAAATTAAGATGCGCCAGTCACCACAATACACAGTAGCAGTAGAAAAACAAAAGGCAAGTTAATTTGTATACAAAAGCATTTCAGGATAATTTGTATAGCTGCAGGAATTTTATAAAGTGCAAAAGCTACATTCTACAAACATTCTTATAGGTGTAAAGTAGAGGGGAGAAAGGTTAGTATCGGTCATGCAGCAAGGTTAGGGTTCCAACAAATATTGAACCAACTTACTCTCTATAGAGAGTTCCAACACAGGGGACGGCATGCAAAAAGAAAAAAGGGGGGAAGGATGGGAGGGAGGGGGAGATAAAACACACAAATTAGTTGCCATCTGCATAGTTCCTGCATGAGAAAATTATGATACAAGGATTTATATGTTTTAAAATATTAACACCTGTGGAATCAAATTCCTATGTAGTAGATAAGTACAAGTCTACCTCCAGCCTTCTTCTCCACTTTTCTCTTTTCAAATCAAATCATCGGAAGAAAAATGCTTCTTTTTGTGAGCAATTTTAAAACATGTGGATGTGCATCAATTCAAGAATTGCACTCTAGTAAGTTACAGAACTGTAATGTATGCATACCTATTAAAACCACAACATCTTAAGTGGATCTGGATATTTTGGGTATCCTACAGATACAAGCGTAACAGAACTGAAACCAATAGTTTTCTACTGTAGCAGCTTTCTGCAGTATTTATAAGCTTGGACAACTCTGACATGGTGCTTCAAGTAATAGCATTAGGTACTGCTCCATTAAAGCCTAAATAATTTACTGTATGAGGTACCCCAGTGGGCTCCTAAAACAAAGTACCATTATAGACAGATAAGTGAGTAATATCCTCACACACAGCCAAAGCACTTATCAAAAAAAAATCTAGAATGATCGCTATAAACAGGTTAAATTAAATTAAATATACATACCTAAGGTTTATATCTTTAGCAAACATAACAGAAAAGCTCACTGAAGTTAAAATGTATTCATAAATAGAATAATCTATAAATTTAAAATTTACACTAAAAGATGCAGGACTTTTTCAATGAACTCAGATACATCAAACAGGTATTAAAATTTAGCAACTTTGTTCTCAATAGTTGTTCAAATATTTATTCCTGGGGAAAAGTGGGAACAAATTGAAAATGATAATATCTGAGGCAGAGTGGAGATGAGCTGTTTCTTGCAGAAACCATAGTGTTGGTTCAATTTTCATCCTACATTTCTTCTACACTACACACAGAAGATTAGAATCAGTCCATAAGTTGTACTTTATTTCCTCTCTAATCTTCATTCTTCCTTCACTCACACAGCAAGTAATATCGGAGTTCAAGATTTACAACTGCTTAAATATGAAGTCTTTCTTAACCCTTGATATAATATATGTACTACCCTTCTGGGTCCGTGTAGGGGAAGAAATAGTCTCCATAGGTTTAAATACCCATTTACTGACCACTTCTCTAAAATTGATACATTAAATGTAACTGTATTACAGCTGTCATATACTGATTTTATTACTCCATTGGCAGAGAGCTATTTGCAAGAAATAATCCCAAAGTGAAAAATTAGGAAGTTATATTAAGCGAGTATTGGAAATCAATATATTACTTAAACATAATGAATTATTTTAACCTAGCAAATGGTTTCTATGACTGTAATATTAAAACAGTCTAGAAAAAGATCACAAGGCTCATAATGATTCAAAATTTGGCCCCAAGAATAAAAAAATGGTTTTAATTGTCTTAATTTGAAGCAGGCTATCAGATGGCCATTTTCAGTGGGTATATCCCATGTATTATTAAAATTAGTCCCTAGTCTACAGAACAGTATCTACTTAATTAAAAACAGTATCTACTTAATTAAAAACAGCTTCCATAAAATGATTTCAAAAATGTTATGTTATCAGAAAGTTATACTGGTGCTATCACCTACTAGAATTAGTTGATAATAAAAGTCACAAGATATCAAATGATTGTAATGGTTAGGAATGGGACCATGCAGTAAAATATTTTTTTCCTGAACTACTTCTGGGTTTTTAATATTTTCAGTTAGCTCTAACTTTTCATTAGAACCACATCCCCATACATAGAATACTGATGCACAATGCAAACAACTTCTGCATTTGTGGCAAAAATAAAATGTCTTATAGCATTTACAAAAACTAATGTATAGCCTAAGCTTTTATGAACTGGAGCAGAATGTCATGGGTCACTCATCCTAAAAGTGGGGTGACCTTTGAGGAAAACAAATGTAATATTAGTAGATACGAGATATGGAGTACTTTACATAGCTCCATGAGGTCTTACAAAGCTAACGCTCCTACAAGTACAACACTTGCAAGACAAAATATCAAAATACAACACTGGTGCTTACTGTGACGGGTGTTTTCCTGGCTTGGTATATGGAGGTAACCAAGTTAGGTTAACTCCCATTTGCTCAGAATGCAAGGAATAAAAAGATTTAATTATAACCCCTCTCAGGAATTTCTATACTGTGGCTAAATTTGATGTAGAAAAGTGGATCATAATTAAATAATGAAATATAAATACAGAACAGGTACAGAGTCAGTTGGAAGTTTGTTTGGTGTGACACTGAATTTAAACTTCTGATTGTCCTTAAAAGCAAAATGATGTGAAAAGAAGATGCTATGGCACTTTTTTCACCACTAATAACTCAGCAGAAATGTGAGTGTCAAGCTGATTGACACTAATTAAAGCAAGCAGGTCCAGCAACTTGTGTATCTGGTGAGTTTGTTGATGCCAGTGCTATTTTCATACAGAGCTACTGAATCAAGAGGTGACATAAAGTTTTGTAAGCTAGTCTAAATAAAGTCTTATAATATCATAAGGGTGACAAATATCCTGAAAGCTTTATAACTGCAAGCAGCAGACTGAACACTGGAAGCAAGGTCATTTACTACTTCTGGCAGATAGCTGGGTTTTAATGTGGCTTTTATTTGGTTTCCATATTAGACTGGGCTGGATACTTGTCTCCTTTCAGAGGAATCATGTTTCATCACAATGATGTGACTATATTGTAAACCCAAGTGTCTTTTCAACCAGATTTATGTTATACTCTTGCCATGAGAATTGGGTCATGATGTAATAGTTTCTTTGCCTGCATTAATATAAACACAGCTCTGACTTCTCCCAGGAATTCTTAAAAAAGAATCTTAGGTTCTTCAAATGGACAGTGGAGCTATTGAAATCTGGACAGGACCAAGGTATAGTAAGCCACTGAAATTCATAGGAGGACCAAAGTAAGTCAGTCTATGTTATTTGAAATGCCTTGGAATCTGAGAGGATTGAAGCTTCTATAGGTACTTGGCAAATAAATTGTGATCTGACGGAAGACCCAGCCATGAAATAAAAAGAGATTATTATTAAAACAGTTGGAGCTCAATGATTCCTCTGAGGCAGAGCTTTATCTGAAGAAGAAAGTGGCTGTAAGTCCTTAAAGAGGGGGAGAGGGGAGAGGGGAGAGAGTATCAATAGCTCTTTGCTGCCATCTGATGGTCAGTGAAAGGAATAATTTCAGTTTCTACTTGATATACAAAAATATGAGGAATTAGCAATTTTTCCAACTAACACATTTTATTAGAAGGCATAAGTTTTTCTGAGCTCTAGCTCACTTCATTAGATGCATAACATCTTATGCATAGCTACAGCTCACAAAATCTTACATCTTTTAATAACATTTGTTAGCTGGAAAAGGTGCTACCAGACTCTTCCTGAGTTTTGGCTAGCACAGACTAGCAAGGCCCTCCTTCTGCAATGTCTACTTCAGAGCTTTCCAAACTGTGTGTCGCGACACGTTAGTGTGTCGGCTGCAGTGTCTGGGTGTGTCGCAGCTGCTGCTGCCTCCGAACCCTACCAGGATTCTGCGCAGGTCCTAGTGCCTGCCTTGTGCCTTGCTGCCTCCAAACCTGCTGTGATTCCGTGCAGGTCCTAGTGCCTGCCTTGTGCCTTGCTGCGTCCAAACCCGTTGTGATTCCGCGCAGGTCCTAGTGCCTGCCTTGTGCCCTGTTGTAAGAGTGTGTCGCGAAATGATGCATGTCTAAAAAGTGTGTCACCAACATGAAAAGTTTGGAAAGCTCTGGTCTACTTGATAAGCATGCAAACCGGTGGGGGTGGGGGCTGCTGGAGGAGGAGGGCAGGAAGCTTGAAAAGCCCCAACCTGGATATTATGGCTTCTGCTGAACAGAATCTCAAATAATTGGGCTTGGAGCCTTTGATTGCTCCATGCACTAAAAAGACTCACAGCAGGAATTCCCTTCTTGGCTTGGCCATACGATACTAACTGCTTCTTTTGTCTCCTTCTTCAGCAGATGCTTCCTTCTTGGTGTTACAGAGAGGCAAAATAAGAGAAAGAAAATATCCATTATGTATAATTATTAAAAAGAAATTAGAAGACTCCGAAAACAAGGGGGAAGAAAAATGAAATGAAGACTTGAACTGAAAAGAGGAGGCTTAAAAAAAGACAACAAAATGATTCAAAGGTGAGAGAAGTTGTGTTTTCTATCTGTTCTTACTAAGGAGAAGACAGGAGGAATTTCTGAGAAGGTACAGCACAAAAAGCTGAGTTACACAATTTCTTGCTCCTGAGCAAACTGGAAGTAACCCATAATTCATAATAGTTTAACAGAATATTTCCAGGGTCTCAAGTCACTGCTAGTTAAAGCAACACATCATTTGTCTGTATCTTAACAGATACCTTGTATAATGAGTTAAGCCCTTTTGAGGCTATTACATTAGTGTACAATGGTGTGTGAATTAAAACACAGCAGCAAGCTCCACTCCACACAGATATACATTATTTGTACAACTATATACCTGGTGAGGTCTTCCCTTTGAATTTAGAAACCCTGGACCTGAAAAATTGCAGAAGACCAGCAATACTTGCAATCCATGGGTCTGGAACTTTTCTTTTAGTTTTGTGAATGAAGCAACTCCCACAATCAAAGCTTCTAGAATTTTAATCTATATTATACCTAGCAAATAATCATAAATAATAAAATGCAAATACATACCTTGCTATGAGGATCAGCAAACATCCTTGTGAAGATTTCACACAACCTTTTTAATTCAACACGACTGCCAAAATGACAAAATATTAATTTAGTAAAACTGCAGAAGGATGTGATGAACAACTTTAAAAATAAATCCATGTCCTAATTTACTTAAAAATGTTTGCAAATCCACTTTTTAAATAGAATTTGTTAATGATCTCATCAAATGCAAAGAATTTAAAGTACCATTACACTGTATTTCTTATATACAGAATACTCCAGTTTTAATCCTAAAAAAATGAGATATTTGAGAATATTTGACAATGAGAATTGTCCAGAAAGTACAGGTAGGACTGAAGTTTTAATTTAGTGCATAGCTGTAGATGTCCTTAAGGAAAATGACAGCCTGGAATAAGTGGGGGCAAGATTCAAGCTGATATTTTTGAAAGGAAAAAGCTTCATTTCAAGGCCAGTACTGAAAAAACTTATCTTGAGCAAAACTAAATAGGAGGTTTCGAGAAGGTAGAAAAGCAATATGCAGAACAGTGCAAAAAAAGACGCAAAAGACTGTTGTTCTTTCCCCAGACTTCATCTATTACATAAAAACAATCCTGAAGGACCTTCCAGTTAAAAGAAGCATCAACCTCATACAACATTTAATTGGCAAACTGATGGATTGTGTACATCCTATTTTGCAATTGGCCTGACGAATGAGAAGATGAATCCTTAACATCATCCTTCTTGGCACTTTTACTTCTCTAAAAATGGCTTTTTAAAAGCTCATTTTGCCCTTTCTCAAGCCTTTATGAGGTGCCCTTAATACAACAATAGGAAGGCATAAAAGTTATTCCTTCAACAACTTTCCATGACTCCCATAAAGATCCTCATTATTCTTTCTATCCATGCTGCCCCTGAGCCATCAAGACCCTCACTGAAGTCAGGAATTCAGAATGCTTCAACCTTCACGAAATGGAGAACATTGGGTCATGTGAGTAACAGTTGCAAACTCTTGTGTTGCTAAAACAAATCAGCCAGTTCCCGGGTACAGGCTCTTTCCCCTCGGACTGACTCTAGGCACCCAATTTCATCATCTTAAAAAAGGCTAAGATTAAACCAGAAAAAGTCGCACTTCTGTAGAAATTTAAATTATTGAAAACACCCACCTTAATGCAATGAATTCTCTATGTCTGAATAGGGCAAATGTCTGACTGATGGTTGGGTGTTTTCTGTTCTGTAAGGTTTATTTTAAGCAACTGCTGCTGCCTCATATTAATTCTGCCTGCATATACTAAGAAACAGGATGAAGAAACTATCTTATTAGTCTGCATTAACTACCTAGTACAGGTTTGGCAGAGGATGAGAGCTGTAGATTTTAGTGAGATCTTGCCTTCTTCTCAGATGCAAAAAACTATCTTGTAAGGATAACATATACAGTGGTGCTTAAAAGTCTGTGAACCCTTTTGAATTTTCAATATTTCTGCATAAATATGATGTAAAATGTGATCTGTTATTCACACAAGTCCTAAAACTAAATAAAGAGAACCCAATTAAACAAATGAGTCGAAAACATTATACTTGTTCATTTATTTATTGAGGAAAATGATCCAAAGCTACATAGAGTAGATGGCCGCTCTGATCTTGGATGATCTCAGAAAAGCTAAACAGGATTGGTTTTAGCTATTATTTGGATGGAAACCACCAGGTAGCCTCAGGACTGTAGAGTAGATAAGGAAGTGGAAAAGCATGGTGGAAAGTGACAATGGCAAACCACTTCCATATTATTGCTGAGACATTAGATGTGACAAGTAATGACTATAGTCAGAAGTCAAGTTCAACCCGAGGAAGACTTGATATTCATGCATTTAGATATATGATGGCCAAAAGCCACACTTAAAGGAAGAGATTTACAGTTAGGTGATTCTGTCTCCTGCTCATCCCCTTGCTTTCAAGAACATCAGATAACCTCCCAAATAACTATTTGCAGGAGGGTTAACCAGTGACTCCCTTTCAGGTGAATACAGTAAGTATTGTCCACTTTTTAAAATATGAAGCAAATTGAGCCAGGGGCACTGCTATACACAAATTTGCCTAGAGAAAAAGAAAGAAAGAGGCCAAATTTAACTGAAAACATCTTCTGACTCCTGCTGTCTGAGGTCACTCTGAACTATAAAGTTCTACAGTACCATGGACTATATGGATTATGTCACAACTGCAGCTGGGGAAAATGTTATGAGCCAAACTTGCAAGGCTATGTTAAATATAACACACTGTACATGGAGTACAATGAACATCTGAAATGTAATTATGTATCTGAATCAGCTTATTTCAGAAAATTTATGCAATAATAATTAAATTAGTCAATGTCACAGGACTAATTAAATTTCTTATAGGCTTGGGTAGCACTATTCCTTCATCCCCTTTCCCAGGACTTAACTTCCATGCTTCATTTTCCCGGTTTAGCATTTTTGTTCTCAAAATCTGGGTATCTCAGGCCCTGTCTCTGTGAAAAACTCAATTTTATAGACTAGTTGGGTAGATGGGATATCCTTTGGAGCTGAGTGTGTTAAATGCAAATTTACCTAATTGATGTAATTTATGATGCATTTATATGATTTGAGTAATTATGTAATTATGGAAATTATGTAGATTATATCAATTGTCTAGACTGCTTCAAAAACAATGGACTGAAATCCATTCCCACCCAAAGTTTAAATACTGTATTTGTGATCAGTGACAGGATGCTTTAAAAAGAAAATGGAATAATGTAACAGTGCCTTTGAGTACAGATTGCAAGATAATCATTCCACATATAGTGCCAACTGGAGGTTTCTGCCATGCAGAGAGAGGGGGTTGAATTAGCTTTGTTTACCCAAGTACTGTCACTCAAGCAATCTCTCATCTGCACAGCATTAAACTCAGAGAGTTTGCTCTTCCCTCCTTGCCTGTGCTTCACTGAATCCTCTTTTCAACATGGCAGTCAAGCTTAGAAAAATATCTTTTATTGTTACTGATTTTTTTTCTCTGAACTTAAATGCCACGAGGAGTGGAATCTCTGTGTGTTTGAAATCCTAAAATGCAATCCTCCTGACATCACATCTGTATGAAAATTAAGCATAAGGTTAAGTGCATGCGTTTAAGTATTTAGCTAGGGCAGCGGGACCAGAGTCCAGCCCTGTTCTTTCTGTTGTTGCTGGGCTCTGCAGCTGCCCAGGCATACCCCTCTCACAGCCAGGTCCAGGGTCTTATTCTGGGTGACATTCTGGAGGACTTGATCAGACAGCTTATAAAATGACTTGTGGTCTGCTGGCTGGATTATTAGATTGGAATTAGGTTGGGACTGGGGGTTGAGGCAGCAGGACAGCAGTGGGTTGATCTTGTACTAGCCCTGGGTAGTGGTTAGGTAGGGGCTGTTGGTCTGATTGGATACTTCTGGCACCATGGTACCCTGGGCTGCTGAGTGCCTGAGAGCAGGAGCAGCTGTGTTTGCAGATGTATGGGAGGAATGTGGGTGGTTGTTGGAGCGATTCCTTGGCCAGGAAGGGGGAGGATGGTGGTCCAACACATACTGGAGATTGCACACTGGATCTCGTTTTTGCCTGGGGCAAGTGATTTGCACTTTAGTCCATTATCATCAGTCCATTATCATCAGTCCTTTGTCATGGCCAGATCACTCGGATTGCTTTTCAGTTTGCTGGTACTGGTCCCTCCCTCCCCCGTGGTCTGATGGGGTCCCAGAAGCGTGCCTTCTCTGTGATAATGCATGCCCTCTGGAACAACATACCAGAGATTTGAATGTTCCCTGCCCTGCTCGCCTTCAAGCGAGTCTTAAAAGACCTGGTTCTTCCCCTCTAGCTTTGGGCTAGAGTGAGTGCAGGACTCCTCTGGGATGGTGTGTATATGAGGCTGGTTACAGATTGTTCCCCCCAGGTTAACCATTGTGTTTTTTCTGATTGTTTTTACACGTGATTTTTATTGTTTGCTGCCTGAAGTCATCTAGAGTCAGGCAGCCTTATAAATATGATTTAAAGATTATAAATACATGTTTTCTACTGAAAGCAACTAACAGGATGGTGACTAAAGTCTGCATTATTAAATATATGCTAATGTTACATCTGAGTACAATGAAAATAAATTTCTTACCTTAATGTTCTCTGGTTTTTTAATAAATTTTGTAGACCGAGAAGACCTTCTTTTCTCTCTGACCAGTTGGAGCTTGCACAGCGGTTAAGGACTTCAGCAACATCTTCTGTCTGCCGCATATAGGTGGGTATAGTGCCATTCCGTGAGCTATATGATCTTTCTGAGCAGGCGCTAGAAGCATCACTGTTAGCATCATCATCAGAGTACATTCCATATGATTCATACCTCCTTCGAACTGGCTTTTTCTGTCATACAGAGAAAATCGTATGATAAACAATGGCAAAATACAGCTCCTTTATGAGTCAGTTCAGATGTTCAACTTCCCAGATCCTACTACTATCTTCAGACATCACTAAAAAAGGAAGTACTTATTGTTATTTACATGCAAAAGGCAGTATCTAAACCAAAGACTTAGTTAAAATGACAATCTCCCCTAATCCTCATTATAATTGCTATAGTTGAGATAAAACTGCAGCAGATGTTCTAGAGCAGGGCTTTCCAAAGTTTTCCCGCGGTGACACACCAACCGCCGTTGGTGTGTCGCCGCAGGAAAACCCGGAAGTGCCGCCATTGCGGCAGCGCACAAAAACCCGGAAGCGCTGCTGCCGCTTTCGGTTTTTGCGTGCCGCCGTTGGTGTGTCGCCGCGGGAAAACCCGGAAGCGCTGATGATGATCAGCGCTTCCGGGTTGTGTGGCGACACACCAGACTGTGTGTGGCGACACACTTTTGTGTTGCGACACACAGTTTGGAAAGCTCTGTTCTAGAGATTTCACATTATAGCTATGCTGATATAACAGTATTTTCCAGCCAGTGCACCAACTTGTCCTGCTGGGGCTGCATTACTTTTTTAAAAAAAGCAAACACACAAATATTTGGAACTTACTTTAATGTGAGGTGCTCTGTAGTGCAAAAGAACAATGACATTTAAACCCACGTGAACTTATTTAGAATCTTTAGGTAATTTAAAACATTTCTGCAGAACATAATGCCTATTTATCAAAATAGTGTTATGTTTATATGTTAAACAGTTTGTTCCATGAGGTCACGAAGAGTCGGACATGACTAAACGACTGAACAACAACAACAACAACAACAACAAATATATATATATATATATAAACATTAATAGGGAAACAATAATAGTTATACCTTTGTCCGTATGTCTCCTAAGAGCTGAGAGCATTAAATTATAGAAAAAACATAAATGTTATGAATATAAACATTGAGTAGCTTGTTAGCAGATATGCTATTTGAAATTACTAAGGAATATGATATCCTGTCTATCTATATCTATATCTATAGTTGATTTTTAAAGGAGTTATAGGACAAGAATCTAGTTTTTATTATGAAAGCAAACAAAAACTGGATTAATTCCACTACTCTATATGAACTAGAAAGTGTTATGGTTGAGTGCTATGAGCTGAACTCATGTTAAAGCAATCAGATTATTACTGTGAGATCAAAAATCTGAGTGGAAAAAACCTGAAATATGAAGAATAGGGCTTATACATGAAGCTGCAATATGTCATATAATTAAAAAAATATTATTTCATTAACTCAGCCAGAGTTTTCTCAGCCAGAGTAATTTGTATTTATATTTGTTTTTTAAAGTAATGACATGTAGCTAACACCTTTCTCTGAAAAACTGCATAATCCTCTGTGACACTATTATCATAGAATACAACACAGGTGGAAGACAGGCTAGCCTGTGGTTTCAGAGAGCTTATAGCCTTAAGAAAAGTATGGTTATGAAGGAAAAAAAACCTGCTAATACTTATTAGGAAAGGAACACCACTTAACTTGGTAGAATCAACAACCAAATTAGGCAATAGCATAATCAAGGCATAAAAAACAAAACTCCTACTTCGTTATCCCCACAAATGGTTGAGGGTAGAAATGCTCACCAATGCATCTGCTACTGCTTCTTCAACATCTGAGCCTGTGTTTAAGACACGCATGGCACTAACTGATGAAGATAATCGGCTTGATTGACTTATTCCAAAACCTGTTCCTGTAATGAACAGTGAAAAGAAACAGTTAACTTGAGTTGTCTTAGAAAGTTTAATATATTATTTAAAAAATGGAAATATAATATTTATTTGGAAGTGATCAAGTCGCTGAAACGTATAGATTCTATCCCTTTTGGTTCCTCACCACTAAACCCAGATGGCACTTGATTTATTAAGACAGGAAAGTGCAATACAAGTAGACATTTTGGCACAGAATACTAACTAACCCAAGGGGCTCCAATCTAGACAATGTTACATGCACATGCAACAATTGTATGTGCAGCTAAAGTTCATTTTCAGGTTTTCCAAAGTACCTTTTTTTGTTAGAGGGAAAAGTGACTTCATTTTTTAAGTATTATACTGCTGTAGTAAAAACTTCAAAGGAAGTTTGATCTAATATCAGAAGTGTACAATTTAAGTACATAAGTTGTAGCATTTGTATGATGAAGTCACCTATATGTCATCATTTTCTCCTTGTCCTCCCTGCAAACACCCATGTTTATCACATATAGTTCTCAAAATATGCTCATAAAATTATATTGCGCTATGGCTTCTATAATAACAAAACAAAATACTATTGATAGCATAACTATACAGGAACTGAAACACTCGCAACTTATCTAAATCTCCTATTAAAATATGTTCAGTCTGGTGTTTGCTGGTTTATAAATTATGAACTATATTAAGGAACTATGGTCAATGTAAGCTATATCACTGCATATGTAAAAGCAACATGCATTAATAAAGCTTTAGAAATAAATAATAACGAAACAAAGAAAAAGCAACATTCACCTTAAATTAGAGGGAGAAAAAGTTTAGGGTATATGGAATGAAAGCATTGTTTCACATACTTTAAATATTCCAAAATTATGAGTACAAGCTAATGCAGAAAATAATAAAAATCAACTGTATGGAAAAAATATGGTAAAAATTAATCCAGGATGATGGCACATATGATAGCAAAGAGTACTCATCCTTCACCTGTAGCCCCATAAACATCTGGAGAGTAGAGAGCACCAGTAGATCTGGAGTGATGCCTGGAAGCTATAATAACAGGATCATATGAACCCTCTCTGTTATTATAATACAGAATAGGACAACTGCAGAGACAGCAATAAAGCAAGTTCTGGGCAAAGTGAGACTCTGGAGTCTTATTTATAGTGAATAGTAATCAAGGGTGAAATTGCATGTGTGTTTATTGAGGGACAATTAGAACCACTACGGTCTGCCACTTGTGTCCAACTTCTGCCATGTTATATTCAGAACTGTGCTACTGAATAGTGTTCAGAAATACTGTTGGTGGCAGCATCAGTATAAAACAGTCATACGGCTAGTGGTTGAAATAGATATTTTCACAGTACTCTAAATCCTCAGTGATTATTTGAATTGGATGCGAAGGAGACTGTAAGTAATGTCGGGGATGGAAAGATGATGATTTATTCCTCTAATTAGGCTTAGTAATATATCACAGGATTCGGCTATAGTAATTTATCAAATTATGGGGAATACAAAAGGTAAAGGCCATATGGGCACTGCCATGTAGTTTCTCTGACAAGAATATGGAACTCATTGCCACAGGCTTCTTGTGGGATTTCCCTCCCCCACCTTCCTTGGCTAGACACCAGCTTTCTTGGCAGTCTGCTACCCAAGTACTAACCACGTCTGATTCTCCCTAACTTCCCAGATCAGCCAAGTTTAATTAGATGTGCAAAATGCTGCAAATTCAAAATGGCCATTCTGGGCAGGGGGGATCACAGCGAGAGTCACTGGCTTTAAAATAAAAAATTAGTGTTTTGTGGTGGCAGGGTTTCATTTGCCCGGTTGCGCTTGCCATTTTGAAGCCAGAGGCCATCAATGTGGATACCCCCAATTCTGGTTATTCTGAGTTTGAAGAGTTTTGTCTCAACATTGGAACAAGATGACTCTGCTTTGCTTGAAACAAAACTTGACCATTTTGAATAGTGTTATTTCAGGTTTTACAGGATGTTCTAAGCACTGTGGTTGGACTTAATCTTTGTGGCTTGTGATTTTTTTTTAAAATCAGCTAGCCAGTGAGCCACTGCTACTTATTGTCTTAGCTCAGATGGGATGATGAATGTATATAAGGGCAGGGGGGTAAAGTGCAGTTACAAAGTACATGGCTCACACTTGAAAAGTCATTGTAGACTCTGCTTTGCTGATTTTTCTGCATAGAGAGAAGATTGCTGGCAGCTGCCTGTCTACTAGATAAGTTACTTTACAAAATTTTTTTGCTATGGGGAACCTAGTAGGGTTATGTAATGCTTCATTTGTGCTTTGGAAGAGATGGCTTTGGAATGCATGAGAACACAAGTGCAGTGGCACCTTGTGTGACTCATTAAAACAGCTGCATTTCTGCCAGGATTGCGTATCTGCTTTAATGAGTTGCCCGCACAGCCATTGTGAACTATGCGCAATACTGTACATACAAATATTCCGCTTCACATGCAAGAACTGCTAATGCTGCTGAGTTTGTAAACTGTAAATGCAGAAAGCACTACTAAGACTATGTGGATGGTTTGGCATGATATGCTGAGTCTCTTGTGCCTTGTTGATGTTGAGTTTGACGATCAATTTCATGCCACATTTTGCTGTTTTATAGAGCCTCCATAGATCTGTTTGCTTCTTTTCTTTGCTATTGCAATGTTAGTTTTATTCATGTCAGAATAAAGCAGCAAAACCTTTTTTGCAGGTACAAAAGCCAGGCACAGAGGGCCAGTATACAGCAACACATTAATGGCTTTCAGCTAGGCTTGTGCCTTTGAAGAAGGCAGAATGCAAGAGCTGGTTTAGAAGGTTGGGTGGTAGTCCATGCTGATTGCTATCTGCCAGCCAATTTACACATACAATAAGTCAAAGGGTTGAACATACACACAAGGGTTTTTTTTAAATTAAAAATCATCCTCTTGGCTACTTTCTGTGTAGATTAAATGGCATGTACTGTAGGTGACAGTGGGGACTACCACTTCACCTATTCTTGTGGCCACATAATGAAAAACAAGGGTGTAAGGGTCTTGTTCCAAGTTCTCCTTGTTCTCTATGGCAATATTTCATCTATGACCCTCCTGGAACATTCCGATAGAACATTTCATTTGGAACTGTTTTGTAAAAAAAGTCAGAATAAAAAGCATTTCTGGTCTTGCACATACTCTAAAACAGACTAATAAACTCCAGAGTGATTTATAATTTTATAGAGAAGATAGGAATAGGAAGTAATCAATTTTGAAACTCTGGCATGGAACTATATCCTTGGATGTTAAAATACTGTTATAATTTTTTATTTAGTTTAAGTATTTCTGAGTAAGATGCACTTCATTGCAGACACTGCAGAAGCTAATGATATATGACAGCTCTTCACCTAAGTTAGAAATTTACAGGCAATAATATCGAAGCTCTTATTAAACTTGTAAATAATGTTGAAATAAAAATGCATTGATTCAAATTTTGCAATATAACACACATAATTAACATATGACTTAATTCATCATATAAATCAAGTATAGCATGCAAATCATAAACAACAATTTAGACATAATTTAGTAAAAGGAGTATAGCAGAAGCACAGAGACCACTTTTCATTGTTAAAATACAATCTACCGCAAAGTTAACAAATAGATATAAGAGCATGCTATGTTATATTTTTATGAGTACACACGCATACAGACATATATTCAATTCCTATGATTATACATATCTTTTCCATTAGAGAAAAACACTAAATGGTACGTTTTCTTAGGTCAAAGCAAATGAATCTTGAGATCTTAATTAAAGTAAGTTCATATGCAGGGCTCAGTGTCAAGTATTGGCATTGCAGTGATGGATTTCACAAAAAAGATAAAATGATGCTTTAAAATAGTATGCTGTATTAAAACCTGCTTTAAACTTTTTCTGAAAAAAGGAAAGATGTTAAAAAGATAAAACTATGGATTTTTTTAAAAAAGAAGTGATATTGATAGCTTTAATTAATAATAGCACTTAAATCCAATTTTTCAAATTAAAATATAACTACAAGGAAGAATATTATGTTAATTCAGTATTCATCTGATTTCACTGAGATTTTAGAAATTCAAGTCAGTAATTGCTATGGTGATGTACTGAGCCAATTAACAGGTTAGAACAGTGCTTTCCAAAGTGCCGCTGTTGGCGACACACCAACGGCGGCAGCGCGTGGGCGTGCACGGCGGCAGCGCGGGGGGGTGCACGGCAGTGGTGTGCATGGTGGTGGCCTCTGCTAAAACGCGGAAGCGCTGATGGTGCGCCACTGTCGCCCCACCACTGTGCACGCCCCCACTGCTGCTTCCGGGTTGTGTTGCGGCACACCAAACTGTGTGTTGCGACACACTAAAGTGTCGCAACACACAATTTGGAAAGCTATGGGTTAGAATGTTATGCTTAAGAAAGAATTAATGCTGGAAAGTGTGTAAGAACCATAAAATGAAATACAGATTTTGAGTGCCTATGTGCCCATTCAACAGTATGATAAAAAATTCTAATTATTAATCATTATTCTATTCCTGTTATATGTATTTCTGTTGATTATATTATTTGTCATTATATGACAATGACATAAAATAATAGGATATAAAATTGCATTCTGATCTTTATTTCAAAAATTTGGGTAATCTCTTTTGACTGACTGTGAGTCATCAAATTTTGCATTGGTAGCAAAACACGGAGTCCTTTGAATCTTCACTGCCACCACTATAATCAACTGAATAATGACTTTTACATTAAACAATTATCCAAATTATCAAGCAGAGAGATAAAATCAAAACAAATCTAATATTTATTTTGAGAAAAATCAAAACAAATTTAATACTATGTGATAAAAAATTAACAAATAAAATTATGCACCATAGAAACATAGGATACACCTATCACCTCAGGGCACAATCCAGAGGTGAGTGACTATCACCAGTTTTTCCCATCAAATTTCATTCTCCCATCCCTAACAAGAACTCCCAAACTTGAATTTGGGGTTTGACAGGAGATTTTCTGCTAAAATTACTGGATACAGGCAGAGAGTTTTCAGCTTAATAGAAATTCATCAGAAACCTATATATTGAAGAAATTACTGACGTACGCCACAAAACTTTAGAAATATGTGTCTCTGGATTGTGCCATCACCCTACAATTGCACAGGACATTTTTAAGCTCTTCAGATGGATAAATTCTTCAGCCGAAGTATGCAAGTTACATGTCCTTTACGCAGGGAAACATTTACTTGTTATCTTTACTTCAGCTCATATTAGCAGATAATCAGGGGCAAACAGCCATGCAGAACAAGCTCTCCGTGTACTTACCGAGGGGTGCAAAAGAGCGGACAGGGCTTGTATCCCTGCTACTTTCACGACTGGCTTCCCGACTGCACCCCTGACTCACACTAGGCCGAGGAATACGACTACCTCGAGCTAGTATGATTCAGGGGACAGACCAACAGCAGCACAAAAAGGGAAAGACACAGAAAGAGTTCACATTTTAATGGAATCCCAAGTGTTTTCATTTTACACAATACCGAGCATTTCTAAAGCAATGTTTGTTATCTCTATTTGTTATTTAAAATATACCTATTTCTTCTTACACTGAATTAAAGGAGACACAGATATTCCCAAAAGAACTTCTTGACTTGGTAAACTAGTGATAATTTAGTGAAGTATGAATCAACATGAAAAACATGACTACCTTCAGAGAAAATAAGTGGTATTACTATACCTATATACTTGTTCACCCATTTAGATAAAATAGTATATATTAATGTGGTTTCATAATTACTTTCAAAATGCTTTTCATGGATACTGAGAATTGTTTTTTTTTTAAATGATAAACTTGTGCTTGCAAACATGTTCCGTCACATGGTTATTTATATCAAGTACAGGGACTGCACAAAGAATGGACATTGGACATTTATGTTTTCTTCTCCTAATGCAATACTAATCTCAGAAACTGACATGGCAGAATCAATAGTATTTTAGTCACGTGTTCATTGAATGTGTGCTCAAGGGATATACAACCCCTTCCATTCTAGGACTGTACTTTATTAGCTGCAAGGGCCATGGTGTGTGTGTGTGAGAGAGGGAGGGAGGGAGGGAGGGAGGGAGGGAGGTGGCACAATGATCTTACCAGAGAGGATGGGGCTGAAATTATTAGCCTAAATTTCCGGGAAATGACAGACATTTGCAGTACCAGAGGCTTAACAGACCTATTTTAGGATTTAGTGTGAGGAATTCTGCTGCTGAAAATTACTATTTTGGTGGCATAATATCACAAGGCTTCTGTGAGAACAGGCATGGCTTGTCTCTGCTGTACTCAGTTGTTATGTGAGAGACAGAATAGTGTAACCTCTGCCAGCTATAATTAATGGGCAAATCTTACCAACTGACAATCTTGAAGGACTGGCTTCTCTGCTGCATCCTTGGCTTCGAGGAATCTTGCTCCGTTTTTGTGCTGTTGCAGGGCTGACTAATACTCTCTGAACACCTGTATTCATAGTTGAGAGTGTAGTTGTAGTCAAAACTCTTCCAGGAGAACCAGAACGGCTTCCAGCTGAAGGCAAACAAAACATGTGTTACAATGCTATTATGTAGAACAGGTTTGAATTGTCTGGAAGAACTTGAAGAAACTGTTTATAATCTAGAAAAGTATACTGTCTTACAGCTAGTCAGCAGGTATTATAAATTCATGCCCAGAAATATGTTTAATATTTGTACCTATTTAACACAAAATTAAGTGGGATTGATTCTAATTTTTTTTGTAGTTTAGTACCTAAAATTATTAGGCTACTGTTATCAGTGTAAGGATCATTACCAGCTACTATTTTCAGGACTCTGATATACCAGAAACTTTGGAGTCCTTGGTGCTCTCTGAGCTTTGTTGTTTTCTTGCAGACGCTTCATTGCCAGGCTAGGCAACATCTTCAGTGTGAAAAGGGAGTGGGACTTGCTCTCTGTTTATATACCATGGCTTGTCCTGCTTGTCTTGGTGGAGGTGTTGTCCTCTCCTTAGGAAACTTCATTGCATAATAGTCCTAACATCATTTACATTAGATAGGAATGACTTGTTTGGTGCCATTAGGTTCCTCACATTCCACTTTCAAATACAGTTTTTAGTACTATTCAATTACTCCTGAAACTGGTGAAATTGGTGAGTAGCCTCCAAACTCCTGTGAGGTGATGTAGCTTAGCAAGGAAACATGTATGCTCAGAAAAACTAATGCTTGAATTATACATAAACATTCATGTACTAAGTTTACTTTTACCATAGTTATTGATTAGAACTCTGCAGTAATCAATAATTTCACAGAAATCTACTATAATATAGGCAACGTATTTTGAATTTTAGATACTTAAACCTCTGTATAAGGAGTAGGAAAATTGTAGCCTTCCAATGTTGTGAAACAAAATCTCCTAGGTGCATTAGCCTTTGTCCTTTCAGCTTTAGTGATAAAAATTAAATAAAAGCAAATTCATGACTGTAATTTAAAAGCAACTTTTAAGTCCCTTGCAAGGGAGATGGGCGGGGAATAAATTGAAATAATAAATAAATAATAAATAAAAATAAATAAACTTGATAGAAAATTTAAAAAAGAAGTCTAAGAATAAGCTTGAGTTCATGGGAATGTGCTTCTAGCTAGGGATGTGTGAACAATTTGAAGGAGTGTGTAACTGTTATAATGTTGCAAGGGAAGCATCAATCCTGAACACGTATCTTCCCAAAGATTCACCATGACTTGGGTGGGCTTTGTGGCAGAACACCTTCCCAGATCATCTGACCATGCATGTGAATGCAGGCCAGGACGCATAGACAGGCCTAGCAGCAAGCAAGCATTCTGATAAAAAAACAGCAAATGCCCCTTTTTTATCAGCCTAGTTACAAGTTCCTGTGAAAAGCTTTTAAAATATCATCTTGAGGAATGTATGCACAATATGATCAAGACCCCACCAATCTGAAGACAGTCCAAATTATTTATATATATTTAAACAATTTCATTGTATATCATAGCAGTAAGAAGTGACTGGAATAAACCCCATGGAAGATGATGAGGCAAGACAATGCTCCATGCAAATGTTATGTAATCATTATTTATACAATGGCATAATATGCTAATAGAATAGAACAGCAATTCCCAAACTGTACACATTTTTATGCTTATATGTGATAGGAAGTTAAACATAAGGCTCTAAGATACTATGCTGCTAAGAAAGCAGTGATCAGAAAGTAATTTTGGATCTACTGGTAAATCTTTGGGATTTTGTAGTAGATCAACAAAAATTGTAAAATATCAACATAACCAACTTATTTCTCCAAATTATTCTCCTCCATTTTAAAAAAGTCTGAATAAATTAGAAATATTTTCTGCACCAGGGTTCATTTGGTGGTCCTGAAGGTCCTCGTATAGAACAAATCAGATCCAGCAAGACAGATATATCCTAACCCTGAACTAAGACAACAGCATTTCTACATCTCCGAAAGGAGACAAAACCAGCACAAATAATCAGCACTATTGTCTCACTAAAGGAGTATAACCCTTACGGGTTAGAAAACTTTTTTGATTTTGCTAATCTTAGTTTCAGAAACAGGAATACATTTCAGTTTTCAGAAGTTTGGGAAATACTGAATATATGCTCTCTCTTTTTATACAGGAGTCTATTCAGCAGAAAAAAAGATAGATATCAAAACAAATATATGAATATACACTTTCTATACATTTTAAACAATACATTAAAAACAGATCCTATTCATGGTTCCCTAGGAGTAACATTCACTAACTCAGTGTATGACTTCTGAATACACAGGAAAATGAGGGTAGTAAAAAGCAACTGAAAATTGGTCAAAACCGATTTCTTCTTTTTAAATGCACATATAAAATCTTTTATCAAGGCTGCAACTGTGCACTAACGGTATACTTTTAAAAAATTACCTTTTTAACAATACTGCTTATTTCAAATGGTTTATAAAGCTATAAATATTCATACTGCGAGAACCCCATGCAGACCATCTAATTAATTGAATATTCGCACATAAAGCATGTTTGATTACAGTTTGGGACAATACTTGTTATCCTTGATTGGAATAATTTCAAAAACTTGTAGAATCACTCATGTGTCCCTAATCCCTCCTTTTGAGACTGCTTAGCTGTTCTCAATATGGTTTTGATCCTTCATGTATAATCACTATTCTTGGACATGCAACATACTACTATGTATATACAGTGTTTCATTTCATATTCAGAGTGTTTCTGCTGAATAGGGTCCTGTAATGGATGGTCAAACAACAATGCACACACAAAATCTAAAAAGCCTTACCACCAGACTGTGGATTAGCAGACTGTGATCCTGAACAAGTGTAAAGGCAGGAATAGGGCAAGGGTTTAAAATCCATGAAGAGGGAGGGAGCAGAGCAGGTTAATAATGAATGGTGAACGGAAATAAAAAAGCTTTAGTCAGTTCACATAAAAAAGCGGGAAATGCCACAAGAGGGTCAGGGCTAAGAGCAGTGCATTTAAGTAGCCTCCACCAAGCTCAGGTGCTCGTGTACCACACAAACAGAAGCTGTAAAATTACAGTTCTTCAGTTCTTGGACAAAGAACTGTAGAGTAATGAATTTCATTGAAATGTCACATCAAACTCTGTCAAAAGCCCCAAAGAAAGTGTAAGTGCATGGTTTAATAGGTGCAGAAAAATAGTATTATATTTTTCATTCTACAGAATCCAATGAAAGAAAATGAAAGTGCTGGTAGGGAAGGCGGGATAACATACAAGAAGTCCATGTCTGACATTCATGCAGAAGTTGAAAGAAATAACTAAAGACGGCTGTCCCATTCTTTTAACATCTACCTGCTCCTGGTTTTTGCTTTTTATTTGAATGATTCTGCATTTGTAAATATAATGAGAGAAAAAAACTAATTATACTTCCATATTGTTGGTTTTCCTGTACTCTTAACGAAAACTGCTGTATAAAACTATGTATATGCAGACTAATCCCATCATTATTGGTGTCACCCACAAGGCTCCAACCACTCACCGAAGTAAATATTCTGGCATTAATAAATTATAGATGAGTTGTCCCAGAGTAAATGCAAATATGCAAAGGGTGTGGTGGGATGGGTAAAGATTTGCTGGTCTCAGGAACACTTAGTTGATTATCTCTACTGAGATCATCTCTACTATGTTGAGTAAAGAACATGTTCGATTTCGGAGACAATTTAGGAAGAATCCACCCACCTGGGCAGAAGCAATCAATTACCCAAAGAGGTAATGTTCTTTTCACTGGAAGGATAGCCATCTGTGGAGATGTTTTAATTTGGATTTCTGCACTGAACAAGAAGTAAAACTCAATGCTGAAAGTATCTACCCAGTCCTATCCGTTCCTTGATAAGGGCAGCTAAAGCCTTTGAACCCGCTGTTCCACGTAAACTCAGCATAAGCTTCGTTCTTGCAAATTTCAACCCAAGCCCAAATGTTTGGAATGCTTCCAATCAGGAAAAGTTTCAGGGATATTTATAGAAAAATAGCTGCTGGGACTGCATATACATTTTCATACAGTGGCTATAGTACAGAAACACCCATTTAACATTTTTCATCTTAATTTTCATCAAATTAATTATCTTAAAATAAGAAATAATGGAAAGCTTTTGTATCTGAACTGTTTTAACATCAAAATAATGTCATTTTAGCCTATGCAGGCTTCGCTCTGAGGCTTTTAATGTTATTCAACAGTTTAAAATATTCACAGTATAATATTAATCAATTAAAGGAAAAATTTGAAAAAAACATGCTTATAACAAAATACATGAAAACCAGCTACAAAAAGGATAAAAAATAAAATAAATAAGTAAATGGCAACAATCACAATTCAAATGCTCCTCTAAGTACAGGTACTCATTTAGCGACTGCCTCATTTAGCGACCGTTCGCAGTTACGACGGTGATGAAAAAGTAACTGCGATCAATCCTTGCATTTACTATCTTTGCAGGTCTGTAAAGCAAAGGAAAGCTGAAGTAAGATCATAAGCACAGTTGCAGTTTCACTTAGCAACCACTTTGCTTAGCAACCAAGTTGCCAGTCCCAATTGTGGTCGCTAAATGAGGACTACCTGGTATTTCTTTTGAGCAGTTTATGAAAAATTAATAAAGTTGGGGCTGACTGTATCTCATGAAGAAGGATAATCCACATAGCAGGTATAAGAAAAGGAAAGTATCACTTGCAACCCTCTATCCCCTTTACCTTGCAAAGTACAGTACTGTAGGTGACCATTAAAACATTTCCCTTAAATTGGGTGTTTACGTGTTTTGTTTTTGGTTCCTTTGTTTCATGCTTTTAACGAAAGGTTGCTAGTGCAAGTTGGGCAGCCATATAAATAACCCAAATAAGTAAATAAATTCATGCGGGGGGCGTTGGGCGTTGATTGCATAAATCAGTCCTGGAGCTAGTTCAGAGTCAAGCCATGTAGGGCTTTAAAGTCAAAATCAGCACGTAATCTATTCATGTTGGTGTGAACCAGCTAGCAACTGAACTGCTGCCTTTAAGACTAGGTGAAGCTTCCAGGTGATTTTCAAAGGAAGTCCCATGCAGAGTGCGCAGCAATAGTCCAAGCCAGAGCTTTCCAAACTGTATGTCGCGACACAAAAGTGTGTCGCCACACACAGTCTGGTGTGTCGCCACACAACCCGGAAGCGCTGATAATCATCAGCGCTTCCGGGTTTTCCTGCGGCGACACACCAACTGCAGCACGCAAAACCCAAAAGCGGCACCAGCGCTTCCGGGTTTTTGCGCGCTGCCGCAAGGACGGCACTTCCGGGTTTTCCCGCGGCGACACACCAACGCCGGTTGGTGTGTCGCCGTGGGAAAAACTTTGGAAAGCCCTGGTTCAAGCAATTGGTGCTGCAATATCCCCGTGTTCCAAGTATAGCTGAACTGGTACAGCAAATCTGGGCAAAGACCCACCAGCCACAGCTTCCACCTGCCCATCTAGCAGTAACCATGAGTCTACAAGGACTCCCAGTCTTGTATCTGCTCCTTCAGGGATAGTGCTGTCTCATCAAGAGACAATAGAAGAGACATTAGAAATCCATGATGGACAAACAATAACTCTCTCTTATATGGGTTCAACTTCAGCCTGTTTTGTCTCACTCGGACCCTCACAACCTCTAGATCCTGGGTCAAAACCTTGACAACATCTCCTCTGCATCCTGGGATAGTGATGCACAGCCAATATAATCAGCATATTGGTGATACTGGACCTCAAACTGATGGTTGATCTCCCCTAGCAGTTTCATATAGATATTAAAAAGTAGGGGAGAGAGGACAGCACTGTGACATTCCACCAAGCTGATCTCTCCCACAGCCAGTGACTGGAACTGCCCACTGGAGAAGGAGCAGAACCCCTATAAAACAGTGCCTCCAGCCCCCAATCCCTGCAGGCTATTCAGAAGAACACCATGGTTGATGGTATTGAAGGCTTCTGAGAAGTACAAAAGAACCAGAAGGAACACACTTCCTCCATCCAGATCACAACAAAGGTCATCTGCGAGAGCAACCAATGCTGTCTCAGTCCCAAGCCCAAGCCTGAATCTTGACTGAAAAGAACTGAGATAATCTGCTTCCTCTAGATGCTCTATAGCCAAACACTAACCAGGATCTCCATAGTCTTCCCCCAAAAGGGAAGGCCGGAGACTAGGCAATAGTTATCAAATACAAATGGATCCAAGAAGGGTCTCTTTAGGAGAAAGTGTACCATAGCCTCTTTCAAGACTGTTTGCATTGCCCTCTCCCGGATTACCTCCTGCATCCAGTATGTTACATCACCTCTGGACCCCCTAAGGAGCCATGAGGGGCAAAGATCAACCCCACGTGGTCAGAGACAACAAAACAGCACCATACCCATTTTATAGGTGAAAAGCAGACCCATATAATGTGGCCATATATTGTCCTGGCCATCACAAAGGATTCCACCCATTAAAAGTCAAGATTCTGATGAATCTAAGCAAATGTATTGGCAAGGTGTAATGCAAACTGGCAGTGCTGACTGGCCACAGTTGCCAGATTTACCTACTGCCCTTCCCTAAAGGGAGCTAGGTACTCTAAACAAGGCTAGTCAGTAGCCTAATGTGTTAGAGTTCTTGTGTTGCCCTGGCGAATTATTCCCGTACAAAGCAAAAGCATTCTCATGGTGACGTGAATGCCAGGTGGCTGGATAACAGAGAAGCCTTGGCTTTGTTTACATCTTCATTAGATATGAAGCTAGAAGGTACCATTGTTATGGCTAGCAATGGATCTTCCCATGAAAGTGAAGCCTCCTGATATCCTTCTGTGGGAAGCCTTGCTCAAACCCCCCTGAGCAAGGAGGGGGGGAACTCAGTGCGTAGATGCAGCACTGCCAACCAATGCTGTGTGCTTTGAGGCCTAGTGTGTGTAACAGCTAACATCCAGCCAATCAGAATGCTAGAAGAACTGAATATACAACCATGCAAAATGGTGTTCTATGCCTTCTTGATTTCTAGTGTCTCTTAGCCATGTAGTTCTTCACGTGTTCACTTCCTGTGGACTGGGCAGAGTGAGCTATGCCTGGCTTTGGGTATAGGCCGTGGCAGGAGCTCTGGCCCTGGGATCAATACACGGAACTCTGCTTATAAGTTCTAGTTTTTGTTTTTCCTTTTACAATGATGTATCCTGTATATTCATCTTTTTCATTGTTGCGATAATGTACTGTATCTGCATTATTGCCCTATGCTAAACAGTAAACACTGTTAGCCCTAACAAGCTGCATTCTTGTCTGTTTATTCTTAAGCCTCGGTTTTTCCCTTTAAGCCAGCATATACCCCATCATAATGATGCAATAATAGAGAAGTAATGACGTTTCACCTCCCTTACTGTTATGGTGTAAGCCTGAACTTGAACTTATTCAGTCAGATTCACTTTTTGTGTTTTGCTGCTTCATCTCCTGAAGGTCCTTAGTAAGGGAGAAATCTACAATCAACCAACAGAGAGAGGCTGCTGGAGCAATTGTATCAAGTACCCAGGTTGCTGCTTATTGCTAAGCACAAAACAGCCTTCAATATTTCTGGGAAAACCCGCAGCAACTGCAGGAAATCATCCAAATATAGCTATGAGACATCTGGGGTGACCATCTGAAACAGTCTGTTTGCTCTACAGAGGTCCTGGGTTGCATCCAATCTCAACAGTACTAGAAAGTGATCTGATGAAGTGAAAGGCTGGTAGAAATGCACTCCATATCCTGATCATAAACCATCTGCTCTGAGACAAGCATAAGGTCTCACATGGGTCCACTTACAAGTACTGAGTCTGATATTACCTGCAACAATCCCACAGTCTGCAAGGAGGCCATGAATTATTGAGCTTTACTAGAGATGACCCTGACAGAATGGAGATTAAAATCACCCAACACCAGAAGACAAGGGGACTCCAAGCCCATCCTCAAGGGAAGAATCCTGTCGGGCAGCAATGTAGTCAGTATACCACTGGCTTACCCAGCTTGTCTCTGCAGCCCAACATACAGGCATTCACACCTGGCTATCTCTGGGATAGAATCCTTGGCCACAGGTAAGGTGTTATTAATACATAAATATTATAACATACCATTGCATTATGCTAGACTCTCACCTTGTCTCTTCATTAGAATTAGAATTAGGTCATCTGAAAACACACACCCGCACCCAAATATATATATATATATGAATTTTGCTCATTATACAAATGCAAATCAGGAATTGTCATTTTACATATAAGGAACAAGGAGCAATAATCAGTTACAGCTACTTGACAAAGATACATGTGCTTGCAAAATATATTTGATACATATATTTGAAATGTAAATTTAGACACCTAAAGATGACGTAACCCATAAAATCTCTTATAGACATAGAAGCAATGATATGCACAGTGAGCTTTAGACTAGACGCAGCATTTAAAACCCACTGCCACTTAAGTGATTCTATTTGTTAAGGCATTCAATTTCAGTGTTAAAACATAGAACTCTGCAGGAAAAAAACCAGAACATTTATCCCTACTACAATTATTTCCTTATATGTATAGGATACATTTTTGCAACAGTTATTGCTACAGTTTCACTGCATCCAGTAAACATATACATCCACTGCATATCTTTTAGAATACTCAACATTGTCCATGATATAGTAAACACTGTAACCCAGGCAGAAGTGGTAAGTTAGACATTAAAAATGGAGATCATTTTCATGTGTCTTTTAAGGGATATTTGTCTGTGCGTGTAAATGTATTAATTAATTAATATGCAATATTCTATGAATACAGATTGAAGATATTCATTCTGTATTTTATAAAGGAACATTCTTTTTCAACAATGCCTCTATTTCCTTCAGATATACATCCATCAAAAGCTGTAAGGAGGTATTTTCAGAGAGGCTGGAAAAATTAATATAGAACCCATTCTCTTTAGAGTTGACAGCAATGTGGCTTTCTTCTCAAGGTTTAGCCCCAAATGCCAAAGGTGAATAAGGAAAGGAAAATGTTTTGACAACCAAAAGAAAATGTAAGCCAATATCTTATTGAAGTAAGATTCATAACACTTTCTGTACCCTGATAAACTAATAGAACTGTCAGCATTTTTGCAGAATATTTGATAATTAATTGAAAATAAAAAGTAAATGGCCATATTAAATGTAATCAAATGTTATGAAAATAGTAAAATAACTTTTTAAATTAAGAAAAAAAAAGAAGAAGAAAATTTGATATTCTTATTGAGGTAAATTACTGCCTAACAATGGAACAAACTTTTTTTTTTATACTTAAGGTTCTAATGCTTTATTAATTTTGGCATAATGCTCTCAATTCTATATAGTATAGCAACAATATATTTGGATGGAACTTAAATTATTGAATTGTAACATTTGAATTGTAATTAATTAAAATGTTTTCAAGCATTGAAATATTATCATACCTACTATCTTTTTGTTCTCTTATTTTCTGTTTCAACCTCAAGTGACTACAGGATTTCCCAGTGCAGAGAGGTCCGTTTGAAAAAACTCTACACTCAAAGGATTAATTTCCCTGGGTTCTAGCTTTTTTAAACAGCAACTTTTCTTTTTCTATTCATATCTTGTTCAAACTAACACCACACAAAGTATAAAAGACTCCAAAAGCATGCAGACTACTGACCCGAAACACTGAAACACTGAAAAAAAAATACCTTCATTTTTGTCTGGCGATGATGAACCTATGGCACAGAACAACAACTCAGTATGTAGTGTTTCTTAAAAAATATTTTGACCATATCCTTTGGTCAATGAATGTACACTAGATATATGGCTCTTAAATGTTGTAAGAGAAACAAGCAATACATACGTTGAGACTGAGATACAACTTTTGTTCGGCTCCGGCCTCTGGAATCTGTCTTTGCATTTCCCATTCCAATAGAGGGTGTTGAAAGCTTGGTTCGCACACGTCCTATAAAATAAAGAAAAAAGAAAGAAATTAAATTCTTATGTGCAGAAGTAATTCAGTGAACTGGGAGAGAAACAGTGCCACAGTGCAGCTGAAGTAATGAACCAGCTTCATTACTTCTCAGCTCTTACCCTTAGCAAATTTTAGTTGCAATAACTTAATGGGTAACTGAAATAGCAATTTTCTTCTTTTTTCTTGCTTTAATATAATACTGCATTTCCCACTGAAAGAATACAGCCAGTATCTCTTAAGGATCTGAACATCTAATGTAATATTCTATCATAATATTTTCAATGCAAATATGTGCGACATTACTTATATGTAGGTATGGGATATTTTCTATTTTAAAATGGTGTATACATTACTGATAAATATGTGCCATACCAAAACTGAATTGTATACTGTCTCTCATACTCAAGTTGGAGATGTATGTGTGTGTGTGTGTGTGTGTGTATTAAAAACATTCTGAAACTATTCAGAAGATTCCATTTTAATGAAGAGTAGCAGGATAGATTAAAAATAGTTTAAAGAGCCAACATTTTCTTTTTCAGTTCCAAAAACTGAATTGCTCAAGTGTTTAAGACTTCATAGTGTTAAGTTTGGTTGTATATCAAAAATAAAAAAAGCAAGAAGAGCAAGTACACCAAAGATTTTTAAACAGCTACCAAATCATTTAGGCCTCCTAGAAAAATATACTATTCACTCAGGCACAGAAGAAAATCTTCAGTCTTTGAGACGAGAGCCAGTATTCATTCAATTCTTGATGATGTTATCAAACTAAGTTTCTTATACCCAATCCATTTGGTCTATAACCAACACAATCACATCCATGCAATGACAGTATTTCTGTCATTCACTGTAATGTGTGTAAATGCACAGTTTGACCTGTAAACAGAAGGAATCCAGAGTGCCACCATTTAAAGATGTTAAATAATCAAAACAATCATTATTTTATTACTTCAATAAAAATAAATCCACTCTGTAAGTCTTTTAATTATTGTTCAGAATGAACTTGGTAAACAGTCAATTGAATGATTCAGTATTGTCAAATGACCATGTATTAGATAAACATTCAATTATTGTCATAATTTCAAAAAGTATGCCACTATATAACTTTTTTAAAAGAAAAGCAGATATGAAAGCAACGTGTCCTCTATCTCTGAAGAAGTTAGAGCCAACCTTAGAAAAAGCATCACTTTTCTACTGATAATCTGCCACAATTGTAGCATCTTAAAATAGGAATACATATAAATGAATAAGGGCATTATTTGACCGTGATCATGGACCTGGGTTCAAAGCTCATTAGGTGACAGAGTCAATTAGAAAAAAAAATATCCTAAATTATGTAACAGGCTTGTTGTGAGATTAACATATGAAAGAATTATGTAAGCTGTTTCAAGTAAATTAGGATAAAGTATAATTTTAAATCAAATTAAATAATGGATTTGGATTTTGTGAAATTTTAATGTATTTTTTCAATCAATAAGTACTAACCAGCAAAATCATTTTATTCATAAAGAATTTTAGTCTGCATTTCATTAAACAGTAATCCAAAATTGGGTATCCCAAATTAGAAAGTATCAAACCTGTTGATCATCATTTTGTTTTTCTCATGTTAGTGCTTTAAAAATATTTTGTCATTTGACAATATTTGACATAAACCTGAGACATTGAATGCTGACATCTAGTTAGATAACTCTGATGCCAAAATAAATTTCAAAGACTGAGTAAATAGCAGCACCTGTTTCCAAAAGCATGAGAATGTCCAGCATGTTAAAATTTCCACTAAAAAATTTCAATAGCAAAGCAAATGAAAAGGTTTACACATTCAAAATATAATGGATATTGATACATTTTATTGCCAATCTGCACTTGAAAGAAAAAAAGACATAAATACTGCAGCAACAAAGCGTTATTAGCTAAGCAAACAAATAAATAACCCTGAAGATCACGTAATGAACTATACGCTCTGCACACGGTATAGCTTATGATGATGAAAATATTAAGATAAATGCATTTGCTCTTTTATTCTCTTACCATCTTCAGAAGCTGTTCCTAAATGAGAAAAAATATTTAAACAATGATATTCCAAATAAAAGCTCTTTTTGTATTTCATAAACAGTAACTGTTTGGCTTCCAAAATGCATATAAAAATATTTAGGAATACTACTACTCCACACTTGAAATAATTCCTCAGATCCTATCAACTTTCCTGTGACATAATAAATTTGGTACTATAGTTATCTGTTATGATGGAAACTACTTTATGCTACAGCTGTACCACAGATCAGGGATAATGCATGAAAACTCAAGGGTACCATTAACTATATTCACATGACAAAATCAAAATTTTTCTTCAAAACTAGGTCTATATTGTTGGGAAGAAATGGAAGCCTTGGACATAAAAAAATGGCCCATTATTTCCAGATAAATTGTGTGGTATTCATTCTCAATAAAAGTAACTACAAAGATAAGGGAAGAAAATGGTGTCTTTGATATCCTAATGGACCCAGTGAATGCACTCTGTTATCAAAATCAAATGACTGATAGTTCAATCTTGGAAATAGTGCTATTTACTAACACTGGATAAAATGGCTGGATCTCACTACTGGACAGACACTTTCTCCACATAACACAAGAATGAATAAATGAATCTGGAATACAGCAGTTATGATATAATATCCAGCAGGTCCTTAAAAGCTAACACATTTATTCTGGACAACATTTTTATGAACTATATTTACTTTATTTTTTGTATTTTTGGTGTGTTTTTAACTTTGTAAGCCGCTCAGAGCCAGCGTATTCTCCTCTCCATTTAGATTCCAAAAATTTTACCAGCCATAGGATATGTACATGCATATGCTCAAACCAGTGCACATAATTGCATGATGGCTGCTAACATGTTTAAGCAGTTTTAACTGGGAGCCGTAGGTGAGAATTGATGCTTTTATCTGTTTTGTTGCATACCAGCCATTTCTATATTGGTATGCAATTATTTATTTTTTATACAAATTACTGATGAAATGGTATAATGTCTCTTCATAACCTGTGTAATTGTGGGGCTATGCAGTGCTTTGAATTTGATTTGGAAGAGGTACCTGGAATGTGCAGTCTGCAGATGCAGCACTTATCTGTGACTCATTAAAATAGCCCCTTTATTTTCTAGGATCCCGCAATGATATACTGCTGTTTACATTTGGTATAAAGATGGTATTTGTTTGTATTTTACCATGTTTTTATGTAATATAGATGGATTTCCAAAAGGTAAGGCTCCTTCCTTTGTAATCAATCCAAGAATATCTGTGTCACATCTGTTTTATGAATTCCCACTGTTGATAGATACTACCTGCATGTTTTCTTCTTTTTCCTTAACTTCACTGCTCACAATCTCAACCCACACCAATGATGCAAAAACGTTTATGACATTGAATACTGTAAAGAGAACCTTTAGTTTAGTTCTGAACCAATGGGAATTTTCCCCCCGTCTCTTCGCTAGAAATTTCCTCATAACTGGTTCATTCCTCTGAGGATAAATCAGGGACTATTTTGTCCACTTAGATGGATTTCATCCAGATCTACTCATAATAGTCCTCCCAGAACTAATATTCCCATATTAGTTTCCTCCCCCTTTTAGCTTATTTTTTTCTCTATAATTTTCATCAGCTACAATGTAGTAGACCATGTCTTTTTTATCTTCCGATCACCATAAGGTTGGGCAGAAATAGGGATGTAGTGCCCCAGTCTCTCACTGCAATTAATTCATCTTGCAAATCCTTCATCTTTCACAAAGTTGCCTCAGGCCAACCATACACACTCTATAATGCCTTAAGAAGGATCCACACAATGCACCCTCAAAAGCTTCCCAGCCTGCAGAAACTCCTAGACCTCTTGAGCAGCTTATAAACTTGGGTTTCTCCTTCACAAGGCATTTACAGTATATACCCCAAAGGATTCTTCAAACATCTGCTTCATTTCTTTTAAGCTATAATTTATTTATTTATTTATTTAATTTATATAACTATATATAATTTATATAATTTATATAATGTTATCCATTGTACCATCCTTATTTTGCCAATTAGAGGAAACTACTGTAAGCTACTTAATCTTACTAGACAAGTATGCCTAGTCTCAGATCCTACCAAATATAGCAAATTTGTCACATTGTAGGATGGAAAGAATCTCCATTATTTTTTTTAATATAGCTCACTTTCTGAACTAACATATGCAGTCATTCACACACCCATGCATGCCTTTCCACTTCAAAGTCTAGCTGGTCATGCTAGGTTTGAATTCCAGAAGAATCGAGGCAGGATATACTTGTTCTATGTGATACTGCAAAGGACTATAGTTTCCATACATTTTTATACAGTCCCACAATGGCAATTTCTCATGCTTTCTGGTATTTTTCTACTAGAGTGCCTCAGCTTCATTCAGTTTACATGAGAATCACATCATATTTTAAGAACTATATTTTGTAGTACCTTCTTTAAGCTTTTTATTCTGATACTTTTCCTCATGCTGTGTAACCTGAAATTTATTTATTATTTATTTATTAAAGAGATTTATATGGCTGCCCAACTCACGGTGACTCCGGGCAGCTTACAAAAATAAACCTCCAAATACAAAACCCACTACTCCCCCACCCACCCCCGGCAGCAACAAAACGTTCAAACAAACTAATTGATGGGCTCCACATCAACCTAGGATCCCCAGGCCCGCTGGCAAAACCATGTCTTCAGGGCCTTTTGGAAGAGTATTAAGATGGGGGCCAATCTTATCTCTGCGGGGATGATGTTTCACAGGGAGGGAGCCACCACGGAAAAGGCTCTACTTCTTCTTCTCGGTCCCACTAGATGGACCTCATTAATGGTGGGGGACCCATAACATACCCCGCCTCCCTGATCTGGTGGGTCAGGTAGATGTATAACTGGGAAAAGGTGGCCCTTCAAATAACCTGGCCCCAAGCCATGTAGGGCTTTAAAGGTGATAACCAGCACTTTGAATTGGACCTAGAAGCAAATCGACAACCAATGCAGCTCCTGCAAGAGAGGTAACACATGTGCAAATCTGGACTTCCACAAAACCATGCGGGCTGCCACATTTTGAACCAGCTGAAGCTTCTGGATACTTTTCAAGGGCAGCCCCATGTAGAGCGCATTACAGTAGTCAAGACGGGAGGTGACATGGGTATGGGTGACTGTGAGCAGGGCCTGTTGGTCCAGGGAAGGGCATAACTGGCACACAATCCATAGTTGCGCAAAGGCCTTCCTGGCCACGACTGCCACCTGCTCCTCGAGCAGGAGTTGCTAGTCCAAGGGAACCCCCAAATTATGCACCAGGTCCATCTGGGGTAGTGCAACCCCATCCAAGACCAAAGATGGCAATTCTCCATGAACCCAAACACAGAGCAATTCCGTCTTACCAGGATTCAGTTTCAATTCCCATGGCGATGGATGATCTCACCCAGCAGCTTCAGGTAGATGTTACACAGAAGTGGAGAAAGTTCCGAACCCTGCGGAACCCCCCAAAGCAGGGGCCGAGAGCCGGACCTCTCACTCCCTATCAACACTATCAACAGAGGAAGGAAGTGAACCAGGACAACACAGTGCCGTCCACTCCCAACCCCAAAGCTGTTTCAGAAGGATACCATGGTTGATGGCATCGAAGGCCGCTGAAAGGTCAAGCAGAGAGAGGATGGACATACTACCCCCATTCCACTCCCGCCAGAAAATAAAAAAGCATGACCAATGCAATTTCCATCCCATAGCCAGGCCTGAACCATGATTGAAAAGGGTCCAGATAATCCGTTTCATCCAGGAACCTCTGGAACTGCAGCCAACCAACTTCTCAACAACCTTCCCAAAAAAGGGAAGATTGGAGACAGGATGGAAGTTATCCAAAAGGTGGAATCTAGCGATCGCCTCTTAAAAAGAGGGCCGACCACAGCCTCCTTAAAAGGTTGGGGCATCACCCCCTCCCCCAGAGAAATCTTCATGAGCAAACCTTTCTGCCCTGCTTTGGTAATATATGTTAATGACAATATACTGATATTAATTAATGAACTGTGTATAGAATATTAATGTCATTATAGTGCAGATAGATATACAGACACACACATACACAGTGATCTCAGGATTCCATTCCTTGCATCTAATGAAATATAGTCCACAAAAACGTATTTTAAAATAATGTAAACATCTAAAATAACACAAGATCTTAGGTTTTTTTCCTACAAGAGTTAACACATTGAAAATTACATTTGGTAACAGGCCACAAGAAGTATGAACTCTATAAACTGAAGGTTATTAAAAGTGAATTATGTGTGTTGTACACTAACACATAAAATTTAAGGTTATTATATTATGTGCTAGTTTTACAACTTTGGTAATAACCTTTTTTCTTATTTATAGACTTTAAAGAATTTGAGTCATTTGAGGTGAGGACTGGATTGGCTTTTAAATTATCAGGAATCGACTATTACAGAATGAAGTAATATAGTTTATAGTAGGTGAATAGTGCTATCATTTATTTATTTCTTTGTTTAATACCTATGGCTGTCCATAGTAGTTAGAGTTTGACATTGTTGCTTGATCCTTAAATAGGGTATTAAAAATAAGTCCTCAAATCTGTTTTGTTTTTGTAAATGAAAATTCTGAAAATCATCTAGCCCTCACACTGTGAAAGAATTATATTTTATATAAGGAAGTGGCAGTGTCATATACTAGAAATATTCTAGGTTCTCCTATATACAAGTTTCAAGTTTATAATTAAGTTAGAGGGAGACTTAATATCAGTGGGAATCATTTCAAATAATTGACAAGTGAAGAGCCTCTTTGAGAATGGTGAAGAAAAAAACCAGCGAAGAATGTAGAGAAAAATGTTGTGTATCCAAAACCACATAAAAAGGAATTTGTTTGATAAATAACATTGTAAACTAAAATTGGACCACCACATATACTCTTCTGTTGATGTTTAATTTCTGCATTAATTTATAAATTGCTAAATGTATTATTAAAATGCTGATCCAAAATTTGTTCAAAATAGAAATATGAGTAACAGATTGAAAAAAGTGGCAGCTTTTTCAAAAGTGAACATTGTGTGATACACTTATATAGGCTTAAGTTTTATAAAATCAAACATAATGGCTAAAAAGTCTGCTTAAAAATAATAGCAATACTTCCATTTCTGGTCCAGGGAACCTTAAAAAAGAAATGAAACAAACCAAACCAAACCAAACAAAAAATAAAATAAAATAAAATAAAATAAAATAAAATAAAATAAAATAAAATAAAATAAAATAAAATAAAATAAAATAAAATAAAATAAAATAAAATAAAATAAAATAAAATAAAATAATAAAATAAAATAAAATAAAATAAAATAAAATAAAATAAAATAAAATAATAAAATAAAATAAAATAAAATAAAATAAAATAAAATAAAATAAAATAAAATATCCTGTGAGAATTTGGGGCAACTTTATTTGAAAGAACTTGTGTCCACTGATGCTTTTCAAAAGCATAGTTTGATTCTGTTGGGCAGCATAGAATACAGCAAAATAAGGCCTTTGGAGGGGAGGGAAGAGAAGTAAGACAGCAAAACCACACATGAAGAAAACCCTGTAAACATGTATAAACAGATGTTGCTATTCACAAATGAAAACTAAGATGGGTTAGCAATTAGAGAAGGCAAAATATTGCAATTTAAATTGAACTACTTTGTTGCTACTAAGAAAAATGAAGGTATGCCCTTCATTTGACTATTATTTGCTCAAGTATTAAGGGTAGTTTCTGCAAAAATGGGCAGTACTGTATAAGTCATATTAATAGATCTTGTCTAAAGCAACACTGTATTAGAAGTGCACAGTCACATACCCACATATATATCAATACTTTAATGAGAAAATATCACACTAGTTAGAAATCAGGTGAGTGTTATCCACACTAAATTTGTTATCTGTACAGTAGTCACAAAATCAGTTGTTTTAGAAACTGACATACAAAACAGGGTCTTACCATCCATCTTATCAGAAGTATCCTCTTTTTTGGAAGAGCAAGCAAAGAAACAGGAAAACTTAATGTGTTAGACAAACAGTATTGACATGGGCACCATAAAACCTTCATTGAGGCAATTAATGTAATACTCATATATTAATATGAGTAGTTTACAGACGCTTAAATAGTGAATTCATGCATGTACTAAGTTTAGCAAGCAAACAATTCCAAAATTATTAATGGGACATAATATCCTATCAGTACCAATTTTGTTTAAATGAAGAGTTTTATTAATATTTCTGTAATCATAATATCACATAGATGTTTGAACAATTCAGGTTAAAAAAAAGTCAGAGGTATTCTATTTTTGCAGGATGCACATAGAGCTGCATATAGATCATGAGGAAATTGAATTGTATTGTATTCTTGTTATCTTATTTTATCTTTGATATGGTCGTAAGACTAATCAATAAAGTTGTTGCTTGCTTGCTAGATCATGAGGAATAAGAATGTGGAACTGAAAGTAGACTCCAGCAAAAAATCACATTTTTCTTAAAATGTATTTAGTTTTCAAAAAACTCTTATCTACTGTTTTCCCCCCTATTCTGTCAGAAAATTATTAACTTTAATTTTACTTTCTCATAAACAGTGGTAGCTGAGTATGACTCAAAAATCAGCACACATGACTTGTTGAAGGATAGGCAGCTCCATTTTTGCAGCCTCCAGAACACCCCCAAAACTGCATTGCCAATATTTGGCAACAAATCTGCCAATTTTCAGTAGCTCAATTTTTTTTATTTCTCCCATCAAAATAATACAAACAAAGTATGTTAAACATCTAAGAGATAAACATACAACTGCATTTTAATCACCTGACGAATTCCAGAAAATGGTGTGAAAAGGTTCTGTTCAAAGCAGGCACATCACTGGACAGGGTTTATGTGACACTGAGCGGTAGGACACCCCCCCCAGTCCAACCTCCAAGGGAAATAAAGTTGTTCACCTGATTTATAGATTGGATCTAAACCTGGTTAGGCATGCTTTATCTCACCTGAAATCAGTGGGACTTAAGCTACTCATGAATAAATTCATTCCACAGATTTCAATGGAACTAAAATATGTTTATGTTTGGACTCTACTCAAATGAACAATTATTTGAGATCACAGTCCTAAAGAAGAAAGAAAATCTCATCACAATAAAGATACTGGAATAGGAACCCTATGGAATTAAAAAAAAAATTAAGTAGTAAACATGACTGCTTCAATGAACAGCCAAAGTTTGGCTATTACTTTGATTACAACAATATTTATTTAATACAAACAAAATAATCAGTGGATATAAAGTTTGAGGCAATAAAATACATTAAACTGGAATTTTAATGCTAAAGGACAGGAGAAAAAGAGATCCTACATAAAATAAATCTACTTAGGTTGTATGTTGTTCTCTTTCAGTTGTGGAATAATATACTATGTTTACCCACAAGGAAGATGATGGTAAAAACAATCCCCTCCACAAAAGAAAAATAGACAATAAAAAAACAAACATAGACAAAACTTATATGCAACACCTAGCTTTCCAACATTGTCCACTTAGGCTTACTAATTCCACCTGAAACCAATTCTAGCAATCTCTCTCCCAGCCCAATAAATGTTTTTTCAAGGAGATGACATATACATGGATGTACAAATAAATATCTCCTGTGTCACATTCCGCCCCTCTCAAAAAAAGGGCAGGGTGAGGAGGCGAACACACATGCTCCAACCAATTGCCTGTAAAGTAATATTTATAAAATTAATTGATTCCCATCTCTATATAGCCACCATTCACTACTCCCCACACACTCACATCAAAACACCCATTCCATTGTGACTTTCCAGCAGGAACAGCAAAAATGACGTTTAAAAAAAGTCAAGATGGAGATGGCCTGAGTGGAAGGAGCGCGCGCGCTCTCTCTCTCTCTCTCTCTCTCTTAGCAGCTTTTGCCTTAATATGGAAGAGGGGAACACAACTGATTTGAAATTAGTTCTTCAAAAATTATGCCTGCAATAATTATCAACTCTTCCTGTTACTTCGTTATCAGCAAATGTAAGAGGATTCCCTCATCCTAATTCACAGGTATTTGGGGGGAAATTCTGGCCTTCTTATAGGGTAAAGATGATATGCACCTTTTCTTTCAAATGACTATACCAATATAGATTTGAGCATCTGCGCGTTGTGACCCAGACGTATGCACTGATTACTGCTATAATAATTACAATTCTAGATTAAGGGTCATACATTCCACTGATCTCATTTAAAAGTATTTAAAATAATGTCATCAATCCCCACAGTGAGCCATTGCAAATTCTCTTCCAGAAAGTTGAATACATTGCTTCATATCTATCAAATTTCATACTGCTTTCACGTTTATATAAAAAGGGGATTGGTATAACTTTTATACCCCCTTTTCTTGCAAAGAATATGTTTATAATTTTCATTGTACAAGAATTCTACAATGTTACTAATACAAGAATGAGAAAAAATAGTATATGAGTGGCAACGTGGAAGACCTTTGTTATTTCAAGGAGTTAAGTGACATATTTTGATTTTCTCCCTCACACGAAGATTTATTTTGAATTATACTGATGTTAAACTGGCTTGTTTTTATTTATGTTTGGAATGGAGGGGGAGATAGATTACCCCAAGATTGTTAGTTTAAGCATGAGGCCACTCCTCCAACAGCCCCTCCAGGGGCTTGGAATGGGGGGGGGGGGAGATAAGAGATTGTTGTTGTTAGGCACTGTCTTATCTGTAAAGCTTCCCAGGCTCTTGGATGATGTCATAAACAGGTGCTCTAGCCCCCAAGAAGTATCCCAGTCAAGGTCAGGCCACGTAGCTTCTGTACCATGGAAACATGGTCATGGGGTTTGAGGGTCAGACTTCGATAAAAACCTTAGGATTGTCTTTTGAGTTTGGGAACTTCTGTACAGAACTTCTGGAGAAGTCATTATCAGTTGCATTTTCAGTTGAATTTGGGGAAACCACTTGAAGCATTCATTGTGTTGAGCTATTTCAATTGCTTTTGTTCGATTTGTTCATTGCAGCTGAAAGTCTGTAAATTTTGACAATAAACCTGATTTGCAATGGTTGTTGAATAATTTAGATTACAACTGTAAGTTAGCTTGTCCCTGTCGCAAGTTTGATCACCCAACGTACTATTAAAACTACTTCTCTTTGATTGCTACTTCAAATAATTAGGAATGACCCAAAATAGTGAATTCATAATTACATGATTTGAGCAGATAGTGAAAAGTGACTGCAATAGGCTGAGGAGAACTTACCCATTAATTAAGTATTAAAATAACAGATCATACTCAAAACAAATATTACATATTCATACACATTTTCTCAGGAGCTATCCATTAAAATGAAGGATTTCTGCAATCATTTCTGAGAAAGATAACTAATTGCAACTGAGATATTTTACAGTTCTACTCTCTGCTAAAGGAAACAAAAGTTAATAGTACAATGCTATACCTATTTATTCAGAAATAAGTCCTAGCCAGGTTAAACATGTACTGATTTTTAAGAAGAAAGTGTTCTCTGCATTAGAAAGTTCTTTTTAGCTCCAAAACTGTTCAGCTTAACCAAAAAACACTAAGTAATTTGGAAAAAGCAGTGTCAGTATCTTCTTATTTACTATGAATTAGTAAATGTCTTCATTGCTAGGTAAATCTTTATTCACAAAATTAGATATCTCACTGACATCATTGTAAATGAATGGAAAATAGCATTTCAATATACAGGAAGAATTCTGATAAGTTGTTTATTGTATATTGAACATGTTCCCTACCTAGTGAAGCGTATGATCCTGGAGGTAGACCAACTGTTGCTAAGCGACCAGCTCCTGCTGGCTGACCAATAGCGTGACGTGCCTTTGCTCCAGCAGCAGCATTAACATCAATGTCACTGCGAGACCTCTGCAGTGTTCCTGGGCTTGGAGCAGCCTTGCTGCCACTTGACACTGAGAGAAAACAGGAAACTGCATATTAAGATTTCCACCTCATGCTGACACTTAAAAAATCCCTCAAAATATTTGTCTTGATAAGTTGCTTCTAAAATTTCCAAATTCCATCTAGTCTGGTACACTGGGTAGCTTTTTGGGGACATACAGCAAATTACCTCTGCCAGCCATACTTGCAGAACTGGAGGTGGACCATTTTGAAGAGAAGGGACGACTGAAACAAAAGCAAAAGCAATAGTTTTAGTAATTAAATTTGTATAAAAGCTCTAAGAGGTAGATATGTCAGGAAACATTATTTGCTAATATAATTCTGCTATGGGTATGACAGAGGAGTTGTAAAAGTCTTGGAACGCTTTCCTGAGTAGCTCAATTCTGTCTATTTCAGAAAACCAGCTAGACTTTCACATGACTCTCTAGTATTGAATGCACATTCAAATATAGATCCCATTTAAATAAGGCAGTGAGGATACGTTACATTAAAGGTGCATCTGATTTATACCATCTGTAATGGTATGTGGGAACGACCTTAGGAGATAGGAGGAAGAGCTGCAGACTAGGTAACGGTCAGATATGAGGCAGCTGAGCCCGCAGAAGGAATGGGGGTGTGACAAACGTCTCAGAAGGGACCCTCCCTAGTTTCTTGGACTGTAAAGGCAAGGGGGGAGAGATGTACTTTCAGACTTGCAAGATTCTGTTAATGTAACCTTACAATAAAATTAGAGCCAGTATTTCTGGGTGTGCTTCTTGTCTAGACTACCTCGCAAGGCTGATAATTTTATGTAAACTGCCCAGAGTCGCTCTCTGAGTGAGCTGGGCAGTGAATAAATGTATGTATGTATGTACAGTATGTATGTATGTATGTATGTATGTATGTATGTATGTATGTATGTATGTAGAGTTTCTGATTCAGTAGCTGGAAATAAGTTCAAGAAAAGGGCCCTAATCTGAAGCAGCTTGTATACAGATCATGTGGACAACAGTATTTTCTTCTAAACTGACACTTACTTTAGACTTTCTTGTGAGCTGGAGGATGACCTGTCTGATTGTGGAAGTGATGCAATGCTACCAGAATTCTTTAGGTAAGTTTGGAGACTTCTTTGATAGGATGGTTCAAGACTATTATACAGAGCTTCCGCCTCACCAGGAAAATGACTTCTTAGGCCTAGGTAAGTCCTGAAAGAAACCACATAAAGTTTATTAGAGGAAATAAAACATTTCTGGAAACAGAAACAATAATCTACCAACACTAGTGAAAAAATAAAGGTTTCTAACATTAAAAAAATAAATGAGAAAAGTCTCAACATCACAAAGCTGCATGTCCAAGCACACCTAGAATGGAAAAGAATCATAACCATTAAAATATAAGCTATTCTCTTCTGCTAAAACGCACCAATACTTTCAAAATTAGTTAAGCCAATCTTTGAATTAATCTTACTTTCTTGCCTCCACTCTTGCCTCAGCATCGGCATCATGAATGCCCTTCTTGATAGTTTCAACCAGAACAGCTGCATGCCTGTAAGAGAAAACCAGAAAGAAATATTACATCTAATTTATCTTACTTCATCAGAGCAGTTGCCGTTTCTTGAAAAAAAATTAGATAATGAATGCAGAAAAATTCTCAGCAGAGAGTAGCACCTGGCCAGCCTTATCTAGGCCCAGAAGCTAATTCGACCTAATTAGTACTTGGACTAATACTGTTGCCAACAAAACTGCATGGGTATGTCCATGTATTAGGAGTTAAATTCAACTCATAGACTTTATTGGAATCTGGGCAACCCAAGTCACTAAATCTTTGCAGAGCAGAAGTCACTTAAACTCTAAATCAGGGCTTTCCAAACTGTGTGTCGCGACACAGTACTGTGTCGCCTGGGGCCCCCAAGTATGTCGCGCGATAACCCGGAAGCACTGATGGCGCACCGCTGCCGCCGCACACAACGGCGGGGGTGGGCCATCAGTGCTTCCGGGTTGTTGCGCGACACACTAGGACGCCACTGCTGCCACTGCCACGGCACACAAAAACCCAAAAGCGCGGCGGCAACCCAGAAGCACCGCCATCGGTGCTTCCGGGGTTTTGTGCGCGGCGGCGGCGCTTCCAGGTTTTTGCACGCCAGCGGCACTTCCAGGTTTTTGTGTGCCGGCCGTTGGTGTGTTGCCAATGGCAAAAGTTTGGAAATCCCTGCTCTAAATACTGATGTTTCATTTTGTGTTGGGGTGTGTGCTCATGTAGGTGTGTTCACATGACATTTTGAATGGGTTTAGGGACCAGGCCTATGGATGCTTTGAAAATAATTTGGAAGAAATGTCTTGGACCTCATGCAAAAGTACAGCACCTCCCTGCCTTTGGGCAACACCTTTATTAGGAGAGGCCCGGTGGGTAGATGTAATGAAGTCCTGGGGGCCAAGATGTCTCTGCTCTGATTTTTGCAGGAAATCTGGAGAAGAAATTTGGAAGTTCTTGGTTTACTCAGGAGACAAAGAGGATTATGGATTGAAGTTCTAGCAAGACAGCAATTCTGGTACAGCACTGACAAATGGCCCTCTGTTGTGAAATGCTGTTATGAAAAAATACTGATTTGAGCCCATAATACGAACAGCAAATCTTCCTGTTAGTCTGATGGTTATGCACCTTTGATGAAGTACTTTTCATTACGATGCAATCCCAATGAATTACCTGTGAGTAGGAATTTGGTGCTAACTTGCTTGCATTGAACATCAAACAACTGCTGTTCCTGGTCACCTGAACTGACAAGATTCCTCAACTATTTATGTTATGCAGTAAGCAGTTCATTCATTTGATTAACTGCCTCATCTATGATGTAACTAGAGCAGAGCTTTCCAAACTTTTCATGTTGGTGACACACTTTTTAGGCATGCATCATTTCGCGACACACTCTTACAGCAGGTCATCATTTTGTGACACACTCTTACAGCAGGGCACAAGGCAGGCACTAGGACCTGCGCGGAATCACAGCAGGTTTGGAGGCAGCAAGGCACAAGGCAGGCACTAGGACCTGCGCGGAATCCTGGCAGGGCAGGTTTGGAGGCAGCAAGGCACAAGGAAGGCACTAGGACCTGCGTGGAATCACAGCAGGTTTGGAGGCAGCAAGGCACAAGGCAGGCACTAGGACCTGCACGGAATCCTGGCAGGGCAGGTTTGGAGGCAGCAAGACACAAGGCAGGCACTAGGACCTGTTCGGAATCACAGCAGGTTTGGAGGCAGCAAGGCACAAGGCAGGCACTAGGACCTGCACGGAATCCTGGCAGGGCTCGGAGGCAGCAGCAGCCGCGACACACCCAGACACTGCAGCCGACACACTAACGTGTCCGGACACACAGTTTAGAAAGCTCTGAACTAGAGTATACAGAGAGTAGTTTTTTGCAATGACATCCTGGAAAGAAACCACAGTAATTCCTCAGAGTAACATAAGACCATGAAACAACTTCATGGAATTCATGGAAACAATTCATGGAAACAAATTCATGTTAATTCTGTAATTCATGGAAATTATGAATTTTCATGTATTTTAGGATGGCCCTCGGTCTCAGGACAATAAATACATTTTATAAGAAAGGATTGCACTACTCTGATTCCTTGGAGATGAGCTACTGTTTGCTTGCTGATACACACACACACACAAACAAATAATTCTAAATCTCATTCTAAATGTCTCTAAGGACTAAGATAATGTCTCTGGTAGAGTATATCGTTTATATACACATAGGCAACATTCACAGATTTTTGATGTTTTTCTTTATTGTAATGTTTATGTAAATAAAAATATTTTTTTTAAAAAAAAGGAGTATTAAACAACTGTCTTAGAAAAGAGAGAAATAAAGTCAAAAGGTAACCAGAAAAAAGTGAAGATTTGAGAAGAATTAATGAGATCTTGAGTCAGGCAGGAAAGGAATGGTGTGTACGTATGGGTGTGCATAAATTCTATTCTAGGAAATATTTAAAAACTAGTCTCTGTCTTATCACTGACAAAAATGAGAAGTGGACTTAATTACTCCCATACCAAAATAAAATTTGAATTTCTATAAATGTGATGTTTATCTTTAGAAGAGAGGAATTCTCTTACAGCTCTAAAGTTTTGATGGCAAAAAGCAATTTTAGCACTATACTAGACTGAGATGATCATCATGAAGTTATTATACAGAATGTGATTTCATAGTTTATTAAGAAGATGCTGTTAGAAATTAGAGTCCGTTGGAGTTAGGCAGCTATAACAAATTTGAAATAATAATAATAATAATAATAATAATAATAATAATAATAATAATAATAAATTTATGTGAACTATTTTTTGCAGGAATTATGAAAAACTGAACTAACCAGTACAAAACCAGTATATTACCTCAATGCACCTGCATAAAGATGACAACTAAGATCTCCAGATCATGTTATGTTTTTAGAAAGGGTTCATAATTGTTATGAAACACACAAAATATTTCTGTATTTCAAAAATACAGCAGAAACATATTTCATAAGTAAGGAACCATTATTATGAACTGAAAAAGAGGGACAACTCATACCTTTCCAAAGAATGGGTTTGCCACTCTTGCAACAATAGGTCTAGAAATTCAAAAGAGCGCCTGGAAAAGACAAGTCAATTCTAAATTTATTTGAATTAGTTACAGAAGGTAAAGATTCTAACATGTCAAGATCCATTTGAAGTAGACCTGGATGGTCCATACAGCTCTACATTTAATCATAATAATTATACTATCTTAATTAGAAACACCAAAAATAAAATTACTGTTCAGCATAAAGACTACTGGAGACAAACCAAGAATTCTTTATTTTTTTCATTGCTCCTATGTGGAGCAATGACTATTAAGCATCTTCTCAACTTCAACGTCATGGCTGATATTGACAAATATTAGTACCAACTTTGTTCAGGGTTCATTAAATATTCATTCCAACTTGAATATTAATATAACTACTCAAGTGTTCAGGTAACTTGAGAAGCAATCATTTAAACTATTAAACATTATCCTGATGCTTTCACTCAGCTGTCTTTTTTTAGCATACTTTGATGTTTTAATCAAGACCTATACTCAGATAACATCAGGAATGTATTTAGCTTTGACACTAGAGGTTACTTTTAAAAACTTAATTTAATTATAAATGATGTCATTGGAGTCCTATATCAGAATTCAGAAAAATACTCCTCCTAGAAATAACTGTATTTATGGCAAAAGTAATTCTCAATACTGATTTCTCTTTATTTTATTTTGAAATGTATGCCTGATTAACATACCTTAAAATGCTCTTCATGGCAGATTATAGAGTATAAAATCAATAATTCTTCCCTAAAAGTGCAACATTTTGAAACAAACTGTATGTACAAACATTCAAAGTCATCAGGTTTCTGCTAGAATTATCAATATCAATTATCAATATAGTTACCATTAATTTCTAACATTTAAGATTTACAGGGCAATCATATCCATGTTTTCTTATATGCATATTCTGCTGAACTTGTGAGACTTATCTCCAGGTAAGTGCTTACTACACTGCAGTTTTGGGACTGATAGATTTCATAACATAACATTGCTACAGAGATTGAAATTGTTGTTAGAGATAAAGTTCATATTTTTTCTAATACTGATCAATGCAACATTCAAAGTTTAAAATTCAAAATTCTCACCTTCTTACTGCCACAGATTTTGAGGTACAGTTGCTGGTTATTAAAGGTATGAGTCTCGGCACATGTGTATGCTGAAAAGAGAAAAAAATCCCCTGAAATCTAGCAGAATGGATTCAAGAGAATTCATGAATTTTAACAAATGAATCTCTGCACACCCATCTCTGAGTGGCTCACAAACAAATGAAGTATTAAAACACAACATAATAAGGGCTCTTGGTATGATTTGCCTTACTTCATTTGCAATCTATTTGGAATGTGTTTTTTTACAGATCTTAAGGTTTTGGTAGATACATTTCAATCTCTTCAAATTCAGAGATTAAAACCAGCACTTTAAATTTATATCTTTAAAAGTATATTCAACCTTCTCCCAAAGAGGGACTTCAAGGGGGGGTTAAGTACAATTTTTACTCTAAGTAGAAAAAAAACATAAATTTTTAATAAACCAGGTGGTGGTACTTAACTTATGCATTTCCATATAAAATTTGTATTCTATTACATTTCCAACACACTCAATGAACATAAAAAGAGGGCATTCTGATTGAAATATTGCAGAACATTAAGTTCAAAAATCCCCTTTTTTATGTTTATTGATTGATCCAATTAGCAAATGTTTTTCAAAAGTAACATTTGTAACAACTCAAGCCCCATTCTGGTAGTAGAAACAAAGGGTTTTCAGAACCAGTATAAATTTAACCACTATTTAGGCAATATTTTTTCCTCTTATAATAAATATCAATTTCTTTAAAGTAAAATATATGTGGTAAATACAGATAAACAAACTTTACTGACTGGTACAACTATGCTATTAATAAAGCTGAAAATATTCTAACCCCTTTCTAACCACATTACGCTATTAAAGATGATGCCAGATGCATCTGGAGGGCCACATCACACACATGACACCCAACTGCTTCTTAGCATACTGCGCAGAACTCTTAAAATAAGCAAATAAAATACAACACACAACATAAATGATCAAGTGCAGATCAATACATTACTAGACATCACTGCTATCTCTGCCAGCTGATTAATGGATTCAACAAGTGCTGAAGGCTATACAAATGGTACCTTTAAGTTTAATCAATTTACATTTTTGTTCCAATTACAGAATACCACTAGATCATGCCAGAGGATTTATCTATCTTATCATCATGTTTCTAACACTGTTCAGCCAATGTTCCGCCCAAAATCTAGATATAGGATATGAAGGCGATAACCTTCCTATCATGTTGTATGGATGCCTACCACCTATTTTATGATAGCATACTGCTGTTCAGCTTTTACAGTCAATAGCCTCTCAGAAAGAAACCACTCATGAAAGAGAAGGCTAGTACATTTTAAATGGCACCCCAGTCTGAGTCTCCTATCATAGCTGGTGACAATTAATTCCACATTTAAAGGTTCTGTGAAATAGTACTTCCTATGCCTTCTCAAAATTTGCTGCTGCTTATTTCCACTGGATCATAGCTTTCCAAACTGTGTGTCGCGACACTTTAGTGTGTCGCAACACACAGTTTAGTGTCGCGAAGCTGCGGCAGTGGCAGTGTGCGCAGCGGCGCGCCATCAGTGCTTCCACATTTTAGCGAGGCTGCCGCTGCCGTGCATGCTGCCACTGCCGTACGCCCCCACACTGCTGCCGTGCATGCGCGCACCCCCCCGCGCCGCTGCTGCCGCCGTTGGTGTATCACCAACAGCGGCACTTTGGAAAGCACTGCACTGGATGAATGTTTCTCTAAGTAGAAACAGACAATTCAAACCTCATCAACAGATACTGGATTACATGGGATTGGGACTCCATGCATTCCGTGTTTACATCACACTTAATGTAAACTACAGGTAGTCCTCGACCTATGACCATTCGGTCAGTGACCGTTCCAAGTTACAGCGGCATTGAACGAATGGTGGTTATGACTGGTTCTCAGAGTTCTAGCCCTTCCAGCACCCCCGCAGTCATGTGATCGCAACCTGGGTGCTTGGCAACCTATTCGCACTTACGACCGGTTGCCAAGCACCCCATGATCACGTGATTGCCATTTGCAACCTTCCCTGCTGGCTTCCCCAGAAAGTCAATGGGGAAGCAGGCAGAGAAGGTTGCAAGTTGCTGGGGTAATTCTCACCTGCACACCCTTCCCCAGCCCCCCTGTGCTTGCACCGCGCCAGCCACTTGCGCACCCGGCAGCACCCTACCCGATCTGCGCCTCTCGCGCAACTCTCCCCAACCCAAGCCCCTCGCACACCCTCCCCAACCCATGCCACACTTCTTGCACACCCTCCCTGATCTGAACCTCACACCTCTCACACTCCCTCCCTGACTGGCGCCTCTCGCACACACCCTTGCACCCTCCCTGCGCCTCTCATGCACCCTCCCCGACCCTCCCCTGCACCCCTTCACTCCCTCCCTCCCTCACCCAGCAGCAGCCACTTACCTGCCTGCAGACCTGGGACTTGCAACTTCCTCCTGGCTTCCCCACTGACTTTGGTAGTGGGAAGCCAGCAGGAAGTTGCCTTGCCTAATGACCGTGGGATGGCAACCGGGACTGCAGGGATTGCTGTTGCTAAGTAATGCGGTCGTGTTTTACGACCAGATTGCTTAGCAATGGAAATTCTGGTTCCAATTGCTATTTTAAGTTGAGGACTACCTGCACAAGTAGTTATTTGTTAATGACCACTTGTTCAGCGACCATTTGAAGTTACAATGGTGCTGAACGAGTGGTGGTTATGACCTGTCTTCAAAGTTCCAGCTGTCCCAGCATCCCCACAGTCATGTAATCGTGATCTGGGCGCTTGGCAACCAGCTCACACTACTTAGGATGGTTGCAGTGTCCCACGGTCACATGATCATGATTTGCAACCTTCCCTGTCAGCTTCCCACAAGCAAGGTCAATGGAGAAACTGGCAGGGAAGATCACAAGTTGCTTGGGTAAGTCTCCCCCACCTGCACTCTCCCTGAGCCTCGCTGCACTTGCGCCTCAACTCCCCAGCTACTCACGCACCCTCCCTGACCACTCGCGCACCCTCTCCCATCCAGCATCAGCTACCCCAAGCCCCACACTTGTGCTGTGCTTCCCTTGCCACTCACGCAACCTCTCCCACCCAGCAGCAGCTACTCCAGACCCTGCCACGCTTGCGCCACCCTGGCCACCCACGCACCCCCACTCCCTCTCCCACCCAGCAGCAGCCACTCACCTGCATGCTTGCAAACCGCCTGGTACTTGCAACTTCCTACCAGCTTCCCCACTGACTTTGGTTGTTGGGAACCAGTAGGAAGTTGCGAGGAACTGCTTGCTTAATGACCCACGATCCTCGCTTAACAACGGCAACGGGGACTGCAGAGATTGCCGTCACTAAGTGATGTAGTCACGTGATGTCATGCTTTATGACATCGCTTAGTGACAGAAATTCGTCCCAATTGTTGTCATAACTCAAGAACTACCTGTACCTTCATTTTAAGTTATCCACTGTGATTGTATTTGCATTTTTTTCTTTGAAAGAAAGCATTTTTATTTCCATAGATGATTGTTGTATATACTTCAAATGTACTGTTTATTTTGCAGAAAATGTTTGGTTAATACCCATAATTTAAAATGCCCATAAGTAATCAATAAGTTATATGCCTAATATGGAAGTAGCTTTTAAAGTAACACAGAAATATACTTACGCGGATAATAAATCTAATGGCTGCACACCCAGAAGTAGCCATTACTTTGGTGCTATTAGGGACCAGATTAAATAGAATAGGCACAATGGCTTCTGCTCCATGGTCAAACTTGTTTCCGAGAACTGTTGAAAGATGGCTGCAAAGAATGAAATAAAGCAAATTATCAAAATCCATTCAACTGCCAATATATAAACTTTAGCTAGTCATTATATTACAGAATATTTAATTTTCCAAACCTACCATTTGACATAAACCCCTTAAGAACTTTCCTACTGGATCTCATCAACATACAACTTAATCCAAATTTCTTTTCCCAACATTAGCCAACCAGGTAGCCACACCTGCTAGGAATGATGGTATGCTTATTTTTTTTAAGAATGTGTATGCGGCCCTTCAAAAACTAAGTTTTCATTCTAGATCCCTTGTTGCATGCGGATAGAGACAGACCAATTTCAGAAATCCATGCCATGGTAATCTTTTGCTTAGAGAACTGAAAGGCATTATACATTTTAGTATATAGTAACTTTAGATATACCAATAAAAAGGTGTTGTGAGAAATGAATATTTGTCAAAAGAAGTGAAAATGGCTGTGTTTAAAAGCATGCTTCTGCCCACTTTGTTATCTAGTAGTGAGAGTTGGGAATATCAGGAAAAATAAGAAGTTAAATGCAGTGGGCATGGCCTCTTCAGAAGTGTATGTGTTAAAACAAGCAGAGATAGGGTCAAGAATGAATGGTGCTGAATATAAAAGTGAATGACAAGTAGGAAGGACGTATATTCTATATGAAGTGATTTGTTCATATGGGTTCATATGAGGTTCAAACAGAGAAACAAATATATGAAGGAAGAGTGTATGGATCTAGAGGAAGAGGAAAGAAAATTGTGGTTAGATGAAATCCAAGAGATCTGCAAAAAAAGAGGTATTGAAAGAACAAAAGACAATATTTTAATCAGAATATGGATGTGGTTGCGTAACCCTTTACAAAATGTTACTTGTTTTGGAAGGAAATACTGAGATGAGTAGGTATGCATGTTTATAAACAGTATGTCAACAAAACTATTAACTGGAACTAGATGCTTCAACAGTTACTAAGCTAGCTTCATGCTATTTTTTATTGGTTCCAGTTTTGTTTCTGATATGAATTCAAGATCCTGTATTAACCAATTACTCCAGTCATAGGCCTTCTCAGTGTTGGTCACCTGCTTTTGGAATACCCTTAGGGTTGGGAAGGCTTAACATTTGCTTATTGTCTTTTTGGTACCAAGAATCTCTGTTTTTGTATCCTGGATCTTTTAGTATATTATTATGTTAGCATTTTAATATTTAAACTAGAGTTGGATTTTTCCCAATCTATATTTATCTTTAATTGATCTGTGTTGTACACCTTAATCATTGTTTTAATTTTTGTAATTGTAATGTTAGAATATTATAAGCTCTTGTTTTGAAGGGTGGCATACTATTTTTTTTCCATTAAGAAATAACAATGGGAGTGACCATTTTCCTGTTTGTCCCCAATAATTATTTTAAAACATGGGTCTCTTTGTTAGAGATATCGGGTTTCAACCAAGCACGTCTCACACAAGCTTGAAGGAGGTGGCAGCCTCTGCTGTAACCTAATCTTACTTGCTTTGTGTGGGAGGGGCTGAATCCCGGTTTCCTGTTCCTGTTCCCTTCTCTTTCCCCTTTTCTGCTCGAATCTCCTACCAAGGAGGATGGGTCAGCTATGGCTCCCATGTTGCTCATGCTTCCATCCAGGTGGGCCACATTAAGAAGCATGTGGGTCACGTCAGAACCAATTGCTCGCACGCATGGACCGTTTCTACTAAGGAACTGTGAGTTACAGTGCATTTGGAAAGTATTCAGACCCCCTTCACTTTTTTCAATTTTGTTATGTTGCAGCCTGATACTACAATCGTTCAAATTCATGTTTTGTCACATTAATCTACACTCAGTACCCCATAATGACAAAGTGAAAACAGAATTTCAGAAGTGTCTGTAAATTTATCAAAAAGGAGAAACTGAAATACCACATGTACGTAAGTATTCAGACCCTTTACTCAGTACTTTGTTGAAGCACCTTTGACAGCAATTACAGCCTCAAGTCTTTGTCGGTATGACGTGACAAGCTTTGCACACCTGGATTGGGGGATTTTCTGCCATTCTCCTTTGCAAATCCTCTCAAGCTCAATCAGGTTGGATGGGGACTGTCGGTGGACAGCCATTTTCAGGTCTCTCCAGAGATGTTCAATAGGGTTCAAGTCAGGGCTCTGGCTGGGCCACTCTAGGACATTCACAGAGTTGTCCCTAAGCCATTCCTGTGTTGTCTTGGCTGTGTGCTTAGGATCGTTGTCGTGTTGGAAGGTGAACCTTCAGCCCAGTCTGAGGTCCTGAGCGCTGTGGGACAGGTTTTCATTGAGGATATCTCTGTACTTTGCTCCATTCAGCTTTCCCTCAACCCTGACCAGTCTCCCAGTCCCTGCTGCTGAAAAACACCCCCACAGCATGATGCTGCCACCACCACGCTTCACTGTTAGGATGGTATTGGGCAGGTGATGAGTGGTGCCTGGTTTCCTCCAGACATAACATTTAGAATTGAGGCCAAACAGTTCAATCTTGGTTTCATCAGACCAAAGAATCTTGTTCCTCACAGTCTGAGAGTCCTTCAGGTGCTTTTTTGCAAACTTCAAGTGGGCTTTCATGTGTTTTGCACTGAGGAGAGGCTTCCGTCTAGCCACTCTGCCATAAAGCCCAGATCGGTGGAGGGCTGCAGTGTCCTGGAACTTTGTCCCATCTCCACACAGGCTCTCTGGAGCTCAGTCAGAGTGACCATCGGGTTCTTGGTCACCTTTCTTACTAAGGCTCTTCTCCCCGATTGCTCAGTTTGGCCGGGTGACCAGCTCTTGGAAGGGTCCTGGTTGTGCCAAACTCCTTCCATTTGAGAATTATGGAGGCCACTGTGCTCTTGGGAACCTTCAGTGCAGCAGAAATTTTTTTGTAGCCGTCCCCAGATCTGTGCCTTGCAATAATCCTGTCTCTGAGCTCTGCAGGCAGTTCCTTTGACCTCATGGCTTTTGCTCTGATACAGTATGCATTGTCCGCTGTGAGGCCTTCTATAGAGAGGTGTGTGCCTTTCCAAATCATGTCCAATCAATTTAATTTACCGCAGGTGGACTCCAATCAAGGTGTAGGAACAGCTCAGCAACAATCAAAAGAAATGGGAGGCACCTGAGCTAACTTTCAAGTGTTGTTGCAAAGGGTCTGAATACTTACGTACATGTGGTATTTCAGTTTCTCCTTTTTGATAAATTTACAGACACTTCTGAAATTCTGTTTCCACTTTGTCATTATGGGGTACTGAGTGTAGATTAATGTGACAAAACATGAATTTGAACTATTGTAGTATCACGCTGCAACATAACAAAATTGAAAAAAGGGGGTTTGAATACTTTCCGAATGCACTGTACAATAAAATTGTAAGCTCTTTTTATGTAACTTTACATTAACGTGTGAAGTGTGTTTATTTTGTGTTTTGAACTGATTAAGCCTTGTGCAAGTTTATGGGAACGCTTCTACTCTGCTACATACTAATAAGAAGCTGCATGGAGTTCTGGTACTACCATCCCAGAATTCCTACACTCTTGTCGCACCATTCAAATTCCGTTGGAAAATGAACTACATTCTTATGAAGGACTTTTAGATTTAAGAGAATATTCATAGCTCAGGGTTGAACTGTGGACTTTTAGATTTATTTGCAGCAACTGAAAGGCAAATTATTTCACCAGGTAAGCAAATTTATGTAGGCACGGTTATTGCAATAGTATTTGACCCAGTTGGGTCAAATACATAATTAGTATGAGAGACAGATGCCACTTACAAAGGTTTTTAGTATTTTCAAGTCATTTAAAAAAGTTGCAATAAAACCAGAATTACACTTGTATCAGACTGGAATAGCAAACTATAATCATTTTTATACATGCATACATGTATATATACCATCGAATCTCCTCAAGTCATAGTGATTATATTATGAATCAAAATCTTTAAAATCTAGCGCAACCATATACAGAGCAAAATTTAGGGACAAAGTGTGGATTGTCCTCTTCTGTGAATGATGCATTCATGCATACTAAATGAAATATTAAATTAAAGCAGGGATGAGGGAAAGTGGAGCATACACAAGCCAAATCCAGATTCCTTAACCACCCTTTTACAAATTGCATATGCCTCTAAGAAGCAAAACTCTTTATATTATTCACGAAGACCAGCTGTATGTCTGTCTAATGTGAAGGATTAGCTTATCCTTACTTTGGTGCTCTAATGCTTTGCATGTTCAGAATTACAGGAAGGAAGATGAGAAAATAAACACTTTTTTCATCCCCATGAGTGCAAGAACAAACATCTCCAGCAGGGCCCCTGATAAAACCTACTAACTATCATTATGGTAAAAACAGAGTGCTACTAGGTATTATCATTGCTTAATATACGTACATCTAAAACTTTATTTTGAATAATTTTATGTTATGTAAAATGAATGTGTTTCTGTTGCACTATTACAGCTGCATCATTAATATGGAATTTGTACTAATAAGAAATTAATAATCTGCATAAGAACTTTTGCCTTAGCATTGCAAAACAGGATGTCAAAATAGCATAACAACACACAGCCCGGAAGACCCACAACAACCATCGAACTCCGGCCGTGAAAGCCTTCGACAATACATAGCATAACAAAACTTTGAGCTGTGTTACAAAACATAGATTGTTCATGCATACTGTTTGCCAATTATATTACTTATACAGAAATAAAAAACAGTAAAACATATTTGGTGTATTTCCAATACAACTCTCAATATTCAAGAAGTTTATCCCTGCAAGGCACTTTGTTTGCTTTCTTGGTCTATACTTACGCTACTGTGATGCATGCTTCTCTAACCACCTGTGATCTGAGATCTTTAGCAGATAATTTAAATGCTCCATCCAGTAGTCGTAAATGCTGGAAGAAGCCATCATACTGTGCAGCTCCAGCAACAAGTAATGACCGGACCTTCTTAAGCTGGGGTGGTGGAAGAGCGAATCAGAATATTAGCATTTCTAAATGCAAATGTATATGTTGTAATGAATTATGTGATCACGTTTTAAAATATGTAAAATTTAAATAAATAAATATACCGCATTGGTGCGCTGATCCCAATCATGTTTATCATCTGACAAGATTTCCCTGATTTTATTTAGTGTTTCTTCAAGTTCACGACTAGAATAGATCTGAAAAGGAAATTTCAAGTCAGATTATGGCTATATCTTGCCCAATGGAAACTAATTAAGCAACCAGGCTAAGACTCTCTTCTATAGTTAGTGCTGCAGTTGTGACTTCTGTCTTGCAGGATGGCATGCCAATTTGATTGTGCCAAGTGCCAAGTGTGACACTCCTATATTTCTACGAAATCTTTTGGTATGAAGAACAGTACAATGATCAGCAAAGATCAATTATTTGCTAATAATTTTGATAATCTCAACTATGAATCAATCAATAAAAAATCCAATTTCATAACTGAGAGGAAGCTATTGAAAATAAATCTGGCTTTGTGGTACAGCACATGGATTGTAAAAAGGATACATAGATATTAATAAGAAAACATAACAAGATGGCTCATATTTGTGGGATGTAGGACTAAATCATAAGGAAACAGTGCAAATGTTGAGCATGATTATATCACTACTTTTCAGCAATGAACACAGACTGAAATGAGCATTGATAGAAAGATAATAATTCAGTTTCACTAAATACCCAAGTATCAAACTGGAGAGGTCTGAAAGTAGGACATAAAAATGTGAAATGCACAAAATATACTGGGATGCTGAATTATTTAACAGAAACAATTGTGAAAAATCAACAGAAACCGTTGTTATAAAAATGCTGACCATCATAACCTTACATATTGGTATACAAACCAACTTGCTTCTATTGCAGCAGCCAAGAGAGGGCACCCTAATACCACAAGGGCTTATACGAACATAGGAAAACAAATTCTTAAAGAATGTTTTAATTATCAGACATGGTAAATGTGATTTTTGGAAAGTTCTTTAAACATCATATAGCCATTTTCACGTTCGCCATAAAACAGAACTTGATAAAGATAGACCTGTTACTTTGAAAGTATACTAGGGAAAGATTCCAATTCAGGCTAATATATCCTGCCTGAATTTCTCTAAATTATATAATAAATATTCACATTTTGGTTTAAGAAAAAAGAACTGGAAGATCAAGCCCAGAAAAAAAAACCTGTGGACTAATAAATTCCAGAGGAAATTGGGAACTAACCTGAACAGTACAGTTAATGTTGATGAACTGGATGAACCCCCCCCCCCCCCGCAATCCTAAGGAGAGGCTTCTGAAGGTGCAGGCTCTGAGACACAGTGCTGAGTTTTGCAGGACCAAAGACTCCTCTGCAACCTTGTAAATTACTAGTTGTTGAGCCACAATGGGGAGATACTTCTAGTCTTAGCATTTAACTAGATTTCCAGAGCTGAAAACAACTGAAGCCTTTGCTCTGTTGTTCATTCTCACTTGCTGGCTCACTGGGAATTCTTGGAACTTCCCTAGCCTGATTGCAGTGAATAGCCAGAATTAGTCCAAAGAAGTCTTCAGGCCTGTTTGGATGCTTCTGGCCTGGAAATGGCATTTCTTCTTGTGCTTATATTTTATTGCTAGTTCTAAACCACAAAATGTGATAAATGACAGCTTAATATCTGATTTCAGACAAGTATTGTCATGTTTCTCATAATCAACAGGGACCCATCATTTCAGCTCGGCTTTTGTAGCCGAAGCAGCACTTTTGGACACTTGTCACCTCCCCATGAGGTCAGCCAAGTGACCTACTCCTAATCCCGGTTTTAAATTTAAAGTTCAAAAGAGTTGCCCTCCTAACTCCAGTTTTAAAATTTAAGTTCAAAAGAGTTGTAGAAAATGTTTGGGGCTTGGTCCTGTTTTGCTGAAGTGTCCCAGGCTTTTCCGCAGCAGAGTGGATAAACAACCATCACTCTTTTCTCAAACTAAGGAACTGGAAGAAGCATGGATCCCGAACTTTGCAGCTCAAAAGGCTTTTTTTCTTTTTGGAGGGGGGAAATGCTTCAAATACATACTGTATGTAAAAAAATACAATATATAATATATAAGATTTCCTGGATATAAATAGGCTTTCTGTTTTTCTGTACATCCTGGTGGTGGAAGTAATAGAGCGAGGACTGTTTGCAGCAACCTTATACATGTATATGCTGGGTCTGGTTTACTTCCCTGTCTCAAACTTCATGGCTCAAAGGATACAGGATTCAGAAAGATTCAAAGAAACAGATTTTTTAAAAAACCTAGCTGAGCAGCTTTACAATAAATGAGTTTGTGTGCTGTCATAGCACTTGCACTAACATAAATGATGGTATTGATTGAATTTGTAGTTTAACTCATATTTTTGTGCTCTGGATACTTTGTGTAATAAACGAAATGGTTAATGATATAGAATTCTGGTTCTGGTGCTAAGCCCATACTGTGTGCATCAGCTACTGGAATTGACATGGTTAATGGCTTAATGCACAGCTTTCCAAACTGTGTGTCGCAACACTTTAGTGTGTCGCAACACACAGTTTGGTGTGTCACCACACAACCCGGAAGCGGCGGCAGGGGCATGCACGGTGGCGCGCCATCAGCGCTCCTGCGTTTTAGCGGAGGCCGCCGCCGCGCGCCCCCCCGCGCCGCCACTGTGTACGCCCCTGCCCCTGCGCATGCCCCCGCACCGCTGCTGCTGCTGGTGTGTCTCCAACGGCGGAAGATTGGAAAGCTTAATGTGTCATTTTATCTTATTGAGCACACTGCAGTTAAGAAATTTATTTATTTATTTATTTATTTGTCAAATTTTGCCACCGCCCATCTCCCCCCAAGGGGGAACTCTGGGCAGTTTACAATAAAAATAACATATTAAAATATAATAATACATACATAAATATCAAATACAAATACAAATATAGAGTAAAAAGGAAGTAAAATCCAGATGGCGATGACAGTTTTAATGCCACTCATGTATATCTAAGGCCATTAGCCACGCCCAATCTGTATATATTAGATCACCCAAATGATTGCAAACAGAATCAGCAAGTTTTTGGCAATGCCACATTTGTGGGGCCAATGCCAGTATAGGAAGGCAGAATAGCAGGGGGGGGGGGGGATATTTTTTAATTTATTCCAATAACACTTTGTCCTGAGTTTTTTTTAGGAGCTCTTTTTCTAAATGGGAAGATTTTGCACATGCTCAGAGGCATTCAGCCATAGGTATCAGAATGTTAATTAACAAGTTGACACAGGTCACAATTGCCCATAATTAAAATGAAAAGCAAAGTTGCTTTATAAATGGAACTGCCTCCATTTAAGTTTAAGTGGTGAACTAAATTTCATACCCCAGAATACCTGCAAACCCACTGCAAGTGCTAGTAAATCTGAGTTGGAGGATTCGTAATTTTAAAAATCTACTGTAAGAACTTAACTCAAGTACTAAATCCACCCCCCCCCCCCCGTTTATTTATTCAAAATTTTTAGCACATACTTCCTCAGAAAATTCAAGTCCTTTATGCTTAATTTTCCAAAAAAGAACTTTCCAAGAAAGAAATTCCAAGTCTTATTATATGTATGTTTATTTGCTTTTATTATAACCACTGAATATTTTATAGCTAGAAGGCAAGTTTTGCAGTGGTCATCAATTGGCAAAACCTGGAGTGACCCTAATGAAAGCACATTAAATTCAAACCTGAATGACAGCATTTTACCTGTACAGTAGGAACATCTGTAAATGCCTTTATAAAATCATCTTCATCAACAGCACCAGCTCCTCCTTCCTTGGTAGTGCCTGCAAGCAATAAAAATTTGTCATAGTCGAGATTTTAAATTATGTTCAACTGAAAAAGAGGAATCACGCTAATCAAAGTACAATAGTTTGTGGGATTTAATGTGGTTAAAAATGTTATACTGGCTACAGGATATTTTTTAGTATTTACAAGAATAAGTTGAGTTTTTAATGAAAATCTTCTTTGTCAAGGCAGTATGTTTTGCACCAAGAAAAACGGAATGTTGTCTTCATTCATCATTTAAACAATCTGCATAATTTATTATGTTTCTGTTACCCATGGATGGCAGGAACAACAATGACTATGGAATGTTCATGCTTAAATGTGTAAGAAACAACAGCACAAAGGAAAGCATCTGTAGCCATACGGAATAAAAAAGCTAGGATCAGAGATATCATGAAATGAAAACCAATGTTTTTAATACAATGCAAAATATCCCATAAAGGTCAAAGCAATCTCAGAGCATATTACATGGTGCAAAGTTTAGTTGTTCACAAGATGCCAATGAAATTAGGGTGAAACTGAGGAATACCAAACAGAAATATTTTTTTCAAAAGCCAAATAATTAGCAAATTGAACAGCAATAGGTACAGAAAGCTGTGGCTAAATGTTCATGTCAAGGGTATTGGAAAAGTAGGATAGCATAACTTTGGCTTACTGATGGTAACCAATGTGCTTGACTTTTCCTTAGGGCAATAATAGTTGCACTAGCCAGAAGTATCCCAGAGTGTAAAAGCTTTGTCTTACTTCCAAACCCAGATTCCAGGTTTGTCTCTTCTCCAACAAATCAGAATCTGAAGCTGGATTATATGTCTAGGCTTTATTGAAGAGTGAGCTGGGTTCAGACACTGTAAGTTTTCTATCCTAGCAATTTTCTGTGAGCAATAATGTAGATTTATTCTGGTGTAGATTTCGTGTGACCAAAGCATATTAGTAGCTGCTAATTATTAAACATCTATTTAATAATTTCCAATTCTGTTTTCTCTGAGGCCCGTTGTACTTTATTAAAAACAAAACATACTACCATTAACCTGGCCTTAAACTGTTTTCCATGGAATCATTATACTCTTACTTGTAATATCAACAAAAAGCTCCATAAAAGAAAAACAGAAGTAATAGTGTATGTGTTTGAAAGAGAGAGAGAGAAACACAGCTACCAGTTGCTGCAGCACTGGCCACAGGGGAATACTAAGTCTGTTTAAGTGATATAATTTACAGGAACACTATATTCACATGACACACCATTCATGTGAAACAAAGGTGATGCCTGATTGGTTTACTTATGACTTTCATGAATCAAGCGTGCACCATACAAAATGCTTTTCTCAATATTTTTTCTCAAGTTATGGCAACTAACTATTCTAGAGTTTTTTTTGTTAAGCAAGCATATTTGCAAACCTTCTTGAAAATACATGTTTTAGCAGTTACATTTATGTACAGTTCCCTTCCTCTTTTAAAACTACTAAAACAATTTCAAGCCTGAAATCTGGTACACACCATGAAGCACAAAAAGAATTGATGCAAAAAATGGTGTAACACTCTAGGTACATACATAAATATCTGAAAGGTTTTCATATAAAAGATCAAGCAATGAATACATGCATTACTCTCAAAATTAATGTTCAACTTTAGAAGGCAAAGACATTAAAATTAAAATATAACATTTTCACTAAATCTTGTCAAATGTCAGCAATTTCTCTCTGAGACAGAGGTAGACAGAGGGACAAATAGGCATGGGACTATTTTAAGGTGCCACAGATATTCTGACACTTATTTATTTAATTTTTATCCCTTTATTTTTTTTTTATAAATAACTCAAGGTGGCGAACATACCTAATACTCCTTCCTCCTCCTATTTTCCCCACAACAACCCTGTGAGGTGAGGTGGGCTGAGAGAGAGAGACTGGCCCAAGGTCACCCAGCCGGCTTTCATGCCTAAGGCGGGACTAGAACTCACAGTCTCCTGGTTTCTAGCCCATTGCCTTAACCACAAACTGGCTCTCACTTGTGGGTGCTATCTTGCCAATCCTGTCATAGAGCTACCAAATGACTGTATTGCCTGGTCATGTTCCTTAATCAACATAAAGGCATTAGCAGATGAAGCTTTTCAGAGCTTATTTATTTATTTTTATTTATTTGTCCAATTTATATAGCCGCCCATCTCACAACAAGTGACTCTGGGCGGCGTACAACAGAGATAAAACTGTGGAGTCCTTGGTGCTCTCCGAGCCCCGTTGCTTCCCTGCAGACGTCCCACTGCCAGACCAGGCAACATCCCCAGCGTGAAAAGGGAGTGGGACCCGCCCTCCGCCCATACACCATGGCCTGTCCTGCCCATGCCGGCAGAGGTGCCGCTGTAATTCTACATGTATTCTTCACAGATTATAAAGCTGACCCAAAGTAATACAAACATTTTTAGATTGTTAATTTGACCAGTTAAATCAGTGTTTGACGTATTAGGTGAAGTTGCACTGAGATGTTTTGATTGCTGTAAATAAAAACAGAATATTCTGGTTTGTTTTTAAATGAACTCTTGAAATATCTAAATAAAAGAAAGCTATTCTGCATTGTAAAGATCTCAAAAAACATCCATCCATCCATCCACAGATACAGACACACACACACATATATATAGATGAATAAAAACCTCTGAATCTCTTTGGAACTCCAAGATTTTAGTTAGAAAAAAAGAGCAACTTCTGAAACAGCATATAGCCTCACCCAATGCCAGTTCTCATTCTCTGAACCTTCCTTTCATGCATCTTATTTTGAAGCTTTTGTTTAGCGCCAACCGATATAAAATTAGGTCACCAATGTCCTATTATCCTTATTTTTCTCTTACTATGTTTTGTTTCTCCCTGATAAATTAGAAGGTAAGTTTCTCAGCACAGTGTCTTTTGTAGCTTAAGCTTCTCTGTAAAGTAGAAGGCATACTGAGGGTAAATTATTAATAACAGTTCTCCTTGTACCTTATAAAATTTTTAGATTGATATTAACCTAGATTTCTTTTATTTCTTTTTTTCTCTGGTTATTACTAACACTTCGAAAAGCATCTCAAATAGTCTAAAGAGCAGAAATTGACATATGGATATAATGGCTACCTGGCCAAGCCTAAAATTTTTGAGAGCCAGTTTGGTCTAGTGCAGAGCTTTCCAAACTGTGTGTTGCGACACAAAAGTGTGTCGCCACACACAGTATGGTGTGTCGCCACACAACCCGGAAGCGCTGATCATCATCAGTGCTTCCGGGTTTTCCTGCGGCGACACACCAACGGCGGCGTGCAAAAACTGAAAGTGGCAGCAGCGCTTCCAGGTTTTTGCGCGCTGCCGCAACGGCGGCACTTCCGGGTTTTCCCACAGCAACACACCAACGGTGGTTGGTGTGTCGCCACGGGAAAACTTTGGAAAGCCCTGGTCTAGTGGTTAAGGCAACAGGCTAGAAACCAGGAGACTGAGAGTTCTAGTCCCACCTTAGGCATGAAAGCCGGCTGGGTGACCTTGGGCCAGCCACTGTCTCTCAGCCCAACTCACCTCACAGGGTTGTTGGGAGGAGGAAGGTGTAATAGGTATGTTCCCTGCCTTGAGTTATTTATAAAAAATAATAAAGGCAGGATAGTAAGTAAATAAATAAATAAATAAAATTTTAAAATCTAGTTTGTGGTTTCTCTTTAGGATTCTTAAATATATATCATCTCAGTGTAGTCTCTGACATTTTTAATTAAACTGGGATATAATCTTAACTTTCAACAATTGTTTCATGTGACATGGATACTACTGCTTGAGAAACAGCACATGGAACTAGCTTTTAGAAACGTAATTTTTAGTGATATACATAGCAGTAAAGTGCATTTATAACTGAAAATAAAATATTTGTCACCTAATGCACCAGAGGACATGTGGTGACAAGACATTTATGCAGCCCAGTATCTAAAAGCTGGAAAGTCCACAGTTCAACCCTCTTAAACACAGTTCTATTTCACAGCATACCTTCTGCAAAATGAAGATAATACTAGCCAACCTCATAAGGTCACCACAAGATAATTTAAAGAGTATACTACTGTACTCCACATTTAAGACACTAAAGCAGAGCTTTCCAAACTGTGTGTCGCGACACAAAAGTGTGTCGCCACACACAGTCGGCTGTGTCGCCACACAACCCGGAAGTGGCAGCGGGGGCGTGCATGGCGGCGGCGGCACCGGCGCGCCATCGGTGCTTCCGCGTTTTAGCGGAGGCTGCCGCTGCTGCCGCCACCATGCACGCCCTCGCCCGCACTGGGTTTTCCCGCGGCGACACATGAAAATCCGAAGGTGCCGCAGCTGCGGCAGCGCGCAAAGACCGAAAGCGGCAACCGCGCTTCCGGGTTTTTGCGCGCTGCCGCGGCGGCGGAACTTCCGGATTTTCCCGCGGCGACACACCAAGGGCAGTTGGTGTGTCGCCGCGGGAAAACTTTGGAAAGCCCTGCACTAAAGAAATGCTATTGTTCTTATTGTGCAAGCTTTATTTACATTTTACCATCACCAAAATAGATGGATGACAGAACTAGGAATAGTATAACTAGGAAGCATACTTTGCAACCACAAACATGATAGCTAAGTTAAAGGAAAGTGATTCAATGTGTAAAGGTACTCATAGTTACATATGAAAATGCTAAGTTTAGATGTCTCAGAATTCTTTTACTGATGAACTAGAAGACTGGAGATCCCATCTTCTTCCTATAAGGCCAGAAAATCTGTACTTGAGAAGCAGGGAATTCCCTGGAATAGATTTGAGGGACAGTATTCTGGGAGGCTGGAGGACATATAAGACAGTTCCCCACCCTTGCATATGAGTAGAGGTCTGCTCATGAAATGGATTGCAGCCCTTATCTTCAGACTTAAAATAGCTAGATGCTAAAAAAAAAACACCTGTTGCTTTACTGAAAACTCTTAGGATCTCACATAACTTATTACACACTCAGCAAGAAACACTCATCATCAAAACAACCCTTAATAGTCGAGCTAAAAGTAAATTTAAGATGCACAAATACATTCTAAGGACAATGTAAATTCAGCCTATTCAGTCACTACACTGTTAGGATACATAAAGTGTTTATTCTCTGACAAAATTCAGAAAAATTCTGATGAGAATGTTTAGGAAAAATGCTTTTCTGATGCTGCCTCAAAAATACAGATGTTGCAATTCAATCTAATTACTATAATCTTCCTTGCACAAACATCACTCAGTTCCGATATTCAATTCCCTATGAGTTGATTCAGTTGTCCATCTTTTCATAAAATTGTAATCAATCATGAGACTTCTGTATTAGTAAATAGATGGCAATTTCATGTCATACAAATAAAGTAGCTGATAATGAAATTAAGCTCAGTAAACTGTCTCAGCAAAAAAATCTGTATTTTCATATACACATTTTAAGCATATATTTTGTTTATTTAGCGATTCTGAATCCACAAAAGCATTGGAAAAGTTTTTGAAATAATTTCACAATGTTTGCAACATTAGAACTTCTTGTGGTCTCTAGACTACTAACATTTCTCATTAGTAATTTTATTTTTCCTGCAGAGAACAGGAAAAAGTTGGTTATGTACATAGATGATGCAGATAATTTTTTCAGTGGTAAAATGTTCACAACTTTACTAAGAAATGACCAAGTAGCTGGTGATGATGGAAATTGTAATCCAACACATCTAGAGGAAGCTTGGTTGGGAAAGGCTGTTTCAAGGATTTGATTTTGTCATCACATGTAGTTTATTCCAAAAATATATACTAAAATCTAAACTGCAAAGAGTAACAAAATATATGTAAAATATAAAGAATATGCCAAGCCACTTGCACTGCCTTCCCTAAAATACAGCCAAATTTAGGGACATTTCATAATGTTGTATCCAGCACATACCTGTTGCAACCTTATACAAAGCAGCTTATATTTTGGGTTTACTAGGTAGTTAAATAGAAGATGAGATACAGATACACATACATTTATATGAACAATGCAATACCATACACTTCCTTTTTTTTACTTTATTTTAAAATGCTTCCTGATTTACCCTGAAAGCATCATGGACAATACCCTACTCAAATGATGATGTAACTTCATCAACTGTTAAAAACCATATTGAAAAAACAAACTGGATGAGAGAATAAATATCTTTATCTGATAGGTTAATGTATCCTAAATGTACATTCAGTATCACCTGTTTTACATCTGAGCTGCATTTTGTGATTCAAGTTTTGCTTTTGTGGGTCAAATAAATCACCTTGGAAATGGAAATATTTCTTACTTTTGTCAAGCTCTTCTATTTTCAACTATTTCAAAAGAACAAAAATAAACTGAAACATGAAAACATTTTTTTAAAAAACTTGTTTATGATCAACCTCTCTACATCTATGCCAGACTTAATATAGTCAGTTCTGTGGTTCGGTCCCTTTCCCTAATATATTATTAGGGGTGATTATTTTACTTATTTTGAAGTTTTTCTATACATGGAAGTGTTAATGTTTATTAACTGCATAACATATAATTTCCAATAATGACAGCAATTAATATTGTGTGCTTTTCTCACCAGTCACCAAAAATGGGACAGCTAGTACATTCCATTTTTTTTTAAAAAAATGTTAAATTAGTCATTTATATTATGGAATATTTACATAAAAGCACATCATTTCATCTAAAAAACTGAGTTTGTGAAGGTGTTTCACACTTTCCTGACCTACAAAAATACTGCAGTTATGAATGAAACATTATCATTTAAAGCTCTTCAATATCATTCTCATTAAGCCAAAATAAAGCATCCTGAAGTCTGAATTGTTTATCCTTACCTGCAACCTTAGGCCCACCAGCAGATCCTGGCTTTCTTGTTGTATTTGAAGGATTTCCAGGTTTTTTAGGTGCAGGAACCTTGAAACCTGAGGCAGTTGCAGATGGCCTATTTCCATCCACTGATTCTTCATCATCAAAGCTTTTATCTATAAAGGTGTTTTTAAAGAAAAACATGCATTATAACTCCATGTTCTTTTGCTTTTTAAAGCAAATATTTGCAGCTGTAGTATTCACTGTAAGCAACAAAAATCAAATCAAATGGAATGTCATTTTTCTTTTAGGCTACAAGTAATAAAAAAGAAAAGAAATAATGCAATTTCATTTCATATAATGGGCTTGCAAATGATGCAATTCATAATTTTAAAGTTTAATCTTTGGCAGCCTAGGAAAAAATCCATTAGGCATATATTTCCTGTACACTTACAATTTGTAGTTCCAACTAAATCTTTACATTCTCAATTTAATCCAGCATTGCTGTAAGAAAAACACTGCTTTTCTACTATTCATACTTGCCATTTCTGCTACAGATCCTCCCACAATGTGTCTACTAACGCTCCCTGCTTCATTCCTTCCACCCTGATTTTAACACTTACAATCACAGATCCGTTTACAGATCAGCCGCCTCATTCCTCTGACAGCTCTCAACGGCCCTTGCACTAAGATGTTCCCACTTGCTCACATAGCCGTACAGTTGGATAATCTCAATATTAATCAAAATATTCCATATAAAACTGAGAGAAAACACCATAGATTCACCACAGAGATTTGTGCCGGCATCCTTCTGTCTCTTCCCTGCACTAGGTACTGAAACAGCCAATCGGCTGCAAGGTGACATCATCTGCTGGTAGCCACTGCTAGATGAAAAGGTGAAAAATTCTTCACACATATAAACTCATTCCCACGCACAAACATTTGCATACCCTATTCTGTGATATCTGAACAGGGCATAATTTTCTTTAAAGGTTTTTACTCCTAAAAATTCAAAGTTATCATCTGCCTTGTAAAATTTCTTTCCAGTTTGTACCATGTTTGCTTTCGTTATTTATTGCAAATTACATCCATACTCTAATGCTATAAACTTAGTATTCCATGCATCAAGTATGAACATTTCACTATCCAATTAAGGAAATTGTATTTTTGGTAGGACCCTAAATGAAATGAAAAATCAACCTGTGGTTTCTCATCACAGATAAGATGGGCGAGGCTGATACAGAACTGTTTAAAGACACACACACACGCACACACACACACACACAGACACACACACAGATCTTCTTTCCCTGAAACCTTTTTCAGTTATGGTTTTCCTGTCATGGAACTCCTCTAATTCCCATATGCTTCATCCTAGAAAATTCCACATCTTTCTACAATAAAACTACATTTCTATTATGTTTGGTAAAATGTGTTTTAAAACTGTGACTTTAGATTCAGAAAGGAACGTTTAGGTAACGCTGCTGGAAAAATGTTTTGAATAATATTGACTTTTATTAATTAAAATATGACATTATTAATTCTATATCTCTAAACCACATTCATACTGTTATGGGACTTCATATCAATTTTTAATGTGTATCCAAAAATGTCAAAAGTGTTTCCTTCAAACAATCATTCCATGGCTCTAAGCATGGTATATGGCAATAAGGATTTTGCATGCAGGGGTATGTTACTATCAGAATGCAAGAGGAAGACAGAAAACACATTATTCTACGAGTCTCCATGGTAACTGTGCTCTGCCCTTGCACATGTACTGGAAGGCAACATTTCAGATCACTTTAACCCTTAAAACATAGGAATTCAGCAGACTATCCTACTATTTTAAGCACAGTGAAATCAAAAGTAAAAATATATTGAAGATAATATTGAACAGTAATGGTTGCCCCCATGGTTCTATGTAATTAGATTATAGCTTCTCAAGAAATTGTTTAAAAAACTCACTAGAAAAGATGTTTATGCAGAAATCATGAGAGGCATTAAGGTTTCCAAGATACAAGAGGCATCCAGCTGGTTAACCTTAGCGTAAAAATAATCACCAAAAGTTATGGTCCAGATTTATATTACTTGTCTATAAGTAACAAACAGGTCTGGATTCAAACTCTGCATCTAGTGCATAGCACAAATTCATTAAGGAGACTACAGAACAAAAAAAGAGGGGAACAGAGTTCCCTGTTCCCTATTATTCCTGAGCTTTTAAATTTCTCTTTTGGGGGACTGAGGAACCATGGAGAACAATAGGTGGGCTCAGGATGCAAGGGAAAATGGCAAAAATGGGCTCCTTCGCCTTTCTGCAAATATGATCTATCAAAAAGCTTCTACGAGTGGAAGGAATCCTTCCATTAGTGGAAGGCTACATTTACATAAAATTCAAACATTTTCATTCAAGAATGCTTAAATTCTCTACAGTTTTATGCAAAATGTCAGTTAAAATTGGAATCTAAAATACAGTTTTTCCATTAACGTACATATCATTTCCACCTAGCCTCCGACTTACCCTGGATGCTGACTGGGTGAATAACTCATCTTCCTCAAGATGAACCTCCTTCTATGGGACTTTCCCAACTTGCTACTAGAGGGGCCTGAGATGCAGCCTCCTACTTCATTCTGAGCAGGTGGCTGTCAATGATCTGAAGAGGAGGTAAGAACCTGCACCTCAGGCCAGTCAGTGGCAAATGCCATTGCCTACAGGTCTCCTAGCATCCCCTGAATATTCTTCACACTGGATTAAGTCTCCCATGGCTGACGTATATGTTTTTCCACTAGTCCCTGCATCATCTGGAGTGGCATGTGTATACACTGCTTTGTTGAGCTTCACACACAAGTGATGGAAACACTATGAAATTGGTAATGCCAGTGCAATGTTTGCCAGGTATGAGTGTGCATGCTGTACATGTTCACTGTGTCCTGGGTGATGTTAAGATTCAGAATACCTTTAAAAGTTTCAGTTTTCGGGAGGCACCCTGATAGCTCCATATGAACAAGATACAAGAAAATGCAGATTATACATATGTACCTAACCTTAGCATCTTTTCAAAATGACTTGTCTTTATACTGGTTGGGATTCTGAATCTGACTCTTATGGCAGCTGGTATGGAGCTTTCAGCAAATTTAAAAATATACAGAGGACTCTATATTCATTTGGTTGGTGTGCTACGTTTTGCTGTGTATGTACTCTGTGCATTCTCTTGAGCTCAGAATGAACATAAACAATTCTACTGATTATCTGTATTGGTTTGATTACTGGCTTATGTGGAGGACATTGGCTTCTGCATTTTTTTTTTTGATGAGCTGGTAGTGTGTTTATTTAAATACTGCTTTTCTTGACACAAATTAGCAAAACAGTAGAGGTTTATTTTGTTTTGTTGTTGCAATATTAATAAACATTATTCCTGCAACTAAACATCAGCCTCCTGGTGATGTTACTATTTGTAAACAACACAGCCACCCCTACACAGTGTTTGAAACATGTGCCTAGAACCACCCTGGCTAGGATGTATGGTCAAGCTGGGAGGTGCTAATAGTTAGGTGAAGAATGCTGAGGAAAGAATTAGTTATTTATTTTTCATGTTGGATGCCACACTTGATCTTGGCCAAAAGGCCATGAAGTGAAACAGGGATGTATTTTGGCTCCCCTATTGTTTAATATTTATATAAATTCAATGGTCACTGCTTTTACCAGAAAAGAATTTCACCCCCTCTAAGCTCAGGGACAGACATTTGACAATGCTGCTGTATGCCGATGATGCAGCAATCCTCTTACTTACACAGTCCAGCTTAGCAGAAGTTTGCGAGCCTTAGCAAAATTCTGTAAGGAGGAAGGGCTTACATTTAATTCCTCTAAGACTAAAATTATGGTTTTCTTGGGAAGAACTAGTGGATAAACCTCAATGGCATATAGGAACTAACAAAATAGAATAAGTTCCAGCTTTTAAATATCATGGAGTAACTTTTCAAGCCTCTGGAAGTTGGCAGGAACAATCTGGAGTAATCTCTGCCAAAGCCAACAATATTGCCAAGGCAATCCTGGGCTTTTTTCACTCAAAGGGAGGTAGACACATACCAGCTGCCATTAAGCTGTTTAAAGTTAAATCTATATCCCAAATGCTGTAGGGCAGGGCTTTCCAAAGTTTTCCCACGGCGACACACCAACCGCCGTTGGTGTGTCGCCGTGGGAAAACCCGGAAGTGCCGCCGTTGCGGCAGCGCGCAAAAACCCGGAAGCGCTGCTGCCGCTTTCGGGTTTTTGCACACCACCGTTGGTGTGTCGCTGCGGGAAAACCCGGAAGCGCTGATGATGATCAGCGCTTCCAGGTTGTGTGGCGACACACCAGACTGTGTGTGGTGACACACTTTTGTGTCTCGACACACAGTTTGGAAAGCTCTGCTGTAGGGCATATAGATATGCACCTACAAAGATCTAAAGCCCTTGGATATGTTCAGTCTAAGTTTCTGTGAGCAGGTCCCATGCTATCTCCCAAAGGTTTTAATTCATATGGAAACAGGAATGATTCTACTAGAGGCAAGAGTCTGTTTGCCATCTCTCTTATTGGCAGAGACCTTTATTTTTTGATGGCCCACTGGCCCCACTAATTATTCTTGATAACTTTGCATCAGGATGGAAAGTAAAAATTATAGCTGACCTGCTTTATTCTGGCCTTTTCATCCACTCTCTGCTACCTCTAGGCCTAGAGAAGGTACAGCTGAGTTTCACCAAAGAGTCTTCAATATTGTATGTCAGACAGACTCGAATACTACAGGCAATCTACATGGGTGGGTTCCTCCTTGGAAACCTTTTAGACCTGCAAATTATCAGTTCAATCTGGTTTGTTCAGCCCACTGTAGTGCCTTCCTTCTGGCCCACTTTAATGTTCTACCCTCAACAGTATTGAATAGGTGGTTTCACAAAATCCCATTTCATGAGAGAAATTGCCCGTGGCCAGAATGAATCTGAAACTTTAGCGCATGTATCCTGCACTGTTCCTTTTATGAGAACTTACGCACTGATATATCTAAACCTCCTCCTTGTAGAGATCAAACTTCTAATGAGGGAGAGGTGATTGAGCTCCTACTCTCAGACTGGAACCCGATTATCTCGAACAGAGTTGCCAAGTTCTTCTCAGCAGCTATTGCCATAAGAAGGCTTAAGATGTCCTAATCTTGGAACAATGTAATGAGGAAGCTCTTTTATTCTTTCATTTAAATTTATTGTTAATTTATCTACTTCATCTTGCTGTTTTATTTTATTTTGCTTTGCTTTCTAAAATGTAAAACTTTAACTAATAAAACCTTAGGGTTTTATTCCATTTGAGACTGCATTTAGGTGTTGTTTAATTTAGTGTTGTAACAACTTCGCTGGTCCTTGACCATAAATAAATAAATAAACTTAAAATACATGTTGGGCTCCCTATAGCAGGATAAAAAGAGTAAGTTCTTTGTTCTATCAGAACTACCAGGAATTTTTATGGTAATAAAAAAATGTTTTAGATCACCCATTTTGCCATTTTTTTTTTTGCAAGCTGGCTGCTGGGAGGCATGGACTATTGACTTTTGTGACCCTTGGATTAAAAGCAATGGAGCAAAAGGATCATAATAAGTTCCAATTATATCCCATGATCGGAACATTCAAAACAAAATTTGTCCTTTTGGAACACAGAACATCTAATTGTTTAGAGTTTTTTTTTTCTAATCAGAGTGGAATGGGCTACTGTTCCAAGCTTGAAACAAAACATGTTTTCTCTGCATGCTTCTATTAACTATTACTTAAAAGTACCCAAAAAACACATGCCAACTTTTTAATTCAGCTATAATGCTTATTAGAAATCCATATTTTTTTATTTTAAATAAGTTCTTTGAACTAATCACTATTACAACCTCTTATACAAATCCATTTTCAAATGCAAGCAATAGCTTCCAATCATGTCTCTACATAAAGCACTGAATACAGTAGAGCACTGAATCTTATAAATATGTCCAAATTTCACAACTTATCTGACTTAGGAATTCTAGGGAAGAGATAAATAAACAAATAAATTTTGAAAAGTAGAATCAGTTGCTTAACTTAATTAATCCTTGGTACATCACACTATGACATCTCAAAGAATTAGTAATATCTATTATCACATAAATATTCATACATAATATTTGAAGTATCTGACATTTGCCCAAATTAAAATAAACAGATCAACAATATAGACTGAGCAACCAAAGCAGCCCATTGGTTTTTAAAAGTAACAATTATGATTCTAAGTTTGATGCAAGTTGCAAGAAACAATGACGAAAGTTTAACTTTCAAAATAAATTATCAAAAAGCTGGACCATCTAGGGTAAAATTGCAACAAGTGAACCAATTATATGTAATGCCAAAGTTGTTTAATACAAAAAAAATTAAAAACTGTTTTTTTAAAAAAGAAATTTGAATTTAAATATTATTTTGGGAAGCTGGAATGAAAACTTAAAGGGAAAGAAAACCTTTTCAGGCTGTGAAACCTGTTTGTTTTTTTTTTAAAAAAAATCCTGAAAACCCCTGATCAAAAGACAAAGCTCTTGTGATAGAAAATTTGCTAAGTTCCAGTGTTTTTTAGTAGCATTTCCTACAAATTAAAAATGAACTGCATGTAATGCTGACAAATCACTGGATTTTGAGAAATATTTATAAATCTGATTACCAGCTACTACTATTCAGTGCATGTGTTCTATCATACATTTGCCCCACACAAATTGTCCTTCAACTGAAAACACCATAATGCGGGAATTTTATCGAGGTGGTGACAGGTAGGGGATGTTATGACGGAAGCCGGAGGGTGAGTCATCTTCGAGGAAGACGCCCCAGGTGTTTATTACCTGTAGCGCGTTCCGACCCTCCGGGATTAAGGCCCTGGACAGCACACTCGTGGGGGCCCTGGTCTCCGGCTGCTGCTTCTTAACGCCAGGTCAGTCAACAACAAGGCCCCCCTCATAAGTGACCACGGAGGAGGGGGTAGACCTGGCGTGTATTACCGAAACTCGGCTGGGCCCAGAGGGAGGAGTGGGTTTGTCAGAGATGTGCCCGGCCAGGTTCCGGGTGTGGCACCAGCCGAGATGCCAGGGCAGGGGTGGCAATTGTCATCTGAGAGTCTCTAGTGACCTTCAGGGGCGCTGCTCCACAAGTAGCTGGTTGTGAGACCCTGTTCTTCAAGTTGGGTTCCCTAGAGCAGTTGGGAGTGTTGCTGCTGTACCAGCCTCCCTGCTGCATAGCAACCTCCCTGCCTGAGCTGCAGGAGGCCATCTCAGGGTTGGCAGTGGAGTTCCCCAGGCTTATGGTTCTGGGGGACTTCAATCTGCCATCCTTGGGGCGGACCTTGGAGGCAGCTTGGGACTTCATGGCCACCATGGCGGCCATGGGCCTGACCCAGATCATTCGGGACCCGACTCAAGACAGTGGTCTCACACTGGACTTAGTCTTCTTGTCGGAGCAGTGGCAATGTGCTCTGAGGGGAGAATTACATCTTTCCCCTTTGTCATGGTCAGATCACGCCCTGGTGGCCTTGAGATTCTGCTATGCCGCCCTCCTCCGCAGGGAAGCGGGACCCATTTGATTGGTCCACCCCCGGCGACTGATGGACCCAATAGGGTTTCAGAGGGAGCTGGGGGTTATACCTGAGGACCTGCTGCACGGTCCAGTAGAGGCCCTGGCTGCTGCCTGGAATAGGGAGGCGGCCGGGGCCTTGGACAGGATTGCGCCTGTGCAGACTCTCTTATCCTATCGAACCCGACACTCCCCGTGGTTTACGGAGGAGCTAAGGGTGCTGAAGAGGATTAAGAGATGTCTAGAGCGCCACTTGAGGAACACAAAGACTGAACTCGACCGAACACAAGCTAGAGCTGCAGTTAAGGCCTACAGTTGTGGCGGTTAAGAGCGGTGAAATGTATTTCTCTGCTTTTATTGCATCCACAGAATGCCGCCCAGCGGCCCTGTTCAGGATCACCCGATCCCTTTTGGGGAAAGGAGATTCAGAAAACCATCTACAGGGCCGTGCTGAGGAGTTTTCGGGGCATCTGCAGGATAAAATCGCTCGGATTCGCTCTAAGTTGGACTCTAAGCGTGAGACATGGCATATGTATGTATGTGTGTGTGTGTGTGTGTGTGTGTGTGTGTATGTGTGTGTGTGTATGTGTGTGTGTGTGTGTATGTATGTATGTATGTATGTATGTGTGTGTGTATATATATATATATATATATATATATATATATATATATATATATATAAATAAAATGTTATTTTGCTGGATTTCTTATAGGCACGTAATGGCAGAAATCTACTGCTTTGCTGATCCAGAAATGTAGCATATACATATGAATGAGCAAATGAATAAATAAATAGATATTTAGATAGCACAATAGATTATAAGAGGTGTGAGATCCAGTTCCTCATCATCCAGAAATTAATTCACAATACAAGACATTGCTTTTATTATAACTCTTTTAATTAACTGTACAAAGGTTAACTGTACGTAGAAATAACTAATTTTCACACCATCAATTAGAACAGCAATTTTAAATTTAACATCTCCTTTGAATGAGACCACAATATAATATTTGTAAAAAAATTGGTGTGAACCGGGGAAAAAACTCATTTGCACGAGAAAGTGTGCTTTCTTTACAGGTGTTGAATATTAGTAAGATATGATACACATGAAACCTCTGAATTATTATGGGTAGATTTAAATACTATTTAACTCTTTTTGGCACAATTCTTATAAATCATAAGTAGAACCAAATGTAACATCATTTTAGGTTAAAAAAGACATGTTTTAATTTACTGCAAACCCTATAATGCAAGCTAATTATGTTGTAGCCATTTCGATGCTTTGAGTGATTGAGTTTATAATGATTTTGACTTGCTTCGAGAGATGTAATTTTGTCTCCTCAGGAAAGGCAACAACACTCTTTTTGCTTTATCTTTACTTCATATTGCTCCAAGATATGTTTAATAATATATTTTTCAGGATTAGATTACAATTTATTTAAAAATACAACTATACTGTATTGTAAAAGATCTGGGAGAGAAGGCATGCTGCGGGTACCATCTGCGAGGGACTTACACTTGATAGGTTCCAGGAGGCGGGCCTTCTCTGTCTCTCCCCCCCCCCCCCGTCAGGAAGTCCCTCAAGACCTGGTTATGTCACCAGGGAACCAGTGACATTCTAAGATGACTCCACTATTGTGGTTGATATATTCACTCTCTCTGTGCCTTGTGGTTTGTATATTTTCATTTTTAATAATATTTTCATTTTAATGATTGTTTTGTATTTTGTAATGATTGTTTTTATATATTTGTTGTTTTATTTGACTGTTGTATGCCACTCAGAGTCACTTCTTGTGAGGTGGGCAGCCTTATAAATTTGATAAATAAATATCTTAAAAGTTAATTAAAAATGCAAATATAAAGCATTATTCAATATAAATTAATTACTGACATCATTAAAACGTGAGTTAATAATGGCTAGGTTGTATTGATTTCGATGGGTCTACTAAAGCCGCATACAAAATACTGTTTCTTGACCAACCATTGCCTTATGAAGCAGCACTAAAGCTTAAGGAGAACGAAGACATTTTGAAACAGCACAGAGAGGGCCATTTTTGACAGGCAAGACTTTCTCCTATTTATTTATTTATATTTATTTATTTATTTTCCAACTTATATCACCGCCCATCTCCCCCCACAAAGGGGACTCTATTTAAAGCAACATTCATCTTTTATTTATTGTTTTAGCATTGTTTGCATTTTGATGACCTGAGAAAGCCTCAAAATAAATGTATTTTTATACCTGTAAACTATTTTCTAATTCTAGGTGCTGAACAGCTCATTATTCAATAGAATCAATCACTCATCTATAAAAGCTTTAATATAAGGATGTTCTTTATAGCATTGTTCACACTAAATTATCTGACAGTGTTAAATTATGCATGAATATAATACCTACACCCAGCAAGCTATTATAAGCTTTCTTCAGTCACATTAACTTTTATATCCTAGGAAGAACATGAAATAGAATTTCGAAATGAAATGATGAGGAAATAAGAGTTTGTTTAATCTTTTTCATCTGATAATAATCATTAGGAAAATTAGTAAAAGCAAAACCAATTCTACCGGAGTGATCATTTATCTATAACAGAGCTTTCCAAACTTTTCATGTTGGTGACACACTTTTTAGACATGCATCATTTGGCGACACACTCTTACACCAGGGCATCACTTCGCGACACACTCTTACAGCAGGGCACAAGGCAGGCACTAGGACCTGTGCGGAATCACAGCAGGTTTGGAGGCAGCAAGGCACAAGGCAGGCACTAGGACCTGCGTGGAATCCTGGCAGGGCAGGTTTGGAGGCAGCCAGGCACAAGGCAGGCACTAGGACCTGCGTGGAATCCTGGCAGGGCAGGTTTGGAGGCAGCAAGGCACAAGGCAGGCACTAGGACCTGCGCGGAATCCTGGCAGGGCAGGTTTGGAGGCAGCCCGGCACAAGGTAGGCACAAGGCAGGCACTAGGACCTGTGTGGAATCACAGCAAGTTTGGAGGCAGCAAGGCACAAGGCAGGCACTAGGACCTGCATGGAATCACAGCAGGGCTCGGAGGCAGCAGCAGCTGCGACACACCCAGACACTGCAGCTGACATACTAATGTGTCCCGACACACAGTTTGGAAAGCTCTGATCTATAACAAAAGAATCCGTAGCCAAATGTACATAGTTGCTGCAAATGCTCTGCATTTTCTTAACTTCCATGGAGATTGCATTTAAGTTGCTAATACATGCTCATCTTTGTTTTGTGCCTCTTAACAGCTTAAAATGAGATATACTGCTATGTACTTGAGTATTGTAGACAATATGGCAACCGATATTTAATTACAGAATACTATAAAATTCTCCACCATGGAACATTTCCCCCAGCTTCTAATCCTTGCAGAAGGATCCTCCTTCTAATCCAGAAAGATACCATAGTCGACAGTGTCAAATATTGCCAAGACGTCTAATAGGACCAAGACCAAGTATATTTCACTATCCAAGTCCCACCAAGGGTAATTCATAATAGCAATTAATGCTGTTTTCATCCCATGTCCAGGTCTGAATCTTGACTGAAAGGCATCAAGATAATTAATTTCTTCTAGGATCCTTTGAACAGGTAGTCCTCGACTTATGACCACAGTTGGGACTGGAATTTCCATCGTAAGTCGTTGTGGTCATAAGTCAAGTCACCACATGACTGGACTCGATTTTACGACCATTTTACAATGGTCGTTAAGTGAATCACCACAGTTGTTAAGTGAATCCTAAATAGGTGTTTTTTGTCATAAATGCAAGCTGGTTGCCAAGCATCTGAAATGCGATCATGTGAATGTGGGGGGGAGGGTGTTGTGACGTTTTGCGTTGCTCAGAAGTGCTTTACAGGCCGTAGAACACCTATTCTGAGGCTGCTGTAACTTGGGCCATCGTTAAATGAATGGTTGTAAATCGAGGACTACCTGTAGCTGATTTCTCACCACATTCTCAACAAACACACACTTTATGGACCAGCCCACGCCAGAGCTTCCTGTCGGCCATCGCCACCCCCAGCTCCCCCAAGGTCAAGTCCGTCACCTCCAGAATATCATCCATCCATCTTGCCCTTGGTCGGCCCCTCTTCCTTTTGCCTTCTACTTTCCCATTTGCAAAAACCAAACAAGTCAAACGCTCAAGTTTTTTTCCGGTTAGAATCCACTATACAAATAGCAAAAAAAGACCATTTCCCCCCCGGATCTATTTCAACATCTCAGCTGCAAGTACTGAGACTTCTATGACAATGCCTACAAATAAATCTTGGAAAAGACAAAACAAGATCTAAAAATAGAAATATAGAAATGATGACTTTATAAAAAATATTTGATCACCAGTACTATAAATGTAGCCTAAAACTGGAATACAGTACTCTGATCCATCCGCTGGAGAGATCTGGAGAGATAGATCAGAGGGGAAATTATAATAGAGAAATCTACAACCTTTTAAAAGTCTGCAAGCAATTGAAAGAGTTGGTTGCTAGTAAATGGTAAGTCTACATCAGATCTTTCCAAACTGTGTGTAACAACACGTGTGTCAGCTGCAGTGTGTAGGTGTGTCATGCAAACGTAATGAGAAAACTCTGAGTTGGACGTTCAGAGCCTCAAGTGCCTCGCTGCTGCTGCCTCCAAGCCCTGCTGTGATTCCGTGCAGGTCCTAGTGCCTGCCTTGTGCCTTGCTGCCTCCAAACCTGCTGTGATTCTGCGCAGGTCGTAGTGCCTGCCTTGTGCCCTGCTGTAAGAGGGGAGCTCTGTCCAAGCCTTGCCCTGCTGTAAAGGGAAACTCTGTTTTCATGAGATATGTTGTGTCCCCATACATTTTGCTATTACAATGTATGTACAGTATGTGTCCATATCTCTTATAAGTTAGTTTAACCTCCGGTTTGCTAGTAAAACTGAATTACTGTGTCATGAAATGATGCATGTCTAAAAAGTGTGTCACCAACATTAAAAGTTTGGAAAGCTCTGGTCTAAATCATACCAAGGATTCAGACATCAACACCTTGCCTCAACAACCACTGTGCCCCCCACCCCTTTTCTGGAACTTACTGAAGTTGGGATTTCTTAACTTTGGAAAGAACTGGCTCCAAAGAAGGGCAGAAGAAGGATCCAATGTCTGATCTACCTCTGCCTACCTCAACAAAGGGAAAACAGCAATCTTATGGTTTCTGGAACGATGTCCCAGGAACCAGAACATAACTATTTAAACTAATTCACTTAACATAAACATTTTAAAAAGTGTTAAAGTATGACCTATGATAATACCAATTAGAGGGTTTTAAAATACATTTGGAAAGTATTTTCCTTTCTTGATGTACTTTAAGAATATAGCTCAAAACAGTCGTGAGGAAAAAATAAAGTAGGCTACTGTAAGGATTCAGTTCCCAGACTGGAATAAATGATGGGCCTCAGTCCAGTTTAAAAAATGGGTATGGGCAATATTGTAAACTCTATTGGAATAACAAAGATAAAATCAGTCTATCTCTTCAGCTTTTGTGCAAAATCTAGATTTCAAAAAGCAGAAACTTTAAACTGCTCATTTACAGCAACTGTTTACAATAAGTAAAATGTGACCTTATTTATACTTTTGTATATCAGTATATTCTAAGATAACTCCTAATGGTAAATATAACACTAGCATATTAAGAAAAATTATTTGCTTAAGAAGTTGATAAACAATATTAGACTGCTTTACTTCTCATAGTAATTTATATATCCCCAAAGACATTGCATTTTTAGTGCAATATACTGATAACGATTTAAGAATTGCATTCTTGTTATTTTAGCCAGCATGGTCCATTAATTTTGTACAACTCAGTCCTTTTCTTATGAACCACTTTTTAACTAACTTCTAAAACACATAGTTTAATTTGAAAAAATATTATATTATTACTGAACTAGAGTTAGATGGTTTGCAATGTGAAGTTTGCCTTTTTAAAAACCAAGCAGAAGTTGCTGGATAAGAAGCAGGAAGCCAGTGGGATTTATCATCCACAGCCTCAGATCTTAGTTGGAATTTGCAGGAATTTTCCAGGTAAAAAAAGAGAGCCAGTTTGGTTTAGTGGTTAAGGCACCGGGTTAGAAACCAGGAGACTGTGAGTTCTAGTCCCGCCTTAGGCATGAAAGCTGGCTGGGTGACCTTGGGCCAGTCACTCTCTCTCGGCCCAACTCACCTCACAGGGTGGTTGTTGTGGAGAAAATAGGAGGAGGGAGGAGTATTATGTTTGTTCGCCCGCCTTGAGTTATTTATAAAAATAATAAAGGCAGGATAGAAAACAAACAAACAAACAATTAGCACAGTAAATTTTCCAAGAAATGCACTATATAAAAAATGGCCCTCACCCATTTAGCAAATCAAAAAAGAAAAGGTATTCCTTCTTAAACAGACTATCCTCTCTCTGTCTTTCTCTTTATCCTCGCCCTATTTTTATCTAAAAGAAGTTAAGCCAGCTTCCATCACCCCAGGCTGCAGGAGCTGACAAAATACTAGCAGATCTGCATAATAATATCATGCAGTTAAAATGCTACCCGCAGCTTGTAAACAGGAATGTAAACCACAGCACTGGCTAAGAGACTGGAAATGATCTGTCTGTCTGTCTGTCTGTCTAGATTTGTATCCTATCTACCATTGAGAAGTTCAAGGTGGTGTAGATATTGCTCCCTCCTTGCAACAACAATCCAGTGAGGTAGGTTGGGCTGAGAGTGGGTCAATGGTCCAAAGCCACCCAGTGAGCTTCTGTGCCTGAGGGCGAACCTGAACCTGGGCCTCTCCTGCGCCACTCCAATTCATTAATCACTATAACATTTGGATCTCTTCCAAAACAAAAAGGTCAGTGTTAGAGAATGCTTAAAATACAGAAAATAAATAAATAAATATGCACATAACTTAAATGGTAGTTAGATTATACTCAAGATTTTATAATACAGATGTCAACAGTACACAAAACAAGAACTACCAGATGTACAAGCTGCATTCAGAAGAGGCAGGCACCCAAGATTATATTACTAACACTTGATGTATAATGGAAAAAGCCAGCGAGTTCCAAAAAGTGTCTATTTTGCTTTATTGATGTATTGACTATAAAAAAGGTAAAGGTTCCCCCTGCACATTTGTGCAGTCATGTCCAACTCTAGGGGCCGGTGCTCATCTCCGTTTGTTAGCTGAAGAGCCAGCGCTGTCCGAAGATGCTTCCGCGGTCATGTGGCTGGCAAGACGCACATGGAATGCTGTTACCTTCCCACCGAAGTGGTACCTATTCATCTACTTGCATTTGCATGCTTTCGAATTGCTAGGTTGGCAAGAGCTGGGGCGAGTGCGGGAGCTCACTTCGTCACACGGGGCTAGGGATTCGAACCTCCGAAGTTGCGATCTTCTGATCAACAAGCCTGGTGTCTTACCCGCTGAGCCACCACGCCCCCTATTGTATATAGTATTGACTGCAGACCACAATAAATTATGGATAATCCTTAAAAACATGGTAATACCAGGCCACCTCATCTACCCGCCTAGTAAAGCATTTGTATGATGACCAGGAATGCAATAGTTAGAAAGGAATATGGGACAATTTAATTTTTCAAAATTGGGAAAGGAGTGCTCTAAGTTTGTATACTCTCATCTTGTTTAATTTATTTGTTGAATATATCATGAGAAATGTTGGCCTAGAAGAAATAGATACTGGAATTAAAATTACTATGAGAGACATCAACAATGTCAGCTATGCTGATTATGCTACTCTAATGGCTAGAAGTGAGCAAGTCTTCTGCTGAAGGTAAAAGAGTATGCAAAAGATGGTCTGCTGTTCAGTAGTAAAACGAACAAACACTAAGATTATAAATAGGCAATGCCAATCCAATGCAAAGATATATAGAAGAAATTGAGACAGTGCCAGGCTTTGTCTACCTAAGCTCAAACATTCACAGGAATAATAACGATAGTCATGAAACAAGAGATATCTTCTGCTCAGGAGAAAGACTATAACAGATCTAGACAAAATGTTAAACTGCAGAGACATTGCTTTGACAATAAAGGTACATTATTGAGGTCATGGTTTTCCCAACTGTAACATATAACTGTAAAAACTGGATCATCAGAAAGGCTCAATGAAGAAAAATGGATGATTTGAAATGGAGAATACCTTGAAGTACAAGAAGAACAAATCATTCAGTACTAGATGAAGTACATGGAGAGAGGTATGCAGTGGGCAATCTTAGGATTCTGTCCTGGGCCCAGTGTGCTTCAACACTTTTCAAATGACTTAGATGAAGAGATAGAAGGGATACTCAGCAAAATTGCAGAAGACACAAAACTGGGGTGAATTGCTAACCAACCCCTCAGAAGACAACCTCAAGGTTCAAAAGGATCTTGAGCCTTGAACATTGGTCTCTATCCAACAAGATGCTGTTCTACGGAAAGAAATGCAAAGTTCTACACTTAAGTAGAAAAAAAACAGATGAACAGAAACAAGATAGGTGGTACCCGGCTTGGCTCAATAACTTTTAAAAAGGAACTGTGTGTCCTGGTAGACCACAGATTAAGCATGGCCCAGCAGTGTGCTACAAAAACCAAACCAGCCAATGTAATCAGCAGAGGTATAATGTCAAAAATCACTAAATGTAGCACTGGTCAGACTGCACCTAAATATTGTGACAAGTTTTGGTCACAATACAAGGCGGATGCTGAGGAACTAGAAAGAGCTTTTAACTTGGAGGCTAAATGCTTATGCTAGAAAACAGTTTAGCCTAAAGAACAGAAGGGAAGCCATGATAGCAGGCTTGAAGGGCCGTCACAGGGAAGAGGGTGTGGATTTATTCTCAGTAGTGTCTGAGGTTAGGACAAGAACCAATGGGTGGAAGCTTTACAGAGACAGATCCAAACTTGAAATAAGGAGGAATGTCCCAACCGTAAGAGCTATTAAGCAGTGGAACACCTCCTGGAGTTGTGGATGCTTCATCACTGGAGGTTTCCAAACAAAGGCTGGACATGGAAAGTCTGGAATGGTCTGAAGATTCCTGCAGCGGGCAGGAAGTTAGACTAGAAGACCTCCAAAGTCCCTACCTGGATTCTATGATTCTAAGTAAAACTAGACTGCTCACTGAGAGCACTAATAATGAAATCAAAGCTTAAATATTTTGAACACATTAATGCAAATGCAATAGTCACTGGAGAAGCTTCTTGAAGCTTGGAAAAATTGAAGGGAACAGAAAAAGATGCCAACAGAGGACAAAGCTGGATATTATCACTGATGACATAAGTGTGAGTTTACAAGAACTCAAAGCAGCAGATACTGACAGGCAATCCTTGCAAAACAATGTCTATCAGGTCACGAAAAGAATGTACTGCTTGACTGAACAATAACTATGGATCTTATATCTACTAAAAATAAGCTCCTTTAAATATGGTGAGAATTGTTCACAAGTTAAGTGTGTAATGAATTGTACTTTGACATCAATCAAAAGGATTAATATTGATTTATTAAGCTACTTTAAGTAAAAAAAAGTTTACCAATATTTTAAAATGTTTCAGACTGAATAATAATATAATCAAAGAAATTTAAGGTACAATATTTTGATCGCTAGAAGAGAATTTTAGGGGACATAAGATTCTCAGGATATCCTCCACTAAAGGAAGGGTATGGGAAATAAAGCAAATGAGAAATCTGTAAGGTCTTTCTATTATTAGCAGTGAAAAACTTGGGAAATGTGGCCACAATTCTGTTCTTACTAGTCTGCCTTAGAAGCTAACATGCTTTTCTTTGCAATATGACACCTTAATTTTTTACAATTCCATGGGTAATCTAAATATATTTAGCTTTTCTCCTCAAGACAAAATGCTATTCCTGCCAGAAGCAATTTGAAATTGCCTCAGTCCAAAAAACTATTAAAATGTGGATTGTTTACAAAAAAAAAACAAGGAAAAATTAAACATAATTAAGGCCTTAAAAATGAGGTCAAGGACAGCAAGTGTGAACACCACCTTGCACATGTCAGCATTAAACGCAAGTATGTAATAATTTTAATCTATCTGAAATACAAGTTCTGTTTAACAAGCTTTAAAGTACAAGGAAGTTTCTGTTAAATGTACTCCAGTTTGATATTAAATATAGCATGCTATAGGACAATCCATTTTAACTGTAATTTAAAATGATTTGTAATCAGGAATTAACCCATCTATGCCCTTTCAACAAATTTAAATCTTCCAACAGTTTAAAATAAGAACCAGTATAGTATTATGGTTACAGTGTTGGACTAAGAAGGGTTAGGTTACAATATTTATTTAGTTATGAAATCCATAAGATGATCCTGGCCCAGCCATTAACTCTTAGCTCATAAAACTGTAGTGGGAACAAATTGAGGGGAAGGCCATGTACTCTGTGTTGCTACCAAAAGACTAAAGGCAAAGTATCAATTTAAATAAATTCCTTTAGAGTTTGAACTCACTAATGAAGAAAAAGATTAACTACTAACAAATTCACATTCAACGAAACAGTAACTTTTTGATGAGCCTTAAATTATACAACTTGATCTTGTGCCCTGCACTGTAACAATACACAGCAAATATGTTGGATAGAACCTGAAAACCTTAATTTGATTAACAAGAGATAAAACTTTATCCTATTTCTCTCTCTCTCTCTCACACACACACAAAAAAAAACCAGTGTCAAGAACTATTCTCAGTTTTTTCAGTAGCATTAGAATCTGATGTGAGAATATTAAAATATTTTTGTGAACAAACATCTGTACATTTCAAAATATGAAAAGAACAAACTATGATCACTGAAGCCTTACAATATATATTCAGGGTGTTATTTAAAAGGGGAAAGCTGGGAGTTTTAAAATAAAAGGAAAGTTGTCGTTTACACTCACAACCCTCATTATGGAAAATTAAGGATCAAATTCAATGTACAAGTTTGAAATGTACAAAATTACATTAAGGAAAGCTATTGAAGTAAAGTATATATTACAATCATTGTCCTTCTACTTGGATTCAGAATATACGTAAGACAACATTCTGGTAGATTTCATACCTTGAAGAATACATATATCTTTACCTGTGAATAAATAACATATTTAACACAGTACCTCTAGAATTTGCAATATATTACTACTAAGCTTTAATTAAATTCTGTTGTTCCCACCTTTATTTCTATTAGTAAATCTGACACATTGAAAATACTTAACCATGGAGTTACCTCCAATTTATTTTTTCAACTGCATCATTCTTTGTATTTTAGAGGGCCCCTCACATTGAAAATAGCTCTAGAAAGGACAGTAGCAAGGAGTCAGGAAAGTCCTGTTGCATTATCATAATTCAATTTGGAGAGAAGAAGAAGCAAATAGATTCATTCATTCATTCATTCATTCATTCATTCATTCATTCATTCATTCATTCATTGCCTTTGCTTCAGGGGCTCAAGGCAGTGTACACAGTGTTCCCTTCTCCCATTTTTCACAACAACCCTGTAAGATAGGTTGGCCTGAAAAGTTGCCCAGTCACCCAGAGTGAACTACAATGGCTTGTATATGGGTCTCCTTGGTGCCAGTATAACACTTTAATCACCACACCACACGTTGACCTCTTTACCATGACATTCATTTATTTGGTTGTCTGGATAATTCCTTAATTCCTTCCAGATTCAATGAACAATATGCTTACAGAATCTTTTAGAGCAGGGGTCCCCAACCCCCGGGCCATGGACCGGTCCCAGTCCGTGGCCTGTTAGGAACCGGGCCGCACAGCCCACCCATGGCCCGTCCATCAAGCTCCGCCCATGGCCCGCATCACCCGCCCATGGCCCGCGTATCCCCCCCCCCGGTCCGTGGAAAAACTGTCTTCCACGAAACTGGTCCCTGGTGCCAAAAAGGTTGGAGACCACTGTTTTAGAGAATTGCAATTGCATCTGACATTTCACTCAAGGCTTTTCCATACCAGTGTTACCTGACATCATGCTGTAGTATTTCATTCAGAAACCAAATACTTGGCATAACAAACAATTAAATTCCTGCCCATGGCAGTTATTCAAGCATACTTAGCTACTGCATTTGAAGTAAGCAAATGTCAAGTAAAAATGAGTATATAAATGATGTTATTTGTGGAAAAAGCAAATCAATAAAAAGGCACTCCTTACAATGCTTAATAAAACTGTTTAGAATCTGGCTGTAATCCAGAATGATTTAATATATGCTACAGAGGAAGTAAAATTCGACTAAACGACTGAAGAACAACAACAAAACAGAGGAAGTAAAATTCCACTTTACAGAAATATATAAAACACATAAATAACCTATTCCACATGCAAAGCTAATCACAAGATGGTGATAAATCTAAATACAAACATTATAACTAATAAATTCATCATAACTAATCTATGGAATGTTAGGTAGACAAAAGTTTTCAGATTGTCCAGTACAAGAAGATAAATCTAAGGGATGTTTTCTTAGACATATACTGAGAAATCTCATATTTAAATAGATTTAATTACGTAAGTGATGAACTCGCAATGTAAATACATTTATAAACGTTCAGTGAACTGGTAAAGTGTATCTAATAATATCAAAGTTCAAGTTTTTTTCCTAATTTCCAAGTGTTAGAATACAAACATCTCAGGAATCCATAGTGTAACAACACTCATTTCACAAATAGATATGTACCAGCAATAATTGTCTTCAATGCTTTCACCTTCAAACAAATTATTTATTCCTACTGGCAAACTGGACTGTGAATAGATTATCTCAAGCATTAAATATAAACTGAAGAATAAACTTAATGCTGACGTATTTATAATGTATAGAGATAGTATATTAAGTTCCATAAAAGGAAACAATGCAGTCTGTTTATCCAGTAACATTTGAATACATCACAAAATGTCTAAAGAATAATGTAATTGAACTGCCCCATTAAAAATAAACTAATTAACACATTTTAATCTTTATTGTGCCAAGATCCTCAAGACAGATTGTACAAGATGATGGCCATGACAACCTATCCTCTAGGATCCAAATTATACATCAGCCTTACTTCAAGACTTTCACATATCTTTGTTCTTAAAATATTATCCCCCTTTTTACTTGAAAAAAAGTATAGTATCATAATAAAGTAAGGATACTTTTGCACTAATTTGCAGCCAGGTAAGATGACATGTTCAGCTTCTCAGAACATAAAGCCAGGCACACAATTGAAAGAAACAGAGCTATTCTGTATGTATACTACTTGTGCTTCTGCTTAAACCTAATTTAAATTTAAAGCCATAAAAAAAAGATCATATATAAATTATGGTACAACATGGATTTGACATGCTTATCACGGTAAGGTTGTTTCAACATTCAAGTGCACCAAATTCAAATCTGCATAATAACTATCTGAACTGTACTGTTATTTTCAATGTTTTGATCACTGTTATGTTTAAATAAAAATGGCTAAAAATGAAAGTGGTACTCACCATCCCCAACAGCCATTATGCAGTTAAAATATTACTAGATGGTTTTTCAAAGAAGCCAAATACAATATAAGACTGTATGTTCCTGCGCCACTCTCAATCCAGTGCAGCGTGAAAACAGACACAGCACTGTGTGACCCAGTCAGATCTGCAGCTCTATACTGCAACAAGCAACAGCTGCTATGCCACTTCAAAATAAAAGTCCTGCTTCTTTGAGGAAACCCCTTCCATCTATTACAATAAACCTCATTACTGCTTAAACCAATGATGCATTTCAGTATTACAGTAAGATCTCCCCCCCTCCTTTATCTCTATCCCTGCTCTAAGCTTTTTTCTTTAAAGATTCTGCTTAACAACCAATGGAAATTATTCCACAAGGGCTCTTAATGCAATCATCAAAACACAAGGCATGTGTTTGGGAACCATGTCTTGCTTACATTCCCTAAGGATTCATGTATAATCAGGATTAGTCACATGACCGCAATGATTACCTGATTTACATAGGTGTAACAGAATCAAATCAAATTTTATTACAGCCAAAAAAGATCAGCAAAATAAAACATTTACCATCAGTGATATAAGGTATCATTTATAGGTAGAAATAAATAGAAGATGTATGATATTTTTTTGGCTTTTTCTTCCAGTCTCTCTATCACCAGCCACTGTAAACAATCAGGTCAAAGGCAGACTGTCAAAGGCTTTTCTGTTCAAAGAAAGCTGTGCCACTGTTTCTGCTAAAGCCAGTGACATAAATCTGAATCAACCACATAGTAAAGGCAAGTCTGCAGCGCTCTGCTTGCCAACAAGACTTCCATTTCACAGCAATTCACGAAAGTCAAATACAAGTATTTCCCACAGTAGTTTTACAAATATAAAATAAAAAACACAATTTAGCACACACACATATGCTAGCATATTACATATTTGATTCAGCAAGCTATTTAAATCGTGATCTACAGTTAAAATGTATTTTTATAGTGAACTAGACTCACAAATTTCACTGCAGGGATTTTTCCTTAAATCTTGACAGCCTATGTATGCACTTTCACACAAAAATGTGTTGAGACTCTGCTTCCCCTTAAAAAAGAAAAGGTCTAGGAATCTTCTTTTACATATTGCAGAAAGGATGCAAAAACAAATTGAGTAAGGGGACTCTGCTTAGAGTTATAGTTGAAATACAAGTCTAAAGTAAGAACCAAGAAGACCCATGTTGTGCTCAACCACAAAGCTCACTGGAAAATTGACACATTTCCCTGAACTCCTGGGATAAGAGGTAACAAAATTGGTTCAATCACTACCAGTAGACTGCACTGGAGATGCAAAGGTAAACAAACCATCTTTGTCTTCTTCAGGCTACAACACATTAAAAAGACCAATTAGTTCTTCTCCCTGCCCTCCTCTCAGAGTAAACTCTGTGTCCTATTACAACATTATTTTCCCTTCTTCTCCAGCTGATGGGGTGAGATCCACCAGAAACAAATGGAATGGCTTAAAGATTGGTCTTGCTGTTCCTACAGATATGGGCAAGCAAGAAAATATACATGCTGCTTTACTGAGACAGGGAGAGCACTCGTCCTCCTCCTCTTTCATTCGTTCTAACATAATCAGCCTCCGTCAGTTCCCATGACTACTACAGCTCTTCCTACTATTCACAGTATCTGAAGTCAAGGATAGTATTTTCAGATTTCCTTTTTGTTTTTGAACGGTACTCCTGCCCCGGAACTATTTCTCAGTAAACCATTGACTGGTTCAGAAATTCTATATCAAGCTGAGGATGAACTGTCATCTTGCTTCACAAAATTATTGGAATTATCTGGCAGATAGCTATACTATGCTCATCAGAATAATGACTCATGGACTAATATATTACAGGTAATTTAATATAGGATTAAATCCATTAACACAAAATAACCCAAGATATGAAAAAGGAGGGGAAACAAAAGAAATTACAACATATACCAACAAATCAAAGGAACACCCATGGGATCACCACTCTCAGGACTCATAGCAGAGATTGTAATGCAACGTCTAGAAAGGATAGCACTCCCACGCATACAACCCAAAGTATGGATCCGGTATGTAGATAACACCTTTGTCATAATAAAAAAGGATCAACTGGAAGAAACACATGAAACCATCAACAACATCTTCAAAGAAATAAAATTCACAAGGGAAGAAGAAAACAACAACACGCTACCCTTCTTGGACATCCTCAGTAGAGGAAATGATGGCATTCTAGAAACGCAAGTCTACCGGAAATCTACCCACACTAACCAAGTACTCCACTACCAAAGCAATAACCCAACCTCCCACAAGAGGAGCTGTGTAAGAACATTATTCAGATGAGCACAAACGCACTGCAGCAACCCAGAACACCAGAAAAAGGAAACAGACCACTTATATAGCATCTTCCAGCAAAATGGATACCCACGCAACTTTTATTTATTTTATTTATTTATTGGATTTATCACCGCCCAACTCCCCCAAGGGAGTTTACTTTACCAAAAGTGCCTGACCACTCAAACCACCACAACAGAACCAACAGAAGCTATGAAAAGGATTACACTGCCATACATCAGAAACATCTCAGAAACTACTAATAGACTGTTACAACCACACAGCATCACCGTAGCACATAAATCAACCAAAGCCCTTCAGAACATTGTAAGTAAATCAAACAACCCAGTAGCCCAAGAAGAAAAAACAGGAGTGATCTACAACATACAGTGTAAGGACTGTAGCAGCCAATTCCAAAAACGCTAGAGAATTCTTGGAAACTTGGCACTCAGACAAAGCAGCCATCAACAGACACATAGAGGTAAACAACATTTACATACCATTCATAAGAGACAATAGAAAAGCCAAAAGACCAGAACACCTCCTTGCCAGTAATCATCACCCAGATATGCAAAGATTAACACCACGATTAGCACCAGAGGAACAATCAAACAGCACAATATACCCTAATCAAGGAACTATTATGTCAGTCAATCAACCAAGTAGCAAACAACAGCCCAATCAAGGAACTCTTAAGGAGAGAACACCTCCACCAACACAAGCAGGACAAGCCATAGTATATAAACAGAGAAAGTCCCACTCCCTTTTCGCACTGAAGATGTTGCCTAGCCTGGCAATGAAACGTCTGCAAGAAAACAACAAGGCTCAGAGAGCACCAAGGACTCCACAGAAATTGAAACAAATTGAGATTACTGAAAAAGGCCTTCCAACTGTTCCTCCCCCCCAACTTCTCAGTGAATACTAGTTTTTACTTGGCTTAACAGTCAAGGGAGTTAGTTTTATGTTGGGAAAAAAGGTTCAACGTGCCAGCTTTGTATTCACAGCTAAAATCAATGTACATGGTTAATTATATTATTAATCCCACCCTAGTCATTGTAATCTAATAGCCATGTGGAAATTTGCATATGTGCATATTCTTCACAGTGCAATGATGGCAACAAAGTTGAGTAATTTGCAAGCTACTGGGTTTCCTGATATTTCCATAGACATAGTTACTTCAAAGGGGAAAAGAAGTCTAACAAAGTTATGTGTAATCAAAGTAAGTGACAAATATCTATGGCACAAATACAAATTTGTGTATGTTTAGTATTTGCATGACAGATGTCAAGACTGTCCTGTTTCATATTATGTTCCAAGTCTGGAAATAAAACTTTGACAACATTCATGTAACCTGGACTATAAAATATATCTTTGAAAGCAAAAAAATGATGCCAAAAAACCCTAGTTATGGTGTTGCTTATTATGAAAAACAGGAAATTATGACATTTTAAATTATTTTTAATCATAGTGATTTTCTCCAATATTTAAAACAAATTCTGCAGAAAGAGCAGCACTTACGGAACTCAGATTGTAAGAACAGAGATTATATGAGTTCTGGTGGTGTCTGCAATGTCTGCTTTCATGGAAATGGTCGCTCATCTGCTAGGATGAACTAGGACAAGGGTCGGAAATGGCGGCTCGCGAGCCAGATGCGGCTCTTTGGCCCCTTGCGTGTGGCTCTACAAAATACCACGTGCGGGCGCGCAGGTACAGTCGCCGTCAGCCTCCCGGCTCGTTTCGCTCCTGCCGCCACCAGCGCCTTCATTCAGCTACACAGCAGTTCCGGGGCATACCGCGGGTGAAAGCGGAGGCCGATCCCTGGCCTCCTTCCCCGTCTGTGTAGGTCTCGTGGGCTGAGTTTCCTTTCTGCGCTGCGGGACAGGGGTGCTCCCTGAAAGAGGGGCGCCATGGAGGCTTTTGTATGTGATGTCGCTCCCAGTGCCACAAACTTTTCTACCCTTTCTTTCCTTTGCCTCTGGCGGGAAGCCACTTTGTCTCGGCAATGGGAGGATCAGGGGATGGGGCGAGTAAGGCGTCCCCAGCTGATTGAAGTAAATCTTGGGGGTGGTAGTTGTCCTCCGATTATGGGGGGGGCTACTGGGGGGACAGTTTATTTCCCTCTCCTTAATTTCTGAAGGCAGGAACAAAGAGGCCGGCGTTGCAAGCAGCGCGCAGGCATGGGAAAACTAAGAATTGGGGGTGGCTCACAGCGTGTGCGTGTGAATGCGTGAGAGGACCAGCCAGATCCGAGCCTTTCCTCCCCGATGGGGTTCAGGGTCTGAACAGGCAGCATGGCTGTGGGGAAGAGGAAGGCTCTCTGTCCGGCTGGTCGCTTTTTCGCTTCACCCCCGGACTCGGCAGTGACGTTTTGCACACGTGCGCTGAGGCCGCGTTTGTGACTGGGAGCCGGGCGAAGGAGGGAGAGAGAGGGAAGGAGGGGGCGTCTCGCCTTCTCTCACACACACAGACATGTGGCCCTTCCCGATTCTCAACTCTTGGAGCTGTCGGGGGGGGGGAGGTATTGTTAGGCTTGGAAATGCCCCTGCAGCAGGTAGGTTAGAGAAGCGTGCGGGCGTGTGGGGGGGGGGCGTGGGGGGCAGTTAAGGTGCTAGCTGCAACAGCCGCCCCCGAAGTGACCATATTCCACTCTTCCAACAGAAAGGGTCGCTCTTTTTTCTCCGGGGAGGGGATATGAATTTGGGGTACTAACTTACCCTCTAAAGTGTCTCCTCCTCTCCCTATGTGGTCCTTTTGCTAAAATTACCGTTATGACACCCCCCCCCCCATGTTTTCCTCTGGAGTTGAGTTCTGGCGTTTCTGCTGTCACTGGAGATGGCTCTCTCAAAGTTGGACGGTTCAAGTAACTGCTTCAGGCCACCGTTGTCTGCCTGCTTATTGCCGCGTGTTTTGATCGCGATTTTAAACGAAAGGAGGGGGGTTGTGCGCGTCCCGTTGGATAGGATCCGAAGGGCCGCTTTGGAAACGCTGCCCGACTCGGGCGAAAGTTGGAAGGCTCCCGAGGGCGGGAGGAGGAAGAATCAATCGCCCTCCTCCAGCGCCGGCCACCAACGTCTCCACCCGCAGCCTTTGGAGCCTGGTTTTAAACGGGCGCTCCTCTCCGCCCCGGCCGCCTCTGCCCGGCTCAGCTTTGTTTCCTCGGCGCACGCCTCCGGAGAAGCAGCCCCGTGAGTGGAAGTGAAGTGCTAATGTGGGACGAAGAGTCTCGATCCCGACAGGCACCCCGTGCATCTAATTCACAGAGTAGAGAAAGAGCGGCTTCTCCCTCGCTTGCGCGCTTGCTTGCTCCCCCTGCCCCCACGCATGTGCGCACGCCTTCGCCCACCGTAGGGGGCATAGCCGCCGCCTCAGGCCGCGCCAGTCTTGAGGGGGGCGGGGAAATACACCAAACGGTGGAGGGAAAGGCATAGGACGTATGAAAAAAGAAAGAGGCTTCTCCCTCGCTTGCGCGCTTGCTTGCTCCCCCTGCCCCCACGCATGTGCGCACGCCTTCGCCCACCGTAGGGGGCATAGCCGCCGCCTCAGGCCGCGCCAGTCTTGAGGGGGGCGGGGAAATACACCAAACGGTGGAGGGAAAGGCATAGGACGTATGAAAAAAGAAAGAGGCTTTTCCCTCGCTTGCGCGCGCGCTTGCTTCGAAGGAGACAGGCAGACAGAAGACATAAGAAGGAGACAGAGACGAAATCTCTGTGAGGGGGAGGGAGGAGAAGGGTGGGCGGAGGTGGGGCAGGGGTGGTGGGTGCTGGCGAGGGAGAGAAGAAGGAAGGCAGTAAGGAGCGACGGCGGGAGCAGCGAGGATGGAGAAGGTCTTCACGAAGGGCCCCGGGGGAGGAGGCGGGACGACGCTTCGCTCGCCGCCCGCCCGTCGCGGCTTACTTGGACCCCGGGGGAGGTGCAGTGGCGGACGTGGCGTAGCAGGCATGGCAGCGGGCATGGTGTGCGTGGCGGCGGCAGGCAATGCAGTGGGCGTGGCGGGCATGGCGGCAGCAGGCCCTAAGTGTGCGCGATTGGTCCCCGCCTGCAAACCCCGCCCCCTTCCACGCGATTGGTCCCCGCCCGCAAACCCCGCCCCCTTCCAAGCGATTGGTCCCCGCCCGCAAACCCCGCCCCCTGGCTCTTAAGCATGTCAAAATGTCCTCGAGCATGTCAAAATGGCTCCTGGCATAAAAAAGTTTGCCGACCCCTGAACTAGGAGAAACGTAACACACCTTGTTTTGAGGAGCACATCAATTTCCATGAAGATTACAAATGAAAAACAACTGACGAGATTTGGGAACAGTTAAAAGCCGCAACAGAAGTGTTCACATACCACAGTTGCTATACAACATACAACTCTTGAAGAGACTTATTATGAGTAAGGTACTTACACAGACTTGCAACAGAAATACCAATTTGTATTTATTATATAGTTATGTAATTTATTTTAAAAATTGGAACAAAAACTGAGCTTTCCCATGCCATAAAGATACTGTATACTGTAATCAAAACAGAAATATAATATCAGTTGTATGATACACACAGTCTGAAGAAAATGTTGAGTCAATAATGTAAGTTATATGTAGTTTTCTTCAGACTGTATGTAACATACAACTGATATTTCTTTTTTTTTCTTGCCTTATATATACAAGAATTTGTTTGCTGAATGGTTAATATACATAAGCAGGATAATGACAGTGATGCTCATCCACAGAAACAAATGCAGGTACCTTTTGTAATTAAGGGTGTGCTAGAAATGCTCATAGAATGCATCACTGTGTCTCATGTGAGTTGTTATTTTTAAAAAGGAATTTGTGCTTTCTTTGATATAAATAAGCTGTTAGAGGCAAGGTTTTTCATAAACTATTTATGGTAAGGCGATTGAAGTGCAAAAAAGTGTTAGAAAGTTCTCTGAAACAGTGAGAAACTAATGCTACCCTATCTTTCTATATTTGTTGCACTTACATCCTGCCCTCCCTCTGGGAAATCATACTTGCATCCTTGGGGTCCCCCCGTTTCATCCCACAACAACTTTTTAGATGGACTATATTGAAAAGACTGAAGACTTTGCACAAAGACCCTCCGTGAGATCTGTCACTGACTGAGGATTTAAACGTGGGCTTCCTTGGGCCAAATCCAAACACCTAAACACCACACTATACAAATGTAACAAAAATATCACTTCTACCTTTAAAATACTTCAAAAATTACAAGCAAAACAGAAGCACAAAGGAACACAAATGACCATAAAATTAAATAATAAAATCAGATGGAAAATTCAGCATAAAAGATAAAGAACAAAATTAAAAAACAATCATAAACCTATAAGATAATTTATCAGAATAAATTTGATCAATATGGACAAAAACTGACCTTAATCTCAAAAGGTACTGTAAAGCCAGTAAGGATTTAATTATTCTAACTCACTAATGGCTATCATGGATCTTCTACTTGATATCAATAACTAATGAAGAAGTTCTGATATGTTTACTGAACCTTATAAAATTTTTCTTATTAAAGATGCAGAAATACTAGCAATAAAATTTATGTGATTCACTCAAAGAGTACACATATTTCTGCAACTATATTAACTTCATTCGTATCTAATGTTTGTGAGAAACAGTTATGGCTAAAACAGAGGTGCTAAAACTCCTTTCATTTTAAATATCTATTTAAAATTGACTACTTTCAACACGAAAGTCACATAAAGTGATGGATACTCACCACTTATACTGCTTGAAATCATACTGCCGCTGTTTCTTACTTCATCAAATTTCATAAATATTGTTTGTAATCTGGAAAAAACACACAGTACAAATGAAATAAACATTTCATGCTTTTCCTTTCCTTTCCAAATCCAAATTATTATTTTAGATTAAGATTTAATGTAATATCCACAATTTAAGATTTTCTTTTCTCTGTTCAAACACCACTTTTAGAAATGCCATTCTCACAAACACAAGAATCAAAGGTAGTACACAATTTAACAGATTATAGTCAGCATAGTCTAGTCTGTTTTTAAAGTAGGATAAAAACAAAAAGTACATCTGTCAAGGAAGATAATCTGGTAAAATAACATTCTTGTTTAATTATAAATATAATGCATCAGATGAGAGTCTCATCATACTTTTTTCCTTACAATTATCTACCTAAAACGTAATACTGACATATCTTGTGCTCAAACTTCTTTCTGGGTTTCCTGTTTAAGATAACTGTCCATTTCTCCAATATTTAGTCCTTACATCTAAGCCTAATTTTAGCAATTAATTTTGGCTAGCTTCCTAGTGCTTGCTGTTCTTAGAATTTGGTAATCCTTATTAGATTTGCTCATTCTTTTTATTATTGTCTATTTCTCAGCCCAGAATTCAAAGCTATATATCTGGTGTGATAATTGTATTTTTTATAACACAAAGTTAGATTTCAATGATATAAGAGTGTTAGAGGCTCAGAGAAAACAAAACAAGGGACAGGCTGTAACCAGTGAGTCCTAACTTAATGAAAAATCATTTTTCCATTACAGTATATGGTATCTGGAATATCAATACTGCTTGGAAACATTCATTTTCAAAACAGATTTCTCAGTTCAAATATATTGTTTTTATATATTCTATAAAACAATATAAAACAATATAGCAATATTCTACTACAGGGGTCGGCAACCTGTGGTCCGTGGGCTGTTAGGAAGTCGGTCGCAGGGTGAGCCAGAGCAGCTGATTGGTGGGGGCCCCGAAGGGGAAACACCTCCACCTATCAGCGTGCGGCAAAGAAGGGCGGAGGCGGGCCGAGGAAAAGCTAGAAGACCAGAACACCTCCTTGCCAGCAATCAACACCCAGATATGCAAAGATTAACACCAGGATTAGCACCCGAGGAACAATCAAACAGCACAATATACCCTAATCAAGGAACTATTAACTCAGTCAATCAACCAAGCAGCAAACAACAGCCCAATCAAGGAACTCCAAAGGAGAGAACAACACCTCCACCAACACAAGCAGGACAAGCCATGGTATATAAACAGAGAGCAAGTCCCACTCCCTTTTCACACTGAAGATGTTGCCTAGTCTGGCAATGAAACGTTTGCAAGAAAACAACAAGGCTCAGAGAGCACCAAGGACTCAACAACCATTAATGGACAAGGAAATATACTGCAATTTTTTTCTGTATGAGAAAAAACTAACTCAGAGCTTTCCAAACTGTGTCGGGACACATTAGTGTGTCGGCTGCAGTGTCTGCCAGGATTCCACGCAGGTCCTAGTGCCTGTCTTGTGCCTTGCTGCCTCCAAACCTGCTGTGATTCCGCGCAGGTCCTAGTGCCTGCCTTGTGCTCTGCTGTAAGAGTGTGTCACGAAATGATGCCCTGCTGTAAGAGTGTGTCGCGAAATGATGCATGTCTAAAAAGTGTGTCACCAACATGAAAAGTTTGGAAAGCTCTGAACTAACTATTCCTCTCTTTGCTATCTCTGGAGGTTCCAAAAATTATATCAAGATATAGAACCATTTTTGGCAAACAAAACAAAACAAAACAAAACAAAACAAAACAAAACAAAACAAAACAAAACAAAACAAAACAAAACAAAACAAAACAAAACAAAACAAAACAAAACAAAACAAAACAAAACAAAAACAGGTGTGTTAAGTTTAAGGTAAACATAAACTATAGTTAATAAGCAGCATGATGCTTAAAACTGTGCTTCCTAAACTCTTCTCCCCCCAAATAGTAAAAAAGCTGCCAAATTTTAAAAAGCCTCTGGTAATATTAAACATTTGGACTGTTGTAAGACACTCTACAGCAGAGCTTTCCAAACTTTTCATGTTGGTGACACACTTTTTAGACATGCATCATTTCGCGACACACTCTTACAGCAGGGCATCATTTCGCGACACACTCTTACAGCAGGGCACAAGGCAGGCACTAGGACCTGCGTGGAATCCTGGCAGGGCTTGGAGGCAGCAGCAGCCGTGACACATCCAGACACTGCAGCCGACACACTAATGTGTCCCGACACACAGTTTGGAAAGCTCTGCTCTACAGTATATAACCGCCCAGAGTCCCCTTCGGGGGAGATGGGGCGGTAATAGAAATCGAAAAAAATAAAATAAATAAGCCTGTCCTTGAAGAACATCTACAGCTGGTGCAGAATGTGGTGGCCCAGGCAGCATCTCAATATATTCAGGTGACCTCTTTGGGAGCTGCATTTGTTACTGGTTGACTTCTGGATGTCATTCAAGGTGCTGGTTGTCACCTTTAAGCCATTTATAACTCTGTACCTGGTTATCTGAGGAATGGAATGCATACAAGCAGTGCAAATAAATAAAGTGACTCTCATTTGTAATCAATTCTGCATCAAAAGTAATTTCCAAGTGGTCCTCAAAAGCAGCTTCATGTAGAGCAGAGCTTTCCAAACTGTGTGTCGCGACACAAAAGTGTGTCGCCACACACAGTCTGGTGTGTCGCCACACAACCTGGAAGCGCTGATCATCATCAGCGCTTCCAGGTTTTCCCGTGGCGACACACCAACGGCGGCGCGCAAAAACTGAAAGCGGCAGCAGCGCTTCCGGGTTTTTGCGCGCTGCCGCAACGGCGGCAATTCCGGGTTTTCCCGCGGTGACACCAACAGTGGTTGGTGTGTCGCCGCGGGAAAACTTTGGAAAGCCCTGATGTAGAGTATGCTTTATTGTTCTAACAATAAATGTGAGCTTATTTTTAAGATTACTTTTCATCAAACATAACAGTAGTGCTGACCATAAAAAAGAAAGAGAAGGGAAAGAACAATTTCAGCCAATCAAGTTTTATTCTATTAATTAACCCGTGCAAATTGCATACTTAGCAGGAAAAGCACATGGGCAAAAAAACTCCTTGCAAGACAAATACACTAAATCCTGCTGAATAGACAGATACATAGAAACTTCTCTGCATAACATTTTCACCTGTTGAGAAATGCTGCAAGGCAAGCAGTATATGACTGCTATCACCACAAATAAAGCAGCAAGGTTGATGTGGTTTGTGGAGATGGTAGTTCAAGGAAAAAGAGATAATTCAGAAGGGTTTTTAAAACAATGAAAGAAAAGGCAGCAGAAATGTAATGGCAAGTATGGACGCTTGTGGGAAATTACATCATAGAGGCAGATCGAAGCAGGCTTCTTTCTCTGGTCCTGTCCTCTTGTGCCTTTTATCTTCTCAGTCTCACGCCAATAGATGATGTGTCTCAGTATAAGCAGCTCTTCCAGAAACTAAATCCAAACACCAGCAGAAGTAGGTCTACTGAGTTTCAATGGGACTTACTCCCAAATAAGTAGATATTAGGCCAAGCTTTACAATATGTACTCAGTATTTTCTTTGCCCAGGGAAATAGACAGAGAAAAGTAATCTGAGGACCTAAACAGAGAGGGGTATTCCTTCTGGTAGTTCAGATGAACGACTAAATTTATATAAGCTCACTGGATTCCTGAACATATAATCTATTCAAAGCTTCACAAATTTTGGCACAACATATTGTCCAATCTTTATTTTTCGTACGACCAACCTCTTGCTTCTCCATAAATCTAACAAGCAGAAAAGTAGGGGAAAGGCTAGTTTATTATTCTACACTCAACTCTGCAGGAAGCATCATATTCCCATTTTTGCCTTTTGTATAAAGTTAAATTCAAAATAAAAAATGGTCAAATACATGGAGAATATGACTATCAATAAGTATTATGCATAAAAACTAAATGAAAATTCAGGTTTAAGAGTGAGCTCAGATTTGATACCAGCAAATTGAAAAATACTGTAAAATATATTTCACTCTTGAGCTTGATCAGGAGAAGAATTTTTGTTGTGCATATATTTTTGGTTTTGACTCTGAATATGCTCTGGAACCAGTTTACATATCACAGTCTTCTAGTCTAAATTTAGGTGATATTCCACCAGGTAGATGCACATATAATTATAATGGTCTTTATAGGTCTCACCATGCAATTTTGTATATTAGAGAACAGGCATACGGGGTTAGTGCTAGCCAGCATGTTCCATACTTATTATCCTTGGAAGCAGCCTCAATAGTGTTAAAAAAGGTAAAGGTTCCCCCCGCACATTTGTGCAGTCGTGTCCGACTCTAGGGGCCGGTGCTCATCTCCGTTTGTTAGCCGAAGAGCCAGCGTTGTCCAAAGACATTTCCACAGTCATGTGGCTGCATGACGCGTGCGGAACGCTGTTACCTACCCACCGAAGTGGTACCTATTCATCTACTTGCATTTGCATGCTTTCAAATTGCTAGGTTGGCAAGAGCTGGGGCGAGTGTGGGAGCTCACTCCGTCACGCAGGACTAGGGATTTGAACCTCTGAACTTGCGATCTTCCGATCCACAAGTCTGGTGTCTTACCCGCTGAGCCACCACGCCCCTAATAGTGTTAATATGGTATAAAAGTGTGAAATGTAAAATTTATATTTTACCAGTGAAAATACTAAGGATGCACTTTAAAATATCAACAATTCCTGAATAAACTTTAAAGAAAATCCACTTGATAACACACACACCCGCCCACTGTACTTCAGTGCCCATAATGCTAGGAATAATGTAAGCTGTAATGCAACAAATCTGAAGACACCAGGTTCACCATAACATCTTTTAAAGGCAATCATGCCTCCTTACCAATAGTCACTGCTATCATAATACTAACCCTTTTTTCTTATGATTTTTTAAAATCTTAACAAGTTTTGCCGAAAGAAACAGAAAAAAACGAACAAACAAAAAGAAAAACTGCAAAGAAATACAGTTTAACAAAACACATACACACACAAAACCAGAAAAGGGACAAATATCTATATATGCCATATATTAATCAAATGCGTTTATAAATATACTTAAAAAAATAAAATTAATGGTTCTCTAACATTACAAAATGTTATGGGGCATGGTGGCTCAGTGGGTAAGACGCCAGGCTTGTCGATCGGAAGGTCGCAAGTTCAGAGGTTCGAATCCCTAGCCCTGCATGACGGAGTGAGCTCCCGCACTAGCTCCAGCTCTTGCCAACCTAGCAATTCGAAAGCATGCAAATGCAAGTAGATGAATAGGTACCACTGTGGTGGGTATGTAACAGCGTTCCGCACGCGCCATGTGGCCACATGACTGTGGAAGCGTCTTCGGACAACGCTGGCTCTTCGGCTAACAAACGGAGATGAGCACCGGCCCCTAGAGTCGGACACGGCTGCAGAAATGTGCGGGGGGAACCTTTACCTTAACATTACAAAACATCATAAAATCTATGCCACGAAAAACCACATTGAGTCATTTTTTTGATGAGTGGAAAAACTGTCTTTTTTTCAACAGCTAAGGAACACATCGCTTGAATCTAATCCTTAATATCAGGAATATTACTACTTTTCCAATTTCTCAAAATAATTCTCTTAGCGACACCCAGGCCCAATACAACCATAACTCCTAAAAAATTGCCAGATTCCAAACAGATTTTATAAGAAATGGGATCTCTCATGCAAATGGAAGTTTGTAGCTAGCTCTGGGCCAACTTGGTCCAAAACTGAAGCCTCTAAATCAGGGCTTTCTAAAGTGCCGCCGCTGGCGACACGCCAGCGGTGCGGGAGGGGGCATGTGGCGGCGCACACGCATGGTGGCGGCACAGGGGGGCGTGCAGCGGCGCGCGCGCACAGTGGTGGCGCGGGGGGGCGTGCGGTGGTGCGCGTGCACGGTGGCGGCGCGGGGGGGGCATGCGGCGGCGCGCGTGTGCACGGCGGCCGCTGTGCACGCGTGCGCCGCCGCTTCCGGTTGGTGTGGCGACACACCACGCTGTGTGTGGCAACACACTTTTGTGTCGCGGCACACAGTTTGGAAAGCTCTGCTCTAAATTCTTTAAACAATATATGTACTTCCTTCAGCAGCTGATTTTTATAGTCAGTTATTCGAAGATTATATTTTAACTAACAGACTTGTATGTGAATAGTTTGTAATACTGTAATACACATTATGCAAACAAATTTGCATTACTTCTGTTTTTTTCTTTTAAAATAGTACAATGATAATATGTAAACTAATTAAGTGTTAAATTAAGATTTATATACAGTTTTTAAGAAGTGTGTACAATACTGCATTGTACAATACAAGACTGTTCAGAGATTTTTAGATTGGGGCAGTATATATATGCTGTTAAATAATAATGATGCATTTGAATTCAAAATATCCACATATGATTTTTTGTTGTTTATTCGTTCAGTCGTTTCCGACTCTTCGTGACTTCATGGACCAGTCCACGCCAGAGCTTTCTGTCGGCTGTCACCATCCCCAGCTCCCCAATGGTTGAGTCCGTCACCTCCAGAATTAAAAACATTCCCCTCATGTTGATTTGGGAGAAATCTGGTTTCCAGTTTTAATTAAAGAATGTCTGTTTAAAAATTTAGAGACCTATTGCCACGCACATTACGTGAGCTTGGGTTATGCAGTCCAGTGGGTTTGACTTAATTTGAGCTGGGATAATAATTAAAAGACAACCCCCGTTTGTGCTCAGAAGCAGCATTAGAGAGAAATTCAATAGAGCATATAAATAGTTTTGGTGGTGTAAAGCTTCCTTTTTAGTACTTGGTATTATAGTAATGCCAGCATCAAAATACATCAAACCTGGCAAATGATGACAAATATGGGGCTGATTATACCAAATTCAGGTAAAATCAGCCCTACATTTGTCATCATCTTTCTTCACAATGTTGAAATGATTTGACTCTGCTACTGTTATCACAGGTTATATGGGAAAACAGTACTGCTGCACAGAGCTAGTAGTATCATTACTAAAAATAATTGCTAGTCCACATATGCTTTGAAATTGTGCCTCAGACTATAGGAATAACTGGCCCCAGCCAGTATTCATAGTCATATCCCTGATTAGCTTAACTCTCTGAAGCCAGTGGACTTGCTATGGATGCTAACCACAGCTTAAAGTATTTATAAAATTTGTGGATTGCAAATCTGAACCATTACTTGCCATATGGAATACAGTACAATTATGGGGTTAGTTCATTATGATAGTTATAACTCTCCCTTTACCATTTTTAAAGTATTTAGTCTTATGTGTATTGTTATCTAATTCATGCCTCAAAAATGAATGGAAAGAGAAGCCAATAAACATATATGCTAACTAGGATATAATCTATCCCCAGACAATGCTCAAAATTGGGTGCAGAAAATAAATACGGTTTGATTCATCGTAAATTTACATTTGGGACTGGTGTTTTACTGTAGGAATATGTAGGATGCCAAAAGCAAGTTGGCTTTTTCATGACACAGGAGTTAAAAGCTTAGTGAAAATATTCAACATTGTTTTCTAATGTGCAGTGGTATTCTTTGGGGGGTAGGGTGTCTTATTAGGTTACTGGAATAACCTGACCAGAATTTTTCCATTGCAGCTTTCCCATTATTTACCATAACCCCATTATTTCATATAGGTATTTTTTCTTTAGATTTTACTTTCATTTCTGTTACTCTCCAAGGTTTTGGGGATCCAATACTGCAGATTCAAATACTTTTAGATAAGGCTAAGTTTTAAAAACAATGTTTTTCCTGTTCAGATTCTAAAGTGAATTTCTTAGATAATTTAAGGCATCCTTACTTTCCTGTAGGATTTAAAGGATATTAGACCCCAGCAAAAGGCTGATATTGTCAAAACAATGGCAGAAGAAACAAGTCAGGCTCTTCAAATGTTTGGTTATTCCACTTCTTCACAATAAAGAGAAGATGAAAATCAGAAGGAATCTAGTAGCACCTTTTCAGACTAACAAATCTTAACATCAGATGCATACTGTACGTACAGTGGCTAAACTGATATAGATGTAAATTGGGATGAAGTGGAGGGGAAGGAGGGAAACACAGGCTGGTTATGTAGATGCAGTTTACATGTAAACCAGATTACAAGTACATTATCAATTAACAACTGTAATGTGTTAAAATCTCATTGTGCTTGTTGAGACTTTCTGAGGTAACGTGAAATCTGTGATGTGAGTTTAGCAATCTCTCATCCCATTGTGCTGTTATTTTTTTTTCTTTCCCCAAAATGGTTACTTTGAGATCTGTAACAGAATGTCCTGGGAAGTTGAAATAGTTTGATATCAGAAGGTACTTGTAATCCATGCATCTGTTGAAGTGAGCTATAGTTCATGAAAGCTTTTGCCTTTTAATAAAATGCGCTAATGTGAAAAGTGCTACTAGACTCCTTCTGGTTTTTGGCTGCCATAGATTAACACAGCTCTCCTCCTATAATGTTACAATTTCTGAAACTCTTGTTCTAACTGAGCAGTACATGATAAAATGGTTGTTTATGCAGGAGAAATATTTGCCATCTTGTTCAACCACAAAACAGCAAATAGGATGGCATTGTTCTGGCCTGTATCAATATTGTCTTCCAGGCACTTTGCTAGATTGGTCAACTGTCTTCTGCAAAAAAGACATGGACTTTATACTTGATTGAGAATAAAATCTCATGAAGGTTTTTAATAAGTGCATGCATACACAATCGTAGTAATATATATTAAATAATATTAATAGCTTTTAGAACAAATATTAAACTCACCTTGCAGCAGGAATTCCTCTCTTGTTAAGGTCTGCTCTTACTTTTTCTCCTACATGTCTATAAATCTCCACAATTGCCAATATTGCAGCATCTCTCACCTGTGACCATACAGTACAAACTGGTAAACAATATTTAAAGGTATAATAATTTGCTGTGTTTAATATCTAATCTTCCAATCTTTTTTCCACCTCTTTCCACGACTAACTTTCAAAATTTGTACACCTAAGAAAAGCGCTGAAACAAGTCTACTTTATTTTTAACTTGTCTCCTGAACACCGCTAGATTTTTTCCCCCAAACACACTGATCAACAAATCTGATGAAACATACTAAAATAATTCTTTAGAGTTATCAAATTCCATCTTGGCAATTTCCTGAAATTTAATCTTCTCTAATACACTATACTGCACTAGACATTTACATATAGATATGTCTCCTCGATAAAAGTATACAGCACAAAGAAAATATTTAAACTTCTGTGCTGTAAGCATGCTTTGTATCACTGCTGCTATATCACTGATCAAATCACGCTGTACCTGACTATACCTACAATACATACATACTGCATCTTATTTTATTTATTGATTTATATATCACATTTATAACCCACCAAATCAATCACAGACTTCTGGCAGTTTACACTAATAAACAGCATGTATAGCAAATAGTATAAAAAATTTAAAAATTCACTGTAAAAGCAAGTTATATTTAAAATCACAACTTGTCCAATTCTGACAGGGCCATCAATCCCCAATGAATTCCATCCAGAGATAATAACATCAATAAATAACAATCCAAAATAAAAATGACAGGTTCCAGGTTCCCTTCACACATTCATGGTAGTAATCCAATATACCACAACTACACAAGTCCATGAGCAACTGCAGGATTGGTAATTGTCAACACCATCCACCCAGGCGGCAAATGCATAATAGGCAGTGCTACATTGTGTCTTTGTTGATAAATCCAGTTGTTTGTATGCTGTAGGACATGAGACTGCAGCTACCAGAACCCACTCTCAGGCATGTTTGAGAAAGCAGATTTATTGATCAAGCAAAATGACCTATTTCAGTGTTTGTAGACCTGCCAGGATGCTACAGTGGTGGTGGGAGGGGGTTGTGTATATTTCTCTATGCTTTCCACATATACTTGCTTATACAGCAGTACCATTATAAGAGATTGCTGTCACTGGTCAGGGGGAGGGGGGAATCAAGTAAAAGCTAAAAATAATTGAATAAATAATAAATAATTTTTATTTAAGAATAAAAACAAATCCAAAATTTGGCAACTTGGGGCATATTGAGAACTGTTTGTCTAGGGACTCCAAATGATTGATTTCTGTTTAAATACAAGGTCTTGTATCAATGCCTCCACAAATAGGCATTCTTCTGAGAGCACAATTTGGTTCATCATAATGTATTGAACTAAAACAGTCTGGTTTCATACATTAAGAAATAAACAACTGCTTACAAAAACAGCAAATGAATTCATATAATATATTAAATCAAAACTAAATAGACTACATAATGATGTAACTGCCAAGCAGCCTATTAGCTCCCAAACTGAAACCTGAACAACTTCACAGGAATTACACTTATTTCATGTTGTATGCCTTTTTAAAATCCCCTCTCCAATGTTCCTGCAAAAGCTCTTATCGTGTGTGTGTGTGTGTGTGTATACACATACACACAATAATAAAAGTTAGCATTTTTGATTACATAAAAAAATCAAAATTTAAAAAGTTTATTAAGAGTACGAGATCCAGGACAGGAAATTAATTCCTTTGACATGTGATCAGAAAGGCCTGTATTAATATAAGATATATTACAGTTTATTTCTATGGTATAAATATAAAACATGTAAGACAAACCAAAACTTGGAGATGATCATGAGAAGCTAGACAACCAACTTCTTCTATTATTTTTAGATTGAATACCTCTTAGTCTAACTTTGTAGAAATTTGTACTACTCTGAAACTTTATGAATCACTGAGACAAGAAAGCAGAGAGTCTGTTTTTTTTGTAATCTTTCTTCAGAGATGACACAGGTAACAGAGAAATCAGACTCTATAGGGGCTTTGTTTCTGTTGCTCAACTATGATAATCTTACCTGGCTATTGGAGTCTCCAGACAAAACACACAAGTGTGGCACCAGTTTGCTGAGAATTAGTGAGTGTGCACCATAGCTAGGAAAATAAAACAAAACAAAAATGCAGCAAGCGTTATTTTTTTTCCTTATCATGTTAAAAATCAATTAACATCAATAGGTATCAGTTCTATTATCATAATCTAATTACTGAAATCTTACATCTGGAAACATTATGAATGAAGTCATAATTAGAGTGAGTCCTTTTTTCAGTTTAGGATCTTAAAAAGTACAAAGTTTAAGGAAAGAAAATGTACCATATTAAAATAATTTAACAGCTTTTTTCATAAAATTAAAATACATACGCATTTAATGTTGCAACAAGACATAGACACACGCCTTCTCGTGAATGATAGTTCTTGTGTTTAAAGCCAGCAGCAAGCCGTTCCCAAACGAACTAGTAAAAAATAAAAGATAATGTATACTTAATACTAAATATGTAATAGTTATTATAAATTAACATTCGGTTTTATAAACATTTGAACCAAATAATTGCAGTTGAAGACTTAAATATTTCATCTTAATTTTTTTTTGGCTAAACTGAATCTTCTCACTGTGGTTTGAATGCATTATTCAGAAAGGCTCTGAATTTCTTATACAATAGATTTTTAATGGTACAAATTACAATCTGACGTATTTATTGCGCACACTTATACTCCTGTTTCTGTTTGTCCTCTAATTTCAATGCTGGTTTTGTTCTTCAGTGAGCTTGTGTGATGATCTCTGGATCTTTCTTCTATTATGAATAATTTGGTCTGCATGCATTTGCTTCCATCTATCTTTCCACGTTTCATCTGCCCTTATTCCTTTCTTGTTTTTATCTTTATGATTCTGGACTTCCCAGGACCATTGCTGTATCACAACAGCTAGTACTGCAAACTGAAGCTTACAAGACTACATTGCTTTGAAATATTACTGCAAAGAAATTCTAGCTGCTACTCCATTTAGCTGCAATGCTGCCATTAACATCTCTGCTGTTCAGCAGGCATTCAGAAGAAAAAGGTTGCTTAGCAACTGCTGCACAGTGAGCAATAGCACATTTCCTAGACTGCAGCATTTTATGACTTAGATCCTCCCAGTATTCAAATCATGCTGAAGCACAAACATAGTGTTGCATGTATATGTAGACTACATTAACCTACATTGTTCTAAATTTTTAAAAGATATTTTAAAATAAAATCAGAAAGGGCAGCCAGGATATATTGTCTGTGTATATATTCCAAAATAACATCAGTACTTTAAAATGGCATGGAAACAATTTCGTGGAATAGTCATTTCCCTACTACTATATTAAATTTAGCAAGGGTTTCAGGTAGTTTTCAATATAGCAAGTTCACAGTAAGAAAAACAAAAATAACAACTATGCATTTATAAAGCATTAGATATTTAGAACTTAGTGAAAGTACTATCCATGGAATCAATATTAAATATTTCCAAGTAAGCCTGCTCAGGAGAAGTATCATAGAATTTACAGGTTGGAGCGGATCTTATACTGAGCTTCTGGGGGAAAAAATCAGGATATAAATTTAATAAAGAAATAAACTTATAAATATGAGTCATCTTGTTCAAGATTGGACAGTGCAGGAACTCGGTAAGTAATCATTAAGAAAACCTCTAGTAGGGAGCAGGTGCTCCAAATTTGCTTTTTTCCTTTAAAACCATTGGTCCTTATCTTGCTCTCTTGTAACGGAGCACAGGTCCCCCACCTCTTGCAGGTGAACGTGACAGCCTTTTGGATGTTTGTAAACCACTACTGTATTGTCTCCTCTTACGGCAACTAAGTAGGCTCAGTACCTTTCACACTTCCTCATAAGGCTTGGTTTCTTGACCCTGTAGTGAAGGGGCAGGCTGCCCACACCCTATTCATTATTTCAGCCTGCCTGACCCTCCTTCAAGGCAGATGGCAAGCTGCCAGCATAGACAATAAATATCTTCATCATCTCAAGCAGAAGCACATGGTTTTGACACATACACCACAGGCAGATTCTCTCTCATCCCTCCTTTTCTGCTAGAGAGGAAAATGTCTTTTTAAAAATCAAGCAGAAGCTGCTGGATCAGAGTTTGAAAACCAATCTCTCCTCAGGCTCAGATCTAAGGTAAAATTTGCAGGAAATCAGCATAGAAATAAATCTGTACCAAGGGTCATCCATTCTCTGCAGAAACACAAACATGTGAGCTAAGAACTGTGCTAAGTTTAATTTCTTTTTTGTGTCTGCTAGGTAATGTTTTATTTGTTTCTGGTGATGATTGTCTTAATCCAATCCCTATGTGTTTTAGGCTAATTGGCACTTTTTAAAATCAGAACTGTGTTCAAATGAGCAGCAGACTAGCATCATCCTATGGTCTGTCAGAATTTTATCTTTCCTTTACATTTTTGATTGGAGGTTCTTTTAAGATGCTGTCTGAAATAGCTCTATGTTTTTATTTCCTGCAGCACTGAATGTTTTGCATGTAAACTGTAACAAATTTAACCTATTAGCTTTTCCTTTTTAAAATAAATTTTGATTCTGTTTATACCTTGTGAGATTGATCTGTCTCCCAAACAAGGGGTGGGGCTGATTTCCCTAGTCTTACACTCCACTGTTGCAAGGTCAAGAGGTGACAATATAGAGTATATTTCATTATCATCATTTTTTTCTTTTACCAGCCAAAACAAGGCATAGGCAGTGTGGACCCTCTGCCTTTGCACAATGGGGTTGTGGGGAGCATACCAGGTAAAGGCATTTCTCTGGAAGATAGGCAGTGGCACCAGTAACAACCAAGCTGCTACACCAAGGAAGGAAGAGAAACTAGTGTTTGCAGACTGGGCTTCTGGGAGATGAGGTTGAAACCTCCAGCCTTTCACCCTACATGTTCAGCCCTGCCTCAAAAGGGCACTTATGATCAAGGTAGCACTCCTGTGAACCCACTCCAGCTTCTCCATGTCCTTTTAATAGTGAACAGCATCCTCCTCCCCTGGAGATCTTCATGCTGCCTGCCCCCCCCCCCCCCAGTCTTCAGGCAATATTTAAAAACTTGTTTGTTCCCACAGGTCTGGGGCTAGGTTGTTTGAATGGATTCCCTTTTAGTTGCGGGTGATCCAGAGGCATGTTAGGATTTTTTTTTTGGGGGGGGGTTCAGCCCCATATGCCAGTTATGTTTTACATTATGTTGTGTGCTGTTATATGTATATTCTTTATTTTTTTATTTTTCTGAAGTCACCCAGAATTGCTTGGAGTTGGTGGCCTAAACATTTGGTTTATATATAAATAAAAAGGGTCCCTCCTTGTGGGGGAGATGGGTGGGATATAAATGTGATAGATAGATAGATAGATAGATAGATAGATAGATAGATAGAATAGGACACAGAGTTCCAAATGCAGTCTAACTAGCACAGAGTACAAAGGAACTACAGGTAGCTCTCGCTTAATGACTATTTGTTCATCAACCATTTGAAGTTACAATGGCGCTGAACAAATGGTATTTATGACTGGTCCTTCAAGTTACGGCCATTGCAATGCCCCCGCAGTCACGGGATCAAAATCCAGGCGCTTGGCAGCCTGCCCACATTTATGACCACAGGGTGCGCTTCAACTCCCCCACCCACCTATCTTGCAAATTCTTTGAATATTTAAGGATTAATTATTTCTGGCAATATTAATATTAATATTAATTCTTTCTGGCAAAACCGCCCAGAGTCGTTTGTCGAGATGGGCGGTGTAGAAATATGATAAATAAATAAATAAATATCCGTTGTTCATAACTAGAGAAAAAGCCTTTAACTCAGTAAGATCCTACTGTTTGTATTTACACATCTTCTAATCATATTACTTTTTAATATGTATTTTTTCATTGTTTTCATAATTTTAGTTTCATACTAGAATTTCTCTGTATGCTGTGATGTCATAGCTAAACAATCTGACAAAAGAGGGTAGCTGTCGTTATGAATAAGATGGTTTGTATCAAGGAAGCCAAGAAGCAACACTCCAACATCACATTCTACAAACTTCAAATTCCATAGCAACATATCAGAAAGTATCATGCAATCTGATGAAAGAATTTCCTAAGGCCATACAAGACTATCTACATGCAAACACCACAGGAGCCCTGACTAGGCATTCTTCTACCTACTTCCAGGAAACCCGGGCTGTCCCATTGTCTCAAGCATAAGAACCATCATAGCTGGAATATCAGGTTTCATGGATGCTGTACTCAGACCTTACATGTAGAGAAATTTAGGTCTGGCCTAGAGAAGGAAGTGGGAGAGCTGAAATGGTTACTCAGTCCTGTCAAAGTAGAAAGTGTGAGAAACTCAGAACAGCCCTGCCTTGACCTTGTCCTTAAAATAGGGGCAGTGAAAGTTTTGGATAGGCTTTCAAGATTCTGTTAATATATACTACACTAATAAAGCAGCATTCCTGGAATCCCTGTGGTATCAGGTTTCTTGACCTAGCCTAGCTTGAAGGGCTGGCATTATGCCACCAGCATTTCCAGCTACATAAGAGACACCACAGATTTCTTAAGACGACTGAAATCAATTGGCAATCTCCCTAACACCACCATTTTAGCCACCTTGGATTTTGAGGCACTATACACTAACATTCCTTACACACATGGATTTGAAACCATCAAGAACATCATCACTGATATCAAGGCAGCAAGTCTTACCACCACTCCATATGTACTCACCCGTAACTACTTCCCCTTTGGCAATACCATATACTTGCAAATCAGTAGCATAGCCATGGCTTCACAATATGCCAACATCTTAATGGATGACCTAGAACAACACTTTCTCAACTCTTATCCCCTGATATCCCTTATCAGGATATCATATCTTATTGATGATGTTTTCATCACCTGGACCTGTGGAAATTAATTTCTCATCTAATACCATCATGACTACAAAGCTTCCACTCTACTATCAACCTCAGCCATGACCTACCTACAGAACAAGTCTACTTCCTTGATGTCCCAGAAAAACTACACAATAGATATGTAAACGTTATGATACACAGAAACCTACAGATTGCCATGCATGCCTACATGCTTCCAGCTTCCATCCAGAACACACCATCAAATCTATTATCTATAGCCAGGCTCTATTCTATAACTGCATTTGTTTTGATCCACTTGACAGAGATGTTCAACTGATGGAATTAAACCAGGCATTTAGGAGACTGAAATACCCACCAAAAACATGACAATGATGCTAACATGGGAACCAGATCCTGCAACAAACCCATATGTCTACTCTGCCCTCTTATTTACACCAACAGCAACATTATAGCCACTAATAACTACACATTCAAGATTAAAGGCACTTTCATGTGATCTTCCTATACCATCATCTGCCAGCAATGCCTCTGTAGATTCCACATATGACAAACAGGACAAACTTTATACAAAAGAACTAATGGACACAAATTTAATATCAGGACTCAAAACAAGGACAACATAATATCAGAGCATTTCAATCTTCCAGGACACTCTACTGCAGATCTGAAAGCACCCATTTTGGAAAAAAGAACTTTTACCAGCCCAATTGAGTAAGAGATTGCTGAACTCACTTCAAGATGTTTTAGGCTATCTCAAAAGGTGTCAACAAACACAATGGGGTTTTAACATATTAAAATTGTTAATGGATAAGGTATTTGTAATATGTCTCGGAGTGGAACCTGCATCTGCATAATCATCCTGTCTCCCCTCTGCCATCTCATCTCAATTTAAATCCTATAACAGTTCAGCTACTCCATGATGATGTGAACTATAGCTCATGAAGGCTTATGCCTTTTAATACAATTTATTAGTCCAGAAAGCTAATCCAACAGACTGCCTCTGAATTTTGGCTACCATGGATGAACATGGCTCTCCTCCTAAAATGTTCCTTATATGATGTCTTTTGGGCTTATTTTCTATCATCTTTTTCATCCTTCCTCACAGCAAAACATACTTAGGAATTAGGAATGGAGACAATAGCAGAATCAATCAAAACTGTTTCTGATGCTTTGGAGAAAAAAACTTCTCGGCTGTAGCCTGACTTTCTCTGTTGCATTTTAACCAATTGTGATGATATCTGGCCATGCAAGTATAGAAGGAATGGGGAGAGTTTGGCCTGGGGGATATTACTGCATGATGTTTATTTCTCAATAACTGTCAAGAAGCTCTCATGCATGTTGGATAACAATAGCTGGCAGTTAAAAGGAGGGGCTCCATTCCAGTTTGGCAAAAGCACGGGAGAAGGCCTTCCATTATTAAAACTCAGACAAGACATTCCCAAGACACATACATGAGCTTCTGCAAGCATTCCCCCCACCCCATCAACTTTTAATGCTTTCCATCCTCTACCAGTAATACACATTCAGACCACCTTATACTTTTTTGATGCTGAACATGAAAGAAACAGACAAAATGTAGTACCAATGTTCAAATCATCAAACGTTCAAAATTGCACTATGGTAAAGCCTTCTGTTAGATTAATTACTGACAATATTCTGTCTATCTCCATTATTCTCATGAAACTCCTCCCCTTGATTTAGCTAGTGATCCCTTGGCAAGTAAAACCTTTGATCTTCTCCTTTTGTCATCTTGAACCCTACTGAGGGTCCTCTGTGATGAGTAGAGTAGGGGCCTCTGCTACACCTCTTCTTCTTCAGGACTCTTTCCCCAAATATGAGCTCAAGTGCTTTGTGGGCTTCATACTAGTCATGAATTAACAAGCCTTCACTCTAATTCTTTCTAGGATCACTAGCCCATCTTTTTCTGGACCAATCAACTATCCATATTCAACTGCCACTAGTCCAGGGGTCGGCAAACTTTTTATGCCGGGAGCCATTTTGACATGCTCGTGCACATTTTGAAATGCTCGAGAGCCAGGGGGCGGGGTTTGCAGGCGGGGGCCAATCGCATGGAAGGGGGCGGGGTTTGCTGACGGGGACCAATCGCGTGGAAGGGGGCGGGGTTTGCAGGCGGGAGCCAATCGCGCACACTTAGGGTCTGCTGCCGCCATGCCTGCCACGCCCACTGCATTGCCCGCCGCCGCCACGCACACCATGCCCGCTGCCCCGCCACTGCACCTCCCCTGGGGTCCGAGTAAGCCGCGACGGGCCGGTGGCGAGCGAAGCGCCGCCCCGCCTCCTTCCCCGGGGTCCTTCGTGAAGACCTTCTCCTCCATCCTCGCTGCTCCCGCCGCCGCTCCTTACTGCCTTCCTTCTTCTCTCCCTCGCCGGCACCCACCACCCCTGCCCCACTCAATCAGAGCGCGAAGCAGATCGGATGCGACTGAACCAGCGAGCGCGAGCGGGAAGAGGAAGGAAGGGAGAGCGGGGGGGGAGAAGCAACAGAGCAAAGTCCGGGGACGGCTAGGCGTTGGGGGACCCCTTCCAGGGCATGCGCGATTGAAAAGGCGCGAGACGCTGGTGGGCTTTGGAGGCGGTTGGAATTTGGCGGGAGGGAAGCCAGCGATGTGCCGTGTTCACGACGACGAGCACTCAGACCTTCGTCCCCAGCTGTTGCACAAGCACCAGGACTCGTCCACTGACATCCTACCTTCTTGCCATGGCTATCAGTCCAAAAGATTATGGTGCCCAGAAAACCGCACACGGCTTGCCTAAACTCTCGCTCCTCGCTGGGCTCCGTCTGCCGCTTATGCCGCTTACCCTCCTCTGGTCATTGGCTTCAGGCGCTGCCAGCCTTAACATGTGCCGACGCCAGGGGATAGGAGTACTTTTTAGGGCCAGCAAATGTCGCAGAAGTCGTCAGCAGGCTTCCCCGCCCGCCTCTTTGACACCACCAGGATTTCTTGGGGGGGGGGGAACAATTTAAAACATGCATCGATCCAAATGCTTCCCTGAGGTGTTCGCGTTCCTTTTCGAAAATAAAAAAAACCCGAAGAACGACATAAACTGGCTGTGGCCTCTCCCTATTTCAACATGGCGGTGCCAGCTTCAGATCAACTCTCTCGAGATCTCTGCATCGGGCTTGGCTATTGGTCACGCCCCGCAATGTTTGGGTGCGACGCATCTCCGTCCGAGCAGCCAATGAGAAGAGCGGTTCACCTTTTGACGCACGCACCCTGGCTTCTGAGCCCGTAGATACACGCGCACCCGTCCGAAGGCTTAGCTGGCCGCGTGACGTTCTATTTTAGACCGTTCCGGACAGTGATGAGCCACAGTCAAGGGGCCAAAGAGCCAGATCTGGCTCAAGAGCCGCCATTTCTGACCCTTGCACTAGTCCATGTTGCCATTTTAATTGCTATCATCTCCATTTCCATGGTCTCCATTTTCAGCTTCTTCCCAGAGTCCCCTTGGGTTCCCTTATTCATACCAAATTTGCCACTCTCCTTTTCCTATGATAAACTAACACCTATTTTTAGCTCCTTATCAGCAAAGCAAGTACAAACTGTTTTGTTTGCATTCCTGCATGGATGTGAAAAGAACCAGCAAGTAGTCATAGCTGAAGATAGGTTTCTCATAGGCCCCTTAAATCTATTTTTCATGTTCATGAGGATTGTTTATGCCGATGCTTTCACTATCTCATTTTTCAAAGTCTCCCATTCCATTTCAACTTGTTTATTCTTTAGGATTTCACACCATGGTATATTCCCCAGCTTTTGACTCTGTGCTTTAAAGTCTGCCTTCCTGAAGTCCAACTGACTTTCAGCAATTCCTCCCCTAATTATCTTGAGCTCCTTATATAATGTGGGTTGTCTTCCCCCTAGGTACCTGACACCTTCAGTCCATTGACCAATTCTCTCTATCTGTCAAGATTAAATTCAGATAGTTGAATTTAATCCTTCTTTTTCCTTCCATTTTCTGAAAACTAATATGTTGTCAAGAAAGATCAGAAATCTGCTGAATCCCCCACTCCTAGACAGTTAAGGTTCCCAACTGATATCTAGGTAGTTGGTTATCGCAACACCCTCTTTTCTTGAGAACTTGATAAGTTGGTTTAGAAAGGCATTGTCCACATCTTCTGCCTGGATAAGTGACTTGTAGTTAACTCCCCAAATTATATCACTCTTGTTCTGTACACCTTTTCATCTTACCCAGATGCTTTCAACAAAACTTCCATATTCATGATTTCTCCCCCCCCCCACAGGCATATGACTTCTTTACTAAAAAACCACTTTTGCTTCCCTTTTTTAAACCTATTTCTTATAAAGAAATAACATCCTTTGAGTTCTACATTTGAATTAGGATTTTCATTCTACCAGATCTCCATGATACTGGCCATATTTAATTTATATTTATATTAATATAAATATATTAGAATTTTTAGTTACCCATACTCTGTGCACTGGTGTATAGATACTAGAAACTATAGATGCAATTATCTACTGGTCTCCCTACAGCCATATACTGAAGATCTCCTAATAACCTTTCCTCATAGTTTCTCCATTATCACATGCAGCCATGTTTCTAATGCCTAGTAAACAATTTTTCTCAGCCCTTGTAAGATGCAACCCTGCTTAAAACCCTGTTTATGAGTATATTGGTGAGTAGGCTTTGGTCTTGAAATCCAAATGGTTTTTGATAATACTATCTTTTTAGTTAGTTGTTCACTTCCAGGATCCTGCTTTCTCTTCTGGTTTTTTCATGAACAGAAAAGATGGATGAAAACATTACTTTTGCCCCCGCCGTCTTTTTCTACCTAAAGTCACTTGGAATCCTCTAGATTCTTCTTCTAGTCTTCTAGCATTCAATGGTTCCCATGGGTAGGAATAGATAGCAATCAGTCAGTTTGACAATACTAGGTAATCTTTATGCTATTTCCTGAACACATGCACCAGAAAGACAGCACACTTCTTGCAATCAATTTGTCTTGTTTACATACAAGATATGTACACATTTTATGAATATTTTCTCCCAGAAATTCATATGGCACCCTCTCTCCTAGGGTTCCAAAAGGCCCTTAAGACCTGGCTCTGTTCCTATTTCTTGGGTTAGTCTGTTTGTAGAACCCCTGATTGTCATGGTTGTTCTCATGTCTGGGCTTTGTTATGTTTTTAATTGTTAACTGTTTTAATTGTATATTTGATATGTTCCTTCCCCAAGGAATATTTACAAGAGATGTAATTGGCATGGTCTTCTGCTAAGAAGACAAACATAGTACAGTATACAGCCAACAAGTCACTACTATTGCTCCCTCACCATCCATCCTTTTGGTAGGATCTGAGATTTATTAGTTCCTCTTTCCATTAAACTCCCTTGGGAAAATTCTGTTTTTTTTCAACGTGCTCCTAGCTGAGGAGTACGGCAACAATAAGTAAGTGACCATCTATTCATTCAGCTACAGCTGTAAGTCATTCCCTCTCGGACCATATGCTCAAACTTTGTGCTTAACACACAACTGAACCCACATATCTCAGCCAGAAAAATCACAACCCCCCCTTTCTCAAATTGCTGGTTGAGCCTGTGCTGGTTACCTCATTAGAACAGAATGAACATTTAAGAGAAAAAAATAATCTCCATAGAATCCCTACCATTGGTGGAGCTACTTGGTCCATTAACTTCAAAATAAGATTCTGTGCCTGTTCTCGAACCTGGTCTTTGGCATCTCCCATTCGATCCATCAGCACTATAAGAACTAGGGGATAAAAATAAAGAGCAAATGCATTATGCAATGAACAATCTCAACAAATTATTTTGAAGCTCTATGCCAAAACAGTTTATTTTTTTAATTTTGTTTCAACCATATTTCAACTGGCCAAGATTTCTTATCAAGACATGTACATGTTTCACACAAAAAGCAAAGATAGCTATTTTATAACTTCTTCCTTGGCCATGAAAAACACTTTTGAATTCTCCAACTACATGGTTTTGTAAACATCTTCATCCAATTTCTTTTCCTATTCATACTTGTACAGCTAGTTCTGAAAAGTTAGTATTAGATAACTTAAAACTACTGATTATATTACAGGTTCAATTTGTTTACATATATGCCACACATCTACAATGCAATAACATATAACACTTCACACACACTGTGTAAACAGCAAGCCCAGATAACTTAAGAAAAATAACTAAAATTAATGCGGAAAATGTTAAGGCAGAAACCATAAATTATGAAATGATAGTTTCTAGTTACACAATTTAGAGAAAAAATTGATTCTGAGTAAATATTAGAAACTCCCCTGAAAATCTTTGCTGTATATCACAGTAAATTACACAATATCAAGGAGCAAAACCATCTCTTCTTCCCCTCATCTGTCTTGCTATACAAACTTATATTTATCTAAAAAATAATTAGGAAAGAAACATACTGCACAAGGACAAGGGAAGCAGAAGAAAAGCAACACACATTTTAATATTAAGTTCATCTGAATGCATAGGCTGGGGCTGGAACTCTGGGCCTTGAGCACCATTCCTCTCTAGCTGCTTCAGTTGTCCTATCATAGTTCCTTGGTAGGTAATATTCAGGACAACTGAAGGCATTAAGAACCAATTTTAAAGGCTCTTCACTTCACATGGCTTTGTAACGGATTCTTTTTTGCTTGCTCCCTGATCAACCTTCAGAATTGTTGACAGATTTTTCAATATTAGACTCCTAGTAACACATCCTCTTGTTTGTTCTCCCAAAACCTTTATCATATACAAATTATGTGCAGAAACAAAATAAAACTACAGCTATGTCCAATTACAATGCATGTAGAGATCCCCACATTTTTATTTTTAAGTACATGAAGAAATATTTGGGAGAATATCCCCTCATTCTCAGGCATGTAGACAATTTTTTTCCTGATATTGGCACATTTCAGGCCTAATGCAAAAATCCAGAGGAAATTAGGTTATTTATTTATTTGCTAAATTCAGTCATTTAGTCTACTGATTTAATTTCTGTTATGGATACAAGTGTTAAAACAATGTTTACCACCCTCTGCAAACTGCTGCCATAATTATTTTCAGAATACCAAGCAATGCCTTATTTGACTGATCATATGCTTACTGAACAAGCATTAATTTATGAATAATAACAATTACTCCTTTTAACCTTAGCACTGAGAGATAGACAAAGCTTTACTCAAAACATGACCATGTATCATCTATTTCTTACAATAGCTACACTAATTACAGCTGTAAGTTAAATATTTGGATTAGATTCTAGAACATCTAATTAAGAATGCTTTTAACAAAGTAAAGTACAAATAACTTTTTTTTTAGATTTTTTTATCCTGCCTTTATTATTTTTATAAATAACTCAAGGTGGGGAACATACCTAATACTCCTTCCTCCTCCTATTTTCCCCACAACAACCACCCTGTGAGGTAAGTCAGGCTGGGAGAGAGTGACCGGCCCAAAGTCACCCAGCCGGCTTTCATGCCTAAAGCGGGACTAGAACTCCCGGTCTCTGGATTCTAGTGCCTTAGTCCCACTAGACTAAACTAGCTTCCTACTGGACATTTTATACTGCTTTTGTTTATAAATAGTCATCTAAAATATGCTTTGTAAGTATATTTTTAAATACTTGAGAGACTATTTCTTAAAAATCATGGCACAGAGACTGTATGTGGCCCAACAGTATGCCAAGTGCTTCCTATACCAGTTAGTGGTGCCATCTAGTGATGGTCAAATAAACTGCAGGTATTTTCCTTATCCATCCATCCATCCATCCATTTGATTTTATCTATTCAGCCCGTCACCATTAAGCATTTACCTGCTGTCATATCTAACTGTGGTCTTTGCTATGATTCTACAGGTGGAGGTCTCCGTGCACTAGGCCTGTCTCATCGAGACATTATGGACTTATGCCTACTAACTATCCAAGGGTCTTTAAAGTGCTATGATCTTTATACCCGCGGGACTAAATCCGGATCCAGATGAACTATGAACAATCAATGTGAGGAGATATGAGGCATCTCAGTCTTACTGCCCTGACGACTGTGTTTAGCGAGTCATCGCCTTGGAGGGAACTGGCAAGCATCTGTCTATGTTTTGCACTGCATTGCTCTACGCTATTATGTGCCATGCCTTTTGTATTTGCATTTGCTTTATTTTGCTTTGCACTAGATTTGCCTGTTTGCCTTGCCCCTGTATTGATTTGTATTATGCCTTGTCTGCAATGTCTTTGTAACTGTATTGTATTGCTTGTATATTTTTATACTATTTTGCCTTATATTAGTTTTGTTTGTTTGCCTTACCCCATAATACCTGGTATTAAGTCTTTTTGCCCTGTTTTGTACTGCTTTGCTATATATTTTAACTAATTTGCTTTGAAATCGTTTGGTTTTATGTTTTAACTGAAATTTATGTATCTATACTGTTTGCCTGCTTTATACCTTGTCTGCTATGCCATGTACTGCTTTGCTTTTTTTTTGATTGCTTTGCCAATTGTCCCTACCAATAATAAATGTCAATTAGCTACCAAAAATTCAACAATAACATGCTAGACACTCAGACCTCAGGAGAACTAATGCTGCATATACAGACAGTCATACTGTAAACAGTTAAACAGTTACAGTTAAATACAATTTTGTTTATAATGAACTGATCAGAAGTCTGTAGCACCTTTTTCAGACTAACACATTTTATTAAAAGGCATACACTTCTGTGAGCTAAAACTTACTTCATCAGATCCACAGTGTAGCTAAACTGAAGTAGATAGACAGGTTGGTTAAGCAGATACAGGGTACATGTGACATGAGTATCTTATCAATTAACAATTTTAATATGTTAAAAACCCATTGTGTTGGTTGAAACTTTGAGATAGCCTGAAACCTTCTGATGTATGTGAGTTCAGAAATCTCTTGCTCAACTGTACTGATAATTTTTTTTTTAAATGTTCACATTGAGATTTTCAACAGAGTGCCTGGGAGGTTGAAGTGCTCTTATTTTTCTTCATCCTTGTTTTGAGTTCTAATGTCAAATTTCTGTCCATTAATTTTGTCCAGGCTACATAAAGGACCATCTCATCCCCATTACATCAACCCGCCCCACCCGGTTATGCAGAGAGGGCATGATACGGACCCCGTCTGTAAGAGAATTCCATCTAGCGGGGTCCAGGAAGCGGGCCTACTCTGCAGTGGCTCCCACCCTCTGGAACATTCTTCCCCAGGAGTTGAGGCAAGCCCCCTCTCTCCTGGACTTCCATAAAAAACTGAAGACCTGGTTTTCCTATCGTGCCTGGGGCAGGGCGGGGATGGCTGGTGCCCTAAACTCTAGTCCCCTAGTCACTCTTGGGGATGGCTGGTGCCCTAAACTGGCTTTTTACACACTCATGGACCAGAATAGAACCTATCACCAACTGGATTTTATTGTATTTTATATTTTTAACTTTATTTGTATTATTGCTGGTTTTATGGAATTTTAAATTTTGTTTTTACTGTAAACCGCCCAGGGTCCCTCCTTGAGGGGGAGATGGGTGGTGATAGAAATTTGATTGATTAATTAATTAATTAAATTATTTTGCACAGTTTGTCCTGTCTGTTCTATGTAAAATCCAGAAGGGCACTGCTGGCAGATGATGGCATATATCATATTACAGGAAGAGCTTGTGTGCCTCTTATCTTGTGTGTAGACCTGTTATGTGTGTACTTGTTAACATTACAATTGTTAATTAATAAGGTACTTATCTATGTCAAATATAACCTGTATCTGGATAACCAACCTGTCTTCCTCTCCTTCACCTTTGCTGTTCCTCCCAATCCTACATCTGTGTAGCCACTCCATGTATCTGATGAAGTGAGTTATAGTTCACAAAACCTTTGCCTTCTTAAAAAAATTATTAATTGGAAAAAGTGCTACCAGATTTCTGATTTTTGGCTATCACAGATTAACATGGCTCTTCACTTACATTGGTTCTTTGAGAAAATGAGAGACAGAATACAATTTTGCCCCATATTTATATTACTATGCTACCAGGAAAGGAACTTTTAGGACATAAGATAACCCCAAGATAAGAATTCAACGTTAATCGTTTTGGGATGGTGACAGTGAGATTTTCAAGTTTAATTGTCCCCAAAATAAACTTAGAAAAAATTATGACACTTCTGAGTTTTATCATATATATTAGAAGGTGAGATGCAATGGGCAATGAACTAGCAGTCAAACAGGAAAGCACAAGACACAGATGAAATAGCCACTGAATTGTTTAAATTGCAGAAACGCAGTTAATGAAGAGTTCTGTGTGGACAAATATGGAACATACAGATTGTACGGCCTAGAAATTGGAAAAATCTTTGTATCAAAAACTTGACATGCAAATTATTGAGCCTCATGCAAGCAAAGTTTTGCTTAATATTATATGTAACTCTGTTCTTCTTTGTACAATGCCAAATGAATAGGCAGAGGGACATAAAATAGACAACAGACAAACAGAATGTGAGGTTTACTTTTTCTTAAATGATTGCAGTACAGAAGGCCTTTATTAAACAGATCATGCCAGAATGCAAAACATAAGAAAGATAATGTGGGTTTCAGAACTTCCATTTTTTAAAAAGAATCTTTACAATAAATAAGAAGCTTATATAAGAACTTAATTTGGAGAAAGAGTGGTTCAGAATAGGTAAGGGAATGAAACAAGGATGTATGTTGTCATCACATCTGCTTAACTAACAGCCTTAACTTAACTTAACAGCCAATATATTATAAGAATGGCATGACTGGAAGGGATGATATCTGGAATCAAAAGTAGAAACTGTAATGCTAACGATTTGAGATATGTACATGATAGCACTTTACAGGCCAGAAAATGACTTAGAAGAGCTCATTATGAAAATAAAAACAAGAAATCTAAATTAATGCTTAATATTTAGATCACAAACGTAATGTCACCCAACATGCTTAGTGAACGTACTGTACAGTTGATGGAAAAGAAATGAAGGCAGCAGATAAAAAGCATGCTAAAACCTAGACAAAATTGTGAAGAATATGGATCTATCAGTGATAAAGATAGAATATTTAAAGTGTCGATTTTAATATAATAAGAGTAAGAGAAATGGATTCGGAGACCATTGCAAAGAATACCATGGACTAAAAGAAGAACCAAATAAAACACTCCTTTGAGACCATGAACAACCTCAAACTCAGGTACAGTGGGCATGTGATAACAGTAGATAGACTAGAAAAAAATAATTATGTTTGAAAAGATTGATGAAAACAGAAGATAGGGAAGACAATGGGACTAGGTGGAAGGACAGGATCAACAACATTACTGACTTCTGGGGTAGAAATGGTGGATTGAAGACGGTTCCACTTTTTGCGGAGCTGACGGATGTGGCGGATAAGAGGAGCCAGTGAAGAGATCAGCTCTTCGGAACCCTCTCCGGATCAAGGAGAGGACTGGATCACCCACACTTACTTCACACAGAGGTTCCCTGCAAAGGAGGGAGGAATTGCAATTGCAATCTCCAGCAGGTCAAGCACTCTGGAAGTCGTGGATAACACCTTGCTAAAGCCATTGTTTGGAGCCTTCAAACAGACACTAGATTCGCTTTCACTTCCTCTCTTAATTAACATTAGAAATTATCTATTAAAGATATCTTAGAAAATTAGGAACCTTCCAAAGGGCAAGTCTTGGCACACCAGGAGAATTTCCTTTGATCCTTGATGAAAGAAGATTTTTGTAAGTTTAAAGATTAAGAAGAATAACTCTGACTTTTGAAATTAGCAAAGGGAGTTTAGAATCGACTTTGAACATTAGAGTGCCAGACGGATTTGTAATAACAGTTTTTATGGACTGTTTAAAATTTTATATAAAACGTATTTCAAGATTTTGAAATTAACTGTAAGAACTCACTGACAGTTGGTAAGTCCTGCACCCCAACTCTCCTGAGAAAGTCCTGCCAGTGAAAAATAAACATAAAATAAGAGTGGACTTTGAAGGTTAACTAGAAGGAACCAGAGAGCATTTAAAGGGAAAGATACCTGTTAACGTAAAGGAGCAGCATTATTTGACTTTAAAAGAAATTAAGTCTGTTTGGGAACAATACACCCAGGACTTACTTTTAAAAATATCTGCTACCACAAAAATGAAGGCAGTTTCGGATGTGGATTTGAAGCAGGATCACAAAAGTGATATGGAAAGAGATGCTAGGGATTTGAAAATGGATTTAAAAATGCCAGAGTACAAGAGTGCTATGGAAAAAGATGTCAAAATGGAGAGTTAAAGGAAAGGGATTATACAAATAATAAATCAGAAGAGTAACTTGGAAAGACTTTTTATCTTGGATTTACAAAAAGAGTATGTTAAACCAATGAAGCTGTTTCTGGGAGGAGACAAACAGAAATTATTGAGGCTGTTCCTGAAAGGAAACAAAGACATGATAAGAAATTATCTTGGGGGACATTATTTGACAAGGTTAAAGATCAAACTTTTAAAAAGTAAACAGAAGCTCTATAAAGTGAATTTATCTGCTTTCCAAACTGCCACCATTGGCGACACACCAACGGCGGCAGCGGCAGTGTGCGCGGTGGCGGTGTGCATGGTGGCGGCGGCCTCGCTAAAACGCGGAAGCGCTGATGGCGCGCCGCTGCCGCCCCCGCCTCGCGCATCCCCGCACTGCCGCTTCGCGACACACTAAACTGTGTGTTGCGACACACTAAAGTGTCGCGACACACAGTTTGGAAAGCTATGCTTTAAGGATTTGTTTATAAGTGAAGAGAGATTTCTTTTGTTTTATTTCATAGAGAAAGGGATAAGTTGGATTATAAAATGGATTTTTTAAATTAAGGTTAAAATTTATATGTTATCTCGGTAGCTCTTAATAGAACTTTGCTAATTGGGATTAAATGATGATTTCTTATATTTTGATTATTGAGAAGGGATGTGATGTGGGAAGAAGAGGTTTTTTTCTTTTTACTAGGGGAGGTGTTAACTTACTGAAATTGTTTATACTTGTCTGGAGGGGAGGGGGGGTCATCTTTTATATATCTTTTTTTTCTGTCTTTTTTCTATTTCTTTCTATTTCCTTTTTTCTTTGATTTACTTTTTATACTTTCTTAGTTTGTATTAGGTTTTTATCTTTGCATATGTAAACTTCAATAAAATTATTATTAAAAAAAAGGATCAACAAAATTACTGGAATATCTTTGGAGAACCTATGAGTTAGAAACAGTGTAAGTTGATAAACATTTGTCCATGCAACAACTGGAGTTAAGGCAAACTTAATGGCTCCTAACTGGCATGATTTATTATATGACTGACATCACACTCAAATTAGGCTGCAATCAAAGGAGGCTCGGTACCAAATGCTCAGATCTGTCTAATATAAACTATTAATAAATAGCATTAAATGAAATATTTCCTTTGACTTTCAAGGATCTGCTTTTTAAAGTGGAAAACAGTAGTGAATATTTCTATTTAAACAGGAAAACAAAAATCATTTTATATTTCTCTTGAAACAACGTGGTTGTTGATTTTCAGATTTAGTATTATCAAAGTAGTAATATTAAAATTGATGCCAGAGACTAAAAAAACGTAGAAATACCAAATAGCTGAAGATGATTGACACTATCCAGTTTTTACTCTCAGGTGTGTTTTTTTATTATTATTATTATTATGAAATGCCACATGCATACAGGGCTCTTTCTCTTTTCAATATTAACTTAAGAAATAAGTTTGTTATTGTGCAATATACTGCACCTGTGATTTACAGAGATTGTGTATGGTTTTTTTTAAATTAATTACTGTGTACTTTATTACTACCAGGTTAATACTGCATAGCCTGTTCATATGAGTAACACTTCTTGCATACCCATTCAATCCAAATGGAGCTATCTATAAATAATGCTTTATTTTAAAATAACTTTCTAGATTTCCTCATAATGTGTTGCTCTATCATGGTATCCTCAGCATATTTCATTACTTTAATATGCAATTCTGATTACCAAATGCAAAAAAGTGTATCTAAGGTAAGGATTGCCAATTTTAAATGAGCTACCAGTTGATAGCATTTTTAAATGATTTAGGTACCTTTTCATCACTACATACATTTTAACTTATAGTTCCTGAAATTATTTAAGTCTCAAAGTTTTATTATCCACTGCACACTTGTTATAGTATGCCTACTATAGTCTGGAAAGTGGGACCATATAAATTGAAATAACATCCCAAGGAACATTTCTTAACTGTAACCAAAGTATCAAATATGTCCTGCAGAATTGCATTCAAATCCTTAAACAAATAAAATATATGCAGATTTTCAGCAGGGCCATTACACAATAAAGTAATTTAATTACAGAATAGTAACCATTAAAGTAATAAGTGATCCAGTATGACTAATATTCTATGACTCCATCAGAACATGCCTGGCAGCTGAAAGCTCTAATTAGTCTTTTTTCACATGAACCAATTTATCTATGAATTTACAACTATATAAATGTTCATGAACATTGCCAGACATTACTGAAACACTGAAAATCTTGTGCTTAATTATAATGTAATGCAGTCAGTTATTCTTCCTAGTCAACTACCTGCACGTTTCCTAATCAGTCTCTCAGAAACTGTCTTCTGCTCTAAGGTAAAGGTAAAGGTAAAGGTAAAGGTAAAGGTAAAGGTTCCCCCCGCACATTTGTGCAGTCGTGTTCAACTCTAGGGGCCGGTGCTCATCTCTGTTTGTTAGCCGAAGAGCCAGTGCTGTCCGAAGATGCTTCCATGGTCATGTGGCCGGCATGACGCACTCAGAACGCTGTTACCTACCCACCGAAGTGGTACCTATTAATCTACTTGCATTTGCATGCTTTCGAATTGTTAGGTTGGCAAGAGCTGGGGCAAGTGCGGGAGCTCACTCCATCACGTGGGGCTAGGGATTCGAACCTCCAAACTTGCGATCTTCCAATCGACAAGCCTGGCATCTTACCCGCTGAGCCACCATGCCTCTTTTGCTTCTGCTCTAGTGAATGGTAAAATAAACTTCTTTCACCACATGCACACTGTTATCCCTATCCATTTTCCTCATCACTCAGTGTTTTTCTTTCTCTCAGTAATTCCTGCCTGAGAGCCAGACAAGGATGTAGGTTGAGGACAGAACACAAAGAAATGTGAGATAAAGTCCCAAGGCAAAATGTGATATGGTGATGGTTATGGGGAAAGAGGACAAGAGTGATGTACCCCCTCTTCCAAAAGGCTACCCTCTTATTTTTGAGTAGAGTATAGCAATTTGGCATGAAACTTTTACAGACACTGTAAAAGGAGGTGAGCATATATTACCACATTTTGTTGCAAAGCTTACTTTTACTTAAAAAGGCAAATTATATATATGGACAGAACATAAATCAATTCTCTCAATCACTTCTCTTATTAGTTTAGCTCTAATTTTGCCTGCAGGCACGGTAACAGCTCTGAATTTTAAATACTTCCCTGAAAAACGCATACTCTGGAAGATTTCTGATTTTATCCATTATTGTCAGCCTTTCGAAGTAGACAAGATCAAGACAGAAGCAACAAAGATACCAGGAATGTTCTTTATTGTTGTAGGATAGAATTACTGAATCTTGAAAGCCTGTTAGAATTTTTTCTCTCTGTCTCATCTTATACCAACCAAAATCAAGGCAGGGTTATTTTGATTTCTTTCTCACACTTTCTACTTTCTCAGGAAAAAGTTTCCTTAACAGTTCCTTGCTCCTTTACCCCTTCCCAAGGGCAAAGCCACACTGTTTCACATTATTATACCACAGTAGGAAAGAAAACTAAGGGGAAAAAAGGATTATCCAACAATCACCCATCTATTCATAAAGATATAGAGAATTATGTATATAGCCCTTTCCCAGTAGCTGTTAAAGGTGAGCAATTATTTTATTTGTAGGAATCTGTAGAGTCAAACACAACAAACTGCCTTCAAATGCATTAATAAGAATCCTATAGATATACACTACATGCAAATCTATCACTACACGCTCTTCATTATAATAAATTTGTGACGTAAAACTCTAGTAAAAAAAAATAAGCAACTATGGATGAAAGGATAAAACTTATTTTTTGCAGAGAAAATTTAAAAACCACTTACCAGTTCCTAGATAGGTTCTGAAACGTCCTAATAATCTGTCACCAAAGGCACCTAGAAGTTCTAATCCAAGTAATGATACCTATGGAAACATGTTTAAAGTGTTAAAAAAAGATACTGTGATAATTACCCAGCCTATTAAATCAGCTTCATAATTTTATATATTTGAGAATGAGAATCCAAAGTTTTAGATTCCATGCAGCTAGTCTTGTATTCTATGCTTTAAAAATAAATGTTATCAATTTAAATCAGGAAGAAGGCAACACCTTTCACGTACACTTGATTCTACTTTGATATGGAGAAATGAATTAAATTATAAGTACATGCTGGAACTGATTGATTAGGATCAAAGTCTACTCAGTATAGCTTCAATTATCACTTTTTTTTACTTTTTATTTCCAATTGCAATGAGTTTTGATATTGTTCAGGTTAAAAAAAATGCTTTTACCAAAGTGTGTATTTTGCATTTCACATTAGAACATTATGCTTAATTTGGATCTGCAGGATACCAAGAAGCTGTTCCTTTGCAATTTAAATCTGACAAATACAGTCACTCCCTTCATTAGACTACTGTCCTTAATCTAGCACAGAGCTTTCCAAACTGTTTGTCGGGACACGTTAGTGTGTCGGCTGCAGTGTCTGGGTGTGTCGCGGCTGCTGCTGCCTCCTGGCTTCCACGCAGGTCCTAGTGCCTGCCTTGTGCCTTGCTGCCTCCAAACCAGCTGTGATTCTGCGCAGGTCCTAGTGCCTGCCTTGTGCCCTGCTGTAAGAGTGTGTCACGAAATGATGCATGTCTAAAAAGTGTGTCACCAACATGAAAAGTTTGGAAAGCTCTGATCTAGCATATGGAACCTTAAGTGTTAACAAGGTCGCAAAATACATATGGATATATTTATTTGCTAAAGTGGCACCCTAGAACTCTAAACTGGTAAATAAAACTTGAATGTTAGCATTTGACAAGGCATTCAATATTACTAATAACTTTTCCTCAAAAGTAGAGATGTCACTTTTTGTTTTATATTTTTCTGCTATAATTAAAATTTATTACTGTGATCAGTTTTGCATATAAAATACAGTATTTTTCCTGGGAATAAGACTCATTGGACTTATGGATTTGTTTTGGATGGAGAGGGAGTGGATATGTATATAGATTAGAGTTGCAGTTAGGTAGCACAGTAATATATTCATTACACTGAAGACAATTATGCTCCTAAATATACAAGCTCTAGGATTCCAAGAGGCCCAATGAATGAGCAGAAAACATGCTGGGGGGCATGAATTGCTAATTTTCTTTCCACTTTCTATTAACTATGCTGCTTTGATTCCCCCAGCGACCAAGCTTTTGGAAACACAGGGAGCTACAGTGGAGTTGAGGGGGGGGGAACGACCCTAGTACATTCCCATTTACACCTTTGGATTGAAACTATAGATACTACTGGATTGCATGCCTGACAGTCTTTAAAAGGAAAGTTAAACATGTAATTAAAGCTCCTTCATGGAAACAGTGGTCTTTAGGAAGTTGTAGTTCAAAATGGCTGGAAAGTATTAATAATGCTTATCCCCAATTTTGTGCAACATTCATCAGTTTAATTGCAAAAAGTTATCATATGAAAATACTACATCCCTTTGTTTTATACTCTGTTTTATATTTTGTTTTATACATCCCTTTGTTTTACTGTATGGTTACATACAGTCCAAGTACCCACTATCTCTGGAAAATATAACTATTTTTATGTAGCATTAATGGGGATATACAAGGAGCTGTCAACAAATATACATATATATTAAAAGTGGGCAAGTTTAGAGACCTGAAGGAACCCAAAGGAAAGGGGGGGGGGATTAGAGAAAGAGTGTCCTTCTATAAAAAAATTAAACATGACTAGTCAGAAAGGAAGAAAAACTGCCAAGGGCAGAACCAGAAAGGCATAACGAGAATTAAATGTGAGAAACAGATTAACTGCCACCAAGATCAAGGAATCTGAGGATTCTGTAGTAGACTTTAGATTCAGTAGTAAAAAAAAAAGTGGTAATTTTTATAATTGCAGTTTCAACAGACAGCAAAGAGTAAAAGCCAGATTCATCATGATAAAAAATCAGAACTGGATGAAGGGAAATTAAAACAATAAACAACACACATGGTACTTTGGAGATTAAAATTATCAGAAAAAAGGATGAATAAAAATCAGTATTAGAAAATATAATTTTTGAAAACAGAGATCAGCCATGCTGATTCCTGAAGAGCAGAAATCTGTGGGGATGAAGAGGTTGACAATGTGGTGGTGAAGTAATCAGGGAGGAGATAGAAATTGGGAAGGTGACAGCAGAAAAAGCTCAACAGAACAGAAGTAATACTAGAGGGAAAAGAGAAGTAGAAATATAGGGAAAGAAAAAAATGTAGAGAGATTAGAGTAACTGATTAAATTTTTGTACTGATGAAGATTAAATACTGATCAGAATATGGAAGGGAGAGAGTTGGACTGACTTTAACAGATCAGAAGTAGCAAAGATTCCTGGATTTGGCAGGGGTCATAATGAGGTAATGCCGTTTAGCTAGGTTAATAGCAGAGAAAGAATTACAGTGGATTAACTATGCTAATTCTTTCTCTTCAGAAAGATCAACTTTAAAACATTAGCAGAAGGGGAAAAATTAGACTATTATTATTAATGAAATGAATAGTTCGCTTGAAGAGTGGGGAAAAATTGTGAAGAGTCAGTAAACTTAATTTGAATGCATATAATTAATGACAAGCGGGGAATAGAATGAAAGCCAAGTGCCAGGTTGAATCCCTACTCTCATCATGTGGGCCAGATGGCATTAATGGTGTGGAGGCAAAATTCAAGTCATCCTCAGCATTAGACACCCAGCATCTGTTCTGGAGATGGAGTATTCTGAAGTGATGTTTTCCTGCCAGAACTGTTGTTGCTAATGTTCTAGCTACGGTATCTCCAAACAGGGCTCTCACCATTACAACTACCCTACTTTTCTCTACTTCTCAGTGCAGGGCTGCTGGCTGCTGCTAGTGGGAGGGGAGGGGAGGTAACCAACCCTGGTTAGCGCCCTAGAGGCCCCCCCCCCCGTGTATTTATGAATTTAAATTAAGAACTTTTAATATAGCCATCCTGGATTTTATATTTTATATTTATATTTTTATTTAAGAGGTACTGTTTTTATTGTCTTTTAATTTTAGTTTTATTGTAAACCTCTTTTGAGGGAGATGGGTGGTTACAAAATTTGAAATATAAATAAATACAAAATAAATAAAAGTTATACTGTACTTGCAGGTAAGGTAGTACAACTGGGATGCTTGCAAGTACAACAATGATGGAAGAGGACTATGTAAACCTCTGAAGGGAAAATAGGGCCAAAAAGTCCATCACCCCCAATTTATGATACAGTTGCTTAAAGTATGCTAACTCTCACCAATGCATGTCTGTGTTTAAAAGTAGAGGCAAGGCAACAGACTATGACTCATTTGTATTTTAGAATTCTCCACTATTCATGATTCCACCATGCTAAACATTGCTTTATTGATGTTTAGATTTATCTTCAAGTTGGTAATTTAAAATTGTTAAAATGAGTAACAGCTCCTATAAAACCTTATGTCATATACCTATTTGTCTTTAAAGGTACATGATTATTAGTTGTGATTGTTTCAAATTAAGGCTATAATCTTATGCATACTTATCTATGAATATAAGTCCCTTGCAAACAGTGGTACTTATTGCTAAGTACGCACACAGAATTACATTTTAGTGCCTTTTTGAAACTGAAATGCTACTCTATCAGCATCAGCAACTATGCTTTATTGAATTCAATTCAATATTACTCATTATTTATTGTGTAAAGGAACTGAGTAAAGCAATTCCTACCTTTATGATTAAAAAATGCATAAATAATACCCAAAACCTGGCAGAAATGAAAATGCATTACAACATTTAAAACATGCTCATTTTAAAAGATGTTCGACTTTTGTTAACACAAACGTATCTTTTTATGTGTTTAAAGCATGATAAACAAAGCTCAAACTACTTGATAATTAAATACTATCAATTTCAAAAAATATGATTCTAATATTGTACTTTCAGAATGTTCACCTAGGTCCTAGGTAGTCAGTCACTCTACTCTAGCCAGTACATTAAAGTTTGGTCATATACCTGTCCTCTCACTCTCCTTTTGCCATTTGTTTCTTATGAAGTTTCCATTATATTAGCAAAACTTCAATTCAATTGAAAACCAATTGGGGGAAGGAGTACTTGTTAATTCTGATGTTAAATTGGACAGTGTGCCACCCACAATGATGTCATTATACATAGGGCACAAATTATGTGATTTGCATCTATTTTATCTATGTTATCTACTTAATGGTAGCATTATGTAAATACAACGGGAATTTCATTGTTGCAATTAAAGTTTGCTGCATTGAGGTCTGCTACATTAAGGCTTCACTGTTTGAATTTCAATGTCAACTAATTAACAGTATTATTAGATATGGGAAATAGTTGTTCCAAATGAATAAACACATACTACTACAATACACGTATGATTCTTAAATGTTAAAATAGGTTTAGAATATCTTTTTCATTTATGTATTTTTAATACCCACTAGGTTAACTATTACATTTATTTGCAGTAAGTCCTACAAATAATGCTCAAAATTTGTATCAATTACTCCCTGTGTGGGATCTATGATGTACACACAGCTTAATCTCTGGAGTACTCTGGGAATCAACAGAAACCTGATTTATAGAGCAATACTGCCACCAGATGACAAAAGTATAAACAAAAGGACAGCACTCAGAATACTGCTGAACTGGATATGTCTATTACTGGTAATACAGCAATATCCTGGAGCTTTCTATTTAAAAAAAAAAACATGTCTAACTCTATGCTGCCATTATTACTTCTTTTCTGTATGGCAGCCAAGAAAACCTTGCTTAGAACATTTAAAGTATGAGACATTTTGAATTCTCTACAAGGCAAAATGTAATAGTCTACAATCAAAATATTATTGCAAATGTTCTTTTGAATACTTTGTTGCTTTTCATGATATTTTAATGGGCATTCATTAAAGCTATTAAATGGGCTGGTTTAAAAAATGGAAAATCCTTATTAACCGATTATGTGGCTCCTCAGGACACACTATACCCCAAGTAACTAGATAGACTGTGAAAACAGAAAATTTTAGACTAAAATGTAGACGACTAGTTTCTGGTTTAATGTATTACAAAATCCACTAAGCTCCTAAATATACATAAGGATTGCAGTCCTAGCATGATAAAATGCAGGTTTTATATTCAGTCCATAATGAAAATGGATGTAGTATCCTCAAGGAAAATAATGACCCATTAATTTATCTTTACCCCTAAGATAATTTAGGATTATCTTATCTAATTTCATTTTTAATATTATATTTATGTTTGTCTTGTCTATTGCATATGTACATTTGAGCATTAGTAAGTGACATAAGTAAAACTGTATTTTTACAAAGTAAAAGGATAAAATTGATATTAAATAAACACCATGGCATAAAAAATCCATTTAATTTTTGAACAATTTGCTTGACTGACAGAAGGCTTAGTGAAAGAAAAACACCCAAATACCTAATAAGAATTAGAATCATACCTATATCAGGCACAATTATCATTACCTTATAATTACTGGAGTTAACCCATCCTATTAATTCATCCATCACTTTATCAAGGCGCTGTTGATCCTGCTCAAGATCAGTAGAAATGCTGGGATCATTCAAATATTCCAGAAATTCCTGGCCAACTTGCAACCTGCGGCCCACATCCTTTTGTTGTACCTGGTCACAGAAATAATCCATCTTGCCATGCTCCATTGTTTATTAGATCCAAACTTTACCGAACCTGATAAAACTCTAATCTGTGTCTCTAATGTGTCTCTAATGAAAGGGGATCGCAAACTTCCCAAGAAACTGTAAGGGAGGGGGAGAATTTCTTGCCTTCCTTCCGTCGCAAAAGATAAATTCCAGACGGTAAAACACCACTCTTCGAGGAAGCAGAACATTAAATCATTATGACCCCAAACATACACATTCCGTATAAAGTATCCGGGGATTGCTGTTGCAATGCAAGCTCTGGGTGAAAAAAGTACGGAAGGTTTAGTTGGACGAGCTAAGTGATGGTGGCGATGTCACCTCGGCTCCCACTTTTCCAGAATCTCTCCCAAACCTCCCGAGGCTCGACAGCAGGGACGGAGAAGGACTTCAGCAGATGGAAGGCTAGCAGCGCTCCCTCAGGGTCGGACAAAAAAATGCCGGAGATACCGCCGGTGCCTCTCCGGGCGCCGCCAGCCACCCCACCGCCTCTCACCGCAGTGAGCAACAGCGGCCGCTCCTCCTGACCAGGGGAAGCAGGAAGCGGCTAGAGCCGCTGGGTCGGGGCTGCGGCGAAGGCGGAACTTTCATGCTCTCCGCGCCGACCCCGGGCGAGGCGAGGCGGCTGAATCTGCAAAGGGCGAGAACGGAATCAGCGAGCTGGCTGCTGGTCCCCCTCCTCCTCCTCCTCCTCCTCCTCCTCCAGGCGCCGACGGCCGCCCCGTCCTGTGGAAGTTGCGTCCACTTCGAGCCACCGCTAGCCAGCCACACGCCAGAGGCGTCACTCACCCTACGGAGACCCCGCCTTTTCCTTCTCTTTTCGGCGCGCGCGCGCACACGCAACCCCCTCGCTCAGCCAGGCTCAACCCACTAGCGTCGCTTCTTTTGAGCGACTCGCCGTCCGAAGAACCCCCAGCGCTACTCCTGCGCATGCGGGAAATTGAGGCCCGCCCCTTTTCCAAATCCACCCTTTCGTTCTCACGCCTAGTCTAGGTCTATGCCTGAGCATGCGCGCGCACATTGAAAGCCCATCCCTGCGACGCATCTCCTGCACAGGCTTCCCTTAAACGAGGTGCGTGGGCATGCGTCCTCGCTCTTCTTGTGCTCCTTTTATTTCAGAACCCGGCGCTCGACCAGTGGCATCGCAGCACTTAGGGAAGGCGAGATCTATTTACTGTAGTAGTCTATCATTGTCCCCGGTATTTTTCTTTCTAAAGATAATGAAAGAACAGCAGAACAACGCATTAAAAGGACAAACCTATGAAATTATGATTTCAGCCTTTCTTGCAAAATATTTAAATGAATTCCTGCTCTCAGAGGGGATAAATAGTTGCCTTCTTGGGGAGGCAGTGCACCGAGGCGCCCGCTGTCGAGATTGCTTCGCGTTCCCATTGCTGCTCAGACTTTGTGGCAGTGATTGTATTTTGTGGAGGAAATCCCGAGAGAGAGAAAGAGTTTAGGGGTCCTGTGTACAGTACTGTTTTAACCAAGTTCACGTCATTATTTTTTACTCACTTTGGAAATGTATAGTGCTCCGGGGATATGCGGAAGGATTTCAAAACGTATGCACTATACAATACTATTCTTCACAAGTTCCACTTTCAATGGGATTTACTTGCAAACAAATTTACTTTATCCCTTTTGGTGTCCATACTCTGAAAAGACTCCTGGCGGTTTACAACATCAAACTCAAAATATTCATAAGAAAAAAAATCTGTATAACTGATAAATACTAATGAAGCCATCAGCCCGCCCCTATGGCACCGGCCCAAGCAACAGTCCCTTCAGGCTGAAAACTCAACTGCTTTCCTAAACATAAGCAGAGAAGGTGCCATTCAAATCTCCAGGGGCGATGGCAGATGTTGGGGGAACTCCAAGAGTGGACTGGTAGATGTATTTTGTTAGACTTATATCCCACCTTTCATTTAAGAGCTCAAGGTGGCAAATATATTACTCCCTTCTCCCATTTCCCCCCCAAAACGTTGTAAGGTAGGTTTGGGTGAAAGAGTGATTGCCCAATGAGCTTGCATAGCTGAGGGTGGACCCCATGCTAGTCCAAAACTTGATCTTCCACTTTTTTGTGTGTGTGAGCCTTCAAGTCACTTTTGACTCCTGGTGACTATCTAGACAAGTTCCTGCAGTTTTCTTGGCAAGGTTTTTCGGAAGTGGTTTGCCATTGCCTCCTTCCTAGAGCAAGAGAGAGTGACTGGCCCAAGATCACCCAGCTGGTTTTGTGTCTAAGGCAGGACTAGAACTCATGGTCTCCTGTTTTCTACCTGATGCCTTAACCGCTACACCAAACTGGCTCTCAATCCTGGACTTAATTCTATAGAATTAAAAATAACATTCTAGCCTTAATCTGTCAGAGGCATGAAATTATAATATTTATGTTAAGCCTTTTATTAAGTATATGTCTTTAATGTGAAAAGGACACTGCTCTGAGTTTTTTGTAAAATATATTAGCAGACAATATATAACCTGATAAGGCAAAGGGCTAGAAACCAGGAGACTGAGGGTTCTAGTCCCGCCTTAGGCATGAAAGCCGGCTGGGTGACCTTGGGCCAGTCACTCTCTCTCAGCCCAACTCACCTCACACAGGGTGGTTGTTGTGGGGAAAATAGGAGGAGGAAGGAGTATTAGGTATGTTCACCGCCTTGAGTTATTTATAAAAAAATAATAAAGGGATAGAAAATAAATAAATAAATAAATAAATAAATAAATACATACATACATACATACATACATACATACATACATAATCTCAACATTATTTCCTACTAGCCTGTAAGACTGGGTGATAATATTCATACCAGGAGATGGGAATGGATCAAGAACTTAGCTTAAAATTATAGTACTATGTGCTATAGTAGTTAATGATAGCTTAAAATGAAGTACTATGTATGCTTAGTCAGAGCTAAATTCTGTTGAGATCAAGGTGACATAATTCTAAGTATAGGTGTACAGGATTATAGCTCTAGTGATAAATTATTTGAGATATGAAGCATTTGTTATGAAAGTAAGATTTTAATCTTGCCGTCGGCACAACCAAAAAAAAAAAAGGTGGGGGGAATATAACATTCAAAAAGCTTTGCTGCAGCTCCTAGATTCTGAACATTATTAAAAACTGTTTCTCTAGTCTACTATAATCTTGGATAAAATCCAGTTTTAGGCAGATCAAAAAAATTAAGAGAAGGGAGGAATAAAAAAATAGCCAGTAAAGGTAAGGTCACGTACCCCATTAGAAAATCAAGTTCTATACTATAAAAATAAACAGAGTATTTCAAAAATGTGTCCCTGTGCTATTGGGTAATGGAGCATTGAGTTTAAGGGTTGGAAGGTACCTTAGAGATCATCTAATCCAACCCCCTGCCCCTTGAGAAATCTGCTACTACAGCATCCCTGATACTGGGCCACTCAAGTCTGTTTAAGCCTCTCCAACAGAGTCCACCACCTCCTGAAGCAGTCTGTCCCATAGATAAATAGCTCTTACAGTTATTGTTAACCTCCAACCTGAATCTACTTCAGAGCTTTCCAAACTGTGTGTCGCGACACAAAAGTGTGTCGCCACACACAGTCTGGTGTGTCGCCACACAACCCGGAAGCGCTGATCATCATCAGCGCTTCCGGGTTTTCCCGCGGCGACACACCAATTGCAGCGCGCAAAACCCGAAAGCGGCAGCAGCGCTTCCGGGTTTTTGCGCGCTGCCGCAAGGACGGCACTTCCGGATTTTCCCACGGCGACACACCAACACCGGTTGGTGTGTCGCCTCGCGAAAAACTTTGGAAAGCCCTGATCTACTTCTTTGTAATTTAAACCTATTTTTTGTCCTGTCTGCTAGAACAACTTTGAACAATTCTGCCCTATCTTCTATATCAGTGCTTTCCAAACGGCCACCATTGTTGACACACCAACAGCGGCGGTGCGGTGCGCGCACGGTGGCAGGGGCATGCGTAGCAGCGGCGCACGGGGGGTGCGCGGTGGTGGTGTGCATGGTGGCGGCAGCGGCAGCCTCATTCTCCGCTAAAACACAGAAGCGCTGATGGCGCCCCCCCGCGCCCCCGCCGTGCACGCCCCCGCCGCCGCTTCCGGGTTGTGTTGCGACACACTAAACTGCGTGTTGCGACATACAGTTTGGAAAGCTATGTTCTATATGATGGTCCTTTAGATATTTGAAAACAGCTATCATGTCTCCCCACAGTCTTCTCCAGACTAAATGTACCCAGCATCTCCAACTGTTCCTATGCTTTTTCTTTCAGGTCCTCTATTATCTTGCTTGTACTCCTCTGGACATGTTCCAGTTTGCCAAATGCCCTTTCTAAAATGTAGTGCCCTGAATTGGATGCAATATTTTAAATGTGATCTGACCAACACAAAATAGAGAGGAATGATGAGTTTTCTTGATTTTGATTCCATACTTCTATTTATGCACCTATGATTTGCTTTTTTGTCGTTGTAAACTACATCATGTTCACCTTGTAATCCATCAAAACACCCAGATACCTTTTGCACATGCTGCTGCCTAGTAGGGTCCCCTCCATCCTATTCTCATGTCTTTAATTGTCTTAGCCAGTAGTCAGATTTTGCATTTGTCCCTACTGACATTCACCTTGCTGCTTTTGGCCCAATATTCCAGCTTATCAAGATTCTCCTGAATCTTGATATTGTCCCCTAAGGTGATTGTTACCTCCCCATTTTTGTACCATCTGAAAATTTTATAGGCATATATTTTAACCCCAAATCCAATCCAAGTCATTTATAAAACAGTTGAATAACCCAAGGCCCAGAATGGAGACTTTTGGTATGGGCACTTGACACTTCCTTCCAATTAGAATCAGAGCCACTGACATAATCTCATTGGGTACAATTGTTCAACCAGCTTGATATTCATATAATGGTACCATAGTTCAGTCTACATTTTGCCATCTTAGAATCTCATGTGAGACTTCATCAAATACTTTACTAAAATCAAGGTACATTGTGTGCATCACATTCCTGGCAACCACTAAACTGGTCACTCGGTCAAAAAAGAAGATCAAATTGGATTGGCATGATTTATTATTGATAAACCACATGCTGGCTCTTGCCAAGCAATATGTTTTTTCTAAATGTTCACATTCAACTGTTCCAGAGTTTTGCCTGGTATTGACATAAAGTTAATTGGTCTGTTCCCTGGGTCTTCTTTTTTCACTTTTCTGACAGCAGAAACAAGTGCCCTTCTCCAGTCCTCTGGCCTATCCCCTGTAAGTTCACAAAGATCACAGAAGGGGGCTTTAAAATGACATATGCAAGCTCCTTCAAGACTTTTGGATATAATTGTTCTGGTCCTAGAGAATTAAACTTGTTCGTGATAACCAGGTGCCCCCTAATAATCTTTTTACTTACCTTAAATTGGCACTCCCTCTTTTTGTCAATTGTTCTGTTTAGTTCTATTGGAACACATGGGGAGAAGACAGAAGCAAAATAGGAGCTCAGGAACTCTGACCTCTTCCTGTCTCCTGTTATTATCTTACTATCTTCTCCTAGCAGTGGGCTTACCTCTTACTACTGACAAAAAAAAGTTTTTTTATTGCTTTTAGTTTCCCTTGCAAGCCTAAGTTTCTTTCATCTTTAGGTTAATTTTCTTTCCACAGATATTAGCTACTTGCTGCTATATTGCCTGGCGATGACACCCATCTTCCATTTTCTGTACAAATTCCTTGGAACTATTAGCTGAGTCAAAAACTTGGCGAGCCTCCAAAATGATTTCTTAAGCTGTCCATTATTTTTTTTCCACTGTAATTGTATGTGATCATACTTCCAGTATTTTTGAGAATTTCCCAACCTTCCTGCACTCCCTTTGACTGGAGGGTTTCCATCCATGGGCTCCATGTATCTATTTATCAATGGACATTTTGTGCTGATTTATGAAACTTCATAAGAAACTAGACTGGAATTATTTTTTCATGGAATTCAAGGAAGCAGTGAAGATTTCCTTTAACAAAAGGAAGTACTTCTAAATTAGTGTTTTCTGTATGTCTTTCCTGCTACCTAGTGCAGTAGTCCACATTTTGCAATTATGCTCTAATCGCCGTACTAACTTCCCAATGTATGGTTGTTTTCACCTGGAATCTGCAACTGGTCCAGAATGCAGCAGTTTGAGCAATAATGTGCATTAGTTGATTTGTTCATGTAGATCACCTCTTCTATGAGAACTGCACTGGTTGCCAGGTTGTTTTCAGGTACAATTCAAGGTTGTCACCTTTAAAGCCCTTCATGGCTCAGAACCTGGATATTTGATGGGACTGCCTTCTCCCAGTGGTCTCTCCACATCTCCTGAGATCTGGAAGAGAATGCTGACCCTTGGGGAATGTCATCTGCAGGTTTCCCTAGTATCAGTCCTTTTCAGTTGCTGCCTTCCTTCTCTGGAGCATTCTCCCTGATATCAAACAGTCTTTTATAAAGCCATTAAAGACCTGGCTGTTTCAGTGGGCCTTCAGAGGTTGTCTTAGTCTCTCCTGGACAGTAATTGTTATGATTGTTGCTCAGGGCTTAGGATATTCTGTATTATATTATTATATTTATGTTGTTATGTTTAGCTTTTAATCTTATACTTATACTCTCAGGGTCTGTAAATGACCGCAGGAGCATATAAGCCTAGTGAAAAAAAATAAATTTAAATAAATAAGTAAACTTCCAGAAGCATATAGCCCATAGTAGGGAGATTTTCATGGTGTTAAGGAATGGATAATATCCAGAATGCTATGAACTATTTTCAGTTCCAGGTAATATGCTTCTGGAAATGCACAAACCATCCCTGCATGTTCAGATTAGCCCATTCCAGGCTTTAACTACTCCATTTTGCATATTTGTAGTGGTCAAGTGTTGAACTAAGTCCAGGGAGACTCAGATCCAAGACCATCCTTAGCCATGGAAACTGCAGAAATAAGTAAGTTTGAACTAAAGCTATATCAGAGAACCAGTTTGGTGTTGTGGTTAAATCACAAGTCTAGAAACCAGGATACAGTGAGTTCTAATCCTGCGTTAGGATTTAGAACTGCGTTAGGATTAGAACAAAGCCAATTGGGTGACCTTGGACCAGTCACTATCTGTCAGCCTTAGGAAGGCGGCGGCAATGGCAAACCACTTCTGAAAATCTTGCCAAAAACACTACAGGGACTGACTTGAAGGCACACACACACACAAAAAGCTACATCAGTTGATAATATTGGCTGTTTTGAGTTTAGTTTTGTATATTGTGGACTTCTTCTATTTCTTGGATGTATAAGGTCATGTTCAGACTTTATATAAAGTTGCATAGAAGTGAATATGATCTGACTATTTCTCTCTTGTGTCTATTCAGAGGATTGTCTGAATATAGATACAGCTTTGCATAATTATTCCAGATCATTTTCCTTAAGTACCAAATTCTGCGAGGTTGTCATAAGTCCTTAATAATTTTTATTTTAGTTGTGAACATGTAAGCGTGGGAAATAAAATCTTTTTTTAAAGACTAGTTTGTCAAGGAAATGTTTTTTAAATTTGTTTTATATTTTCCTGACATTTATTTAGACATTATCAAGCATATATGTTTAAATTAGGAGCATAGTATCATGATACTTAAGTGTTTGCAAAAGCATAATCAGAATCTGAGGCAATTCTGCTGATTAATAGATTCTCTGATAAAGACCAGTATTACAACACTGAAGCAGTGAATTTAACTAAAATGACTTCAACATGTATTTCTAACCTGAAATTCATACTAAACCTGTTCATTCTGCACACGCCCAAACTATGCTAGAACATTTACTACTACTACTACTATTACTACTACATGTAGCATCATGTTCTAAAATATGTAATAAACAGAAAACAAACAGGAACTGCAATACAATATTATAGTTTATCCCCAGCTCCTTGGAAGAATGTTCCTGTTCAGGGGAAGTTTCATGAATAGTAATGGGTTAAAGCAGTGTTTCTTAAAGTGTGATCCAAGGACCCTGGTCCCCCCTTTCAGGGGACTCCAAAATCAAAATTTGCCAGATATTGAAGATATTTGTAAACATTTTAAATAATGTCACTCTTCTTGTTATTTTTAATTTTTTAAAAAATATGGTTTTTTTCATAAAAATTATTTATGTTAATATCTAATGAGTTTTATATTGTTATTTTTACACAATTCAATAAATATTCTACAAATGCATTAATTTTAATTTTAATATGGTAAATATTGATAAATATAACCCATACAAACAAAAGCTCTTTTGGGGTCCTCCATAATTTTTAGAAGTGGGAAGGGATCCTGAGAGCAAAAGGTTTAAGAAATACTGGGTTAAAGGGTCCCATTTTTCCTTCTCTGAGGCTTTCTCCTACTTTGTTATTTAGCTTTGGTATTAGAGCACTTTCCCCATCCCTGTTATCTCCCAGTTGTGTTAGGCTACAACAATTATTTTAATTTAAAATAGGTTGCATTGAACTGTTCCACCTGAATTTACAGCTGAATGGTGTGGAAGAAGACCCTGATATAACACTGAATGATTTCCATATAGTAGGAAATTTATAATTTCATGACACACATTCCCTGAACCCTAATTCCATTCACCTTCTCCATACTATCTTAGAGGTATTCAGGCAGTCCTCGCTTAACAACCACTTGTTCAGCGACCATTTGAACGGTACTGAATGAGTGGTACTTACTACCAGTACTTACATTGGCTGCAGCATCCCTGTGGTCACATGATTGCCATTTGCAACCTTCTTTGCCGGCTTCCTACAAGCAAAGTCAATGGGGAAGCCAGCAGGAGGTTGCAAATGGCGACTACGTGATGTCCTCACTTAATGACTTAATGACCTGCAGCAATTTGCTTATTGATAGCAACTGGAAGTGCTGGAATTTCTGTCACTAAGCGACATGGTCACATGATGTTGCACTTTACGACCACATTGCTTAGTGACAGAAATTCCAGTCCCAATTACTGTTGTTAAGTGAGGACTACCTGTAGTACAGTATATATGAGCTGACTACATGTGTTTTGAACTGTAACTGTGTATTTGATGTCTCCACTGTACTCAACCATAGATATAACTAACATACCCCCCGAGTCTGATTGGCTTCTGGTTGGTTTAGATTTGAGAAGGGAAACCTGTGGTTCCCCAGATGTTGCAAACTATAATCCAGAGCTTTCCAAACTGTGTGTCGCGACATTTTAGTGTGTCGCAACACACAGTTTAGTGTGTCACGAAGCAGCGGCATGGGGGCGCACGTGGGGGTGGTGTGGTGGTGTGTGCGGCGGCAGCGGCGCACCATCAGCGCTTCTGCGTTTTAGCGAGGCCGCCGCTGCTGCCATGCACGCCGCCACTGCCACGTGCTGCCCCGCGCCACTGTGCACATGCGCGCCGCCACCTTTGGTGTGTCACCAACGGCGGCAGTTTGGAAAGCACTGCTATAATTCTTGTTATATGTTCTAGTTCAGCAATATCTAGGGGGATATTAACCTCCCACTCCTAATTTAGATCATTTTTCAATCTCTGTGTGCACTAAATTGTTATCTGTATACCCACAGGTACTTTTTAATTAGTTTAGATGTTTCAATTTCTTCTCCTTGGATTTCTGTAAGTCAGTAATACTTCTGCATCCTTTCTTTTACCTGTTTGGGATTTTTATTATGAAAGATTTTTTTTTGCTTTTTATTATAAGTGTTTGAATATTCTTTGGATTATATAAGTTACTTTATAGAATTTTTATGAATGCTTTGGATTCCTTTTGTACATAAATTAGATGACTTATTCATGGCTGGACTGTGTGGATATAAGCTGGCGTGAGAAACTCTGGGATTGTTTATCTTTTTTGTTATTATTTTGACTACAATAGAAGCCTCTCTGTTCTTTTTTATCTTTTACTCTTTTGCTCTTACGCTTGGATATACAATTTTAATGGACTAGATTTTAGTTATTTTGATAACTACATTTAAAGGATTATTTTTATTTTTTGAAGTTTTTACTCCCCTATTTTTTTAAAAAAAATAGTAGCTCCTTTTTCTGTTTGTTTTTTGTCTTCCCCTTCTCCTCTCTTTTTTTTTCTCTTACAGGGGAATTAGCTACATTATGACAACCATGGCATTGAGGAAGAAGGACAAGGATAAGGAGAAAGAAACTGGGAGGACATCTACAGATCCTTTAACACCTGGAGCATCAATGGAGCCCCCTCAATCAGAAATGAAAAAAACTCCTGGAAGCAATGGCATCACTTAACAAGAAAATGGAAGATTCAATGGCACAAAATAAACAGATGGAAGAACAAATTGCATCTTTAGATTAAAAAATTGATAAGAAGATGGAAGAAATGAAGAAAGAGATAACCCAAGAGATTACACAAGAATTCAAAAAAGAGGTTCAGACAGTAAAGGAAGTTGTGAATACTTTGTCAGGGGAATTTGTCAGGGAACATACAAGGCCAGATGCAAACATTAGAGACTAAATCAGAAGATGTTACTAAGGAACTTGAATATAATTTAGATATTACTGCATTAGCAGAAATGAGAGAGAAAGAATATATTTTGAGATTGAGAGCAGTTCCAGAACAATTAAATGAAAATGTAAGAGAAAGGATTGTTTCTATATTAGCTAATTTTTTTGGAGATGAAAGAACAAGATCTAGATTTGGAAATAGATAGAATTTTCAGAGTCAATTCACACTATGCTAGAGATAAGAAAGTACCTAGAGACATATTGATACATTTTGTGAGAAAAGTTATAAAAGAGCAAATTTTGAAGAAACATCATAACACTGGACTAAATATAGAAGGAAAAGAAATAATTGTACTAAAAGAAATACCGTTGAGGATACTGAGAAAAAGAAAAGAATACTCCTTCTTTATAGAAAAATTAAGGCGAAATAATATTTCATTTAGATGGGAGAGATTAGAAGGGGTATCTTTTATATTCAAAGGGCAAAGATTTAGGATAACTTCCATTTTAAAAGCAAAAGCATTTTTAGAGAAATATAAGACAGATTTGAAAGATGCATCTGGAGATTTGGAAGGAAAAGTGGAGACATCAAAGGATAAAGAGATGAGCGAAGATTCATCTGTGTTGGGAGCTGTACCAAAAAATAAAGAGACGAGTGAAGATTTATCTGCGTTGGGAGCTGCAGGACTGGACTGGAAAAAAGGCTTTTAAACATCAAAACACTTATGGATTACAAATATTTGACATGGAACATAAATGGTGCCAACTCTCCACAAAAGAGGCGAAAAATGTTCCATTCTTTGAAAAAACTGAGATTGGATATAACTTGTCTACAAGAGACTCACATTTGTAAAAAAGGCATTAAGTATTTGATTTGTAAACAACTTGGAGAAGAATTTATTTCGGCTGGACTTAAAAACCTAAGGGAGTAGTTTTGTATATACAACCAAAGTTAAATCCAAAAAAGATACTAGTTGATGATGAAGGAAGATATATTGCAGTTGAAATTAATATACAAGGAACTAAAACATTAATTGTTGGACTTTACGCACCAAATATGGACAAAGGAGTATTCTATAAAAATTTAATGGATAAACTTTTGGATTTACCCTATGAAAATTGGTGTTTTATGGGTGACTGCAATGGGGTTATCCACCCAATGATGGATAGACACTCACAAAAAGAAGTGAAATGTGCACAGGGAAAATTACCACAAACATTTTTTGATTTGAAAGAAATGTTGGATTTACAAGATATTTGGAGATTGATGAACGGGACTTCAAGAGAATATACATACTACTCAGAGAGATTTAAATCCTTCTCTAGAATAGATATGATTTTGATTTCTAAAAGTTTAATGATGGACATTGGTAAAGTTGAAATATTACCTAAGACCCTCTCAGATCACAATCCTGTAATGTTGACCTTTAAAGGAAAACGGAATGTATTTAGATGGAGATTGAATGAGTCAATCTTTCGGAGAAATGATATAGTTGACGTATGTAAAAAAAGGTTAAGAGAATATTTTCAATTGAATTTAAACAAAGGCACGAATATACAAACTGTATGGGATGCCAGTAAAGCATATATGAGGGGTTATTTTATCCAATACAATGCTCAAATGAGGAGAAAGAAACAAGGGAGAATACAATTGATTTTAGATGAAATTAAAAGCAAAGAGTTATGTTTAAGAGATAAACCAATGGATGATACTCTGCTTACTCAAATTAAATTTCTACAAAAACAAATTTCAATGATATTGACACAAGAAATAGAAACCCAAATGAAATTTACAAGGCAAAAATATTTTGAACATGCAAATAAACCAGGGAGATGGTTAGCTTATAAACTGAGGAAACAAAGACAAAAGAATTCAATCGTTAATATACAACATGAAGGAAAAATTTTGGTGAATAATATAGATATACAAGAAGCCTTTCAAAACTATACAAAAAACAAGATGTCAATCTAGTTGATATTGATGAATATTTGTGTAAACAAAAGCTAACTGTTCTTAATGACCAACAAAGAGTAATATTAAATAACCCGATAACAACAGAAGAAATGGTAAAGGCCTTCAAGAAAATCAGCAGTGGGAAAGCACCTGGACCTGATGGATTGTCAGCAGCTTATTATAAATGCTTCAAGGATGAATTATGTTTACCCTTACAGAATACTATGAATTCGTTTTTGGAAACAGGAAATATGCCAGAGACTTGGAAAGAAGCGCATATAACATTGATTCCTAAAGAACAACAAGATTTGACCTTAACTAAGAATTATAGACCAATATCCTTACTGAATGATTATAAGATATTTACAACCATATTGGCAGAAAGAATGAAAAATATTCTTAAGGATGGCTGTTGTGGGTTTTCCGGGCTGTGTGGCCATGTTCTGGAAGTACTTCCAGAACACGGCCACACAGCCCGGAAGACCCACAACAGCCATTGAACTCCGGCCGTGAAAGCCTTCGACAATACATATTCTTAAGGACTTTATTCATCAAGATCAAGCTGGTTTTTTACCTAAGAGACAAATCCGAGACAACGTCCGAAATATATTAGATGTATTGGAATATTTGGAACAACATTATGAAAAGCAAGCGGCTTTGATATTTATAGATGCTGAAAAAGCCTTTGACAATTTAAATTGGTCATTCATGTTTAAGGTATTGGAAAATATGAATTTTGGAGGAAACTTTATTAAGTGGATTAAATCAATATATACTCCCCAATTTGCAAAAATAATTGTTAATGGAGAATTTAGTAAACCATGTGAAATTCAAAAAGGTACAAGACAAGGTTGTCCATTATCTCCACTTTTGTTTATATTGGTACTAGAGGTGTTACTTAGAGACATTAGACAAGATGATGGTATTCATGGTATTAGAGTCAAAAAAAGAAGTGTATAAACTAAGAGCCTTTGCTGACGACTTAGTCATTACTTTGGAGAATCCACTAGGTGGAATTGAATTATTGATTCAGAAGCTAAAAGACTTTGGGTTGTTAGCAGGGTTCAAAGTGAATTTACAGAAAACTAAAGCCTTGACTAAAAACATGGATTACCATCAACAAAAAAAATTGAAAGAAATAACGGGATATTCAATGGAAGAAAAAGTAAAATATTTGGGAGTATATTTGACATCTAAAAATGTTAAGTTGTTTAAGAATAATTATATTTCACTTTGGACAGATATTAAAAAAGACTTGGACCAATGGAAAAAACTACAATTATCATTGTTAGGTAGAATTTCAGTAATTAAAATGAATATTTTGCCACAAATTTTATATCTTTTCCAAACACTACCTATATTAGCATCAGAAGAACCTTTTAAACAATGGCAACAGGATATTTCCAAATTTATTTGGCAAGGAAAGAAACCAAGAATAAAATATAAAGTCTTGCAAGACTCAAAAGAAAGAGGTGGACTAGGTTTACCGGATTTGAAGCTATACTATGCTGCCTGTTGCTTGGTATGGATTAAAGAATGGATAACTTTGAAAGATGAAAAATTATTGAACTTGGAGGGTCATGAATTAAGATATGGATGGTATGGATATATGTGGTACGATAAAGTAAAAGTTAATGTGGACTTTAAAAACCATTATATTAGAAGATCATTGTTAAGAATTTGGAATAAATATAAACAAACGTTATGTTACAAAAGACCTTTATGGATTTCCACGCAAGAAGCATTTCACAGAACAGAAGTAAGAAATAAAGATAAATGGCTGACTTACAAAGACTTTCTAAAGAAAGAACAAGGACAATATATAATTAAAAGAAGAACTTGCCCTAGAAGGATATACATTCCAATGGCTTTCATATATGCAACTTGTAGAAAAATTTAAATTAGATAAAAAAAAATTTGAATTTGAACAAACTAAATCGGAATTCGAGAAACAATTATGTGAGACAGATGACCATTTAATTGCAAAAATGTATAAATTATTGTTTAAAGGAGAAATCGTAGAGGAACAAGTCAAAGATTGTATGATAAAATGGGCAAAAAATATTGGACATAATATACAAATGCAGCAATGGGAAGATATGTGGAACAAAGGGTTAAAATTTACTTTGTGTTATAATTTGAAGGAAAACTTTTATAAGATGATGTATAGATGGTATATGACTCCACAAAAACTTGCAAAAATGTATGGAAATGTTTCTAACTTGTGTTGAAATTTAAAAAAAAAAGAGGGGTCTTTTTATCATATGTGGTGGACTTGTGAAATCGCAAAGAAGTTTTGGACTCAGATACATTCACTAATGCAAAATATTTTACAAATTCGAGTCCCATTTAAACCGGAATTATTTTTATTAGGAATATGGGAAAAACAAATGGGAAAACAATTTGTAAGAATTATGCAATATATGGTTACTGCAGCACGACTTGTATATGCGCAAAATTGGAAAAACCAGATTTTACCTACGATACAAGATTGGATGTTAAAATTGATGGATATGGCAGAAAATGACAAATTGACATGTTTATTAAAAGAAAACTCAAACTGTTACTATCTTAAAGAATGGAAACCATTAATGGATTATTTGCAACATGCAGGTGGAGCAAAGCTTATTTGGGGTTTTGAAGACTAAAATATATATGGATTGATATATTAGACAGGAAATGTTTTTGTATGTTATATATAGAACTAGCATGTAAGAAAACTTTTTTTTTGAATTACTAAGACCAGAGATAAATTGGAAGTTGACTATATCTATGTCTTATCTTTTTTCTTTTTTTCTTTACTTTTCTATACACTTTTACTTCTTTCTTTGATTTGTATTTCTTTTTCATTTTCACCCTTTTAACTATGTATATTTAAAACTCTAATAAAATTTGGAAAAAAAAAAGTCAGTAATACTTCTGCATACCTAGAGATTCTAATACATATATAGAAATTATTGGCTTAGTTTTGGGTAGTCGTATTCCACATCCAAACTAAGAGATTCTTGACCCCTTGAATTTACTGTAATTTAAACTATTTCTATTTTTCCATGGGCTTTACAGTCCTCCTGTAGGTCATAGCTTGTTTTTGACAATGAGTCATTTTATGCCCAAAGGCAGCTGTGTATGACCAAGTGAATTTATAAATAACAAACTGCAAATAATTAACAGAGTATCAAAAGGAAGAAAAGCTTGATTTATATAGAGAAACTCATTGGCCATGTACTCAAGATGAATCCACTGTTTTAGTCCAGATGCTTACTACTGGTATCCCTTAAAATTCTATTGACCTTGCCACCTTTCGTTGATCTTGAAGAGTTCAGCAGAGTCAGACCTGATCAGTACTTGGGAAACCAACCAGGAAATCCAACGGCTATAGGCTAAGTAAAAAATAAAATAAAATAATAAAATTCTGAAAGCAATGGCAAAGTACCTCAGTATTTTGGCCAAGGAAACTAGAGAAATGTTCCAATAAGTCCTCAGCAGTCAAACTCAACTTGTAGACTTTACCTTATTTTATATTAATATATCTATGAACCCTAACCATAATTAATCTGAAATAGCTTTGCTCCACTAAAATAAAGGGAGTTATATAATAGCACTGTTTTGCAAGAACAGAATGCTCTTATACAGCTCCATTTCAATTCTCCTTATCCACAAGAACATCTGAATGGCTGGTGTGATCTTTCTATTAAGTTTTGGGCAGTAGTGGACAATATTCTGCACAAAAATGGGTGAACAATAATTTCTATTATAAGAATTACCATATGCTGAAAGATGGCTTTAACTTAACAAATGTTAGTTTTTAGATAATAGATTGGAATAGTTTTTACAATTATCTGCCATGATCACACTTTTCTTTTGCTTAAAATAAATCAGGGAGGCAATAAACCCTTTTGGAAAAACAAGGAAAAAGTATTTAATTTCAGTTTACTACTGTCTTATAAATAATGCTGTGCACTACAAATCTTTGTATTGGAACATCAGATACAGTAATGATTGAGTAACAATGAAGGAAACAAATGCGTGGAAGAAGGAAGTCTTATCCTGTTGTTTTGCTTAGTCTGGAAGAAGCAATGAATATAAAGCTAGCATGATTTCAGTTATTCTGTATGTATTAACATCTTGTTATGCATTTAAGCTGACACTGAATTCCTGGACACCTACATAATGTCAATACTGTATGCTTTGCTTTTTCTTGGCACATAGAATATTTTATTTTTTTCTGATTGCACTGGGGCACCCTCTGGTGGCATGTATTGGTATTTTATAAAGCCTGGTAAGATATCGCTAAATATTCATTGCATCATAATCTAGAGCAGCACCTTGGGCCCAGATGCTTTCCTCCACTGTTCCAATAAATGTTCATATAACATTTGGTATGTTGGATTTTCTATGTTTAGAAAATACTACCTTACATAAAAGAAATTATCCAAGGCGCAATACCAAACAACTAACATTGCTGAGTGAATATGGATGTGTATGCCTCAGCATTTAGTCTTTTTTAAGTAGCTGTTGAAATAGTTTGGAACCAACCAAAACTGTAGTTGGCTGTTTCACATAGTAGTACATTAAGTTGCTACATTCAAAATACTCAGAAGAAACTATCTGAAGACAAATGATCATTATGATAAATCCTAATAAAAGGTAAAGGTTCCCCCCGCACATTTGTGCAGTCGTGTCTGACTCTAGGGGCCGGTGCTCATCTCCGTTTGTTAGCCGAAGAGCCAGCGTTGTCCGAAGACGCTTCCGCGGTCATGTGGCCGGCATGACGCACATGGAACGCTGTTACCATCCCACCGAAGTGGTACCTATTAATCTACTTGCATTTGCATGCTTTCGAATTGCTAGGTTGGCAAGAGCTGGGGCTAGTGCGGGAGCTCACTCCGTCACGCGGGGCTAGGGATTCGAACCTCTGAACTTGCGATCTTCTGATCGACAAGCCTGGTGTCTTACCCGCTGAGCCACCATGCCCCCTAGTATCCTAAATCCTAGTAAGTAAATTACTTACATTTTAAGTAAGCAGTGGAAGTTGGAGAATCATGTGAGAATTATAAAGCCACACAATGGATTTTAAATGATCAACAATTAGATTGCAATGGGATCAGAATTAATGGGAATGACCCACAATAAAGTTTGAGCCAGCTATGTGTCCACTTAATTGTCATGCCATGTAACCCATACTTATTTCCTAGATTCTGAGAAAACATGTGGAGCTGTTTTGTTCTGGGCTTGGAACAGCCCCCCCCCCCCTTTCCCTTCTTTTTTGTCTTTTGTAAACATCCTTAATAAACATATTATTTGGAAATGAAAACTTTATATTAGGCAATCCTTAGAGCTGCATATATTGAACAAAGATGCCTTACTGAAACATGAATCTTGTTAAGTTTCACTGATTTTTCTGAATTATATATAGAAAAAGATTGCAGGATTGTGTCTAAAACACAAACATTAACCATTTTATCATAAAGCACACAAATATCATATTCTAACAACATCCTAATATCAGCCTAATACCAAAGTTCCATCTACTCTATTAATAGTTTCCATCCAGATGAAGTATTATCAGTTTGTGTTGATGAATGAGTCACAAATTAATGTCATGGATAATCTGACTCTGGGCAGTATACAGCATGAAAAACAAATAATAAATCAAAAAAGAAAAAAACCCACCACATAACAATAAACAAATACAAAATGTAAAATGTAAAATGTAAAATACGAGATTATCCTATGCAGCTAAAGATTAATTTACACAGGCGCTCAGCAAGGAGCATGAAATTCAGAAAAACAAGTGTATCATGTACAGGTTTACATGCTAATGTTCTGTAACACTCTAAATCAGGGCTTTCCAAAGTGCCGCCGTTGGCGACACACCCGGCGACGGCGTGCGGGGGCGCGCGCGCGCACGGCGGCGGCGCGGGGGGCGTGCGGCGGCGCTAGCGTGCATGGCGGCCGCCGTGCACGCACGCCGCCACTTCCGGGTGGTGTGGCGACACACCACGCTGTGTGTGGCGACACACTTTTGTGTCACGACACACAGTTTGGAAAGCTCTGCTCTAAATAGTGTTACAGAATAACAATAATTTTATAGGAACAATATTCCCTTATTGCATTCAAACTTGCTGAGATTTCTGTTACTAGTCATTCCACAAGGCTAACTCATACTGTAACAAATGGAAGGGATGGGTGCCACTACAAGGAACATTTAGACAAGAAAAAAATAATTATTTAGTTAAGATGAGTCACAAGCTCATACGTACCCTGCTCCTGTAAGCCTTTGAAGAGGACATAAACGAAAGAAAATGAAGAAAAACACTTATGGAACCATGTCATACTTGGGAGATAAAGGCATTGTGAACCAGAAGGCAAGACTTCTCTGTAGATGCGCTGATGCTTTGGAACATCTTACCCCCAGAATAAAGTGTGGGGGGGTGTTGTTTATGTACACCACTTGAATTGTGCTGATTGTGGGGATAGGCAAATGCTGTTAATAAACAGAAAGTGGTAACCAAATTGTTACCAGTCCAAACATTCTTTAAAGACATGTTTTCTTTTGTAATTGTATTTGTTGCTTATTATAGTTTGTGCATTAGTCCTTTTCCCCTGAGTTCTGACATAATCTTTATCACTTACAATGCAGAAATATTAACATTTGCATCAAAGGTGTTGGGTATTTTGACAATTTGTACACAATAATCGATTTATTGTTGTTGTTCAGTCATTTAGTTGTGTCCAACTCTTCGTGACCTCATGGACCATAGCACGGCAGGCCTTCCTGTCCTCCACTGTCTCCCGGAGTTTACTCAAATTCATGTTCATTACATCGGTGATGCTATCTAACCATCTCATCCTCTGCCATCCCCTTCTCCTTTTGCCTTCAGTCTTTCCCAGCATCAGGGTTTTCCAGTGAGTCCTCTCTTTATGTCTTTTGATATATTAGGATATACTTTATGTTGCCATGTTGACCATTTGACCTGATTAAAATGTTTATGCTCAGTAAAAAATATTAAATGACACATTGGGTTTTGCCACTATACTGTTGTCTCCTTGAGTTAGTCTCATTTGCTGCAATTATTCAAATTTTATTTATTTATTTATTTATTTAATTTAAATTTTATTTATTTATTTATTTACTTATTCATTCAATTTGTATGGCCACCCATTCACTAAAAACTCTGGGTAGTTAACATTAAAAACAACCAAAAAATAAATTAATAACACAAATACAACAAATCTCTAAAAAATCCACATAACACCTATGGCATCAGACACAATAATTTGTAAGGCATATTGATATATACTGATGATTTATACAACATCCTGAACCAGAGCCCAATGGAAAATGAAAATCTAATCTTAGGCCCTTTCCCCACTTGCACCTAACCATGGTATGAATATGTCGTGGCAGCATCTTTTTCCAGTTGCATTCTCATGACATTGCCTTCACCTTGCCCGAGAACATAAGGGACCTTAAGTCATCCTTAGCTATACTGGTGTTAAAATAAGTGTTTTCTTCCTAAAGCTGAAATAATTCCACAGCTGCACAATGTGTAAAATCACGTGGGTGGAATCAGAGTAGGCTTATTAATACCCACTCCCCTCCAGGCCCTGGTCAGTCATAGGTGCCACTATTCTGCTGTTCTCCTTATGAAGTGGACCCAGGTGTGCTGGTAGCATATCAAAATTGTGCAATAGCTCTAAACAGCCCACTCAGCAGCACAGTAAGTACACAGTTACCTACACAGTAAGTAACTCTATGGTCCTTGCTAGCTTAGTGCAAGACAGAATAGTAAGTACACAGTAATTACAGAGTTACCTACACAGTAAGTAACTCTATGGTCCTTGCTAGCTTAGTGCAAGACAGAATAGTAAGTACACAATAATTAGAGCTACTTACACAAGAGGGGCGTGGTGGCTCAGCGGGTAAGACGCCAGGCTTGTCGATCGGAAGATCACAAGTTCGGAGGTTCGAATCCCTAGCCCTGCGTGCGGAGTGAGCTCCCACACTAGCTCCAGCTCTTGCCAACCTAGCAATTTGAAAGCATGCAAATGCAAGTAGATGAATAGGTACCACTTTGGTGGGTAGGTAACAGCGTTCTGCGCGTCATGCGGCCACATGACCGTGGAAGCGTCTTCGGCTAACAAACGGAGATGAGCACCGGCCCCTAGAGTCGGAGACGACTGCACAAATGTGCGGGGGGAACCTTTACCTTTAAGTAACTCTATGGTCCTTACACAGTAACTCACTCTATGGTCCTTGCTAGCTTAGTGCAAGACAGAATAGTAAGTACACAGCAATTACAGAGTTACTTACACAGTAAATAACTCTATGGTCCTTGCTAGCTTAGTGCAAGACAGAATAGTGAAACAGCGGAATGATAGTACCAACTTGTCCACCCTGCTTTAAAAGTGCTGTTTGTAACTCGACTCCATTAGTAACTATGTGTGTATGTGCATTTAAATTTTGGGTTACAACAGAGTAATAAGGGAACAGGAAGGAGCCTAGAGATGATGGACAGAATCCTGCAACCATTTCTGCTGCCATGTTTGGTGGATGCACATTCAGGGTGGCATCATTCAGCAGTGAGTCAGAACAAACACAATAGAGGCAAGTAGAGATTAGCCACCAGGGCAACACAATTCATGCCAATATAGTTTTCTGATGAGTCAAGGATGGATGGATACCATTAACTCAGCAGTGGGGATAAAGGATGGAATGACCATGGACAAAGAAAGTGTTTCTATCTATTTTGCTGATGACTAATCAGTTTATCAGGGTGTGTGAACACAGTCCAAGGTTGAGTTCTCATGCTATATTAAGCCAGACTTGTTTATCTATTGAGTAAGCTACAGTTGAATGGATTTATAATATTCAGCAACATGAGAACTTGTTTGGTGTAGTGGTTAAAGCACTGGGCTAGAAACTGGGAGACTGTGAGTTCTAGTCCTACCTTAGGCATGAAGCCAGCTGGGTGACCCTGGGCCAGTCACACTCTCTCAGAGCCCGGCTAATATAATATAATAACAGCTAGTTATTATAGTAACATACACTTTTATATAGAGAGACCACCTCATGTACCATGTACCAAACTCTACAATGGAAAAAAATAAGTATGCCACAGTTACAGTCTAAGAGCTGCACAATCCTATCTGTAGTCACTCCAAAGCCCCATTCACCTCAACAAGATTTCTCCCCAGATATAGGGGAGAAATAGATATAGGATATTAGTCTTATCTTACGTCTTTAAGGTAAGGCAACAAGCTGTTGCTTTTGTTGCACCAGAAACTTTCCTTGGGTTTACTCTGATCAGACTCCCTATGAAGTCGGCCACTAACAGCGGATGTGTTACTTGCAAGAGGACCCTTCTTCCCTTAAGAAAAGACCTTAACCTGCTCCCTCCACTCTTGCACTTCTAAACTGCACGAAGAGAAACGTTCCGAAATACTGGGCGGAGCCGCAGAAGTAAGTAAAAGGCAATTGGGTGGAGCTACGGAAAAAAACTTGGGTAATAGGCGGAGCCAGGTCACTGCGACTGCGGGCGTGACGCAGCTGGTCTGAGAGTACCATAGAGACTCAGAACTTTTACGTAGAACCAGGAAGTGAGTTGCGGACAACGGTTAGGCAGTATCTGGTGCAGCGTCGTAGCCGAGGTAGAAAGTAAGTAGTGGGGGGTGGGAACGTGAAGGGAACAAGAAAGCAACGAAGAAGATGGCGTCGTTCATCACAGTGCAACTAAAGAAAACCTCGGAGGTAGACCTGGCAAAGCCGCTCTGCAAGTTCATTCAGCAGACCTACCCGGGCGGAGAGTCTCAGGCCGAACATTGCCGAGCCGCCGAGGAGCTCAATAAGCTGCGCAAGAGTGCGCTCGGGCGCTCGCTCGACAAGCACGAGAGCTCGCTCGAGACCCTCCAGAGGTGAGGCGCGCGGACGGCAGGGGAGGGCGAGCGGGCGCGCGGGCGGGCCGGCAGTGAGCCTGCGCGGGGGCCGCGCCCTTGCCTGCTGAGTTGCGAGCAATGAGCCGAGGCAGCCTTCGAGCGGAGGCGGTTGCGGTGGCCCCCGCCTGGCGGCGACAGCTGAACATCACGCTGCCGGTAGCTGGGTGGCTGTAGAGCTGAGGCTTTAGATGCTCTCCAAGCGGTCCTCCTCACCCGCCTTTAAAAAACTACGCCGGTTTCTGCTGAGAGTTAATATGAAGTAGCCGAGGCTCCGCCTGTCATCCTTGAGGAGCGTCTCCGCTGGACACCTTGAATAGAAGAGACGAACCCTTTCCTGGCACCTTGGCGATCTTTGGGGTAGTGGAAGCAGATCTGGGCAGTGTGGTGCCCTCCCTCCGTTTTTCTGGGCGACGTTTCTTTATTCAGTGAGGCTTACTTCCTCCTGGGTTTATTAGGTTTTGTGGCTAACATTTGTGCACAATCTTTTTTTCCACCTATTGGGCATTCTTCTAAGGAAGCCAGTTCAGTTGACTCTTCAGTTGGATTATGGGTGCCTAAGTTTGTTGAAGGATGTAGTGAGTTCTCCAAAAGAGGTGAAGAAGATGCATAGGACAACAGGAGTGGGGAAAGTTGAGTGTCACCCACATTTTTGTACTATAGTATAGGGCAGTGTTTCTCAACCTTGGCAACTTTAAGATCTGTGGGCTTCAATTCCCAGAATTCCCCAGCCAGCAACTCAGGGACCAGGGAGCTTATGTGATAGCAGATTTCTTTGTGGTATTTGTGCATATGTATGCCCATATGTGCAGATTTTCTTGATCTGCAGTGACTATACTTGTCCTGTGAAATTTTAGACTGTAGTTCTATTAGCTTATCTTGTTTGAAAGCACTCAGAGGAGATGTAATTTCTAGAATTACATGAAGTATATTTAATGAAGTAGAAATTAAATCTCTATTTTTAAAATTGTCTCTCCAATAAAATTTCTTAAACTCTCACTAGTTTGGCAAGTGATAGTTTCCTGGATGATGATCCTTTTACAAGGAGGCCAAGAATAATGTTCCTGCAGTTGTCTCAGTATCTAGAGAGAGTTTGAAGATCATACTTAAATGAAAATGTTTCTGACTGGAAAACTAGGATTAAAGAATTAGTTTGGAAATACTTAATTTTCAGCCATTTATACTGATTGCCTTCATGAAATACATTAGTTATACACAGATTATTTGTATATAATCTATACAAATTATAGATAAAATATGAATATTGGTGTTCAGCAGGTCACCTATCTAAAGGCTGAACACCCTGTACAGTACACTGTTCTTTGGAAACTAATACCATTAATTAAAGTAGAATCTATTTCTGAGTAAACATGAATAATAATATGTGGTTAGTATGCAGAAGCCTAGACTAGTACCTACTAAGATGGCCTAGGCTTTAACATGTTTTCTAATTAACTCAGTTCTTTGGATTATTGAAGATATGTGCTTGTTAGTAATGATTTCAGAATGATTTATGTATTTACCTTGATAAAAGTTTTGCTATAAGAAATAGCTATTTTCTTAAGGCTTTGATTTGAATTATATATTAAGTGTCCCTTGGTAGATAAGCTGGTCTCACAGAAGATAAATAAAATCAAACTTCATTTTTTTTAAAAACAAAAAGTTTTTAAAAAACCAAACCTAATAAAATACAAGAGGTTCAATGTGGAAGAAAATAATTACAGAGCTGTTCAGATCATGGATATACAGCAGCTTGCAAATTAGTTAAGAAAGAAAAATATCTAAAATGAAATGCAGTATTTTGATAGACTACAGGCTGATACTGGTTTTCTATGAATTAAGAGTCCTTTGCTTAAAATATCTGAGGAGACCAGAAAGAGTTCAGATTATTAAAAATGACAAATTATACCTGTATGAACATAGCCTGAAATAGGAATGAAAGCTGCAATTAAACACCCAGTTTTAGAAAGATAAAATAAGACTTAGCACATCATCAGAAACAGAAATTAAAAAAAAAAACTTAGCACAAACTCCTGGCTATGCATTTTACTTATTTCTACAAAAGCAGAAGATGTCCTGAAGTGAATGTGTCTCTGCTTTAACTTCCTGAACTTCTCCAGGTTCTTGGAGATTCTAAACTTTAATCAGAGGCTGCTGGGGATGAGGGAGGCCCCATTCTTTACGCAGTCTTTCTCTAGGAACTGCTCTCTGTGTTTTAAAAAGACAAACCCCTTTCTGGTAACAGATTCTTTATTTCATTCAATGATCAGTCCATAAAACATATTGCATACTTAAAACAAATAGGAATTAATTAATTATGTGAACATATCTGTCAAACTGCTGCACATCTTGCATGACAAAATTTGGCCACAGAAAACCTTTTCTATATATGGCAGCGGGAGAGAAGGGGTAATCTGACTGTGAGTTCATGTAGTGATAGAGAGCTATCTCTCACTCATGGGTTTGTGGATTCCAAATCTGCTTTACTTGCAACAACATTATGTACACTTATGGTGGTATTTGTTTATTTCAGGTACTATGATCAATTGTGTTCCATAGAGCCAAAATTTCCATTTTCTGAAAACCAGGTAACACATTAAAGCTTTTAAATATTACTTTAATATGCAATACACTGTCTAAAAGAGCAGTTGACATTGGAATATAAAGTTGCTTTGAATGAATGAATGAATGAATGAATGATTTATTTATATATCAAATTTATTCCCTGCCCATCTCACTCATTATACAATTTTGAGTCATATACACTTTCCTAATTAAATATGTGAGGCTGTGAAGACATTGGCTTTGGAAAGCAATAGCAATTATTATACAGGTGTGAAAATTCTTATTTAGATCACAAGGATATGCAGTAGGTCAAGCAAAGTTTTGGAATGTATTAGTTTCCCAAGAAAATTACAGTATGTAAACTACAGAAATTAAGAGTAGTCCAGTTAATTGAATTGCATCAACGTATATATTATTATTGGTTTAAAACAAAGACCGTAGACCCAAATCTGTCTATGATAGTAAAATAATTGATGTAAAGCAGTGCTTTCTAAAGTGCTGCCGTTGGCAACGGGGCGGGGGCGGGGGCGTGCACGGTGGCTGCGGCAGCGGCCTCCGCTAAAACGCAGAAGCGCTGATGGTGTGCTGCCGCCGTGCACGCCCCCACTGCTCCTTCCGGGTTGTGTGGCGACACACCAGACTCTGTGTTGCGACACACTAAAGTGTTGCGACACACAGTTTGGAAAGCTGTGATGTAAAGGAACTCTAAATACATCAATTTTTTTATCATACATTGCATTTTCTCTGAAAAACTTCTTTGTATCAGTATCAGTTATCAGTAATGGTAAGGTACAGATGTTCTTGACACCTGTATTACTGCTTAAAGCATATTTTTGGAATGTTTACATTTGTCTTAAAGCTGGAAATTGATTTACTGTTTTTATTTATATTTTCAGATCTGTGTAACTTTTACCTGGAAAGATGCCTTTGACAAGGGGTCACTCTTTGGGGGATCTGTCAAACTTGGTAATTAATTATTGCAGAAATCAAATGGGGAAAATATGTGAAAGCATTCTGATAAACATTCCAACTTACTATTTTTTCAAAAATTATTTAAAAGTCACTTTCACTGATTCTGCAGAGGAGATGTTTGGCTTGCTTCATGAATTTGAGCATAGTTTTTGTTTTGATCCTTAGAGGCAAGCAGTGTTAGAATGGAATAATATTCTTGTTGGTAAAATACTGTTTAATTTTACTAAGATTTTCAATGGGAATGATACACTTGAAAATGTTTTGGTGCTAAGAAGAGTACTTTGTATTGATTGTGCAACTATATTATCTGTGTTCCCAAGCTGTCCCCAAAAGTTTTGGGTTTGTTGAGGCTCCATCCATCCATCTATCTGCTGTATATCTTCTCAGATTTTTCTGTCCAGTGCCTACTATGATAGGCTTTGACAGTTGAACCACATTGTCATTTTGTATTTTGATGGACATATTGGTTCTTATTCCAGTTTGAGATATATTCCAAAGCAATATAAATTGAAAGCAGAAGTATAAATAGTGAATTTTTATAAAAATGTATTCCTCTGTAAGCCCCAATTACTTTGCAAGAAGAGATACTAATTGATGCAAGCAGGATTAATGAACAGTGTAGTACTGTCAGAGCAATATTATTTGTCAGAGGAAGTAATCTAAAGCTTCAGTTTTGTTATTCACCTGGGAGCAAGAACAACTAACTAGAAATCTTCTGCAAGTTTACTTCTCTCTTATTCTTTTTCCTATACATAGGAGTCACTCAGGTAGATCTTGTGACTTTATTGGGAGGTAATAAAGCAGTAAGGGAGTTGTACTCCAGTATCTGGCTTTGTCTGGGCTCAGACGATAAGTAGGGTGAGGTGTGGTAGTACTTGGATGTGAGATCTCTAGGAAATACCAGGATTGTAGACTAGACTGGGAAGTAAAAAAATAAGAAAAAGAGAAAGGTAAACCTGTTTTTACTGTTGCCAAGTAGACTGCATTGATGTGTCCATGGAGTTACCAGGGACTGAGCTTGATTCGTATTTGGGTGGAATGTGGATGTGCGTTAAACGGCACAGGAAAAAACGAGTTTTGCTGTCATTTAATGGTCATCCAGATTTTTGCAGCACAAATATGGTAGGCCTAATTTAGCCAGGGTGGCCATACAGTACATTAGACAAATGGGCTCTGTTAAACAGATGAACTTCATGTAGCTGAGAAGATTGTTGTTGTTGTTCAGTCGTTTAGTCGTGTCCGACTCTTCATGACCTCATGGACCATAGCACGCCAGGCCTTCCTGTCCTCCACTGTCTCCCGGAGTTTACTCAAATTCATGTTCATTGCATCGGTGATGCTATCTAACCATCTCATCCTCTGCCATCCCCTTCTCCTTTTGCCTTCAGTCTTTCCCAGCATCAGGGTCTTTTCCAGTGAATCCTCTCTTCTCATTAGGTGGCCAAAGTATTTGAGCTTCAGCTTCAGTATCTGTCCTTCCAATGAGCAGTCAGGGTTGATTTCCTTTAGGATTGACTGATTTGACCACCTTGCAGTCCAAGGGACTTTCAAGAGTCTTCTCCAGCACCACAGCTCGAAAGCATCAATTCTTCAGCGCTCAGCCTTCCTTATGGTCCAACTCTCACAGACATACATTACTACTGGGAAAACCATAGCTTTAACTATACGGACCTTTGTCGGCAAGGTGATGTCTCTGCTTTTTAATATGCTGTCTAGGTTTGCCATAGCTTTCCTCCCAAGGAGCAAGCATCTTTTAATTTCATGGCTGCAGTCACCGTCTGTGGTGATCTTGGAGCCCAAGAAAATAAAATCTGTCACTGCTTCCATTTCTTCCCCTTCTATTTGCCAGGAAGTGATGGGACCAGATGCCATGATCTGAGTTTTTTAAATGTTGAGTTTCAAGCCCGCTTTTGCACTCTCTTCTTTCACCCTCATCAAGAGGCTCTTTAGTTCCTCTTCGCTTTCTGCCATTAGGGTGGTATCGTCTGCATATCTGAGGTTGTTGATATTTCTCCCGGCAATCTTAACTCCGGCTTGTGATTCATCCAGCCTGGCATTTCTCATGATGTACTCTGCATATAGGTTAAATAAGCAGGGTGATAATATACAGCCTTGTCGTACTCCTTTTCCAGTTTTGAACCAATCGGTTGTTCCATGTCCCGTTCTAACTGTTGATTCTTGACCCATGTACAGGTTTCTCAGGAGACAGGTAAGGTGGTCTGGTACTCCCATCTCTTTAAGAATTTGCCACAGTTTGTTGTGATCCACACAATCAAAGGCTTTAGCGTAGTCAATGAAGCAGAAGTAGATGTTTTTCTGGAACTCTCTTGCTTTTTCCATGATCCAGCGAATGTTGGCAATCTGATCTCTAGTTCCTCTGCCTCTTCAAAACCCAACTTGCACTTCTGGTAGTTCTCGGTTCACATATTGCTGAAGCCTAGCTTGTAGGATTTTGAGCATAACCTTGCTAGCATGTGAAATGAGCGCAATTGTACGGTAGTTTGAACATTCTTTGGCATTGCCTTTCTTTGGAATTGGAACGTAAACTGACCTTTTCCAATCCTGTGGCCACTGTTGAGTTTTCCAAATTTGTTGGCATATTGAGTGCAGCACTTTAACAGCATCATCTTTTAGGATTTTAAATAGCTCAGCTGGGATACTGTCTTCTCCGCTAGCTTTGTTGTTAGTAATGCTTCCTAAGGCCCACTTGACTTCACTCTCTAGGATGTCCGGCTCAAGGTCAGTGACCACACCATCGTATTTATCAGGGACATTAAGATCTTTCTTGTATAGTTCTTCTGTGTATTCTTGCCACCTCTTCTTAATCTCTTCTGCTTCTGTTAGGTCCCTGCCTTTTTTGTCCTTTATCATGCCCATCTTTGCACAAAACGTTCCCTTGATATCTCCAATTTTCTTGAAGAGATCTCTAGTCTTCCCCATTCTATTGACCATCTGGTGATGTCCATGTGTAGAGTTGTCTCTTGTGTTGTTGGAAAAGAGTGTTTGCTATGACCAGCGTGTTCTCTTGACAAAACTCTATTAGCCTTTGCCCTGCTTCATTTTGTACTCCGAGGCCGAACTTGCCTGTTATTCCGGTTATTTATTGACTTCCTACTTTAGCATTCCAGTCCCCTATGATGAAAAAGACATCTTTTTTTGGTGTTAGTTCTAGAAGGTGTTGTAGGTCTTCATAGAACTGGTCAACTTCAGCTTCTTTGGCATCAGTGGTTGGGGCATAGACTTGGATTACTGTGATTTTGAATGGTTTGCCTTGGATTTGAACTGAGATCATTCTGTCGTTTTTGAGGTTGTATCCCAGTACTGCCTTTCCCACTCTTTTATTGACTATGAGGGCTACTCCGTTTCTTCTAAGGGATTCTTGCCCACAGTAGTATATATAATGGTCACCTGAATTAAATTCGCCCATTCCTGTCCATTTTAGTTCGCCGATTCCCAAGATGTCGATGTTCAATCTTGTCATCTCATGTTTGACCACCTCCAGCTTACCTTGATTCATAGATCTTACATTCCAGGTTCCTATGCAATATTGTTCCTTACAGCATCAGACTTTCCTTCCACTTCCAGACACATCCACAACTGAGCGTCCTTTCGGGTTTGGCCCAGCCGCTTCACTCTTTCTGGAGCTACTCGGAATTGCCCTCTGCTCTTCCCCAGTAACATATTGGACACCTTCCGACCTGAGGGGCTCATCTTCTGGCGTCATATCTTTTAGCCTTTTGATACAGTCCATGGGGTTTTCTTGGCAAGGATACTGGAGTGGGTTGCCATTTCCTCCTCTAGTGGACCACGTTTTGTCAGAACTCTCCGTCATGACCTGTTCTTCTTGAAGAACTGAATAGCTGAGAAGATACTCTTCACTATCTTTAGTTAACATTAGAAATTTGTTTCAAAGATTATTTTAGCTACATTTGATAGGCTTGTTATACAATTTGTTAGTATTTATAAATCTGGCAGTGGGAGTTTACATAAAGATAACAGGAAGAAGCAGGGGATGTTTTTTTTTTTAATAAAACGTTTTTATTTTCAAAATATAGTTAAGATACAAAAAAGACTATAGAGTAGATAGAAAACAACTAAAGAAAAGAGAACAAACTATAAACGTGTCAATAGAAAGAAAAGAAATGGAAAGCGACTTGCAACTTTCTCATACAGATATAGGTAAATTTATAAATCTAATCTCTTACAATTAATTAACCCATAATAACATTATTTCTATTACAACAAACCATTTAATTTCTAAAACCCAGAATCAAAACCTCATTTTTTTCTATTACAAGCAAGTATTTCAAAAGTGGTTGCCAAGTTAGTATAAATGCAGAAATAGAGTGCTCTCTTATTAAAGCTGTTAACTTAGCCATTTGAGCCAAGTCCATTAATTTAACAATCCAATCTTCAACCATAGGTATTTGTGGATCTTTCCATCGTTGTGCATATAACAGTCTTGCAGCCGTAATCATATATAACTTCAAAACTCCATGTTGTTTCTCTAATTCCTTTTCCATCAATCCCAAAAGAAAAAGTTCTGTTTTTCTTTGTATAGTTACTTTGAGAATCTTTTGAATAATAATACATATTTGATCCCAGAACTTTTTAGCCTTCTCAAAAGTCCACCAAAGCTGGTAAAAGGTTCCTTCACCCTGTGAACATTTCCAACAAACATTAGTTACACCATTATACATTTTGGACAACTTATCAGGAGTTAAATACCAGCGATACATCATCTTATAGAAGTTTTATTTCAAGTTATAATTCAGCGTAAATTTAAAACCTTTCGTCCACATATTCTCCCATTGGTCCAACATGATATTGTATCCAAAATTCTTAGCCCATTTAATCATACAATCCTTGACATGTTCATCTTCCATATTCATCTGTAACAAAATCTTATACATCTTAGTAATTACATGACCATCATTTATACAAAGATCCATTTCAAACTGAGTTGTTTCATTAACAGATTTATAATTCTTTTTATCTAATTTAAAACATTCCATCAACTGTATATAGGTGAACCAATGACATGCAAATCCTTCCAGTTCTAACATTTCCCTTGTTTTAATTTTTGGTTCACCCTCCTCAAACTTTAACAAATCTTTATATTTTAACCAACTTATTCCTCCCACATTTTCTCTTCTAAAAATTGCTTCCTGAGGTGACAACCATAATGGTACATTTAGAGACAGTCTTACCTTATATTTATTCCAGATTCTCAGTATGGCATTCCTAATAAAATGATTTTTAAAAACCTTGTTAAACTTTAACTTTATCATACCATAGATAGGCATGCCACCCGAATCTTAATAATAAAGCTATTCTATTCTATTCTATTCTATTCTATTCTATTCTATTCTATTCTATTCTATTCTATTCTATTTGTAATAATTTCTTGTTCTCCAAGGTAATCCATTCCTTAATCCAAAGCAAACAACAGGCATCAAAGTACAATTTCAAATTAGGCAGACCCAAACCTCCTCGCTCTTTGGCATCTTGTAACAATTTATATTTAATTCTTGGTTTCTTGCCTTGCCAAATAAATTTGGAAACATCTCTCTGCCATTCCTTAAATGGTAAATCTGTTGACAAAATTGGTAGAGTCTGGAAAAGAAATAACATCCTAGGCCAGGGGTTGGCAAACTTTTTATGCCGGGAGCCATTTTGGCATGCTCGTGCACATTTTGAAATGCTCGAGAGCCAGGGGGCGGGGTTTGCGGGCGGGGGCCAATCACGTGGAAGGGGGCGGGGTTTGCGGGTGGGGGCCAATCGCGTGGAAGGGGGCGGGGTTTGCGGGCAGGAGCCAATCACGCGGAAGGGAGTGCGGTTGGCGCTGGGCTGTGAAGCTGGACAAGCTGCCGGACCTGGAGCGCTTCCGCGCGCAGCTGAGCGAGGCCCTGCGCCGGTCTTTTTGGAGCGCATTTCCACAGCCCAGTGCTCAGCTGCGCGCGTAGGCGCTCCAGGTCCGGCGGCTCGTCCAGCTTCACAGCCCAGCGCAGCTGAGCGAGGCCCTGCGCCGGTCTTTTTGGAGCGCTTCCGCGCGCAGCTGAGCGCTGGGCTGTGGAAATGCGCTCCAAAAAGACCGGCGCAGGGCCTCGCTCAGCTGTGCTGGGCTGCGAAGCTGGACGAGCCGCCGGACCTGGAGCGCTTCCGCGCGCAGCTGAGCGCTGGGCTGTGGAAATGCGCTCCAAAAAGACCGGTGCGGGGCCTCGCTGAGCTGCGCGCGGAGGCGCTCCAAAAAGACCGGCGCGGGGCCTTGCTCAGCTGGGGGGAGGGGGAGGGCCGAGAGAAGCCTGGGGCTAACCCCTTCCTTCCCACGATCGTGTCTGAGAGCCGAGTCCAGAGAGCAGGATCCAGAGTCTCTGGCAACAGAGCTATCCAGCGCTCTTGTTCCCGAGGCGTTGTGCGTATGCGTGTGTGCTCGTGCACGCGGATGCACCCTCTCCTCCAGCTTTCGGCTGCTTCCAGATCGGGGCAACAATGCCAGTCTTCCGAGAGGGACGGGCGTGGTGCACCGAGAAGCTGCGGCGCGATTTCCAGCTTCTCTGGAGGACCATTTCCACAGCCCAGCGCTCAGCTGCGCACGGAAGCGCTCCAAAAAGACCGGCGCGGGGCCTCGCTCAGCTGCGCTGGGCTGTGAAGCTGGACGAGCCGCCGGACCTGGAGCGCCTCCGTGTGCAGCTGAGCGCTGGGCTGTGGAAATGCGCTCCAAAAAGACCGGCGCAGGGCCTCGCTCAGCTGCGCTGGGCTGTGAAGCTGGACGAGCCGCCGGACCTGGAGCGCTTCCGCGCGCAGCTGAGCGCTGGGCTGTGGAAATGCGCTCCAAAAAGACCGGCGCGGGGCCTCGCTGAGCTGCGCGCGGAGGCGCTCCAAAAAGACCGGCGCGGGGCCTTGCTCAGCTGGGGGGAGGGGGAGGGCCGAGAGAAGCCTGGGGCTAACCCCTTCCTTCCCACGATCGTGTCTGAGAGCCGAGTCCAGAGAGCAGGATCCAGAGTCTCTGGCAACAGCTATCCAGCGCTCTTGTTCCCGAGGCGTTGTGCGTACGCGTGTGTGCTCGTGCACGCGGATGCACCCTCTCCTCCAGCTTTCGGCTGCTTCCAGATCGGGGCAACAATGCCAGTCTTCCGAGAGGGACGGGAGTGGTGCACCGAGAAGCTGCGGCGCGATTTCCAGCTTCTCCGGAGGACCATTTCCACAGCCCAGCGCTCAGCTGCGCACGGAAGCGCTCCAAAAAGACCGGCGCGGGGCCTCGCTCAGCTGCGCTGGGCTGTGAAGCTGGACGAGCCGCCGGACCTGGAGCGCCTCCGTGCGCAGCTGAGCGCTGGGCTGTGGAAATGCACTCCAAAAAGACCGGCGCGGGGCCTTGCTCATCTGCGCGCGGAGGCGCTCCAGGTCTGGCGGCTCTGAGCGAGGAGGAGGATTTCTCCCCCTTTGTGCCTCGGGCGCAAAGGCAAGAGTCGGCCCAGAGCGATGCAGGAGGAGGTCCAAGGCGAGACCCCCGACCCCCGTCCGTGGGCAGTTAGACGCCAGGCAGCTAAAGGGACGGGGGAGGGAGAGAAACGTCGCAGCGTAGGACCCGCCCACTCCAAATCTTTCTCAAATCGAGGGCGACTCTGGCTCGCCCCGTTACTGGGCTCCGTCGTCCTGCCCCGGTGTCGCTCGTCCGCCAGCCGGGGAACGCTCGGTTTTGACTTACCTTGGCGGGGCGAAGAAGAACCGATTGGCGACGGGAGATTTCGGGGCGGACAGACGCGGGACCTTTCTTTTTTGCCGCGATGCCACAAGTCGGATAAATACGAGGAGAGGGCGGAGGGGGAAGGGAGGGGATCAGAGCCCGCCGCCCTCGGAGGCTCCTCCAGGAGGGGAGTGGGCAAGGGTTGGAGACCCCAAACGCTCAGCGGAGGAACGAGGGAAGCGCGTTTCTCCTCCGCGTTTCTCCTCCTCCTTCTCCGCAGCTGAGCGAGGCCCCGCGCCGGTCTTTTTGGAGCGCTTCTGCGCGCAGCTGAGCGAGGCCCCGCGCCTGTCTTTTTTTCGCGCCTCTGGGTAGCAGGGCCAATTGGGCTTCACCTTGTTCAGCCCGCCTCTCTGCTCCCCTTTGGCGCGCGCTGATTGGTGGAGGGGTCCTTCCTTCTGAGCCTCCACCAATCAGCGTCTGTTTCTTCCCCAGGGTTCGCTCTGCTTCCGGAGACCGGCTTTCCGGATGTCGGGCGGCAGACAGAGAGAGAGAGCCAGAGCCGAGGGGCCAAAGAGCCAGATCTGGCTCGCGAGCCGCCATTTCCGACCCTTGTCCTAGGCAAAACATCATAATCACAAATATTCTTCCCAAAAGAGACAATTGCAATTTCCCCCATCTTATCAAATCTTTTTTTACATAATTCCCAATTTTAACATAAGTATTCTGAAATAACATACTATTTTTAGTTGACAGAATTATCCCCAGATATCTGACCCTTTTTTCAATCTGAAATCCCATCTTACCCATCAGTAGGTCTTGGTTGGGCAGGGTCATGTTTTTAGTTAACATTTTAGTTTTTTGTTTATTTACTTTAAGACCTGCCAATGACCCAAATTCTTTCACTTTCTTCATCAGATGTTCTGCAGTTTCCAGGGGATCCTGTAGTATCAGGACTAAGTCGTCAGCAAAAGCTCTTAATTTAAATTCCTCTTGTTTGATTTTTAGTCCCTTTATTAGTTCATCACTTCTAATATCTCTATTTAAAACTTCCAATACTAAAATAAATAACAAGGGTGATAGTGGGCATCCTTGTCTTGTTCCTTTTTGTATCTGACATGGTTCAGTTAATTCATCATTCACGATGATGTTTGCCTTTTGTGTTGTATAAATTGCCTTAATTCCTTGAATAAGATATTATCCAAAGTCCATAATTTCCAAAACCTTAAACATAAAACTCCAGTTCAGATTATCAAAGGCTTTTTCTGCATCCAAAAAAATAAGAGCCGCTTGGTATTCATTATGATATTGTAAATATTCTATAACATCCAAGACCACTCTTACATTATCTTTTAACTGTCTTTTTGGTAAAAATCCGCATTGATCATGATGAATAATTTGTTGTAAAACTTTTTTCATTCTTTCTGCCAACACTGATACAAATATTTTGTAATCATTATTCAAGAATGATATTGGTCTATAATTTTTAACTAAGCAAGGATCTTGTCCTTCCTTTGGTATTAAGGCAATATTAGCCTCCTTCCATGAGTCCGGCATTAAAGACCCTGTCAAAATAGAATTCATCAATGCTTTAAAAGGTAACAAAATCTGATCTTCAGAACATCTATAATATAGTGCAGATAAACCGTCAAGTCCTGGTGCTTTTCCCAACTTTGTTTTCTTTATAGCTTCAACAATTTCAAAAGTAGTTATAGAATCATTCAATGTTAATTTCTGTGACTGTGCTAGTTATCTTTGATAAAGACCCGGGTAAAAGCAAACAGCACAATGACATGACTGTAACATAACAATCCTTTAAATATCTTCATCTGAAATCATAAAAGCTTTAAGGTTACTTACTAGCACCTGGATCACCTAGAAGCCAACTAAGATTAATTTTTGGTTTTCTAAAAGCATTGTGTAAAACTTATTTTATGAATTCTGTAGATTCTGCAGATTCATTGATATCTATTTTCTGTTTGTAGTTTTCTTAATTAGTAGAGGTTTCATGACTGTCTGATTTATAGGTAAGAATGCTGGTTTGTATGTACTTTGTTGCAGCTCTGGCAAGTTTAGGCTATGAGAAAACGTGTGTGTTATTTAATTGTGGAGCATTGGCCAGTCAAATAGCATCAGAACAGAATCTTGACAGTGATGAAGGAATGAAAGCTGCTGCTAAATATTATCAGGTATGATTCTTCTCTCTGTTTAACTATTTATTGGAATTTATAGTCATTTTGTTCAAACATTATCTATGTATCTTTAAAAAATCAGCATTATAAACCTAGGGAAACACCTTAAGATGAATATTCTATATCAGTGAGAAGGATGGTGGGTATGCAATATATATTATTATAATTGAATCTAGAAACTTGACAGTGAGATGCAGCTTCGCCATAGAATTATTGGGATGCCTGAGGCATTATATTTCATTATTCCTGTTGCTCAGTTACTGGAGCAGCATTGTGATCCTAAATGTGGTTCCCTCCCCTCTTTCTCAAGTATAGTTAGAACAATATGTCCTCATTTTTGGGGGGATATAAATTACCTTATAGATAAGATTCCATCCTATTCCCAGATTGTACTGCAGGGGTGGGCAAGATTTTTATGCCCTGGGCAGTGTAATCTCACTTGAGGGAATAATATTGGAATTTTAGTGTTTCCCTACTTTATTTGGAATTGGGAGTTTGGTAAAATATAACTTAATCTTGTTGGAAGGCACAAAATCAATATAAGGGTTTTTGTGGACCACGATTGCCTGGCACTGTTATGTTAGAAAATTAAGGAAGCTTTAGAAAGCACTGAACTGTGGTAGCACTGGAAAAGATTTCTGGAAGATGAAACTGTTCCTTAACACTGAAGTTGCGAAGAAGAGAATGGAAAGGCAAAGTTGTTACCCTTCACTATTTTTAGAGCATATGAAAGTACTTCAGGAGGGAACACCCTCATCTCTTGAAATCCAAAATAGTTCATTTGACTATTCAGATATACATTTCTATGGGATGTATGTATTGGTGCTCTAATAAAATAACATTCAACAGTGAACTGCAGACTTTCTCCCCTGTTCCCTGCCATGCACTCCAACATCTGTGCAGAAAGGTTGGAAGCTTGTAATAAATAAAAGAAGAAAAATAAAGGAAATTCTATTGCACATAATGTATGCTTGTTTAACATTGGATATTGCCTTATGATTGTATATACTTCGACTTTTACAGTTCTTCCTGTGTTCAAAGTTGGCAGCAATAATATTTTTTAGTCTGAGATCAATTTCTCCTTAGACTTCAGAATGAACAGGAATGTTGTGTTTCTTGTGTTAAGGAACATTATTTTTCCATTTTACTGTTTCTTACACAAATGTGCGGGGGGAACCTTTACCTTTATTTATTTACCGTATTTTCCGGCGTATAAGACGACTTTTTAACCCAGGAAAATCTTCTCAAAAGTCGGGGGTCGTCTTATACGCCGGGTGTCGTCTTATACGCCGGAAAATACGTTACTCGCCGTTTAAGACCTCTCCTGGCCAAGTGCAGCCGCTCGCCGAGCGCGGGAGAAACGCGGGGAGGGGGGAGCGAGCTCCGTTCCCTCGGCGCCCGTTGAGCGTTGTGGGCGACTTTGGAGCCCGTCGTGGAGCCACTGCGTTTTGCCCCCTCCCTTCCCAAGGCTGCTCCGAGGGAACGGAGCTCGCTCCCCCCTCCCCGCGTTTCTCCCGCGCTCGTCCTCCTGCTCTTCCCTGGGGGCTGCGTTCTGGCGAGCGGCTGCACTTGGCCAGGAGAGGTCTTAAACGGCGAGTACCGTATTTTCCGGCATATATCCCAAACTCTATATTTTAAATGGAAAAGTTGGGGGTCGTCTTATACGCCCAGTCGTCGTATACGCCGGAAAATACGGTAATATATTTTGATACCACTCACCATATAGGCTTGAAATGGTACACTTGTAGAGTTTTATCTGTACAGGTAAAAAAATAATGTTAATTATATTGTGAAAAATACTTTAATTACCAATTTGGTTTGGTCACTTTTACATGAGATGAGTTGTTCTGTACCTAGCAGTTTAATATTAAAGCAGTACGACTAACCCTATTTGTTGTGAAGGCTAGTAAGTCTGCAGCATGCTAGAAAGAATTTATGCTTGAAATTAGGCAACAACATGCAATGTTTCTAATTATAGCATATGATAAGCTTCAAGATCGAAGGCCCCAGCATGGTACACAGGAGCACCATTGTGACCATGTACATCTTATCAGCATCCTTGCCCTGCTTGACTGCTTATATTAAAATAAAGTTGGCATGTCACAAAGGAAAGCACCAGTCTTCAGCATAATTTACGTTTCCAAGAATGTCTCTGGTGTCATTAAGCCTTTTTTATTTACATGCTCAGTTTGGAACTCTGCCCCCTTGCCCAGAAACAGGACAAAGGTTAGAAGGGTTAATAGGGGGTGTTAAGTAGGTGGGTAGGAATTAGAAAGGAATTGCAATATTCTAATAAAGCAGTGCTTTATGATTAGTTATATCCCAATGACAATCATATTGTGAGTAGGCAACTCCTTAGTAGCCATTTTAAAAGAGCAGCAACAATGTGTTGTCAAAATTCCAAATGTACCTTACATTAGTCTGAAAAGGTTTGGGATTCCTATTCTAGATAGTATACTGTTGCCTGAAAATTTTATTACATGTTAAGGAATCTTTTCATTATCTAAGGCTTCCACCCACCACCTCTTCACAGTTGACTTAAATTGTATTGATATCAGTGAAGTTCCAGCAGCCTTAGTTGTAGAAATACAATACAAACTTGTTATGGTATCCTAATGTCTCTCAGGCATCCGATTGAATTAAATGCAATACTAGCAGTGCCTTAAATGGAATGTCTATATTTGTAGTGTTTTTTACTATACAGTCGTGTGAAAAAGAAAGTAACACCCTCTTTGAGTTCTATGGTTTTACGTATCAGGACATAATACAAATGGCTTCTCCATTTTGGCTTTATTTTTGTAAAATAAATAATGACACGGTGTAATATGTCATGTGTTGTTGTTCATCTGAGGTTGTATTTACCTAATTTTAAGACCTGCTAAGGACCAGATGATTTTTATTATGTCCTGATACGTAAAACCATAGAACTCAAAGAGGGTGTACTTTCTTTTTCATATGACTGTAGTATTTGGCATTCTTCTATAATAAAATGTATTATTTTCTCAAGTTTGCTAGCGGCTCCTTCCAGCACATTAAAGATACTGTCCTCTCCTCATTAAATCGAGAACCTACAGTTGACATTTCCCCAGATACAGTTGGCACACTAAGCCTTATCATGCTGGCTCAAGGTCAAGAAGTCTTTTTTCTGAAAGCTACTAGAGGTATGTGATGTAAACTGGAAATGTATAGATTTTATAACCTTATTTTTGCTAGAAATTAAAATGATTGGGAGTATTAATATGCTTTATTTAAATTGAAGATGTTTTCAATTTACATTTTTGAGTGAGTACTTGCAGTTTGTATTGAATTCTGGAAGATTTACTGTAACATAAAATTGAAGCCAAAACATCATATGATAATTTGTTAGAAAGAGGCATAATAGTACATCATCTTGATATATTTTAGAATTTGTACAAACTTAGAAAAGTAATTAGAATTTTATAGCCTTCACAACTTCTGAAACTGCACAGGAATTTGGATTTATGTACAGTGGGGCAAAAAAGTATTTAGTCAGCCACCAATTGTGTAAGTTCTCCCACTTAAAAAGATGAGAGAGGCCTGTAATTGACATCATAGCCCCAAAACATCACTGCTCTAGAGGAGATCTGCATGGAGGAATGGGCCAACATACCAGCAACAGTGTGTGCCAACCTTGTGAAGACTTACAGAAAACGTTTGACCTCTGTCATTGCCAACAAAGGATATATAACAAAGTATTGAGATGAACTTTTGATATTGACCAAATACTTATTTTCCACCATAATTTGCAAATAAATTCTTTCTGAATCAGACAATGTGATTGTCTGGATTTGTTTTCTCATTTTGTCTCTCATAGTTGAGGTCTACCTATGATGTCAATTACAGGCCTCTCTCATCTTTTTAAGTGGGAGAACTTGCACAATTGGTGGCTGACTAAATACTTTTTTGCCCCACTGTATTTATTTAAGGAAATTAAAGGCCACCTGTCTCATTGTTTATGACTCTGGTTGCTGTACATCAATAAAAATAAAAATTAAACAAAAAATATAAAACCAATATAACAAACCACAATCATACACATAGCTGAGGCTGAGCTTAACAGCCACTCTCCTGGCATAACAGGTTCAATTACCATCCTGGCCCAATGCATAGGATTTATTTTTATCATCATAAAATATTTTCTTTTTACTTTTTAAAAATACTTTATTTTCATATAAAATTTTCATATGGATAGATTGTACCTATCCATATGAAAATACCTGACAACAATATTTCTCAAATTGGCTGTTAGAGTTTTCACGTGCAGTGCCAAGGCACTGATGCGCATCAGTAATTTACATGATACATTTCTGGATGGCCATCAGGTGATATTCAGTATATCCTCCATATTCAGGAACATCTAAAAATCTCTGCTTTTACAGTTTTTTCCCTTTATTTTACGAATAATATGGAAACCTACTTTGGTTGCCTGAAATGCATTTTTTAAAAAATTATTATAGATATATTGGTAGCTAACTTTTTAAAAGATATTGTAAAGCACCTAATAAAAACAGTAGAAATACTAGAATATATTTTGTGAAATCTGAAGGCAAAGCCAATATAACAATAATGTGTTCTAGGGTTGGTCATTTGAATAAAGTTAATATACATAACATAACACATAACGTAACGTAACATATAACATAATGGCTAGTACATTTCAGAAATAATGCTTGTGGGAAGAGTGAAATATCAGTGCTTAGCACAGAAGATTTAGGGATACATCACTTGTGATGTAATTTGAAATGTATTTATTTATTTATTTATTTAATTTATATGACCGCCCATCTCCCCCAACGGGGAACTCTGGGCGGTTTACAATAAAATCACATTTAAAATTGCTATAATGCAATACAGCAATCATACTAATACTGTGATGAATGCACGAATTTAAAGTATGTGGTTCATAGCAATGCAAAAGTTAAAACTTTGCAAATCTTGATAGGACTTTTCTATCAAGATTGCTTCATTGAAGGGAAATCTTTATTCATTGGGCTTCATTCAGTAACTTATTGTTTGAGGGAAGCTTTAAGAAAGAATTTAGCTTTACACATTTTCTGGAAGTTTTGTTTTCAGCTAAAATCTGGGTATTATTTTAAAAATAATATTATATACAGTTCTATATTGTTGCTGCATGATTTAAAAAAATAATATGGTGCACTTTAAAATCTGGTGAGAATATGGTAGTCCACTGATTTTGCACATGTAACAATATTGGCTCAGATTTTCAAAATTGACACTGGTTCTTTTTTATTTAGATAAAATGAAAGATGCTATCATAGCTAAACTTGCAAATCAAGCTGCTGATTACTATGGTGATGCGTTCAAACAGTGTCAGTACAAGGATACCTTACCTAAGGTTGGTAATTTCATAGTGAAGACAGCAGAAAAGGAATATAAATGTGATACATGCTGAGATAGTTACTGACATGAAGCTATCGGTGACATTTTCAAATATTTTGTAATCCTTGCTTGACATTTGGATTGTGGAATTGGATGAAGAGATGCAGTTAAATTTTGAAATACAGGACATGAAAAAAATACCTAATTCCTAATAGCTCCCAATGTTTATGAAATGTAGGAAGCACATGGATTCATTCCAAGCTTAACACATTTAACCTAAAAGTATATCATACAGAAAGAATTTTGTATTGTAATTAAATTTAGCATGAGATGTTTGTGACTGTCTCTCCACATATATTGTTTGTCTCTTCCTTTACTAAACATGGTTCAAATTAACTCACTCCGTAATTGGTTCATATTTCTCTGTTCTTAACATGACCCAGAAAACTAATCTTGGATTGGCTTGACGTTAATATGGGGATACCACTGCTTGGCTTCATCGCTTCTAGAAACACAGCAGAAAACAGAATGTCAAATAAGCTCCTTTAAAATATATTTATATTTACATTCTGAGTTATTTGAATGATTGACTCTGTGTGAGTGTCATTGTACCTTTTGGATGTAAAAATCCAGTGTATACTTATTTTCTATGTGCTACCTTTGTATATTCTCCTTGAGGTTTTTTTTAAGCGATAAGAATATTCTGTGGACATCCAACAGGAGGTTTATCCTTCTGCTACATCCCATCATATATGCTCCAAATCTGTTTTGGATTGTTGGGAGACACACCAGAGCGGATTTGGGGCTTATGAGATGCAGTAGGAAAAAGAATGAAGAAAATCTGTCTATATAATATTTCCTGTAGTCTATCATCATATAATACTTTGGTTAAGACAATTTGTTGTTGTCTTTAATTTCAGAAAAGCTATAGTGAGCTGGCATAGTGCTTCATTTGGCAACCCTTTTTAAAAACTTAATTTAACAAAAGAGTAAGAATTTGTTCTATGCAGTTACATGTCATAGTGAGCACAACTGCTGAGAGCTGAGACAGTCAGGAAGAGCAGCACAGGTTTGATCTTGGAATATGTACACTTGAGGCTATATCTCTCCCTGTTTAAAATAGCTGTCTGGACATGCTTGTAAGCAGCACTGCTTGAAAGTAAGTTCAGCTGAAACCATTATTATCGGGAGTTTACTAACAGCTTCCTTCTGCAGTACATGGCTTTTCAGTGCTGCTCAACTGTGGAAATATTTATGCAGTTTAAATGTTTCCTGTTTTTCAGTATACTAGTGATGATTCTCAGTCATTTCATATCATCTTACTTTACTGCACAAGTAAGCAAAGTGTAAGGTTTATTAGTAATTAAACTTGCACCCGCTTGCACCTAGCAAGTTAGCCGGTTAGCGGTTAAACCAGATTGTAGAGTTGACCTTCAGGATGCCGGTAGAAATTCCAGTTTGAAATGGATTTGCATGTTTAAAAAAAAAAGATTTATTTGAACAGGAACTAAAGACAGAGGTGGTAGATATACTCTACCTCACGCATTCCCTGCTATTTACTATTAGCAGGCAGTTTTGTTAATATTTATATGCCATCTTCTCTTTTTAGTGACGTTATCTTTTGCAATACTATATGTATAGACCAGGCCAAAGGCCTGCTTAGATATTCTAATGATAAGTACTTCACTTTCAAGTTCTTGAAGGACAGATATTTCCAATAACGTAGCAAATAGAAACATAGAACATTTTTAGCTAAAATTGCAAGTGAAGTAATTAAAAACTTTTAATTAATCTTGTATACAGCCCTTCTACATAATCTAGATCTGTCAAGTGTACTGCCTTTCACTATGTGAATTAGCAAGTTCCCTGTATACCTTTGCTATAAGGCTCATATACTACCCTTTTGTATGCAGTCATGTGCCTAAACACATTTAGTGGTTGCATCTTTGGCTCTATTTCTCTATTCACTGCATTCATCATTTGACTTAAGAAGAGTCAACTGGGTGATTTACAGAAACTAGCTTTTCATAATTTAAGGTCTATAGATAATTATTTTGTATAACTTGTGCTCATGAGTGTAATGTGTGACAGTATCCTTGCTGCAGCTCCTAATGCAAAGTTGAATTCTTAATCCTTTCTAAAGTAAGCAGAATGAGTGAAGAGAATGATTTAGGGACACTCAAATCCTAAACCCAATTAACATTTCCTGGATTTAACTGTACAGAACAATATCCATAATTCCACTAAACATAATCCCTGCATGTGGGCATCTTTCATCTCCCAGGCCTTATCTAAAACATTAATTGGGTGTGTCTAATGTCCTGTTCTTCTTCCTTTTCTTCCTGCATCCCATGTTGTCTGTGATGGTTTATGTGGTTGGACTTTTCCCTTGGTCAGTATTTTTATTTCCAGGAGGTGTTCCCTCTTCTGGCTGCAAAACACTGCATAATGCAAGCCCACGCAGAGTACCATCAATCTGTACTGGCAAAGCAACAGAAGAAATTTGGTGAAGAAATTGCAAGATTGCAAGTGAGTAACTTCATTTTTAACAGGGAAAAAAAATACGATCTTCAGCAGACTGTAACTGCATTCAGAGAAAAATTAAATTATTTACTTCTTAACTTAATGTAGTCTATCAACAGATTTTAAGATTGAAATCAAATAATAGCTGAATAATAACTAATTATTATATAATTAGTTAATAATAACTAAAGTTATCCGGTATGTGTTTCATTTTCACCATAGAAATTAAATAACAGTAATCTTCTATAGGACCAGTATTGGCATTTGTTCATTAGGCTTAATATTTTTTAAACATTATAGATAACTCCAAATTTATTGCATATGAGAGCTGATACCCCAGTGATCATGTGTAGCAGTTTTTATATTTTGTCTCTTCAGTCCCAAAAGTCAGTCATTCAAAGAACCTGGCCCCCTCCATTATAAAAACAAAAAGGGCATATGTGGTTATTCCGTCTATCACCTACAATAAGTTTTAAAGACTTAAAGTATCTATGACTTACTCTGTGTTCCATATAGTTCAGCTGAGTCTCACCCTTTGATATGCATACAATCGGTTTAGTGGATCACACCTTTTACTTTTCTAGGGGAGAATTTTTTTAGTTTATATTATTTCCCAGCATCAATGTTTAATAGATGCAACCCATAGCACATAGAAATAAGTGGGACTTCTCAGAATATATATAAGGAAGTATCCTGCATGAAAAATATTGATACTAGATAATATTGCGCCCCATTTGGGAATAGGGAAGACAAAGATCTCTAAATATTCCACTAGACTCAAAGTGGCTGTGAGGATTTTATAGACAGAAGAAGCAATTCTTTGTTAGTCATATCTTTACTGCAGTTATCGATCAAACCACAGCAAACAAAAATATGTTGGTAAGATACAGATAAAGCTGAGGGCCTGAATAACTTATTAATAACTTGATTCCTCAAATATCATTTGGAACATTCAAAAAGTCACCACAAAAATTTTGCCACACAAGGAGAAACATTTGCTCTATATTTGCTAGTATAAGTATTACATACTCCAAAAGAGTGATACGAGTAGCACAAATAAATAAGTCACACAACAGCATGAGTTCAACCTCCCCGACCCATAAGACAGATTTGGTCTCCCATACGATATTATAAAATTTACCCTCCAAGACTGCTGATGGAAAAACATTAAGGGGAGGCAGTATAAAATCCTTACACTGCCTCAAAGTGCTTAGATATATAATATACTTGGATGACTGGGAAAAGTTAAAAATCTTCCAGAATAAATGGAATCTAGTAGCTTAATCAGATCTTGTAAGATGCTCGTAATCTAAAGTTCTTTGTCTAATAATTTGTTTTGCTTTTTCAAGCTGCGGGCGTAATAAGACATTAAAAGAAAAACCAAATGAAGCCGATCCGGATTCTCTATTTCTGTGCCAGTTAGACTGAAAATTATCAAGCACAATGTTTTGAGAGATACTAAGCCAACTTGGAAGATATTTATTTATTTTCATTAAATTTATTATAGCCACCCAGTCCAGCAGACTTTGGATAGCTTAAAAAAAATTCTAATACTAAGTTAAACAATTAAAAACAAAAAACAACCTGGACTGAAAACAGCCATTAAACACATAGTACGGTAGCACACCCCCACTCCCCAAACACATGAAGTCCAGGCTTGGGACCAAAGCCAGGTTTTAAGACCTGAAGTAATTGGTAAAAGCCAAGCCTTGGTCTCACCCTTAATCAGGTTTGCTGCCAACTATAGTGCTGCCAATTTGGTAAAACTGCACTAAGAACAAACTTGAGAACCATACAGCCGTTGGACTAGAGCAGGGCTTTCCAAAGTTTTCCTGCGGCAACACACCAACCGCCGTTGGTGTGTCGCCGCGGGAAAACCCGGAAGTGCCGCCATTGCGCGCAAAAACCCAGAAGCGCTGCTGCCGCTTTCAGATTTTTGCGCGCTGCCGTTGGTGTGTCGCCACGGGAAAACCCAGAAGCGCAGACTCTGTGTGATGACACACTTTTGTGTCGCGACACACAGTTTGGAAAGCTCTGGACTAGAGCTTTAGTAGCCTGTGAACTGTGGGCCTCAGTAGCGACTTTTTCTGCCTGGCAGGACTCGGTTGTCCCAAAGACCATTCAATTATTCATAATTTGATGCCTGGTCAACTGGGATTGCCACTTACCATTTATATTTGTCAAACACCATTATTTTTATCTTGCTATAATTGATGGTCAAAAATGCCAGCCTACACTAAGAAGTTAAAGTCTGAAGCACTGTTCTCATTCTCATGAGAGTTTGGCACAGAAGTACAGCATTGTCAGCATAAATTGTCCACCTATTACATTCAGTGGATAAGATTTAAGTTTGGCATTTACAATTGGTCAATTGGTAAATCCCTGTCAGAATATTTTATTGCCAATGCGAAAGGCATATGATCTCCAAATGATTATTGATTATTAAACAATCTAAATAATTGATTGTTGCTTGTGAAACTCATGCAAAAACTCTTAATTCACTTGGCCATTTATCGAAGCCGGCATTTAAAAAAAAATAACAGATCTGCTAGGAAATTCTGGAGCAAAAACTAAAATGGCAATTCTTGTACAAAGCACTACCTCTTTATGCATACCACCTTTGTAATTTGACTACATTCCTAGTGATGTTACCGTGCAGAAATAATATAGAAAGTAAGATTTGCATTCAGTTATTGCAAAAACTGTTTGTTTCAGATTGTTTTATTTTTAATTTAGCATGCTGCTGATCTTGTAAAAACAGTGACATCTCGCTATGATGAATATATAAGTGTAAAAGACTTGTCTGACAAAATCAACCGTGCACTTACTGCTGCAAAGAAGGATAATGACTTCATCTATCACGACAGAGTTCCTGACCTTAAAGATCTTGAGCCAATAGGAAAAGTCAGTCTTGTGAAAGCAACTCCAGTTACTATCCCTCTGAGTCAGAAATTTACAGGTAAGTGTGATTATCACTGCATGCTAACATTGGGCACATGACTTCAGAAATCCCATTCTGATTTTGGAATTTAAAGAAGTTTCTGTTGCCTTTCCTTCGAATATCAACCAGGTGGGAGGTGGGATTATCTTTCCTTATGCTTATATTTTTCAGGGGGGGACTGTCTGTAGCTTGAATCATGTCAACTGGATTTCTATTTTCTCAGTGGAAACGTTTCGCTCCTTATCCAAGGAGCTTCTTCAGTCTGAAGAAGCTCCTTGGATAAGGAGCGAAACGTTTCCACTGAGAAAATAGAAATCCAGTTGACATGATTCAAGCTACAGACAATTCCACCTGGATGACTGAGAACCTTCATAGACAGGTGGGGACTGGTTTGATTGTCTAAGTTCAGCACTATATCAATTGACAATATGGAAGTTTCCAAACTATATATTCAAGTGTTTGAAACATTTACTAGGTTCTTAATGAGTAGCAGTTTGGTTTTAAGTATATATTTTAGCTGTGCCTCAAAGAATACACAAGTGGAACATGGAAATATTGATCTATGATCTGCTGTCTTCTATGACGTTTTGCTAATCCTTTTGTTTTAAAAACTCAATGTCAAATATTGTCAAGCAGGCTCCAAGTCTTCTGAAAACAGGTATGTAAGGTTTCCATTCTTGAGGGTACTGATATAAGATCACTGTTGCATGCCTGCCTTGGAATATGTGGGATGCCTTGGTGGCATTGACTTCACTCCAAGAATACTAGAATAGACTTCTTGAAACTGTAGGTTTGCACTTATCCAAATACTCCACAAATTAGTGCAAAGACATGCAAATGAAATAAACTTGATTTTACTCTAAACTAGAGCTTTCCAAACTTTTCATGTTGGTGACACACTTTTTAGACATGCATCATTTCGCGACACGCTCTTACAGCAGGGCACAAGGCAGGCACTAGGACCTGCGCAAAATCACAGCAGGTTTGGAGGCAGCAAGGCACAAGGCAGGCACTAGGATCTGTGCAGAATCCTGGCAGGGCTCAGAGGCAGCAGCAGCCATGACACACCCAGACACTGCAGCCGACACACTAACGTGTCCCGACACACAGTTTGGAAAGCTATGCTCTAAACTTTTCATAGTTTGAATGTTTCATAGGGTAAAAATAAAATTAGATCATCTTTACAGCACTTGGTAATTTCAGGTAGGCGTATACCTTGAGGCTGTTCACTAGTGACAGAGACCTCTTTATACATGTTCTTGGATATAACTAAAAGTCAAACTAGTAACAAGTTCACATGTTGATCCTTACCTTTGTGGAACTTGTTCTTCTGGAAAAAACAAAGGGAATGGAGAGCATGAAGTCCCAATAATTCAGGTAAATAGTGGTGGGAGGGCAAGAATATGAATGTGTTTTGTTAATAGTAGTTTTTTGATTTATAGATTTGTTTGAGAAGATGGTTCCTATGGCAGTGCAGCAAGCTCTTACCGTCTACAACCAAAGAAAGGCAGATTTGGTTAATAGATCAATAGGCCAGATGAGAGAAGCCACCAATTTGGCAAATGGGTGAGACAATTATTTTGATGTCTGGCTGGGTTCTAGAGAAATCTTGCATAGGGCAGGGCAGACCTACTGAAGTTGATATATTAATATCAGCAGTAAAGGCCCCTTGGTTTCAGACATTGGACTGGGAATGAGGCTCAGGTCCCTGTTTGACCACCTCTCAGGGTAGTTGTTACTTCTCTTGGGTACGCCACTTTGAACTCTCAGAGGAAAAGCAATTTATAAAATAAAAGTCCATTTTTTTAAAATGTCTCCCTTGATGGCTTTTTTAATCGGTACGTTGTTGAAATTGCATATATAGTTGAATGTCCTTGTACTCCCAATCAAAATAAGTCTTTCTTAACAGTGAATATGTCTTGTAATCTTTTGGTAATGTAAAAAATAGCATCAGCATAAAGCACCATATTGACTTGTTTAAGCTGTATGTTTGTTGTGAAGTGACTGCAAGATGGGAAACTGAAATAACGTAATCTTTTCTAGAGTGCTGGCATCCCTTAATCTCCCTGCTGCTGTTGAAGACGTTTCTGGGGATAGTATTCCTCAGTCTATTCTACAGAAATCTAAGTCTGTGATTGAACAGGGAGGTGTTGAAGCAATTGATCAGTTGATGAAAGATCTTCCTGAATTGTTGCAGAGAAATAGAGAGATTCTGGATGAGGTAAGTTTGCAGTAGTAATTGCAACATTAAGAAATCATATGCTTTTTTTTTGTCTTGGTAGAATGGGTAAATTTACTGGATTAGGCCAGCCTTTCTAATTTAAAGGTAAAGGTTCCCCCACACAGTCGTGTCTGACTCTAGGGGCCGGTGCTCATCTTCGTTTGTTAGCCGAAGAGCCAACGTCCGAAGACGCTTCTGTGGTCATGTGGCCAGCATGACGCGCGGGGAACTTGACGCGAGACCCTAGCTCCGTCATGCGGGGCTAGGGTCTTGAACCTCTGAACTTGCGACCTTCCGATCGACAAGCCTGGTGTCTTAACCGCTGAGCCACCGCACCCCCCTTTCTAATTTAGTAGGTGGTAATACTGGGAATTGCAATGTTCACATATTAGGAGAGAAACCAAATTAGGAAGTCTTCTATAGAAGACAGGAGGTAATTGAAGTGGTTGCTGATACTTGACTGGGTTATATGATTTCTTTGTACGTGTCATTATATATATAATCATGACTGTTTATCATTTTCTTTCTCTTTGGATGTACACTGATATTTTACTGGTAAAGCAACACCTGGCCTATATCATTCTATAACGTTGTATTTGATTTAGACACATTATTTAGGTTTTAAGTTTTTTTTAAGTCACCAGCTTAAGTCATGACTATCAATGCGAGATAATTTAAGCTAACAGCATGGGAACAGTCTATTAAGATTTGAACTGAAATTATTTTAATTGTTTTTAAAAATGATGAAAGTCACTAAGGATATTGGATGAAGAAGAAGCAACAGACAATGAATTGAAAAACAAATTCAAGGAACGTTGGCAAAGAACACCATCAAATGATTTGTACAAGCCTTTGAGGGCAGGTAATATATTATTCTGTATTTTATCTTTACACTGGATTGCTTAATACATAAAAATTGGCATGAATCTCTTTCTGTGTTGAGATTTATCCCAAAATATATTGCTATAATGTTGAAGCATCTGGGTAAGAGAACATACTAGAAGAAACAGTCTAAGAACAGGAACAAGCTTGTATTAAGTTTGAACTTAATAGATGATATGTTTCAGCTCCAGTCTGAACTGATTACATTAAGACAGCATATATTGGCAGTACTAGATGTTGATTGATTATTATTTTATATAATAAATCTATACATATCCTTTTGCTTACCCTTCAGAGAGCTGCGGCCAGATATCAATTAATTTTGATACTTGAATATTCATAATGTAAGGACAAACAGTAAGGCCTTGCCTTAATGAATGATTATTAAAATATTTTAATATTGCTGATATGCTAATTAAATTCAGATTCAGAAAACTTTAAAATATTACCTAGTTTTATGCTAGTATTCCCAGGAATTACTTATAACTCAACTTTAAACAGGGCTTGATTAAAGCAAAACATCAACTTAAAATAATTAAATGGATTAAATATCTTTGCCTTCATTGGGTTCCAGTTGTTGGCTAATTTTTCCTGATATTATTCTAAGTGTTTGATAGTTTTTCAGTATTTTAACAAATGCACATTTTTAAAATTATTATGCTTGCTATAATTTGCTACAGGAATTCATTTTAAAAATGTTTATTTAAAAAAAACAATATCCCATTGGCCAGTTTTTCTGTAAGTTGGGTGGCAGGTAATATGCAGTATGGATTATGATCCCACCTGTTTTGTAGTCCTGAGATGAAAAGTGAGGGTGGAGCTGTTTGTTTCAAGTTCTGTTATGTCATCTCAAAAACATTTGAGATAGCATGGCATGAAAAACAGTTTAGAGTATAAGGGAAAACCCCAGAACATGGGTTATATTCCTCTAAATAAATTTGGAACACTTGAAATAGCCAATCTGAGCTCAAAATTTGTGCACGTTCTAAGTGATGGAAGCAATCTCAGCTTTGCTAGTGTAGAGTCTTAATTTTTGAGCAAGCATCTGAATAGAAACTTTGTGTCTATAAGTGATTGCTAGTGGAAGGTACAGTATGGCATCCAGGCTATAAAACCTCTGTTATAATTTAATCAAGCTTTTAAAATCAACTATCAAAGGTATATGAAACAGTGTTTCCCAACACTGGGAAAAATATTCTATATCTGACTCTTGTCCAATCAAATTCACGGAACTACCAAATTAACAAGGTATTTGTAACTAGTTCAAATGATCAGTTTCTCTGAGTCTGGGAAAGGATGTTTACAAAATAATGGAGGACCAGAACAGAAGTATATTTCTCCTTAGCAGGTGAATTGTAACAACATCTTTGTGTCAAGAGGCTGATAGACAGAGGTTCAAAGGCATTGAGGAGGTGTTACCTTAACATACAAGCTGATAAATTGGGGATAAAGTAAGATACTCAGTTTCCAAGATTCTGTAACCATTTTTCATATATCTGGCTAAAGAGACTGTGAGAATCTTGCTTTCTTGGTTGCAGTGGTTGATAAGGGCTTAACAATTCACTATATTGCTAATTAGTAAGATGACATATTTTAGCTGCAGATTTCTCTTTGGGCTTTTTTTGTAGAAGGAACTAATTACCGTAATATACTGGATAAAGCGGTTCAAGCTGACAAACAGGTTAAGGAACGGTATCAGTCTCATCGAGATACAATTTCATTGTTATGTAAATCAGAACAAGAACTTAATGCAGCAATTCCATCAGCAAATCCAGCAAAAACAATGCAAGGGAGTGAGGTAAGAATTAGAATTTTCTTTTAATGATTACATTTGTTGTGGGAAAAGTGCCAGCCTAAATAAGGAACCAAACTGTTTGGAGACAGATAAAACAACTACAGTGATCACTGGACTTCTGGCCAAAAGAATGCATAAGAGCCCTGGTTAAAGCAAGGCTATAGGTCAGGGTTTCTCAACCTTGGGAACTTTCAGATGTGTGGGCTTCAACTCCCAGAGTTGGCTGGGGAATTCCGGGAGTTGAAGTCCACACATCTGAAAGTTCCCAAGGTTGAGAAACACTGCTGTAGGTTATATATCCTCACAAATGTTACACTGGAATGATAAAGAAAGCAATATAAATCATTTACAACCTTTATAGCCAGAATGTAGCATCTGATAATATTATGGGATGACGTTCCTATGGGCTGCCCAAGCACATCAGTAGGGGGGAAGAAGGTATGGTGTCCCATTTGTAGAATTCCATTCTACAAATGGGACACCATACCTTCTTCCCCCCTACTGATGCTAGCCCCATGTACCATAAACAATGACTTTTTTATTGTGCCCATATACCGACTCCCTTCAGCTCAAAGAAAAGACTACAGTCCGGTTTCTCTTATCTCTCCTTTCACTCCAGGGTCATCATTTGCTTGCTCCTTTCTCTGTTTCTATGCCATGTACATATTTAACATACATATTGTTTACCTTCTACACATTGAATAGTTAGATATTCAGATTGTTTTCCTAATTAGCACTGTTTGATTTATAGCAGTTTGGTCTATTGAAAATGAATTTTGATACCAGAACAACGGTTTAGGAATGCTGCTTTCATAGGTTCATTTCATGATGGTTTTGTAGTGTGTAACCAGGAGTTAACACTGACCCAAAGGCGCGCGCACACACACACACACACACACACGCACACATACACAAATGTCTACTACAGATGCCTCCCAAAACAACAGTCCTGTGAGGTATGCTGGGATGAGAGAAAGTGACAGGCCCAAAGCCATCCAGTAACCTTTTGAGGCTTACAGAGGAACTTGGGTTTTATGGTGCCAGTCTAACAGCTTACCCACACTACACCACACTGGCTCTGTTTACTCTAGTTCTTTTCAGCCTGTAATTGCTTTTGATTATAGTCAGGCATTGTTTTCATGGTAAAGATATATACAGTTGGCCTTTCACATTTGGGGATGAGCTGTTTATTTATTTATTTAACCAACTTGTGTATCATCTCAATCACAAAACTATTCTAGACAGCTTATGCATTTAGAGTCATATTATGGGTTGAACTAACAGAACAATTTCCCTTGTTGCTAAGAAGCACCCAACAGCTTCCAAAAGTTATTTGTAATAAAACAGTTCTATTTGGCCACAATAGAAAGGGATGGCACAACAGATCTTCCATATAAAGTTCTCTGATCTCATACAGAATAAATCTGTTTCTGAGATTCAGCAGTCTTAATCTTGGTCTTATTTAAGATGCAGATAAGAACACCAGGGTTCTTATTTGAATTGTATTTATGCTCAGCTTGCCGTCGTATTCTTAAACAATATTGATGTGGCAAAAGTATAAGTTTTAGTATGAAAAACTATGTCTAATTTTATTTCTAATCTATTTTCTTTTATTAGGTAGTTAATATCCTAAAATCATTGCTAGCTAGTCTGGATGAAGTGAAAAAGCAGAGAGAACAACTTGAGAATGATCTCAAATCAGTAAACTTTGACATGACATCTAAATTCCTAACAGCACTAGCACAGGATGGTGTTTTAAATGAAGAAGCCATTTCTGTCACAGAGTTGGATAATCTTTATGGTGGTCTTACTCATAAAATACAGGAGTCCCTGAGAAAACAGGAGGAATTGCTCAACAGCATTCAGGTAATTTTTAAAAAGTGTTCTAGAGCTAAAATCTGGCACAGTTTGATATAGTAGCTTTTTACTGAGACTGTAACTTTCAGTCATTCTTCCAACAGAGAATATTTATGCCATCTTGAAGGAGCAAACGTTTTATACGATAGTGTGAACTTGGTTTCTCATATTTTGTCCTTTCTCATGTTTAGAATTCCCATCAGGAATTTTCTAAGATGAAGCAGTCAAATAATGAATCCAATTTAAGAGAAGAAGTTCTGAAGAATTTAGCTGTAGCTAATGACAACTTTGTGGAACTTACAGACAACTTGAGAGAAGGCACAAAGGTATAGTAACAGAAGAGTCCACAAGACTAATAGCATCTCAGTAGGTTTGTTTTATTTCTGGTTTTTAAAAACTTCACTAAAATGTTCAGTAAAGGACTTGGAAAAGCCCCCTTGAATGAATATGTAGAGCATGTCTGGCAAGAATGGCAGTCTTGAATTACAGATTTTGCAAGATGTTAAAGGACATTTTGTAACATAGTATTTTTTATCAGACAGAAACTAGAACAAAAAACTGGTAGGAAAATTTAAGCAAAGTTTATTAAGAACTTTGACTCTAATTTTGGAGGTAATAAAAATCTAACTACCTGTTGGAGGAAATAAGAAGGTAGAAGACAACAGAGAGGAAATTTGTGGGAGAAAAGGGAGTTGATATAACAGATCTTAGCAGCCAAATGGTTGTGTCTTTATGGGATACATAGTCTGATTGGGAATATGATATCTTCCTATTTTTTTGCTATTCTGTATATCAGAGTGTGTAGTCTGTTTCAGCTAGTGCTTATTTTTGTAAGCTTTCCTTTTGGGTAATAGAAATTTCCACTACCTAGAAATCCCACTTTAGCAATGTTACCATGTTATGGCCTTGGCGTCCAAAAAGCAAAAACAATATACAATTATTACAATAACTTGGGCTTATTTTCAGCAAAACGCAACAATAAAGGGCTATATAAAGGGTTCATTTTATGTTAAGTCTCTGTTTTTTATTATGAAACTTTATTTTATCCTGTCATTACTGCATAGGGAAAAAGATCCATCTCTCTCTGTCATTGGATCTGAGTCACATTCATTTTACTTAGGCCCTTTGGGAACATAATGTAGTTCAAAACAAAGATACGATGGTCCATAGTAATTTTATTTGTTTGTTTGTTTGTTTGTTTGTTTGTTTATTAAATTTCTATGACCGCCCATCTCCCCCTCAAGGAGGGACTCTGGCGGTTCACAACCACAACATCATTAAAATACAATAAAAACAACAACAAAAATATAAAAACAATAAAATCTAAGTGGCAGGTGATTTTATATCACAGTATCTATTAAAATTATAACATTGTTTGGTGGATGAAGTAGATAAATGTTTTCAATAACCTCAAGATAACTTGGAGTAATATTTATAACCTGTTATGGTAGCATGACAAAGATTACATACCATGACTTATTCTGCCTACCATGACCAGTTAAAATCCAAAGTAGATCTAAAACACTGTGCATGGTAAGAGATAGTATCTAGAAGAGCTTTCAGATAACACATGTTTCAATACATTTTAATTAAACAATTGAACTGTTTAATTTGGATATTCTGCAGATGGATTTTTTTGCAGACTTGCTTGGAATTCTTTCCATAGAACTCTGTATTTCATAGGATTGATGGAAACTACAGTTATATAAAATGTCTTCATTGGTATTTTCACCATGACATTACGTCAGTATCCATTCTGTATTCTTTCTCTTTCTCTCTCTATATATAGAGAATATGAATGAGTGTCTGTTTTTTCATTTCTAGTTCTATAATGAACTGACTGAAATTCTTTTGAAGTTCCAAAACAAATGCAGTGACATTGTGTTTGCACGCAAAACAGAAAGAGATGAACTTCTGAAGTAAGAATCTACAAATATTATAAAAAAAACACTGTTTATAGTTTCTGGCTGTTGCTTTTAAGGAAAGAATGCTTTGCAATCAAAAGAGCTTAAACTGAAAGTTCCTTCAAATAATACAGATTTGTCAATAATAACAACTGTGCTGGAAAATAACACGGAATACTTCTGTTTTACTATTGTGACTTTATAATTATCAAGATGTTGGTTAATTGATAAAAGCTCACTACTCATGTTTTCACAATATACAGAATTGTAGAATATTCTCTAAGTTAGCTCAGATAGTAATTGCTTAGTTGACCCCAAGAGATAAAAGCAACTGATATGTAATTTATCCAATTAAGTTTATGAAACAATATACAAGCCTTTTTGTTTCACAGAACTTGAGGATAATTGTGACCCTTTTTACTCATATGTGTATGAAGTGGATATGTTTGCATGTTCCTTAAACCTCAGCAACAACTGGAGGGTCAGAACTTCCCCATCTCTGCTTTATTTGAAATAGCTACACATTAGTGTTGCCACTACATAGTTTTTTAACTGAATTTCCCCCCATATTTTGTGACATTCAAGTGTTTATGCCTTACCAATTTGCTTATATTTAATAACTTATGCTGCCATTCTTAAAATACTTAACTTTAGCCATCAAATTTCATGATTATAGATTGAGAAGTCTAAGCATGATTCTCTAGTTTAGCATGGAGCTTTCCTCTTCTGCATTATCTCTGCAGTGTCTACTATTTATGCATATATACATATTCCATTTTGAGAATTGGGGAAGATACACAGAGACATCCTTTGCAGAAGCAAAAGCGATCTTTGAAACGAGACCTAGTGTTTCAAATCTGGAGCATTGCTTTAATATTATTTTATAGAATTATTAACATTGCTTTATAAAGTACTGTTTTTGAATCCCTTAAATACCTTTTCATCCAAAAAAGACTCTTTTCTGTGAGACCTTAAGTCTAATTATGCTAGGCTATGCTCTAGATGGAGATGAATTTAATTATGGACTTGCTTGAACTGAATATTGATTTGTCGTTTTCCCTCTCAGAGGCTGAAGCCAGGATCTAAATACAAAATACATTCCAGGTGTTCAATAATAGGCTAAAATAATGTTCTAATTCTCCATGTTCAACTTCCAATTTTATTATGTTTTTCTTTTAAGAGATTTGCAGCAAAGTATTGCCAGAGAGCCCAGTGCTCCTTCTTTTCCTTCTGTGCCTGCATATCAAACGGTTCCCTCTGGAGGAAACAAGCCCCCTGCATCATCCACTCCAACTCCAGCTCCCCGAACCAATGTGGTAAGTAAAGCAACAGTAATAGTTACTGTTTTGTGCTTCCTCTACATGCATCTGTTTCCGTAAATTGGAATAACAACCTTGTATGCTGAAAAGTTACAGTGCAAAGCGCAGCTGAGAGAGAACCTATTCTTAGCCTGGAGTGAGAAAGAAAAATAAAAAAGATAATACTATCTTTCTCTCTAATCAAAATAGCATTTGAAAACTAATCTAATCAGCAACAAGCTGCACCTATTTACTTCTTGATAATTTTGAGTTTTGAGTGTTTGTTTTTCTAACAAAATCCTAAGTATAAAGACATAGGTGCACAGATTTGTTCTCTGGTTATGTGGTGATGGCAGAGTTGGGCCAAGCAAAAGAGAGAGGATGATTGATAGGACACAGAAAGGAACAGTAAAGTGGATAACCATAACGTATTCTCTTCTTGACCTCTCAGCGGATTTCGATACCATCGACCATGGTATCCTTTTGGGTCGGCTCCGGGAGTTGGGGGTGGGTGGCGCGGTTTTGCACTGGTTCACCTCCTTCCTCCAGGGCCGGTCCCAATCGGTGTTGATAGGGAGCGAGAGATCCGGCCCGCGGCCCCTCCTTTGTGGGGAGCCGCAGGGTTCGGTACTCTCCCTGCTCCTCTTTAATATCTACATGAAACCGCTGGGTGAGATCATCCGTTGCCACGGGATGAAGTATCATCAATATGCTGATGATACTCAATTATACATCTCCATCCCGGGTGACTTAAGTGATGCTGTGGGCACTCTCTCTCGGTGCCTGGAGGCTGTAGGTGTCTGGATGGGGAACAACAGGTTTCAGCTGAACCCTGGTAAGACGGAGTGGCTGTGGGTTAGGGGCTCCCGGGCATCTGGGAATTTACCATCTTTGGCTCTGGATGGGGTTGCACTGCCCCAGACAGATCTGGTGTGGAACCTGGGGGTTCTCCTGGACTCATGACTCCTGCTCGAAGAGCGGGTGGCAGTTGTGGCCAGGGGAGCCTCTGCACAGCTTCATAGCTTTGCAACAACTTTGCATAGCTGTCGTGCGCCAGCTACGCCCCTTCCTGGATTGGGAGTCCCTCCTTTCAGTCACTTGTGCCCTAGTCATCTCCCGCATAGACTATTGCAATGCACTCTACATGGGGCTACCCTTGAAGAGTATCTGGAAGCTACAGCTGGTTGAGTGCGGCCACGAGAGCAGTCTTAGGAGCCCCAAGGAGGGCACACAGAACACAGTTGCTGTGCAAGCTGCATTGGCTGCCAGTTTGCTTCCGGGTCCAATTCAAGGTATTGATTATTACCTTTAAAGCCTACATGGCATGGGTCCAGGTTACCTGAGGGACTGCCTCACCCCCGTTACATCGACCCGTCCCAGAGAGGGCATGTTACGGACCCTGTCCATGAGGGATTGTCGATTGGCAGGGTCCAGGAGAGGGCCTTCTCTGCCGTGGCACCCGCCCTTTGGAATAAGTTACGCCCGGAGGTAAGGCCTTCCGGAAGGGGGTGAAGACCTGGTTATGCCACCTTGCTTGGGGCGGGAGTGGGGATAGCCAGTCATGGGGGTGGTTCACTGTCTTGAATTTTATATTTTGTACTTTTATATTTATATATATTGCATTGTTTTAATGATGTGTTATTCTCTTATTTTTAATTGTCTGTAAACTGCCCAGAGTCGTCATAATATGAGATGGGCGGTAAAGAAGTAAAATAAATAAATATTGCCATTGTATTACAGCTTGATAGAGATTATGAATATTATGTACCATTTTGTAGATTAAAACTACTGTATTGTTAAAGTTAATATCTATTTTGTGATGCTATAAATTGCACTCAGTTATAAATATATTTTAACAATCAGATTTACTAATTTGGTAAGAAACAGATGAAGGACTGTCCATGACAAACTTGATTTAAGTAGGTAATTTAGCAAGGGTTTCTTTTGGATATTTAAAAGGCATTGATTTAAATAAATTTATCTCATTGTGTGGTACTTACTGTTACAGGTGGTGCTTGTGTTTGTTCTTAGTCAGCCTTTCAGAATTATGATTACCATGAATATAAAATACAAAGAATATAACTTCTAATTTAGATTATATATAATTCTGTTATTTAGTCTAGTAAACCACAGCCACCAGCACGCCCTCCTCCACCAGTAATTTCTACAGCACCTATGGTCTCTACTCCTGGTCCAGCAACCACTGGGATATCACCTTCTCCAGCGGTTTCTGCAGCTAATGCAGTACCTTCACAGGCCCAGGGGCCACCTTATCCAACATATCCAGGATTTCCTGGGTAAGTGTGCATAAATGTGAGCTAATTAATGTCATACAGTTAAGACACCTCTGGACTTGGTGCCACTATTACTGAACATAATAGCTTCATGTATTAAATAGTTTTAGTGCAGATAATGTTTTCGGGGAAATAAATGGGACCTGTGGCACAATGTGCTCATGGATCATTGTTTCTTAAAAGTAATACTCCTTTTCATATTTCCTGCCAGACATTTTGTCTAAGGTTCTATGAATTATAAGGTTCTAAAACAGAGTATTTCAATCCTCCCACTCCAGTTTCTGGGATTTCATTTTGGCTGACATTCAGAAATTTGTGACTACCAAGTCACCAATTCAATCTGCTGTTCACCTTAGTAGATTATTTTTTTTAGATTTTTAAAAATGATTTACATAAACCTTGGAATTCTGAATAGCAGGCTAATATATTTTTGTTTCCCATGACCTATTTTCTTCTCTCTATCTGTATTTGTTGTTTGAGAGAGAGAGAATGACTCAGAATATAGCATGCAGGTCTTCATGTGATTGCATGTTTGGCTCAGTAGTTTACAATGCCTTGTGTATGGTCCGTGAAGCTAGAAATAAAGTACTTGTAAAAGTCCGCTGCATATGGAAGTGCTTGAATTATGTTATGCCCATATTCAGATTAGGTTTTAATTGATGTAAGACAATTGGTTATGATCTTCTTTCATTGTTAAGGTTGTAAGTAGAGGTTCATTTGCTAGTTCTTGTATGATAAGATTAGGTTAGATACTTTCATGTGTGGATTATTCAGTGTTTAATTCAATAGCTTTATGAGATTATTTCTGTATCCTCTAAGATTTGTTTGGGGCAATATTTGAAGGTATGTTGATAGGCCAAAGCATAGAAATACTGTACTTATTCTTTATTCTAATAAAATATGCTTTTTTGTTTGTTTGTTTGTTTGTTTTCACAGATATTGCCAGATGCCTTTGCCATTGGGCTATAATCCTTATATGTATGGCCAGTACAATCTGCCATACACACCATCGCCTGGGTACCAAAATCCTGGACAAGCCCCTTATCCAGGACCTCAGCAGCCTGGATACCCTTATCCACAACAGCCATATTATCCACGGCAATAACATATCAGAAAAGAAACATTGCTTGTTATAACTAAGAGTAATTTGCAATAAGCATACTAAACCTCTAGTTCAGCTAATGTACCTCACTGTATTGAAATGGTCCATAACTTCCTTTCCTATTAAGCGCTCCAAAATGTCTACCTTCTCAATTGATTCTGGCTATATCAGACTTCTTGAGAAAGTGGCAGGCTACTACAATATTAAATTAACATAATTAGATTACAGTGAAATTCAATTTATGTACTAATTTACCTACACCAAATATTTCTTTACATTTCCCCCCCCCATAAATAGAAATAATTGAGCTAAAAAACAAAATGGCACAATCACTGGGAGTGATATAACCTACGAGAGTAATTAGGATTTATTTCTATATTTTATTGGTTTGTATTTTGGGTTTGCTTTTAGTTTTAGTTTTGTTTAATGGTCAAAGCATTGTAAATTGTAAGTGCAAAATAAACTGCATAGGATAGTTTAAAAATTATACCTAGATATTTTATATTTGTCTATAACTAATGTATGTTTTTGAAGCTAGGGCACCTTCTTTGGCACTGCATTTTGAAGCTGAGATTTCTGCGAACCAATCATGGTTTCTTATATTTAAGTTCCTGTAATATAAAAACAAACTCAAAAATCAATATGTTATTCCAGAATAAGAGAGAAAATAAATCAGCATATTTTTATTGAATCATTCAAAGGCTAGCTTGTAAGATGTTCATTGGGGATATACACTTGACACGTTGATATTTTACTTCTGGCTTATATAATGGCAGTATTTTTTGAAGTGCTAAAAGTTCAGTTGTCTTCTGCAACTTGCCTTTATCCTACCTCATTACATGTGCCTCTGTGTATACAAAGATGATCCTGTGCACCCTGCTTTTCTTGGGATGTCTGGAGAAAGCTACAAATGTGGATGAATAAAAATAATTACATTTACTTAACCAACTTACTCCGTTTGGAAGGTTTTGAGGACAAGAACCTTGTGCTGCAATCAAAATAAGATTCTTTCTAGTAGAGTTGTCTGTCCCATGAGGTTAAATTCTGAGTAAATGTCCTACATTTCAATATAGATCAAGCCTGCACAACATACAGGCCGCACATGGCCTGCCAAGCAGCCTTGTGCGGCCCACCGGCATTTTGAAAAAGTAAAAAAAGTGAAATTTATTAAAAAAGTAATAAATGCACTACCCTGAAAGTCACGCTACTGAGTTCCTCAAAGTCTCACTGCCACCACTGCCAGCTCCAGTGCTGCCGCCGTTCTGCTAACTGCAAAATAGCTGATTTGCATTCCAGGTATTCCTTTGCAGCCTGCAAGGATTTTTAATTTATCAGTATAGGCCTTTTCCCCTCTACGGGTTGTGCAGGCCTGATATAGGTGTTCTTTAGATAGCACAAATATTGGCATGACAAGTGGCAGATATGATTGGCCAAGAAGCTGCCTTAGGAATGATCTCTAAAATCTCCCTGGTGCATATGAAGTCCTGTCCCTTATCACATGTATAGATCCCACCCCTACCCCAGTATAAGTATTTATTTTAATGTTCACTGTGAAGGTGTCACTATTAACCCTCTGGGTATGGGATTAGATTTTGAAACTTGCAAATGAATAAGGAAAAACTTTAAAAGGCCACTTGACATATATCAATACCAACTATTAATCATCTCATGTGGGGGAGGATCCTCTGTGGGGATCAGAAAACATCTTGGCATACTTCCCGTAAGGTGTAGTAACTGAAAGCATGCATTAGTCATGTTCCTACTTTATTGGTAAAAATAATCATTACAGGTATATCTTAAAAGGGAGAAGCGATCCTGAATGTTTCAGAGATCATGCGTGCACGAGAGAGAATGTGTCTCATTCTTTTCTTTGTAAGACATTATGTTGTGCGATTTTAAAAAAGGTGTCTAGGAGATACCTTGAAGTCAGTTAATTTGAACATTTTAAATGAAGTCTTACATACTTTGAGTTGCATTAATGGAATAAACAATTCAAATTACATAGATTTAACTTTCTCCAAGCTGATACCTTCTAGGTGTTTTAGATTGATCCTGATCAGAAGAACCAATGGTTGGATAATAGGAATTCTGCAGATGTCCTGGTTGGGGAAACCTTAATTAAAATAATCATGCTATGATTGAATGTTGTATTTAATTTTCATAAAAGCTAGAAAGTGAATGAGAAAGGAGGAAGCTTGTAATTCTTTATTTTAACTTATTGAAATACTGTATTATAAATCAGCAATAACCCTGTGAAAGGAACACAGTTTCCTTATTTTCCTAGTAAATGGTGTTCTGGATAAATAAATCTCATTTTTTTATTATAGCATAGAATAAAATTTTATCATTTTTTTAATTTGGTAGAGTAAGAAATAAACGGAACCATAGGAACTAGAGACCAAATTGCCAATATCCACTGGATAATGGAGAAAGCCAGGGAGTTTCAGAAAAACATCTATTTCTGTTTTATTAACTATTCTAAAGCCTTTGACTGCGTGGATCATAACAAATTGTGGCAAGTTCTTGGTATGGGGATACCAAGTCCTCTTGTCTGCCTCCTGAGGAATCTGTATAATGGCCAAGTAACACCAAGGAACAACGGACTGGTTTAAGATTGGGAAAGGAGTGCGGCAGGGCTGTATACTCTCACCCTACCTATTCAACCTGTACGCAGAACACATCATGCGACGTGCTGGATTTGATGAATCCAAGGCTGGAGTTAAAATCTCTGGAAGAAACATTAACCATCTCAGATATGCAGATGATACCACTTTGATGGCTGAAAGCGAGGAGCTGAGGAGCCTTATGAGGAAGGTGAAAGAGGAAAGTGCAAAAGCTGGGTTGCAGTTAAACCGCAAAAAAACCAAGATTATGGCAACCAGCTTGATTGATGACTGGCAAATAGAGGGAGAAAATGTGGAGGCAGTGACAGACTTTGTATTTCTAGGCGCAAAGATTACTGCAGGTGCTGACTGCAGCCAGGAAATCAGAAGACATTTACTTCTTGGGAGGAGAGCAATGACAAATCTTGATAAAATAGTTAAGAGCAGAGACATCACAGTGACAACAAAGATCCACATAGTCAAAGCAATGGTATTCCCTGTAGTAACCTATGGCTGCGAGAGCTGGACCATAAGGATGGCTGAGCGAAGGAAGATAGATGCTTTTGAACTGTGGTGTTGGAGGAAAATCCTGAGAGTGCCTTGGAGTGCAAGAAGATCAAACCAGTCCATACTCCAGGAAATAAAGCCAGACTGCTCACTTGAGGGAATGATATTAAAGGCAAAACTGAAGTACTTTGGCCACATAATGAGAAGACAGGATACCCTGGAGAAGATGCTGATGCTAGGGAAAGTGGAAGGCAAAAGGAAGAGGGGCCGACCAAGGGCAAGATGGATGGATAATATTCTGGAGGTGACGGACTTGACCTTGGGGGAGCTGGGGGTGGTGATGGCCGACAGGAAGCTCTGGCGTGGGCTGGTCCATGAAGTCACGAAGAGTCGGAAGGGACTGAACGAATAAAAAAGAAACATATTCCATGCTTCTTACAGTGAATCAGCTATCTTAAGACAGGAATACACAAGCATTTATAAATATTTATAAATTAAGCAAATCTAACATCAGATTCGAAGGTATATTATGTAAATGGGGATGGGCTTCGGGATACACTAATACTCAAATAAAAACAGATCCATGTTACGGTAAAAAAAAATGCTCCAGTAGAGGGCAGACTCAAATCATACTATCAAGCTTTTTCAAACAAATATTGTATATACTTACTATCTTGTTCTTCAGCTGACATTACCAGAGAAGCTTACATTAAAAAAATAAATAAAATCAGACACATATAATAAAACACTCAAAACAATTATGCAGGAATATAATATCAATTAATGAAACATGATGAATCATATAGGTCTGTTTAAATGAAAGAGCTTCATCTTGCAAAGATGAACTTTAACTCTGCACTATCTGTCTTGCTAAGGAGCAGATTCCTATAGCTGCATCCAAGACAATTCCATCTTATCTTGTGTCTTACCTCAGTGACAATGAAGATCAGAAAGAAAAAGGTCTCTGAGGCAGAAATACTTGAGCAAATTATTTGGGAGTAAGATGTTTTGAAATTATGACTTGTGTTCTTCAGAAAACGAGGGTGTATACAGGAAAAAAGACCAATATAATATTTTAATAGTGGCAATTCATTAATATGCCAAAAATAACTACATAGTAAAAAAAATGTGCAAGTATTTAAATTATTTTTAACTACTCAAAAGTTTGAACAGGCAATCTTGTTCTTTTTTGAGCTATTTAAGTTAGCTGTAAGTGTAATGCATTGCAACAGAGTACAATAGCATTGAAAAAGGAGATTTATGACCAGTCCTCAAACTTGCAGCCGTTATAGTGTCCCTGCAGTCATGTGATTCCGATTTCGGTGCTTGGCAACTGGCGCACATTTCCAATGGTCTCAGCCTCCTGCGGTCATGTGGAGGTCATTTGCGACCTTCACAGACAGCTTCTGACAAGCAAAGTCAATGGGAAAGCTGGCAAGAAGTCACAAGTCATGGTCATGTGACATGCTTAATGGCCACGGGTGATTCACTTCACGACTGCAGCCGGAACTGACATTGCAATTTGTGTACAGTCATGATGTTTCATTTTACGATCCACATTGCTTAGTGATGGAGATTGCAGTTGGTAAGTGAGGACTACCTGTATATTCCTGAAGCTTCTACCCTGCTAGTCTTACTGCATTTATTTACAGTATAGGAATGGTGCAGACTTACTGTTGGATTTATATGTTGAAGATCTAATCCATGGGATTAGAATCATGGAGTGGAAAGGGACTATTTAAGATATCAAGACTAGCCCTCTGTTTAGTGCAGGAACCAAATATGTACTATAAGCAGCATAAATTACCAACCAATATTACTTAGGAACACTTAGAGGCTAAAAAAATCCCAAAAGTATACATATTGGGTACTGCTATTTAATTTTTTTTAATCTTGGAACTGTTACTGTGTCAACACTGAAGTTCTGCTGTTTTTGGCTCATATGATCAGCCTATGTAATAAATATCAAAGGAGTTGAGATTAATTTTTAAATTCTAAATTATAATGAGCTAGTAACTTTTCAGCATCATATAGTGAGAGATGGCAATAATGTCCCCTGGAGGAGAGGTGACTATAGTCAGCCCCACAAAATCTCATTTATGTACTCCAAAACCTACAAGCCTTTTGAATGTTGAATGGTTATTAAGGCACTAGTTTTGACATTTAATCTTTTTCCCCAATGGGGAAAAAGAGATCTAAGAATTTCAACCATGCCCATTCTGGTGAGGTCACTTTGGGTGGCTTCTGGGTAAACTAGAGTGTTCCCCAAGCTTGCTTCATGCTAAAAAGACAAAATAGACCAAAATTCTTCTTTCCAAATATGCATCTTGGATGCAAGCTGTTTTCACTCAGTAATTAACCCAGTTAGAGCCAGATTAGGCAGAATAAAATTTTTCCTTTAGTTACTATTTTTCATTGTTCTCTGTTTCTATTAAAATTTGAAACTATTGCTCAAACACAGAAGCCTACCTGTCTACCTAACAATATCTAAGCAGGAGGTCAAGATGCTTTCAAACTGTCTTGCCTGCTACAGTATGCTCTGAAACCCAAGATTCTATAGATCATCCTAACTAGTTTATTCTGACTTCATTGATTTTGTTTCAAATTTTCTGTGTGTGATTGCTGTCTTCCCTTGCCCTTATTTTTCATTTCCCATCCCACCCCCCAAAAACCCTCCTTTTTATCTCTACAGATTTAGCTGTATTGCTTTAAAGGACAATTTCTCATTACAACTTTTCTCACGTGCCAAACTACATGACTGCACAGCTACTCCTTATATTTTGAGGATTTTCAAAACATTTTGTTTCGGGGCTGGCAGTGGAGTTCCCCAGACTTATGGTTCTGGGGGACTTTAATCTGCCGTCCCTGGGACGGGCCTCGGAAGCGGCCCGGGAGTTCATGGTCACCATGGCGACCATGGGCCTGTCCCAGATTATCCAGGGCCCGACTCGAGATAGTGGCCTCACACCAGATTTAGTTTTCTTGGAGCAATGGCAATGTGATCTGAAGGGAGAATTACAGCTCTCCCCTCTGTCATGGTCAGATCATGCCCTGGTGACTTTGAGATTCTCTCATGCCACCCCCCTCTGCAGGGAGGCGGGACCTATTCGATTGGTCCGCCCCTGGCGACTGATGGACCCAGAAGGGTTTCAGAGGGAGCTGGGGGTTATACCCGAGGATTTGCTGAATGGTCCAGTGGAGGCCCTGGCTACTATCTGGAATAGAGAGGTGGCTGGGGCCTTGGACAAGATCGCGCCTATGCAGCCTCTCTTGTTCCAGCGAACCCAATACTCCCCGTGGTTTATGGGAGAGTTAAGGGTTCTGAAGAGGATTAAGAGACGCCTAGAGCGCCGCTGGAGGAAGACAAAGACCGAATCCGACTGAACACAGGCTAGAGCCGCTGTTAAGGCCTACCTTGTGGCGGTAAGAGTGGCGAAACATCAATATTTCTCCGCTCTTATTGCATCCGCAGAGAACCGCCCAGCGACCCTGTTTAAGATTACCCGATCCCTTTTAGGGAAAGGGGAGTCAGAGGTCCATCTACAGGGTCGAACCGAGGAATTTTCTAAGCATCTCCAGGATAAAATCGCTCGGATTCGCTCTAACTTGGACTCTCAGCGTGAGGCAGAGTCTGAGGAGACACCCGGGGAACGTACTTACCATATTATCTGGGAGCAGTTTGATCTAGTTGGTCCTGAGGAAGTGGACAGGGTCCTCCGGACTGTGAATGCCACCACCTGCCAATTAGATCCTTGTCCCTCCTGGCTGGTGAAAGCAGCCCGGGAGGTGACTTGTGGTTGGGTCCAAGCGATGGTAAATACATCCTTGAGAGAGGGGGTGTTTCCGGCAGCTTTTAAGACGGAGTGGCTGTGGATTAACGGCCCCTCGGTTTCTGGGAATTTGTCATCTTTAGTTCTGGATGGGGTTGCACTTCCCCAGACAGACCCGGTGCGTAACTTGGGGGTCCTCCTGGACTCACGACTCCTGCTCGAAGAGCAGGTGGCAGTCGTGGCCAGGAGGGCCTTTGCTCAACTTCGTGTTGTGCGCCAGTTGCGCCCTTTCCTGGACCAAGAGGCGCTTCGAACAGTCACTCATGCCCTGGTTGTCTCCCATATAGATTACTGTAATGCGCTCTACATGGGGCTACCCTTGAAGAATATCCGGAAGCTACAGCTGGTACAGAATGCGGCCGCGCGGGCAGTTTTAAGTGTACCAAGATTGACACATGTAACACCTCTGCTCCGTGAGCTGCATTGGGTGCCAGTTTGCTTCCGGGTCCAATTCAAGGTGTTGGTCATTACCTTTAAAGCCCTACATGGTATGGGCCCAGGTTATCTGAGGGACCGCCTCATCCCCATGACATCATCCCGTCCTACCCGATCTTGCAGGGAGGGCATGCTACGGACCCCCTCTATGAAAGAGTTCCATCTAGTGGGGTCTAGGAGGCGAGCCTTCTCTGCAGCGGCACCTGCCCTATGGAACATTCTTCCCCCAGAGATAAGACAGATTCCTTCACTCCTGGACTTCAGAAAAAAATTGAAAACCTGGCTCTGTGAGCTCGCCTGGGGCAAGAGGGAAAGTGGTCAAGCTTGGGGATGGCTGATTGCTTGAGCCTCCCCAAATATTTTAAACAGACTTCAGCAGCACGGCAAACCATCTGCCACTTGGTTTTAATTTTAATTTTAATTATATTTATTATATTTATTGTATTTTATTTTATTGTGTTTTTATGTTGTTGTATTATTGTTATGATTGTGAACCGCCCAGAGTCCCTCCTTGAGGGGGAGATGGGCGGTCATAGAAATTTAATAATAAAAAATAAATAAATTTGTTAGGTTCAATATTTCTGGACTTTAGGAAAGAAAATCCAAATCACCTTTTTTAAAATTTTTAACTAGGAAACGAGTGAAACCCTTCACAGGAGATAAGAAAAACCTAGTCTGTCCAGTGGGAATGTCAGGTGGCCCATCCTGACTGCTGGTAATCTACATAATTATTATTTTTTCACTAAGTAATTCTGGGAAGAAGGGGTATTCTAGTTGGACAATGATTCCTCTCCCTGACCTGAGTCATGCATCAAAGAAGACTTAAGATCAATCTAGGATTTTATATGTAAGATGACATCATGTATGTGGGGCAACCATCCTCCATACTATCATTAGCTTCACTATATCCATATGTTTCTTTATGACTTGCTTACATCAATAACTAGGAAAACATGACTGAAGGTTTTCCTGGTACAGTCTTTTATATTAGCAAATTTAATTCAAAATTTAGAAAATTTCAGTCTTTAGAAAAACGTACAACAGGGCAGCAGTATATGTTCAAGGTGATTCTGATATGTTCATTCTGCTGTTGTGCCATAACTGAGATGAGTTTGGCAATATCAAGTTCTTGTATTTTGTTTTGAATTGACTTTTGCAGAACATTTTACTGCAAATATGCTGAAAGTGTCAACAGTGATAGGGAATGTGTGAAAGAAGAGTGCCAGTTTTTCTAAGTGCCAAGTGAACTATTGACAAGAAGGGTCAACAGTAGAGGAGGAAATGTGTATGGACACCAATTGAAATTATGAGTGGATGATTTCACACAAGAGATGGGTGTAAAAAGATTAAGAAAAAGGAGATTAAGAAAAGCAAAAACAAGGCTAGAGGACTGAGATGTAAAAGCAACAGGCAGGTATTAGACTAAATATAAAGATGATTTCATTAGTGAAATTGTTGTACGCTGCCCAGAGTCACTTGTCTGTGAGATGGGCGGCCATATAAATATGACAAAATAAATAAATAAATAAATAAATAAATCAAACAGTACCTTCACCTTGCACTCATTTTTAAAGAAATCAGCCTCCTTATTATAGGTACTTTAAATCAGAGCTTTCCAAACTGTGTGTCGCGACACAAAAGTGTGTCGCCACACACAGCGTGGTGTGTCGCCACACCACCCGGAAGCGGCGGCGCGCGCGTGCACGGCGGCCGCCATGCACGCGCGCGCTGCCGCACGCCCCCTGCACGCCCCTCCCGCGCCGCCGCCGTGCGCGCGCGTGTCGCCACCGCTGCCGCCGCCGCCGGGTGTGTCGCCAGCGGCGGCACTTTGGAAAGCCCTGCTTTAAATAATACAAAACATTCACATTTTTCATTCTTCTTTGAATGGACAATAGGATTTTACAAAGGTGTAGGTTTTCCAAGTGGAGGGAAAAGAGGAGAGGTAATAAAGGAAAGTGGAAAACTAGGCATGTGGTGAAGGAGTGTGTGATTCTGTCAGTATCGTAAACATAGTGAAAGTAGGTGATGGGGAGACAGAGGTAGGATGTATGTAATGCTAGATACCACAAGCCACATAGAAAATCATACAGAATGTGCTACTGTATATAGGCAAAGTCTCAAAATCTGCATTTCAAAGATGCAGAGGTGGCAAGCTGTTGGTCTTGTCTTTACTGTGATGCGAGAGCACTTGTTCAATTACACCAGCTCTTAATGGCTTGGCGGATTGCACTCTTACTTTGTTTTGCCCAAACCCAAACAAAAGCAAGTTAATCCCAAGCTTTGTTCCCCCTCATAATCTTTGCAACATGCAAAGCCCCTTCTCTTCACCGAGGAACCTCAGCTGAAACCTGCCCAAGAATCAAACAGGCCCTTCTGGTTTAGAATGAGTCAGCAGTTCTGGAGCAATTGGCAAGGGTAGCTTTCCCAAGTATGAAAAGAAATGTCCATTGCTATTTATTTCTGATAGCATTGCTCCTTAAAGCACAGCAAGAGGAGCTATTTCAAATTCCAGACAGAAAAAGCGGTTAGCAGCTTTAGCCCTGTCCTTTCTCTGCCCTTTACTCCCCTATGTATGAATATTTGATGCATGAAGTATGCGTGAGAGAAGAACATATATAGAATGTCCCAGATGCAATCTCTGGCATCTTTAATTATATCTTTGGGTCATGTTCCATTTTGGAGAACCACAAAGCAGAAGTGGGGGGAACAGATTCTTTTATGCAGGCACAGATACTCATTCTCACATATACATTCAAATAACTGACCCATTCATCAGTCACCCTCACATGTAGCATACTCTCCATAGCCACGCCACATCAATGTATCATACATAAATGCACATCCACGCTTATTGGGGGCTGCTCCATTGGACCCAAAGAACTGAAAGTCTCTGCCATCAAGCAGAGGGAACTGACTACTTCTGTGCTGAGAGGTGAGGAGAACCAGCATAGTGTAGGAAAACAGCCACATGCACACTATAACCTGCCTGGCCTATATCCCTTATGCCCTGCCTGTTGTCCTTGCATGCAGTGTGGAGGATGCTGTTGAATTAAAAGCCATTTGTTGCTGATCCAGTTAGCTTTTTCACACAGAAGGGAAGGAGAGTGCCATCTTATCCTTCCTGTTAGATAGCAAATATCTTTGACTAGCCTTGACAAATACACAGAGTACAGCCAGACTCTGCTGGATAGGATTTCCTAATCAAGAATAATAACTTTATTGTCATCCCACTATACACTATACAAGTGCACAATAGAATGAAATTTCGTTGCAGTTGGCTCACAAATTCACTCAAGCAATAAAATACTAATGATAATAATAAAAAACCATAATTACTATAAAATACCCATTCTTATAAAATATACATTCTTAAAAAATATACATTCTTTAACTCACAAAAGAACCTATTTGGCATTCAAGAATCCAATAGCCTGGGGGACAAAGCTGTATCCCAATCTGGCTGTTCTACATCGGATACAGTGGAACCTCTTCCCAGAGGGTAACAAAGAAAACAAACCATGATGAGGATGGGAGGCATCACTGATGATCTTTCGAGCTCTGGACAAACAGCGTGCATGTGCTAAATCTTGGATGAGGGGCAGAGATATCCCAATTATCTTTTCTGCTGCCCTTACCACTCTCTGCACAGACTTTCTATCTGAGGCCCTACAGCCTCCAAACGAGATGGAAATACAGCTTGTAAGTACACTCTCTATAGTGCCTCTGTAGAAAGTAAGGAGAATGGAAGATGGGAGATGTACTTTCTTCATCCGACGCAAAAAGTGCAAACGTTGTTGTGCTCGCTTTACCAAAAATGTGGTATTAAGGGACCAGGACAGACTATTTGTTAACTGCACCCCCAGGAATCTAATGCTACTGACTGACTCCACAGCTATGTTATTGATAAAAAGTGGAGTGTGACTGCACCGGTTCTTCCTGAAGTCTATAATAATCTCCTCAGTTTTTTCCACATTTAAAACCAAGCTGTTTTTATTGCACCACTCCACCAAACCCTTTACCTCCTCCCTATAAGCCCACTCATCCTCACCCCTGATAAGACCCACTACAGTCATCAAGGAACTATTAACTCAGTCAATCAACCAAGCAGCAAACAACAGCCCATTCAAGGAACTCCTAAGGAGAGAACAACACCTCCACCAACACAAGCAGGACAAGCCGTGGTATATAAACAGAGAGCAAGTCCCACTCCCTTTTCGCACTGAAGATCTTGCCTAGCCTGGCAATGAAATGTCTGCAAGAAAACAACAAAGCTCAGAGAGCACCAAGGACTCCATGGATAGGATTTTGTTGTATTTCCACAGTGGCCAACCAGAAGTTTCAGTGGAACACACAGACATAATATGAAGGAAATATTATTATTATATTTTTATCCTGCCTTTTGGGCTGAGAGAGCCACTGGCCTGAAGTCATCCATCTGGCTTTCATGCCTAAGGGAGGCCTAGATAGTCTCCTGGTTTCTAGGCCAGCACCTTCACCACTACACCAAATTGGCTTTCTTCAAGTTCAAGTGATTAAGTAGGTGTTCTTGTATGTAAATATACTATGACATAAAGTGATTTGCAATTATTTGGGTTCATAGGATCCAAGCCAGGTTTTACTGTAACTTATTCCTTGCTGATTCCAAAGCAGTTTGGTTTAGGGGACCAGGGAACAGTAGCAGAGAAATGAAGAAATTCTCGGTGTGATTTAATAAATAGGGTTCAGTTTTAGTTCCTTTAATGATTGGGCTTCTGATTATGGCTTATACCAAAACACTACATGTCATAAGATTGTTTTTGCTGCATCTGCCATAACTGTCCCTGTAGAGAGCTGGCTCAAATCAAGTGTTAATTCCAGGTATGACTGTGTGAAAGAATATATATATATATGTGGATAGATGGACAGACAGACAGACAGTGTTTGTCAAGGTTTTTGATAAGACATTTTATTTCCATATATATATCTTTTAAATTCTTCATTAAAAAAAGGACATTTTTTTGCAGCTAAGTCTTTCACCTTCCTCTCCCTTGCTACTGCAAAAAAAGTAATACAGTGGCTCCATGGATAGTGATGATCCAACACTAGATGTCACCAGAGGGAAGCAAACAAGCTACAGCTCAGAAATCTCTGTGGGACATATTGTGCTGCTGTTAAATCCTCTGTACCCCAAAGGAATCATCAACTTGCCTAGACGATTATAAAGAACATTGGTGAGGGTCAACAGGAAAGGATACAGGCTTAAGGAAGAGAAGTAAAGCACAGAAAAGCTATACAAGTAGATTTCAGTAAATCAGTATGTAAGACAAAAGGTTTGATATTTGTCTTCCCAGCTCTGTCAAATATGGGAGAGAAAGCCTTATTGAAATAAAGTGGAAATGCATTAAGGTTATTCAGAATCATTACTTACACAAAATGGAATGAAATGCACAATGATGAACAGCACAAAGGACAACGCAGTTGCCATCTTTTCCCCTACAAGCATCGCTACTACTGTATATCTGAGCTGCAGAAAGCTAGATGGCCATTGGAAGACAGCACAGTGATACAGAAAACTCTCCCCACGCCACATTTTGTGGTCCTCAGAATGTTTGCAACCCAGAGACAGCAGGGTAAAGGATCCTGACTTTTTCTCAGTAGCATTGCAAGTAGGAATTGTTTTCACTGTGGTAGCTCTGTGTTCAGAAATGTTGCTGAATGTTTGCTTTCCTTGTTTCTTTCTTTCTTTTTTGATTAACTTATGCAATCCAGTTAATCTTTAGGGCATTGATTGTAACAAGTACTAGTGCCTAATTCTTATTCATTCCAGAAGATGGGCACTATTCAGACCCAGGGTTGAATATAGCCCTCCCAACCTTTAATCGAAACCACTGAGCCCTCTCTGACCGCAATTGTTGTAAACTGACACCATGCCATCCCATCATTTTGAGGTGGAACAATTACTACAGTATTAACATTTATTTATTAGATTTATGTCTCACATATAAGCCCGTCCGCAGATAAGATGACCCTTGAATTTTTAACCCAAAACCATGAAAAACGTGCCACCCTTGGATAAGCCGAACTGCATTTTTCATGGTATTTCGGTTAAAAATTCAAGGGTCTGCTTATCCGCAGATGGGCTCATCTGCGAGTATATATGGGAAATATGGGTACTTTAAAAAAGTATTACCATATATACTTCCGATAAGCCCATCCACGGATAAGCTGAACCTGATTTTTTGGATGTATTTTGGCATCTAAAATTCTCAGTTTATCTGCAAGTATATACAGTGGTTCTGGGTGAAAGTGGGTTGGGCTGAGAGAAAGTGACTGGCCCAAAGTCACCCAGCTGGTTTTCATGCCTAAGGGAAGACTAGAACTCACAAACTGTTAGTTTCTACTCCAGCACTTTAACTACTACACCAATAAGTTAAATGCAGCTCAAAACACAGGGAAAAACTTACTTATTTAGAAAAATAAAAGGAAAATCCCAGCCTCACCTATGTGTCTGATATGGCATCATTCCCTTGCCTGCTGTGACCCTTGGGCTCCAAAAAACTTTTAAGTGCAGCCCCCAAAGGTTGCCCACCTTGTAGACAGAAAGAACGACAGTGCTAAAATTATGGGGGGTTGGCTAGAGCTCCTCTTCTTGCCCCTCTTCCAATTTTAGCCTGTCCTTCTGGAAGCTTATAAAATAGTAGCTTAGATGCCACCACCAACAGGTTAAAGGAACTAGATAAATCTGAACACTGGATAGTGGCAGCTGCTGTGTCAATTGTCCTGAACCGCCTTTTATATGCTTAATGATTGCTTACAGTTGGTGAAGCGGCCATATGTTATTGCAAAACACTGCAGAAAAGGAGTCAACATACTGCCTGGTTCTCCTTCCTTTCTAAAGCTTATTTAGAATGCAATGAAGGAGCACCACGAGCAGTGTTTGCCTTTCATTACAGCCTTTAGCATTCAAAATAACGGGGGAAGTTCAGCTTCTCCAGTCTCTTCATTTGCACACCTGGGGGAGCTTGTCTTCACTTCTGCAGGGGAGGCTGCTGCCAGTAAGGCATCTCAGCACAGAGATGTATTTTCAGTACCTTTGCTAATAGTGAAGGCTTTCAAAGGTGACCTTGGAACACTTTTGAAAGAATTCACTCAAGCAAGTTGCAGCCTGGTTCCCAGCATACTTATTCATTCTTACCCACCTAACTTTCAGGGTGTTCAACCAAGAAGTTATATGTCACATACAGGTAGTCCTCGCTTAACGACCACAATTGGGACCAGAACTTTGATTGCTAATTGAAGTCATTATGTGAACCTGACCCAATTTTACGACCTTTTTTGCAGCAGTCGTTAAGTGAATCACTGTGGGTTTAAGTGAACCATGTGGTTGTTAAGCGAATCATTTGGTTCCCTATTGATTTTGCTTGCCAGAAGCTGGCCAGGAAGGTCAAAAATAGCGATCACGTGACCACAGGATGCTGTGATGGTCATAAATGCAAACTGGTTGCCAAGCATCCAAATTGTGATCACGTGACCATGGGGATGCTGCAATGGTTGTAAGTGTGAGTATTGGTGGTAAGTTGGTTTTTTCAGCACCATCATCAGTCCGAATCATCATTAAACAAATGGTTGTTAAGTGAGGACTACCTGTATATAGCTGGAAAGAGGATTATCTGGGGATAAGTTATTTTTATTCTATTTTTTTTAAAAAACTAAGATTTAAAATAGGATTTCTCCTACAGTTATGCTTATTTTCTTGCCTCAACTGCTGATTTGCATTGCAGCAGTTGCTGCTGAAGAAGGCTTTGGGATCTGTAAAAAAGGAGCTGTGGGCTACAAATGGATCACCCCTGCCCTAATGAATATATGTAGAATTTCAGCCTTAATGCCACTGTGCCCCAGACAGAAAATGGAATATAAATGCAATCAATCAAACAAACACATCCTTTGTGTGCAAGTGCAGCAGTCTATCACATACACCTGCAAATGTTTTAGACAGCTTTGTTGTGAGTTGAACATTGCCTGACCCCTACTGTATGTGGCTGTTCCTGTTTGGCCACCAATATGGACTTTGAGAAAGATTTCTGCTTTCCAAATGCCATTTTTAAAAAAATCGCTGCAACATGTCTGCATTTAAATGGTGGGCCTTTTCAGGAGCCATTGCTAAGTTTGCATGACACGGAATAGCCAGACTTTTTTGTGGATTAACTTCAGTGCATTTAGTGCCTGCTTCAGCAAACAGGTATCCAATAAGTCTATCAGAACTTGGTAGGTATTTTGGGGGCACACATTATTTTCTTGAGCTTTGGCTTATCCTGTTGAAGCTGTGAGAGCTCCTGGCAGTAGAAGAAGTGGTGGCAATAGGAACACATGAGTGAGCATTGTATATGGATTCCCTGTTGTCTCAAGGAACTGAGCTCCTTTGAGTGAGACATCTGCCCTGACTGAACACAAATTTAACTCACAGGAAACCAAGGTTGGCTAGCTATTAGTTAGCATAATAAATATTTATTTCTTTCTACACCATCATAATATTGTGATTAATGCATATGTCCCCAACCTTTGGGGGCCTTGGAGCACAGTTAGAATATTGAGAAAACATGGGTACAATCCTAACAGGGACAACCTCGGGGGGTTGGGGCAGGAAGTAAAAATAGTTAAGATAGTTGCCACAACCATCTCGTGTAATTGAAGCCCTGCCCTCTTTTTATGTGCATTGCAGGCGGATGCCCCTGAATCCCCAAATGACTTCTGCAGAATGGCTGCAATGGTGGCTGTGGCCAGTCAAGGGCTACATTAATCCAGATGACTACCAGATGGCAGAAAACAGAGTCTGGAGCTTTTCACCCCAGCTGTGGTAGCCTTTAATCAGTTGGAAGACGCACTTTCCATAGAAGGCAATTTGCTGAGGCTAAAATATGGCAACTCCAAAGAAACTAAGTTCCAAAATACAATGCAATTTTTGGACCCATAGTTATCTGTCCAATATTTATTTCACATAGGCAAATTAGTAAGACTTACAGGCAAATAGTTTGTTGAAGAAACTGAGTACATGGCCAATGTTTTATATTTGTTTACATGAAATTAAGTCTCTTTGAATTTCTGTCTTCGTCTTCTATCCCATCCCCAAGCAGGCAATGTTATACACTCTTCCATAAAAGTAAATCTCACCAAACTGAAACTACACAGTCTTGTTCTTTCCATTTGTCTTACTCTCTTAAGCTTACCCTGATGTATATATGGATATTCCTTCCCTCATCGTAATTGTGCTTACGGTAACTGCTGGGTTGGAAGGGAGACTTCTCAGAGTAAGAGGAAATAAGAGTTTTGTGCCTGTTGATAAAGTGCCTTTAGTCCCAAAATAAAAGAATATTGGGAATGAAGATTAACAAACAAACAAACACCTTTATTATGGTCAAAGACCAGTATAAGGAGAGTGGGGTACAGTCAGTTAAAAGCATAGACGATACATTAAAATCTAATATAAAAAGCTAAAACACAGAAGTCTAGAGGAAAAGGAAAAAGAAAAAAAAGGAAGAAATTCTAGAAGGAGGGGTAGGAACATTAGATGGGTATAGGGGGGCATAAAGGTTGTTATATCTGTAAATACAGTACTCTAGTGTGATAAAATGAAGATTGGTTTCTCCAATATGGGGGGAGGGGTGAGCAAGGTAGGCAACTGATCCCTTTTGTACAGCAAAAGTGTGACAACTCTGCAAGAATGTCTTACTTTTCATTTGTGAAGTGTCAGGGATTATGCACTATAGCCAAGAACTTTGAAAAGCAACCGAAAATCTACTTTCAATTTGCATATAATCAGAATTCTGCACTTCAGAAAAATCTTACATTTTATTTCATAAACATAGGCATCTGCTGCTAATTAAAGCTGCAGCATATAATTACACCCTTTCTTATTAGTAGATATGGAGTCTGACAGTTGCTTAGATACAAAATAAGCAACCACAGATTGTCTCCTGCACTTAACAAGCACAGGGAGTTTGAACAACAGGATTCTAAAGTTTTGCATTATCTTCAGTAAATGCACTGGGGGCAGGGGTGTGGAAGAAGGATGTTGATCTCATTGGTGGCATATAATTTTAGAAGTAATGCCATTCAGTTACCGCCTCTGTTGTCTACCCCATAAAATAGAGGTAAGTGAGCTGTATCATCCAGAGAAGAAGTAAAATAAGAAGCAAGGTATTGTGCAAGTAGTTACAGTTCTCTACAAAGTATTCAACCCCTCTTGGATTTTCTGATTTTTTCCCCATATCATAGCCACTAAATGTTATCAGAGCTTCATGTGCCTCCCACTGATAAATAAAGTGAGTCTGAGTGAACAAAGAACACCTAAATTTAGTGCTTGTTTCATTTATTTCATAAATCAACTCATCTAACAGGCAGCGTGAAAAATAAATTGCCCCCCTTACATTCAGTAACTGGTTGCATCAACCAAATCTGTAATTGGTTATTAGTACCTCACATTGCTGTGTAGGAATATTGGCTCCGTGGAAAATTGCTTTAACTTAGTAACATTTTAGGATTTTCCAGTGTGAATCTCTCATTTTAGAGCCAAATATATTTCTGTATGTTTAGGTCTTTAAGTCTTAATCTTGACTTTGTCTTTCTAAACCATCACATTTCTTCATCCATTCTCTTATAGACTTATTTGTATGCTTGGGTTCATTGTCTTGCTGCATGATTCACTTGTACTTCAGGTGATGGATAGATGACCTAATATTCTGCTGTAGAATTCTCTGGTGCACAACAGAATTACTTCTTCCTTCAATAATGGCAAATCTTCCAGGTCCTGAGTCATTAAAGCATTTCCAAACCATGAAACTATTAACTCCATGTTTGACAATTGATGTGAGGCTGTAGAATGCAGTGTTTAGTTTCTGCTAGACATAACGGTTAGGGGAAAGTGTTGAAAAGTTTTGTGTATGAGCATTCCTGGGAGCAGAAACCAAACCTGAGCAATAATTAGTGGAAGCAAATTTTATAACTAACAGGAAAGAAGTTTATTTAGGGAAATACATGATGGAAATAGGCAAAGCTTAGCACCTGGCTAGCCACATCCTACTAGGAGAAGAGTCAGAGAGCAATGACTCTGTTACATGTGTGTCTGGAAAGAAAAACAAAAGGAAGTGGCCTGAGATTGCAATGCCCTAGATAAAGAGTGGGCAGAAAAAGAGGGGACACAGAGTAAACCCTTAATTCTCTATATACCCCACTGCCCCTTGTGGTCAATAGGTTGTGTGACACTGATGAGTCCATGAAGCATAGCATTGTTATGATAAAGGAGTAGAGATTTGAATCATTTAGTTGAAATTCTGTTAGTATACCTTATAGTTAGATTTTGTTAGTGTACATATTTACGTATGCATTTGGTCAATACACACACACACACAATCCTTTGTTCACAGAATTAGTGTACATACACTTTGCGCTAGTAATAAGCAGCACTAGATCCACTTGTGATCTGCATGTGTGTGTCTGGCTTAATTCCTATCTGTACTCACCCTCTGATAACCACTAAAGTTATACTTCTGACAATAAATTTAGTGGGCTCCTGCTGAGTGTGTGGTGTGGAGGGAACAATTACAGATACACATCAATTTGGTACAGGAAAGGAAGCTCCTGCATGTGGATCTCTCTCATTGGATTGGATTGGATTGGGGAAAAGAGCAATGGGCAATAGGCTGAAGGAGATATTTATGGAAATGTACATTTCCACAAATAAAATATTCTTACCTGCATCTAAAACATAGCAAGTGTTGGAATGTGACTTCAGTGGCCCTAATTCTTCAGCACTGTATAATCTATTGACTGCAAGGGAGTAAAGATAGAGAATTAGGGGTTTTCTCCATGCTCCCTCTTCATAATTCAGTCTCCTGGCTCTTCGTCTGTGAGACAGCTGATCTCAGGCCTATATTCTACTTTCAGCCTTTGTTCCCAATGTACCTTCTGCTCTCTATGCCAGATAAGATGTAGCTAGTTAATGTATTTTATTAAACCTTTCGTTAAAGGTTTGTGAGTATGCCTGTCTGTCTGTCTGTCTGTCTATCATCCATCCATCCATCCATCCATCCATCCATCCATCCATCCATCATCATAGTCATTGTCATCAATCTATTTTACTAATCCTTGTTCAAGAATTACCACTCTCAAGAATACTCACACACACATAAACATAGAATTGCATTTTCTAATGACATATATCTAAGCAGGTCTGAATCCAACCTGTATCTCAATAGGAGCCCTACTAAGGGCCTACTAAGAAAAAAACAGTTACACAATATGTCATGCTATAGTATATAGGATGATGTAAGAACTGAAATTCTGAATTTGTAACTATAATTCTGAAATTATAACTATATAGACCAACTATATAGACCAGCTATTCTGGAATTCAGAACAACATACTTTTGGGTGGGGTGGGGTGGAGAACTTTTTGAATCTTTTTTCAGCTCTAAATTCTATATAGCCACATGTGGAATTTAGCAAGATGAGAAATTGTTGCTGTTGTGTGATGCGCTCTGAATATAATTAAAGAAGTGTGTTACTTTTGTCTGATGCAAGCCACATCCATCATACACAGCAAATGAACCTTCCCCCTTTCATTTATTCAGTTAATAAGCTTTTGTTTGTTTGTTTTTTCTTGCCCACTGGAATCTGAAATTCTGTTGATATACCTACAAGTTCAAGATCCTCATTATTAAGCTGCAGGGGATGCAATCAGAATCATTAATGCCATGGTAATCTGCCTGATCTGTTCTGTTATCTCTGAAATCTTTTGAGGGATTTCTTTTGTGATGCTGCCTCTCCAAGAAATGGCTATTCCACATCACAAGGTACCTTTTAAAAGTGACTGTTTAGCAATGGCTTCATTACTACATATTTCAGTATGAGTTAGTGAGACTGTTCACACTCTGTGAAAGAATCAGATAAAGGAAACCAGAAAGGGCTACATTTGTTCGCACTCAATATGCTGCCTGAGTTAGGGATGTAAAGGAAATATATTGCAGATTTTCTTTCAAGTAAAATTATGTGCCAGTTCAAGAGTGTCATGAACAGGTACATAATTCAGGGAATCTGCTAATGCTCCTCTCAAGGTATTTTTTCAGTTCAAAGCTTCCTTACAAACATTTTATATAAGTATATTTTGGAGAAAGTTTTGAACAAAACAGGAATATTTGGGATAGCTTTATACAAAAATGTTTATGTTAGGAATCTTTGCATAGAGATTTATATTATCTACAACATACAGTGTAAGGACTGTAACAGCCACTATGTAGAACAGACAGGCAGAAGACTAGCAGAGCGCATCCATGAACACCAACTAGCAGTCACAAGACATGATGAAAACTCCTTAATCTCACAACACATGGACAGACTCAACCATAGTTTCAACTGGGAAACTGTGAGCTTCTTAGACCAAGCTAAATCCAAAACTGCTGGGGAATTCCTGGAAGCTTGTATTCAGACAAATCAGCCATCATAGAGATAAACCACATTTACACACCATCGAAAAGAGACAATAAAAAAGCTAAGAAGGAAACAAACAGACCAGAACACATCCTCTCTGATAGCCTGCACCCAGATAAGCAGGGATTAACACCAGACAAACAATCAAGCAAAAAACAATACCCTAATCAAGGTACTACCAAGGAGAAAACCACACCCCCAACACTGGCAGGGTAAGCTACTGTATATAAACGGGGAACAAACCCCACTCCCTTCTAGCACTGAAGATGTTGCCTAGTTAGGCAATGAAACGTCTGCAAGCAAACAGCCAAGCTCAGAGAGCACCAAGGACTCCACAGTTCAACCCTGAACTACAGATATTCTCTTCTATTGGAGAGATGTGTATATCTTTGTATAGTAATGTTTTTTGATGCATACAAAATGGGTATGCTAGGAAAATTATGTCTGATTATTGCAGATTTGGGGAGGTTTAAAAGTAAATTTCACAGAACATATGAATGCATGCTGTATTGACATGGATCAGCATTTAAACTGCATACAGGAATGTTGAAAATTTTAGATAGGTGATAATCTTAAGGTAGCCAGTAGGGTATGCTATATGTACATGTTGTTCCACTTTCTTCTAAAATAAAATATTGCCTTTTCTCCCTAAGTTGGAAAAGCTAAGCAAAAGTCTGTCAACTTTCTTCCTCAGCTGGATATCTCAGTTTAAGCCAAACTGAGGACAATGTTTGAAGAAAAATCTGAAGACAAAAGGCAAGAAGAGGAATGATTTAATCTGTCCTCTTTTTAGAATAGTTTTAGAAGACTCTTTCTGTGGATCTCAGCTGAATATTCACATGTCAACTGCCACACATGAGGTGATTAGATATAATTTTTGTCAATCAGTTTGACATATTTTTTTAAGGAACGAAGAGCTGGTAAGTTGTACTTAGTGAGACTGTTTAGCACTGAAAGTGAATTTGAAGTAAAGTTTGAATTTAATCTTGAAACTGGGGTGTCTGTTTCAATTTCCTATCCTTTGGCAAAACTGGGACTTTTTTTTCACTGTAATCCTGTCTTTTTAATGCTGTGTGTTTAAAAAATATACATCAGTGTGAATTGTGTGGAGTGCACTGTACAGAAGAATGAAGTATTAACTCAATGGAGAAGTTCCAACTCAGTTGTTGGGGTTTTCTTTTTCTCCTTCCATTCTTTTCACAAAGAATGCAGATTGCAAGGAGGAGTGGTTAAGAATCTATGAATGGCTATATCCTTGGTTTAAGATATCATCTGAAATCATGGTTTTACATAGAACCTTCTCATCATATTTTGAAAGTTATGAACCAAGAGGTGTATTTTTGAGAAAATTTTGAACAAAACATCAGGGATAGTTTCATAGAAAAATGTTTATATTAGGAATCTTTGCAGAGAGATGTGTATATCTTTGTATAGTAATGCTTTTTGATGCATACAAAATGCCTATACTAGGAAAATTACATCTGACTATTTCAGATTTGGCTTCTTCCTCTTTCCTGATCCTGGTTCATATAACACACTAAGCAAATCACAGATGGAGCTATCCATAAGTGATAAACCTGCAGACCTAATATCCTCCTGGAAAAAGTTTGTTGATGAAGTTGTAACATTCTGATTAGTCCTTAAAAAGCTATTATCCTCTTGAATTAAAAAAAATCTAATGGGCCAATACTGCTACAAGGTGCAGTAAAGTAAACTCAAGTTGAAGTTGATATCCATTCCCAATCTAGTCTGTAGCTCTGGGGTTTCCTGTGGCTCCCCACCCAAGTTCCAATCAAATCCAACCCTACATTATCTTTAAAGCTTGATTTTTGTATCTTTTAAATTGCAAAAACATTCCCAAGCTCAATTTTCACACTTGATAGACAACCCAGCTTAACCATTCTTAATGGGTGACAGCTGGCTTAAATTTATTTCAGTTTCTACAGGAATCACTGACACTGTGTATAAAAACCTGACTATAAAGACTATACTGAAGATTAGTTGCAAGGCTGGATTCTTCTTCTGGGAAATCTCAGATAATTGAATAAGTCAAAGGCCTTCATACTCTTTTGAGAGAGTGTTTAGAGAGTTGCCTGTTCTCTTTTAACACTGCCTCTAATTGCCTTTAGTGAATCTCATAAGCACTATGAGACAATAGATGCAGAAATCCAAAAATATTCTCTAATGTAATCTAGTGTAATTTTTAGCTTCTTAGTTCTTTCCCTTATATTAATGGCACAATAGTCTCGACCAGCATTCATCCCCACAGATCTCCAGGCCACTTCAAGTGTACCTTACCCTCTATGCTTGGTCCCTCTCTACATAGACTTCCATTAGGGGATGGGGTGGGGGGAGATTAATTTTAAACAATAGAAGAACAGAGAATGACTTCCATTTCTTTCTTACAGAGCCAAAGACAGGTGGAAGAAAAAATCTTCTAGATTCTCATTTAGTTCTAGCACATTATGCACTGCTCTCCAAGGACCAGAACTTTAAATAGGCAGTGCTCATTGTGAACTTTTGTATGAAGTACACAGGACAAATTAGAACTAGACATGAATTTTTGCCCAAGCTTTGCCCAAACTTTTGATGAGGCTGATTGGCACCCCTGTTATGTTCCCCTCTGGGTTTGTTTCCTTTGCCATCGTTGTTTTTTTTGTCTTTGGCTGTTTTTGTGTTTTTTGTATTTTTTTTTGCTCTAAAATGCTTTTAATAATTGCAAACCACCCAGAATTGCTGGGAGTCAGGTGGCATGACGATGGTGATGATGATAATTTTTGCTAAATGTGCATGCTACATACAGTGCAAACTGGAGATGGTGAAATATACTGACTGGGTTCACATGACATATAAAGTCATATTTGTTTAATAATGATTTGTTGAATAAGTTATGTTTGATTAGGTTTATATAACACTATGAGAGCCAGTTTGGTGTAGTAGTTAAGGCATCAGACTAGAAACCAGGAGACCGTGAGTTCCAGGCCCGCCTTAGGCACGAAGCCAGCTGGGCGACTTTGGGCCAGTTACTCTCTCTCAGCCCTAGGAAGGAGGCAATGGCAAACCACTTCTGAAAAATCTTGCCAAGAAAGCTACAGGGACTTGTCCAGACAGTCTCCAAGAAGTGGACACGATTGAATGGATAATTCCCTTCTCACCCCATGGGTGGTATGTGTCTTCCTCAACCTCGGGTCCTCTAGCAGAGGCCTGGGAGTTTGTGGGTTCTGCACAGTATCTTAGCTGTTCCTAGCACTGCACTCTTCTGCACAGAAAGCTCTGATGTTGTTCCTGGGATCTGTTGGAGCCACTCTCCCAACTTGGGAGTCACAGCCCCAAGTGCCCCTACCACCACTGGGACCACTTTGGCCTTCACTTTCCGCATCCTCTCCAGTTCCTCCTTCAGACCCTGGTATTTCTCCAGCTTCTCATACTCCTTCCTGATGTTGCTGTCACTTGGCACCACTACATCTGTCACCACTGCTGTCTTCTGGTCCTTGTCTACTACCACAATGTCTGATTGATTGGCCAGTACCTGCCTGTCCATTTGAATCTGGAAGTCCCACAGGATCTTAGCTCTGTCATTCTCCACAACCTTCTGTGGAATCTCCCATCTGGACTTGGGAGGGTCTAGCCCATATTTATTTATTTATTTGTCCTATTTCTTTACCACCCATCTCGTATTACAATGACTCTGGGCAGTTTACAGACAGTTAAAATAAAATAATAACATATAACTAAACAATGCAGTATAAATATAAATATAAAAGTGCAAGATATAAAATATAAAATTCAAGATGGCGAATAAGGATCTTCATCACCATCAAGGTGCTACCCACCCCCATGATTAGTTATCCCCCCTCCCGCACCAAGCAAGGTGGCACAACCAGGTCTTAACCCCCTTCCAGAAGTCCATGAAAGTGGGGGCCTGCCTTACCTCCGGGGGTAACTTATTCCAAAGGGCGGGTGCCATGGCAGAGAAGGCCCTCCTCCTGCACCCTGCCAATTGGCAATCCCTCATGGACAGGGTCCGTAACATGCCCTCTCTGCCTGACCGGGTGGGACGGGTCGATGTAATGGGGGTGAGGCGGTCCATCGGGTAACCTGGACCATTGCCATGTAGGGCTTTAAAGGTGATAACCAACACCTTGAATTGGACACGGAAGCAAACTGGCACCCAATGCAGCTCGTGCAGCAACGGTGTTATGTGTGACCTCCTTGGAACTCCTAAGACTGCTTGTGCAGCCGCATTCTGAACCAGCTGTAGCTTCCGGATACTCTTCAAGGGTAGCCCCATGTAGAGCGCATTGCAGTAGTCTATATGGGAGATGACTAGGGCATGAGTGACTGAAAGGAGGGACTCCTGATCCAGGAAGGGGCGTAGCTGGTGCACAACACGAAGCTGTGCAAAGGCCCCCCTGTCCACGGCTGCCACCTGCTCTTTGAGCAGGAATCGTGAGTCCAGGAGAACCCTCAGGTTCCACACCGGATCTGTCTGGGGCAGTGCAACCCCATCCAGAGCCAAAGATGGTAAATTCCTGGATGCCCAGGAGCCCCTAACCCACAGCCACTCCGTCTTACCAGGGTTCAGCTGAAGCCTGTTGTTCCCCATCCAGACACCTACAGCCTCCAGGCACCAAGAGAGGGTGCTCACAGCATCACTTAAGTCACCCGGGATGGAGATGTATAATTGAGTATCATCAGCATATTGATGATACCTCATCCCGTGGTGACGGATGATCTCACCCAGCAGTTTCATGCAGATATTAAAGAGGAGCAGGGAGAGTACCGAACCCTGCGGCACCCCACAAAGAAGGGGCTGTGGGCTGGATCTCTCACTCCCTATCAATACCGATTGGGACTGGCACTGGAGGAAGGAGGTGAACCAGCGCAAAACCGCGCCGTCCACCCCCAACTCCCAGAGCCGACCCAAAAGGATACCATGGTCAATGGTATCGAAATCCTCTGAGAGGTCAAGAAGAGCAAGGATGGATGCACTGCCCCCATCCCGCTCCCACCAGAGATCATCCATAAGTGCGACCAAAGCTGTTTCTGTCCCATATCCGGGCCTGAAACCTGATTGAAAAGGGTCCAGATAATCCGCTTCATCCAGGATCCTCTGGAGCTGCAACACCACCATTTTCTCAACCACCTTCCCTAAAAAGGGGAGGTGGGAGACTGGACGAAAATTGTCCAGGATGGTGGGATCCAGTGATGGTTTCTTGAGGAGGGGGTGGACCAGCGCCTTTTTAAAGGCAGCTGGGAACACTCCCTCCCCCAAGGATGAATTCACCATCACCTGGACCCACCCACACGTCACCTCCTGAGCTGCCTTCATCAGCCAGGAGGGACATGGATCTAATTGACAAGTGGTGGCGTTTACAGAACCGAGAACCCTGTTCACTTCCTCGGGCCCAACAGGATCAAACCATTCCCAGATAACTGGGTAAGTATGCCCCCCAGGCATCTCCCCAGACCCTGCTACATGCTTGGCACCCAATTTGGAACGAATCCAAGCGATTTTATCCTCCAGATGCCCAGAATGGCCCTGTAGGTGGGTTTCTGAACCCCTCTTCCCCAGAAGGGATTGGGTGATTTTAAACAGGGCCACCAGGCAGCATTCTGTGGATGCAATAAGAGTGGAGAAATATTGGCATTTCACCGCTCTTACCGCCACAAGGTAGGCCTTAACAGCGGCTCTAGCTTGTGTTTGGTTGGGTTCGGTCCTTGTCTTTCTCCAGCGGCGCTCTAAACATCTCTTAATCCTCTTCAGAACCCTCAACTCCTCTGTGAACCACGGTGAGTGTCAGGTTTGATCAGACAAGAGAGGTCGCACAGGCACGATCCTGTCCAAGGCCCCTGCCATCTCCCTATTCCAGGCACCATATGCTGTGCAGATGTTCCTGTACACAATGCCAGCTACTTGGTTGTGCCATTCAGTGTATGCTGTTCCTGCTTGCATCTTCCTATCAGGCATCATAGCCGCTAAATCTCTCTCCCTCTCCCTCTCCCTCTCCCTCTCCCTCTCCCTCTCCCTCTCCCTCTCCCTCTCCATCAAGCATTATACTTATGGACAGATTCTATCCCAATCAGCTGTGGTGAGTGAGTGGCAGTGAGGAAGGAATTCCATAGAATCCAGTCAGAGAGGGGTTGCTTTCATTTGGCAGGTTTTATAGCTCTTCAACCTCTCTCTCACCCCCCACCCCCGGAGTTGCTTAGTTTAAGCATCAGCAAGGGAAGGTTATGTTATGTATTGTTTTTTATATAATTGTTATTAAGAATTTTGATTATAATAGTAAAACTAATACAAGCTAAATTTAAAGAAAGAGAAAAGGAGAGAAAGAAAGGATAAAAATTGCAAGGAAAAAGAAGAAAGAAAAGAGTAAGATTATAATAAAGAGAAAAGAAATATATAAATAAGTGAATAAGTGACTTCCAACCTTCATCATGACAAGTATAAACAAGTTTATTCTTCACCCTCTTTAAGGTTATAAACAATTATCTCTTCATCCCATATCCCATCCCTTATCTATAGACCAGCCTTTCTCAACTTTTTGACCCTGAAGGAGCCCTTGAAATATTTTTCAGGCCTTGGGGAACCCCTGCACATTCAGGTTCAAATATAGGCCAGAAGTTACAAAATTATTATATTAGTTTCATGTGTAGGTCTGTATATATGCATTAACAGTGTTCTTAAACTAAAAATAAAGAATGAAATTTACCTCTTTAATGTGAAGTTGCCCGAATTTGAAATAATTTTTTAAATAAATTGTGATCTCCCAGGGAACTCCTAGTGACCTCTCACGGAACCCTAGGGTTCCATGGAACCCTGGTTGAGAAACCCGACTATAGACAAATCCATAAAGCATCATATTTTCAGTCCTGGTGTCAGCAGAAAGTCCATAAAGAGTTGCCAGAAGTAACAACATATCTTGTTTTAACCTTGATCAAATAAACCAACATTATATTCCTTCCTTTTATTTCTAACAGTCTTAATCTTTAGTTCATTCAAATATTGTCATAGGATTTGATTTTTCTTCATTTCTTCTTTGTCCCATCATACAGAGTTCTTCAAGGCTTTAACAAACCTCTTTTGTAAATCCAATAGGAAAAAATTGTCCAGATCACTCTCCTGGTTTACCATTTTTATTTCCCTTTTGAATTTTAAAACATCAGCCAATTTCTTTTGTAGATCCAATGAAACATCCTTTTCCAAGTCATTCTCTTGGCCTGTCAGTTGTAAATCCACTTTATTTTTTATTATTATTATGAATTTTATTACGTTTAAAGAGAAAGATAAAAGCTACAAAAAAAACTACAAAAAAGAGAAGAAAAACTAAAAAGGTGTGAAAACACAAAATAATTTTTTTACAACGTTACAGAAAAATGTGACTTCCGACTTAACAGCAAGGATATACAAAAATTTTCCATAATCAATCTCTTACTCTATATTAAACCAAAATCACATTATTTCTATAAATCATTCCCCTTTAGCACATTATAAAAATCACTAAGTACAGTTACTCCCTCCCCTTATATTAAAATAAAGAAAAAAATTCACATAAACCTCCTAAACAACTTCACCCCCCCAAAATAACACTTATTTAATTATTCCCTTCCTACTACTATTCTATACATTTCTGTCTACTATAATAGAAGTCAAACTAAAAAGCACATAAATTGTCTGCTATTATACTAAATAATACAACTGTTTTAATAATCTTAATATTAATAAACCCAAAAAAAGAAAAGCAATGCAAAACAATGACCTTAAGTCAAATTCTTAGAACCATCCAAATAAACATTTTATACACTAATAATCTTAATCCATATCCTTAAAAACAAATAACATCAGTCGAACCCTAAAAGCGATCCAGATAAACATTCTTTAACCCTAATCCCACTTCAAAATAAACCAAAGCATTTACATATCCCCACAATGTGCACAGAGCTTTTCTCTTGAAAAAAATCAAACAGCCCAACTGCCCCCCTCAAAAATTCCAATTTCTCTTCAGAAAACCTCCTATACATAATAACCCCTTCTTTTTCATAACATTTCACCAAAAAGTCAATTTTACTTATTGCTTGCAGATCCCTCTCTCCGTTGAATTTCTCCAACTCCACTATCCAATCTTCATCCAGCATCTCAACAGAAATCCGAATCTCATTCTTAGAAGAAACATTTCTATCACTGTTGAATTCCTCAATTTCATCCACTACATCCCCAACCAGATGACACATTTTAAAACTCATATTTTCCACAATGTCCTGAATGTCTTGCATAAAAACTTGATAGGAATCAGAAAATATCTGTTTAAAATCTTGATGGAAGTCAGAAAAAATCTGTTTAAAATCCTCCATGTCTCAGCAGTAGATTATGGCACCTCCTAGGAGCTTAACCAGCGAAAGTCGAAGATATGAAAAAGTTCTGAAGTATGTTTACACAGAGTGAAAGTGAGATAAGCAGACAGTTCCCAAGGGAAAGTAGAAACAGAAAGCTGAAGGTTTAAATCAGCCGATTCAATGTGTAGGAAAATGCTAATATATTCAAATTTAATACCAAAATAATAACAGGAAGACAATTATTTACTCTCAATCCTCCTTTATATTTGGAAGGGAAACGAATTCCAAAACTTAAACAAGAATTTTTTAAAAAAATAATCCCAAAAATAACAATAAGCACCAAGAGAGCCCGCTTCTCCTTGCTGTAGAAAGCCTCTTAGGGTATGCGTACTTAAAAGAAATATATATTGGGTGATTTAGAAATGGGGTGGCCGGTCTTAGTGTCCCTTTAAGGCTACAGTGCGGCTTGGAAAATGGTGACGTCCCAACCTCCCAGCTAGCTCTTACCAGTCGAACGTGAACGCTGTTTGCGATCTTCTGGCTGCAAGCAGCCATCCAGAGGACAGATGGGTTGATTCCTGGTGTTTTCCTTCATCAGGAGGACACTCCTGGGCTTCAGAAAAACCTGCCTGATCCTGAAAAAAATTGCCGCATTATCAGTTCCACCCATGGATCCTGCGGGCACAGCTGCTCAGTCTGCCATGTCCCCATTGGAAGTCCAGTTGTAAATCCACTTTCGATACCATCTCTATCTTGTCAGATAATATTTGTTCTACATCTGTCATTTCTTCAATAACATCTTTTGGACATAGTCTATCCACAGAAGCAGACATCATTACTGACATTGTTGATACTGTGGCTACTAATTTCTGACTCCATTCTTCAAAAGTCTCCTTCAGTATTTTCATTTTTATAACATTTTTCATTTTATAGCCTTGCATTTTTTCCCTCTACCTAAAATCTTTAGTCCCCTCTAGTGTCTAGTTTTTAAATCATGAGATTGCTTATCTTTGTTAAGTCTTCCAAAAACTAAAATAGATCTATTTCCCACAAGAAGCTGTTTGTTCTTTTAATTCCAAAGTCTTATTGTAAAAATTTCAACATTCCAAATTTATCTGGACCCTCAGTCCATTTATAACTTTCTAAGATCAAAATCTTATTTGGCTTTTTGCTGTTTATTTCAGATTCTTTAAGCTCTTAAGCTTATAATTAATTTTTCTTTTGTTCAGAGTTGAAGATAAATTCACCCGATAAAGACTTTTCACACTTGTCTATGAAGGTTCTCAGTCATCCAGGTGGAATTGTCTGTAGCTTGAATCATGTCAACTGGATTTCTATTTTCTCAGTGGAAACGTTTTGCTCCTTATCCAAGGAGCTTCTTCAGTCTGAGCAAAGTTGGTAAGGGAATCCTAAATATGTTTCTAGGTAGCTGTGTGACCTTACACCTGGGGCTAGGTCATGGTTATATTGAGATGTTATTTTAAGTCCTTTTATCATCTAAAGGAGGATCGTTAAAGGATTTTCACACTTGTCATTCCAAAGGTCTCTAATAGCTTTTAAATGGTTAATAGGCAATTTCTGAAAGTGATTAGAAAGTGAGGTTTGCAAACTTATTGTCGTTGTATTGTCGAAGGCTTTCACGGCCGGAGTTCAATGGCTGTTGTGGGTCTTCCGGGCTGTGTGGCCGTGTTCTAGAAGTTGTGGTTCCTAACGTTTCGCCAGCATCTGTGGCCAGCATCTTCAGAGGGCAGGAGCACAGATAGAAGCAAAATCTCTGTGCCCAGGTAGAGTGGGAATGTTCTATTTATAGAGCTAAATTATAGGAGATTAGGTGGTTTTTTTTGTTGTGTTGAAATGTTAACGAGTGGCTGATGAGCAGCTGTGGACAAGTATACATCGGAACCACAAAACGAAGCATTCACACCAGGATAAAAGAACATGAAAGACACTGCAGACTACAGCAACCGGAAAAATCTTCAGTAGCTGAACATGCTCTCAAGCAAACGGGACACAAAATCCTATTTGAAAACACAGAAATACTGGACAACACCAAAAGCCACTACACCAGATTATACAGAGAAGCCATTGAAATTCACAAACACCAGCACAGTTACAATAAAAAAGAAGAAAGTTTAAAAATTAGCAAAACCTGGCTACCAGTCCTGAAAAACACAGCCTGCAAAAGGTCAACGAACTCAGTCCAACCACCAGGACATGGGAATACTTCTCACAATGAACATGCTAATCACGCTCATCAGCCACTCGTTAACATTTCAACACAACAAAAAACCCCACCTAATCTCCTATAATTTAGCTCTATAAATAGAACATTCCCACTCTACCTGGGCACAGAGATTTTGCTTCTATCTGTGCTCCTGCCCTCTGAAGATGCTGGCCACAGATGCTGGCAAAATGTTAGGAACCACAACTTCCAGAACACGGCCACACAGCCCGGAAGACCCACAACAGCCATTAAACTTATTGTCCTTTAAAAGGTTCTGCCATGGTTGCGAGAAAGATGGCTAATCCCTTCATCTCCCAGTGCTCAAACCCGTGGAAAACCTCTGTCCTGCAGTCTCCTTGCGAGGAGCAGCTGTCCAGAGCACATGGGGTGATCTCCCATCCTTTCCTTATCCAGAGAGGTTCCAAGGAACCGGTCTGCTCACCAGTTGCTTGGTCTTTGCCAAGATCTAACTTGGGTTAGAGCGGGAAGTTTGTTATCTTGCAGCTTGCAAGAATAAATAGGAAGAGCAGGATCTCTCCCTAGTGTTAATTTAAAAATTCTGGTCAGTCACAGGATACCACCCAATTTTCCAGCTGGCCAGAATAAACAGTCTGATTGCTGTTTATTAGAGCAAACAACCTAGAGCAGAATCACTGAGCAGGACGGGAGGTTTCACTGCTACCTCGTTCATCCCAATCTCAGGATCAGATTTCCCATCTCTCCACCTGTGACTCAGTTCTCCTTTCTATGTATGACTGATGATCTAGCCCTTGAAATCAATGGGAATTTTGTTACCTATTTTGGTACTGTAGATATAGGATTTAATGATAGCATGTGGCATTTGCATAAAATTTGTAACTACATAGAAACCCAAGTCATCATCATGTTACTCTTCTTATTGGGTTAATCCTATCATATTAACCATGTTAATATGCCATGTTTATTAGACAATTTTACCCCAAATTCTTGAACCAATTGGTATAAGCCATGAATTTTGCTGGGCAGTACTGCTACTGCATACCCAGGATCTCTTAGATAAGATATGATATTGCTAACTTTTGATAAGTAATCCATAATGTGTGCACTTCTCTTCTGAATCAGATCAAAAACCTCCTTAATACAGTCTCCTTTGCAAGAATTGCCCCAACCAGTAAGCACTTTTTGGTCTTCTAGAGCAGTGGTCCCCAACCTTTCTGGCACCAGGGACAGGTCATGGAAGAAAATTTTTCCATGGACCGGGGGGGCGGGGTTTGCAGGTGGGAACCAATCGCACACACCGGGGGATGGGGTTTGCAGGCAGGAGCCAATCGCGCACACCAGGGGGTGGGGTTTGCAGGCAGGAGCCCCACGGCCCACTTCCTAACAGGCCGCGGCCCACTAGTGGGCTGCGGCCCACAGCTTGGGGACCCCTGTTCTAGAGAATTGTCCCTGGATCACTAAGGGACAGCTCTCTGCTAGTCTCTGCTGTACATCTGATACTCAACTATGTAGCAGCATAAAAGGTACATTAAGCACATCTATTATGGTGAAGTTTTTCTGTGCAGAGTCTTTCAGCAAATATGGACCTGGCTGATTGAACACTTTGGACAGATACAGTCTTAACCACCCAGAGATTTCAGTTCAGATATTTTCACAGCTCCGGCAGCCCTTAATGAGCATTTCTAAATTTAGAAATACTTAACTGACCTTGTGAGCCCCCCAGTGAAAAGCTATTCAGCCTACAGGAATTGCGTGAGGAAGTGAAACTCTTCTGTAAGGGGAGATAGTCTGCTACCAAGTATTGCAAATGCCATAAACTTTGTCCCTAAGTGAGTCAATAATACCCATAAGGTGAACATATTCAAGAATCCCTTAAATACATATATATGGAAATGGCTGCTAAATTGTTAAACACATGCCCAGTTATAAAATTCTTTGGTACAAAATGGAGCTTATAAGAAAAGCTAGATTGAAAGGTGGGGGTTTTTTTTCTTTGATGGTTGTCTATTGGGTCACTTGTTCGTTTTCAATCTTGGCCCATTTATGCCTATAAACATATTTCCCTGTTCTAATTAATATTACTCTATATGTCTTTGAGAGCCAGTTTGGTGTAGCAGTTAAGGTGTCAGGCTAGGAACTGGGAGACGGTGAGTTCTAGTCCCGACTTAGGCACAAAGCCAGTTGGGTGGCCTTGAGCCAGTTACTTTCTCTCAGCCCTAGGAAGGAGGCAAGGGCAAACCACTTCTGAAAAACCTTGCCAAGGAAACTGCAGGGACTTGTCCAGACAGTCTCCGAGAATCGGACATGATTGAACGGATAAAAAAACCCATGTCTTTATCATCAATGATGGACAGAGCATTTTACAATGGGCTAATTATATGAAATGGGGGGGGGATGGTCCAACTAGGACTCTTGCCCTGTGGGTGGGACTTTTAGCCCCCCACCAATATTATAACTTCAATTAAACACACCCTCCAAACATAGTATTCGTGGTTTATGACAGAAAATACCCCACAATGTATAGGGAAGAGGGAATGGCCTTGAGGGAGAGGAGGAAGAGCTTCTGCCAAGGCAATGGTCAGATAAAAGAAACCTGAGTCCAGGGCAGGAATGTAACATATGTAAACATCTCAGACAAGCCCCTTCCTAGTTCACATGAGGATAAAGGGAGGGAAGGGGAGGTGCATCCAGACTTGCAAGATTCTGTTACTATAATTTTGCAACAAAAGTAGTATTGGCCTACACAACTTTGGTTTCCTAGTCAGATCTACCTTGAAGGGCTGATACACGATCATACATTTGCTGGGAAAGAATGCTTGGAGGGATGTAAAAAAGTCAAGATGGCTGCCATAACTGTGATTGAAGGGGCATAGCTTTGTCTGCACAGTTGCAGCCACCATCCTGAGTTTTTTTGACCCTCGTCCCCACAGTGACCATTTCACAGGGAGTTGCTGGAGAGCAGGAGTGAGGAACAGCTGTAAATATTCTTGTAAATATGTTCTGAACTTTGTGTGTGTGATCAAGCACCACCAGTGGTATCATTCTGGTCAATTTTTGTAATTTTGTGTCAAGCAGCAGAATGTTTGGGGATGACCAGTTTAATTTGATCCAGATATTCTTTTTTTCCTATTCTTGGTACATAGAATCTTGTTTCCCCTACCACAGCATCTTCTGGAGAAACCACAATGGGAAAGACTTAAACTTCTTCAACTTTTTCTGCAGTTTTTTTTTTAAACCAGAGGAAATGCTAATATCAGATCTATGTATCATTTTTAAATGGACCCCCCAAATAACACTGGCAGTCTATGGGAGCTATAAAAGGTTTTGATCCTTCATCTAGGCTACAGGGAAAATCAAGAGTGCAAGCCCTATCCTAGATTTGCATTTCCCATTCTTCTCTCTCGAAGCTTGGTTAAGAGAAAGCAATCTCTTCCTACTGTTTAGCTGTATTTATTTTCCGCCATGTGACTTTCTGCTTTCAGCCCCACTAATATCACCCAAACACATGAGGCAATTCTCTGCCTACTTTCTCTTGGCTGAAAGATATACTGGTATGCAAGCATCTTACAAAAGCTTAGCTCCAAGATTTCAAATGCCAACTGGAGTGTGTATCCATGTGCATTGCGCAGAGCAAAGAAAATAAATAGGGATGGGCGCTCTGCAGCAGGGGGCGGGGCTTCCCAAGCCTGGGCATATGTTTTCAGTTACGGTAAGCATGCGCTGATATATCATTAAGTATCTGGTAGACAAACACGCATGCTAATTGTCCTCTAGCTGTTTGTGCTGCTCTCAGTGGAATTATACTTCACGAACACTCTGGAAAACAACAACAAAGGCCACCAATGCCTTCTAAAATAAATTAGATAAGGATGTAATACTGTATATCTTCCTTCTTCATCAACTCTTCAGCATCAGCTGAGAGGAAATTTGGAAGAATGCCTGAGGGGGTTGGGAGAGGAAAGGACAGGAGGAAAATACATGTCATTTCCATTACAGCAGTTGAAAAGGAGGTGCTGGTCTCTCCCTTCCAGTCTCTGAAGAGTCTTATCGCTACGAACAGAACAAATGTCTCATCCAGAGATAATGGGGAAAGTGCCGCTCTTGGTCACTTGCATGTCAGGTGCTTGGGAGAAAATTTCATTTTGGCACTGATGAAGCCAATTGTTCCCAAAGAATGATGAATTTGGGGTATCTAAGACATCAGTAGAATTGCCAGGGAAAAGGTCTTTCTTCTTCTCAATGATAAATAGTACTTGGATTAAAATTGATTATTTGTTTCCACAAGTGACTGCTTTACAAGTGCTTGATCACTTTGTGGTTTTTTTTTTAAGAATTAGGTCATAACATTTGGCTTTTTTATTCACCACCTCATCCATATCCTCTCCATCCATTTGTCTGTTGTCGGTGACTTTATCAGAGTCAGCTTATTCTCCCTTCACTCTGGCTTGACATCACAGGGGAAAAAATTAGGTAAGGCAACTTGTGGATATGTTTGGGGCAGGAATCACCTGTGGCCATGTAGCTTGCTTTCCTTCCATTGGTAAACTTCAAGACCAACCTGCACAGAAACAATTGTATTGTAAAATTATTTCTGGCTTTGGGGACTTCCAATTTTTTAAAGCCTGAAAATGTTCCTTGAACATTGTTGTCGAAGCCCAACTCCCAACAACTCTGGGCAGTTCACAAGTAAAAAGCATTAAAAACAAGGGGAAAAAACATAATAAAAATAAAGGAGTAAAAGATAGCAAAGATGACAAAAATGGATGGGAATGAAAAAGAATAGATCCACACAACCCAAAGAGGGCTTAAATCAACTTCACAAAAGGCCTGGATGAAGATCCAAGTCATCAAGGCCCATCAAAACACCATCAGGGTGATCTTGTGGACAACCTCATTCCAAAGGGCAAGGGCTGCTACAGAGAAGGTGTGCCTGATAGATGACATTTTTTTTCTCATACCTTCTCACAAAATTCTTCAAAACTTTAACAAGTCTCTTTTGTTACTCCAATATAAGATTGGATTTTGATTTGATAAGACATCAACCGGTTTCATTTGTATATCCAACGTAGCATCTCCTTTCACATCATTCACATAGCCCGTCTTTTTTAAATCCACTTTCAAATCAGTTTCAGTCCTATCCAGTAAAACTTGCTCCTCTTCCATATCATCTTCCAAACACAGTCTATCTATAATGGCAGACATTTTAAAAATTAATTCCTTGGTCCATTGTTCACAAATATCCTTCAATACATCCAATGTTAAAGTGTCTGTATCTTGAATCATGTCAACTGGATTTATATTTTCTCAGTGGAAACGTTTCGCTCCTTATCCAAGGAGCTTCTTCAGTCTGAGCAAAGTTAGTAAGGGAATCCTTAAATATGTTTCTAGGTGGCTGTGTGACCTTGCACCTGGGGCTAGGTCATGGTTATTTCGAGATGTTATTTCTAAGTCCCTTTATCATCTAAAGGAGGATCGTTAAGATTACCATGCTGCTGTTGAGCTTGCGAAATGGTCTTAATCTTCCTAGGCACAGAAGACAAAGCAGGGAGGAAAATAGGGGAAAGATTGTGCCTGAGGCCCCCACCTCTATTCAAGGAAGGATTCTCCATGTTGGCATAAATGGATTCCTTGACCCCTCTCTCAAACCACCTATCTTCTCTGTCTAAAATGTGAACATTAATGTCCTCAGATGAGTGTCCTTTTTCCTTTAGATGAAGATAAACTGCTGACTCTGGTCCTGTGGTGTTACTTCTCCTGTGTTGGGCCATCCTCCTGTACAAAGGTTGTTTGGTTTCTCCAATGTAGAGTTCAGAGCACTCCTCACTGCACTGGATTGCATAAACTACATTGCTTTTCTTGTGTTTTGGAGTTTGATCTTTGGGGTGTACAAGCCTCTGTCTCAGTGTGTTGGTGGGTTTGAAATATACAGGTATGTGGTGTTTGCCAAATATCCGTTTTATCTTTTCAGACACACCAGCCATGTAGGGAATGACCAGGTTCTTTCGTTTACTCTGAGTCTCAGCCCTATCTGTCGTTGTTTTAGGTCTGGTAGATTTAGATTTGGTGAAGGCCCAATTTGGATATCCACAGGCCTTCAGGGCTGTTCTCAGGTGCTGATTTTCATTCTTTTTGGAATCCATGGAGGTGGGGATGGTTTCTGCTCTGTGTGACAATGTCCTGATGACTCCTAGTTTGTGCTGCAGTGGATGGTGGGAGTCAAACATCAGATATTGATCTGTGTGTGTGGGTTTCCTGTAGATCCCTATTTCTAGCTTGCCACCGGTCCCAATGAGGACTTCACAGTCTAGGAATGCCAGTCTGTTGTCCTTGGTGTCTTCTCTGGTGAACCTAATGTTGGCATCTATGGTGTTTATATGGTCCGTAAAAAACAGACAAAAACACGGCTGTGCCATGGGTTCTCCTGTGTCACCCATTGTGGCCAATTTATACATGGAGGAAGTGGAGAAGAAAGCACTCAACACATTCCAGGGAACGGTGCCCACCCACTGGTTTAGGTATGTGGATGACACCTGGGTCAAAATCAAGGCCCAGGAAGTACAGGCCTTCACGGACCATATAAACACCATAGATGCCAACATCTTTCCCCTATTTTCCTCCCTGCTTTGTCTTCTGTGCCTAGGAAGATTAAGACCATTTCGCAAGCTCAACAGCAGCATGGTGATCTTAACGATCCTCCTTTAGATGATAAAGGGACTTAGAAATAACATCTCAAAATAACCATGACCTAGCCCCAGGTGCAAGGTCACACAGCCACCTAGAAACATATTTAAGGATTCCCTTACTAACTTTGCTCAGACTGAAGAAACTCCTTGGATAAGGAGCGAAACGTTTCCACTGAGAAAATAGAAATCCAGTTGACATGATTCAAGCTACAGACAATTCCACCTGGATGACTGAGAACCTTCATAGACATATTGCCAATGTTAAAGTATTTTGCTCCATCCTGTATTAGTAAGTCAAATTTGTGTGCTCTTTTCCTTTAATTGTAATATTTAGTTCCTTCAGGTTCCCTCTAGTGAACCTTCAAAATCCTATCATATCATATCATATCATATCATATCATATCATATCATATCATATCATATCATATCATATCATATCTATATTAAGTATTCAAAACAACAGCATTTTCCCACAGGAAGGATTCTTATAATTAGTTTCAAAATCTTAATTCAAATCCATCTGGACCCTTAGTCCATTTGTAAATTTTGCTATTTTTTCAAAAGAAGAAGAAGAAGAATTTTTTAAGTCCTTAAACTTGTATAAAACTTATTTCGCTAAGGATTGAAGGAAATTCACCCAGTGTAGTAAAACACTGAGGGGCGCGGTAGCTCAGCGGTTTAACCCGCTGAGCTGTTAGTCTGCCGACCATAAGGTCAGCAGTTCGAATCCGCGTGGCGAGGTGAGCTCTCGTCACTAGCCCCAGCTTCTGCCAACCCAGCAATTCGAAAGCTAAGGCAAGTAGATAAATGGGTACCACTCACGTGGGACAATATGCTGGTGTTCCTTTCGGGGGTCGCCCTCAGACCGAGGAGGAAGATCTGGAGAATCCCATGGATGGCGGCTGAGGACGGCGGCAGAGGACGGCGGATCCCGATTAACAACTTCCAGGACGTCAGCAGCCAGCTTAGAAGCGAGGTATTCTGGGGCATGTAGTTCCAATGCCTGCGGAAGAAGAGCCGGTTCCCTCACCTCCTCCCTAATCGCGCGGTTGTAACATTGTTAAAAAAATAAATATATGAATTGTTAGTAATTGGATGTGTGATATTGTAAGCCGCCTAGAGTCCTCCGATAGGGAGGGGATAGGTGGGGTATAAATATGAAAAATAAACAAACAAATAAATAAATAAATAAATAAATAAAACTTGCCTTTATGAAGGTTCCTAATATCTGAAAAGCAGTTAAGAAACCCAGGGCCACAACTGGGGGGGGGGGGCAAGCGGGGCATGTGCCAAGGGCGCCTCGCTGGGGTGTGTGCCAAAATGACACCCGGGGGCCCAAAATGACAAAATAACCCATGGGGGGGAGGGGCGTGGAATCCATGTTTGCCCCAGGTGACACAGACCCTAGTTCCATCCCTGAAGAAACCCAGTGTCCTTTTGAAGGCGCTGAATCGCAGTTTGGGCTACAATGGCATTCCCTCGTCTCCCAGAGCTCTAAACCTGCCAGAAACTGCTGTTTTGTGGTCTCATTGTGAGGAGCAGCTGTTTGGGCAGCTTATCCAGACAGGAATTGCAAAGAGTTGGTCCATTCACTGGCTCTTTATTCTGCTGCGGTTGTTGGCTCCACTCTCAGCAGAGCTGTCTTCTGTTTGCCATTTCTTCCCCAGAAGTCCCCGGAAATTCACTCAGTCTTCAAGATCTGTGTTGTTGTTTATTCGTTCAGTCGCTTCCGACTCTTTGTGACTTCATGGACCAGCCCACGCCAGAGCTTCCTGTCGGCCGTCGCCATCCCCAGCTCCCCCACGGTCGAGTCCGCCACCTCCAGAATATCATCCATCCATCTTGCCCTTGGTCAGCCCCTCTTCCTTTTGCCTTCCACTTTCCCTAGCATCAGCTTCTTCTCCAGGGTATCCTGTCTTCTCATTATGTGGCCAAAGTACTTCAGTTTTGCCTTTAATATCATTCCCTCAAGTGAGCAGTCTGGCTTTATTTCCTGGAGTATGGACTGGTTTGATCTTCTTGAAGTCCAAGGCACTCTCAGAATTTTCCTCCAACACCACAGTTCAAAAGCATCTATCTTCCTTCGTTCAGCCTTCCTTATGGTCCAGCTCTCACAGCCATAGGTTACTACAGGGAATACCATTGCTTTAACTATGCGGACCTTTGTTGTCAGTGTGATGTCTCTACTCTTAACTATTTTATCGAGATTTGTCATTGCTCTCCTCCCAAGAAGTAAACGTCTTCTGATTTCCTGGCTGCAGTCAGCGTCTGCAGTAATCTTTGCACCTAGAAATACAAAGTCTGTCACGGCCTCCACGTTTTCTCTCTCTATTTGCCAGTTATCAATCAAGCTGGTTGCCATAATCTTGGTTTTTTTGAGGTTTAACTGCAACCCAGCTTTTGTACTTTCTTCTTTCACCTTCATCATAAGGCTCCTCAGCTCCTCCTCGCTTTCAGCCATCCAAGTGGTATCATCTGCATATCTGAGATTGTTAATGTTTCTTCCAGCGATTTTAACTCCAGCCTTGGATTCATCAAGCCCAGCACATCGCACGATGCGTGCTGCATACAAGTTGAATAGGTAGGGTGAAAGTATACAACCCTGCCGTACTCCTTTCCCAATCTTAAACCAGTCAGTTGTTCCATGGTCTGTTCTTACCGTTGCTACTTGGTCACTATACAGATTCCTGAGGAGATCTATTGGAAACACAAAATTCTATGATTCTGTTTTGGTTGCTGTTACAAGCTTTGGATTGCTAGAGTACAGATTTTTAATTTAATTTTAATTGTTTTAGGCAAGAAGCACACAAAATCATGATTATACAGTAACTGTTATCTGCTTTCAGTATCAACTTAATTTATATTAGCTCACTGGAGTCAGAAGAGTCTAACTCTAGCAAATTTCCAGTATTCAGGTGCTCTTTCAGACTTATTTTATTTATGCTGCAAACTAACTAGTCTTTGTTTGTGAAATCAAACAAGTCTGTCTGTCTGTCTGTCTGTCTGTCTGTCTGTCTGTCTGTCTGTCTGTCTGTCTGTATCTATCTATCTATCTATCTATCTATCTATCTATCTATCTATCTATCTAATCTTTACAACACATTTTATAAGCCTTTTTGAAAGTGACTTGTTTAGATGTAGGCAGCTGCAGTCCAATGGGAATTTTGAAAATCCTTGCTCATCCACTCATTAACATTTGTGCTGGGGATGCCAAAATATATCTGGATGATTTTTCTTAGAGATCCAAATGGCTAGAAACAGATATTTCTATCTTTAGCCATTTAAATCCCCCCTCCCACTTTGAGATGTCCTGAGAGTGGTGAAGGAATTTTGTTACTATGGTGATGAATGCTGCAGAAAAAAAGCAGCCCTTTGCTAGATTAAAGAATGTCTTCAAACAGTTCAAACTGTTGGAGGTTGAAGCATTCAGAGTGTGCATGTGAGCGTTCCTGAGAGCAGGAATCTGACCTGAGCAATGATAAGTGAAACAGGTTTTATAACTGCAACAGAAGGGAGATTTATTTAAAGGAAATACAATACAAGGATAGGCAATTCCTAACAGGAGGAAAGTCAAAACAGCAAGTGTTCTGTGCCTCAGTGTCTGGGAAGAAAGGCAGAAGGATGTGACCTCAGATTAGCAGTCTCATAGACAAGGAACCGGCAGAGTCAAAGACAAAGAGAAGACATGGAATAAATTGTTAACTTTCTATTGTACACCTTACTGCCCCATTGTGGTCAGGAAGTCATGTGGTATTGAAGAGTCAGAGCCATTGGATTTAGACTTCCACCATATACAGTACTAGTTCTCAAAATTCTACTCTCAGTATAGAATTGCTTCACACACCTTTCCCCCCCTGCTACATAGAGCAAAATCTCTTTGGAGGAATACACAAACACTTCTGCAAAGAAGGTGGATGATGTTTACTTTGCTAAGAACACACAGCCTGGAAAATATATTATTAAGAAGTCTTTGTTCTGCAAATCAATATTCTGTGTTGACTTATGGATCAAATGTACAGCAGATGCAACATTCACCTGGCACATTTTTCAGGTATAAGAAATGGCACCATTTTGGCACCACTTGGCAATGAAAAGGATTGTCCATGTGTGCATGGAAACTTCTAGATGTTCTAAAGTACAAAATATCATGAATAATACATTTATCAAAGGGAACAACTGCAGATCCCCAAACAGCCTAACTAGGACTGAATACTCCAGGAACCACTGAACTTGTAAATCAGTTCAAATACTGAGTAGTGGGAGGTGGTGGAGAAGTGTGAATCAGCTTCCTTGAATTTCTAACAACTAAAACAGTGTTTTTCAAACATGGCAACTTTAAGATGTTTGGACTTCAACTCCCAGAACTCCCCAGCTGGCTGGGGAATTCTGGGAGTTGAAGTCCACACATCTTAAAGTTGTCAAGTTTGAAAAACACTGAACTAAAAGAATCCATAAGGGGGGCACAGCTGACTGGTGCATTACTTTAAGGGGCTGATTGTAACATTTTGCTGCTGATGGTACTTGTAAGATCAGTGGCTGTTCTACACTTGAATACACTGCTCAAAAAATAAAGGGAACACTGAAACAACACAATGTAAGTCCAAATCAATCACACGTCTGTGAAATCAAACTATCCACTTAGGTAGCAACACTGATTGACAATCAATTTCACATGCTGTTGTGCACATGGAATAGACAACAGGTGGAAAGCATAGGCAGTTAGCAAGACAGCCCCAATAAAGGAGTGGATCTGCAGGTGGTGACCACAGACCACTTCTCAGTTCCTATGCTTTCTGGCTGATGGTTTGGTCACTTTTGAATGCTGGCGGTGCTTCCACTCTAGTGGTAGCATGAGACGGAGTCTACAACCCACACAAGTGGCTCAGGTAGTGCAGCTCATCCAGGATGGCACATCAATGCGAGCTGTGGCAAGAAGGTTTGCTGTGTCTGTCAGCGTAGTGTCCAGAGCATGGAGGCGCTACCAGGAGACAGGTCAGTACATCAGGAGACGTAGAGGAGGCCATAGGAGGGCAACAACCCAGCAGCAGGACCGCTACCTCCGCCTTTGTGCAAGGAGGGACAGGAGGAGCACTGCCAGAGCCCTGCAAAATGACCTCCAGTGGGCCACAAATGTGCGTGTGGCTGCTCAAATGGTCAGAAACAGACTCCATGAGGGTGGTACGAGGGCCCGATGTCCACAGGTGGGGGTTGTGCTTACAGCCCAACACCATGCAGGATGTTTGGCATTTGCCAGAGAACACCAAGATTGGCAACTTCGCCACTGGTGCCCTGTGCTCTTCACAGATGAAAGCAGGTTCACACTGAGCACATGTGACAGACGTGACAGGGTCTGGAGATGCCGTGGAGAACGTTCTGCTGCCTGCAACATCCTCCAGCATGACCGGTTTGGCAGTGGGTCAGTAATGGTGTGGGGTGGCATTTCTTTAGGGGGCCACACAGCCCTCCATGTGCTCGCCAGAGGTAGCCTGACTGCCATTAGGTACCGAGATGAGATCCTCAGACCCCTTGTGAGACCATATGCTGGTGCGGTTGGCCCTGGGTTCCTCCTAATGCAAGACAATGCTAGACCTCATGTGGCTGGAGTGTGCCAGCAGTTCCTGCAAGATGAAGGCATTGATGCTATAGACTGGCCCGTACGTTCCCCAGACCTGAATCCAATTGAGCACATCTGGGACATCATGTCTCGCTCCATCCACCAACGCCACGTTGCACCACAGACTGTCCAGGAGTTGGGGGATGCTTTAGTCCAGGTGTGGGAGGAGATCCCTCAAGAGACCATCCACCACCTCATCAGGAGCATGCCCAGGCGTTGTAGGGAGGTCATACAGGCACGTGGAGGCCACACACACTACTGAGCCGCATTTTGACTTGTTTTAAGGACATTACATCAACGTTGGATCAGCCTGTAGTGTTCTTTTCCACTTTAATTTTGAGTGTAACTCCACATCCAGACCTCCAGGGGTTGCTTACATTTGATTTCCATTACTTTTTGTGTGATGTTGTTGTCAGCACATTCAACTATGTAATGAACAAAGTAATTAATACAAATATTTCATTCATTCAGATCTAGGATGTCTTATTTCAGTGTTCCCTTTATTTTTTTGAGCAGTGTATATTTATTTCAGTATGAAGTACATGGGAGAGAACAGTGAGTGATGAAAGGGTAAATACTTCTTTGTGACTTCTTCAGTGACCAACACAGGATGATAATACATTGAGAATTTCCCTTTGCATGAATGGCTAAGCGATCAGGCATCCCCATTTTCACATGGAGGAGGTCTGGAAATCTGAAGTATGCTCTGATCTTTATAACTTTTCTTCCTGTACTACAAGAAAAGCCATAGTGTACACTCATGTGTTGCAAGTACCTCTGATTCACTTACCATCACCAATTTTTTTCCATGCTGGTAATCTGATTCAAATTCCATTTCTAAGAGCAAAAGCACATATGGCTTACTACAATACAGGCGAAGTCCAATATATACGTGATGAGGGTAATTTATATGTGAGTCGTTCTGGTGCTGTGGAAGATTGTTCATATTACAATGCTTTTCAGGGATGTCCACAGAACATGGTCAAAAAAGTCAAGGGAACTCCCTTAGAAAAACAGGCAGAGCTTTGATTGCAACACCATGGTTGCCATTTTGACTTTTTTGATGAGGCTGAGGGAACTTCAGCTGTCCCTAGAGAAATCTGCTAGCATGTTTATTAATGTATTTCAAGATAAGTAGATATATATATATATATATATATATATATATATATATATATTCAATATATCAGACAAATTATCTCTAAGTTTGAACTTCAAACATCAAAGATAAGATTCTGTGAACCTGCATTTGATTGACTGCACTATTACTCCCGTAATAGTCTTTTATTAGTTTTAACTTGCATCTTGGATGTAAATGATACTGATATTTTGACTCTCTATTTTAAAGAGAATCTTATTTTGGGAATTGCAGTGAACTCCTGGGGGGTTATTCAAGAACATCTTCCCTTCCTTTTATAGCTTTTATTTCTTATACATATTTGGAACCTTGAACAAAATGTTCTAGGACTTTGCAACTATATGTAGTCCTCTGCATAAAAATAAAGTTTTGAGTTACAAATGTGAAAAACTTTTTAATTACATTAATGCTGTAAAAGAGAAATAAATACAAATAAAAAGGAGAGAAACTTTAAGAACAATAAAATGTACATTCTTACTATGATCCCCCCCCCCCATTTAGTTGCCTGAAAGATCCTTTGGCTGAAAATGTGCATTTAAAATGTCACTTGTGAAAATAATCATGGTGTACCCAAATCACTTCTCCACATGAAAGCTTGTGAAAGAAACAGTGAATGCACCTGAACAATTTTTCTTGTGATGACTTGAACTAAAAGAACATGGCTCAATGGTAGAGTACATACTTTGTATGCTTGAAGTCTCTGCTTCAATTCTGGTCATATCCAAGTGGGGCTGAAATTTGGAGAGCCTCAACCAGTCACTACAGGCAAGGAAAGACTTCTTTGTCACCTCTGAAGCTCCTTCCAGCTGCACTGAAGAATGTCAACAGCATGACTGCTGGAAAGTGGCAGTGTGGTTTTCTATCATTTTTTTGAAGTGGGAAATCATGAAAGCTATAATATAAGTCCTAAAATAGGCTTAACATAGTTTAAACATCAAAGAGCCCCTCCCTTAAAAAAAGGGGGAAGGGAAATCTCACACTTGCCCATGTGCTTGAAGTGACCCCACCCTTACTATATTGCATCATCATCTCTGCCCATTGAGGCACTTCTCTCACCCCCAAATGTTAAATCCAACTTCTGGCTCATAGAAGATTGTCCACTCTGGTATAGAGAATACTGGCTTGACTGAACCAGTGATTTGACTTGGTTTAAGAGCAGTTCCTCTGCTCCTTAATGATTGAGCGTATCAATTTTTGCTCCTGTGACTATTGTGGGTTTTATTGTCTAGAAGAACTGATTTCAACTTTTGATTCTTTGGTATACAAGCAGATATTTTCTCCCCAGGAATGGCTCCTTTTTAAGGACTTCAGTATATGCAGAGCTGGAATGCTAGAAATAATCCTTAACCTGAAAACTAACCAAAATCTCTACCAACTTGTATAAATTTAATACTTGGCTGGGACATATCATTTCAAATGTTTCTGCATTTTTGTTTTTGTTTTCAACTGTGATGATCTATGATTTACTTACAGGTAGATGAATCTATAGTTTGTTGTAGCATCTGTGTCTTTGATATCTTCCAGTACCAGAATCATTCACCATAACTAAAGTAGACACAAGTTGTTGAATTGATGGGTGGAATTTCTTATGATTAGAGGTATTAACTGCAGCAAGGGTGGGGGAGGGATTTTATTTGGATCATAACACTGGGAAAAGAATATATAATATAGCAAAAATCACGACCTTTTTTTTCTGCCAAAGGCTGATTAACCTTAAGGTTAATTAATTGGAAGGGGGTGCAATGGCTCAGCGGTTAAGACGTCAGGCTTGTCAATTGGAAGGTCGCAAGTTCGGAGGTTCAAGACCCGAGCGCCGCGTGACGGAGTGAGCTCCCACACTCGCCCCAGCTCTTGCCAACCTAGCAATTCGAAAGCATGCAAATGCAAGTAGATAAATAGGCACCACTTTGGTGGGTAGGTAACAGCGTTCCACACGCGTCATGCCAGCCACATGACTGTGGAAGTGTCTTCGGACAACGCTGGCTCTTCAGCTAACAAATGGAGATGAGCACCAGCCTCTAGAGTCGGACATGACTGTGCAGGGGAAAACCTTTACCTTTACCTAATTAATTGGAAGACACAAAAGGTAGAATTAGAGTCACCTTTTCTTCCTACAGGGGCGTGGTGGCTCAGCGGGTAAGACACCAGGCTTGTCGATCGGAAGATCGCAAGTTCGGAGGTTCAAATCCCTAGCCCTGCGTGCGGAGTGAGCTCCCGCACTAGCTCCAGCTCTTGCCAACCTAGCAATTCGAAAGCATGCAAATGCAAGTAGATGAATAGGTACCACTTCGGTGGGCAGGTAACAGCGTTCCGTGCGTGTCATGCGGCCACATGACCGTGGAAGCGTCTTCGGACAACGCTGGCTCTTCGGCTAACAAACGGAGATGAGCACCAGCCCCTAGAGTCGGACACGACTGCACAAATGTGCGGGGGGAACCTTTACCTTTACCTTTCTTCCTACAGTATCTTCTCTTCCTTTCTTTTCCTCCCTCTCCATTAGATATCTGGGCAAGAAGTAGATTGCCCTTGCTTGAGGACTGAATTACAGACTTGCAACAGGATATGAGAGCAGGCTGAGGCCATCTGAAATTGGTCCAAAGGCCATGGTCTGACTACTCTTGTATTATAGGTTCTTGAATACTAGCCCCACACAGCATGGAGTTGGTTAGTGGGTTAAAGGTGTACTTTTTTAAAAAAATGCCATGTTTCAAATAAAAATTATTTACTTACATTTGACATTTTGAGAATGTCTCTTTACTCACTAAGAAGCTTTTTTCATGCTTCCAATATAATCAGTTCTCGAGTCTGAAACAAATGAAAGAATTTCTGATTCCAATCAGCTGTGATCTCTATTAGCACAATGCAATAACAATAGGGAAGCGGCAGACAGAGTGAAAGACAGTTCATATACTTGCTTGCCTGCCTGCTCTGAAACATGTTGACCAACCAAGGGAATGCAAAGTCTAAATTGACTTTTCAACATTGATGAACAGTAAGGGAGAGATTGAAGGAAATATTACATCTTAATTGTCATTCTCAGCTGGGATCAGCAATCTGATTCATCCTTGGGCTATTACTGCTTACTAAGTCTCCCAGCCCCACTGTAATTATTTTTTTAATCCCAAAGTACATTGTCTGTGACAAAGAGAAAATCATGTGACTCAAGAGATCTCATTCCCTCTGCCCTTCCACTAACTTCATTATTTGTCCATCCAGTCATCTGCTTCTCTGTAGCTCCATCTCCTATTTTTTAGTTTCCGAGTTGCTTCTTTGGGCAATATGCTGTTTGATGAGGATAATTTTAGATCACTCACTCTCCCTTTACCACGTATCTCCTCTTCTGTGGTAGGGACTGCAATGAATTATGCAGCGAAAGGGAGAATGAGTATTCAAAATGGATTTAGCTACCAGGTAAATGAAATGGATACTCATCTCTCTCAGGAGGCAGATTGTTAAACCTCCTGGATTTTACACACACCACTCCCACAGATTCTAGGCATGTTTATTTCATAGTAAATCCTGCTTAATGCAGCAGACTGGCTCCCAAATAGGCTGCAATCCTATACATCTGGGATGGGGAAACTGTGTCCCTCTAGAGATTGCTAAACTACCACTCCCAGCATCTCAATGTTGTCCATGTGATTGGGCTGCTGGGAGTTGTGGTTCTGCAGGAAATGATACTGCTTTGAAAACACATACTGGAAATAAACAGCAGCAAATGCAGTCAGATTTGACTTTCAGATATCATGTTAACTGGCTTTCCTTCTTCCCAGAAAATATTAACAACATTGTTGGAATTATTGATCAAGAGAACACCCCCCCCACCACCACCATCTGATTTAGGAGAAATTTTATAACATTTGTGAAGGATGAAGACTCCAGTTTATTATTATTATTATTATTATTATTATTATTATTATTATCATTAATTCATTCTTTATTTATTTATTTATTTATTTATTTACTTACAGGACTTATATGGCTGCCTATCTCATATTATGATTCTAGGCAGCTCACAATATCCATTAAAACATGGTTAAAAACAAAAGTACCCTTCCCCCAGGCACCAGACCAAATGGCCGCCCAGCTCAACCCCTATCCTAGCTCAATACTTGGGGGAAGAGCCAGGTCTTCAGGGCCCTCCAGAAGGCTAAAAGGGTAGGGATTCCTCGGATCTCAGGTGGGAGGCTGTTCCAAAGGGCTGGGGTGGCCACCAAGAAGGTGTGTCTCTGAGGTCCCTTCAGGTGGCAACATTTAAGGGAGGGGACCTGGAGTACGCCCACCCTATCTAACCTAGTAGGATGGACAGATACCCTCAGGGAGAGGCAGTCCTGCAATAACCTGGCCCTGTGCCATGTAGCGCTTTAAAGGTGATAACTAGCACCTTGAGTACCAGGAAAGTAACCTGGAAAGTAACTGGGAGTCAGTGCAGCTCATGCAGCAGTGGTGTTACTCGAGTGAACTGCGGGGCACCCCAAAATGTGTGTGCCACTGCATTCTGAACCAGTTGCAGCTTCTGGATGATCTTCAAAGGCAGCCCTGTGTAGAGCGCATTGCAGTAATCCAAACGGGAGGTGACTAAGGCATGAGTGACTGTGAGCAAGGCCTCCTGGCCCAGGAATGGGTGCAATTGGCGCACAAGATAGATTTGTGCAAAGGCCCCCTGGCTATGGCTGCCACCTGCCACCTGCTCTTCTAGTAGGAGCTGTGAGTCCAAGAGGACCCCCAAATTGCACATCAAATCTGTCTGGGGGAGTGTTACCCTGTCCATAGTCAGAGATGTCAACTCTCCTGACCCTGGGGGCCCGAAAACTCACAACTGTCTTGCTAGGGTTTAGTTGCAGCTGGTTTCTCCCCATCCAGGCCCTTACAGCCTCCGGGCACTGAGCCAGCACCAGAACAACATCACTTGCTTGGCATGGGGTAGAGATGTATAATTAGGTATCATCAGCATACTGATGATACCGAACCTCATGCCAGCAGATGACCTTTCCCAGCACATTCATATAGATGTTAAATAGGAGGGGAGAAAGACCCGAGCCCTGAGGCATCCAACATAACAGGGGCCTAGGGCTGGATCTCTCCTCCCCCACCAACACTGACCACTCTGTACTAGCCACAGAGAAAGGCAGAGAGTCACTGCAAAATAGGGCCCCCCACTCCCAATCCCCGGAGCCAGTCCAACAAGATTCCATGATTGATGGTATCAAAAGCTGCTGAGAGATCCAGAAGGGCCAGGATGGAAACACCACCCCCATCCTGAGCCCTCCAAAGGTGATCCACAAGTGTGATCAATGCTTTTCTTGGTACTCTAGCCCAGCCTGAACCCTGATTGAAAAGGGTCCAGATAATCTGCTTCATCCAAGGCCCTCTGTAACTGGGAGCCTACTACCTACTCAACAACCTTTCCTAAAAAGGGAAGGTTGGAGACTGGACTGAAGTTATCCAAAATTGTAGGATCCAAGGATGGCCTCTTGAGGAGGGGGCAAACTACTGCTTCTTTCAAGGCTGGTGGAACCATCTCCTTCTGCAAATACGTTTTTACCACTGCTTGGACCCAACCATATGCCACCTCCAAGGAGGCCTTAACCAACCAGGAGGCCTTAACCAACCAGGAGGGGCATGGGTCCAGACTACAGGTGGCAGAGCTTACAGCAGTAAGGACCCTGTCCACTTCCTCTAGATTGACCGGTTTGAACTCCTCCCAGATAACCAAGCTAGGATGTGACTCAGTCACTTCCACTGGATCTGCCCAGCCAGAGTCCAACTACAAACATAATTGAGCGACTTTATGACAGATGCCTAGAATACTCCTCACAGTGACCCTGCAAGGGCTTACCCACCCACCCCTTACCCAGGAGGTTACCGGTCACCAAAACAAGGCTGCTGGCTGGCCATCTGCAGACGCAATAAGAGCGGAGAAGTAAGCATGCTTCGCCACTCTTACTGTCACAAGGAGAGTCCTCGTGAATGCTCTTACCTGTGTCAGATTGGCTTCATCCCTTGCCTTCCTCCAGCGATGCTCTAGCACAGAGCTTTCCAAACTGTGTGTGGCGACACTTTAGTGTGTTGCGACAAAACCTGGAAGTGGATGTGCACGACGGCAGTGCAGGGGCACGCGCGGTGGTGTGCACAGTGGTGGCAGCGGTGACAGCAGCGGCGCGCCATCAACACTTCCAGGTTTTAGCGGAAAACACGAGGCCGCCGCCGCTGTGCATGCCGCCACCGCCGCCATTGGTGTGTCACCAACGGCGGCAGTTTGGAAAGCACTGCTCTAGCAGCTCTTGTGTAGTTTCATTTCCCAGAGCTCTGCCGTAAACCAGGGGCCCTATGGGATCTGCGATCACAGAGAGTCCGTACAGGCACAATCTATTTTTTTTTAAGTTTTGTTTTTTATTTTATTTTTTAAAGTTTTATTTTTACAGTTATTGTTCCTTTATCAATCTGGTGCTCTCCAGATGTGCTGGAATTCATTATCATTATCCCTCAGGTCCTTGCCACACTGAGTATCTCTGGAGGACATCAGAATATGAAAGAAAGTTCTAGATCAGAGCTGGGCAACTTTCAGCCCATAGACCTTGACATCCTTAGGTCTTTTGTTTTGGTGGGGCTAGATCCTTCTGAGATTATATTGTTGCTTTGATCACTGTTGCCCTCAGGTGCCAAAATAATAGCAACAGTGATAACCATAATAATGAACATGAATTTGGGTAGTCTTGTATTAGCTCATCTTGTCTTGATTGAAAGTCTTACAAGAATGTCTGAGGGAGCTTCCGTTCCAATTTCTGGCCTTTTGTTCCATTTTTGGATTGATCATGGCAATTCCACCATCAAAAGGGAAGGGGACTCTACTAAAGGCATTGCAATTTAATTAAAAAGTTGAAGCATACTACCCAAATAAAAGTGATTCAAATAAAAAATACTACTTATGTATTATTCTACAATTAATAGAGACCAAGGCACAAGTGTTTGCAACTCTTTAATTGTGTGCAGTGTTACGCTCCCTTGCAGAACATGTCCCATCTTAATTTGTGCTGTGCTGTTTGAAATGCTAATGAAGCTGGAATTCTCAAAGGTCATATTTGGAATATAGTGGTGCTTTTTCCCCAGTTTCAAAACAATTAAAATGAGGTTTAGTTCCTAATTTGGCTAACAGTGTTAGCTCTTCTGTTAATTAGCCTAGGTGTAAGAATGTCTCTACTCTGGTCATTTGCTGAATGATAAGGCACTTCATTTTCATTTCAACTATTCTGCTGTGCTTTCTTTCTTTCTTTCTTTCTTTCTTTCTTTCTTTCTTTCTTTCTTTCTTTCTTTCTTCTTTCTTTCTTTTGATGTCTTTTGTCTATTGATTGTGCAAAATAAGTGGGGGGGGGAAAATTATTTTAAAAGTATAAAAGGAAAAAGTGCACATTTTGCAAATACCTGTACTGCTTATTTCAAAGTCATTTATCATCCCTGGAAAGGTTGGATTCTTCACAAAGTTTAAAGAAAAGCTTGGTAATTACTGTAGGTAACTAATTGACAGAATAGTGCCGTTAAGGAGAGGAAAATTCTAGGCTGCCCTCAGTAGTGACACTTGGAGAATCCTCTAAAACTGGTATTTGTATTTATACACATATGCACGCACATATGCACACACAGTCTACCTGTATTCATAGTGTAGCCATGATTGTTGCTTTATATGAGTAACAATTTAGAAGGTGACCAATACAGACTGACTGTGTATGTCGATCTTCAAGGTGACCCATTGGGGTAAACTGAAGAAATTAAATGTTGTGTGGCCATAGTTCATACAAGATACTTAGCCATGCCACCCCAGGTTCTGGAAACAATTGATGATCACTGCTTATGATTCAAATGATAAACAGAGACAAATAAAATGGAGCAATTTTTTTTCTTATTTCTGTAACTAAATATTTAGAAAATAATTGAAATGAACATGGTGTTTCATTGTTTGAAATGTGAGGGAGGAATAAAAAAAAATAGTCTTTTATGGAATGCTCCAGAATATTTAGACAAATTTATGGAAATGTCTGTAGGTTGAGTCATGGCAACTGGATTTCTTTCTTTTGGTTGAAACGTTTCGCTGCTTGTCAAAGTAGCTTCTTCAGTCTGGGCCAGAAGCTACTTGGACAAGCAGTGAAACGTTTCAACCAAAAGAAAGAAATTCAGTTGCCATGACTCAACCTACAGACAATTCCACCTGGATGACTGAGAATCTTCATCAACATAATTTATGGCAGAGCTTTCCAAACTGTGTGTTGCGACACAAAAGTGTGTCGCCACACACAGTCTGGTGTGTTGCCATACAACCCGGAAGCGCTGATCATCATCAGCACTTCCGGGTTTTCCCACGGCGACACACCAATGGCGGCACGCAAAAACCCGAAAGCGGCAGCAGCGCTTCCGGGTTTTTGCACGCTGCCGCAATGGCGGCACTTCCGGGTTTTCCCGCGGCGACACACCAACGGCGGTTGGTGTGTCGCTGCGGGAAAACTTTGGAAAGCCCTCATTTATGGAAATGTTTTTACAATAGAATATACATATAAAAAGCACTTACCACTGTGCAAATTCCTGCTAAATTGAAGGTGAGACCCTTTGAATGGGTTGATAAAAATGCATATTGTCTTGTTTCACAAGCTAATTTTGGATTTTCATTAGTATGTTGTGCTAATCAGGCTTACTGAATTTAAGCCTAAATTGTATTATAGGTTATTATTGACAGATAAGCTGGAGACCCTTTACATTACAAAAAGACAAAAACAACAAATGCTAGAGAAAAACTGGCTCAAGTTAGTTATGGGTGTTTCCTTTTTTATAGTATGTCAGATTTAGGGGGTTGAAAGTAAACCAATATAAACTGTGAGGGACTAGAAGCATAGCACATGAAGATTTAGTTCTAATTTTGTCCTCTTCCTCATAGAAAACACTATTATTCAGAATATTTATCTCCCCCCCTTGCTTTGATCTAGTTCAAAGAATTAAGGCTAGGTAAGGTGGAATCAGTGAACCACCTGCAGGGCTGTGTGGAGGAGTTTTCTGAGCATCTGCAGGATAAAATCGCTCAGATTCATTCCAAGTTGGACTCTAAGCGTGAAGGACAGCCTGGGGAGATGCCGAGGGAATGTCCTTACCCTGTTATCTGGGAACAGTTCGATCCTGTTGGCCCTAAGGAAGTTGACAGGATCCTCTGGATTGTAAAGGCCACTACATGCCATCTAGACCCATGCCCTTCCTGGCTGGTACTGGCAGCCTGGGAGGTGACATATGGTTGGGTCCAGGCAATGGTTAATACATCCTTGGGGGAGGGGCTGTTTCCAGCTGCTTTTAAGGAGGCGCTGGTGCACCCCCTCTTCAAGAAACCATCCCTGGACCCTACTGTATTGGACAATTTTCATCCTGTCTCCCACCTCCCCTTTTTGGGGAAGGTGGTTGAGAAAGTAGTGGCATTGCAACTCCAGAGGATCCTGGATGACACGGATTATCTGGACCCCTTCCACTCAGGCTTTAGGCCGGGATATGGGGTGGAAACTGCATTGGTCGTGCTTACAGATGATGTCTGGTGAGAGCGGGAGGAAGGAAGTGCATCCATCCTGGCTCTTCTCAACCTCTCAGCGGCATTCGATACCATCGACCATGGTATCCTTTTGGGACAGCTCAGGGAGTTGGGGGTGGGCGGCGTAGTTCTGTGCTGGTTCACTTCCTTCCTCCAGGGCCGGTCCCAATCTGTGGTAATAGGAGATGAGAGGTCCGACCCTCGCCCCCTCTTCTGTGGGGTGCCGCAGGGTTTGGTTCTCTCCCCTCTCCTATTTAATATCTACATGAAACCACTGGGTGAGATCATCTGCCACCACAGGATGAGGTATCATCAATATGCAGATGATACTCAATTATATATCTCCATCCCGGGTGAGGTAAGTGATGCGGTGGCTGCCCTTTCTCAGTGCCTGGGGGCTGTGTGATGGGATGTACGCTGGTTTAAAGGGAAAAATCTAAAAGTATTTACTTGTAGCATAAGGCAATAAATGCATACATAGTTACATTATTGCAAAAAAGGTACAGACAAAGCAGAATAAATCTTCTCCAGTGTATTGCTTCCACTGACAGACATGATAGACATGAAGGAGCACCATGGCACCACTCACATAGCCAGGCATAGCTCACACTTCCCAGTCCACAGGAACAAAACACGTGAAGAACTACATGGCTAAAGACACAAAAAGTCAAGAAGCATAGAACACCATTTTGCATGGTTAGATATTCAGTTCTTCCAGCTTTCTGATTGGCTGGATGTTAGACGTGACACACACCAGGCCTAATGCATAGGCCATAGTACAGGGTGGCAGTGCTGCATCTAAGCAAGCATGTGATTCCCCCCTCCCTTGCTCTGCACAGAGCAAGGCTTCCCACAGAAGGAATCAGGAGGATTTGTTCTCATGGGAAGGTTTAGAAACTAGCCATAACAATACATCACATGGTACCTTCCAGCTTCATATCTAATGAAGAGATGTAAGCAAAGCCATTCAAAGCTATGGGAAGGCTTTTTGTTATCTAGCCACCTGGCGTCATGTCATCATGAGAAAGCTTCGCTGGTAAAGGATGCAATTTGCCAAAACACTTTTCATATGGGAAATCTGACACCACTCCCAAATTGCATTCGACACATAGTAGCAATGATGGAAGTTGTTCAAAGCTGTAAAATACATTTTTACAGAAACAAGAAAAACATGGTTAGTATATGTATTAATTTACACTGTTCAAGTTTTAAGTTTTTACAACCAATAGTCATCCAGAAACTAGAAATGGTTTAAAAACACTTGTTACACATATGTATAATGCACAATATACACTTCATGCAATGTTTTATTCAGATACATACAAATACATCAGATAATACAAATTATGCAGTAATAGAACACAGTTAAATAGAAAACAGCAAATAGAAACAGAAAAAATTGCCCACAAACGTTCTGTCCCCTCCTTTGCAAAAATGCAGCTGACATAGATAAGCAGAAACTTGCTAGCTGCTCTGTTTGAAGCAAAGGTTTGTTTTTGATTTTAAAGAAAAACCGCAGGACTGTTTTTACCCCTTGCCAGCCTCGCATAGATGGCTAAACCATTTTGCAGGCTTGGTATTTTACCTGGGCAAACTGGGTAAACTAAATTAGGGTGTATTCACTGTGTTACTGCAGAGTGATATACAACAACTTAAGGATAAGCCTTCCTTTACACCAGAGCTTTCCAAACTTTTCATGTTGGTGACACACTTTTTAGACATACATCATTTCGCGACACACTCTTGCAGCAGGGCATCATTTCGCGACACACTCTTACAGCAGGTCACAAGGCAGGCACTAGGACCTGCGCAGAATCACAGCAGGTTTGGAGGCAGTCAGGCACAAGGCAGGCACTAGGACCTGCGCAGAATCCTGGCAGGGCATGTTTGGAGGCAGCAAGGCACAAGGCAGGCACTAGGACCTGGGTGGAATCACAGCAGGTTTGGAGGCAGCCAGGCACAAGCCAGGCACTAGGACCTGCGTGGAATCCTGGCAGGGCTCAGAGGCAGCAGCAGCCGTGACACACCCAGACACTGCAGCCGACACACTAATGTGTCCCGACACACAGTTTGGAAAGCTCTTCTTTACACAAATGACACTCTGTAGGAAATCAAGAACCATAGGATTCTCTGTTCTGGGCTTTTGAACCTTCACTACCAAGATAAATGTTTGAATTTGTGCCTAACTCCTTTAGCTAGAAATACTGTCTCAGCTGACTGACAAATTCTTATACAAGGTGGAAACATTCAGTTTCTAAGCAGAAAAACAACTACATAAGTAAGAAGTACTACACAAACTTCTACACTCTCTTATGTACACACAGAAAACAGCACGTGACTGTTCTACACATCCCAGTTTTTGTACACATCAATGACTGGCCTGCTTTAAGATCCATAAAGCACCCTGTGAAGTCAATGGACTGTCTGGGAATTGTCACACATGTATAGCCAAAGGCTTGCCTTACACACACTGTTTCAGGGAGATCTATATTCAAATATGCTGTGTCAACATCACAATATGTAAATGGACACCTGTTTCACGCTACGCAACCAGAAAACGTACCACACATAAACATTCTGGCCTAGCTGTGGGTGCATACATTAGATCACAGTTCACAAACTCCTTCTGTGAAACAAATCCCTGGGCAACAAAGCTGGCTTTACACTGCAGAGTATTATCAGCAAGAAATGTCTTTCTGAACACTCATCTGGAACCTACAGCTTACTAAAACAAAGGACAGGTTGGTTACTTTTAACACTTCACCAAAACTCTTAAACTGACTATCCACAGCTGTGTTCCAATGTTCTTGCCTCTCAAAAGGCAGGATCAACACGTCTTGAAAAGACTGGGTTTTTTCAGGTAACGTGACACACTGTCACCTGCTAAATCACAAATCTGTCAGGCTTCACACCCTGGAATAAGAGGACCCACAAGGAATGACCACTGTACTTCCTCATCACCGTCTTCTTTCCTTCCACTACCTGACTCCCTCTCCAGGCCCTGCACCTGCTCAGGTGAAATTTCCACTTCTTCACCTGAGGGGCCCTTTTAACACACTAGGAGACTGGGGAACAGAAGAAACCTGAACTGGTTTTTGTCCATCTACTGAAGCATGGACAGTAGGTTTTTACACTAGCAATGCAGCAACACTTCTCCAACCTTAGCATGTAACCTTTCCCAACCAGTAGGCTGCTTAAAAATAAAGCACTTCTGGAGATTTGGATTTAACCATGGCCTAATGAAACACGATAAGCCTTGGATTTTAATCAACAACCAACAACCAACAACCTGAAGCACTGTGCTTTTGGTTGGTTCTTCCTTCGCTGTGACCTGTGGATGTGAACACATGCAAATGTTCCACAGACATGCAGGTACTTCAGTGAAGGGCGCTTGCCAAACAAAAGAAAAATAATGAACTTCTTTTTACAGTTGAATTCTACAACCTGTTAGTTAGAAACACACACTGCAATCAAGGTAGCCTCTCCCCAGACATGGGATGGCACCTGAGCAACTAACATCAGGCTATTTTTAATGGTATTCACAACACCAACACTCAGCTAGAATTCCAACATTGGCAAGTCTTTGGGAGAATACTTTCCTACAAAGCCAATTCTAGAACACATGGCTCAGGAACTCTCCACTACAATCAGACTGGTACTGACCTACTAGATAACCATATTTTCTTCCTACTATTGCTACATACACTTCAAAGCGAGCACAGACCTTCGCTTTAGACTTCAACAAGTAGCAACAACACAAACAGGTATGATCACCAACCAGAAGGAACATGAAACGCACCCCACCATTACTTGGGACATGGGGGCTAACTAGGTCTCTATGAACCAACTGAAATGGTCTAGTTAACATACTGTCACTTTGCCTAGCAACAGATACAGTCCTGATATTAGATTGTTTACACACAGTTTACACACAACACAATCAAGGAACTTTTGCACATTTCCTGGGTTCTAACGCAGAATGCATTTGGCTATCTGAGACAAACTTTCCCATCCTGGGATACCCCAGTACTTTGTGAAAACTTTATGGATGCATTTATGATGTGGGGAAACATTAAACACACAATGTCCTGTCCACACAATCTCCTTCTTAGGAAGCATCTCACACATTTGATTTTACAGGTTTTTCTCTAACACACTCAGCCTCTAACACACTCAGGTTCATATTTCTCAATGAAAACAACCAGCACCTTTGAACACAACATGTACACTCAGACTTGACCAGGGCTGGAACACTGAGGAGAGAAAAACAAGTGTAGGAACACATAAACATACACATTTCACACACTTATCACAGAAATACCAGCTAAAATAACTTGCTGAACTCAAGGCTGCAAGCCGAATTCAACAACCAAGTCTCTGGAGAAATGCTTACATACAGCAGTCGGCAGAGTAGAAAACTTGGATTCGTTGTTTAGCTGACTTCTGGCTTCTGGCTTCCCCTCCCTTCGTAAATCAGGCCTCTTGTGCACCGACAGCATCCGCTGGACGATACGGCAGGGAACAGCCTTCCAGAATCACACCAAACCACAGCAAATGTAGATTCCATTCCAGGTTTCACTTCAGCTGGAATGCTCTGTTTGGAAATCTCAGGAACAACAACAACAGATGGCTTCTGGAAATGGCTTGTAAAATAATCCACAATAAGGTCGCAGGGAGATACCGTCTTTGCTTTCTCGATCCGTAGATCAAACCTGCTGTCCAAGCTTAACAAAATCACGCATGCTTTTTCACATTCCCAGAAAAACATGCCTTCTTGTTCAAATGCAGCAAACAAAGTCTTGAGCTTACCAAGGTGGGTCATCACATTCTCAGCCTGGTTGTAGCTTCAAACTATAAAGCTGTCTTAATAGTCCACCAAGGGCAACAGAGGTCTACTTTGTATAGCCTCCCAGCACTCATTACGCAGTCCTTGAGTGGCTGATATAATTCCGTTCAGAGGATTTGATTCCCAAAAGCAAAAAAGCTATAAGCACGGTCCAAACACACTTGCACGTCTTCGGAGGGATCCCCTGGAGGTGGATTTGCCACATACTGCCACAAATCTTCTTGCAAAAAGAATGATTTCATCTCCACACACCAGGTCAGATAGTTTGTGCCATCTAAAGGCTCAAATGGCAGACTGACCAGACTCTGTTCAGCCATTGCTGACCACTCAAAGAAAACATGTTTACTCTGAAATCAGCCTCTAAAAACAAACTCCCTTTTACAGCCAGGTAACAACACAGCAAAGAAAACACAGATTTCTCTCTGGGCCCATAACCTGATGGGATGTACGCTGGTTTAAAGGGAAAAATCAAAAAGTGTTTACTTGTAGCATAAGGCAATAAATGCATATATAGTTACATTATTGCAAAAAAGGTACAGACAAAGCAGAATAAATCTTCTCCTCTCATGGGAAGGTTTAGAAACTAGCCATAACAATACATCACATGGTACCTTCCAGCTTCATATCTAATGAAGAGATGTAAGCAAAGCCATTCAAAGCTATGGGAAGGCTTTTTGTCATCTACCCACCTGGCGTCACGTCATCATGAGAAAGCTTCGCTGGTAAAGGATGCAATTTGCCAAAACACTTTTCATATGGGAAATCTGAAACTGTGGGGGTATGGATGGGGAACAATAGGCTTTGACTGAACCCTGGTAAGATGGAGTGGCTGTGGATTGATGGCTCCTCTGGATCCAGGAAGTTATAATCTTTAGTTCTGGATGGGGTAGCACTACCCCATTCAGACCTAGTGCAGAATCTGGGGGTCCTTCTGGACTCACAGCTCCTGCTCTATGAGCAGGTGGCAGCCGTGGCCAGAAGGGCCTTTGTGCAACTTCGTGTTGTGCGCCAGTTATGCCCTTTCCTGGATCAGGATGCCCTCCATACAGTCACTCATGCCCTGGTCATCTCCCATATAGACTATTGCAATGTGCTCTACATGGGGCTACCCTTGAGGAGTATCCAGAAGCTTCAACTGGTCCAGAATGCGGCTACGCGCGCAGTTATTGGTGCCCCAAGATCGGCACATGTGACACCTTTGCTGTGCCGGCTGCACTGGGTACCAGTGTGCTTCCGGGTCCAATTCAAGGTGTTGGTTATCACCTTTAAAGCCCTACATGGCATGGGACCAGGCTACCTGAGGGACCATCTCATCCCCATAATATCGAACCGTCCCACTCGGTCATGCAGAGAGGGCATGCTGCGGACCCCGTCGGTAAGGGAATTTCACCTGGCGGGGTCTAGAAGGCGGGCCTTCTCTGCGGTGGCTCCCGCCCTTTGGAACATTCTACCCCCGGAAGTGAGGCAGGCCCCATCGCTCCCGGCCTTCAGGAAGAACTTAAAGACCTGGTTCTGCCACCTTGCCTGGGAAGGGGGTAACAGTTCATCTTGGGGATGGCTGGTGCCATAGAGCCCTTTTAAACACAAGTCTGTCGCCTCTTGGATTTTATATTTATCTTTATTATATTTATGATGATTGTATTTTATGTTATTTTAATTGTTTGACTTGTTGTAAACCGCCCAGAGTCCCCTTTGGGGGAGATGGGGTGGTGTTATAAATTCAATAAACAAACAAACAAACAAACAAACAAATAAATAAGATTGGCCCCCTCCTTGCTCCTTTTCTGGAAGGCCCTGAAGACATGGTTTGTCAGTGGGCCTGGGGACCCCAGATCGCTTCAGAGCCAATCAAGTGGCTAATTTGAATGTGTTTGTTGCCGCCATGGGGTGTATATTGTGTTTTTATGGTTTTTAACTCTGTAAGCCACCCAGGGTCACCGTGTGTGAGTTGGGCAGCCTTATAAATTTGTTTAATAAATGAATGAATAAATAAATAAATTTGGTGGGTCCCAGGAGATGGGCCTTCTCTGCTGTGGCGCCCGCTTTATGGAACATCCTCCCCCTCCGAAGTGAGGCTGGCTCCATCCCTGTTGATTTTCTGGAATCTGGAATTCTGGAAGTCCCTCAAAACCTGGTTATGGCATCAGGCCTGGAGACCCCAGGGGACCGGGGAGATATTGAGGTGGCTCCATTGTTATTAACATCTGCTGTTCTCTCTTAGCCTTGGGTTTTTTAAATTTTTAAAATAATAATTGTTTTTATATATTAATTATTCTTTAATCTTATTGTACACCACCCAGAGTCACTTTATTGTGAGATGGGCAGCCATATAAATTTGATAAATAAATAAATGGTTTGCATACTCCTATAAAATATAATCCCAAAAATTAGCTCAGTATTTTAGAGTTACTTTCACACTCCTGTTAACTAACCCATTGATGTGGGTGGGGGTGGGGAGAGGGGGAGAGGGGGAGAGAGAGAATGTATTACATTGCCATAGGATGTAGTGAGAAGAAAGAGGGTTTTCTGTTCCCAAACTTCTCTCTTAAAAAGCTTCTTTTTCTATGTACTTTCTCTTGATAAATCTACTGCAGCATTGTTGGAAGATTGTATTGAGGATTTACCAGCTGTTTCTTTCCCTGGTTATTATATAGAGAGATGGTTCCTGGAAGCAGAAAAATGCCATCTACACTGGGATTTGTAACCTGAAGCATTCTATCCCTTCAAAGAAAGACTGTTTCTGTAGACATTGCCACAAAGAGTTGGTGAACTTCAGATAGTTTGTTGCAAAGCCTATTGGGTGTAATATACAAATGTGTAAGGCAAGCAACTTCCCCATCCAGTTACCTTCTAGCTACATTGGACTCCGGCTCTGAGAAGTTCAAACTTGCATGACTAATAGTCCAACATCCCAGAATCTAACAATCTGGAAGGCACCAAATTGGAGAAGATTGGTATAAAACCTTAACTTTCATTAGCTCTTAACCAACTGGAAATGTTAAGCAACAAATTATTTATTTTTTTCCTAAAAACGATAGACAGTCTACTAAGCACACACAAGAGAAGCTGTGCAACCTTTCTACCATTCCTTCAAAGATAATGCATTTTCATGAGAAACTGATTATGTGAAGTCAGGAACATCTTATGATGTTTAATGGCTTGATGGAAACAGAAAAAAGTATATCTTATTGCATTTATTTATACATGTACCCATAATTTATGTAAATGCTTATACCTATTCTTTTGTTTAATTGTGGTGGGGAGAATTCCCCTGAAATGTAAATAAGCAATGTTTTGTGTGGTGTTCATCTTGTTAGATTCCTCTCAATTACTTGGACAACTGATCTTCATCAGTGGGTTGATGAATCACACACAATTTCAAATCAGCCTTCCAACTCTCTTCCAGAAGTAAAGAAGTTTGCTTGCAATTAGCGACTGTGATATTTGATATGCAATGTAATAGGTACTGAGTTTATATGATGTTAGCAATTTATGTATTGCCAAGTCACCAAACCTAAGCTTGGCTACAGAACATCATCAATCTTTTCTCAATAGCTCAGCAAAGGAATCCATTTTCTTTTGATAAAAGCTCCATTGGTCTTGTGATATATAAATCATCCTTTCAAAAGAAGCCCTTTGAAATATCAATTCAAGGTATTCTCACAGGCTATCATTTTATAGTTTTCCTAGTGATGGAATATTATGCCGGTGCCTATCAAAAAAGAAAATGCTGCCCATTTTTCACTGAATTTTCACAACTTTAGCAAGAGCTCTCTGGAGCCTCTAATATTGCCATCCCTCCTCTTCTGTAGCTTGTGAATTGAGTTAGAAAGCTTGTTTCAAAAAGGCACATTTTTAATATGAAAGAAAGAGTGGGGTCATTAAAAACAAATTAGATTATAAAAGGGGATATGTGGTTTTTATTCCTCACCACAGGTGCAGAAATTCAGTGCCTTTCAGATTAATTATAATTAAGTTTGTTTTTTTGAAAGAATAATTTATCTAATCTGTATCACCTTAGAGATTAACTGGTTTATTGGGCCAGGAGCTTTTCTCAGGCACACAGTATTTCATCCAATACACAAAAGTAAAAATACTCAGTCCCACTTTTTGTTTTGACCATACTGTGATCAATTTTATTTGGTTAGCATAAGATAAACATCATCCTTTAACCAGAAAAGCATTTAATTCTTGTGTGACAGCAAAAGCATAGCAGAAGTGAAATAACGCACAATAAAATTATTTTACATAACTAATCTCTTTTGTACCCCTAATCAACCGCTTATCACCTGTTGGAGTAAAATTTGCATTGTCTGCCTTAACATAATTTTTTTTTTGACCTTGATTGCAATACTAAAGAAGTAGATTTGGCTACCTTCTACTCCATTGTTTTGGAAACATTCATTGAAATTGCCATTTATATTTTAATTCATATCAGAGATTAAGTTGGTGATTAAAAAAATAAACTTCACATTTCACCTATGGAGCATATTCATTTTCATGCATTTGTAACCATGGATACATATTACTTCTGCAATACTCAGCACATCTACTTTGGACTCAATCCCCTTGAATTCAGGAAGATTTACTTCTGTGTGAGCCATGCATAGGATTGTACTACACAATACAGATCCTATAAGTTTCATTATGAGGCACTTGTGCTACAAGTATTTAGAGATGATCTCATTACATTAATAATAATTTTACCAATGGTATTTATACTGCTTACCTGAGATTGTTTCAAACCTAGTCTCCATTTATCATCAATCATTTATCAGTCACTACAACATCTTATTTTTAGTTGTAAATATACAAAGATAATTCAGAACTGTGCTTGCTGAGACTGGTTGCTCCTTATTGCACTTATATTTGTCAAATAAGTGTCAGAAATGAGAAAACAAAAGGAAGTCTATAACCTCTACAATGCAGTTTTGAATCTTACTGATTTTTTATGGAACCTACAGTAATGCAATCCAATACACAACTACTCAGAAGTTTGCAGGATTAGAGAAGTATTTCCATCCTCCAGGAGAAGGCAGCTTAAGGATAGTTTGGAATTATAGAGGTCGTGGCTTCTACTTTCTCTTGGTAGGAGGAGGCCTGTTATGGTCAAAAAGGTCAAGATAAAAGTCATAATGATGCGATTGAAGCTTTGTCTGCTTTTTATGTGCGGAGCTTCAATTGCATCTTCATGGCCTCTATCTTGACTTTTTTGACCATAGTCAGCAGACACCCCAGCCTGGTACAGAGTGGAGCCTGTGCCAGAAGTCTCAGTTTCAGTGGCTGAATGTCCCTCCATCATTAGTCTAAGAGTAGACCATGGGGCATGCTGTGCAGCAGATCAGGGGCAGATCAGGGTTATTTGAGATTCTCTGATATGAAACAATTCCATTTCTCCAACACGTACCTGATAGAGGAAAACTGCACCAATCTGGAGTGACATATTTTTCTCTCTCCTTTCATTGAAATGAAATAGGAGGATGATCAAGTACCAAAGTACCAGGCAGATTGGCAGTGCTCAGGCTGGTAGGAGCTGTGCACAGCATACAATGTGGTGGTTCCTCTGCACTCATATAAATTGGTGTTCTCCAATTTAACTCTAGCTACTTTGTATTGTTGAAGGCTTTCATGGCCGGAGTTCGATGGCTGTTGTGGGTCTTCCGGGCTGTGTGGCCGTGTTCTGGAAGTTGTTAGAGCTTATGAAGTTGTGTAAGTTCAGGGCTCCCTTCTTTAAAAACTTCAGCAGGAATCCCATCAGGTCCACCAGCTTTGTTATTTTTTCATTTGATTAGTGGCTTTACTGACTTCCTCCAAACTAGGGGGTACTGCAAGCTCATCTCTTATTTGTTTTTGCGGGATTTGCAAGAAGATGGCTGTTGTGGGTCTTCCAGGCTGTGTGGCCGTGTTCTGGAAGTTGTGGTTCCTAACGTTTCGCCAGCATCTGTGGCCAGCATCTTCAGAGGGCAGGAGCACAGATAGAAGCAAAATCTCTGTGCCCAGGTAGAGTGGCAATGCTCTATTTATAGAGCTAAGTTATAGGATATTAGGTGGGGTTTTTTGTTGTGTTGAAATGTTAATGAGTGGCTGCTGAGCGTGATTAGCATGTTCATTGTGAGAAGTATTCCCATGTCCTGGTGGTTGGACTGAGTTCGTTGACCTTTTGCAGGCTGTGTTTTTCAGGACTGGTAGCCAGGTTTTGCTAATTTTTAGACTTTCTTCTTTTTTATTGTAACTGTAACTACATCAAAGGAGTCACTGACCGCATGGGAAAACTGATGGAAAAACACAACTTTCAAACAATCTTCAGACCCACCAGAAAAATACAACAAATGCTAAAATCAGCAAAAGACAAAAGGGACCCCCGCACCACTGCAGGAGTATACCGCATACCATGCAGCTGCGGACAAGTATACGTCGGAACCACAAAACGAAGCATTCACACCAGGATAAAAGAACACGAAAGACACTGCAGACTACAGCAACCGGAAAAATCTTCAGTAGCTGAACATGCTCTCAAGCAAATGGGACACAAAATCCTATTTGAAAACAGAAATACTGGACAACACCAAAAGCCACTACACCAGAGAAGCCATTGAAATTCACAAACACCAGCACAGTTACAATAAAAAAGAAGAAAGTCTAAAAATTAGCAAAACCTGGCTACCAGTCCTGAAAAACACAGCCTGCAAAAGGTCAACGAACTCAGTCCAACCACCAGGACATGGGAATACTTCTCACAATGAACATGCTAATCACGCCCAGCAGCCACTTGTTAACATTTCAACACACCAAAAAAAAACCCACCTAATCTCCTATAACTTAGCTCTATAAATAGAAAAACATTGCCACTCTACCTGGGCAGAGAGAGTTCGCTTCTGTCTGCGCTCCTGCCCTCTGAAGATGCTGGCCACAGATGCTGGCGAAATGTTAGGAACCACAACTTCCAGAACACGGCCACACAGCCCGGAAGACCCACAACAGCCATCTAGCTACTTTGTTCCATGCTACCCTAACCTTTGTTTAAATATGAAAAGTGGTATCATTCAAATGGAGTAGGAACAAAATCTTTATAGTCTCACTGAAAAAGAAATTTTGGGGGAAATCTAGTACCATGAAATAATTGCACTTAAATGGCACATGCTGTCTTTACATAGTTGCAGTATTATAGGGCAGGTTGTTCCTGAAGCCAGCTTAAAAATTTCCAGTCCGGATTGTAGAGGAATCTAGACTGGCCATAGGGCTTTCCCAGATCTTTGCATACATGGATAAAGAAGGCCTTCACACATTCTTTATGACACTAACACAGTTCTTCCTTCTTCTTTTCTCCCTCTTATTATAGTTGTTCCAAGGCTACAATATTTAAAGCAAAAGGGAACATATTCATTCCATGCTGGGTCCATAGAAATTTGTGGCAAACATGGTTCAGCTTCAAGGAAGCAAAGTAGTATTCACTGAAACGTTATAGTTGTGTTCCACTGAACTTCATTGAAACTTAATGTTTTGGGTTTTTCTTTTAAGGAAAGGGAACTATTGCAATACAGTGGGCGCAGGGTGGGAAAGAAAGGACAGTATGCTTACCCAACCTGGGCAGAAATCAAAGGGTGCCCATGGGAAGATGTAGGATGAAATGGAGGTACGCCGGCAGACAAGGTGGAGAAAACATAGTGGCCAGGAAAACATGGTCCTTATGGGCCATTATTGGATCAACTAGTATTAAAAAAAGAGGGAAGCTGTTGACCAGCTGTAAACATTGCATCCAGGCATCCCAAGATGAAATGGCTGTACAGGGCAGTGACCAGTTTCTGGAGGGGAGGGGGCATGCCAGGAGTTGTAGCTAACTGGAGTTGGGGATGTCAGTAGGTTGCTCAGAAAGTTTTAAGAGAGCTCAGAATGGAAAACAGTACTTTTGAAACAGAGCTTCCAAGCACGGGCAGGGGATTCATTTGCGGTGGACGGGGAGTGGGTGGAGGATGACACTGTCCGTTACTGCAACAACGAAAAGATGGGTGGCAATGGGGCAATCAGAAATTATGGATCTGACCATGGTAGAGCTTGTCTGTTTACTGCTTGCCAAATGCTCTAGAAATATGTACCGTTTTGCAGCTGAATGAAAGAAAAACTCAAGAGAAATTGCTCTTTTTTCAGTCTTTGCAAACTGTGATTATGTTGCAGTTCATGAAGTGCTCTATTTTAACAGCAGCTATGTCAGTTTTATGAGAAGATAATGAACTGGACTTTGCAACTGTCATATTTTGACACATTCAAGTCTGGAAAAATAAGCTTGACACATTTTGAAATGGTCAGTCACTACTTGCAGAAGTGGCTGGTTAGTTTTTTTCCCTCCAAGACAGAAAAAAGCATTGCTGAGAGGAAGAACACTTTTTTTCTTTCAAAAATTATTTCTAAAAATTCAGGTGTCCTAATGAAATTACAAAGATGATTGCTCAGCAGAAGGATACACATTTTTCTGCTTTCTTGAGAAACAGTCAACTTACATTAGAAAGCATCACTGAGATAAACAAGGACAATCTTTAATCCTTAGTAAAAGGTAAAGGTTCCCCCCCGCACATTTGTGCAGTCGTGTCCGACTCTAGGGGCCGGTGCTCATCTCCGTTTGTTAGCCCAAGAGCCAGCGTTGTCCGAAGACGCTTCCACGGTCATGTGGCCGCATGACGCGTGCGGAACGCTGTTACCTTCCCACCGAAGTGGTACCTATTCATCTACTTGCATTTGCATGCTTTCGAATTGCTAGCTTGGCAAGAGCTGGAGCTAGTGCGGGAGCTCACTCCGCACGTAGGGCTAGGGATTCAAACCTCCGAACTTGCGATCTTCCGATCGACAAGCCTGGCGTCTTACCCGCTGAGCCACCACGTCCCTTAATCCTTAGTAGAGTTGGCCAAATGCTTTGCCCGAAGGCCATTTTCTTTTTCTTGTCAAAGAAAAGATTTCAGAAACATTTTTTACTGCTTACCAGCCTTCTACCATCCCATGTAGAATGGTGGATGCCATCTCAAAACATTTTGCTTTTTAAGCTAAATTACAGGATTATTTCCCACCCCACTGCATATTTGGAAACTCATTGAACTATCAATTGAATATTACTTCAATAGTGATATTGAACTAGCATAATGAGCTAAAGACTTTGGTGCTAATAGGTTTCCTTTTGGTTCTCAAAAAACAAACAAACAACCATTTGTGTGTATTTGTGCATTTTGTACCATTGGCTGGCAGGAATACCCTAGTTCCCAAGCACAGCCCTCTAAATGCTTATTCTAGTGTAAAGAAAAATAAGGAGTGTAACTGCAAGCTTCATGTTTAGTATAGTGTGTAGTTTACCCGTGAGTGCAGTTTTGTTGATGGCAACTACTGCTTTGGTTATTTGGAAATATTAGCTTTATTTGTGCCAAGATTTAGTACATATCATGTTGCAGCGAATGTTTTCCTATCACTAGAACCACTTTAGTATGAATCATGTTGCCATTTCTTGGTTGATTTATGATTGCATAATACAGCCCTGAAATCTGTCCAACAGATCCCAATCTATGGGTGCACATTCTTGTGTGTGTGTGTGTGTGTATGTGTGTGTATATATATGTATATGTATATGTATATGTATATGTATATGTATATGTATATGTGTGTGTATGTATGTATGTATGTATATTTCCCATTGATTTAGAAGTCCTGGATCAAAGCTACATTTATTATCATGACGTATCCCCAAAATAGAAGCTTTATCAAAACTACTTTAGTTATTTATGTGATTAAAAGATATTGTTAGTGGACATGAGTAACCTACAATGGCTTTTTAAGAAGTACTACTTGGAAACTGAGAAAGAAGGGAAGAGATTGTATCTCCTTAACCTGGGAGATATATGTCCAAATAACTCCTTTCTTCTGCCTTTGAAAATCATCAGCATCTTTGTGACATAAATACCTCCTCCTCCTCCTCCTCCTCCTCCTCCTCCTCCTCCTCGACTGGTCTGAGTACGTACCTTGCAATTCAGTCTAACAAAAATGATATAGAATTTCAATAGTTTTCAAAAGGAGCTGAAGGTGTCCTGTTTTTTTCTTTACTCTCTGCTGGATGGCACCCTCTCCCCTGTCTAAAAATCCCAAGGACAGCATCTGAATCATTGGCCAAGTTGAAAGCAAAATATTTGGCATAAAATGGCCTGTGTACTCCACTCCACCATATCCATATAAATCATCACAATATTCTGAATACAGCTCCATGTTGGCAGAAAAGAAGTCTAGATAAATTGTCTTAATAAACTCTTCCTTTATTTGATGGAACAAGTATAATAAGCTTGTGACTTATGATAGCTGTAGCAGACAGGTCAATAATCTGCTTCCTAATTCATTCAGAATTATATTAGATCACTCCAAAGAAAGCAGCTTATTATAGTTAATCTTCAACATTCATCTTTAATCTCTTACTTTCATTAAAATCAGATGATGGTCATGTTCATAGGCATGGTAGTGACACCCGCATTCCAACTAGCATAAGAAAGGAGCATATTTTAGATGTATGCTGGATAAAACTAAATCTCACCATTGTCCAGTGCAGAAGGCAAGGGATAGAGAGGGTTCTGTGATTTTGTATATAATAATTTATCAGAATAAGATGGGGTAGCTTTTGACTTGTTTTTTAGTGTGTGTGTGTGTGTGTGTGTGTGTGTGTGTGTACACACACACACACACACACATATATATATGCAAGAGAGAATTTGATTTAGCATTCTAAACATTTGCGATTTATATCCTAGAGAATTGTAATCAGATTACAAATCTTTTTTTAATAAGAATTTTATTAAGTTTAAGAAAGAGATAAAAACTATAAAAAAGCAAAAAACTACAAAAGTGTGAAAGAGAAGAAAAAAGCATTTTAAAGATTACATACAGAGGTGACTTCCGACTTTGAACAGCAAGAATATACAGCAATTTCTCTAATCAATCTTTTACTCTATATCAAACCAAGATCACATCATTTCTATAGCTCAGAAATGATGAAATCCCAGCCTCCTGGCAAACTCTTTACTGTTGATAGTGCACACTGTCCACGATCTCCTGGCTACAACTCGCCGTCCGGAGGACGAATGGGTCGATTCCAAGCTTTTTCCTTAATCCAGAAAAAAAGCTCTGGGCTACAGGAAAAACCAGCCTGAGCCTGAAAAAACTGCCACGATGCCAGTTCTGCCTGCGGATCTTGCGGGCACAGATGCTCAGTCCCCCATATTCTCACCGGAAGTCCTCATCACATTACAAATCTAACCTGGTTGAAATGTGTGCAGAGTTGTAGGTTTTGAAAATGCACTGTTCCCCATACATTCTTTTTTTATAATAATTTTTATTAAAGTTTTAAAAAAACAAAGATAAAAAACTAATACAAACTAAGAACAATATAAAAAGTTTTAAAAAAACATACTTTCTCATTGGTCCACTTTCTGGCTATGTACTTCCATATGGCTAACATATTCTGCAAATGCAGAATCACAATTCTAAGCATGCTTCTTATTCAGAAGTAGTTCCCACTGAGTCCAGTGATATTTATTTACTAGAATTGCATCCTTTTAACTCAACTGAGTTAAATATCTCACATTCTATATTCCTTATTTGGTTTGATCCTTAGCAAACAGATTTCCTTGCAAATAAATTGGCTTTGTAATCTATTTTATTAATGCACATTGGCTATGTTTGATTTGATCATGATTGTAATGAAAATCAATACATTTGAAAGTCATGCTCATTATCATTAAGCAAGAACAACCTCACCACAGAGAATGCCATCAGAGCAGCATTTCAGAGTGAAGTGTCCAGAATCTTAAAGAAATAAGCAGCAGGGCTGGATTACCTTATTCTGAAGTGATGCACTGCCACCTAAAGACCATTAAGAGTCTACGTAATATTATTAAGATCATAGTAAAAAGTGTGATCTTAAACTTATTTTCTTTCAAATAGGTTCCACTGAGGGGAGTAAGATTTATTGCTTATGTAAGCATATATAATATGTAAGGGGAGCCAATGGCTCTCTGGGAGTTGCTTTACTTCTCTTCCCAAACATGGCCCATGGTGATGTATCTAAGAGATATCATTCAGCAGCCTTTGGAGGTTCATAAATCCCTGTCTTGTATATAAAATCATAACCTGGAAATACTAAACTGCAGCACTGCTTATTATTAGGTTAGATCTTACTATCTGGGTAGATTATTCAGATTGTATTCTTTACCTACTAACACTGGAGGGCAGGGAGTATTGAAGCAAAATGGCTGTTTTGGTCCTTCATTTTCACTTTTCTGAGTGGCTCTTCTTATGCAATGTGAACCTGTTAAATTAGCTGTGAATTATGTAAAACTGCAAAGACATGATGAACTGCTAGTTTGATGACTTATCAAATGCAATTAAACCAAGCTTGTAAGCTTTCATATCTTACCAGAGTTTCCTTCCATGCAACTTTATACTGTTTTTGTTCTGAACTTACTCTTATTGAAGAACTTCTTGTTGAGAAATAACTGTAATATCCAGGATGTCAGCTCAGTTGGCTTACTAATATTATCCACTCAGTACCAAAACTACAAGGTCAGGGTCCAAATCAAATCACTGTTCAGGGAGGCAGATGTTGACATATCATTATTAAAAACTCCACTCTAAGGAAGTCATTTCAGCTTTTAGCTATGAGTCAGCAAGTAGCTGCCAAACTTTAGCTGACAATTCACACTTCTAGAACTTTCTAGAGCTGATATATGAGGCAATAAAAGGAAACATGCCCTCCACTTACCTCTTGATTGGGAAGGTATAAAGTGCTTCTTCCAACTGCTAAAATTTGGATCACCTCTTGGAAGAAGGGGTGAATCCAAACTGCAATGCTTCCTTGAAACAATTCACCACAGTAAATCAGCTCCATCTCTACACCAGTTGCAACAGCAATGGATTGTTTGGGAATTAAATCATTTACTTCTACACGTTTTTATCATTATATCTAATTCTAGAGAGCATTTACGAGGCCTAGATCATATGCATGTTTGTGCACACCTCTTGATTGCTCTACACTTAATTTTCATATACTGAATGACTGGCAATTGAATACCTGAATTGTTCTATTGCAATGTGGAGTCCTTGGTGCTCTCTGAGCCTTGTTGTTTTCTTGCAGATGTATCATTGCCAGACTAGGCAACATCTTCAGTGCCCTGAAGATTCAGTGCCCTGATTCAGGCACTGAAGATGTTGCCTAGTTTGGCAATGAAACGTCTGCAAGAAACCAACAAGGCTCAGAGAGCATCAAGGACTCCACAGTTCAACCCTGAGCTACAAATATTCTCTTCAATTGGTACTATTGCAATGTATTGTATTTGAGATGATACATGGTGTTGTGAAAGTTTTATCTATAATATTACATCTGAATCATGTCTGATTCTCGGAGAATGCCTGGACAAGTCTCTGCAGTTTTCTTGGCAACCACTTGGAAGTGATTGGCCATGGCCTCCTTCCTAGGGCTAAGAGAGAGTGACTGGCCCAAGGGCACCCAGCTGGCTTCGTGCCTAAGTCGGGACTAGAACTCACAGTCTCCTGGTTTCTTAGCCTGTTGCCTTAACCACTAGACCAGAGCTTTCCAAAGTGCTGCCGCTGGCGACACACCAGCGGCAGCGGCGGCGCGCGTGCGTACGGCGACGGCGTGGGGGTGTGTGTGCGGCGGCGCGTGCGCACGGCGACGGCGCGGGGGCGTGCGGCGGTGCGCGCGCGCACAGTGGCAGCGCGGGGGTGTGTGCGGCGGCGTGGGGGCGTGCGGCGGTGCGCGTGTGCATGGCGGCCGCCGTTCACGCGTGCGCCGCCGCTTCCGGGTGGTGTGGCGACACACCACGCTGTGTGTGGCGACACACTTTTGTGTCGCCACACACAGTTTGGAAAGCTCTGCACTAGACCAAACTGGCTCTAATCTTTTCATACTTCTCTATTAATACTTGATGCTTTAGTGACTAAAGTTTAGTCATCAAGTGAATTATGTATATGTGTAGCCATTCTATACATCTGCAAGTACAAGCTAATCCATAGCTACTAGAAAGAGATCCCAGTTGTGCTGCATACTTCATGTCCCTGCATCTACCTTCCATGGCTGTAAATAGCAAGTAATTGTTAATATATTTTAAAAGAATAGCAGAAATGTTAACATTTATTTAAATTTGGTGAGCCCAAAATGTCTTTGCCTACAATGAAATAACAATATTGGCTCCAGACAATCTCCCAGGGCTGGACATTCCACAAATGTGGTCCCATCCATTATTAAGAAGGGCTCCATTGGTTTGGGTTTGCATTGCATAGCTGGCCTAGTCTACCACTGTTTCCAGATAAATAAATCCATTGCAGTAGCTCAATGCAAAACTGCCCTGGTTATGTTGGGGGCAGGTGTCTTTACTGATATCCCTTTCAGACTCATTTGCACAATCTGATCAGCTGCCACTTTTAAAAATCTTTGGTATTCCCAATGGAATTGGACTCATTACGGATAGCTGGGGGTAAACTTATTCTTTCTCACTCTCTTTCTGCCTCATTTCATTGCCATGCTTCTCTCTCAGGTATCCTCATGATATAGCTAAACAGGGGAGTAAAATTTAAGCCCCCCTCCCAAAAAACTGGGACTGTTTTGGTTAAAACTCTTCCGCTTTAGTCTGTGGCTTGAATCCTTCCTGCTTTGTCTTCTGTGCCTAGGAAGATTAAGACCATTTCGCAAGCTCAACAGCAGCAGGGTAATCTTAACGATCCTCCTTTAGATGATAATGGGACTTAGAAATAAACATTTCAAAATAACCATGACCTAGCCCCGGGTGCAAGGTCACACAGCCACCCTAGAAACATATTTAAGGATTCCCTTACTAACTTTACTCAGACTGAAGAAGCTCCTTGGATAAGGAGTGAAACGTTTCTACTGAGAAAATAGAAATCCAGTTGACATGATTCAAGCCACAGACTGTTCCACCTGGATGACTGAGAACCTTCATCGACATCTTCTGTTTTAGGATTTGGGTTTCCTGTTCATATGACATGTTAGTCCTGCTCTTAACCCAGTTAAGTTTGTCATGCAAACAGGACCCCTGTAATGATTACTATTTGCTTTATTTGGTTTCTCTCATTTAACCAATATACAGCCTCAGTTATCAGATCATGAATTTTTACTGAGTTTTCCTGTTCTTTAAAACCAACCAACCATTGTTTGCCATCTATAGTTTTTTTTTAAAGTAATCGATATTAAGTCACTGTTTTCTTGGCTCTTCTTCTTTACCCATCAGTTCTATAGTTGTCATAAATACCTTTATAAAACCTGCCTAATGTGGTACTAATGCTAATAGGCATTAATTATGGCTGTATAGTTTACCTATAGGGTCATTGGAGATAGGAGCTAATATACTTTTTGGGTACATTCGTTGTTTTTGTGTATTCAAGACATTTAGCTTTTGGAAAACTGACTCCAATTTTCTTCTTTGGTAAAGCTTGTGCTAGAGATAATTAACACATTCCTAAATTGAGTCCTATCTTCCTAAATTGAGTCCTATCTTCAGGTTCTTAATATTGTGTATATTCAATCTTAACAGAAGTGCAGAATATTTTCCCCCTACCCGGAAATGTAGAAGAGATTGATTCTTAAGTATCATCCCCCCCCCCCGGTATTCCCAGTTCCCATCACCTCTGATGGCATCCAGCTGGGGGTGGTTGGGTGACAAAATAGATAATCATTCTCAACATTTTGATACTGTGTTGAACTATCGTCTATCCTTTAAATTGAGGCTCAAACTGTATTTTACATTTTGTTTTGCCTTGGGTTGTGTTTCATTTCTTCAGTGATATTTTTACCAATGTGATTGGTTACTATGAGGAAGAGCTGCAACTTCATCCTCTGCTTCATTAGAAACACCAATGTAAGTGTGGAGCTATGGCACCTTAACCTTTATGGGGCTTTGCTCAGAGAGCTTAGGAACTGGGTGGGGGGCAGATTGAGGTAAGAGTTCCTATCAATAGGAAACCTCCTCCCGTAAGATCCATGTTCCTGCCACAAAATTGCCTTTGCGGTAATTATTTATGAACCTTAATCATCTCAGTATGTATATGAAGGTTCTCAGTCATCCAGGTGGAATTGTCTGTAGCTTGAATCATGTCAACTGGATTTCTATTTTCTCAGTGGAAACGTTTCGCTCCTTATCCAAGGAGCTTCTTCAGTCTGAGCAAAGTTGGTAAGGGAATCCTAAATATGTTTCTAGGTAGCTGTGTGACCTTACACCTGGGGTCATGGTTATATTGAGATGTATTTTAAGTCCTTTTATTATCTAAAGGAGGATCGTTAAGATCACCATGCTGCTGTTGAGCTTGTGAAATGGTCTTAATCTTCCTAGTCACAGAAGACAGAGCCGGGAGAAAGATGGGAGAAAGATTGTGCCTGAGGGGTATATATGGGGGCCTCAGGCAAAATCTTTCTCCCATCTTTCTCCCAGCTCTGTCTTCTGTGCCTAGGAAGATTAAGACCATTTCACAAGCTCAACAGCAGCATGGTGATCTTAACGATCCTCCTTTAGATAATAAAAGGACTTAAAATACATCTCAATATAACCATGACCCCAGGTGTAAGGTCACACAGCTACCTAGAAACATATTTAGGATTCCCTTACCAACTTTGCTCAGACTGAAGAAGCTCCTTGGATAAGGAGCGAAACGTTTCCACTGAGAAAATAGAAATCCAGTTGACATGATTCAAGCTACAGTTAATCATCTCAGCCACCAAAAACAAACTGCCATAGAAACAAAGGGTGGTGGTTGTGGTGGTGATAATGATACAGGTGTGGTGCAGACTGACTCTGTGGAAATGCCCTCCTCATCCAAAAACTGACATGGTACTGTTTTTATATTGCTATTGTTAAACTGTCAGCAAATACTTTCATAATTCAGTGTAGCAGAATTGATAATGTGGGTTAAAGAAATTCTTGGATACTCTTGCTAAAGGGCAGGAAATTACCTAAGGGGACACTCCTTCATCTGTTTCTCCTGTCCTTCCTCTAACCACTCTTCTGTCTCTCTTGGAGGACTAAACTGTGTCTGTTCAGCAGCTTGTCTTGTACTACCCAATCAGGAAGACTTTATCCCATTGCTTGTATTGAAACAAAGTAATAAAAAGTAAATAAATTAAAAAAAACTTCATAAGAAGAAAGTTCATTTTTCCTGTCCATTGTCCCTAGCCCCTAATTACTACTTAAATATTTGTACATTTCCTGAAATATTGGAGATTATTGTTATATTTATTTAAATCATTTCATTAATCAATGAATCAATAATTAATTTATCTCTTCATTCTTTTTCTTAAAAAACACATTCCATATGTCTAAACCTGCCTTGCTATGTGATGTATCACATGTAAGGGAACCATTCCTGCTTAAATTTAGTAAAACTTCTGTTATGCATATATAGTCAGTTTCGCCATTCCTGCATATTCTCCAATTTTGGTTTCCCATTCTTGTATTGTCGGCAGGGTTTCACTTTTCCAGTGTTGTGCCAGATTGGTTCTTGCCACTATCAGCCTCACTGCTTGTATTCAGCTGATAATCAATCAATCAATCCTTTATTATAGCCTTTAAGCCAGAAAAAAAATCAAATATGTAAAGCAGATCTATCTATCATCTATCTATCTATCTATCTATCTATCTATCTATCTATCTATCTATCTATCTATCTATCATCTATCTATCATCTATCTATCTGCTTTATATATTTGATTTTTTTTCCTGGCACATAGGTGTATAAACACATTCACCTAAAATATTTAGATATGAATAAAAAGTAGGCATAAAATACAATAAAATAACATAACAACAATATAATAATAAAAATTATATTATAGACATCTTGGTGATTGCCACTCTTATTTGTATTAAGAGTGGCAATCACCAAGATTAGCACTAATCATCAGTCGTAAGTGGGATGAATAGAACAAACAGAGGCACAGAATTGGGCAACTTGGGAAGATCCACCAGAGTTCTGGTCAGCCAGAAGAAGCAACAAATAAACATTGTACTCTCTGTCAAGATATTTCTTTAGAATGGAGTAGATGATGTCATCTGAGACTCCTATAAAGAGAGCAACAGAGAAGCATATTACTCAGGGACTCCACGGAGCTGTTCTCACATGCACATATGCACTGATGTAGGGGAACATTTTTATAACTGCAGAGAGAAGTGCGTCCAACCTGGCCAAGGTGAAGGACAGGCAAAAGTTCAGATTTAGAAGGGAGAAAAGAGAAGATAATGGCACATGCCCATTTGAAAAAAAATCCATAGACTGTGGGGTTGGATACTAGGCTTAGAATGGTTTGGAAATCAATATTCCAGATATGTTGCTTAAGGTGACTCCTGCAATTTTCAAACCCTAACGGGCAGAGGCTCTCCAAGGAGAGACATATAGACTGAAGTTTGCTATTAGCTGTTAGCCAAGTTGATTTAAAATGTTCTCTGAGAACAAGTGGGGCCAGACCCTCAGGGGAATTTTTTTAAATCATTAATGAAAATTTACCAGGCTCTGGTACCCACAGAAATCAAACCTGTCTGTATCTGTAAGGCAGCATTCTTGATGCAGTTTGGAATTGCAATAACTTTTATAAACTTGGACTGAACAGATTCCAGGATATTAAACATTGTAAAAATACAGATCTGAACACTATAAAGAAGCTGAGAAATAAACAACACTTTGCCTTAGAATGTTATATTGAGTGCTACAATGAAGTTGAACAGGTAAATTTCTGACTAAAGGTAGGATGGGAAGCTTCAGAGACATTCTCAGCATAGGGGATCCAGTAACCACCTATTAAACGAGTTGCTAAATCTTCTTTGTGCTCTTCTTCCAAAATTCTATCTGTTCTGATATTACAGTGGCTCAGTAACTTATGAAGTGATATAAACCTACATAATGTGATCAGAAGAGAAGCTAGAAAACCAAACACAGTGGGACCAACTAACCAAAGCAGAGGACAAGGACAGCCATTAACAGTCCAGAAATGGAGTACCAAAAAGAGGGGCTAGGTAAATTAATGAGGCAGCACAGATTAAACAAAGTCATAACTGTCACTTTCAGCATTAGTCTGCTGGTAAATGTCAGAGTTTTGGCCACCAGTGTATAAAGCTCTAGATGGACTTCTCAAGAGTAATGGAATGCATAGTGCCTTCTTGTCCACTTCAGAGCCTGTTGCCACTGTGAAAATCACCCTTCTCCAGTAAAACTGAACTACAGTACATTTGTTTTATCAGCAATTCAAAAAATACCGTCACAACCATTTCTTTTGAACTTTCCAGAGTGAAATGGGCCTGTTTTGTACTTTTGGGAAATCTGGGACAGTTTTAAGGAACTTGCAGCTGCTTAAGGGGTCTATTTCACCTCTTAAAGCTTCTGAAACTGTCTCTCAAAATGGGACCTGGCGCCACCTACTCAGGAACACCCTTACCTTAGGTCTGGCTTTTCCTCAGAAGATGACTTCATGGAGAAGGGTTCATGATGTTGGAACTGATTTTTTTAAAGAAGTGATTTATCCAGCTGAGACCAGTTCTCTTGGAACCACAGGGCTCTAAGTGTCTGCTTATTTATCTTCTATCATTCTACTGTCCCTGTTGCCAGCATTGGAGATGGAGCATTCTGCACAGATAATGCCTACAACCTTAATGAGAGAAGATGAAGCCATAGACAAGATTCTGTAAAAGCAAGACAGGCATCTGGAGAAACAGAAAAGTGGAAGCAAATGCTTGGGTAAAGCACAGCAATGGCAATGAAATACTCATGGATAGGGCCACCATCAGCAACCTGTTCTCTTATACAGCACCATGAAATGGCTGATTGGGGATGTGAGAATAATGAAAAGTATATGGAGGAAGCAGTTAAGCAAAGATCATCATTACTTTATGTCCAGTCAGGAAGAAGAAGGTGCTGCTGCTCCCTGTAATGTATTTCTTCCCACTGATGCTCAGAACCTGTCACAAATGCTCACTTTGTGGCCTAAGTGGACATCAAGGTAGAATCTACACAAAATAGTTGTATACATATATTTTTTCCCAAAATGCCATCAGTCATGCTAGATTACCAAAAGGGGGAAAACCCCACTAAAAATGAGCAGAAAAGCATCTTTGGCTGCAGCCTTTCAGATTCACAGTGGTGCTATTGAAAGGGAGAATTTAGTAAACAATTAGTCTGAACCTGGAGGCTGTTCAGATGGAACTTCTTATTTCAGCAATAAGGGAGCATTGCCAGCTAACTGATATCTTAACTGCAATCCATTCATATATTTGGCATACCATTTGGGCTGAAAGTTAGCTAGCCAAAACCCAAATGGCAAGAAAACAGCATATACCTTCATTAAATTTACAAACACACACACACACACACACACAAACACACAGGCAGGCAGGCTGCTCTATGAGTTCTATGGCCTTTTTTTTCTGTGTGTGTGTATGTGCGCATGCATACAGGTGGTCCTTGGGTTACGACCACTCATTCAACGACCATTCAAACTTACAATGGCACTGAACGAGTGGTAGTTATGACTGGTTCTCAGAGTTCTGGCCGTCACAGCGTCCCCATGGTCATGTGATTGTGATCCGGGCACTTGGTGCCCAGCTCGTGATTACAATATGACAGTGAGCCACAGTCATGTGATTACTATTTCTGACGTTTCCTGCTGGCTTCCCACAAGTAAAGTCAATGGGGAAGCCAGCAGGAGGTTGGAAATTGTGGTCACATGAGGTCCTCGCTTAATGACCTACTGTACATGGTCCTTGCTTAACGACAGCAACTGGGACTGCTGGAATTGCTGCTGTTAGGCTGTGCAGTCACATGATGGTGCTTTATGACTGCATTACCTAGCGATGACAATTCTGGTCCCAACTGTTGACGTAAACCAAGGACTACTTCTGTGTGTGTGTGTGTGTGTGTGTTTGTATACACATACATACACAGACATATTCTTCCTGCTTGTGGGATGCAAGGTACAGTATCATTTCTCTGCAGCTGTTTCCATAGGCATCTGTTACAAGCTGTCATGACATTAAAAAGACTGTGTGAGTGTATCAAGACATCTTCACAGGAATGGTACAATTATGTAACAGGATTCAGTGCTATTTCATAATCTGTTGTCAATGTAAACCAGCTTCCCTAAATCTCGTACCCTCCGGATTGATGGGATTTCATCTTTCATTGTCCCTCAACCAATATGGCCTTTGGATGGAAAGTCTGGGAATTGAAATCAACCTCATTTGGAAGGTATAGCTCTGGGCTGCATGTGGCCTCACTCTCTCTCTTGCAAGCTCCAAAGAAGACTGGAATAGAAAACAGAGATTATATTCACAATCTTCTAATCATAGCTCTTATTAGATAGATTACAATAAATAAATCTTTGTAGAAATAGCCCTGGGGTTCCATAGGAGCAGAGGCAAATGATGCCACGTGCATCATCACATCATTACACAAATGGCACACCTTATGTCAGAGCTTCCCAAACTTTTCATGTTGGTGACACACTCTTACAGCAGGGCATCGTTTCGCGACACACTCTTACAGCAGGGCATCGTTTCGCGACACACTCTTGCAGCAGGGCATCATTTTGCGACACACTCTTACAGCAGGGCACAAGGCAGGCACTAGGACCTGCGCAGAATCCTGGCAGGGCAGGTTTGGAGGCAGCAGGGCACAAGGCAGGCACTAGGACCTGCACAGAATCCTGGCAGGGCTTGGAGGCGGCAGCAGCAGCCGCGACACACCCAGACACTGCAGCCGACACACTAACGTGTCCCGACACATAGTTTGGAAAGCTCTGCCTTATGTATTTGTGTCAAACACCATGATGCAAATTACAGAATTGTGTTCTTTGTGTGATGAGGTCATGCCACACATATCGTCTTTTTGATGTCATTGTGGCTTGCAAGTGATGCCTATAGAAACAGCTGCACAGAAGTGACACTGCACCACGGTAGACTCTAAAAAGGGAAAAGGTGATTGCATCCCAGAAGGAAGACTTATTCTTATTTTTAATCACATGCAAAGAGAGGGGGAGAGATGGAGAAGAAAATAATCCACAAAAGCATACTTTTATATGCAATATGAAAATGCATGTCCCGTTATAAAATTAAATTGTTAATTTTAATAGTTTTTGCTCAACAATAAGGGAAAAAAAAGGAAATTAAGCATATAAACTAGTTTATGCAGTCCAAATGGCAAAAGGAGGACTTTGTCTGCACACTTCTAGCCATGGTTTTCAAATATGAATATTTCCTTTTTTGATGTGACCCATGGTAGTTTGCTAAGATGGCTCATTGTGGGAAAAGAAAAAAATGGAGAAAAACTGAAAGAAACATCAGCTGTTTGGCTCAATCTTTCTATTTTTAATTAATTCCATTTTTTCCTTAGATTTATTTTAATAGTACATCTGAATCAACACTTCAACTTCTAAATTTCAGTTTAACATACTTCAAAATAAGCATGTTTAGCTTTTCAGACTTCATTTTTCACATAAAAATGCAGTTACTTATGCTCTTCAGGAAAGCATTTTTATATATTATTTCTCCGACAAGTAAATTCTAATTAGCTAAAAAATGAGCACAATGTTCAGCATTTTTAAATATTGCATTGTTGTTTTTAAAAATTCTGCATGTATGTATATATGGAAAATCACAGAAATATTATCTCAAAACTATTATTAGCTACTTGCATTTGGATACATTTTGTTATCTGTACTTGGGTTTAGCTGGGGCAAAAGACAAGAATAATAGTTTCCTGAACTCACAGTTTGGGTTTAGATGGATTCACAGTCAGCTTTTGGTACAGCATGTTCTCCTAGCTTGTAAGATGCATATATGCATCCAAATGTTACCATAACAAGACAGCAAAGGAGTTAGGGGAAAAAAAAAGGTTTCTATGTATGTAACAGAGGGAAAAAAAAAAGATTACTTTTCATTTGACTTAATAGTGTCTCTCACAAAAAGCCAATCTGTCAGGAAGTAAATAAGGCAGCCCCCATTTTCTGGGCAGGGTGTGGGGTGGGGAGGCCATATTTTGATTAAAAAGTTAATCTCTAAGCATCTTAAAAACAATGCAGTGATTGCTACAAATCAGTACAGATTTGAAAAGAGCAAGAATTCTTAGACTAATCATATTTCGCTTTTTTGATGTGTAATTTCCCTAGTAGACTGTGGGAATGGTGTGAACATAATACGTATATCTTGACTTCAACAAAGCAGTTGAAAAAGTACTTCATGACATTCTGGAGTAGTAGATTTGTTAAATATGTGCTAGATTGCATATCTCTGTTATGGATCATCAGGTGGCTTTAAAATCATTCCCAAAGAGTGTTATCAACAACTCCTTATCAAACTGGAGTAGTGTGGTATCAAGTGCTACAAATATTTGTTTGATTTCAGAAAGGTTTTTAAGTATAGTAGTTTCTCATTGTGATTTCTGTTTACATAAATTGTTATACACAATTTGTTCTTAAATGTTACTATTAGCAATCAGTTAATTTTTTCTCTTTGTTGAGTTTTTTTGGCATTTATTTACTTGAATCTGTATACAATAATTTTGGACTCATTCATTATGAAGTAGAATCTAGTTCACTTCTCATAATGGGATGAATAACCCATGGCCACCATGCATTTCTTCAGCACTATTTGTTAATCCCAAAGCACCTTGAGATTACACCATTGAAATGAAACAGCAACATGGCTAAATTTTAGAGTTGCAATTTTCGGGTTAAAAAACATGTGTGTAAAAATAAGGATGTGTCCTGTCCCGACTAAGACCCGAAGCAGGAAAGTGTGGATAAATTCCTTTATTTACAATTAAAACACACAAAATAGATCTAGAGAAAACAAAGGCGACACGAGGTGCTCACAGAGTTTGGGTGGCCTGCGGTGATCCGTTCCCACTTGGCGCACATGCGGGCAGCCACCACATGGCTGCTATGCAAGGTCCCGACGCAGGGTTTGGCGCAGTTGCGAGGCAAGGCGTTGGTGTGAGGCTTGGCTCTGCGGCGAGGAATGGCTCTGGTATGAGGCTTGATGCGGTGGCGGGGCACAACCCTGGTACGAGGCTTGGTGCTGCGGCGAGGAACGGCTCTGGTATGAGGCTTGACATGGCAGCGTGGCGCGACTCCATCACGAGGCTTGGCGCGGTGACTGCAGGGCGAGGTTCTGGCTCGAGGCTTGGTGTGAAGGCAAGGCAAGATTCCGGCATGAGACTGGGCACGGCGGCTGCAAGGCGAGGTTCCGGCATGAGATGGGGCGTGGCGGCAAGGCTAGGTTCTGGCCCGAAGTGCGGCTGTGCTGTGGGACAGGGTTCTGGCACGGTGTGTGGCGACCAGGCAAAACTCCAGCATGAAGCTTGGCTGGACTGCAAGGCAAGGTTCTGGCATGGAAACGAGGTGAGGTCCGAGCGGGGTGTGAAGAATAAAGCTTGTTGCCAGACCCTATTTTGGGTCGTTTGGAAATTCAGGCAGCAAGCTAGGTGGTTATTGGAAGTTTGCCCAGGGAACAAGTGCTGAGTGTGGGATCCTTTACTTCAGAGGAGTGAGTTTGGCCAGCTTTCCCTTTGAATTGTTGGATCCAGGCCAGTAAGGACATCCTAATAACCCCTTGCAGCTGCAATTTCAGTTGGGAGGGGGAATTTGGATAGTTTGTTAGGCAACGCCCTTGAAGCCTCGCTGGTCCGAGCTTCTGATTGGGAAGTTGCCTAATAAAATAAGTGTAAGGCCCCTGCTTACACTGTTTTACCCAAGTTCCTGAAGTTACCAATAACGGTCTTGAGTCGAGGCTTGGAGATTTAAAGTAACAGCATTTATTTTGGCCAAGACAAAGCTGGGTGAGGTCTCCACAGGCATCATGACAGTAAAATGCCTGGGAAGATCCACACACACACATCGCAAGCACAGAGATTATATAGAGTAGCAAAGCTGGTAAGAAAGCAGAATGAACTCTCCTCCTAGTCAGAGGGCAAGGTTCCTAAATCTGCATTGCTAGCAGTAAGCATATTTAGAGACCTCCAGGGGCAGTCTTCATGTCTCCTGGTATTCCAAACAATCCTTGGAGAGCGTTATCTCCCTAGAGCAGGGCTTTCCAAAGTGCCGCCGCTGGCGACACACCGGTGGCGGTGGCGGCGACACGGGGGGGGGCGTGCGGCGGTTTCCAAAAGCAAGATGGCGTAGGTTATGCTAAGCTAACCCTTACATAAGAAAAGGAGAAAGCAAGAGAGAGAGAGATTTCTCCAAAGGTCGTCAGCAACAACAGAATGCCTTGTTATCATCGAAAGGGTTAGTATCCTCCAGCAACCTGCCTAAAATGCAGTTTTATCTTAATATGCCTGGGATAAAAGAAAAGGCAGAGGAACTAGAGACCAAATTGCCAATATCCGCTGGATAATGGAGAAAGCCAGGGAGTTTTAGAAAAACATCTATTTTTGTTTTATTGACTATTCTAAAGCCTTTGACTGTGTGGATCATAACAAATTGTGGCAAGTTCTTGGTGGTATGGGGATACCAAGTCATCTTGTCTGCCTCCTGAGGAATCTGTATAACGACCAAGTAGCAACGGTAAGAACAGAGCACGGAACAACGGACTGGTTTAAGATTGGGAAAGGAGTACGGCAGGGCTGTATACTCTCACCCTACCTATTCAACCTGTACGCAGAACACATCATGCGACGTGCTGGGCTTGAGGAATCCAAGGCTGGAGTTAAAATTGCTGGAAGAAACATTAACAATCTCAGATATGCAGATGATACCACTTTGATGGCTGAAAGCGAGGAGGAGTTGAGGAGCCCTATGACGAAGGTGAAAGAAGAAAGTGCAAAAGCTGGGTTGCAGTTAAACCTCAAAAAAACCAAGATTATGGCAACGAGATTGATTGATGACTGGCAAATAGAGGGAGAAAAAGTGGAGGCAGTGACAGACTTTGTATTTCTAGGCGCAAAGATTACTGCAGACGCTGACTGCAGACAGGAAATCAGAAGACGTCTACTTCTTGGGAGGAGAGCAATGGCAAATCTTGATAAAATAGTTAAGAGCAGAGACATCACACTGACAACAAAGGTCCGCATAGTTAAAGCAATGGTATTCCCTGTAGTAACCTATGGCTGTGAGAGCTGGACCATAAGGAAGGCTGAGCGAAGGAAGATAGATGCTTTTGAACTGTGGTGTTGGAGGAAAATTCTGAGAGTGCCTTGGTCTGCAAGAAGATCAAACCAGTCCATACTCCAGGAAATAAAGCCAGACTGCTCACTTGAGGGAATGATTTTAAAGGCAAAACTGAAGTACTTTGGCCACATAATGAGAAGACAGGATACCCTGGAGAAGAAGCTGATGCTAGGGAAAGTGGAAGGCAAAAGGAAGAGGGGCCGACCAAGGGCAAGATGGATGGATGATATTCTGGAGGTGACAGACTCAACCATGGGGGAGCTGGGGATGGTGACGGCCGACAGAAAGCTCTGGCGTGGGCTGGTCCATGAAGTCACGAAGAGTCGGAAGCGACTGAACGAATAAACAACAACAATGGATAAACAACAGCGTATCCAGATTTAACAAGATTAAGGAACTACAGTAAGTTTTAGGGAGATGGTTTTTTTAAATTTTAACTGTTATCTTGCATACTATGTTTTAAAAGAATCCTGCCTTAGTGTGTAAGTCTTAATCATATTTATTTAATAAAAATATATATCTTACATGTTGCATATGGAATGCATATGGAAATTGGATTCTACCCAGCCTGCCTAGCCACTTGGCTTGTTATTACCAGGAGATTGTAGATGGTTAAATTCCCAAGGTTTTGGGGCTTGAAGGGAGAAGTCATCCTTGGAAGTCTTGAGGTTTGGCCCAGAGCCCCCCAGCTTTCCGTAGGGCTGTGGGACTATAGTGATAGGGTGGTGGCAGCGAAGTTTGTCCTTTGGGTTGGTGCCCAAATTAGGAACATTTGGGTTGGCGCCCAAATTAGGAACATCTGGGTTGGTGCCCAAATTAGGAACATCTGGGTTGGTGCCCAAGTAGAGGGTGTTGGGTGGGTGCCCAAGCTAAGAACAGTAGGGGTTGGTGCCCAAACTAGTAACATCTGGGTTGGTGCCCTAAATTGGGATTAGTCTGCCGTTTAGGAGAGGGTTCTCATGAAGCTAATTAGAGAACCTGTATAAAACTATTCCAGGGTTCCTTTTACCACAGTTGTTGCTGAGGTGTGGATCCTGGTTAGTTAATTTTAAAAGGGCAGTGTTCCTTTTAGCTAATTGCGTGGGCCAGCAAAGGAAAGGACAAGGGGGGAGGCGTCCAGCCAGGAGGCCTGTGAGCTGAAAGGTAAAAAGGAAAGAAAAGGAAGCCCCCCCCTCCGGATAACATTTGACACGGGGATTCTGGTGCAGCAATGGGATTGCGATTCACTCCAGGACGCTGTACGGAACGTGAACGGTTGTCTCTGGCAATGGGCCCATGCTGTGCTCACCTTTTATCATTTTGATTTTCGTGCCATTTGTGAGCGGGAACCAACTGTGCCTTGCGTTGCTCTGCTTGCCTTTCCCACCTCCATTCTTTGCGTGCTAATAGGTGGAGGCGAGTCTCCTTCTGGGCTGCCTCCAATCAGCTGCTCTGGATCTAATTCAACTTTTGCACCAACTCCGTTCTTTCCCATTTCTATTGTTATTGGCCCCTCTATTTCCAGATCGGACTCCTCGGACTCAACCTCCATCCTGACAGGATGGGAATGCCTCTGGGAGATAAAACATTTCCATCGTCATCCTTCAAATTCCTTCCAAGCCCACAAAATAATGAAAAAAGTTCCAAATATGTTCAGTCCCTACCCTATGATGACATCACTATGTCTCTGTAAGGCAGGGGTGGGCAACGTCCAGCCCACGGGCCGTATAAGGCCCGTGAAAGCAATTGGTGTGGCCCACGGCAGTAGGTGCAACAGGGGCGTGGTGGGGGTGGGGGGGCAGGCACAGCGGCAGACTTGGGGGCAGGCACGGCAGCGGGTGTGGCGGCAGCGGGCATGGTGGGTGTGGCGCCCCCTTCCGCACGATTGGCTCCCGCCCGCAAACCCCGCCCCGGCCCTAGAGTGAAGTTATTAATATCAAAATGGCCCTTGGCATAAAAAAGGTTCCCCACCCCTGCTGTAAGGGCTGTGGTGGCTCCCTGCCCTTTCCTCATCTCCATTTTCCTTCCCAGTTTAACAAGCTGTTTTCTTCCTATACCCTACCAGAGTGTCCTCTGCACTTACCTGGTGTCAGCTCCCTGAATTTGATAGACAGTCTAGCTACTTCCAACATTAAAAAACCCTGAGTGCTCCCATGAGTATATCCTGCCCCCCCCCATGACATTGGCTTCCTGCTAACAGTCCATGTGGTCCACATAATTATTGCCAGGGAGAAAATGTTTTTCTTTTGCACAAATCACGATAACAGTGTTTGTGGGGCATTATTGAGAACAATATTTCTCAAGCTTGGTAACTTTAAAGATGCATGGATTTCAACTCCAGGAATTCTCCAGCCCTCCTGCTAATATCTCTTTAAATGGGGTCATTCTCTAAGTTGCCATTCAATGGGGGCAATGAAATCACTTCTGCCCAATCTAATAGATTACAAAGTATTAATAATAATTTACCTAGAAATTACAATTGTCACAGTGTCTTGTTCCAGAAATCTAAAAAAGTAGTGTCAAAGCAAAAAGCTACAGCTCTTTTAACTCAGTTATTAGGGTGAAGCATTTCTTTTTTGGATGAAATTGTTAAATGGAAGTGCCAAGAAATATGAAGCTTATTGTCCTCTTATGAGAGCAGTTCCTGAAGTTTGTACTGAATGATGCAGGTCAAAATCAGGAGGATTTGCTCAGAAAGTGAGCAGAAGCGAAGGGAATAATTTAAAATAACCTAGAGTCACATATTGACTCTATCCTCACATTTCAAGTTGGGATGAGAGAATGGTGTTCAACAAACCTACAGGGTAACTGTTATCCTCCTGCAGGGAGTTGGCTCCACTAAGATAAATTTTTCACAACCCTGCAAGGGGTTAAAGGGGAGTTACATTAATTCCTTGTAAAAAGTCTGTCATAATTCCTAGGTTGCAGCCAATGTCCATCAACTTAAATTGTCCCTCACAACCCTTCCTGGACCAAATCCAACACAAATTTCCAGGTAGAAGCCATTGACTTGCATACATATTTAAATGATCAAAAACTAAAAAAACTAAAAAAAAGAAAGAAAATGTAAGGTTGACCCATCTTAAAGCCAGATTCCTATTTTATGTGCTAACTTTTGGTGTTTTATTCCAGCCCCCTTAGCCAATTGTTTTGTTATAGACTCCATTAATATAGACCTGAGAAGTTCCTTGTGCAATATAAGTCTTTGATAGGATAGATGTCATATCCCATACAGAATTTATAATATAGATATTCTATAATCAATATCTTAGTTTAGTTGTAATCAAGTTTGGTCATCTAGAAAAGCTAAGTAGAGGGACAACATATGTCTTCACCCAGTATGTATTTAAATTATAGAATTCAGCCAACTTGTTCTACACAGGGCCTTTAAACATTTTGCTTCCATGCTGGCTTCCCCAGACATTCTTCTTACTGCACTTTATACTGATGTAACATTATTCTCCATTTTTTCCCATTGAAGTCAATACTGTAGCCTTCAGTAAGTGGAAATGTGAGGAAAAACCAAGCTAATGATGCAATGATTGGTTTTATATTTTAATTGATGAGTTTTACTGCCTTAAAAGATTGATTGAATTGAATTTTTGACTGAATTTTTACAAATATTGGAATGGATATTGGATGGAGGATCTCCTTGTAATGGACTTGGAGGGACTACCACCATTCCCTCAGCACTTGAACTTTCGCAAGATATTGAAGGCTGCCAAGTTGGTTTGCTTTACACAGGATTGAGACAAGGTTAAGATGCAGATGGCTTTTTTTTTAATCTGTTCAGTCATGTCTGATTCTCAGAGACTGCCTGAAGTTTTCTTGGCAAGGTTTTTCAGAAGTGGTTTGCCATTGCTTCCTTCCTAGGGCTGAGAGAAAGTGTCTGGCCCAGGGAGAAGTCAGAAAAGTCAAGGGCAGCTGTAACCATGCAGTCAAAGCCCTGTCTGTTTCATCTGCAGCAGTCGTCTTGACTTTTTTGACACACATACGTCCAGATACCCCTGCCTACTGCCCACTTGCTCAGAACCTTGTTTGCTCAGAGCCTGGGCAGGAGACAGCTGGCTTTGTGCCTAAGGCAGGACTAGAACTCACAGCCTCCCGGTTACTAGCCTGATGTCTTAATCACTACACCAAACTGGCTCTCTGGAGATGGCTACCAGTGTCTAAATCAGTGTTTCTCAACGTTGGCCATTTTAAGATGTGTGGACTTTAACTCCCAGAATTCTCCAGCCAGCATGCTAGCTGGGGAATTCTGGGAGTTGAAGACCACACATCTTACAGTGGCCAAGGTTGAGAAACACTGGTCTAAATCTTTCATCTATATTAGAGACAGTATACCTCTGACAACCAGCTATTAAGGTTCATGAGTGGGAGACTTGAATGGTGACAATCATGCTGTTCTCCAACTGTAAATGAGGTGCCTCACCAGTGAGTACATGGCAGAGGGTAGAGTCAAATGATTCTGCTTCACTGCTCAGTCTTTAACCAGAAATGCCACGATAAAACCCACAGGAAAAAAAGTTGGATGTTAAAGGTGCCAGTTCTTTCTTCTGCTCACTCTCTCCTGCTTTTTATAACTTATTTCTTGATCTTGTCTGTTATACGGGCAGGGCAAATTACTATGTCTCTTGGCGATCACTCATAGCCGAGTAAGATTGTCTTCCAGGGGTAAAATCTTAACAGTGGATCCGTAAGTGGCTGTAAAGGCCAATTCTGGATCCGCACAAACTCCCACAATGAGGGCATAGGTTTCCAGGTGGAAGACGGTCACAATGAGGATTTGCCTTCCTCTTAGCTCGTTTCTCCCTTTTGCCCTGTATTCGTGCTTCTACAAAGTCCGTAGCGCCTTTAATAAAGGCTGACCTCCAATTGAAATGCTCATGAGTTAGGGCTTCCCAGTTCTCAATGCTGATATTCTTGGGGATGAGATTAAATACTAGGAGAGGATATATTGTTTAGTTATTATCCTTCCTTTCTCATGTGAGTGAGATTAGCAGAGTACCATCCCTAGCAGCATAAAAGTTGGAAGCTTGAGACAAGGTTGGTTTAACCTTCTAGAAAACAATAATCCAGGATGCTGTGAGGCAGACTGGATTTTCCTGGTATTACCCCTTTTATCCCTCTTAAAACAACAACCACACAGTTTTGTGAAGAAATAAAAGTAATGTTTACTCACATCATTTAGGTCTCAAAAACAGCAGTTGCAGTAGTAGAGTCAAGGCAGGTTTAAAACATACTAAGTTACAAAAATAGAATATCTAAGCTTGAACATGATGTCTGGGCTGCAGAGCTCAGATATTCACATGCTTTCACTTTGGAAGCATGGTGAGAGAGAGAGGGAGGAAGAAGGAAGTGCTCTCACAGAGTTCTGTCTTCAGAAAGTTACTCAGGAAGTCTGTGAGCCTCCGCCCCCTTCATGTGCTTATAGAGAAAGACATGAATTGTTGGTATGACTGCAATATTTTCCCACAGATATTAATTTTTTTAAAATTAGCTTTGAGAACTTCTTTGAATCTCTTTTGCTGTCCACCAATATTCCGTTTTCCATTCTTAAGTTGGGAGTAAAGTAGCTGCTTTGGAAGACAATGGTCAGGCATTCGAACAACATGGCCGGTCCAGTAAAGTTGAAGTTGGATAATCATTGTTTCAACGCTGGTGGTCTTCGCTTCTTCCAATACACTAACATTAGTCCGCCTATCTTCCCAAGTAATTTACAGAATTTTTTGGAGGCAGCTTTGATGGAATCTTTCAAGATGTTGGAGGTGGCGTTTGTAGAGGGTCGATGTTTCATAGGCATACAATAGGGTTGGTAGTACAATGGATTTGTAAACAAACATTTTGATCTCCATGCGAATGTCCCAATCTTCAAACACTCTACGCTTCATTCGAGAGAAAGCTACACTCACAGAGCTCAGACGATGCTGGATTTCAGCGTCGATGTCGGCTTTTGTAGATAGATGGCTGCCAAGTTAAGAAAAGTGGTTGACATTTTCTAGTAACACACTTTTAAGCTGGATTGATGGCGCTGCAGAGGGATTGGTTCGAACTTGCTGGTAAAGCACTTTGGTTTTTTTAATGTTAAGCGAGAGGCCGAGCTTTTCATATGGTTCTGCAAAGATGTTTAGGATAGTTTGAAGATATTCCTCTGAGTGTGCAGAGATGTCAGGGGAAGCAGAGAAGAGGGCGGGGCGCTAGATAAGAAGTGAGCACGCAGCTCAGAGAGCCTAGCCTATTTCCTCAAACGTCAGAAGAAAGCTCAGCCCTAGGTTGAGCTGATATACTTGGGAATCTTCAGGCACTGTTAGTTTAGCAGGATTTCTGCTTGTAGGTATGCAATAAACACTGGAGACTAGATTCTTGGCCTCGGCGTGTTATTTCTGCATCTGCACATGACATCAATCCTGCTAAACCAAAACTCCCATCGAAAGAGGGAGGCACACATAAACCAGGAGAATGGCTTCTCAGACACAGGAATTGCAGCAGGCCATTATCCAGTTAGCAGCGGCCTTGACACAACACCAGCAGCAGGTCGACGACCAGATTAATAACTTACAGGCGGCAATGCTTCAGCAGATGCAACAACCAGCCCCAGTCGTCCAGCAGCCGGCACCAGTGGCAGCACCCCCACCAGTCGTTCTGCGATCCCCAGGGTGTTTACCAGAGAAATTTGGGGGAGAGACGGCACAGCTCAGGACCTTCGTCGCCCAGTGCACCATGTTTTTCGACAGCAGACCAGCTGAGTTCCCGACGGAGAGGTCCAGAGTCACATTCATTTTAAGTTTGCTGAAAGGCTCAGCCGCAAGATGGTCCATCCCCATGGTGGAAGCTAACGACCCAATTCTGGACAACTACCAGAACTTTATGGCCTGTTTCAGAGCCCATTTTGATGATCCAATCAGAGAAGTCACTGCCAGCAGAGAGATCCGACGGCTCCGACAGGGGAACAGGAGAGTAGGAGCGTACATCGCAGATTTCAAACTGCTGGCAGGAGATTTGGGCTGGAATGAGGTGGCATTGAAGGATCAGTTTAAACAAGGACTGGACGAAGAGATTAAGACGGAGTTAGTGCGGCAGGGCACTCCAGCGACATTGGAAGACCTATACCAGTTAACAGTCGTCATAGATGCTCGATTGGAGGAGTTAAAGCAGCTTCGGCCGGGGAGAAACAGGGCAGGAACCCGACCGGCTTTTCCAGGTTTTGCTACCCCCTCTAACACGTTTGTTCCCCTGAGCGCGGAAGAACCCATGCAGATAGGGGCCACAAGAAGGGGGCTCTCTGAAGCCGAGAGGCAAAGGAGAAGGGACAATGCACTTTGTTTTTATTGCGGGGGGCCAGGGCACATTGCAAGGGTGTGCCCGACCAGACGCCAGGCAGCCCCGGTAAGATTTACAACCCAAGGCACAGAGCAGGCCCACATTCCAGCCGCTTCTTCTCAGCAGTTAAACTCCAACGGCCCCCCTTGTCAGAGCCCTGTAGGGAGGCCATCCAGCAATTAAGAAGGGCTCAGACGGCAGATCACAACCAAGATTTTTATATTGTTCCAGCCACGCTGACTACAGATTCCAAGCAACTATTACCGGTAAATGTTATGATTGATTCCGGGGCGACAACCAATTCTATAGATGGGGAAGCGGTGGAAAAGTTTCACATTTCAACTATGGCACTACCAAGCCCCATGCAGGTTGAAACCATCGACGGGCAACCTCTCAAGGCAGGTGCGATCGAACGTTGCACCCTGCCAATTCAGCTAACCATCGCAGATCACACGGAGTGGATCCAACTGTACGTTACTGCTTCCTTGCAAGTCCCAGTCATTCTCGGGGCACCTTGGTTGAGACTTCACAACCCCAATTTGGACTGGATGACCGGAGCAGTTTCCTTTCCCTCTCAAGACTGTCGGCACCACAAATTGCAGGGCATTACCCAAGCCCAACCGGCAGCTGCAAGCCGGGAAGCAGGGAAGGCTCCCCTACCAACAAAGTATGGAGATTATGCAGACATCTTCGGAGAGCAAGAGGCCACAGTGTTGCCCCCCAATAGATCTTTCGACTGTACAATAGATTTGAAGCCTGGAGCCAAGATCCCAGTGGCACGGCATTATACAATGTCCCCAAAGGAGCTAGCTATACTGAAGGAATATTTGGATACCTACCTAAAAAAGGGTTTCATTCGGCCATCGACATCACCGGCATCTGCCCCTACCTTCTTCGTGCCTAAAAAGCCTGATCCTTTCGCCCCGGCGGCACAGGCTGGCGATAAGGGACCCCCCATGCGCACGGTGCATGACTACAGCGCACTCAACGCAGTCACCGTTAGAGACCACTACCCTCTTCCAGTGATATCGGAGCTGCTAGATCGCCTGCAAAAGGCTCATATTTTTACCAAGCTAGACCTCAGGAATGCCTACAATTTGATCAGAATAAAGCCAGGCCATGAATACTTAACGGCTTTTAACACCAGATATGGTAAGTTTGAGTGGTAAGTTTGAGTATTTAGTCATGCCTTTTGGACTAAGTAATTGTGGGGCAGTATTTTCCAGGTTCATGAACCACATTTTCTCAGACTTGTTAGATAAATATGTCATTGTGTATCTGGATGACATTCTGATTTATTCTGAGGACCCCACCTCCCACATTACCCATGTGCGTAATGTTCTGCAGAGATTAAGAGAGAACAAGCTGTTTGCGAAGTTAGAAAAGTGCGCCTTTGACTTAACGCAATTAGACTATCTGGGATACAGGATTTCCACAGAAGGCGTAGCCGTGGATCCTGCAAAGGTCCAAGCAATTATGTCATGGAAGCCTCCCCGTAACGTCAAGGAGCTCTAACAATTTCTGGGGTATGCGAATTTCCTTCACAAGTTCATTGCCTCATATGCGGAGAAAGCGCGTCCCCTTACTCAGCTTTTAAAGAAAAACAGACGTTTTTGCTGGGGGGAACAGCAGCAAGCGGCCTTTCAAGAATTTAAACAGCTGTTTACCTCCCCACCACTCCTGAGGCCCCCGAACCCTTCAAAACAGTTCCACGTCCAGTGCGACGCCTCTAACTTTGCCGTCGCCGCCATTTTACTCCAAGCGGCGGCTGAAAGGGGGGAAGATTTATTACCCTGTGCCTATTTCTCTCGCACGCTGTCACCAGCAGAGAGAAATTACGATGTCTTTAACAAGGAACTGCTTGCCATAAAATCAGCCTTTCAAGAATGGAGGCATTGGTTAGAGGGAGCAGCTTTGCCAATCAAGGTTTACACAGACCATAAAAACTTAGCGCTGTTGCAGAGCTCGGGATCCCTCAACCCCCGTCAGGTCAGATGGAGTCAATTTTTTTCACGCTTCGATTTCGTCATCTCGTATTTGCCAGGCAAACAAAACAAGCTGGCTGACGCGTTGTCTAGGCAGCCGCAGGACATTGCAGAACCTGACCAAGCCACCCAAGCCACGATCTTGCACCCTCAAAATTTTGAGAAGCCTCCCGAAGGGGTCCAAGTAGAGAACTTGGCAGCAGTCAGACTAGTAGACGATCTCCTTGTAAGAATCAAGGCGCAGCAGCAACAAGACCCCTACGCACGGGCTAGGCTGGATGACCTCCAGGGGGCCCAGCATGGTACACCGTCCCCTTTCACAGCGGAGGCAGGGACCCTTTGGCATAGTGGGCGGCTTTATGTTCCCAAGACCCTGAGGGAAGAAGTATTACAGCTCTGTCATGATAGCCCAACGGCAGGACACGGGGTGTGTGTGTTCAAAACGCTGCACAGAACACTCAGAGACTACTGGTGGCCCAAGATGGCAGCACACATCAAGACTTACGTGGCCTCTTGCCACGTGTGTAGACACGCTAAAACGGTTCCAGGGAAACCAGCAGGCCTGTTGCAGCCCCTGCCCACCCCCCCCCCCCCAACCTTGGGACACTGTCTCCATGGATTTTATCATCGACTTGCCACAGGCACAGGGTTTCACTTCCATCCTGGTGGTGGTAGACTGCTTTACAAAAATTGCGCACTTCATCCCCTGCAAGGGCCTACCAACAGCACAAGTTACAGCACAGCTCTTTTTGGACAATGTCTTCCGATATAGAGGTATGGTTAACAACTTGATCTCAGATCGCGGTTCGCAATTTACTTCCAGGTTCTGGGGGGCGCTTTTCCAGACGTTGGGGGTCAAAATACACTTGTCCTCTGCGAATCATCCTTGCAGTAATGGCGAAGCTGAGAAAACTAACCAGTTATTGCAGCAATATCTCAGATGTTACGTTAACTACCGGCAGGATAATTGGCCAGAACTTCTCCCCATGGCAGAGTTCGCTTACAACAATGCAGTACATTCCTCAACCAAGATGTCCCCTTTCCAGGCTCTCTATGGCACAAACCCGAGAGTGTTGCCCCTTTCCTCACAACAAACAGCTGTGCCTGCAGCCACGGATTTCCTGGCAGAAAGACAGGCAGCCCATCACCTGTTAGCAGAGCAGCTAGAGCTGGCAAAGGCAGCCTATAAACGGAACGCAGATGAACACAGACAGGAAGGACCCCCCATATCACCAGGAGACAAGGTCTGGCTCTCTACAAAGTTTCTACCCACTAACAGACCTTGCAAGAAGCTGGACTCTAAGTTTATTGGCCCTTTTCAGGTGATACAGCAAATAAACCCTGTGGCTTATCGTTTGCAGCTTCCACACTCCATGAGGATTCACCCGGTGTTTCACAAGTCCTTGTTAGTCAAAGATTCCCCTCCAAGTGCCTTGCGGTCGCATACCACCACCCCACCTCCGGTACGTGTCCAAGGGGAACCAGAGTACGAAGTGCAAGAGATTTTGGACTCCAGAAGGAGGGGCAGGGGGATTCAGTATTTAATACACTGGAAGGGGTATTCTCAGACAGAGCGCTCCTGGGAAAATGCCAAAGATGTTCACGCACCCTTCCTAGTGCATAGGTTTCATCAGATTTTTCCTCACAAGCCACGGCCAGCGCGACTCCCAGAGCTACAGCCCCCAGCTGGAGACGAGGAAGCCGACCAGCCTGGGGATTTCGTGAGTTTCCAGCAGCCATTCCTGCTCCCCTGTCAGAACCAGCGAGGGGGGAGGAGGTGGATTCGCATCCCTCCACCTCTGGTTGCCAGCTCCCAGGAGGGGGGAGGGAGAACCTTTCTAATGATTTAGCTGTTTTTCAGGAGAGGCCAGCTGCACCCGGGCTATCAGATCAAACAGAGAGACGCGAGCCTTCCCCCGACATTCCTTTCCTGGATGACCTCCCTTCACTGCCCAGCTCCCAGGAGGAGGAGCAGATGGACACATTTTCACACGGGATCCTGCCCGACACCAAGGACGAAAGGGGGGAGGGAGTTGCTATGGAGTTTTTGGATGGAGAGGGGGGTGGTGTCAGGGGAAGCAGAGAAGAGGGCGGGGCGCTAGATAAGAAGCGAGCACGCAGCTCAGAGAGCCTAGCCTATTTCCCCAAACGTCAGAAGAAAGCTCCACCCTAGGTTGAGCTGATATACTTGGGAATCTTCAGGCACTGTTAGTTTAGCAGGATTTCTGCTTGTAGGTATGCAATAAACACTGGAGACTAGATTCTTGGCCTCGGCGTGTTATTTCTGCATCTGCACACGACAAGAGACTATGTTATCATCAGCATATTGAAGTTCTACAACAGAAGTTGTAATTACCTTATTTTTTGCTTTCAGCCTACTAAGATTAAAAAGCTTTCCATCTGTTCGATATATAATTTCTACACCAGTAGGAAGTTTCCCTTCAACAAGGTGTAGAATCATAGCGATGAATATAGCAAATAAGGTTGGAGCAATAACACATCCCTGTTTAACGCCGGATCCCACTTTAAATGGATCGCTTTGAGAGCCATTATTATTCAGGATTGTTGCCATCATGTCGTCATGGAGTAGCTGCAAGTTCACAAATTTATCAGGGCATCCGATTTTCAGAAGGATGGTCCAGAGAGCAATACTATTTACAGTATCAAAAGCCTTAGTCAGATCAATAAACGCCATGTACAGAGGGCGGTTTTGCTCCTTGCATTTTTCTTGGAGCTGTCGTGCAGTGAAGATCATATTCACTGTCCCCCTGGAAGGGCGGAAGCCATTTTGGGTTTCAGGGAGGATGCCTTCTGATATAGATAGAAGACGGTTTGCGAGGATCCTTGCAAGGATTTTGCCTGCCATAGCTAGAAGGGAGATGCCTCGATAGTTTCCAAAGTCTGTTCTATCACCCTTTTAAAAGAGAGTGATAATTATGGCATCCCTAAAGTCTGCTGGAATCTCCTCCCTCATCCAGATTTTTTCAATGAGCTTATGAAGTTGTGTAAGTTCAGGGCTCCCTTCTTTAAAAACTTCAGCAGGAATCCCATCAGGTCCACTAGCTTTGTTATTTTTCATTTGATTAGTGGCTTTACTGACTTCCTCCAAACTAGGGGGTACTGCAAGCTCATCTCTTATTTGTTTTTGCGGGATTTGCAAGAAGATGGCTGTTGTGGGTCTTCCAGGCTGTGTGGCCGTGTTCTGGAAGTTGTGGTTCCTAATGTTTCGCCAGCATCTGTGGCCAGCATCTTCAGAGGGCAGGAGCACAGATAGAAGCAAAATCTCTGTGCCCAGGTAGAGTGGCAATGTTCTATTTATAGAGCTAAATTATAGGAGATTAGGTGGGGTTTTTTGTTGTGTTGAAATGTTAACGAGTGGCTGATGAGCGTGATTAGCATGTTCATTGTGAGAAGTATTCCCATGTCCTGGTGGTTGGACTGAGTTCGTTGACCTTTTGCAGTCTGTGTTTTTCAGGACTGGTAGCCAGGTTTTGCTAATTTTTAAACTTTCTTCTTTTTTATTGTAACTGTGCTGGTGTTTGTGAATTTCAATGGCTTCTCTGTATAATCTGGTGTAGTGGCTTTTGGTGTTGTCCAGTATTTCTGTGTTTTCAAATAGGATTTTGTGTCCCGTTTGCTTGAGAGCATGTTCAGCTACTGAAGATTTTTCCGGTTGCTGTAGTCTGCAGTATCTTTCATGTTCTTTTATCCTGGTGTGAATGCTTCGTTTTGTGGTTCTGATGTATACTTGACCACAGCTGCATGGTATGCGGTATACTCCTGCAGCGGTGCGGGGGTCCCTTTTGTCTTTTGCTGATTTTAGCATTTGTTGTATTTTTCTGGTGGGTCTGAAGACTGTTTGAAAGTTGTGTTTTTCCATCAGTTTTCCCATGCGGTCAGTGACTCCTTTGATGTAGGGCAGGAATACTTTGTTTGTGGGGGGCTGTTTTTCTTCAGTTGGATGTTGTTTTCTTGGTTTGATGGCTCTTTTTATTTCATTCTTGGAACAGCCATTCGCCTGTAGGACCCAATTCAGATGGTTAAGTTCATTGTTGAGAAATTGGGTTTCACAGTTTTGATTAGCACGATCCACCAAGGTTTTGATCATGCCTCTCTTTTGTCGTGGGTGGTGATTGGAATTTTTGTGTAGATATCGGTCCGTATGGGTGGGTTTTCTGTATACTTTGTGTCCTAGTTTGAGGTCTGGATTGCGTATGACCAGCGTATCTAAAAATGGAAGTTTGCCATCAGTTTCTTTTTCCATGGTGAATTGTATATTGGGGTGGATGCTGTTTAGGTGGTCCAGAAATTTCTCCAGTTCTTCTTCAGTATGACTCCAAATTGCGAAGGTGTCATCCACGAACCGGAACCAGACTGTTGGTGTAATGGGTGCCGATTCCAAAGCCTGTTTTTCAAAGTGTTCCATGTAAAAGTTTGCTATGACTGGGCTCAGCGGGCTTCCCATGGCAACACCATCCATCTGTTCGTAGAACTCATTCTCCCATTGAAAGTAACTAGTTGTTAGGCAGTGTTGAAATAAAGCTGTAATGTCTTCTGGGAAGATTTGCTTGATGAGTGCCAGGGTGTCCCTTACTGGCACCTTGGTAAACAGGGAGACCACGTCAAAGCTGACCAGTTTGTCCGTGTGGTTGAGTTTTAGGGTGCTGATTTTGTTGATGAAGTGTCCTGAGTCTTTGATGTGGGATGGAGTCTGTCCGATGTGGGTCTGTAAAAGGGTTGCCAAATGTTTGGATAATTCATATGTCAGGGAGCCAATGGCACTTACAATGGGTCTGAGTGGGATCGAGTCTTTGTGGATTTTGGGGAGTCCATATAGTCTGGGTGAGAGAGCTTCTGTCTTGCAAATACGTTGTAGTATGTTGGGATGCAGGGAGGAGCTCTTTATCAGTGTGTTGGTTTGCTTCATGATTTTGCTGGTCGGATCCCGTCTTATTGTTCTGTATGTGGTGGGGTCTAGTAATTCTCTGATTTTGTCTTTGTATTCATCTATGTTCATAATTACCATGGCATTGCCTTTGTCCGCTGGAAGAATAGCAAAACCTGGCTACCAGTCCTGAAAAACACAGCCTGCAAAAGGTCAACGAACTCAGTCCAACCACCAGGACATGGGAATACTTCTCACAATGAACATGCTAATCACGCTCATCAGCCACTCGTTAACATTTCAACACAACAAAAAACCCCACCTAATCTCCTATAATTTAGCTCTATAAATAGAACATTGCCACTCTACCTGGGCACAGAGATTTTGCTTCTGTTTGTGCTCCTGCCCTCTGAAGATGCTGGCCACAGATGCTGGCGAAACGTTAGGAACCACAACTTCCAGAACATGGCCACACAGCCCGGAAGACCCACAAAAGCCATTGAACTCTGGCCGTGAAAGCCTTCGACAATACATTTGCAAGAAGACTTCATCAGCCACAGTAGAGTGACAATTAAGGAGATTGTAGTAATGCTCTTTCCAGTGCAGTGCAATAGACTCTTTGTCCTTTAGAAATTTGACACCATCTATTGAGTGTAAGGGATTTGTACCATAGTTTGTTGGTCCATAGATGGCCTTTATGGCATTAAAAAAGCCCCGTGCATCATGAGCATCTGCAAAATGTTGGATTTCTTGGGCTTTTTTTAATCCACCATATGTTCTTTTTTTTTTTTTTTTTAAAAACTTTATTGATTTTCAGAGTATAGATAAAATACAAAATAGAAACTACAGAAAAGCATGAAAATAGAACTAAAGAAAAAAGAAGAAAAAACTATAAAGTGCAAATAGACAGAAAACAAAGATGGAAAAGTGACTTCTGACTTTCTCCAATACAGATATAGATAAATTTACAAAAATAATCTCTTACCAATGATTAAACCATAGTAACATTATTTCTATTAAAATAAACCAATTAATCATTAAAACCCAAAATCAGAACATCGTTTTTTTCTACCACAAGCAAGTATTCCAGAAGTGGTTGGCAAACAGATAAAAATCCAGAAACTGAATGTTCTCTAATTAATGCTGTCAATTTAGCCATCTGGGCCAGATCCATTAATTTAACAATCCAATCTTCAGCCGTAGGTATCTGTGGATCTTTCCATCTCTGTGCATATAAAAGTCTTGCAGCTGTGATCATATATAAAAGCAAAACTCCATATTGTTTCTCCAGCTTCTTCTCCATCAAACCCAAAAGGAACTGTTCCAGCTTTTTTTGTATATTCACTTTTAAAATCTTTTGAATAATAATACATATTTGATCCCAAAATTTTTTGGCTTTCTTACAGGTCCACCAAAGATGATAAAAAGTTCCTTCTCCCTGTAAACACTTCCAACAAACATTAGTTATACCATTATACATTTTTGATAGTTTATCAGGGGTTAGATACCAATGATACATCATCTTATAAAAGTTCTCTTTTAAATTATAATTTAAGGTAAATTTCAAACCTTTATTCCACATATTTTCCCATTGTTCAAGCATAATATTATATTCAAAATTTTTAGCCCATTTGATCATACATTCTTTTACCTGTTCATCTTCCAAATTCATCTGTAACAACATATTATACATTTTAGTAATAGCATGTTCATCATTCATACAAAGTTCCATTCCAAACTTAGTTATTTCATTAACAAATTTAAAGTTCTTTTTATCCATTTTAAAGCGTTCTGACAATTGCATATAGGTAAACCAGTGATATGTAAAACCTTCCAACTCTAACATTTCCCTTGTTTTAAACTTTGGTTCACTTTCTTCAAAATTCAACAAATCTTTATATTTTAACCAACTTATTCCTCCCACATTTTCTCTTCTAACAAATGCTTCTTGAGGTGACAACCACAACAGTACATTAGGAGACAATCTTACCTTATATTTGTTCCAGTTCCTTAGTATGGCAATCCACCATATGTTCTTAAGTTCTCTAGTTCTTCTTTGGAGTTCTGCCTTTGCACTGGCGTAGATTTTTTTCTTAATGACACAGTTAATATCTTTTTGCCATATCTGGAAGGCTTTCCTTTTCTTGTCAATATGTTCAATCTCACTATCATTCTCATCAAACCAGTCCTGATGTCTCTTAGTTTGGTATCTGATAGTTTGTTCACAGGCTGAGATAATAGAAGTCTTCAATTTAATCCAGTGTTCCTCAACATTTTCAGGAAGTTCCATAGGCAGATGTTCCTTGAGAGTTGATTGAAAGCAAGCTTGTTTAGTAGAATCTTGAAGGGCCAGTGTATTCATTTTATGCCTTGGTTTTCTTCCTTGGAGCCTATGATGAGGGACAATCTTTATGGCCATTGTGGATCGAATTAATTGATGGTCTGTCCAGCAGTCATTGTCGCTCGTCATGGCTCTGGTGAGAAGTACATCATGGTGATCTCTAGCATGGACAATTACATAATCTAAAAGATGCCAGTCCTTTGACCGTGGGTGCTTCCATGATGTTTTAAATTTATTTTTCTGGCGAAAGAGTGTGTTAGTAATGACAAGGTTATGCTCTGCACATTTAGTCAGACGTCAGATTCCTTTCATGTTGCTATTGTCAACTCCTTCTTTCCCAATGATCCCTGGCCACAAATCAAAGTCACGCCCAACTCTTGCATTGAAATCGCCCAGGAGGATAATTTTATCCTCCTTTGGTATCTCTTATAAGATGGTGTCCAGCTGGGTATACAAATTTTCCTTGATATCCTCATCTGCATCTAGTGTTGGTGCGTAAGCACTTAGGATAGTTGCTTGTTGGTTTTTGGCGAGTTTTATTCGGAGAATTGAGAGTCGTTCATTAATGCCAGTGGGAACTTCTGACAAGAGCTTCACAAGGTTGTTTTTGATAGTAAAGCCTACCCCATGTATTCGTCATTATTGTTCAGGCAGTCCTTTCCAAAAGAAGGTATAACCTCCTTTTTCTTCTTTCAACTGTCCCTCTCCTGCTCTTCGAGTTTCTTGGAGTGCTGCTATATCAATATTAAAATGTCTCAGCTCCCTTGCAATAATGGCAGTCCTACGTTCAGGGCGTTCACTATCCATATTGTCTTGTAGTGTCCGTATATTCCACATCCCAAAATTCATATGTCTTTTACGACCGCTATATGGTGACCCCACTGGACGTGGTAATCCAGTCAGGGAGAAAATGAGGCAGACTATGTTTAGAGCACCTTTTCTAGCCCCCTCCCCATATGGGGTGAGCAGAGTGGATCCTAAATAGGGCTGCTCAGTCGTGGATACAGCTGCTGAACTACTCAACTGCCTCAGACCTTGAGTCAAGACGACTGAATCTGTATCCACTGCCCATGTGCTGGTCCATGACTAGGGGCTTCCGGATTTCACAGTACTGCCCCCATTGCCATTCATCAATCGCCATGGGACTTTTAATTGGTTTGGGTTTAGTGTAGTTGGAAGACACCTGTGCGTGAGTTTGTTTTGTGTGTGGTTGGAAGACGCCTGTGCGTGAATTTGTTTTACGTGTGGAGATTGGTGCACAATGATCAGCACGCAACCTTCACAGAAAAAGGCTCTAATTCAATGGCAAGGATACCATGACGATTGGTGACCTTTTATCTGCTGCAGCTTTCATCTGCCTTCACAGCCGTTGTAACAATACACCTTGTTATCTTCCGCCTGTTCTGCCGTTGAGGACTTTCTTGGATCGTTCTTTATCTGGTTCCTCCCCCTGGACTTTACCACCATGGGTGACCCTACCAGGAGTACATGACTCCCGATGGCTTCGCTCACAGGGTTCATTGGGAACACACAAGCCCACTCACCACAACAAGGTGACGATCCAGCGAGTGAGATTACTATGTAAAAGCTAGTTCAAGGATTGTTCAGCATCAAAGGTACAGGGGTTGTTAGAGGCAGTACAGCTGTAACTTGTATTCCTTCATTTTTCAGCTTTGTGCCTACTGCTCTGGCAATCATCAGCACTTTTTTTTTTTTAAAAAAAATCAGTTTGTTTAAATAAGAATGCTTTTTAGTAACACCTTCCCAGATGGCAATTAAAAGCATTGAGTTGACAGCCAGGGAAAGGATGGAGGCCTTGATGTCTCTCCTCCAGACCCCGGAGCTTGAGAACAGCTGTGGATTTGTGTGATTAAGCAACAGGAACTTTCAAAAGCCAAATGTGAATTTTGCTGAAGAACAGTTACCTCCTCACTGATTAAGGAAGATACTGTGACATCAGGGAGAGCAGAGACCTAGAAAAATAATTGCCCAAACAAAAGTGTGTGTGCGTATTCAGCTACAAAAGGGACTGGAAAAAATAAATGTAGTCACAAAAGACAGAGAAACCATGCACAGGCACAGGGGAGAAGAAATAAGAAAAATGTCTGGACAGGGAAAGTGAGAGGGAGAAAACTTAAGGGGGAGGACCCAGGAAAGTTTCTGCGGGCCCCCAAAAGACACACTGGCAATGTCCTGCCAATACCATATATTTTAATTAATGTAAATAGAAGGGATGCTCTCTGAGATCTTTTGGTTGATTGGTTACATTTATATCCTCTTTTTCTTTTAAAAACTCAGTACCGTGTACATGGAATCTCCCTTCCAATTTTATTCCTACAGCCACAAACCTGTGAGGTAGATTGGGCTGAGAGACTTAGCCTCATTCAGATATTTGATTGACAGCATGGTGAGGCACATATACCTCTCCATCCCTGCCTTTTCCCAACCTCCATATGTACAGGTGGGAAGTCAAACTGCAGTTGTAATTTGCTTGAATGAGAGGAGCACAATCCTCAAACTTGCTTTATTCAGCTTCCAAATCATGAAGAGATGTTCTTGCATTCAGATGAATGCAAGTACAGCTCCCCCTCCCATCTCAGTGCATGAAGATTAGGCAGTGATAGGGAAGGGGTCTAATGTGTGTTTTTTTTCTCTTCCGTCCTTGAGCTTACAATTTTTTCATTGAAGTATCTGAATGACATTATAGGAACTAGCCCAAAGTCATCCATTGAACTTCATGGCTGAGTGGGGACTCGAACCAGATGCTCCAAGTCCTAAGCTAGCACTCCAACTGCTACACCACACTAGGTCAGTTTTATACCCCAGCTGGCTTGTTCATGAATCAGATGATCTGTAAGCTCCATCATCACTACCAGTATTATGCTAGAAAGTATAATTGTCTATAGCAGTGTTTCTCAACCGTGGCAACCTGAAGATGTGAGGGCTTCAACTCTATGCTGGCTGAGGAATTCTGGGAGTTGAAGTTCACATATCTTCAAGCTGCCAAGGTTGAGAAACACTGGTCTATAGAGTTGTACAACTGTCTGTGGTGGCAGCAGTTCATGTCAGCTTAGCTGACCCTGCTTCTATAAGATTGGCCCCTTAATAATTTCTCAGCATCACTGCAAGATACAGTATCATAAAGGTGAATGTTCTAATATATGGTGTTTGTTACAGACATTAGCCTAAAGTTTTGTGTGATGACATCTCCATATAAGTGATAACCATGTTAGAAGTATCTGAAGGTGACAAAATTTTCAGTATCAAAGGTATGGAGATAATTAGGACTCTGGTTAATCATTCTTCATTTCTCCCCCTTCAATGAAATGAGATTCACACAGATTAATTACTACCTGCTATAAATAAACTCTGAGAACGGCAATCTGCATAGCAGAGGCAGAGGGTAACTGTCATTTAATATATCACAGCTTTGCACGCACCTGTTCTCTCTATGTTGTTACCATGGAAACCGCACTGTTACGAGAGAAGCCCTGGATAATTAGCATGGATCAAGGTCTATATCAATCAGAATAATTTGGAGGAATACAAGGAACCCAAAGGAGAAGGCAGAAACAACTTTATCTCAGTAAGAAGATACCAAATTGCTGCTCTGTAGTAAATGGCAGGGAAGCTACTGTAGGAAACCAGAAGAATAAACAGGTCACATGAAAATATATAAAATGAGTTTTTCCCCCCCAACAGTAAGCTATAAATGCTTTTTCTTTTAATTCCTGGGGGGAAAATAATCATTCTGAGGGAACATAATCCACAAAGCCAGTCAGGAAAAACTAAGGCACATAGGATTTTCTAACAGTAAAAGGAAAATGATATACTATAAGTAATGTTCTCATTAGAGCTGACCATTGTCCATGATGGCTGGGCTTATGGGAGTTCTTGTCCAAAATTTTTCAGGTGGCATCATGTTGCTGAAGAATTGTTTAGAGAATGTGTATACAATGCTATGTTCACAGTCCTATTTCTTTTTAATATCTTTTTAATATCTTTTTTATTATTTTTTCAAAGATAAACATGAAATATAAAGTAAAATATAAAATATGAAATATAAAGTAAGATTAAAGAAAAGAAAAAGAAAAAAGTGATGTGAAGTGAAAAAGTAAGAAAAGTGTGAAAGGAAATACAAATAGAAGAAAAAAAGAAAAGATATATAAAGAAGTGACTTCCGATCTTCTTTACAGCAGTTACAAACAAACTTATCCTCTTTCCTCCCTCATTAAAATTATATCATTATTCTCTTCTTCCCATAATCAACCTTTTTGAATCAGCCAATCCATAAATCACCAGTTCATTTTTTCCATTTTCAGCAGAAAGTCCATAAAAAGTTTCAGTCTTTAATAAAAGTACTTGTTGTCTTATCTCTAATCAGACAGGTCAATTTTGCCATTTTTGTGAGTTCCATCATCTTTACAATCCATTCCTCCATTGTGGGTATTTCAGTATTTTTTCATCTTTGTGCATACAATAGTCTTGCTGCAGTTACCATATACAAAACCAACCTTCCCTAAGTCCTTTCTAATTGGTTATCTGTAAATCCCAGAAAAAACAGTTCTGGTTTCATCTGAATGTTAATCTTTAGAATTCTTTGTAACATAATACATATTTGTATACTTTTTTTTTTGCTTTTTCACAAGTCCACCATGCATGGTAAAATGACTATTCTTTTTAATATCATGTATCTTCATGGTTGGCCAGGAATAATGCTCATCATTGAGTGGTAGTTCCTACCCCCACAGAATAGCAAGTTGGTATTATTTTTTTTATGTGATCAGACTTCTACCACTTTAAATAATAACAGGGGGCATCAGGGCCACAATTAGGGAGGGCAAGTGGGGCACCGGGCGCCGCGCTGGGGGGTGCGCCAAAATGATGCCCGGGGTGCGCCAAAATGACAAAATAACCCATGGGGGGGCACGGAATCCATGTTTTCCCCAGGTGACACAGACCCTAGTTCCATCTCTGGGGGGCATAGACTTTTGAGGACTGCAGACATTTTGCTCAAAGGCCATAATATATCTCTTGGACCTGAAATCAGGATTCTGGTAGCACCTTTTCTAACAAAATTAATAAAATTTCTTAGTCAGAAAAGATACTATCATAGTCCTGATTTTTTGCTGACATAGACTAACACAGCTTCCCCCCTGCACTCTTTTGGATCTGAGTGACTCCACTTTTGCCAATGAAAGTGTATATTTTATTAATGTGTAAGTATTTTAAAAGATCTTAAAGAACTACTTCTTTTTAGTAACTGATAAACATGGCTGCTAATCTAAGTTTTAATTTAATTATTAACTCAAAATTAGCACAATTGGTCCTTCCATATATTTTCTCCTTGCTATAAAACATGAGATATGTGAATAGAAAACTTTGAGATGGAATGATAAGGTAAATTATACGGGTAGGGGTGACTGGAGAGCGCCCTGAAATCCCGGAAACCCGTACCTCCGGCTTGATATTCGAACTGGAGTAGGCTGGACGGAGTATAGCTCTCGCAGCACATGGACTGAGAACTGGGCAGAGCTCATGGCTCTTTGCGACTACGGACTTGGTCGTTTTTCAGCAGACCCCTTTGGGGGATTCTCGGAGGGGAGCCTGGTGTGGAGAACTGGCGCAGCGGGAGATTGGTGTCCCGGTCTCGCTGTGCTGGACCCTACGAGCCCCAATTGTGTAATAACAACAGTGCAGAGAGCGGAGTATGAGCGTTTCTCCAGTGAAGAAGAGCACTATTTTCAATGGTGGTGCTCTATAGATTTTAAGAACTGTATATTACATCTTTGGAGAAACTCTGAAGTTGGGTGTAGGGGGGAAATTCCCATGAATTTTATCATCTGGAGAATTTTTTTTTAACAACTTAAAATTTTAACATTCCTTCCCGTTCACTTAGAGGCGGCAGGCGAGAGGGTCCCCAGGTATGCGAATGAGGGTCTTCCCTGAGTGTGAGAGAGTCAGGGGAGCCCAAAACTGTGTGAATTTATGGATGAGTGCCCACCCCTGAGTGAGAGACAGAGGGTGGGCAGGAGTGTATGGTGCCCCCTTACGACTAGTGAGAGGGAGTGAGGGGGCAGAGTGGATGTTGGAAGGTGGGGGGGCCCCTCCTGGTGCCGAGAGCGGAAGCTGGTGCGCTGGGGGGCCTATCACCACCTAGGGGCGAGTGTGTATGAGAGATGTATGCATGGAGGGGACCCTTATGTCAACCCAGGGTTTCCGGAGGGCCAGGAGTGGAGGCATCTGGACCTGGAAACTCTGGGGGCAGTAGGGCAGGTTGCCCCATTGAAGTGGTGACAGGTAGGGGATGTTATGGCGGGAACCGAGGGGCAGGCCGTCTTCGGGGAAGACGCCCCCGATGTTTGTTATCGGTGGCGTGTTCCGGCTCCTCAGGTTCAGACCCAGGCCCTGGTCAAAGGATCCTCGAGTGTCCTGGCTTTCGACTGTTGCTACTTAATGCCAGGTCTGTTAATAATAAAGCCCCCCTTATATGTGACTTGATCACGGAGGAGGGGGCAGACCTGGTGTGTATTACTGAAACCTGGCTGGGCACAGAGGGAGGAGTAGCGCTCTCAGAGATGTGCCCAGCTGGGTTTCAGGTGTGGCATCAGCCGAGACCCCGGGGCAGGGGAGGAGGGGTGGCAGTTGTAATCCGGGAATCTCTAGTGGCCTTCAGGGGCCCTGCTCCACAAGTGGCCACGTGTGAGACCCTGTTCTTCAAGTTAGGTTTTCGAGAGAAGTTGGGAGTGTTGCTGCTGTACCAGCCTCCCTGCTGCGTAGCAACCTCCCTGCCCGAGCTGTTGGAGGCAGTCTCAGGGTTGGCAGTGGAGTTCCCTAGACTTATGGTTCTGGGGGACTTCAATCTGCCTTCCCTGGGACGTGCCTCAGAGACAGCTTGGGAGTTCATGGCTACCATGGCAGCCATGGGCCTATCTCAGATTGTTCGAAACCCGACTCAAGACAGTGGCCTCACTCCAGACTTAGTTTTCTTGTCGGAGCAGTGGCAATGTGATCTGAGGGGAGAGCTAGATCTGTCCCCATTGTCATGGTCAGATCACGCCCTGGTGGCCTTGAGATTCTCCTATGCCGCCCCACTCCGCAGGGAGGCAGGATCCATTCAATTGGTCCACCCCCGGCGACTAATGGACCCAATGAGGTTTCAGAGGGAGCTGGGGGTAATACCCGAGGATCTGCTGCACGGTCCAGCGGAGGCATTGGCCGCAATCTGGAATAAGGAAGTGGCCAGTGCCTTGGACAGGATCGCGCCTGTGCGGCCTCTCTTGCCACATCTGACCCGACACTCCCCGTGGTTCACAGAGGAGTTGAGGGTCTTGAAGAGGGCTAAGAGACGCCTGGAGCGCCGCTGGAGAAAAACAAAGAATGAATCTGACCGAACACAAGCTAGAACCGCGGTTAAGGCCTACCTTGTGGCAGTAAGAGTGGCGAAACATTTATATTTCTCCGCTCTTATTGCATCCACAGAATGCCGCCCGATGGCCCTGTTTAAGATAACACAATCTCTTCTGGGTAAGGTGGAACCTGTGACCCACCTGCAGGGCCGTGCGGAAGAATTTTCTGAGCATCTGCAGGATAAAATCACTCAGATCCGATCTAGGCTGGACTCCAAGCATGAAGCAGAGTCTGGGGAGATGCCAAGGGAACGTCATTACCCGGTTATCTGGGATCGGTTTGATCCTGTTGGGCCTAAGGAAGTGGACAGGATCCTCCGGACTGTAAAGGCCACCACATGCCATCTAGACCCTTGCCCTTCGTGGCTGGTGCAAGCAGCCAGAGAGGTGACATGTGGGTGGGTCCAGGCGATGGTTAATATATCTCTGGGGGAGGGGGTGTTTCTGGATGCCTTCAAGGAGGCGCTGGTGCACCCCCTACTCAAGAAACCATCACTGGACCCTACTATATTGGACAATTTTCGTCCTGTCTCCCACCTCCCCTTTTTGGGGAATGTGGTTGAGAAGGTGGTGGCGTTACAACTCCAGAGGATTCTGGATGAAATGGATTATCTGGACCCCTTTCAGTCGGGTTTCAGGCCGGGATATGGGGTGGAAACTGCATTGGTTGCGCTTATGGATGATCTCTGGCGGGAGCGGGATGGAGGAAGTGCGTCCATCCTGGCTCTCCTCGATCTCTCAGCGGCTTTCGATACTATCGACCATGGTATCCTTTTGGGACAACTCGAGGAGTTGGGGGTGGCTGGCATAGTTTTGCGCTGGTTCACCTCCTTCCTCGGGGGCCGGTCCCAATCGGTAGTAATAGGAGATGAGAGATCCAGCTCTCGACCCCTCGTCTGTGGGGTACCGCAGTGTTCGGTTCTCTCACCTCTCCTATTTAATATCTATATGAAACCGCTGGGTGAGATCATCCGTCGCCATGGGATGAGATATCATCAATATGCTGATGATACACAGTTGTATATCTTCATCCCAGGCGAAGTAAGTGATGCAGTGGCCGCCCTTTCTCAGTGCCTGGAGGCTGTGGGGGTCTGGATGGGGAACAACAGGCTTCAGCTGAACCCTGGTAAGACGGAGTGGCTGTGGATTGATGGTTCTTCTGGATCTGGGAAATTATCATCTCTGGTTCTGGATGGGGTTGCGCTTCCCCATTCAGAACCAGTGAGGAACCTGGGGGTCCTTCTGGACTCACGGCTCCTGCTCGAGGAGCAGGTGGCAGCCGTGGCCAGAAGGGGCTTTGCGCAACTTCGTGTTGTGCACCAGTTACGCCCTTTCCTGGATCAGGAGTCCCTCCGTACAGTCACTCATGCCCTGGTCATCTCCCATATAGACTACTGCAATGCGGTCTACATGGGGCTACCCTTGAAGAGTATCCGGAAGCTTCAACTGGTCCAGAATGCGGCAGCGTGCGCAGTTATTGGTGCCCCTAGATCGGCCCATGTGACACCTCTGCTACGCCAGCTGCACTGGGTCCCAGTATGCTTCCGGGTGCAATTCAAGGTGTTGGTTTTGACCTTTAAAGCCCTACATGGCATGGGACCAGGGTATCTGAGGGACCGCCTCATCCCCATAACTTCAAACCGTCCCACTCGATTATGTAGAGAGGGCATGCTTCGGACCCCGTCGGTAAGGGAGTTTCGGTTGACGGGGTCCAGAAGGCGTGCCTTCTTGGCAGTGGCGCCTGCCCTTTGGAACATTTTGCCCCCGGAGGTGAGGCAGGCCCCATCGCTGCTCTCCTTCCGAAAGAACTTAAAGACCTGGTTTTGCCGCCTCGCGTGGGACGGGAATAGGAATAGCTCCTCATGGGTATGGTTGGTGTCTTAGAGCCCTTTTAAGATCATGTTGGTATTAGGTTGGTTAAGATCGCCCTCTTGGATTTTCTATTTAATTTATAATAATAAGTAGTTGTATATTGTATTTTTATATTTTATAATAGAATTTTAATCTTTATGTTTTTAAACCGCCCAGAGTCCCCTTTGGGGGAGATGGTGCGGTGATAGAAGTTTAATAATAAATAAATAAATAAAATAAAAATTGTACTTGATAACATTCTAGAACTGTCATTTTTCATATACTGTATATATACCATTCCATCAGTATAGAAAGATTCATAATCTGTATATTGCAGAAACACGTTCTTGTTTAAAACTAGAATCACTTGTGATGTATTATATTCAGTGTAAAAATGTGTATTACAGTTCCATATGGAGTGGCTTTCTGTCAATGGAAAAGCTATCATTAGTATGTGTAAGGAGCCAAATTGTGTTGTATATTCACAATTTTCTTAAATATAAGCAGAAGATGAACTCTTCTCTTTGCTTCAATTTGAAGTCTGCAGCCTGTTCAGATAAAAACCATTTTATTACACTATGAGAAGTGGAAAATCTGGGTTTTCTGCCAAGTATATCCTCAAACTAACAAATATACCAATAGGACACACATATTTACATCTGTGCTGCATTTCTACTTTATATTTTACCTACATACCTCATGCATTTTAGATATATTTCTAAAAGTATCTGGTTTGAAGTAACTTTAACATGATTTATCAGTTTCTGTGTATACAACATGGGAAACAGAAGATCAAAACTTACGTTGTTTTCCTCCAGTTCTAGCAAATAGCATGTGGTATTACTTTTTCATGTTCTTGCATTCCTCCAATGGGAAGATAGGGAGGACTGAATGATTGGAGATATATGATAATGTATTTTATAAAGACTGAAAGCTGTTGTGGAATGGAAAAATGAAGATTCAACAGTGAAATACTTAGTAATTAATTTAACCGCATCATTGCTAACTGAACATTCCTTCTGGACATATTATAATACAGGTTTCTATTATTATTATTCAAATTTTTATCACCGCCCATCTCCTCCCTAAGGATTATGTCCTTATATATATAAATATATATTGTCCTTATATATATAAATATATATTGTCCATATATATATATATAAATATATTTTATATATATATATATATATATATATATATATATATATATTTATGTCCACAACCAGTAGAAATATCAAATCAAGCCTTGCAAAAGGCGAAATGACTACCTAACTTGAATGCCTATGCCTATTCTCTTCTCTTTCTGTGTGGCAGAGATTTTTTTTCTTTGCTACAGGATCTGTAGTAGCTGGAGGTAAAGCAGTAACTCCTTGTTCTCAGCATTTCAAGTTGGCAAAAGTGATAGTAATAGTGGCAGGAAGGAAAGCTGAAAGGAATAGCTGGGTGGATTCTAGAGGAAGAAGTGGGACTCTGTAAGCAGCTTTAAAGCTTCATAATTAGTTTAAACGTTATTATCAGGGACACCTTTGATAATTTTAGGTAGTGTGTTTAAACAGATCCTGAACTGTAGCTCACCACTCAACTCAATGCAGTATCAGAAGCGTCCATTATTTATTCCCAAATGTTCTTTCAGAAGGTCTCTGGTGCCTTGTGCATTGTCAATAAAGCAACAAACATCTGTTCACAGTAAGCCACTTCTTAGAACCGCAGCAATTACACCCCCTGTGAACTTGCTTTAAAAAGTCAAGATTTCTCCAATCTATTCGGGTAGTTAGGAAAAGTTGATCATCTCATTTTAAAATTCCATTTAAGTATACAATGTGACTATCTGAAAGCAATAATACTTCTTCGTGTGTTGTATGTAGTAATTAGCAATATATCCCCATTTGGTAGCTTTTAGGCAATGCTGTAATTACAACTTTTTGTTACTTTTTCAGCAAGCAACCTGAATCAGCCAAAGATCTTCAACAGAGAATGGCATTGCTGAACTGTGATGTCCAGATACAGAGACAACTTTATGGTAATGGGAGACTTTCATTAGATACAATGTTTTCCAGTCCTGTGTTAGAGTGTAATTAAACTAAAATGCAGTTTGTTTTGTGTGAACCTAGCCATTGTGATTTGTTTTTTTATAGTAACTTTATTAAAAATTACAATTAAAAAGATAAAAATTAATATGAACTAAAAATAAAAGAATAAAAAGAAAAAATAGTGAAGAAAAGAAAGAAAAAATAGAAAGACAAATAGAAAAGAAAAAAAGAATATAGTAGAGAAAAAGAAAAGAAATATATAAAGAAATGATTTCTCCCTTCATCACAACTATAAACAATTTTAGTAACTTATCACTTTCTCTTGAAATATAACAAATGATCTCTTCTTCCCATATCTCGCCTCTTATCTATAAACAAATCCTTAAAGCCTCGTTGTTTCAGTCATGATGACAGCAAAAATCCATTAAGGGTTACCAGAGATAACATATCTGTTTTAACCTTGATCAAATAAACCAACTTTATATTTCTTCCTTTTACTTTTAACAATCTTGATCTTTAGTCCCTTCAAATAATGTCCTAGAACTTGATTTTTCATTTTTTCTTTGTCCCTTCTCACAAAGTTCTTCAAAGCTTTGACAAATCTCTCTTGTAAATCCAATATAGGAAAGTTATCCAGGTCACTCTTTTGGTTTGTTATTTGTATATCCCTTTTAATTATTAAGGCATCAGCCAGTCTCTTTTGTATGTCCAGTGTAGCATCTTTTTCCATATCTTTTTTTTTTAATATAAATTTTATTGAATTTTGAAATACATATTAAAAGTTAGAACAAGAAATAAAGATGAAAATACAAAGTAAGAAAAAAGTAAAAGAAATGTGTAGTCAGAAAAAATAATAAAGAAAAGAAATATAAAGAATAGATGGCCTCCAATCTATCTTTGGTCTTTAAGTACAATAATTTGCTTTAAATGTTAGTCTTTCATAGAATACACAGGCACTTTTCTTTGTCATATACACTTCAATTTCTATAATCCAATCTTCTAGTCTTCATGTAAATTTCTCCTTTCTTACAATTCTCCAATAGTGCATCTGTAGTTTCCACCCTTTGAAATAATGTTAGTTTAAATATTCTTGGCTGCATCAATTTAATATTTTTTGTTCACTCTTTCCATTTTTTCATCTATATTTATATCCTTAATAAAGTCCAATTAGTCTTAAATCATATATATAACAGGGAAAGGCCTTATTTTAATTCTAATAGAATAAAGTATATTCTGTTCATATATATCCCTAGAAATAACACTACTTTAAACATAATTTATATTTAGGCTACAATTATACCATATTCTACATTTACCTACATATTTACCTAATTAACAAATTTTTATAGCTACTTATTCCACTAATACATAACCTAACAACAATTCTCAATAATATTCATAATAGTAATTATAAAATAAGTCATCCTATAATAGCATTAATTCTAATTCCAACGCAACATCCCATCGTAGTGATATACTTCTCATTTCTGTATCTCCATAAGAAAAGATTTCTAATTATCATATAATCTATAGCATCAACTTATATTTATATCACCAATTTTATAATCTTATATCTTACAATTAGAATATCACATTTTTATACATCCATACAATTTCTCATGTCAATTTTTAGCATTTAATATTCCCAACAATTATATTACTAGTTAAAACTTGATTTATTTAATACATTTACATACTCTGTGTCCAATCAAAGTCCATGGTTCCATTCACCTTATTTCCCACATCACACTAAATCTTCTATTCAGGTTATGCCAAATTCACAATATGCAGCCTGTTTTGTTCTGTATCTCGTATAAAATGTCAGAATGATTTTCTCAACCTTTCCCCATATTTCACAATATCTATCCAATTGCATGCTCAGATTTTCTCCCTGTCTCCACTGCCATAATGTGTTTCTATCAAAATTATAATGTATATCCTGTTTGAAGTGTCAGAATGTTTTTCTGAACTAATGTATTTAAAATTCCCTTCTCCTGTTTCTCTTCTATATCAAATTTTTTTTCTACTTCTAATTCTATCTTTTGTTCCTTTTGCAAAACTATCAATAATAATTCCAGTGATTTCTAAATTTCTGAAAGAGATTCACTAAATTCTTTTTTAAATTCTTGAATTGCTTTTTAAAAAGCCATTCTTCTTCCTTGTCCTTCAAGCTGCAACAATGGCCGTTCTAGTCAAAACAAATCATTTCTCATGGAATGAATAGTCAGCTGACCTGTTCGTGGAAAACTACCAGCAAGGTCTATTAAGTAGAAAGTTTTTAAAATAAAAGAAGAAGAATTCCAATAATCCAAAGTAAGGGAGAGAACAGTATTTCAAACAGTTTATAAAAGGAAAAATAAAAGATGAATTCCAAATGAGACAGAATCCACTCTGAAAAAAATAGAAAGATAAAAAAGAGAAAATGCAAACGTTTCACTGTGCTTTTATTCTTCAGGCTGCAAGCTGCTTAACCAAAACAAACAGTTTCTCAGGAAACAAATAGTCAGCTAGTTTATCCAATAATCAAAGATAGGGAAACAGTTTCAAACAGTTTGTAAGAAAAAAGGGGGAAGAAAAAATTTCCAACCACTATAAAAAAGCAAAAAAATAAAAATAAACCAATTCACCAATATAAAACTCTTATACTCCCATCTGAAACAGAGTCCTCTGTGATACAAAAGAAAGGTAAAAAAAATGCAAACATTTCACTATGTTGCAAATATATTTCCACCAAGATCAGTTATAGCAAAGAAAGCACAAAATTGGCCAACATTTTAAGCAAAGTCCAAAGATAAACCTTAGATAATAAAAATGTTCTAATCTTAAAAAAAAAGTAAAATAAAGTGATCTAAAAGCCGACTGCACGCTCTTGTGTCTCTCAAGAGACTTACGTTCCTTGTAGAGTTTGATACTCCTCCGGCCGTTTCACTGCACTCACCCCCCGTTCTCTCCGTGGTGGAAACTACAAAGAAAAACAGGAGGGGGCAATTCCAACGGCCCTGTGAGCAATCTTCTGGTCCCCCACTCTTCAGGGAGAAGCTTCAGTGGTCTTACAATTTCTGTAGACCCCTGCAAACAAGGAAAATTCAGCCAGGTCTTCAGCACTATGAAAAATTCTGACTTGTCGAGCTGCCAGCCAGGCTTGGAGTGCATCTTTTTCCATATCATTCTTATAGCCTGTCATTTTTAAATCCACTTTCAGATCAGTCTTAGTCTTGTCCAGTAAAACTTGTTCCTCTTCCATAACAACTTTTAAACACAGTCTATTTATAGAGGCAGACACTCTTAAAATTAACTTCTGGGTCCATTGTTCAAAAATATCCTTTGATATGTCCAATGTTAAAGTATTTTGCTCCATTCTGTATTAGTAAGTCAAATTTAGGTGTTCTTCTCCATTAATTGTAATTTTTGTTTCTTTTTTTTTAATGAAGAATTTTATTAAGTTTAGAGCATAGATAAAAACCACAGAAAAATAAAAAACTACAAAAAGAAAAAAAGTGAAAAGTACAAGAAAAAGAATTTTGAAAGATTACATAAGAAGTGACCTCCGACTTTCAACAACAAGAATATATAGCAGTTTCCATAATTAATCCCTTACTCTAAATTTAACCAAAATCACATTGTTTTTATAAATCATCCCATAGACATTTTATAAATCAATAAAAACAATTGCTTCTTCCCCTTATATATAAAGAAAAATAAACAAATATATAAACCTTCAAATCAACTCCCCCCCATAAGAACTCATTTATAAAACGTTTCCCTCCTATCATTATTCTGTATGTTTCTGGCCACTATGTTAACAATCAACTTATATAAACATTTTAAAAATACATTTAAATTATCTACTTTTGTGTTTAATACTACAATCTTAACCCTATTAAACCTTAAAGAACAAACTTTAATTAACAATCAGATTATAAAAGCATTTAAAAAAACATTTAAATTATCTACTTTTATATTTAATACTATTGTTTCAATCTTACACCTATTAAACCTTAAAAAGCAAACTTTAAATCATTACAGAAAAATAGAATCATATAGCCTTAAAATCAATCTACATACTTATTCTTAATTTCTTAAATCATTACTAAAAAAATAAAACCATAGTCTTAAAATCAATCCACATGTTTATACTTAATTTCTTATCCCATCTCAAGATGAGTACTGTTATTTCAATCTTACCGCTATTAAACCTTAAAAGGCAAACTTTAAATCATTACAAAAAACTTTAAATCATTGCAAACAAGTAGAATCATAAAGCCTTAAAATCAATCCAGATATTTATTTTTAATTTCTTATCCTGCCTCAAAATAAACCAAAGCATGTATTTGTCTCCATATTGTACATAGGAGATTTTTTGTAAACAAATCAAGAAACACAGCTGCCTCCTCCAAAAAGTCAACAGTTATCTCCTTCTCAGGACAGTAAACAAACCATTCTTGCAAGTCGAGTTGTAACTCCTTCATGACTGGCATTTCTTCACATTTCTCACATTCGGGAAGAATGCTTCCTCCTTGATAAATCTCTTTCTTTCCCTTTGCAAAATCCTCAATCCATTGATTCATTTTAGGAACAATGTCCCCTACATTTTGCAAAATGACTTGAGCAGTGTATTGTCGAAGGCTTTCACAGCCGGAGTTCGATGGCTGTTGTGGGTCTTCCAGGCTGTGTGGCTGTGTTCTGGAAGTTGTGGTTCCTAACGTTTCACCAGCATCTGTGGCCGGCATCTTCAGAGGGCAGGAGCACAGACAGAAGCGAACTCTCTCTGCCCAGGTAGAGTGGCAATGTTTGTTTTCTATTTATAGAGCTAAGTTATAGGAGATTAGGTGGGTTTTTTTTGTTGTGTTGAAATGTTAACAAGTGGCTGCTGGGCGTGATTAGCATGTTCATTGTGAGAAGTATTCCCATGTCCTTGTGGTTGGACTGAGTTCGTTGACCTTTTGCAGGCTGTGTTTTTCAGGACTGGTAGCCAGGTTTTGCTAATTTTTAGACTTTCTTCTTTTTTATTGTAACTGTGCTGGTGTTTGTGAATTTCAATGGCTTCTCTGTATAATCTGGTGTAGTGGCTTTTGGTGTTGTCCAGTATTTCTGTGTTTTCAAATAGGATTTTGTGTCCCGTTTGCTTGAGAGCATGTTCAGCTACTGAAGATTTTTACGGTTGCTGTAGTCTGCAGTGTCTTTCGTGTTCTTTTATCCTGGTGTGAATGCTTCGTTTTGTGGTTCCGATGTATACTTGTCCGCAGCTGCATGGTATGCGGTATACTCCTGCAGCGGTGCGGGGGTCCCTTTTGTCTTTTGCTGATTTTAGCATTTGTTGTATTTTTCTGGTGGGTCTGAAGACTGTTTGAAAGTTGTGTTTTTCCATCAGTTTTCCCATGCGGTCAGTGACTCCTTTGATGTAGGGCAGGAATACTTTGTTTGTGGGGGGCTGTTTTTCTTCAGTTGGATGTTGTTTTCTTGGTTTGATGGCTCTTTTTATTTCATTCTTGGAACAGCCATTCGCCTGTAGGACCCAATTCAGATGGTTAAGTTCATTGTTGAGAAATTGGGTTTCACAGTTTCGATTAGCACGATCCACCAAGGTTTTGATCATGCCTCTCTTTTGTCGTGGGTGGTGATTGGAATTTTTGTGCAGATACCAGTCTGTATGGGTGGGTTTTCTGTATACTTTGTGTCCTAGTTTGAGGTCCGGTTTGCGTATGACCAGCATATCTAAAAATGGAAGTTTGCCGTCTGTTTCTTTTTCCATAGTGAATTGTATATTGGGGTGGATGCCGTTTAGGTGGTCCAGAAATTTCTCCAGTTCTTCAGTATGACTCCAAATTGCGAAGGTGTCATCCACGAACCGGAACCAGACTGTTGGTGTAATGGGAGCCGATTCCAAAGCCTGTTTTTCAAAATGTTCCATGTAAAAGTTTGCTATGACTGGGCTCAGGGGGCTTCCCATGGCAACGCCATCCATCTGTTCATAGAACTCATTCTCCCATTGAAGAATGGGAGAACAACAGCCATGACTTGTTGTTTCATGGAAAATTTCTTTAAAGTCAGCAGACCACTCGGCACAGAGCTCTGGAGTTGTTTTGTTAAGGTCATCCATAATTCAAGCAGTAAAGTCTGACAACTTCTAATGATGTATATGAGCTGATGAGTTAATAAAAGGCTTCCAAAAGCTAAAATACAACATCCAAGGAAAGTGAACATAAAGCTAAAAACTAAAAATCATCAAGTTGAATGTATAGGAAAATATTAAGTCCTTCAAACTAAATAGAAAAATAATAATGGAGAGATGATTATTTATTCTCAGTCCTCATTAAATTTAGAATGGGAAACAAGCTGGCAGCTAAAAAAAAATTTAAACTCCTTCCAAAAACAATGTTATGTACCAAGAGATTAGTATCTTCTTGTTGTTAAGAGCCTCTCTTGGGGTACAAGAACTTAAAAATATATAAATTAGGTGGTTTAGAAATGAGAAAGGCTCGACCTAGTGTCCCAGTGGGGCTGCAGCGTGGTCTGGAAATGGTGGCGTCCCCGACTCCCGTCTCCTCTTACCAGAATAGTGCCAACACCATTGACAATCTTCAACGTTGACGTTGTGAAGTACAAATGGGATGATTCCGAGTGTTTTATATCCATGAAAACACTCTAGGGCAACAGGAAAAGCCTGCCTGTGCCTCCAGAAAAAATTAGGTCTGCCCACTGATCTTGTGAGCAGTGTTTTCAGTCGGCCATCTTCTCACCGGAAGTCTGAAATCTCCATTAACTGTAATCTTTATTTTGTTCTGGTTCCCTCTAGTATCCAACCTTCAAAGTCTCATCCTATCGTGTTTTTTTAAGAGAATTCCAAACAGAAGCATTTTCCCATGGGAAAGATTCTTATAATTAATTCCGAAATCTTATTTCAAATCCATCTGGACCCTTAGTCCATTTGTAACTTTCCAAAATCAATGTTCTAATTACCCCTTTGCTGTTTATTCCAAAATATTTTTTTTTAAAACTCCTTAAACTTGTATTTAAAACTTCTTTTGCTAAGGACTGAAGGCAACTCACCTGGTGCTATAAAACATGTTGATCCAAAGGTTCCTAATAGCTGAAAAGCAGTTAACAAGCAATTCCTGAAAGTGATTAGAAAAGGAATTATGCGAACCCAGTGTCCTTTTTGAAGGTATGATGACAGTTTGAGCAAAAGTTTGAGCATTCGATACCATCGATCATGGTATCCTTTTGGGACGGCTCAGGGAGTTGGGGGTGGGCGGCGTAGTTTGGCTGGTTCACCTCCTTCCTGCAGGGCCGATCCCAATCGGTGGTAATAGGAGATGAGAGATCCGACCCTCGCCCCCTCGTTTGTGGGGTGCCGCAGGGCTCGGTTCTCTCCCCTCTCCTGTTTAATATCTACATGAAACCGCTGGGTGAGATCATCCGCCACCATGGGATGAGATACCATCAATATGCGGACGATACCCAATTATACATCTCCATCCCTGGTGAGGTAAGTGATGCAGTGGCTACCCTTTCTCAGTGCCTGGAGGCTGTGGGGGTCTGGATGGGGAACAACAGGCTTCGACTGAACCCTGGTAAGACGGAGTGGCTGTGGATTGATGGCTCCTGTAGATCCAGGAAGTTATCATCCTTAGTTCTGGATGGGGTTGCACTACCCCATTCAGACCAAGTGCGGAATCTGGGGGTTCTTCTGGACTCACGGCTCCTGCTCGAAGAGCAGGTGGCAGCCGTGGCCAGAAGGGCTTTTGCACAGCTTCGATAGTAGCGCCCACCCTTTGGAATATGCTGCCCCTGGAGGTGAGGCAGGCCCCATCGCTCCCGGCCTTCAGAAAGAACTTAAAGACCTGGTTCTGCCGCCTTGCGTGGGGGGGGGGGGAACAGCTCCTCTTGGGGATGGCTGGTGCCATAGAGCCCTTTTAAACATTGATCCATCAAATCTTGGACTTTGTATTTAAATTCATTGTATTGGAGAGTATTTATATACGTTGTTTTAATTGTTGAATTTTAACTGTCGATTTTTTGTAAACCGCCCAGAGTTCCCTCGCGGGGAGATGGAGCGGTAAATACAAGTCGAATTATAAATAAATAAATAAATAAAAAGATGTCTATTCCTCATCTCCCAGAGCTGTAAACCTGCCGGAGACCACTGTCATGAGGTCTCTTTGTGAGGAGCACCTGTGCGTGATCTCAAGTCCCCTCCTTGCCCAGAAAGGAATTATGGATAGCTAGTCTACTTGGGCATGGTGGCTCAGCAGGTAAAACACCAGGCTTGTCGATCGGAAGATTGCAAGTTTGGAGGTTCGAATCCCTAGTCCCGTGTGACGGAGTGAGCTCCCGCACTAGCCCCAGCTCTTGCCAACCTAGCAATTTGAAAGCATGCAAATGCAAGTGGATGAATAGGTACCACTTCGGTGGGAAGGTAACAGCGTTCCGCGTGAGTCATGCCGGCCACATGACCATGGAAGGATCTTTGGACAACGCTGGCTCTTCGGCTAACAAACGGAGATGAGCACCGGCCCCTAGAGTTGGACATTACTGCACAAATGTTCGGGGGGAACCTTTACCTTTAGTCTACTTGCTAGTTCTTCATTCCACTGTAGTCGTCGGCTCCACTTTTAGTGGAGCTGTCTTCAGTTCACTATTTATTCCCCAGAAGTCTCCAGCCATTGTGATTTGTAAACCATGATTTATGGTTTAACATTACATGTAAATCAGGATACCATGGCTTATTGATATTAACATTATGGTTAGAACAAACCATGGTTTGGTTGATGTGTGAATCAATTCACTTTATTAAATGAAGCTTCTTTCATAGTCCTATAATTGTGGTACCTGTCCTGTTTCAGGCTTCAAACTCACACACACACAGTTGCTAGGTGAGAATAGCAATTTACTCAAGCCTGAACAGATAACAGCAAACAAGGGAAAGAATGTAAATCAACCAAGTCTCTTGGAAAGAAAGCTTGCCTGGGTGGTTTTGCTTTCAACAGGAACATGCAGAAGAATAGTCAAAATCCAGTCCAAAGTTCAGAGAGCCAAGCTAGATTTGTCAGCTAGTCTCACAAGCAAGATTCAGAGGAATGACACACTAGAGCAGGAAATTGGATGGTTATTTTCAATAGAGAAATATGGGTGAGAGCTGCCTCTTAAATCAGGCTGCAGCCAGCTATCTTCAATTAAGATAGTTTCTCCTTTGCTTGGCAAGGAGACTCATTGAGTGTCTTTGTTCTGCTCTCTGCTCTACTCACTGAGTCTGAGGGCTTGGGGGCCATGCCTCATCATCTGACTGCTCCAGCTGTTCTGATGGTGCTTATGTTTGATCAGCCTCAGGTGATTCTTGCCTTGGTGTCTCCTGAGGCTGACATTCAACAGATTCATCTGGAGCAGCTTCTTCAGAGTCAGAGTCCTGGGCCATGACAGTACCATTAATACAGAAGTCAGGGTGAACCAAGCAGGTTTGGACCTGGTTAGTACTTGGATGGGAGACCTCCAGAGAACACCAGGGCTATAGGCTAGACCAGGGGTGGGGAAACTTTTTTATGCCAGGGGCCATTTTGACATTTATAACATCACTCGAGGGCCAGGGGGTGGGGTTTGAGGGTGGGAGCCAATCGCGGAAGTGGGTGGGGTTTGCGGGTGGGAGCCAATTGCGTGGAAGGGGGTGGGGTTTGCGGGCGGGAGCCAATTGCGCGGAAGAGAGCGGGGTTTGTGGGCGGGAGCCAATCGCGCACACTTAGGGCCTGCTGCCGCCATGCCCACCACGCCCACTGCAGTGCCCGCCGCCGCCATGCCCACTGCCATGCCCACCATGCCCGCTGCCGCGCCTGCCCCCGCCACGTCCGCCACTGCACCTGCCGCTGCCACGGCCGCCATGCCCGCCTCCGCACCTGCCCCCACCATGCCCACCATGCCTGCCACCACACCGGCTGCCATACCCAGCATGCTCGCCACCATTCCCAGCATGCCTGCCATTGCGCCTGCAATGTGGAAGAGCCACACTCAAGGGGCCAAAGAGCCGCATGTGGCTCGCGAGCCGCGGTTTGCCGACCACTGGGCTAGACTGACAAATCAATTCCCACTGCATTTTTAAAGAATAAATTTATGCAATTACATCTGGGCAAGTCTAATTACATTCTACTTCAAGAGAGAATGAGGGGATCAGGTGCTATATAGCTTCTCAGGCTCTAAACCAGCAAGGTATTATTAAAGCTAATATAACAAAATGATTAAATCATTCCATTACATATGTACAGTGTATACAATTTTATATTGCATGCTTCCTCCTCTTCAGTCGCTTACAGACTGCAGACACAAAGATTCTTCTTTTAAAATTGCTTAAAAATTGCAATGATATGGCACAGAAAGAAAAGGAGATGATTAGGGAAAAGAAAAAGGATAACATGTGCTTTAGTTCTGAAACTTTCAAGGTTCACATTATGACCAGTAGTGGAAGAAATGGAATGCTTGGAAATGTCTAGATTACACCATCATACCAATCGAAGAGTCAATAAGAGACATTATAAGAGACATTATAATTATAAGAGACAATAGAAAAGCCAGAAGACCAGAACACCTCCTTGCCAGCAATCAACACCCAGATATGCAAAGATTAACACCAGGATTAGCACCAGAGGAACAATCAAACAGCACAATATACTCTAATCAAGGAACTATTAACTCAGTCAATCAACCAAGTAGCAAACAACAGCCCAATCAAGGAACTACCAAGCAGAGAACAACACCCCCACCAACACAAGCAGGACAAGCCATGGTATATAAACAGAGAACAAGTCCCACTCCCTTTTTGCACTGAAGATGTTGCCTAGTCTGGCAATGAAACATCTGCAAGAAAACAACAAGGCTCAGAGAGCACCAAGGACTCCACAGTTACACCATCATCCTTGGATAAGATCCATTGTGGCCCTTATGAGGAGAGAAAGAAAGTTGTTGAAAAAGAAGGTAGCTCAGTGAAGCCTATCTTAATCTTCCTGATAAATTTATAGTCACTCCCTGAAAACTGATTACTTGGCTTGTATACTCTGAGACTTCAAGTTGACATATGTTTTGTCTGGGCATTTAAATCAATGAAGTGATTTATCCCTCTTAATTTTAAGAACTTAGGTCTTAATATGTGCATTTGTGTATATATGGTTTGATATAACATACTGGAACCCACTTTTTATGAGTGAAAAGCCATGATCCTATTCTGTAGTGAATTTCCTAGCTTACATCCAAGGATATACTTCTTAAACAGCTAATCTGAAACACTGTTCCTCTTAGTAGGTTCAGCTTCTCAGAAGAATAAAAGAACAGAGCACAAGAAGCCATGGTGTTGGAAGAGAAAACAGAAACATTATCTGGAAGAAACAGTAAAATGCGTAAAATCGAGAACATTTAGACTGGCCCTAAAATCCAAAAGAATCAGCCCAGTTTCTGAGTGAAGGGCTGCATTTGAGATGCAGTGTGGTGAATGGAATAGGGCTTTTAAGAATTTGGACTGTATTGTGTCTAAGGACTTTAGGTCATTGTATGTAGGTCCCTGAGAGCCACATAACATTTGAGAAACAGATTTTGCTTTAAAAGACTTATAGCAGTGGATATATTCTTGCCTCCTCTGTTATGAAAGAAGCACAATATAGCCTCAGTGCTATTATTGGCTTTATCGGAAATATATTTAATTGGTTCCCACCAGTTTCCCCAGTGTTGAAATACTATGCCAAGCTATTTAAAATATGAGACTTAATCTATAGTATTGTTATTTATCTGCCATTTATGTTTATTATGTCTCAGTCCCTTCGAAAAAACCATAATTTTAGTTTTAGAATAGTTACTTGTAAGCATTTCTTCTATACAATAATCTGCTAAAGACTGTAGACTGCATCTTCAACATAAAGGATCACAGCCAATTCTTTGCTGTTAAGTGTGGGGGGATGAAATTCTGCTTAGTAAAATGGTGTCCATTGAATTGACATATATCTTAAAAAGAAGAGAGTCCAAGATACAGCCCCATTTCACTCCTTTCTGGATGAAAATATCTGCAGAAAGATGGTCATTACTGTTTCAAGGTCACCTCTAATAATAATGAGTCAGAGGTTCATTTATACTGAATGTCTTTATTAGCTAACAACTTCCACATCCGGCCTCCTGCTCTAATTACTTGTTGAATAGCAAAAGAATGAAACTACTTCCCGGGCCAAAGGCCGTACTTCCCAGCAGAGGGCGTGCTTCCCCAATCTCAGTCCTTCCTCTGTTACCAACTTTGTCCTCCTGACTCTACCACTTAGTTCCACCTATTGATACATCTTTCCTCTTTTTTTAAAACAAACAAACAAACAGACAGACAGACAGACAGACAGACAGACAGACAAACAGACAAACCTTCTCCTTCTCACCCCCACCACTAAACATAGTTTTGTAAGTGTTTTGGTCTTGCTACTATACAACCTGCCCGAGCTCTGAATTCATTTGTCGTGGTGGTCATAGTTTCTCCTGGGTGTGACGACACATCGCTTGTTCCCTGTCCCATTTGTATACGATTCCAAATTGTCTCTCCCCTGGGACCCAGACGGTGGAGTGTCCGCTTCTTCCACCAGTTGCTGTTGGTCCTGGTTTTGTACCTCTGACTGTTGGTTGCTTCTGCGCAGGTGTCGTCGATTTCTCCTGAGTACCTGACCTTCAGGGGTCACCACCTCAAAGGAACACATGTTCACCTGTTTCTGGACCTCAGCTTTCCTCCATTCCTTGTTCTCCTGTCCATTGGGCTGTATCCATACTTGCTCTCTACTGTGTAGGTTAGGTAGGTCTCTAGCCATTCTGTTGTAGTAATGAGCCTGTCTTATTTTTTGTTCCGCGATAAGCTCCATGCGACTATTGCGACCTACTGGCTGCAGCAAGATTCCCCTCATGGGAAGTAATGTCTTAGTTCTCTGACCCATGAGACTCTGTATGGGGCTTCCATCCAAACCCTGTGATGGGGTATTCCTGTGGTCTAAGACTGCTAGATATGGGTCTGTTCCCGCTTTCTTGGCTTTGACTAAAAGATGCTTTGCAGTCTTGACAGCTGATTTAGCTTTCCCGTTACTCTGAGGATAGGCAGGGGATGATGTTTGGTGGTCAAATTCCCACTGTGACCTGAATGCCCTAAATTCCTCGGAAGTAAATTGTGTACCATTATCAGAGAACATCACATTGGGTATACCATATCAGGCAAAGTGGCCCTTTAGCTTTCTGATAATTGTCAGAGACCTGGTGTCTGGCACAGTATCTATCTCCCAGAAGTTGGAATAATAGTCCACTGTGATGAGGTAGTCCTTCTCTTGCAGCTTGAATAGGTCTACCCCTACTTTTTCCCACGGTCAACTCGGTACCTCATGTGGGTGCAGTGTTTCCTTTTGCTGTCTGTCTCCTAGGGAGTTGCATATCTCACATTGCGCCATGCAGTCTTTTAGCTGATCATTCATGCCAGGCCAGTATACGCATTCTCATGCCCTCCTTAGGCAACTCTCTATTCCCATGTGTGATGAATGTATTCTCTTCATAATGTCCATGCGCATAGCCACTGGGATGATAGCTCAGTTTCCTCTAAAGAGAATGCCATCCTGTACACTGAGCTCCTCCCTCATGGAGAAATATGGGGTAGCTTCCACTGGCAGCTGATGCTTGTTCTCCAGCCAGCCAGCGAGGACAATTTGTTTAACTGTCTGCAGCTCCACATCCTGGGCTGTGCATTCCTGTATTGCTTGTAGGCGTGGCCATGAAATGGGTAGATACTGCAGCATATTTATTGATTCTATGTCCCTTTCTACCGAACCCTCTTCACTAGCCTCTGGTAAATATGCTCAAGGTATCTGCCACTACGAGTTGGGAACCTGGAAAATATTGGATGCGCACATCATAATTTTGAAGTCTCATTAGCATTCTCTGGAGTCTTTTCAGAGCACTCAGCAAGGGTTTTTGCACAATGGTTTCCAGTGGCTTATGATCTGATTGGACATGCACTGTCTGTCCAAAAGTAAGCTGATGAAAGCGCTCCACCCCAAAAAGCACCACCAACAGTTCTTTTTCGATTTGGGCATACCATTTCTCAGCTTCTGACAATGCTCTACTGGCGAAAGCAATTGGTTTTTGGTTCTGTAGTAGGGCTTCTCCTAGCCCTTTTTCTGAGGCGTCACACTAAAACAATGGCTCACCTGGGCTGTAGTATTTTAGCACAGGTGTCTTAGTTATTTTGTCCTTTATTTTATCAAATGCCTGCTGATGACTCTTGGACCATTCCCATGCTGTTTCCTTGTGTGTCAGCTGCCTGAGTAACTCACAGTCTTTAGCTAACCCTTTGCAAAACTTTGCCAGGTAGTTTACCATCCCTAAAAATCTTTGAACTCCTTTCACGTCCTCAGGCCTTGGCATCTCTTGGATGGCCTTAACCTTCTCTGGATCCACTTTCAATCCCTCTGCCGTCAACAGGTGGCCTATGTATGGTACTTCTTTCAGTCTTAGCTGGGCTTTCTCTTGGTTTAATTTGATATTTCTGTCCCTACAGCGCTCCAAGAAATGGCATACCTTTTCATCATGATCCTTTGCAGCTTCCGTTTCCATATCTCCCTCTCCCACAATCAGGATATCATCTGCAATTATTTTCAAACCCAGGATGTTCTCCAACTCTTGGGTTAGTCTGCACTGAAACACTTCTGGGGCTGGGCTGATGCCCATTGGCATCTGTAGCCATCGATATCTGCCAAAAGGAGTTGCAAAGGTGGTCATGTAGCTGGATTTCTGATCCAGTTGTATGTGCCAGAATCCGTTCTTTACATCAAATACTGAAAAGACTTTGGCACATGAGAGATCGCATAGTACATCCTCAATAGTGTGCAAAGGATAATGGCTGTGTTTTAATGCCTTGTTTAGCGGTTTTGGGTCAATACAAATGCGCTATTTTACAGACCGCTTCCGGACAATGACCAAACTGCTGATCCAGTCTGTGCTGGTGTGATTATGCCTTTCGCATGAAGACTTGCCAGTTCCTTCTTCAGCGGTTCTGCTAGTGCTCTAGGTACTCTCCTAGTGGGGTTCTTTACTGGCTCTATGTTGGGGTCCACATCCAGTCTCAGTTCCTGTCAACTGTCCTTCCCCTTCAAAAACATCTCTATACTCCTTTAGTATAGTTTGCATAGTCCAGGCTCTGGGCTGGTTTTTGTCCATGGTTTCCAGTGCCTGCAGGATGTTGTCATGGTGCACCTGAATCAGCTGCATGGCCTGAACTGCTTTGCTTCCCAGCAGTGGTTTGTGGGCTTCTCCCTGTATGATGATGAATTCCAGGCGATACAGTTTATTGTTCTTTGGGTTGCGGATCTTTAGCTTACATTTCCCCACAGGCTTCAGGGCACTCTTGTTATACATGATGAGTGATTGGCCACATGGTTCGATATCCATCTCACGATCCACCATGGCTAGTGGCAACACATTGCAGGTGGCTCCACAGTCCAGTTGGAAATGAACAGGGTGTTTGCCTAACAGCATCGTGGCAAACCAGGCAGTGGGGTATGTTTCTTTTGTCCCAATATTCCCCACCATGTGGACATCATGTTCCACGGGTCCTAAACTGAGGGTTAAGATATCCTCATAGTCCTCTGACTCAACCCCATCATCCTGTATTGTTCTCACCGCCAGTCTATACAGTCTCTTTTCCCCTTTGCACTGGCTTTGGAAATGATTATATTTGCCACACCCCTTGCATTTCTGTCCATATGCTGGGCATCGTTCTTTTTTCTTTTCACGGCATTTTCCACAGTATATGCATTGGATCCTTGGTAATTGGCCCCGATGTTGACTGTCCTGCTCCTTGTGGGGGCCGGACTGGTGGTGGACCACATGCACTTGCGCCTCCCGTGTGCCTTCTAGTGTCCTGAGCCTGTCCTTTGCTGCTTCTGCTGCTCTCCCCAGTTCCAAACACTGAGCCAGTGTCAGATCAGGCTCCCACAACAGTCTTTCCTGGAGATGCGAATCCGTAGTTCCACAGACAATCCTGTCTCTGACAAGGGAGTCTCTGATCGCCCCAAAATTACAGGTTGCCGCCAGAGTCCTGAGTGCAGTAACATAAGCATCTAACCTTTCTTCAGGACTCTGCTGTCTCATAAAGAACTGGTAGCATTCCGTCGTTTCATTTTGTTTGGGTACGCAGTAGTCCTCCAGACCCGGTAAGAGCTGCTGCAACATGCTAGTGGGACCCAACCTGAGCGAGCTGCAGATTTCCCGCCCTTTTTCGCCAATCAAATAACGTAAGAGTTTTACCTCCATCTCGTCTTCGTCTGTAAAGGCAAGGTCCCGGTACAGTGCAAACTCCTCTTTCCAATGCTGCCACGCCTGAGCAAGGATGGGAGCACTGAAATCCAGTGGCACAGGGGGCTTCAAGCCACGCTCCATGCTTCCTGAAATTGTTTCTTTGTTTGCTGCTGTGCTAATCCTCCAAAGTGGGTTCAGTTGTGAACTTCTGACACCATGTTTCAAGGTCTCTTCTAATAATAATGAGTCAGAGGTTCATTTATACTGAATGTCTTTATTAGCTAACAACTTCCACATCCAGCCTCCTGCTCTAACTACTTGTTGAATAGCAAAAAAACGAAACTACTTCCCGGGCCAAAGGCCGTACTTCCCAGCAGAGGGTGTGCTTCCCCAATCTCAGTCTTTCCTCTGTTACCAACTTTGTCCTCCTGACTCTACCACTTGGTTCCACCTCTTGATACAGTTACTACCACGTTGAATTTGTGTGACAGTATTCTCATACTGTATCCTAATTAGGCACAGTAGCCTCTGGTCTATGGCTGCTTGAGACAGCTTCCACCAGTGTATTGCTCTAGATATGGAATCAAATTTATTTATTTATTATTTCTAACTTATATCACCGCCCATGCTGGTTTTAGATCAATAAAGGTGACATATAGGGAGTGGGAGTGTGCATGTGTACATTTCTCTGCAAAAACCTGCAAATAGCACATTGATCCATGGTTGATCTGCCCTCCCTAAAGCCTCTTTGTTCATTGGCAAGAAATTTCTCTTTTCTAAGGAATCAAGAAGCTTATGAAATAAAAAGTATGCATATAGTTTACTGGGAATACTGAGAAGACTTTTTTCTTTTTCTTTTGGCCTCTTCAGGTCAGTCTTGACCCCTAGCAAATAGTGGGACAAGTCCATGCAGTTTTCTTAGCACCATTTTCAGAAGTGGTTTGACATTGCCTTCTTCCTAGGGCTGAGAGAGAGAGTCACCCAGCTGGCTTTGTGCCTAAGGTAGAACTAGAACTCATGGTCTCCCAGTTTTTAGCTCAGTGCCGTTAACCACTACACCAAACTGGCTCTAACGCTGAGGAGACTAATCAAGTAATAGTGGGAAGGGTCCATGCAATTGCCTTTCTTGAAGAGTAGAAGAGTAACAGAACAATTCTAGTCTTTAGACATCTGAAAGGTGAATAAAGAGACTCACCAGTCAATGTGAGGGTCAACGTTACTTTTTAACAATTCAGTGGGTATCAGATTTTTAATTTCAGTGGGTATTATGAATTTTTAGTTGATTAATTAATTTGACAATTTTCGGCTGATGGCTTCCTATTTAAGAGGTAACTTGGAATAAAAAGCTGATGGTGGTGGGGTTGTATAATTGGCTGTGTAACACTCTACCCATCTCTCTGGTGGAACATTCATTATCTACTGATTTATGAATAATGTGTCTGAATACAGATCTTGAGGACAGTTAAAACAAAATAGAGACCTGGAATGATGATGTGACTTGGATGCACCAGCACTTAAAATCCTGATATCTGGCAGTGGAGATTATCTTGTTATCTTTCTTGATTAATGATAGTTTCCACCAGTTTTTTTCAGGGCAAACTGTTTATATGGTATGGTTATGAATTCTCTTCTCCTTCTCATCACAGGAAGCAAACAAAATACAACAGAGGTAGGGGGATAATAATAGTACTACACAAACTGTCCCCTGTAGTTGGTATGGTCAAATTTCTAGTTCTTTGACAAAACAGTTTTTTCCCTGTGTTGCAGAATCCCATGTATTAGCTATTTCAAGATAGGTGCAGATGTTATTAAGTGATAACTGATGCAATACAGTATTTGTACTTTGGAAAGCAGTTTAGATCAATATCTCAAAAGTTACAAGTTGGGTCACTGAGGAGGGAAACAGGAAAACAGGACATCAGCATTTGGGGAAAAATTAGTATTCTTTGGATTGTCAATCGGAATATGTGCAAATGGTTACACAATTGCATAGCTGTGCAGGCTCTCTGATAGTGCTGCCTTGTGTTTTTCATAACACTATCCTGATACCTTGTCTCAGGAATCCAGCATGTTGTGAAATAAGCAGCTGGATCAGATAATTTGGACCAAGAATAATGTTCTGGAGCATTACAGAGAGGTCAGAGTTAAATTGCTTATGTATTTCTGCCATTAAGGAAATTAAAGTGCATTATGTGCTTCCTCCACTGATGAAAGAAAGTTCTTTCCTAGGAATTACTGATTTCGATGAATGGCCACATTAACCACGAGGACACCTGTAAATCTGCCATCTTCAGTCACTGACAGGAAATAAAAGGGTCCAGGCAGACACCTCAAATGTTACCCTCCAGACAATAGGGGATTACATTGGGGACTTTTATGATACTTTGTGGTTAGCCTATTGTTAATTACTTGTCCCACCTGGTTTTGCTTTTGTACATCAGATCTAACCCAATCAAAGCGAAGAACCAGTTTGAGATTTCCTTTCATTCCTCAGGATGAACCTATTGATTACTTTGTACCATCCCAATTTTAAAGTCCTTTGTGCTCTTTGTTTTGAGCTTTACAAATGGCCTTCAGTTCAGGCTCCAATTATCTTCTCTTTTCTCTGAGCATCTAGCATGTATCTATTTCAGCTTTAATATTGATCCAAGGTTTAATTGGTCTTCTACTGCTTATTTCATAATTCTTTCTCACCATTATTCCTGCTCTATTCTGGTGCCTAGCCAACATTTTTAGGGCAAGAATGTTGCTTTTCTTTTCTTGAGCGACTTTGTGCGCTTATAGACAACCATATTGCCTTGCAAAGCTAGAGAGAAAGCTTTATATCCTGGAGTAGTGCACACTGAATCCCTTTTATGATTCCATATATGGTATGGTAAAACCTGTGAGCAATCTATATCCATTTTTGGTGCTTTGCTGGAACTATGTTTTATATATGACTTGCTTTTTAGGCCAATTATTGTGGTGATCAAAATGACTATAAAGCATGTCATGAATTTGTTTCTCTGTGTTAAAATGTGTTTCTCTCTATGTTAATAAACATATTAGAAATTTTAACAGAGAAAGGTAGACCTGTTACAATGCATTTGAATGGATGTTAGAGATTGCTGTTTCCCATTTTGTTGAAGCAAAAAGCATATATCTATTGTGTTTGTGTGTCACACCTCTGGAAATTCTTTTTTCTTCCAGCATCTGTCTGTATCTTGCATATGCATGCACATTTGAGTCATGTGATAGCAAGACTGTGACATTTTTTTGCAAGAGAGCTCAGAATAATTATACTTTGTCCCCACTGTGGGTGCATGGTAGAGCACCAGTGTCATGTAGATACTGGGGCCCTGTGACCAAGGTGAAGTTCTAGCAAAGTTATAAATATAATATATAAAAGCTTGTTCTTACCTTCTGCCCTTGCTGATCTGAGTCACCAGGGCTTTGGAAATGGTGGATAACCTGCTACTTAATTTTCTCCTACACATTTGATATTGCTGTTTAAGCTGTAACTGAGGTACATGAATGATGTAGGGTATATTTTAGTTAAATCTTCCCCAACTTGGTACACTCCAAGTACATTTGTTATACTTCCAGTCAGTAGAGCAATGGTTAGGAACTTGATTGACTAGGTGGTATTGGAATTGTAGCCCTTCACAGTAGCTTGGGTAAGGGCAGTTTAGTTAATCAAAAGCAACTTTGGCCAATGATATCATTAAAAAGAACCCTGAATAAAATAAAGAAGTCTGGGGAATTGTGCATTTGTCTAACTGGAGAATTTGTGAGCATTATCTATATTCTCATTTAATGGAGATTTAGTAATTAAGGAAATAAGTATCTGATTATCATTTTAATTTCATAATTACTTCTTGGAAATAGGAATCCCATTCCAGGTGCTTGCTGTAACAGCAAGAAAATTAGTTTCAATTAAGAGAGAGAGAGAGAGAGGTGGGAAAAAATACAAACCAAAGAAGTGTCTTCAGTAAATAAACCCAAACATGTATTTCTTGGAGGATGCTTGATTAAGATAATTAGGCAGCATAATTACATACATGTGCATGAAGAAGAAAGTCATACTTACTAGGTTCAACAAGATTTACTCCCAGGTAAGCAAGTATAGTATTCTAAGAATCTGTCATGTGGATAGACCTTGGGGTAAAACCGTGTGCTTTGGAATAACATTTAAGATCAAAATATCTCCAGAGGCAAATACTAACAATGCTAAATGAAGGGGGAAAACACCCAAGACTTTATCAAGCAGGATAATGGCTTTAGATCCTCTTATTGAGATGTTCTCATAATACTTGGAAGATGTACTTTTATATTTGATCGAGAACAGTGGTAGTGTTCTAACATTGTAGATAGATTTGCAATCATGGGGCAATGCAGAGTAGAGCAAAACCTGAGTGTGTGAAGAGTACATGGGTTGCCTTAGGGAGAAGTTACTTTTTCCCCTTTCCATAAGGCACCCAGAAGAGGGCTACAGTATGGAATAGCATCATTCCTCACAGGCTTTGCAGGGCCACTGCCACTTTGGAGGACCACTGCTCTTCCTTGGTGCAAGACAAACCAGCCTTCTCATTCACCCACTCTTAAAACTGTGAAGAACGTAGTTTCAATTAAGAGAGAGAGAGAGAGAGAGAGAGGGAGGGAGGGAGGGAGGGAGGGAGGGAGGGAGGTGGGAAAAATAATACAAACCAAAGAAGTGTCTTCAGTAAATAAACCCAAAAATGTATTTCTTGGAGGATGCTTGATTAAGATAGTTAGGCAACCTGTTCCTGAAGAAAATGCCTCCCAAATATTAAATCAGGGAAAGTGGATTCAGAGAGTGAGGTGTACCCATCTATTTGGATGTTGCACATGGCAATGACACGTTATTGAGCAACACTGAAAGGTTAAGACTTTTTGGTGATATTCAAGTGAACCTACTTGAACTTGGGGGCCAAATCTTTCTGTGTCAGGTGACTGGAAAAGTGGTAGAACGATGGAATCCCACTTTTTTTTAAAAGCAAAGGAAAACAACATTTAAACATTTAAATCAGAGCTTTCCAAACTGTGTGTCGGGACACGTTAGTGTGTCGGCTGCAGTGTCTGGGTGTGTCGCGGCTGCTGCTGCCTCTGAACCCTGCCAGGATTCCGTGCAGGTCCTAGTGCCTGCCTTGTGCCTTGCTGCCTCCAAACCTGCTGTGATTCTGTGCAGGTCCTAGTGCCTGTAAGAGTGTGTCGCGAAATGATGCCCTGCTGTAAGAGTGTGTCGCGAAATGATGCATGTCTAAAAAGTGTGTCAGCAACATGAAAAGTTTGGAAAGCTCTGATTTAAATGATGTTAAACAACATTTCTATGAGATTTCAAGTGCAATGCTTGACTTAAAGGGCAAAAGTTATTCTGATTGTACTATTGCAATTATCATGTTAATGTGGGTCAAAAAGCCTGTAGAAATGAATACAAATAATTTTTTTTAAAAAAATATTTTTGTTGTGCCTTCATCTATGTCTCTTTTGATGCTTTAGCTTTGCATACATATGTAAATTTAATTGTTTTGCATACACACACACACACACACACACACACTGTTATATAGAGTTGGACCATAAGGAAGGCTGAGCGCCGAAGAACTGACGGTTTCGAACTGTGGTGCTGGAGAAGACTCTTGAGAGTCCCTTGGACTGCAAGGAGGTCAAATCAGTCAATCCTAAAGGAAATCAACCCTGACTGCTCATTGGAAGGACAGATACTGAAGCTGAAGCTCAAATACTTTGGCCACCTAACGCGAAGAGAGGACTCACTGGAAAAGACCCTGATGCTGGGAAAGACTGAAGGCAAAAGGAGAAGGGGATGGCAGAGGATGAGATGGTTAGATAGCATCACCGATGTAATGAACATGAATTTGAGTAAACTCCGGGAGACAGTGGAGGACAGGAAGGCCTGGCGTGCTATGGTCCATGAGGTCACGAAGAGTTGGACACGACTAAATGACTGAACAACAACAATATACTGTATATATATGCAAAAAATTTAAATTTATATATGTAGACACACACACAAACATATAAAAGTATATACTGTACAGTATGTTGAGGAAAAACCACCTATAGGAATGAAAGTGATTGGCCATTGCTTTCTTGAAAGAGAAAGGTAGGGAAACACAGCAGCAGCAGAAGTGTCTAATGCTAGTCTGCAGTCCAGACTGAATATCTTGCAGACTGTTGTTAAAGTGTCTCAGACCAGACAGGATTTTTAAAAGCCAGCTTAAAGTCAAGCTGGCATGAGCACAGGATGGTAGCAGTTTAACTGGTTAGTGTAGATATGCCTGTAGAACACACTGTAATAAATAAATTGGGATGTGGACAAGACATGGAGGATTGTTCCAGATCAGGAATGGCCACAGCTGGTTCATTAGTCATAATTGTGCAGATGTTTTATTAATGTTGAGGAGACCAAAAAGTAATCAAGTCTAAAAATATGGTGAGAAATTTACCCAGATCTTGGGTACTGTAATTGTTTGATGTGAAAATGAAAAATTATTGCAGCTGTTAAACATGGGAATAATATATACTTCTATAAATACTTCTCCTGAAGATAATTTTTAAATGTTTAAAATTACTTATATAGTAAATCTGAGGATCTGATGAAGATATAGAGGCTTTTAAAACTGAAATTGACCTTCAATAGTTAGATTCCGTACAACAACAACAATTATTAGTGGCTCCTTTGACTATGGATGAGATAAAAATGTGATTTTGACTTTGAGTAAAGGTAAAACCAGGATTGGATGGATTTCCTGTGGAACAGTATAAAGCAATTGTTGATATTCTTGTTCTTAACCTCTATCAACTAGACAATGAGGTTTTTGAAAGTTATATTTTATCTTCATTTAATGAAGCATATATCACAGTTATTCCAAAACCTGATAAAGATAATGTTATTTGCTATCATCCTATTTCATTGATTAATGTAGATTTTAACTGCTGTTTTAGCTAATCGACTTTAGCAAGTGTTTTCTTCAGCTGTTGAGAATGATAAAGTTGGATTTATCAAAACTAGGCATAGTTCATATAATATTTGGCTGGTAGTGGATTTGATTGCTTTGAGTAAAGAAAGAGAAAACAATGCTGCCATTCTATCACGGGATGTGGAAAAGGTTTTATAAATCTGTACACAAAATAGGTACATATGTTATCTTAGCTGAATTTAGATTTCTCAAAGGATTTATAAAAATTTTTATAAAATAGGCCCAGATTCTGTATGTGACCCCCAAATCTGAGGGGAAGGTCAATGATATTTTTTCAACTATTTGTTTCACTTTTTTCATCTAGACAAGGATGTCCACTTTTTTCTTTGATCTTCGTTAGCTTTCTATATTTGTTGTTATCTAGTGATTGCCTGGATTTTTGCGACCTAGATATAGAAGCCAGGGGGACCATGTCTTACTTCACTGGTTTCACATATTGTTGCAAATAATAAAATGCAGCAGGATAACCAATCAAACAGAGGACCTCAATACTGTCAGAGTTCGGCAGACCTCTGCCATTCAAACAGGCAGGGATGTGGATTGAGGGCAATTAGAAACAGACGCGAAACAGACAGTAGCGTGGAAGGAAGAAGCGCTCGCAACGACGCATGAAACGGGACTGCACCTCTCCAGGAACAACTGTCTGAGCACCATGGAAATTAAGCAAGACACGTGTAACAACCAGGGACAAAGGGGGAAAGGAATGCTTATATGTATGATACTCTGCTATGCTTGCTCATTCAAGTCTTTGTTTGTGTCAAACCCTCATGCACCGAAATAAACCCTTTTGCTTCTTAGAAATCACGTGTCTGTGATTTACTCAAGAGAAAGGGGTTTTAGGGGATCGGAGAGGAGCACCTTACAAATACACACAGTAGATTGCATGAAATAAAAGAATTGGGGGTTGGGGTGGGGGGAAAGTGCTGCAAAAAAAAAGTGTGTAACCAGTCAATCAACTTTTGGTATTTCAAATTCTAACTAATCTATCCTCCTTGTAAGAATAAGCTACAAAAATTGGCTTTAAAATAAAGCCTGCATTATCTTCTGGCATTCTGTTTAATGAGATCTTTCAGGTTCTCAGAGTGAACAACTACAACAGACAAGACAGACAGCAAGCATTGATAAATGCATAGAAGGTGTGTGCAAACTCTGGGTTCCCTTGCCATTCACCTGTTCACCATTTTGGTTATTGATTGGCTGATCTGGAAGAGTATTTTGAAACTCTGTGGGAGCTTTCCAATTAGATAAAAGGCAATTCTTGTCACTCCACTGTAACAGTTACAGCTCAGAGAACACACTGAGGACTTCTTAGCGGAACAACCTAGTTTAATCAAGCCTGGCCCCCTTCAGAGCCACCTCATCTGCAGGACATTTCACTTAATATGCAATGCTTCCTTTATTAGAAGTTTAAAATAGTAGGTCTCAACTTGCCAACAGCTGTACTTGTGCTTTGTAGGTCAACAAGGTGGTTAGTATAGAAAATGCATGTGCTTGCTTGCCATAGGCTATTTCTAGAAACAGTACTGCTACTCAGGCGAAAGACCAAGGGCCAAACACACAGTTCAGTGCATTGTTCTAATCAAAGGTGTCACAAGCGTGACCTTTTTTTTCTTTTTTGAAAAAAGAACAAAGTATCTCTGAGAAGTATGATAGACTTAAAGGAATGCTGTTGCTATGAAGGCTGTCCCTTGACATTTGATAACCTGCTAATATGTGTAATATAAGGAAAGCTGCACACCATGTTTACTTGCACCCTAGACATTATCACTTGTGTATGCATGTGTGTGACAGAAATATCTATGTTTTGTTCCATGCAAAACATTATGTGTTTTGGGGCATTGGGATATATATCAAAGCTAGTCCCCAAGATTCTGCCACATTTTAGCATGTGAAATCTCAGATGGGTTACCCAGACTAAGAGATGCAGCTATGTGAGAAAAGATACACTTGCGTCTTTACTATTTACCTTAGCACATTGCATCTACCCTGTTCACTCACACCTTCAGCTCTTCCACCCTGTTGATATTGGCGTGTTTGTAATTCTCAAGGCAAATTGCTCATGGAAGCTTCAATTTGGTGAGCAGCTGTCATACTGCTTTCCCACAATGCACTGGTCTTTTGAAAAGCAAAATAATGTAAGAAGGCTGTCAGGCTCCCTCCCTTAGGTGACCCAAATTTGGCTGTAGCTTCCTAGATGCTTGGTGTGGATAGTAAGGAATCTTTATTAAACACAAAAGTCATTTCCCCATTTGTGACTTATTGTCAACCCTTCGAGGTAGTCTAGGCAAGAAACCAAAACCATGAATACTAACACTACTTTTATTGTAAGGTTACAGTAACAGAAAGTCTGAAAGCACTTCTCCCCTCCCCTGCCTTTACTTTCCAGAGAACTAGGGAGGGTCCCTTCTGAGACACTTCCCATTCCCATTCCATCTGTGGGCTGAGATCTCTCTTCTCTGACCATTGCTTAGACTGTAGCTCCTCCTGTCTCCCAAGGTTATTCTCACAGACCATTACACTTATAACATCTTCTAGTCTTACAACCATTGCTGTGCCAAAATAACAGTCATGAGGACAGGCTTTATAGCATTTCAACAATGGCTGGGTGATGCTATAAAGATGCTGTAAGTCACTAGTGGGGAAATGGCCTAAGAGAGCGGCCGTTACACTGGATTGCCCTTTGACAGAGGAAATTGCTGTGGAGTCCTTGGTGCTCTCTGAGCCTTGTTGTTTTCTTGCAGACGTTTCATTGCCAGACTAGGCAACATCTTCAGTGTGAAAAGGGAGTGGGATTTGCTCTCTGTTTATATACCCTGGCTTGTCCTGTTTGTGCTCTTAGTTTAAACTGGACTTTTTTCTGTTGTCCTTCCTATGGTTAAATGGAAACCGTGCTTTGCACTTCTCATGCTTAAGTGGTAGATGGCCATTGGTTACTGACATTTTCAGCACTCTGATACTGGGTAACTCTCATTCCCAAAGAATCTCCCACATAGATTGAATCTATGTGGATTTCTGCTGTTTCATTTAGCTGAAGGTGGGGATGGGAAGAGACTCCAGGCTGAGGGAGGTCCTCGATCCCAGAAACTGCTGAAGGCCCCTTCAAAACCAGGCTGACCCTGTTGTTAAAGGGCATATTTCAGTTCTATGGCACAAATGGAATAGGTTGCAACAATGGAAGGGAAGAAGAATACTGTACTTGCCCTGAGCCTCCAGAGCAATGGAGGCTACTAATCAAAATCTACTAATTGTCCCACTTTTCAGTTTAATGGGAGAATTAAGCACATGCTTTACTGCCTTCAACTGAAATCAATGCTACTTAACTTTGGTTTTAAATAGGCAATATGAATATTATTATAATTGGAGCATTCTAATTACTTTGCTTCTCTGAAGCTTTTGCATTGTTTCAGCTTCTTTGCAGTAATTTTCTCATTTCATTTGAAAATGGTCAAAATTAGAACAAAACTTAGATTCTATAGAAAGAAAAAACATAGTCTTAGGACCTCATTTTTAAAAAAGTTATCAGCAATAATTTGTGCACTAAATTTGCTTGTATATGGTTTTGTTTTAAATCTATGATGTTAATGATTGTAATGCCTTAAAGCAAGACAACAAAATTGATCAGACGGACACCTAGAGGGAAAGAAAAAGAGAATCAATGTCTTTCAAGCTGTGAAATAGGAAAAAAAAAAAGAAACAGCATGAAAGATAAGAAATAGAAACTTTAAAATGAATCCTAGCAAATAAAAACCTCTGGTTTTTATCCTAACACACTTACTGTATTAACAACACGCAATAACTTTTTGAGTAACTTTTTGTCTGAAATAACAGCTTCAATGTCATACGGTATGTCACATTCCCTTCTTTCTGTCAGACTTGCACTAATCTTCAATTTGATAATCTTTATTTTTATCACAAAATGTAAAATAAAATGCCACAAATATTTTGCAAATTATCTCTTAGAGTACATCAAAGTGAGCTCAGAATAGGCAACCTGGTTCTCTCCCGAAGTTAAGGATTATAACTGCCATAATCACTAACCACTGATCATGCTGGCTGACCTTATGAAAGCTGTAATCAAACTCCCTAAATGTCATATGATTTAATATGGTTCCAACATTTCAAGATAAATTAGTCTCTACTCCTCTTCCTTCTCCTCAGGATATTTTCTACCACCAATCAATTTATATCTGTCTTCTGTGGCGCAGGCGGGTAGACTTCAAAATAAAGCCCTGAGTTGCAGGCACCCACCATTTTCTGAGTTTTCTGAGACTAACTGTATGTTGGAGCCAAATATATTTTTGGAAATTAAGATGATGCTTGAAGCTAAAATGTTTTTATATATTATTATAGTATAGTATAGTATAGTATAGTATAGTATAGTATAGTATAGTATAGTATAGTATAGTAACATTATATAACATTTTAGCTTCAAGCATCATACACACATACATACAGCATCATACACACACACACACACTTATATATATATATATACACACACATACACACACATATATACACACACACACACACACATATATATATATATATACATACATACATACACACACACACACACACACATACATACATACACATACACACACACACTGTATGTGTGTGTGTGTGTGTGTGTGTGTATATATATGTATGTATGTATGTATGTATGTATGTATGTATGTATGTATGTCCCTTCTCACCCCTATGGGTGGTATGTGTCTTCCTCAACCTCGGGTCCTCTACCAGAGGCCTGGGAGCTTGTGGGTTCTGCACAGTATCTTAGCTGTTCCTAGCATTGCACTCGTCTGGACAGAGAGCTCGGATGTTGTTCCTGGGATCTGTTGGAGCCACTCTCCCAGCTTGGGAGTGGGGTGGCTGAGTAAGTGTAATGGTCTGTGGGAATATCCTTGAGAGACAGGAGGAAGAACCACAGCCAGGGCAATGGTCAGATAAGAGACATCTCAGCCCACAGAAGGAATGGGGACATGGAAAGTGTCTCAGAAGGGACCTTTCCTAGTCCTCTGGAAAATAAAGGCAAGGGGGGAGAGATGTGCTTTCAGACTTGCAAAATTCTGTTACTGTAACTTTACAATAAAGGTAGTGTTAGTACTCATGATATTAGTTTCTTGCCTGGAGTACCTCAAAGAGCTGACAGTAAGTAATGGAAAGGAGAGTTCCATTGATCTCATTGATCTAGAGATAGAAGATGAATTTGTTGGTAACTTATCTTACAAACAGCAACTCAGCCCAGGTGGCAACAAACCTGGGAAGAAATGTTAATCATTCAAGGAGGCTCTGCCTTAATAGAATCACTATAAACGAGAGTTGGAAATTCCTCTTCCAATTTTCAAGACTTGTATTTAACCCAAGATCAACATTAAAGACATCTTACTGAAGTCTGTGTACTGTAGTTCTTGCTTCCGTGATCTTGCCCAGCTGGGGCTTTTCAGCACCAAGTGATCTACTGACCACAAGGGAGCAGGAGAGTATAGATCATTTTTTTTTCAAACTTGGCAACCTTAAGATGTGTAGACTTCAACTCCCAGAATCCCCCAGCCAATATCTTAAAGTTGCCAAGTTTGAAAAACACTGGTGTGGATGGAGAGTTAATGATTTATTCTACGTCTGCCTGTTCTTTGTCAGTGAGATTGCTTATCTGAGGTCACTTTCGCATTTTTCTCAGGCACATATGCTCAGTGCACATGTTCTTTTGACTCTCTACCTCAGAACTTTCCAAACTTTCCATGTTGGTGACACACTTTTTAGACATACATCATTTCGCGACACACTCTTACAGCAGGGCACAAGGCAGGCACTAGGACCTGCGCGGAATCACAGCAGGTTTGGAGGCAGCAAGGCACAAGGCAGGCACTAGGACCTGCGCGGAATCCTGGCAGGGCAGGTTTGGAGGCAGCCAGGCACAAGGCAGGCACTAGGACCTGCGTAGAATCCTGGTAGGGCAGGTTTGGCGGCAGCCAGGCACAAGGCAGGCACTAGGACCTGCGCGGAATCCTGGCAGGGCAGGTTTGGAGGCAGCAAGGCACAAGGCAGGCACTAGGACCTGCGTAGTATCCTGGCAGGGCAGGTTTGGAGGCAGCAAGGCACAAGGCAGGCACTAGGACCTGCGCAGAATCCTGGCAGGGCAGGTTTGGCGGCAGCCAGGCACAAGGCAGGCACTAGGACCTGCGCGGAATCCTGGCAGGGCAGGTTTGGTGGCAGCCAGGCACAAGGCAGGCACTAGGACCTGCGCGGAATCCTGGCAGGGCAGGTTTGGCGGCAGCCAGGCACAAGGCAGGCACTAGGACCTGCGCGGAATTCTGGCAGGGCAGGTTTGGCGGCAGCCAGGCACAAGGCAGGCACTAGGACCTTCGCGGATTCCTGGCAGGGCAGGTTTGGAGGCAGCCAGGCACAAGGCAGGCACTAGGACCTGCGCGGAATCCTGGCAGGGCAGGTTTGGAGGCAGCAAGGCACAAGGCAGGCACTAGGACCTGCGCGGAATCCTGGCAGGGCAGGTTTGGAGGCAGCAAGGCACAAGGCAGGCACTAGGACCTGCGCGGAATCCTGGCAGGGCAGGTTTGGCGGCAGCCAGGCACAAGGCAGGCACTAGGACCTGCGCGGAATCCTGGCAGGGCAGGTTTGGAGGCAGCCAGGCACAAGGCAGGCACTAGGACCTGCGCGGAATCCTGGCAGGGCAGGTTTGGAGGCAGCCAGGCACAAGGCAGGCACTAGGACCTGCGCGGAATCCTGGCAGGGCAGGTTTGGAGGCAGCAAGGCACAAGGCAGGCACTAGGACCTGCGCGGAATCCTGGCAGGGCAGGTTTGGCGGCAGCCAGGCACAAGGCAGGCACTAGGACCTGCGCGGAATCCTGGCAGGGCAGGTTTGGAGGCAGCCAGGCACAAGGCAGGCACTAGGACCTGCGCGGAATCCTGGCAGGGCAGGTTTGGCGGCAGCCAGGCACAAGGCAGGCACTAGGACCTGCGCGGAATCCTGGCAGGGCAGGTTTGGAGGCAGCCAGGCACAAGGCAGGCACTAGGACCTGCGCGGAATCCTGGCAGGGCAGGTTTGGCGGCAGCCAGGCACAAGGCAGGCACTAGGACCTGCGCGGAATCCTGGCAGGGCAGGTTTGGAGGCAGCCAGGCACAAGGCAGGCACTAGGACCTGTGCGGAATCCTGGCAGGGCAGGTTTGGAGGCAGCAAGGCACAAGGCAGGCACTAGGACCTGCTTGGAATCCTGGCAGGGTTCGGAGGCAGCAGCAGCCGTGACACAGCCAGACACTGCAGCCGACACACTAACGTGTCCCGACACACAGTTTGGAAAGCTCTGCTCTACCTGATAGGATGTGGCTAGCTAGGTGCTAGCTTTGCCTATTGCTATAATGTATTTCCTGAAAATTAATCTCCTTTCTGTTATAGTTATAAAACTTGCTTCACTAATCATTCTTCAGGTCATATTCCCACTCCCAGGAACATGTATATGTATGTATGTGTACACACACACACACACACACACACAAACACACACACTGCTTTAACCTCCAACCAAAATCAAGTAGAGCAGTAGTTGGCAAGGACCAAGGAGGTTACATGAGCATTACTTGGGCACATAGAGAATCTTCTAGCTGTGCTCCTGTCCTCTGAAGATGCCAGCCACAGCGACTGGAGAAACGTTAGGAACCAAATCTGCCAGAACACGGCCACACAGCCCGGAAAACCCACAACCACCATAAAACATCATAAACATATATATTCTAGAGACTCTTTGATACAGCTGAGCAAAATAAGACGGTGTATTTAGTTAAAGCCTCTCCTAAGGATAAAGTTTATCTTTCCCAGGCAAGGGTTTCTAGGTTCAGGTCTGAAGAACACAGCAAGGCTGTGATCTGGGAAAACCACTGTCATTTGGAAGGCATAGTCTTGAACAGCCTTTCAGATGCACTGACCATGCTAACTTGGAATTCTGGGAATAGTAGTCCAGAATATCTGTGAAGACACCAGATGGGTGAAGGCTAAACTAAAGACCCTGATGGTATACAGCAGTTTCCTATAAGGTTTTTTTTAAAAAAAATAATCTTGTTATTGCCAAAGCAACTGTTGCTTTCTTGCTTTTGCAATATTCCATCTGATACACATCTATTTTAAAAGTAAACAAGCCAGCTGGTACATCTCTGCAAGAAAAAAATTACATTTTTAAGCCCTCCAGCCAGTAACCCATGGGAACAGGGAGAAGATGCCAGCACTGCCACATGACATACATATATATCCATTACATTATTCCCTTTTGGGGTAAGCAACATTATAAAGAGCAGAAAAGGAGTAAGTAACTAAATTAAGGCAAATAAATTAAAGGCATAAGATAAGAAAAGGGAAACAGCTAATTTAGCTTACACCTACGCTATTCACTATATTTCTCCATAACTTCTTATCCTTGCAAACTATCCTTGCTTCTGTGGAGTCCTTGGTACTCTCTGAGCTTGGTTGTTTGCTTGCAGATGTTTCATTACCTGACTAGATTACATCAGTGCTAGTGCGTGTGGTGTTTGTTCCCTGTTTATATACATTAGCTTGCCCTGCCAGTGTTGGTGTTTTCTCCTTGGTAGTTCCTTGATTAGAGTATTGTTTTCTGCTTGTTTGCCTGGTGTTAATCCCTGCTTAGTTGGGTTGGTTGCTGGAGAAGATGTGTTCTGGTGTTTTTGTTTCTTTCTTAGCTTTTTTATTGTCTCTTTTGAATGGTATGTAAATGTAGTTTATCCCTACAGTATGTCTCTGTTATATATACAGAATATATACAGAAAATATACAGAAGATCTGTATAGGAAGGATAATAATATTGGAGATAGCTTTGACGGTGTGGTCAGTGAGTTAGAGCCAGACATCCTGAAGAGTGAGGTTGAATGGGCCCTAAGAAGCATTGCTAATAACAAGGCAGCAGGAGACGACGGTATCCCAGCTGAACTGTTTAAAATCTTGCAAGATGATGCTGTCAAGGTGATGCATGCCATATGCCAGCAAATTTGGAAAACACAAGAATGGCCATCAGATTGGAGAAAATCAACTTATATCCCCATACCAAAAAAGGGAAGCACTAAAGAATGTTCAAACTATCGAACAGTGGCACTTATTTCACATGCCAGTAAGGTAATGCTCAAGATCTTGCAAGGTAGACTCCAGCAATTCATGGAGTGAGAATTGCCAGATGTACAAGCTGGGTTTAGAAAAGGCAGAGGAACTAGAGACCAAATTGCCAATATCCGCTGGATAATGGAGAAAGCCAGGGAGTTTCAGAAAAACATCTATTTCTGTTTTATTGACTATTCTAAAGCCTTTGACTGTGTGGATCATAACAAATTGTGGCAAGTTCTTGGTGGTATGGGGATACCAAGTCATCTTGTCTGCCTCCTGAGGAATCTGAATAACGACCAAGTAGCAACGGTAAGAACAGAGCACGGAAGAACGGACTGGTTTAAGATTGGGAAAGGAGTACGGCAGGGCTGTATACTCTCACCCTACCTATTCAACCTGTACGCAGAACACATCATGCGACGTGCTGGGCTTGAGGAATCCAAGGCTGGAGTTAAAATCACTGGAAGAAACATTAACAATCTCAGATATGCAGATGATACCACTTTGATGGCTGAAAGCGAGGAGGAGCTGAGGAGCCTTATGACGAAGGTGAAAGAAGAAAGTGCATAAGCTGGGTTGCAGTTAAACCTCAAAAAACCCAAGATTATGGCAACCAGCTTGATTGATAACTGGCAAATAGAGGGAGAAAAAGTGGAGGCAGTGACAGACTTTGTATTTCTAGGCGCAAAGATTACTGCAGATGCTGACTGCAGCCAGGAAATCAGAAGACGTCTACTTCTTGGGAGGAGAGCAATGGCAAATCTTGATAAAATAGTTAAGAGCAGAGACATCACACTGACAACAAAGGTCCGCATAGTTAAAGCAATGGTATTCCCTCTAGTAACCTATGGCTGTGAGAGCTGGACCATAAGGAAGGCTGAGCGAAGGAAGATAGATGCTTTTGAACTGTGGTGTTGGAGGAAAATTCTGAGAGTGCCTTGGTCTGCAAGAAGATCAAACCAGTCCATACTCCAGGAAATAAAGCCAGACTGCTCACTTGAGGGAATGATATTAAAGGCAAAACTGAAGTACTTTGGCCACATAATGCGAAGACAGGATACCCTGGAGAAGAAGCTGATGCTAGGGAAAGTGGAAGGCAAAAGGAAGAGGGGCCGACCAAGGGCAAGATGGATGGATGATATTCTGGAGGTGACAGACTCAACCATGGGGGAGCTGGGGATGGTGACGGCCGACAGGAAGCTCTGGCGTGGGCTGGTCCATGAAGTCACGAAGAGTCGGAAGCAACTGAACGAATAAACAGCAAATGTCTCTGTTGATGCCTGATTTGTCTGAATGCCAAGCTTCCAGGAATTTCCTAGTCAGGTAATGAAACATCTGCAAGCAAACAACCAAGCTCAGAGAGCACCAAGATGCCACAGTTCAACCCTGAGCTACATATATTATCTTCTATTGGTATCCTTGCTTCCATCATGTACATACACTGTTTCATACTTTGCTTTTTATTTTCTAAATGCCTTATCTCTTTCTGAGGATCTCATCAATTCCATACTGTGACTTTCTGTCTTCCATTTCCTTAGTACCCATTCAACCTTGCTTCATGTATTTCTTTTGAGATCTACCTTTATCCATTCTTTATGACCAAGCCACATCAATGTACTCTTTTATACTAGCTTTTGTATTCAACTCCCATCCCTTAATCAGCCATTTGCTCTTGATCTTTTAGTATTATTTCTCACATTTCATAGCAGCCCATTCTCACTATATCCAACTTTTATATTTCTCCTGATACATCCAACTCTCTCTTCCTTATAACAAAGTAGGCAGAGCAGCTTAAGGGTGCAGTGTGGCCACGGCCTTAGTCACATCTTTACCACATGCACCATTCCCTGCTAACAGTAAGGACAGTCCTGGTCAGTTTTGGCACATTTTGGCCAGTATGACATAGGTACAACTATAGCTCAGTTTTACCCCCAAACAAATAGGATTCTATGCAAATTAGATTCACTAAGAGAAAGACTACTTTGCAAGCCATGCTGTAGTCCACATCCCACCAACTAGTCGGTGTATGGACACAAGTGAGAATTTAGGAATTATTGATTCTGATTGATTAACATTTCATTTCCTCCTGATGAGAATGTTGCCCTAGTTATATAATCTATGGTGAATCACACAGCTGAATGAACAGGGCTAAGCTGCTATGGCAGATGAATTATGTATGTGCGTGTGTCGTTACTTCTGAGTTTTACTGACTTCTCAGCTTACATTCCAATGAATCTGAGTAATTTCTTGTTTTTGGAATTTTGCTCTGAACAGATCCATAAATTAGTAGAGAATTGTACTAACTGCCATTCCTGCCTAATGGGCAATTCCCTCATTCAGCTTGATTTTGGTTTATTCTCCTCCTCCTGTAAGCTTTTAATTGCCTAATGCTGTGCTCTATGACACAAAGACCAGGTGCTCAGCAACTATGTAGCAATAAAAAAGAGTGTGAATGTGTGTGTGTGCATATGTGAAAAAACCAGATTATCTTTCGACTAAGACAGCTCCTGTGGAGTTTGGGAGTGGGGAGAAGATAAATGAAGAGCAGAGTTCTCCAGGCAATATTATGAGTAGTGCTATAGGCTATTAAAACACATAGAGTATGAATAAAGATGTGCAAATGATACTGATCAGGAAAACATTGCAGTGCTTGGCATTTCTGGCCAATTAAGAAAACCTCTGAAAATTGTCACTTGCTGTGAGGAGGTGAAAATGGGCTCTGTTTTTGAAAGCATGATTGACTTTCTGAGGATAGTGATGTCAAAAATGTGTTTAAGTGTTCACACTTTAATTTGAAAAGGTACTCATGTATTTACAAGAACTTTCCTGCCTACTGAAAAGAACTATGGAATAAAATTGAAAAGTGCTGCATGATTATAAACTACTTATATCTGGCTCAAATAGTATAGGCCTTCCATAGGTGCACGAAAAGTCTCTGATGGGAACCAGGGCTTATGCATACAGATGTGCATATCACTTGACTTTTTCATACAATTTGCACAAAACACCTATGTTTACATTTTAAATTTACTTAAAACAGTACCATGCAAACATAAAGTGTTGTCTGATGCTAAAGATAATTTGGGAACAGGTACCATGTTGTTGTAACAAAAGATAACATAAAGTAAAAATGAATAAAGTTGACATTTGCAACCATACATCTGTCTGAGCAGTGGTCCTCTAATCATAATAAGAAAGTGGGAGGCAAGCCGCATCAATCCTGGTGGTCTTTGGCAGGCCCATATTGACCCAGATGCCAGTGCCAGAACTACGTATCACAGTCCCCACTCCATGGATAGTCGTTTGGGACACTCCAGGACTTGGTTTCCATGATTCAAGCTAAGTTGAATAACATCTTAATTTCTCTTCTTGCGATGGCTTAAATTGAAGGCATTTTGGGCCACCACCATTTATTTTTATAAAATCAGCAGAGCGGTTGGAGCATTAAATTCATTCTGTTGAGTCACAGAATCATAGAGTTGGAAGGTACAGTAACTCAGAAATCCTCTAGTCCACCCCCCTGCTCAGTGCAGGACCCACTACAGTATCTTTTGACAGATGACCATCCAGTCTTAGCTTGAAGACCTATAACAAAGGAAAACTCACCAATTCATGGGGCACCTTTTCCACTAGCTGGCAGGTCATAAACTGAAGAAGTTACTCCTGATATCTAGCCTGAATCTCCTTCCTTGTAATTTTATCCTTTTGGTTCAGGCCCTGCCCTCTGTGGCAACAGAGAATAAGTCTGTATGACAACCCTTTGTATCTCCCCTTAGGTCTCTTTGTGTGGGCTAAACATACCCAGATCCTTTAACTGTTCCTTGTAGGGCTTTGTTTCCAGACATCTAACATTTTGGTAGCCCTCCTCTGAACTTGCTGCAATCTGTCATGTCCTTTTGGAATGATGGTATCCAGAACTGGACACAGTACTCCAAGCCTGACCAGGACAGAATAGAGGTGGAATAATTACTTCCTTTCTTCTTGACTCTAGGCTCCTATTAATGCACCTCAAGATAGTATTTGCCTTTTTAGCAGCTGCATCAGACAGCTGGCTCATGCTTAACTTATGATTGACAAGGACACCCATCTCCCTTTCACACATACTGTAGGTATTGTCAAGCCAAGTCTCTCCATCCTTGTTCCTTATGTCTTTTCTAGCCAGAAGCAGAACTTCACATTTCTCTCTATTTATTTCAGCCCACTGCTCAAGTTTTTCTAAATCTTTCTGAAATTTCTCTCTTTCATCTAAAGTATTAGCCAACCCGCCCAGCTTTGTGTAATCTGCAAACTTGCAAGTGTCCCCTGAACTTCTTCATCCAAATCACTGATAAAAATTATAGGACCTGGGACAGAGCCCTGTGGCCCTCTATCTGATACTTCCCTCCACACTGATGCAGCGCCATTAATGAGGACTCTTTTGATGCAGTCATATGGCCAAATGTGAGTCCATTTAATAGTAGTATCATCTACTCCTTAGTTTACAATTTTATTAAGAGATGCATAGGCACTCTGTCAAAGATTTTGCTGAGGTCCAGACACACTATTTCTATGCTTTCCCCCTGATTTACTAAGCTAGTAAATGAATAAAAGAGGGAGATAAAATTAGTCTGGCACTAGTGATTTGTGACAAACCAACACTGGCTCTTGTTACTTGTAACATGCCCTTCCAATTGCTCACAGATATACTGTTTCATCATCTGTTCAAAGATATTGCTCAGTATTGATGTCCATCTGACAAGTCTGTAGTATCCTAGATTCTCCTTCATCTCATTTTTGAAGATGGGGACAACATTTATTCTGCTCCAGTCTTCTGGGAACTCACCCAGGTTACTCAAGGAAGCAAATAATTTTACAAAAATCCTTAAATTTCAAGATTGAATTTCAGTTGTAAATAGAATTCAGTCTCTTGAAGTCAAGAGTGGGGGGAAAACGTGGAAGCAGACTTAAAATACACTGTTTGGTCACTTATGTGAGCATAGGTTTCATTACTAGTATTTTTTCAATGTTCATCCTGGCTGGGAATTCTGAGAACTTTAATCTTAAAACATCTGGAAGACATGAGAATGGGGAAGAGAGCAGTATGACCAGGGAACTAGGTAAGAATGGCAAAGGCTTCAGATAAAAGTTTGGGTTTGAGCTAGACTTTGTTGTAAATAGGAACGGTGTACTCATGAGGCATTATAGAAGCCATTTTCAGACATAAATGTATACCACATATATTTTCTTCCCTTAGGTAATGATCTGATATTTTATTGATAGGGTACTGGTGTTTCTATTGTTAGATACTGTTTCAGATTGCTTGGTCTGTTGTCTTTGATATTGTTTTGTTTGCTCTCACATGTTTATTTATTTATTATTTATTTATTAATCAAATTTATCACCACCCATCTCTACCGCAGTAGACTCTGGGCGGTTTACAATAAAATATTAAAATTAAAAAACCTATAAATCATTAAAATATAATATCATAATAAATAGAAATATAAAAAATCCAGAGGATGGTAAGATCATGAAAGGAGGTTATTATTAAGCTAACCACCCCCAGGATGAACTATCCCTTCCTTTGTCCCAAGCCAGGCGGCAGAACCATGTTTTTAAAGACTTCCGGAAAGCCAGGAGGGAGGGCACCTGCCTCACCTCCGGGGGCAAGATATTCCACAGGGCGGGCGCTATCGCAGAGAAGCGATGTTAGTTTTAACTGCTTCCTTTTGGAACAAAAAAGGGTCTTATAAATATTAAAAAGATCAGTTCTTGTCTTCAACAAAATCTCCAGCCCCCTCTGACAGTTGCAATTAATATTTTTTAAAAGGAAAAGAAATCTGAGGAGATTATGTTCACAAATCTGTATCACCTGTAATGGCTTGGAAATGTGAGAAACGAAATGCATGGCTTTTACTGTTTTTAGATGGTTGAGTGATTGTGCTTGTGTTTAAATGCAGATTTATTGAGAGCTTCCTGAGAACATAGAGGACAACACGAAAAGAGAGAGCAATCCCTCTCTTACCATTCCTCTTTACTCAGGCTTTCTGTGGAATATTGCATCTAATAAAGAGAATTGTTTCTGACAAAGAATAATTCCTTCTAATTCAGTTTTTCAGGCACAAATGATTAATAATTCAGAATCAACATGTTACTGTCACAATCAAGTAACACAGAAAGTATGAGGACCAGGAAGAGGAGAAGAAGGGATGTTCTGAGGAGGTTCCAGTGTATCCATCTGCACTGGGCCACAGGGAAGTGGAACACCCTAAGCAAAGCAGGAGAGTGAAGTGGGCTATGGGAGAACACACCTTTGAAAATGAGATGGGTATGTCTGCCTCCCCCACCCTTCTCTGTGCCAAGAGAGTCCAATCAATCAATCAATTTTTATTTCGGTCATAGACCAGCATACAACATAATAGTAACATAACAATTACGCTAAAATAGAAATAAAATAAATATAAAAAGTCATATTGATAGCATAGAATAAGATAAAGATAAAATTATTAAGGTAAAATTACAGAATACAGGTATTAAAAAGCAAATAAAAATCCTATAAAATTACAATTAATTTTACAATGAATAATCTATATACTATAAATAACTAGGGCAAATAGCTATAAAAGGGCATAAGTAATACTAGAATTTGTATAACACTACGAGAATGTAAAGCTATGCTAACTTATATTATCAAATCAAATCAATTTAGACTAGCAAACAAAACTAAAAAATTTACATCTGGTTAGAATAAAAGAAAAAACACTTAAAATTCTAAAAAATCTAAGAAAAATGAAAAGAGATATTGTGGCGTGCTATACAGATTATTGAGCAATATTTAGCTGTGGTCAATGAAGTAAAATCAGATTGGTCTGATAAAAACAGTTTGAGGTAAAAAGAATCCGAACGACCTGGATATTTGGTAAAAAATTAGGATAATAATTCCTGGCGAGCATCTGCATAGAGAGGACAATATAAAATGACGTGATCCATTGTTTCAATTACTCCTCTGCCACATGGGCACAATCTTTGATCAAAAGGGATATTTCGATATCTCCCTTCAATAACAGCTGTTGGAAGGGCATTGAATCTAGCCAAGGATAAGGCCCTTCTAAATTTTGGAATTGTTATGCAGCTAAGATATCTAGCTGGTTGGAGAAGATGTGCAGAGTGGCCCAAAAATATATTTTTAGGTAAAACTGATAAATCGGATTGTAGCTCTAAATCGATGGCCCGTTGTTTGAGATCAGCTAGTGCACGTTCATAGCCCAACAAGATGATGGCTGCCCCTGAAAAGCCGTATAATTGCAGCTTGGCATGTATTGCCTGGCACCAAGAAGATTGAAAACTATCAGTCATAATCAAAGGGGCCAGGCCAACTGGGAAAAAAGAAAGAGAGTCCCTCCTCTTTACCTCAGGCCATTGGGAGTTTCAGCTGGCAGGTCCAACTCCATGTTAGCCCATATTAGTCCACAGGCAGTCAAGAGGGGTTTCAAATGAGCTGGTCTACCCATTAGGGAATGTAGCTCTATGTTAGTCAATGGGTAGTGAAGCAACAAGGCCATTCTCTTACAAGATTTTACTGTGTGGTGAGTTTGGTGTGCAGTATGCTTTTTCTAGATACATCATTTTTAGTTTAGGTTCTGTCACATTCCATTTTGCATACCTAGTTTTAATATCTCATTTTGCAGGAATCTGTCTAACACTGCAGAAGATGTATGGGGGAACTCCAAACCTGGTATTGCGTTGGGCTCCGAAATCCCTTAAACTGGCCCTGAAGAAGAGCAAAGAGAAATGAATGTATGAAGGCATAATCTGTAAGAACTTGTGTATTATTCAAAAGTATTCAGAAGGGACTGCTTGCCAATATTAATAAGAGATTTGGAAACACATGGTCTCAAATTTTACTAGACTTGTGAATAGTTATGAGATGAAGCAGTTGAAGAAAACTACAATGTAATGGTCTGCATTTAATTAATGAAACTTGGGGCAGGGAATCACTTTGTGCCCATTGTATAATTATCTTTATTCATGCACACTTGTGCACTGCTGTACACATAATCCCTGCTGTTTTAAAGATCCTTCTGCTTGACAGACTCCGATGCTGCATGTATAGTTTGTAAATATGCCAGAAAACTGATTAGAAGTTTTGACATGTACTCAAGACAAGTAAGGGTGCAAATACAATAAGAGTGGCAGCCATGCTGGAAAAAAGTGTTACAGAAAGCCAGGAGAATTATGACAGGCTAAGATGAATACCGGCAGTAAAGATTAGGGGTGCTGTTAGATAATCAAAAGATCTGGAGCTTATAAGACACAAATTTGCACATGCTAATTAATGTGTGTGTGCACACAGTATTTAGGTGCTTCCCTGACCACTCATACTAGCTCTGCTACTACTGCCTATTTATTTATTTATTTATTTATTTATTTATTTATTTATTTATCTTATTTATACCCCGCCTATCCCCTCCCTACTGGAGGACTCTAGGCGGCTTACAGTATTATATATCTCCAATCCAATTATACAATTATACAACATCATTATTACAATTTTATTCCCGCGCGACAGGGAGAGAGGAAGGGAACCGGCTCTTCCGCTGCAGGCATTGGACTGCAAGTCCCAGAATGCCTCGCTCCGCGCCGGCTGCTTACGTCCAGGAAGCTGGTGTCTCCGGATCCGTCGTCCTCCGTCGTCCTCCGCCGACATCGCCGCTCTTCCGAGGTCTTTCTTGGAATCGAGGACGACCCTCCGCTGGATGCCCGTAAATTGTCCCACGTGAGTGGTACCCATTAATCTACTTGCTAAATAGCTTTCGAATCGCTGGGTTGGCAGAGAGCTAGGGCAAGTGACGAGAGCTCACCTCGTCACGCGGTTTCGAACTGCCAACCTTATGGTCGGCAGTCTAACGGCTCAGTGGTTTAACCCGCTGAGCCACCGCGCCCCCTTATTTATGAAGATATAAGCCCCAATGAGGCAAAATTAATATAATAGAGGGCAAGGTTGTTATTGTTGCTGTTTGGATATCTCTATCTCTATATCTCTATCTTCTATCTTCTATCTTCTATCCTCCATCCTCTATCCTCTATCCTCTATCCTCTATCCTCTATCCTCTATCCTCTATCCTCTATCCTCTATCCTCTATCCTCTATCCTCTATCCTCTATCCTCTATGAACAGCTTTGTTGGAACTCCTTTGTCTACTTCCAACACTGATATCTTCCTCTAAGGTTGTGATCTCTAAACTCCTCTCCCTATGTTTCCATAAAGAAATATCTCTGAATTATAACAATCACTGCACTGGTCTTGAGATTTTCTAAACATAAAGTATTATTGTCAGTCTGTCATGTCTAGCAAGCCCTGCAGTGTGCTTTTAATGGAAGAAGACAGGATTTAATTTTCCCTCCTGCAAACATAGGCCCATGATGAATTTCACAGATATAAATATGAATACAAGGGTAACTGAACCACTGGTTCCTCTAACCTTTTCATGCAGTGAATTACAATTAACAGTAATTGCTTCTATTTCTATGGGAAAATATATCTCTGTTGACAAACTCAACTATCTGATATCCAGGAGCACATAGTAATAATAGAGTGAGATGGAGTACCTGCAGAGTGAAATAGCGAAACAATCGAATACATGTTCAGACTATTCTCTCTGGTAAATAAATGAAGTTGTTTCCTGACAGTGAATCACTGAAGAGGGGAAAAAATGTGAGAGTGGAAACAGAAATATAAATATGATCAAAACATGATCAAAAGAGAAAAGCACCAAACATGCACTCATCTAAAGTTTGTAAGTACAGAGTACTGTAATAAGTAGAGAAAGTTACAGTTAAAAGTGTATATTATAAATATGCACATAGGTACATAATGCTGGAGTTAATTAAATGTAGAATCTATTGGGTTGATCAAAGTATATTGTACTGCATTTTAAATCACACATATATGCTTGCAAATCCAAGCTCTGGTTTATGCTTCAGTGCAGAATGGCATCCATGAAATTACTATTGGCATTACTATTAATTATGGAACAAGATCTGGAACTTAATTTGTGTTTATTGTGTGTTTATGTATTGAAATGGGATGTGTAAATTCCCTATAATAAATAAGTTGAAAGTTAATTATGGTAGAAAGGCCTAGGAAGGAAACCTTGAAGGTCAGTAGTTGTAATGACTCCAACTTCGATGCCCCAATAACCACTTCTCAATGCAATTCATTGAAATGCAGAATAAGCTTTATTCAGGATACATGTAAATTGAAGCACTCCTAAAGATCTGAATGCAGATTCCCGCCAAACATCGCTAACTTAACTCTCCCCCCTGTGCACCAATTTCGCAGCGACTATGATGTCAATGTCCAGAAATTTCCCTCTCCGTTCCCAAGCCTCCAGCTCCTGCAAGTGGTTGACCTTGATGCTGCATTCCACAGTCTCCGATGAAACCCACAAGACTTGGCCCACGCTCCCCCTCCCTCCAGTTCACATGCTTAAACTACCTCTATACCCATAATGGCAGGTTTCAGCTATGAACCCTGACATGCTGACCCTCCAAGAAAAAGAGCAATATACAAAGTAAAACAGGCAAAAATGAACAGAGCAACAAAGCAGATACGTTTCCAATATATCAGGCAAGCAGGAGAGAAATGCAGTGGAGTGTAGGTTGAGATCTGAAAGAGAAAACAAGACCATGAAATGAACAATAACAAATAACTTGGCACACGCCCCCCCTCCCTCCAGTTCACATGCTTAAACTACCTCTATACCCATAGTGGCAGGTTTCAGCTATGAACCCTGACAATAGTAGAGGAACTTTTAATAATCCTAAAGAGTAGCTTTTGGTCTCCTTAACATTAATCAACAACTTCAACTCAGAGGACTTCTGGTGGGGACATGGCGGACTGAACAGCTGTGCCCGCGGGCTCAGCGGGCAGAACTGACAACGTGGCAGTTTTTTCCAGTTCAGGTAGGTTTTTCCTGAAGCCCAGGAGTGTTTTCCTGGAAAAAGAAAAACACTTGGAATCACCCCATCTATCCTCCGGATGGCTGCTTGCAGCCAGTGGATTACAAACAGTGTTCGTGTTCGACTGGTACCAGCTAGCCGGGAAGCTGGGATATCACCATTTCCAAGCCACGCTGTAGCCTTAAAGGGACACTAAAACCGGCCACCCCATTTCTAAATCACCCAATTTATATTTCTTTTAAGTAAGCGTACCCTAAGGGGGCATGGTGGCTCAGCGGGTAAGACGCCAGGCTTGTTGATCGGAAGATCCCAAGTTCGGAGGTTCGAATCCCTAGCCTGCGTGCGGAGTGAGCTCCCGCACTAGCTCCAGCTCTTGCCAACCTAGCAATTCGAAAGCATGCAAATGCAAGTAGATTAATAGGTACTACTTCGGTGGGTAGGTAACAGCGTTCCGTGCGTGTCATGCGGCCACATGACCGTGGAAGCGTCTTCGGACAACGCTGGCTCTTCGGCTAACAAACGGAGATGAGCACTGGCCCGTAGAGTCGGACACGACTGCACAAATGTGCGGGGGGAACCTTTACCTTTTACCCTAAGAGAGGCTTTCTACAGCAAGGAGAAGTAGGTTCTTTTTAAGTTTTGGACTTTGTTTTCCATCCAAATATTAAGGAGGATTGAGAGTAAATAATTGTCTCCCTGTTATTATTTTTGTACTAAATTTGAAGATATTAGCATTTTCCTACACGTTGAATCGGCTGTTTTGAACTTTCAGTTTTCTGCTTCTACTTTCCCTGGGGAACTGTCTGCATATCTCACTTTCACTTATTTTAAACACATTTCGGAATTCTTTCATATTTATTTATTTATTTATTATTTCAATTTATTCCCCGCCCATCTCCCTTGCAAGGGACTCTGGGCGGGTATCTTTCATATCTTTGCCTTTCGCTGGTTAAGCTCCTAGGGGGTGCCATAATCTACTGCTTGAGACATGGAGGATTTTAAACAGACTTTCTCTGACTTGCAATACAATTTTAAACAGATTCTTTCTGATTCCTACCAAGTTTTTATGCAAGGCATTCAGGACATTGTGGAAAATATGAGGTCTAAAATGTGTCATCTGGTTGGGGATGTCGTGTATGAAACTGAGGAATTTAACAGCAACAGAAATGACTCTTCTAAGAGTGAGATTGGGACTTCTGTTGAAATACTGGATGAAGATCGGATAGTCGAGTTGAAGAAATTAAAGGGAGAGATCAAGTTGCAAGCCATAAGTGAAATTGATCTTCTGATGGAACGCCATGGAAAAGAAGGGGTTATTATGTATGGGAGGTCTCCTGAAGAGAAGTCAGAGTTTTTGAGGGGCATAATTGGGCTATTCGATTTTTTAAAGAAAAAAGCTCTGTGCATGTTTATGAAGGTTCTCAGTCATCCAGGTGGAATTGTCTGTAGCTTGAATCATGTCAACTGGATTTCTATTTTCTTAGTGGAAACGTTTCCTTGGATAAGGAGTGAAACGTTTCCACTAAGAAAATAGAAATCCAGTTGACATGATTCAAGCTACAGACTCTGTGCATGTTGTGGGGATATGTGAATGCTCTGGTTTATTTTGAAGTGGGATAAGGGTTTAAGAATATTTATCTGGATTGCTTTTAGGGCTTGGCTGATTTCATTTATCTTTAACGATTTAGATTAAGATTATCAAGGTATAATAAAAAATAATAAATGTCTGGTTTTGGTTTTAATATGATTAAGATTATTAAAATTGTATTATCAAGTACAATGGCAGACAATTTATATGTTTTTTAGTTTGATCTTTATTATAGTAGACAGGAATGTATAGAATAGTAGTAAGAAGGAAATAATTAAATAAATGTTATCTTTGGGGGGGAAGTTGATTAGGAGGGGTGTGTATGTGTATGTGTATGTGTATGTGTATACAGTATATATTCTTTCAATATAAGGGGAGGGAGCAACTGTATTTAGTGATTTTTATAATGTGCCAATGGAATGATTTATAGAAATAATGTGATTTTGGTTTAATATAGAGTAAGGGATTGATTGTGGAAAATTGTTGCATATCCTTGCTGTTAAAAGTTGGAAGTCATCTCTTTTTGTAATTTTGAAAAATTTTCTCTTGTGTTTCTACACATTTTTAGTTTTTTTCTTTTTTTTCTTTGTAGTTTTTTGTTTTTCTGTAGCTTTTATCTTTGCTTGAAACTTAATAAAATTCTTATAAAAAACAACTTCAACTCAGAATGGGAAAGATCACTTTGTCAGAAGTTGAATTATGTGAAACATCCCTAATGTTGGTATTTGGGAATGCCAACAAAGCAATGGGTATTAGATATGGAATATTAATATCAAATGGAACAGGCTCCTCTGCCTAGAGATATTTTTCTTAATAATCAAATTATATACCTAAAACCATAATATATTTTATAATTCACAAGGAATTACTGATATATTGGAAAATGACATTCTAGATCCCTTGTTTACTTATTTGTATTTTACTATTTTATTGTTTGTTGTTGTTCAGTTGTTAAGTCATATCCAACTCTTCGTGACCCCATGGACCATAGCACGCCAGGCCTTCCTGTCCTCCACTGTCTCCTGGAGTTTATTCAAATTGATGTTCATTACATCGGTGATGCTATCTAACCATCTCATCCTCTGCCGTCCCCTTCTCCTTTTGCCTTCAGTCTTTTATATTTCCTTGTTCATATTATTTCTCTAAAACATTTTTTAAAAGACTGAAAAAGCAAAGGCAACACAAAATGAATGTAATCCAATAGGATTATATGGTTGATCACAAGGACTAAAGCGGTTAACAATAATTTTTAAAAGTTGACTTGAGAAAGGAATAGTATGAAGCCTAGGTTCCTTTCCCGAAGAAGAAGCAATTGTTTAAGAAAATAGGAAACTCTGACCAAGTGGAAGAGTAAAGAATTATCACATGCAATTAGAATGAAAACTACTGAAGTCCTTAAAGTATGATAAGAGATTTGTGATGGATATGAAACAGGGAGATAAAAATGAGTAGAGAGACAGATCCAAAAGCCTCTAGCAAAGTGCAGGAGTAAGTCTTTGCTCTGGGCAAAGTTCTGTTTTTCACTGTCCTCCTTGACTTTCATTACTAGAGCTTGCAGATCATTTGCATCTGCAGCTATCAAAGTAGCATCATCAGCAGGTAATTTATGTTTCTTCTTTCAATTTTAAAATGCTCCTCTTTTTCCAGTCCACCTTCCTTTAGTATACAGGGTGTACCAAAAGACAGGGCCCATAGACAATTTATTATATAAATTACATTAAATGTTTGAATTGGTTGCTATTTCCTTCTAAACACTTCCTTATTTGTTTGACACATGACCTTTGGACATTCCTAAGTACAATAACATTTTCTCTGAAAATAAATAAACAAATAAATAAATAAATAAATAAATATTGTGATTGGCCCATGGAGCCTGACTTTTGGCACACCTTATATATTCAGTGTATAGGTTGAATAAATAAGGACAGTCTTGTCTCACTCTTTTGCTGACCTGGAGCCAGCCTGTTTTGCCATATTCTGTTGGGACTGTAGATTCCGGTCCTGTATGTAGGTTTTGCTTGAGGATGAGAGATTCTGGGATTCCCATTTTCCTAAGCACATACCACAGCTTGATATAGTTGATATAATTGAAGGCCTTTCTATAGTCAATGAAGCACCTATTGGATACTTTTTGTTATTCTCTGACATTCTCAATTATCCAGCACGCATCAACAATAATGTATCTTATTATTATTAATAAGCATTATTTTGCTAGCATGTACAATTAAGGCAGTGCTTTCCAAACTGCTGCCGTTGGCGACACACCAATGGTGGCAGTGGCGGGGGTGCGTGCGGGGGCGTGCATGGCGGTGGCGGTGGCCTCGCTAAAACTCGGAAGCGCTGATGGCCGTGCACGCCCCCGCCGCTTTGCGACACACTAAGCTGTATGTTGCGACACACTAAAGTGTCACGACACACAGTTTGGAAAGCTATGAATTAAGGTTATTGTGCAATAGTCTGCACAGTCTGTTAAGTCTCTGTTCTGGTATTAATATATAGATTGACCTCTTCCAATCTGTTGGCCACTGTGTTTCAAATTCTCCATATTTGCTGGCATAGTTTGCTCAGAACCTTTACTGGTTTACCATTGCCTTCTCCCACCCGGTATGAAATGTCACTAAAGTGATTATCTGCCTCCACCATCTCCAATGCCACTGCTGGATATAGATGCTGGATTGCTCTAGCTGCGCAGTTGGGACTACCTTCTTGCCTTGGGTGACTCTTCTGGAATATTGGTAGACACTCCAGTGTTCTTACCTCATCCTTCTCAGGATACCCACTACTACCACAATGAAGCAGGAGGGCAGGACTTGGGGGAGTGGGTGCAAACTTTTGTCTACGCTTCATTTTCTTTCCTTTTTTGGCACTGATGAGATTGTGTAAAATTATATGACGACGTCTGCCACTGTTTGACCTCTGGGTTAACGTCTTTAATAGCATAGATAGAAGGAAAGGAAATAAGGGGGTGCGATGGCTCAGCGGTTAAGACTCCAGGCTTGTCGATCGGAAGATCGGCAGTTTGAGACCCGAGCGCCGCATGACCGAGTGAGCTCCCGCACTAGCCCCAGCTCTTGCCAACCTAGCAATTCGAAAGCATGCAAATGCAAGTAGATAAATAGGTACCACTTCGGTGGGATGGTAACAGCGTTCTGTGCGCGTCATGCCAGCCACATGACCGTGGAAGCGTCTTCGGACAGCGCTGGCTCTTCGGCTAAGAAATGGAGATGAGCACCGCCCCCTAGAGTCAGACACGACTGTGCAGGGGAAAACCCTTACCTTTACCTAGAAGGAAAGTACTGGAAAAACTATTGCAATCAAAACAGAGAGACATAAGCTAGGTGATCAATGATTTATTCCATAAAAGCTTTATATATAGAACATAATTAGATACTTTTGGGGGGATCTATACTCGCCCCAGCTCTTGCCAACCTAGCAATTCGAAAACATGCAAATGCAAGTAGATTAATAGGTACCACTTTGGTGAGATGGTAACAGCGTTCCGCGCGCGTCACGCTGGCCACATGACCGTGGAAGCATCTTCGGACAACGCTGGCTGTTCGGCTAAGAAACGGAGATGAGCACCGGCCCCTAGAGTCGGACACGACTGCACAAATGTGCGGGGGGACCTTTACCTTTTTATATAGTTTTCATGTCTATATCAAATGATGGCATTACAATGATGCCATTTAATTTTTAAATATTTCCTTTGTTGTTGTTTATTCGTTCAGTCGTTTCCGACTCTTCGTGACTTCATGGACCAGTCCACGCCAGAGCTTTCTGTCGGCCGTCACCATCCCCAGATCCCCAAAGGTTGAGTCCGTCACCTCCAGAATACCATCCATCCATCTTGCCCTTGGTCGGCCCCTCTTCCTTTTGCCTTCCACTTTCCCTAGCATCAGCTTCTTCTCCAGGGTATCCTGTCTTCTCATTATGTGGCCAAAGTACTTCAGTTTTGCCTTTAATATCATTCCCTCAAGTGAGCAGTCTGGCTTTATTTCCTGGAGTATGGACTGGTTTGATCTTCTTGCAGTCCAAGGCACTCTCAGAATTTTCCTCCAACACCACAGTTCAAAAGCATCTATCTTCCTTCGCTCAGCCCTCCTTATGGTCCAGTTCTCGCAGCCATAGGTTACTACAGGGAATATTTCCTTATGCTCTTCTAAATCCATGTTGCATCATTTTTGGTAACCACAATAAAAGAATTAAAATATCCATGCATGGTATTTTTCACACTCCTTTTTTTTTTCTCTTGCTGCACAATGTCCACAGAACTGTCTCTCTCTTATTTTCAACAAGTGTTTAAAAACAGGTTTTTTTCCCCTCTTGCTCCTGCAGTATGATTGCTAATTATTGATAGTCTGTAGCTTGAATCATGTCAACTGGATTTCTATTTTCTTAGTGGAAACGTTTCGCTCCTTATCCAAGGAGCTTCTTCAGTCTGAGCAAAAGCTCCTTGGATAAGGAGCGAAACGTTTCCACTAAGAAAATAGAAATCCAGTTGACATGATTCAAGCTACAGACAATTCCACCTGGATGACTGAGAACCTTCATAGAAATTATTGATGGTGTTTTTCTCTCTCCCTTTTCACTTAACATTGGAATGGTCTTTTTTCTCATCTGTCCTTGTTCCTCTTGTTTCTCTCCATCTTTATTAAATTTAAGTCCAGTGAGTAGTGATCACTGTAAATTTGTATCTACCCAGTATCACAGAGTGGTTTCTATATGTTCATATAACATATATTAACACATGTAATACAACACATATAATATTACTATGATCAATAATAAAAACAAAGCGGGTCTGAATGATCCATGGCTGATAAGGTATTTTTAATTTGACAAAATTGTATGCACTTTATAAACTTTAATAATCTCCAAAGAACCCTTAGATTACTGACATCATCCATTGTAAGATGGCTGAGACCATATACTCAGCAGATATACCTTTGCTGAATTTAAACATGAAAAAACACACACACAGACACACACACACACACACACACAAACACACACAAAACATTTTAGACTTTGCTGCTATTAGCTCTGTGTTTTAACCGAGGCATCTGTGGAAAACTATCTGCTAACAAGTGTCTTAGACGTCAATATAATCTAATTGGGGAACATCCAGTTTAAACTGCTCTGTTTAGATAGCACATCTGCCCAAGACATAACTTCTGAAGACCTATCTGAAGTGCAGACCCTACTTGCATTCTCCAAGGATTTAATTTATCTTCTTGCAAAAAATATTATAGAACTCATGACATTTGTAAACTAAGCTACTTTTGGAGTGCTTTCTTCTCAATGGAAGATTGAAACTACTACAAAATGAAAGAATCTGTCCTTTATAGCTATGGAATGCTACTATTTATTTTAAGTTTAGGGAGTTACTAATTGCCATGTAGTAGTATGTCAAGACTGTGATGTCTTTATTACAGATATGGGTACCAATACTGTACAATTAGCTTTAGGAGTTCACCTTTGGTGATGAAGAGTGAGACCTCGGGCTTCATTGCACTTGCCATCTTTTGTCTTTTATTGAAATTTATTTCTTTGATTGTTATGAGCTGCCCAGAATTGTTGAGAGTTGGGCAGCATACAAATTTTATTATTATTATTATTATTATTATTATTATTATTATTATTATTATTAGACTGTTGAGTAGAATAGCCAAAATTCTGTTGGTGAAAAAGTTTGACTTGCAATGGGTAGTTTGGTTTCTTATCTGTGTCTAAAGTCAAAATGCATTTTTCATTTTCCTGAAATGAGAGGTATTTAGAGTTATCTGAAGGAGCCAAATGAAAAGGACTTTCCCATGTATTTTTTATAATTTTTATTTAAAAAGTTCTGTTAACAAGTAAAAATAATTCATTAGATTACTACAGAGCTTTCCAAGCTGTGTGTCGGGACACATTAGTGTGTCGGCTGCAGTGTCTGGGTGTGTCGCAGCTGCTACTGCCTCCGAGCCCTGCCAGGATTCCACGCAGGTCCTAGTGGCTGCCTTGTGCCTTGCTGCCTCCAAACCTGCCCTGCCAGGATTCCGCGCAGGTCCTAGTGCCTGCCTTGTGCCTGGCTGCCTTCAAACCTGCCCTGCCAGGATTCCGCGCAGGTCCTAGTGCCTGCCTTGTGCCTGGCTGCCTCCAAACCTGCCCTGCCAGGATTCCGCGCAGGTCCTAGTGCCTGCCTTGTGCCTTGCTGCCTGCAAACCTGCCCTGCCAGGATTCCGCGCAGGTCCTAGTGCCTGCCTTGTGCCTTGCTGCCTGCAAACCTGCCCTGCCAGGATTCCGCGCAGGTCCTAGTGCCTGCCTTGTGCCCTGCTGTAAGAGTGTGTCACAAAATGATGCATGTCTAAAAAGTGTGTCACCAACATGAAAAGTTTGGAAAGCTCTGGATTACTATATAATTATAAATTATATAATTACTATATAATTATAAAATAATTCATTAGATTACTATAATAAAAAGGTACGAAAGGCATGAAAGCCGGCTGTGTGACCTTGGGCCAGTCACTCTCTCTCAGCCCAACTCACCTTACAGGGTTGTTGTTGTGGGGAAAATAGGAGGAGGAAGGAGTATTAGGTATGTTCCCCGCCTTGAGTTATTTATAAAAAAAATAATAAAGGTGGGATAGAAAATAGATAGATAGATAGATAGATAGATAGATAGATAGATAGATAGATAGAATGCAAACCCAGCTTTTGGGACTTCTGGTTGAGAGCCGTGGTGAGCTGAATGTCCCTTTTTGCAGCAGGATGGCATTTCAATGAAGATCGGCGTGGATGCAGGATCCTGGCTGCCAAAAAGCTCTTCAGATTAAGGAGAGTTCTTTGAGATCGCCCACGTGATTCCACACAGCTGTTCCTCATGAGTAAACGGCAGGAATCGCCGTTTTCCAATTTGCCTATGGGTCGAGGGGCTGGGAATTGAGGAACCCTCTTTGCTCGCAGAGATTAACATGGCCTTTTAAAGGACAATAAGCTTGGCTGAGCCTCACTTCTTAATCACTTTGGATTTGTTTTTTTTCCTGCTTAATCCTTAAAAGAATTAAGACCCTTCGGAATGGCAAGTTATACGGTATTCACTAGGTGATTTGCCTTCTCCTTACAGAAAGAACTTTTAAATGCGATTTTAAAAAGCTTTTGAAATATTACTTTTCTGATTAAACAGCAAAAGGGTGCTTAGAATATAGACTTTAGAAAGATTAACAATGGATTATGGGTTTAGATGGACTTGGAGTTATAATTTTAAATGCTCACAAAGAGCTTTGAATTAATTAGAAGAAATTTTCCCTTGGGAAAATGGCGACTGTTTTGAGCTTTTTCATGATAAGGGAACTTTGAAGGCTGGACACTAGAGGGAGCTAGAGGATAAAGAAAATGGAGCAGAGATCTATAATGCAAACCTGGGGATATTTGTCTGCCAAGTTCTTTGAAAAAAGAGATAAATTGCTTGACAAAATTGACAGAGCATTTATAATGGAATTACAGAACAAGAACAAGTGACAATGGATGATTGTGAAATTACTCTGAAGGGGGACTTAACTGTAACAAGTAATGAGAAAGATATGGGCATGGATCCGATGGATGACCTATTCCCAAAAGGAGATCTACAAATACTGAACCAAGAAATTGACTTGGATAATTTTATTTTATTGGATATACAAAAAAGTTCTATTAAGGTTTTGAAGGACTTTATTAGAAGTGATAAACAAAAGGACAAGCTTTACTTATTGGATATACAAAAGAAATATGTTAAAGTTCTGGAAGATTTTTGGCTTGAAACACAGATAAACAGAAAACTAGCTCTGGGACTCTTTTTGAAGGGGTTAAAAGATATTTTTAAAAACTCAGGGAAGGAATACGAGGTTGGCTTATTCGACCAGGGCTAAAGGAGAAAAATGATTACATCTGGTTGCCCTTATTGGACTTTTGCTGACAAAGAACAACTGACGAAGCATTTGGATTTTGCTTTTTTTATTCAGTAAATGAGCTATGGGGTGAAGAGAGATTATGTTGTATTTAGAGATAGTGATAAGCTATTAAGATTGTTTTTACTTGCTGGAATGAAGCGGAAGTTACTTCTTTCTTTTTTTTTACATTTATTTATTTATTTATTTTTATATTTATTTATTTTTCTTTCTTTTTGCATTAGCTTTTATCCTTTTTCATTTATAATTCTTAATAAGATTATTTGAAAAAAAAAAAAGTATGCAAACACAGCTTTGGGTAGTTAATATTAGATGCCATTTGCCTTCTAGAGGCTGAGATTAAAGAATCCTGACAGTGGTTAAGATGCCTGACAGTGGTTAACTCTAGGTTTTTGTTGAATTTGACTTCCTTCATAAAAGCTGTTGTTGGGGGAAGCCAGGTCCCAGATGGAGCACTCCTGAGACTTTTCTTACAGCTATGATAACTTTCTGTATGCTAACAAATCAAACAAGATTGTATCAGTTGTGTCCATAGGGACGCTGAAAAAGGCAAGATGACAAACATGGGATTGCAATTGAAGCCCTGCATCTTTTCTACATGGGTTGACATCATGCAAATGTTTAAACGGTTTGGATTTTGATCATGACACCGTGACTGCCATCTTGCCTGTTTTGAGGCCCTCCACCCATGCTGCTGGATTGTGTAATTGTGCTTAGTTTAAACCAGTGCTTCAATTTGACAGCAAGGAAATAGTCTCGATCACCAATGGTTGCATTTCCAGAAGTAAAGTTAATGACATCTGAGCCTCAGGACAGCGCCACTGTTGGACAGAGTAAACCAGCTACCTCAGGCAGCAGATGCTGCAGGGAGATAGAGAACAGCATCATGGAGTAGGACAAAGAACTGTTGTGTGTTGCCCATCTGCAGCACCTCTGTTACATTTTGATGCGGTGGAGGCAACGGTTGAAGAAAGATTTGGCTGCTGGTCTAGCTAAACTGGACTTAGCTCCCAGTTAACAAACCTTGGCGTCTGAGCTTTTGCTTGAGGCTGTAACATATCTTGAGCTGGCCCTGCTGAGAGCTACTTTCCCATGGTGACTTTCCATCCTGCTGGGAGTGTGTATGAGAAACATATTGAGCAAGTCTTCCCTATCTGAATTGCACCCTGCCAGGAGGAAGTAGCATTTAATTGTATCCCACAAATGCAGCCCCTCTTTGCCTCCAGTGGAAAGAGAACAAAGCTCTGACAGTACTAGCAGTGCCCTTTGCTTACGGTGTTTTTGTACATCTTTTAAAGTCTGGATTTTAATCCAGTTGACACTGTTATTCCTTTAAAGTACTTAAGATGAGCTGTCATCCTCCTCTGTACTGAAAACAGAACACTTTGCTTTGGGATTTCACTCAATTAGAGAGAGGAAAACGGAGAATTCTTTTTCAGGCCTAAAAAGTTCTTAAGAAAATTTCAAAGATTGAACACTGTTTAGAAACTAGTGATGAGGAGATGGAATTTAAATATGAAGAGGCAGGAATTTGCCTTCTGGTGAAATATGATATTTGCATAATAACAAGAATGTCTCCTTTGGAAGGAGAATTGCTGACTGGAAGCTACAATTCAGGTGCAGAGATGATCTTCAACCTTGTTTGGCAATTGGAAATATGCTAATTCGAATGGCTGGTTGTCCATCATACTCTGAATGCTCAGTAGGAGCAAAACTGAAAGAATATACAAATAGTATAGTAAAAGCGGGTGAAGGGCAAAATCCCTTCTTTGTACAGGTACAATAACAACTGCTTTTAACGGAGCTGTAGTAGTTTAAACCAACTAGAAAGCTGACCTCCGAACATGAATAAACAAGCTTAGCCTGCATGAATATTTGAAAAGTGCTTACTTCACCAAAAGAAGGGTCTACAGTGGCAAGGGTGTGAGAATTCATTATAACAAATGTAGCTCCACGCCCTCTTGCTACTTTTGTAGTGCTATGTAAATATAATGCTATCTGCAAAAATCTATGGCACAGTAGGGCAAATTATTCCAATTCAGAAGAGGACAGCAAATCCATTTTGCTCAGCTCTGAAACTCACTGTGTAGCTTTGGGCAAATCATTATCTCTCAGCTTAATCTACCTTGGAGGATTGTTGTGAGGTTAAATGCCTCCTTGAGTTCTTTGTAAGGAATGCAGGATACAAATGAAAGATATTTCGTGGAAATACTCAGGAGATAATAGACTGCTGTCTGAGAATAGTGTTGAACTTTTCAACTGGCTGATCACAAGGCAACCTCATATTTGTGCAGAACTCAGTTGTATTGGAAAAGCAGAAGTTTGGACTAAAAATATGAGATGTTTCTATCAGACTGTACATAAAACATATATTGTAATGTTTGGATTTAGCTAACAATTTTCCCCAACAATTTTTTTTGAGTATGCAAGGAACTGAATATGGAGTGAATATTTAAATATGAAACAGTCCAATTATGTATACTATATCTGCTGTGCATAATGTTGTTTACCCTTAAAAGGAATAGTGTAATGGGTATGCATGTATGTTCTCATTGCAATTTAGCCTTATTCTCAAAAACCATAAATAACATGTCTTTGGATTTTACCACTGAAGAATTCTGATCCACATGATTAAAAATTCTTCCACGAAACTGTAACCTTTTTAATGAAAAACTACAGTAGATTCTTGGCTATATCTCTACTTCTCTATGATCTAGAAAAGATAACAGTTTAAATGTATTCTTGCACCCCAAATGTGGGAATGGCAAGTTATGGCACCCATCTTCACATCAGAACCAGGGGTGAGGAGTCTGTGTGGTGCAGTGTTAAGTTGTTGGGCTAGGATTGGAGGGACATGGATTCAAACCAGTTGTCAACTATGAAAGTTTACTGGTTGGAGAGTGATTTGGGGCCAGTCACTCTCTCTTAGCCCAATCTATCCCACATGGTTAGTGTTGGTGTATTATTCTTTTGAGGAGTAAGTCTCAGCAATAAAGCCTTATTAGGTAAACACCTGCAAACTTTTAAAGGTCAGGCAGCACATGATCCAAGCTGAAGAGTATAAAAGAGCCTGCCTGCCCTGCTTCTTTCTGTTTACTTGTTACTACTATCTGGTATGTGGAATCGTAATACATCCAGGGATCTGGAAGATAACTGTAAATAGTATCTGTTTGTATCAGTAACTAATACAACTGCAACTAAGTTACTATGACTGGCGTCATTTATTGGTCTCCAATGCTAATCACTTTCTGATACTCTGCATGTGCAAGAATACACACACTCCAACAGCTAGGTGGGGAGAAAATGTGTACTACCATGAATATAAAGCAGGATATAAATATAAATTTATATGAACATAAAGCAGGATATAAATAAGCAGCAATAGCCACAAAATAACAACGTCAGAGGTACAACCACTTGAGCCAAGGGTCTTTGGCTACATACAAAAAAATAAGCGGGCCAAGATTTTCCTTTATTCTCATTCTCTCTCTCCCTCTCTTTGCAGAAACCCTTTTCTCCCATGAGATAATTAGGCTGGCACCTTTTTTTTTACATGGTGGAGATTTGGGAGTTGGCGATAGTCTGCAGGGAAAGAAGGGTTACCGCTTCTTCTTTCCATAGCAAATCCTCCGAAAATCACTCTGGTAATTATGTTTTTTTGAACAAAGCTCCATATGAACTGGAGCGGCTCTGTTTTATATGCCAAGTTGCCAGATTGGAATAGATCCCAAAGCACCTAAGTTGCGTCTCTCTGTAAGCCAAAGGTTTTCCCCTTTGTGTTCCATTTGCCTCTTGGCGTTTCATCTTCATACCCCTTCCTTTGAGAGCTCTACTGGGGTGACCGGCGCTTGTGAACCACTGTTGCGCTGGCTTTTCCAAACTGCATCGTACTGAATTGACTTCAGTGTGCCTTTTTAAAACAGGAAAGAGTCCACTGAGATTCAGCAAAGTGTACTGATCGGATTGCAGTGAAACATGAACTTCATGCAGGTGTAGCCTATGGGTCCCAAAGCACCAAAACAGTTTTAGGGATCCTTTTACAGTTGGTGCAAAGGGGGCTGTAAGACACTTTCTTAAACGTACTTGTTCCCCTGCCCACCTTCAGAATCCTGGTAAGTCCTCTGTGTTTTAGCCTTATTATTTTGCAGACTAGCAAGGTGTGGTAGCAGTGAGTTTCAGGCTTGAAATGTGATATTTGCACACATTTTGTTTACCAGTTTCTGTTTATTGTACTTCATTCTGAGCTTAGGTCTGTTTGTAAGTCATTTCTTGGGATCTTCCTTCATCGATACTCCACTGGCCTTACTGTTGGGGGTATAAAAGGGAGTATGATGGAAAGGAAATATGCTTTGCAATACTCATTGTTCCAATATATGAAATCTTTTTGCTTATCTTATTCAAAGTTAGAGGGTCTCTCTCTCTCTCTCTCTCTCTCTCTCTCTCTCTCTCTGTGTGTGTGTGTGTGTGTGTGTGTGTGTGTGTGTGTGTGTGTGTGTGTTAGGGAGAATTTGAAGTTTGAAGTGCTGGCATCAGGTTATCTTGTGTTTAATGGGCTTTTACCAAAGGAATAGAACCATTTTTGATGGGAAGCTGTTGGGCTTTGATCAAGTGCTTTTCTGCTTTTGGGACACTCTTGTTCCATTCAGTGTGCTGCGTGCATGCCACGGGCCTGCTTGATCTATCTGCAGTATATTTTGCTCACCGTCACCCTATTATGCAAAGCTTATTAAAATGCAGGAATTTTCCTCCCTCTACAATTATGTCTTCTGTGCAATTCTTCCGACCTCTGGCTAAGCACCCACTCTATATTCCTTATGGAATAATGAGCTTTTGTTTCTGCCAAAAAATGTTGGTTTAGTTCTCCTTCAGTCTATAAATCAATCTGGGCTGCACCAGCATATACATGCTGCATGGCTCAATCTTCTGCAGTTTCTTTCAACCTCAGCTTCTGCTGAGTACAAAAATAGAACCAAATGGACAGAAGAACAAGAAAGATGCCCTATCCCAGAAAGAATGTTAATGTTAAGATTGCCACTAACCATAATTTCCAGATACGTATCTTTGAAAAGAAGCCAATCGATGCATTAATATTTTCCACTCCAGCTGATACTCAGTTCATTGCTACGTTAATATACTATAAATAGTACTGTCTCCCACTCTTGGGCAGAATAAAGGCACTTATTAATCACTATAAAATGGCTGTCTTTTATGTAACCCTATGCACATTTCTGCAGAAATAAGTCCCAGTATACTCCCAGGTAAGCATTGTGTGGTGAGTGTACTTAATGCTGAACTTAGCAGGTAGGCATATGGGCTTTCCAGATGGCTTTGAAAGAGGGTCAAACTAGTCATTTTCCTGATATTTAGCCTACAGTTATGTGGAACATTTCTGCTTATCTATTGCAGGCATGAGATGGATGGGAACAGCAGTGGCGATCTCTGCAGGGTGTGAAAAGGGGATGCTTATCTTCTCCAGAGTGTGGTGCCAATCCCCCCTATCAGAACATTTACAGGGTGTACAAGCAAACACCCATGGGTGAAAACATAGCGAGTAGTGATTTCTTGAGTAATCTACTCAAGAGCGTGAGCAGGCTCTGTTAGTGGGCTGGAGAGAGTAGATAAACTTTTTCCTCTACATGCTGCATTTCACTGAAGACGCTATGCCACATCCCACTTCATTGTGCCTACAATTAGGTAAAATGAAATGTGACAGGTAGCTTCATGCTCACTATCAAGAGACATCTAATTTGACCTTCTGTCACTAAATTTTAGTTTTATTTTCTCATCTATGCAATGTGGATAGTAGAGTTCTGTCTCTTATGTATACTGTGAAGAAAAAGAAAGCTGGAAAGCATGTTAAATTGTGTTTAATGAATAAAACTAACATTTCATAATCAATGCAGTTTTGAGACTTGAGAATTATAGATGATTGTAACTGCTATATTTAAATCTATTTTTTCAAGAAAAAAATAGCTAAATCTGTAAAGAGCAGAATGGCTGATCTACTGGAGTCCTCTATTTTGGAACTTTTAGATCAAAATTTATTTTAATCTTTGCACTACACAAAGAGTGAACCAACTTCTGTTAACTTTTGCAAGAGCTGAGATGGTATCTGTAAAGAAGCAATTATTCTGGATTAACATTGTCATTGTTAAGAGCCAAATTTAAGTTAATACTTATAAAAGGCAAAGAATTTGCAGTGAAGATTGTATCAAAATAAAGTGCTTTACATTTTTATTAATTCTACAATAAATTATAACACATATTCTTCATATTCTCTTATAATTTCTTCCTTGGAACTCAAGGAAGAAAACTAGTGATCTACTTTTACAGTCATCAGCAGGTAAAAAAATATTATTAGGATATGAACTAAAGTTATACATTTATAATGCCTAATTCTTTATACATTTTGAAATATTCAGTAAGAATTCAGAATCTGGTAGTTAGAGCTCAAATGCTTAGGAATAACGGGAAAAGATGAGCTGAAGAGGCTATTGGTCTATTGTGTGGGAAAATTGAGAAAACAATAATGGGGGAAACAGACAAGGTGGACCTGCTTAGCACATCCTCTCAGAAGGGGGAGAGAGCCCTTATTAAAACATCGACCCGTCCCACCCAGTCATGCAGAGAGGGCATGTTACGGACCCCATATTTAAAAGAATTCCATCTAGCGGGGTCTCGGAAGCATGCCTTCTCTGCAGTAGCGCCTGCCATCTGGAACATCCTTCCCCCAGAGGTGAGACAGGCCCCCTCACTCCTGGACTTCAGGAAAAAACTGAAAACCTGGTTTTGCCACCAAGCCTGGGTCGGGAGGGGAAATAGATTTTCTTGGGGATGGCTAGCGCCCTAGAATGGACTGAGAATGGCCCCTGCACTCAGGATTTGAGGAAGGACTGTAGCCATCTAGATTTTATTTTATTCTATGCTATTTATATCTTTTAATAATTACAATGATATTGTATATTTATTGCATTTCCATTGGGATCTGTTTGGTATTTTAACTCTGGTTTTATTGTAAACCGCCCAGAGTTCCCCCTTTGGGGGAAGATGGGCAGAAATATAAATTAAATAAATAAACACAATTAAGGAAAGTGGGGTAGAGTGGCGAAATTTAGCTCAGGATCAATAAAGGTATTATAAATACCTACCTTGCCATCTTAAATAAATGTAAATCCGCAGGGCCAGATTAACTACCTACCAGGGCACTGAAGAAGCAGGAGGACGTGATCTCAGAACTTCTGATACTAATCTTTGAAAACTCCTGGAGACCCGGTGAGGTGTCTAAAGACCATAGATGAGCAAACATAGTATTAGTATAGTATTAGAAAGGGGAAAAGGAGGACTTGCCAAAGAGAAGACTGAGGGGAAATATTATAGTAATCTACAAATATCAAAAAGGCTGTCACCTGCGAGTGAGGATGAACTTGTTCACCACTGAAACTGAGGGCAGGACAAAGACCAAAGGGTTGAAATTAAAAGAAGGCTGAATATCAGGAGGAATTTCCTGATGGTATAATCTGTTAAGCAGTAACAGTCTACCTAGAAAGTGATGGATTTTCCCGCAGTGGAATTTTAAAATGGTGGCTGGACAGTTTTGTGGATTTGTGTATAAAGCAGGAAGTTATTGGGTGCCTTATAAGGTCCATTACAAACCATATATTCTATAACTTTATGGTTCTAGTAGGTTGCACAATATAGAAGTAGACAGATTGTGCCTCCTTCTCACTTGCAAGTGGAAAAAGTGGGATTGATTTGTCCCAGTCCCACCTCTGTAACCAAGACCTTAAGCTGGTTACGTATCTGTAGAGGCCCTGTACTGACCTGTGTTTATTAAATTAGTTTAATTATTAGTCTCAAAATCAAATTAATTATAATCTTTAGATCTAGTACAGCACATGGATTAAAATCTACCTCCTGGAATTTCAGCTATTTTGTGCTCATATCTGCAGTTTCAGATTACATGTTCCAAATGACTAATGCCTAACCACATTTTATATAAATAAGATTAGCAATCACATCATGAGTTTAAAAAACCAAGCCAAACCAGGAGTAGTATGTGGGTATGTATAAAGTGACTGACGTAGCACTGAACAAGTCAGAGATCTTTAAGCCTGTTCCCCCAGCAATGACTTGATAATCATGGCTCCCAACCCAGTCATCCAACTGAGAGAGAAAACTCCCATTTGTACAGTAGGAGATTTTTCTTAGTACTAATGCTGCACCAAAATGAGGTATTTGTATTAAGATCATGCCTGGGGAGGAAAGTTTTAAACTAAACCCTGTGCCTGAAGTCATGACTTGATTGCTAAAAAAGGTAAAGGTTCCCCCCGCACATTTGTGCAGTCGTGTCCGACTCTAGGGGCCGGTGCTCATCTCCGTTTGTTAGCCGAAGAGCCAGCGTTGTCCGAAGACGCTTCCACGGTCATGTGGCCGGCATGACACACGTGGAACGCTGTTACCTACCCACCGAAGTGGTACCTATTAATCTACTTGCATTTGCATGCTTTCGAATTGCTAGGTTGGCAAGAGCTGGAGCTAGTGCGGGAGCTCACTCAGCATGCAGGGCTAGGGATTCGAACTTCCGAACTTTTGCTAAACACATCGTTAATTTAATGTGTAGGATGTAAGCCCTTATTTTTCCCCCCACAGAATACTTTACAAATCAAATAAAATCAAGTTGCCAGACAGATTCTCTTCCAAATCACTTTTTACCATACAATTTGTTGTTGTTGATCCAATCACTTCCAACTTTTTGTGATCCAATGGATATCATTTCACCAGGATTGTCTGCCGGTATCTGCTTTTTTGAATCCTTGTAACCTCATGCTTGTATCATCAGTGGTAGCCTTTGGCCAGTTTGTCTTCTGCTGGCCTCCTTTTCTACTGCCGTTGATTTTTCCAAGCATCAGGGTCTTCTCCAATGACTCTTGGCTTTGCACTATACGTCCAAAATATCTGAGCTTTAGCTTCATTATTAGTGCTTCCAGGAAGCAGCCTAGTTTTATTTCGCCTAGTGCTGAATTATTTGTTCTTCCTGAGGTCCACAGAATTCACAACCATTTTCTTTAACATCACAGAAACAGTTTTCTTCGTTCAGCCTTTCTGATGCAGTTTCCACAGCCATGTAAGTAGAAGTGTTCCAACATAATTCAACGTACATTCCAATATTCATGTGTCCTTCCTGGGCTGCTTTTCTTGCAACTGAAAGCTTGGTGGTTTTTTCCCCTCAGAGACCTGCCACATTCCCTCAATAATTCAAATGCCCAGATATTAATCAGTCTCAATCAAAGAGAATATTTGTAGCTCAGAGTTGAACTGTGGAGTCCTTGGTGCTCTCTGAGCCTTGTTGTTTTCTTGCAGACGTTTCATTGCCAGGCTAGGCAACATCTTCAGTGCGAAAAGGGGATGGGACTTGCTCTTTCTATAAACATATATAAACAGGGTATATAAACAGAGAGCAAGTCTGTTTTCGCACTGAAGATGTTGCCTAGCCTGGCAATGAAATGTCTGCAAGAAAACAACAAGGCTCAGAGAGCACCAAGGACTCCACATTAATCAGTCTTTCCTGGTGGGCAGTCATTCTTTGACCATTTTTACAGAGGATGTTCTTTTATTCTTCCATCCCTCCAGATTTCTTCAGATACCTGTAAGCCCTTGCCATAACATTTCCAATCTGTACAGAACTCCCCTGCTCCTCAGTTTCAGGACCCAAACATGTGCCTATGCTATGTGGGAAGGACTTGTGAATAGGCAGCAAGGCAATCATTGACTGAAAGGCTCATTCAGCAAATATTTCAGCATTGCTCATTCTCTGAAGCGGATGGAATGTGTATCAAGAAAGGAATGAAAGACAAATTGGACTGCCTTTCATGTCACACAGTATTTCGGTAACGGCAAGTGCCAGTCATTTCGAATGCCTCTAGCACTGCCAGTCAAAGGACGTGGTACAGCTTTTCTGCTTCTCCTCCTGATCAGGTATTCTGTGGTAAGGAAAAAAAAAGGGAGTAGGAAATCACAGGAACTTTCCCACAGAGGGCAATCTTTTGGGGATTGCTGCCTCATAAACTTCTGTGAATAAAGGGGTGATTTTTATGATGAAAGCTTTAGTCTGGAACCACTCTTCTTTTTTTATTCATTTTATTTATTAAACAAATGTATATGATCGCTCATCCAACCAAGGGTACTCTGGGTGATGAACAAAAGATAAAAACATTATAAAAACAAAATTGGTTAAAAAAACTAGTCAAGGCCCCTGTAAGAATCTCCCTGACCACACAACGAACACACACACACACTGGGTTCTGCGAATAATTCAGCTCCAGTGCCTGAGGGAAAAACCAGTTCTCCAAGGCCTTCCAGAAGGTGAATTGGGCTGGGGGTGCCTGAATCTCAGACAGTTGTTCCAGAATTCAGGCATGTGGCAGAGAAGGCATGCTTCCTAGGTCCAACCAGGTGACACTGATCCACTGAAGGGACCCAGGGTATGCCCATCCTGCCAGATCTCATGGGAGGGGCAGAAACTATCTGGGATAGGCAGCCGTGCAAGTATCCTGCCCCATGCCATGTAGGGCTTTAAAGGTGGCAGCTAGCATCTTGAAATTTATTTATTTGTTAGATTTCTATGGCTGCCCATCTTAAAACACAACTCTGGATGGCTCACAACAACAATAAAACCCCCAAACTATAAAAACCATAAAACCATACAACACAAGCAAAGCATGGCACCCCAGTCATCCCCTGGGATGCCCCAACAACCAACCCCAAACACCCTCACTCTACCCCTTGATGGCCTTCCAGTAGGCAAAAAGGGTGGGGGCCTGCTGGATCGCTGGGGGGAAGGTGTTCCATAAGGTAGGGGCAGTCACAGAAAAGGCACACTTCTGAGGTCCCAGTAGATGGCAACATTTCAGAGACGTGAACTGGAGTGTGCCTACCCTATCTGATCTTATAGGATGGGCAGATACTCTCAGGGAGAGGCAAGCCTTATAAATTGTACCCAGAAGCCTACAGGAAACCAACAAAGCTCATGTAGAGCTCATGCAATATTCTATTTAGGAAGTGACTAAGATATGAGTGACCATGAGCAGCATTTCCTTATTTAGGAATGGGCACAACTAGTGCACAAGATGGATTTCTGCAAAGGCTGCTTGGATATGGCTGCCATCTACTCCTTGAACAGGAGCTACAAGTCCAGAAGGACCCCCAGCTCGTGCAACAACTCTGGGGGAATGTAATCCTGTCTACAGTTAATGATGGAAGATCTCTAGACATGGGAGAGCCTAAAACCCACAGCCATTCAGTCTTGTTAAGGTTCAGCTGAAACCTTTTCTTCTCCATCCAAGTTCGCATGGCCTCTAGGCACTGGGAAAACACCTCACTTGGATTGCCAGGGGCAGAAAAGTATAATTGAGTATCATGAGCATACTGATGATACTTAACCCTGTGCTGATGGATAACCTCACCTGGTGTTTCATGTAGATGTTAAATAGAAGTGGGGAGAGAATCAAGCTCTGTGGTACCCCATAAGGCAGGAAGTGGCCTTGGAGAAAGGAGGAAAACCACTGAAGAACCAGCCTCCACTCCCAACCCCCTCAGCTGGCCCAGAAGAATACCATGATCAATGGTATTGAAAGCTGCTGAGAGATTAAGGAGGGCCAGGATGGATATGCTGCCACATCTCAACTCTGTCAGAGGTCATCTACAAGTGTGATCCATGCTGTCTTGGTACTATAACCCAGCCTGAAACTTGACTGAAATGGGTCCAGAAATTCTGCTTACTCCAGAACCCTTTGAAGCTGCAAGCCTACCACTTTCTCAGCAACCTTTCCCAAAAAGGGAAGTTTGGAGATGAGACAAAAGATGCCCAGTACAGCTAGGTCCAGCAATGACCTATTGAGGAGGAGGCAGACTACTCCCTTCTTGAAGGCAGGCAGAACTGTCCTCTCCTACATAGAAGTATTCACCACTGCTCGGATTCAGTTCCATATTAACTCCTGGGAGGCCATGACCAGCCAGGAGGGACATAAATGTTGGTGTATTATTCATTGAGGAGTAAGTCACAGCAATATAACCTTATTAGGTAATCACCTACAAACTTTAAAAGGTCAGGCAGCATGTGATCCAGGCTGAAGAGTATAAAAGAACCTGCCTGCCTGCCCCACCCTGCTTACTGCTTGCTATTTCTTTCTGTTTACTCCTGTTTGCTTGTTTCTACTTCTGGTATGTGAATTTGTAGGCACTTCCAGGGATCTGGAAGATGACTGTAAATAGTATTTTTTTGAATGAGAAGCTAATACAACTGTAACTAATTTACTACAATGACTGGCGTCTTTATTGGTCTCTACTGCTAAAGCTTCTGCTACTCTGCGTGTGCAAGAAAACACACACTCCAACAGGTTATGGGCCCAGAAAGCACAAGAAGAGACCAGCTCAGCTCAGCTCAGCTCGTTTGCATCTGAAGACAATTAAACAAGGCAAGTGAAGTGCTTTTCTTTGAAGTTTACCGTGAGGCTCCTAGCAGCTATCTGTTTGCAGAAAAGCTTTGCTGAGGAATTTACGAGCTGATTTGTAACAATAGAAGCCATTAGCTAATTATTGATCCTTAGGAATGCCACTCGAGCGTTTATCAGAGACTAATTACATAAACTGGAGTTTAAAAATGGAAATGTATCTTTGGAGGGAAGATTTATGGTCCCCGATAGCTGAAACAACTCCAGCAAATCCCTCCAATGCATGGCTAAGCTGGATGAACGTGCCAGAGCATCCATTATTTTGGGAGTTGGACAATCAGCTAGTGAATGTGCATGGCTTACAGTCTGCTAAGCAACTCTGGGAGGCACTAAGAGCTTTGCATATAAAAGCAACAGCTGGCAGTAAGGTTTCTCTAACTAGAAAGCTGTATAAGGCTTATCTGTCTGAGGAAGGCAGCCTGCCTGAACATTTGCATTTCATTCAGCAGCTTTTTGTAGAACTGCAAGAGAGAGGAATGGAGTTTACACCTCTAACAAAAGCATACATTATTTTATCTTCACGGAATGAAACGTGGGATACGTTAATTTGCACCCTAGAAGCAACGCCCGTGGCTGAACTTACTCCTTCGTATGTTTCTGGACGGCTGCTTGCTGAATGGGAGAAGCGAAAGGAATGGCACTCAGCTCCACCCATTTCTTCTGATAAGCTATAGCATGGAAAAGCAGGGAAGAGCAATCAGGCTGAGGCCACAGCCCTAGCCAGCAAACAATGTTTCAATTGTGGATCAGCTGGACACTTACAGAAACACTGTAATTTATTGCCCAAAGAGCAAAAGACAGGAAAAAAGAACAGAAAGGCAACGCGAAAGAAGACTTTTCAAACAACACATATTATATTGCACAAGTCCATGAAAAATATGATTCTGATTTCTGGGTGTTAGATTCTGGTGCTAATTGTCATTTGTCAAATTGTAAAAATTCCTTTGTTTCATTGTCTAAAACTAATAGACAAAGTGTTTCTATGGCTGATGGGTCTGCAATAGAAATTATAGGTCAAGGTGACATGTATCTATCTTGTTTGGGGGAAATTGTTAAAAATATGCTGTTTGTTCCTAAATTGCAAACTAACATTTTATCTGTATCCCAATTAGTAGCAGCTGGATATGTCATAACATTTAAGAAAGATGGCTGTGAGATACGTAAGAATGGTAAGTTGTGTGCAACTTGTGTACAAAAAGACTAATTGTACATAGTACAAAGTGCTAAAAGGCATGCAAAAGCTGTAATTGGCAATATCCCAATTCATGATCAGTGCATACACTTGACGCAAAGGAGATTTGGTCATGCAAATTATAGATACATAGCACAAATGCCACAGTTATGTACGGACCTGAAGTTAAAACCTTGTGATAAATATCTAGACTGTGTAGTTTGCAAGGAATGCAAAACACAGAAGGCTCCTGTGAGTAAGCACAGAGACAGAGCTACAACTAGACCTCTTGAAGCTATTTATTGTGATATTATGGGTCCTTTTGCTCCAAGTTTGGGACAAGCAAGGTATATAATGACCATAATTGATGATTTTTCAAGATATACATTTATCTATTTGTTGAAACATAAATATGAGGCATTTGATAAATTTAAAAGTTTCGTAACGTGGGCAAATGGAAAATTTCCAAAACCTGTGTCTGCCCTACAATGTGATTGAGGAGGGGAATTTCTTTCTAATTCTTTTAGAAAATTCCTAGCAGAGAAGGGGATAGAACAAATTCTTTCTAACCCTTATACTCTACAGCAAAATGGAGTTGCTGAAAGGAAAGGTAGAACGCTCCAAGAAGCTATGATGTGTTTGCTTAAAGATGCAAAATTACCTTTTAAGTTTTGGGGTGAAGCTGTAGCAACTGCCTGTTACGTTCAGAAGAGACTGTTTAATTGTGTGATTGAGGACACTCCATTTCATTTGTTTTATGCTGTGAAACCAAAAGTGAACCATCTCAGAGTTTTTGGCAGTGCAGCATGGGTTCATGTACCAAAACAACAGAGAAGAAAAGGAGGTTCCAAAACAAAGAAAGCAATTTTTGTTGGGTATGAGCAAAGCCAAAGAAGCTACAGGCTCATATTAGGTGATAAATTAATTATAAGCAAGAGTGTTTCATTTGCAGAACAAAACTGGGAAAAAATAAATTCCAGTTCTCAGGTTGATTTGAAACCAGGACAAAGGCAAGAACTTGCTGAGAACATTTTGCAAGATTCTTCACCAAATGAGTTCATCAAACAAGAGGAGAAAGCTGAAAATCTGTCTTATGAGACAGATGATACTCAGGAAAGTGATGGAAGACAGAATATTAACCCTGTTAGCCCTGTCATACCTCGCAGGTCACAGAGGAGTAATAAAGGAATTCCTCCTAAATGTTTTGAGGTGGATATGGTTAAAGCCTTCCATATTTACTCTGAACCAGAGTCTTTACAGCAAATAAATGATATGCCACCTGAGATTGCAAAATGCTGGTATGATGCAATGCAACAGGAATTAGATTCCTTGAAAGAAAATAAAACTTGGAAATTAGTTAATCTACCTCCCAATGAACGTTGTCTGGGTTGTAGATGGGTCTTCAAACTAAAAAAGGATGCTAGTGGGAAAATTCAAAAATACAAAGCAAGGTTAATTGCTAAAGGATTTTCTCAAAGAAAACATTTAGACTTTGACAAAACCTTTGCACCTGTTACAAAGGGTGAATCAATCAGATTGTTGCTGAAGGTTGCTGCACAAAAAGGGATGTCAGTTCATCATTATGATATTCAAACTGCATTTTTGTATGGTGAATTAGACCAGAAATTGTACATGCAACAACCACCTGGTTTTGAGCAAGGCAAAAATTTAGTGAGTGAACTACAAAAATAAATCTATGGTTTGAAACAAGCAGCTCACTGCTGGAACCTAAAATTAGATGAAAAACTGCAAAGTTTTGGTTTTGAAAAAGGAATAGCAGATCCATGTGTTTATGTTAAGAAAGACAAGCAAAGTTTTATGTATTTGTGTTTGTATGTTGATGATTTACTGTTACTTACTTCATCAGACAAACAGTGACATGATTTTGAAATGTACATGAAGAACAATTTTACGTTAAAGAATCTTGGCACAGTGACAAATTACTTAGGCTTGGAAATATACAGAGAAAAAGATGGTAGTTTCCTGGTGAGCAAAAGTAATAAGATAAAGAGACTTCTAGAGGAATTTAACATGCAGGAATGTAAATAAGTCTTAACCCCTATGCTCCCTGAATTCCAGAAGGAGGTGGGAGAACCTGAGTTATCTGAGGCAGATGGGTTCAGATCTGCGATTGGAAGTTTATTGTACACTGGAAATCATTCTCGCCCAGATATTTCTAATGCTGTTTTAATTTTAAGTAGACAAGTAGAAAAACCAACTTCTACTGGGAAAGCAGGATTGAAAAGATTGTTTAGATATTTGCAAGGCACAAAGGATTACTGTCTGAGGCTTTCTGCTTCTGAGACAGGAGAATTACAGGCATATGCTGATTCAGACTAGGGAACAGACCTAAATGATCGTAAGTCAACTTCTGGAGTTATAATACAATATGCTGGCTCAACAATTGCCTGGCATTCTAAGAAACAGACACTTGTTGCTCTTTCTACAGCAGAAGCAGAATTTTATAGCCTAGCACAAATCTGTAATGAGATTGTATGGTTTAAACAATTATTAAAAGACATAGGCATGGAATTACACCAGCCTGTAATTGTTTTTGAAGATAATCAGGCTTGTATTCATATGGCTCAGTCTGAGGGTTGTAGGAACAGAACTAAGCATATTGACATATGATGCTATCATGTCAAGGATTTAATAGCCAAAGGTGAAATCATGTTAAAGTATTGTGACTCAAAAGACATGATAGCTGATTTTCTAACAAAGCCCCTTGCTGCAGTAAAACACAAAGAGTTAACTGAAAAAATTGGGTTGCAACTTACACCTGTAGCATAATAAGAGGAGTGTTGGTGTATTATTCGTTGAGGAGTAAGTCACAGCAATATAACCTTATTAGGTATTCACCTACAAACTTTAAAAGGTCAGGCAGCACGTGATCCAGGCTGAAGAGTATAAAAGAACCTGCCTACCTGCCCCGCCCTGCTTGCTGCTTACTGCTTACTGCTTGCTGCTTTCTGCTTCTTTCTGTTTACTCCTGTTTGCTTGTTTCAACTTCTGATATGTGAATTTGTAAGCACTTCCAGGGATCTGGAAGATGACTGTAAATAGTATTTGTTTGAATGAGAAGCTAATACAACTGCAACTAATTTACTACAATGATTGGCGTCTTTATTGGTCTCTACTGCTAAAGCTTCTGCTACTCTGCGTGCGCAAGAAAACACACACTCCAACGATAAATCTACAACACAGGTAGCAGGACTCAAAGCCCCAAGGATCCTGTCCCCTTTCTTGGAACTAACAGGTTCAAACTCAGCCCAGATAATCAGACAAAACTGAGCCTCTATCACTTCCATGGGATCAGTATAGCTAGAGTCCAGCTCTGAGAGGATCCTGGTGACTTTATCTGACAGAAGTTTAGAATAATCCTCACAAAGGCTTTGCAAGGGTCCCCCTGCCCCCTCCTTACCCTGAGGGACCAAGTCATGTGAAACAGGGTGACCAAGTAGCTATCTGTGGACACAGTAAGAGCTGAGAAAAGTACATTTTGCTTGGTCAGACTTGCTCTTAGGTGATATTCTAAGCATCTCTTATGATGCTTCATCTCCCAGAGTTCCTCTGAAAACCAATGAACTCTCTGGGATCCAAGTACATTGAGAGTCCGCACAGGCGTGATTTGATCAAAGGCCACAATCACCTGCTCATTCCAAGCAGTGCCTAAGGCCCCAGTTGAGCTGTGCACCTTTTCTGTACCGGCACTGATGGCTGCCAGCCAACAAGATACTAAGCTGGATGCCTGCCACCATCCAGTGATAGGCAAAGCTCAAGGAGAACTTTTAGAAGAAAAGAAGCTTTTTTACCAGTATCATTAGTTGGCAACTGCAAATGTTGCAGTCAGGAGGCTTGGCACAGGTTGAGACCAGGAATCAAATAAACAAGTGATGAATCCAAGAGAAAAGACAGGAGACAAAGTCAGCTGGAATCCAGAGTTCTAAGCATGGCACAGCAAGTTAAGCATGATAGACCTAAGGCTTGCAAAGTTCTTCTCAGAGTCTGCTGTCAGGGAGTGAGGCCAATATATCAGCAGCCTCCACCCAATACATTTGCTGAGGGAGTTAACTTCTGGCATTGGCTCTTCTATCAGCTTGTTTCTTGGCAAGTCTCTCAGATCTTTGGAGTTCTGGTCTGTTGTCGAATCTTTATTACACACCTTGGCTTAAGACTGGATGGTTGAACTTAAGAGTAAAAGAGGCTGTCAGTGGGCACTTGCTGAATCTGCCTCAACCAGAACGGAGCCATTGGCTCCACCAATGTTGGAATCACCCACACGAAGACTATGGTGTCTAGATGCCCCTGATTCCACTTACTCCCCATTCCCTTAATCTAGAAGGGCCATAACAGCACTAGATCTTCAGGAACTTGTCCAAGTTCCCTCTGGAACCCCAACAGGCACCTGAGGCAGAGTGACTGAATTGGTCCCTCCTCTCTGCAGAGAACTCCAAGGCTATCAGGGAGTAATCTGTCCATGACAACTTCCTCCAACTCAGATCACATTGCCACTGCCCTGAGTGTCAGCCCTCCAAGGTAGAGCAAACTTGGAAACCAAAGACCCACAAGTCTGAATGTGCTTCCCCCTTCCTCCCTTTAACTTCATGAGAAATAGGAGGTCATGTCTCAGATGCTTTCTGAAATTACGTTTCTGCCTCACACTCAGATTTCTTTTATTTGACCATTGTCTTGGTTGTGGCTCTTCCTCCTATTCCTACAGTCTATGACACAAGGTTATTCCTTCTGCCCATTACATTGAGATAAAAACCAGGTCTAATGTGTGATCCCACTGTGAATCAGGCTGTCAATAACTTGGATGAAGTCCATGGTCTCCATAAACTCCTGAGCCACCCCTGATTCTGAACCCGGCAAAGGCGGGTTGAAACCCCCCCCCCCCCAAAACCAGCACTCCACTGCCAGCCCAGCCACAGAATCAAGCAGCTTAGGTAGGGAAATGGCTGCATAGCAGGGAGGCCGATACAGAAGCAGCAATCCCATCTGATCCCTATGGTACAACTTCATAAGCAGGGTCTCACATCTAGTTATCTGCAAAGCAATGCCCCTGGAAGCCACCAGAGCTGATAACAATAGCTACATCCCCACCCCTGCCCCAGGGTCTCAGCCAGTGCAACACCACAAACTCAGGCGGGCACATTTCTGAGAGAGGAAACCCCCTTCCAGACCCATCCAGGTCTGGGTAATATATGCCAGGTCAGCCGTCTTATCCATGGATGAGGAAGGACTTATTACAGACCAGTCTGGCATTTAGCAGCAGGCACTGAAGTGGTTCAATCGAGTGTACACAAAGTGGTTCAGTCAAGTGTACGTGCATGTATGCAAAGGCCTTGGTTTCCTTTGTGCCTCTGTGTTAATGCTCAGATTTCTTTTTTTAAAAATATAGCTTATGAGAAGACCCACACAACACTTATCTACAAGAGCTGAAGAATTCAGTGTGCAAATGAAGGAAGCATGTGGCTCCTCATCTGTTTCTGCCAGCATCAGTCTATTTTTGCCTTAAACCTATTTTTACAGATTCTAGCACAAAATCATTTTCTTTTCATGCCTTATGGCTAATACATACTTATATCAGGCTGCTGCCACATTTTTCTATGGCTCTTCTTTTGGAGGGGGGGCACTGCTTGTACTGGGGCTGTCTTTGCTCTGAAACTAGTTTTCTATGAGCTTTTTAAAATGTGTTCTTTTATACTAGGGTATCCCTTTGTGTTGCCTGCTGTCCTCATTCCACCCAACTGCTTCTTCTGCAACTTCCTCTACTCTATCAATATAGCCACTGGATGCTCCTGGATTGAATTATTCTTCCATCATTTTGAATTCCATATTATACCATATACAATACAATTCTTAATTATGGTGAGCCCAAGATATTTCTTAGGCTAAGGTAGAATAGCAAATGCCATCCCTTTCCTTAGGTCTACTGGAGTTAAATCAATGGTGCAACTGCTTTTGCAATATTTGTGCACTTCTGGTTAAAAAGGTAAAGGTTCCCCCCACACATTTGTGCAGTCGTGTCCGACTCTAGGGGCCGGTGCTCATCTCCGTTTGTTAGCCGAAGAGCCAGCGTGCCGCACCTCAAAAAAGGTATAGTGGAGCAAGAAAAGAGTCAGAGGAAGGCGACTAAGATGATCAAGGGGCCGAAGCAGCTTCCCTATGAGAAAAGATTGCCATATTTGGGGCTTCTTCGTTTAGAAAATGTGAATGAGATGATTAAGGTCTACAAAATTATGCATGCTATGGATAAAATGGACAAGGAGAACTATTTTCCGCTTCCCAAAATGCTAGAACAGAGGTCACCCAATGAAATTAAAACTTGGAAGAATCAAGACAGACAAAAGGAAATTTTTTTATACAACATGTAATTAAGCTTTGGAATTTGCTACCACAACATGTGGTGTTGGCTCCCAGTTTGGCTGTCTTAAAAAAAGGGTTGGGCCAATTCAGGGAAGTCATGTGGACCAATGGCTATTAGTCTGGATGGCAGTGTGACTGCCTCTGAAGGCCATCTAGGGAGACTAGTGGGCTTTCTTCTGCAGTTGGTTGGCCTCTGTGAGGACAGACTGCTAGACTAGACGGGCCAGAGGTCCAATCCAGCAGGGCACGGCTTATATTCTTATTTTGTTTGTCTACCAGAAGCAGAAAATCTTAGATGCTCCTCTTTTGTACCTAGCTGTAAAAATATAATACTAATACATTAGTTTGTTGTACTAACAATTTTTTGCACTTTTATGAGATTCCACTTCAGGTTGAAGTAGAGGCTGAATAGTAGAGCCAAGTGCTTCACATGAACCCTCGATACTCCACACTATCTTCTTTATTCTAAGTTCTAGAGAAGGGTTTGTGCCTTTCATGTGTAGCATTTCTTCTGCAGCTATAGCATATTTAAAATATATTTTGTAGACTAAGTGGGTGAAGGAGTGTATTAAAGCTGAATGTCTGTTAAATGCAAATGGGATTTTTTTGAGCCCTAAAACACCCATGTAACTTCATGAAAAAAAATACTTTACTGATAGGTGTCTGCAAAGCTGCTGGGTTTTGGTGATGGTGATGATGCCAACTGACTGATCTGAAAAAGGTGTCCAATTTAGCTGAGTCTGGGAAGCAGGGTCTTTTTGCATGATAAACTCCCTGTACATTGTCCTAAACAGTAAAACTTGTGAAGGTTAGTTCATCTAGAATTCAAACATGAAGCATCCACAGAAGAATAAGAATACTTTTAGGAGAAGCAGCAAACATTATCCAGGACACTTTTCCAAAGAAATGACTCTGTTGTTTGGGGCAAAATCCGATTTAGATTTTAATCTTAATATGAAATGAATCTTAATATTGATTAAGTCCACTGAATCAAGGTCAGTTAAATTAAGGCTTTACTGTACTTGATCTGTTTTCCTATCTGCACTGTTCTTAAACTGAAAAAAATATCTTTTTTTACTTTGTAACCTATTACATGAAGATTCAGTGCAGGCACAAGTTACTTTTCTTTCTTATCTGTTTAATTTGCTGTTGGGATAGCTCAATAACTGTTTGGTTTAGCTGGTATACCTTGGTATAGCTTAATAGTTTTTCCATTTTTGCAAGTTCTCTGCAGTATTTCCTCATTACACAGCCATATTCCTGGTGTCTTTGTATGGCCTGTTCACTGTCCTTCCCACCTTTTACTTGTAGTTTTTTCTTCTGACAACATGTAATATTTGCTGCTAATATTTATGTGGGAAAACTTTCAAAATTATGCAACTGTTATTGAAGAACTTCTTCCCTGTCTCCATCTAGTCATACCAGTACTGTTTTGGTTTACACTGTCATTATACCATTTCCTGGAATATAAGAAGTATTGGAGAAGGCAATCAGAAGAGAAATAAGGGGGCTTGTAGAAAATTTTTGCAATTTGCAACTTCTGTTCAGAGTTCCAGTCAACTAACTGTGTTGTTTTCTAAGATTCTGCATTCATTCCTTGCTCCTCCCATAAACTTTCTATATGTCCAGTTTGCCTGTCCATGTTAAAGTTATTTGTTAAAGTTACGAATGGATTCCTACACTGTAAATGCCTGTTAATTGGGTTTTTTCCATTTCCCTGCTGTAAGCAGTTCCCATAACAAAAAGCAGTAAACAACAGATGTGCTTTTCTCTAGTCAAAACAATGGTGATAACAGTCCTTTTCCCATGAGAACAGCGTCCCGGGGGAAAGCCAATATGCAACACCGCCATCCCATGGCGGTTTATAGTAAGTACAACTGTTACTAAAATGTTAAGCTGAAAAATGGCCTAGCCAATCAGAATGTTGAACCATGGGTATAATTCAACTATGAACTATGGGTACTCATCTCACTCATGCATTTTCTATGCTTCTTTTGACTGCTATCTACATGTACTTTGTATCTGAACTGTAACTATGCCTGGTCTTTGCACAGACCATGATTTTTTCTTTCCTCACTTCTGTTGATGGAACTCTGCGTATGCTTTGTTTTTTGCTTTTTGCAATAATGCACCATACATCCATTATTGCCTTATGCTATCAATAAAGATATTGTTAGCCTTAAAACACGTTGTTTGGATTACTCTGCGCCTGGAACCCCAAAAGCCAGCAACACCCCACCCCAATGGCTTTTTGTCCCTCTTTTTTCATTTTTGCAAACCTTGGTTTTGGATACATTCCTTCCTCTTATGTGTGTAAGAAGCTCTTTTTGGTGCAAAGGTATAGGCAATAACACCATATAAAATATATTGGAAAATATGAAATTCTGGCGTATGTTTGTGATGTTCCTAGGGATTTGCATGTGTGTGGCATGGGAGGGTGACAGTGGCTTCTTAGTTTCTGCAGACTTGTAGCATGTACTCATTATTTCAATCTAACTGAAAATCAGAGTAAGATTGTCCCCAATCAGCATCAAATTTCAGACTGAAACCATCTTGAACAAAATGTCAAGATATCAGCTATGTCCTCTTGTCTGCATAGAAGGTGCAGCCTAACTTGCCATCTGCCCCTCTGTTCACTGTTGTAATTATATCAGAGTCTTGCAAATGTTGGAACAAGAGGAATGTCAAATGTGTTTTCCTTCACTTTGAAGGCAATTTCCATTTTCTCAGTTCGTTTGCAACTGTATGTCATTATCACTTTAAGTGTGAGAGGAGTGCACTCATATATGTGTGTCTGTGGGTATGAATATATACATATACTTACATATACAGACAAAGGAGGAGAAAGGGAGAAAACTGAGGTCTCAGATGGCTGAAATAGCTGGCTATTTTAAAGAAACATATGAATGCATTCCACATTATCCTGTTAGTTCTTTACCTCTCTATCTCTTTGGCCTCATTTGCTCTCTCCTTATTTTTTGTCCCATGTGGAATTCCTTCCAGTGGGAAATCTAATTTCTGCCCACATTTCAGGTTTTAGACAATAGTTAAAATATGTGTGTTCATTCATCCACTTGTGAGACATTTATCCCGTGATCCGACAGCTCTTGGAGTCAATCCTTTAGTTATCAATTGATTTTAGTTTTAGTTTTTTAATGGGATATTAAAATGGTTGTACAGTGGTACTATGCATTGATAGTTTTGTGCATAAATCTGGACTCTTTGGGGAGAAAGGGCAGTGTAATAGCAGTTGTAAAAGAAGTAGCAGCCATTTCTTTACCTTTTTGCTCTTCTGCAATCTTAGGGCCACATGTCCTTTTATTTCTGGTATTAGTGTGTAGTTTTCCCCTATCTCCCCTTTCCCTGTTGTGCTCAATCCTCACCTGATTGCTGTTTTCCTCTGCTTTATGCTCCTTAGTTCACCTCTTCCTCAAGTCTTTTTTTTCTTAGCATAAAAAGGTAAAGGTTCCCCCCGCACATTTGTGCAGTCGTGTCTGACTCCAGGGGCCGGTGCTCCTCTCCGTTTGTTAGCCGAAGAGCCAGTGTTGTCCGAAGACGCTTCCATGGTCATGTGGCCGGCATGACACGCGCGGAACGCTGTTACCTGCTCACCGAAGTGGTACCTATTCATCTACTTGCATTTGCATGCTTTCGAATTGCTAGGTTGGCAAGAGCTGGGGCTAGTGCGGGAACTCACTCCGCACGCTTGGGTAGGGATTCGAACCTCCGAACTTGCGATCTTCCGATTGACAAGCCTGGCGTCTTACCCGCTGAGCCACCACGCCCCATTTCTTAGCATACTCCTATTCTATTCTGTTCAATCCACGTTTTGTTATGTTTTATAACTTTTGCCTCCTTTCTACTCATTTTTAAAAAAAATCTAAGTCTCCGGACTCCACACATCCATTTCTCAGAGCAGCAATCAGCCTCTTTGCTTTCTAGGCTATGTGTGAATTTGTTCCTCTTATCTCATTGAGCTTTCACTTCCTTCACAAAACTTAAAGCAGTGGTCATTCTGCTTTGTGATCACTCTCTGACATCACAATGGTTATCACAAGAAGGTTGCTAATTACAACTATATATTGTACATACTGTTATATACAATTTGATGGAGTACAGTGCTAATTAGATAAATAGGAATTTTGCCATCAACTTCAAAGGAAGTTGGATTATATGTTATATTAGGGATACAAATGTTTTTATAGCAAAATAATTTGTTGTAGTGCAACTTGGGGCTTAATCCATTTTAAATGTTGAACAGATGTGTGTTCAGTATTCAGAGAATTTAAAAATATCAATAAATATTAATGAATAAAACTAGAAAACAAAGTGGTGAAGGATTCATGGATGTTGGCCTATTTTTAAATACAGTTTAAACAGCTAAGTTTAACAGCTAAGCATGATAAAGGAAAACACTGCAGCTGCATAATATGCAGAAACAACTGAATGTACAAGGTACCTGCTGCTAAACTGCTCGTGGGAGTTGGACAGGAGTATCTATTACAATTAAATAGCAATCTATTTACTTTGCTTGCAGAACTTTCAAGGGATCAAAACAATAATGTAACTTCCTCTTTCCTGAACTGAAAATGGCTGTTGCTGTTGAGATACTATAAAGGCTACTGAATCTCTTGGCTGACCATATCCTTCTCCTGGCAGATGTTTTAACAACAGCTGCAGGAGGGAGAAAGAAAGCTGCTTGTGTGACCCCACCTTTTCCTCATCCTAGTTCCTCAAGATTTGTTTGAACTGCTAATGTCTCTGACATTTTCATTACCCTCCAGCACTATCTTTAACACAGGGAACATGTTGAATGACAGCTAGCTAGGTCTCCCATGTCTGCACTGCAATAATTCAGGCAACTACTAGATGAACAAAAATTCCTGTGACTGGATTTTGGCAGCCCAATTCTGATAGCTTAAAGAAAGTGGGAAGAGCAAGGTGGGATAGAGATTCTCTACTCTGCAGGAAAACATCAGAACTTGAAACATCCTTCCCAGAATAACCATAAAGAAACACTTGCAAACTTTCTCCTTGTCAGAAGCCATCAAAAAATCTTTGGGGAAATCTATGCTAATACCACAGCAATGATAGCAGCTGTGAGATGGAATTTTGAGCAAGAAACCAGTGCAGACTCCTCAATAAATGGGGAGTACACTCCAAACTGGAACGTGATAGTGTTTCTTTCTTTAAAATATCTGTGGCCAGTATAAAAGTGGTGATGATATAAAATATTTATTGCAATGCATAGTTTGGCTCCAGATGAGCACTCAGCTGATAAAAGTAATAACTTAGGTGCTTTCCCATCTGTCCTCGTCACTGTCTTCACTAGTGAAGTGAGGGTGGGTTTATGTTTACTTCCAAAGCAACTGTTTGGAAAGAGAATATTGTTGTTGTTTATTCGTTCAGTCGCTTCCGACTCTTTGTGACTTCATGGACCAGCCCACGCCAGAGCTTCCTGTCGGCCGTCACCACCCCCAGCTCCCCCAAGGTCGAGTCCGTCACCTCCAGAATATCATCCATCCATCTTGCCCTTGGTCGGCCCCTCTTCCTTTTGCCTTCCACTTTCCCTAGCATCAGCTTCTTCTCCAGGGTATCCTGTCTTCGCATTATGTGGCCAAAGTACTTCAGTTTTGCCTTTAATATCATTCCCTCAAGTGAGCAGTCTGGCTTTATTTCCTGGAGTATGGACTGGTTTGATCTTCTTGCAGTCCAAGGCACTCTCAGAATTTTCCTCCAACACCACAGTTCAAAAGCATCTATCTTCCTTCGCTCAGCCTTCCTTCTAGTCCAGATAGTCAAAGCTATCTCCAATATTATTATCCTTCCTATACAGATCTTCCGTATATTCTTGCCACCTTTTCTTGATCTCTTCTGCTTCTGTTAGGTCCTTACCATCTTTGTTTTTGATCATACCCATTTTTGCCTGGAATTTACCTCCAATGTTTCTAATTTTCTGGAAGAGGTCTCTTGTCCTTCCTATTCTATTGTCTTCTTCCACTTCCGCACATTGCTTGTTTAAAAATAATTCCTTATCTCTTCTGGCTAACCTCTGGAATTTTGCATTTAATTGGGCATATCTCCCCCTATCACTGTTGCCTTTTGCTTTCCTTCTTTCTTGGGCTACTTCCAGTGTCTCAGCAGACAGCCATCTTGCCTTCTTGGTTTTCTTTTTCTTTGGGACGTTTTTTGTTGCCGCCTCCTGAACAATGTTGCGAACTTCTGTCCATAGTTCTTCCGGGACCCTATCTACTAAATCTAGTCCCTTAAATATATTCTTCACTTCCACTGCATATTCCTTAGGAATATTAGTGAGCTCATATCTAACTGATCTGTGGGTCTTCCCTATTCTCTTTAGTCTGATTCTAAATTGTGCAATAAGAAGTTCGTGATCTGAACTACAGTCAGCTCCAGGTCTTGTTTTTACCGACTGTATAGATGTCCGCCACCTTTGGCTGCAAAGGATGTAGTCAATCTGATTTCGGTGTCGACCATCTGGTGAAGTCCATGTATAAAGTCGTCTTTTAGGTTGTTGGAAGAGAGTGTTTGTTATGCACAGTGAGTTGTCTTGGAAAAATTCTATCAGCCTATGTCCTGCTTCATTTTGTTCTCCCAGACCATGCTTGCCTGTAATTCCAGGTGTCTTCTGACTACCCACCTTAGCATTCCATTCTCCTGTAATGAAAATAACATCTCTTTTTGGTGTATTATCCAGCAGGTGCTGCAGATCCTCATAGAACTGATCTACTTCTGCTTCTTCAGCATCTGTGGTTGGGGCGTATATTTGGATCACTGTGATGTTAAATGGCTTACCCTGAATTCGAATTGAGATCATTCTACCGTTTTTTGGATTTTTTAAAGCACTGCTTTAGCCACTTTATTATTAATTATGAAGGCTACTCCATTTCTTCTGTGGTCCTCTTGTCCACAGTAGTAGATCTGGTGGTCATCTGATGTGAAGTGGCCCATCCCAGTCCATTTCAGTTCACTGACACCTAAAATGTCTATATTTAATCTTGACATCTCACCAATAACCACATCCAATTTGCCCTGGCTCATAGATCTTACATTCCAGGTTCCTATGGTGTGTTGATCTTTAGAACATCGGATTCGTCGTTCACCACCAGCACCGTCGGCCGCTAGCCGTCCTTTCGGCTTTGAGCTAGCTGCGTCATCACATCTGGGGCTAGTTGAACGTATCCTCTGTTCCTCGCCAGTAGCATTTTGACCATCTTCCGACCTGGGAGTCCCATCTTCCGATGGTATACCGACATATCTCTGGTTGTACTGACCCATTTAGTTTTCACGGCAAGAATACTGTGGTGGGTTGCCATTACCTTCCCCTGGGATCGTATTTAGTCTGACCTCTCTGCCACGACCTTCCCGTCTTGGGTGTCCCTTCACGGTTTAGCTCATTGTTTCATTGAGGTGCTCAAGCTCCAGCACCACGACAAGGTAACAATCTCCTTTGCTGGAGTAAGAGAATATTAGGCCCCCTTTAAACCTCTGAATAGATTAAGGAGGGGAGGAGAGTTTGGTTTGGAGGAAATTTTCTCTGAGCCTGCATCTGTCTCTCCAGTGGACCTTTCACAGTGGAGGACAGGGAGGGTGAAGCCATAAAAAGCATCCCTTTGCCCTTTTCCATGTCAGTTCCTTCCCACTACACACTTGAAAAGAAATTCACAAAAGTCATGGAATAGGAATAGGAATAGCAGGAGAAACGTTAAAGATTGATTTTCTATAATGCCTTCTTAATATAATACTGGGTTCTTTGGGATAGAATCCCTTGGAGCTAAAGAAATTTGGATTTGGCTGCTTCTGTTTGTAAAGAAAAGTTCCAACATAGTCCAATCTAGGATGTAGGGCAGCCTTCTCCAACCTAATACTCTCGAAATAAATTGGGATTGCAATTCTCCAAATCCTAGCTGGTATGTCTCTGAGAAATTCTGGGAGTTGTAGTCTGAGGACAAGCAAAGGGCATGCAGTTGAGAAGGCTGATATAATGGGTTGCTGTATATGTTGGCCATGTTGGTTCTGTTTTCTATTTGAGGGAGCGTGTTTGTCAGGACACATAGAATTTTCTTTCTATTGGTACTTTTTTTACTGTTTTCCATTTGTTTTACCATTTTCTATTTTTAATGTAAGCCACCCAGAGTTGCTTTGAAGTTGGGTGGCCTCTAAATTTATCCATCCATCCATCCATCCATCCATCCATCCATCCATCCATCCTAGGCCCATTCTGGGTTAAGCATCATTGCTTCCATTCTACAGTAAGCCAGACCTCTTTGGCTTTTGTGAGAAGGGTCTGTTTAAAAATACTGTGAACATATAGAGCCTGTTCTACTTGTAATGGAGGTAAAATCTGCTAAATTTTTAACCCACTGGAATTAAGAATTTCACACTATAGAAATTATGGGCTCTTATGGGTGTGCATTTGATCACCCCTAGTGATTTGCAACTCTTAAAATGTCTTTTTCAACTGCTAGTAATTTCATGAACATATCCTCACAGTTTTCTTGCCAATGGTACAGGAATGGCTTACCACTGCTTTCTTCTGGTGTATTTTTCAGCTTCCCAGTTGAAAATACAGTCCTGGTATTCCCTGGAGGTCTCCCAACCAACTATGAACCAGGTCTAACCCTGCTTAGTTTCTTAGTTTCCTCATTTCTTGTCCTGCTGTAGTTCACCTATGTTCTACATAGAACTAACAAAAAAGTCTTTGCATATTTATAAGACCATCACAGGCAGATCAACATCTGCACTGAGTTAATTATGTCAAAAATACCAATTCTGTTTTGTTGTTAAATGAAAAAAATGGCCTGTCCAGAGAAAACTCACTGTACAAGTGAAAAGGTGACATTCATTACATTGTTCACTGGTAGTGGCTCAACTCTTTATGAAAGGAGAAGTAAACAAGATTGTCCAAGAAAAGCATGTTGGTAAATACAGGCTATATAATGATAGTTGGTTTTAAGATGATGGTTTTCATTTGATAAGTGGAACAAATTTAACTGCAGTTTAGATCTGCAGGCAGTTGTGAGTAGTAGTAAAAAGTTCTAATAATGTTTTCCCCTCATTTAGTTTAATAGCATTAACATATTTTTCTTCTTGCTCTAAAGGGAACTCTGTACCACATACTGAAGTAAACTGTTAAGACATTCAGGCTAAAAATATAATTCTAAGTTAATTTAAAACTTACTGACATGTTAATTGTAAGATGTTGTAAAACCAATTTTGGGTAACCCCATTTTTCATTTTTAATCTAGTTTTAAAATGGTTTCCTCTTCCTTCCGTAGCTGTCAAGGCCTTAATGTCCTTGATGGAGTACAGTGGGATGAATCATGCATTTGAAAGGTGCTGAGGCTTTGGCTGGCCAACCTATTGCTTAGCAACCTCCATGGCATTTTGTAGAAGAAAACAGCAGAGCACCCAGATGAAGGTGAAACAAACAAACCTTCTTTTGGAGGCAAAACCCCACTGTGTTTACTACTAACAAATGTCTCTCAGCAACATAAATTACGATGCCTGTGTTGTATAACCTCAATACTCACAAATAATCCTTCCGAAGAGCAACCCTTGGCCCTATTAATAGCTTTGTGTTTGAGAAACAAGCTGTTGATATGGTGGATACTGTCCCCAAATCAATTTAGCATCATACATAATGTATTTTCTCACTTGCAAATCAAGCTGACTGTAGCTGATTTGAAAAAGCTAGGCAGGATTGGACCTAGTTAATGTTTGATGGAAAAATAGTTTGAAATCCCAGGGCTGTAGGTCAAATTTGGAAGTTAAAACAACTACAGTAACAACAATGGAAGAAGGTAAAGCACTTTGATATTGTAGGTAAGAAAACAACCTGGACATGTCCATAAAGTCACCAGTAGTTGAGCTACCCTTGAAAGAGGCCATTGCATACACAAAAGTGCATGTCAGGAGCAGCAGCCAATGACTTTTGTCTAAGTTCTTGAATTGATTCGTTGTTTAGGGAATATGGGACTCAGAAATTATGCTAATTATGCTAAAGAGGGCATGGTGGCTCAGTGGGTAAGACGCCAGGCTTGTCGATCGGAAGATCGCAAGTTTGGAGGTTCAAATCCCTAGCACCGCGTGCGGAGTGAGCTCCCGCACTCGCTCCAGCTCTTGCCAACCTAGCAATTCGAAAGCATGCAAATGCAAGTAGATCAATAGGTACCACTTCCGTGGGATGGTAACAGTGTTCCACGTGCGTCACGCTGGCCACATGACCGTGGAAGTGTCTTCAGACAACGCTGGCTCTTCGGCTAAGAAACGGAGATGAGCACCAGCCCCTAGAGTCGGACACGACTGCACAAATGTGCAGGGGGAAACTTTACCTTTAATTATGCTAACCAGATCTCTACTGGTTATTATCTACTGCAGAGCTTTCCAAACTGTGTGTTGGGACACATTAGTGCAGAGCTTTCCAAACTTTTCATGTTGGTGACACACTTTTTAAACATGCATCATTTCGCGACACACTCTTACAGCAGGGCATCATTTCGCGACACACTCTTACAGCAGGGCACAAGGCAGGCACTAGGACCTGTGCGGAATCACAGCAGGTTTGGAGGCAGCCAGGCACAAGGCAGGCACTAGGACCTGCGCGGAATCACAGCAGGTTTGGAGGCAGCAAGGCACAAGGCAGGCACGAGGACCTGCGTGGAATCCTGGCAGGGCTTGGAGGCAGCAGCAGCCGCGACACACCCAGACACTGCAGCCGACACACTAACATGTCCCGACAGAGTTTGGAAAGCTCTGCATTAGTGTGTCTGATGCAGTGTCTGGGTGTGTCGCAGCTGCTGCTGCCTCCCAGCCCTGCCAGGATTCCACCCAGGTCCTAGTGCCTGCCTTGTGCCTTGCTGCCTCCAAACCTGCTGTGATTCCGCACAGGTCCTAGTGCCCGCCTTGTGCCCTGCTGTAAGAGTGTGTCGCAAAATAATGCCCTGCTGCGAGAGTGTGTCGCAAAATGATGCATGTCTAAAAAGTGTTTCACCAACATGAAAAGTTTGGAAAGCTCTGATCTACTGTAGGTTGAAGGTTGTGACTGCATGTTAGACTCCTTGAATCAGTTTTGGGGCAGGATGCCATTGCAGAAGGTTACAATGTATAGACTTAGAGTACCATTCAGAGACATGCTTTGTGAACTTTTCAAGACTAAATTACAATCCTTACCCTACACCCACAGTTCCCAAACTGTGTGCTGCAGTCTGTAGCTTGAATCATGTCAACTGGATTTATAGAAATCCAGTTGACATGATTCAAGCTACAGACAATTCCACCTGGATGACTGAGAACCTTCATAGACATGTGTGCTGCAGTGCCCAGCAAATGCACAGGATATTTTACTACTTAATAAATGGAACTGTTAGTGAATTTGTTATGGTGCCCTGGGGTACAGTGCACAGTTTGGGAACCTCTAGGGACACCGTGAACCAAGAAAGTTTGGGAGACTGCCCTACACAAAAGAAAACCCAACTGGTGGATTCTAGAGTTTGTAGTTAAAATATTTTTTATATCTTGTAACCAATGTGATCCATGAAGCAGATATACTGTATATTCAAAGAAATATATTTCCTCCCATGCCCAGCTAGATTACAGTATATAAAAGTCCAGAGACATAAAATGCATTGTAGAAAATTGTAAGTTAGTTGCAGCCCTAACAAAGCTGTTCTTTGCTTTCCCAAATCATATTCTTAATGAGTGCCCTAGAAAATACTGTACATATAGAAGCTGGAACAATGTAGAATTGCCATATGATTCAGGGAAAGCAAAAGTGGAAAGAAATTTGAGGGAAGCATACAACCGATTCCACGGACAGCATGAATCTCCATGAGGCTTCGTATGCAGGCCTGTGGAGTTTTTTTGTGTTGCAATTAGAGAGATAAAAGTGGAACATTAGACATTGATTGGAAGAAAAGACAGACAGTGTTCAGTATGTGAAAATTGGTTCTTTCCGTCATTTGAAATAGTAAAAATGGAACATTAGCTCAGCTAGAATGGTAAGTTGCCTTCTTTTATGCAATCTCATAACATCATAGATAATGATTGCAAAGAATATGATTGCAATTTTGCATTTTAATTTTATATTACATTGGATAAATATTGTGATATTCTGTGTGTGCATGTGTGTCTCTATGCTGTTTGAAACTTTAAGAATTTCTGTTTTAACTCTTAATATATTCAAGAAATCTCCATTTATCTAACCATTAGTACGTCAGGATGGCATCCTGCCATTCTGCTTTAGATAGATGGGATTTGTAGTAACTAGTCAGTAATGTCCTGTAGATGGGGTTTGTAGTAACTAGTTAGTGCAAAGCCTGTAGTAATTAGATAGACTGCTTGCCAGACAGTAGAGTGACCCTTAGAGATAGGAATGGCATGCAGGCATTAGGGAGGGGAGAGAGGAACCAGGCTCCAAGGCCATCCATCTGGAAACGTCCAAGGCCGGCAGTGTAAAGTTATGGGAAGTGAGTCAGGAGGGGAGGGGTGGACGAGGGGTGCTTAAGAATCTGGCAGGTTTTAAAATATAGTTGCATGGGAAAATTCTTAGTTTGCTCTTTGCATCGATTCTATTCACTTGTATAAATAAAAGAACTTTTTCATATCCTAAAATGGCTTGTGCTAAAAGTTTCTAAATTAATATCAAACGAGTGAGTCGTCACAAGTTTTGATTGAAAGATTTACAAAATTTAATATTTACAGATGTTTTAATAAAGGTCAGATCAAAACAAAATATATTCTTCATGCAATAGGTAAATGACATTTAAAAACAAGTTAGTCTTGTTTTTTCCCCAATAGTAACTTTTAACCTTTGGCACAAAGTTCCCTATCTTGATTATTTTCTTGGCTAATAATCCAATTAATTCTCATGCTGGAAAGAAAGAGCCTGCAAAGGGCTATCAGCCATTCTAAACAAGCAGAACAATTTACCACTGCCAAGGATCTTATAAACAATAAGATAGATACATATGTTTTAATTAAAACTGAGAATAGAGATCTGGAAAATATTTAAAAATTATGAGTAATCTCATTGTCTTAATGAGAAACTTATTTATTTATTTATTTATTTATTTATTTATTTTTCAACTTTTGCCACCGCCCATCTCCCCCCAAAAGAGGGACTCTGGGCAGTTTACAATAAAACCAACAAGTTAAAAACAGTAATCATAAATAGTAGATGATAAAATATAGATACAAATACAGGATATAAATATTAAAAATAAAAAATAAATAAAATCCAGATGGCGGTAAAGGATCTAGTTCAGTTCATATGTGTGTGAGGAACACTCTAAGGTGCCAGCCATCCCCAAGAGTAACTGCTCCCCTTCCCACCGCAAGCAAGGTGGCAGAGCCAGGTCTTCAGGTTGTTCCAGAAGGTCAGGAGCGATGGGGTTTGCATCACCTCTGGGGGCAGAATGTTCCAGAGGGAGGAGCCACTGCAGAGAAGGCCTGCCTCCTGGACCCCGCCAAATGGAATTCTCTTACAGACAGGGTCCACAACATGCCCTCTCTGCATGATTGGGTGGGATGGCTCAATGTAATGGGGATGAGATGGTCCCTCAGGTAACCTGGACCCATGCCATGTAGGGCTTTAAAGGTAATAACCAATACCTTGAATTGGACCCGGAAGCAAACTGGTACCCAATGCAGCTCGTGCACCAAAGGTGTTACATGTGCCTATCTTGGGGCACCAAGAATTGCCCATGCGCCACATTCTGGACCAGCTGTAGCTTCCGGATACTCTTCAAGGGTAGCCCCATGTAGAGCGCATTGCAATAGTCTATATGGGAGATGACCAGGGCATGAGTGACCATTTGAAGGACTTCTCATTCCAGGAAGGGGCATAACTGATGCACAACCCGAAGTTGAGCAAAGGCCCTCCTGGCCACAATTGCCACCTGCTCTTTGAGCAGGAGTCGTGAGTCCAGAAGGACCCCCAGATTCCTCACCATGGATGGGCAGTGCAACCCCATCCAGAGCTAAGGATGACAATATTTATTTATTTATTTATTTATTTATTTATTTATTTATTGGACTTATATTACCACCCATCTTCTCCACAAGGAGAACTCTGGGTGGTTCACAACCAAACCATCGTTAAAATACAAAACGATCCTAAAACAAATATACAAAAAATATAAAATATCATTAAAATTCTTAAACAATATAAATAGAATAATATGAAATAAAATCAAGATGGCTACAGTTCTCAAATTCTAAGCATAAGGGCCACTCTCTATCCATGCTAGGGTGATAGCCATCCCCAAGAATGAATATTTCCCCTCCCATCCCAGGCTTGGTGACAAAACCAGGTTTCAGTTTTTTTCTGAAGTCCAGGAGTGTGGGGGCCTGTCTCACCTCTGGCGGAAGGAAGTTCCAGAGGGCGGGAACAACTGCAGAGGAGGCACGCTTCTGAGACCCCGCTAGATGGAATTCTTTTACGGAAGGGATCCGTAAGATGCCCTCTCTGCATGATCGGGTGGGACGTGTCGATGTAATAGGGACGAGACGGTCCCTCAGGTAACCTGGCCCCATGCCATGTAGGGCTTTAAAGGTCCCGGATAAAGTTTAAATTTCCTGGATACAGAGGAGCCATTAACACACAGCCACTCCATCTTACCAGGGTTCAGCTGAAGCCTGTTGTTCCCCATCCAAATCCCCACAGCCCCCAGGCACCAAGAGAGGGCAGTCACAGCATCACTTACCTCACCCGGGACATAGATGTATAATTGGATATCATTGGCGTATTGATGATACCTCATCCCATGGTGATGGATGATCTCACCCAGTGGTTTCATGTAGATGTTGAAGAGGAGCAGAGAGAGAACCAAACCCTGCGGCACCCCACAAAGGAGGGGCTGAGGGTTGGATCTCTCGCTCCCTACCACCACCGATTGGGACCAGCCCTGGGGGAAGGAGGTGAACCAATGCAAAACCATGCCACCCACCCCGAACTCCCTGAGCTGCCCCAAAAGGATACCATGGTCGATGGTATCGAAAGCCGCTGAGAGGTCAAGAAGAGCAAGGATGGATGCATTGCCCCCATCCCACTCCCACCAGAGATCATCCATAAGTGCGACCAAAGCCATTTCTGTTCCATATCCGGGCCTGAAACCTGACTGGAAGGGGTCTAGATAATCTGTTTCATCCAGAATCCTCTGGAGCTGCAACACCACCACTTTCTCAACCACCTTTCCTAAAAAGGGGAGGTAAAAAGGATCATGTCCACTTCCACGGGACCAACAGGATGAAACTGTTCCCAGATAACTGGGTAAGTACATTCCCTCAGTATCTCCACAGACCATGCCTCACACCTGGAGTCCAACTTGGAACGGATCCAAGCAATTTTATCCTGCAGATGCTCAGAAAACTGCTCTGCATGGCCCTGTAGGTGGGTCACTGGACCCACCTTCCCCAGAAGGGATCGGGTGATCTTAAACAGGGTCGTCAGGCGGCATTCTGCGGATGCAATAAGAGCAGAGAAATATTGATGTTTTGCCACTCTTACCACCACAAGGTAGGCGTTAATCATGGCTCTAGCTTGTGTTCGGTCAGATTTGGTGTTTGTCTTCCTCCAGTGGCACATAACATGACCCGCCCTAGAACTCCCAGAGTCTCCAAGTCCATTTGCCCCCAATCCTGGACCTTCGGAATCCCTGGTTTAAAGTAGAGGGCCCTCCATCCACTTGTACATCCTCATACACACTCAATAAACCACAGAGTGATGGCGGCCCCCCCAGCGCACTAGCTCGCACTCTCGGCACTGTCAGAGCCTCACCATCACCCACACACTCACTGAACCCCACACAACCACTGTGCCCCCCCCTCAGCCTCTCTCACTGGTCAGCAGGGGGGCACTTCATCCACTACTCATCACATCCTGTCTCTCATTCAGGAGGTGAGTGTTCTCACTTACAACCATCCAATCCCAGACTCCCTCCCTCGTCTCTCACACCTGGGAGGGAGTACCCCATTCACACTGGAGGGACCCTAATAGCCCTCCACTGTCTCTAGGCAGGTTGGGAGGGGATGACTAAGCCCTCAATTTCAGGCTTGCTGTTCCCCACCGCTGAGGCCTACCACGCTGAGGCCCGCCATGCCACCTGGGTACCTTGTGCTGCCGGAATCCACCGAGCCATACCACCTGGTACTCCCTCCTCATCCAGGGGGCTCTAGCAGAGGGGCCTAGAACCACCAAGTCTCACCGCCCCCACCGCCAAGGTCCGCTGCGCTGGGGCTCGCCACACCACCAGCCATGCCTCCGAGGTCCGCCGCGTCGCCCAAGCTTGTCGCCCCCACTGCTTTGTCCAGGGGGCTCTGGCAGAGGGGCCTGGGACCACCACAGCTCACCATCCCCCACCACTGTGCCGCTGGGGTCCACCGCATCACTGAGGTCCACCGCGCTGCAACTAAGGACCACTGTGCCGCCGAGGCCAGCCTGTCACGCTGGAGCTCACCACGTCATCAAGGTCCATCGCACCGCTGATCGGTCTGCCACGCTGGAGTCTGCTCCACCACCGAGGTCTGTCATGCTGCCTGGTGTGGAAGCCACAGTATGGACAGAACATGGTAAAACTGACTGGCTCCATGTTGGCAAAGGAGTGTGACAAGGCTGTATACTTTACCCTTATTTATTCAATCTATATGCTGAATATATATTAAGGGAAGCTGGACTGGAAGAAGATGAGCATGGTTTTAAAATTGGAGGAAGAAGTATCAATAATCTGCACTATGCTCATGACACCACCCTGATAGCCAAAAATGCAAAGGACCTGCAAACTCTAGTAATAAAAGTTAAGAAGCAAAGTTAAAAATATGTTACTAAAATTAACTATTAAAAAGACCAAACTATGACAACAGGTGGAACAACTAGCCTTAGAATTGGTAATGAAGATAATGAAGTAGTGGATAGCTTCTGCCTATTAGGATCAACCATCAACGGTAAAGGAACAAGCAGTCAAGAAATATGCTGCAGACTAGCACTTGGTAGAGCAGCCATGAAGGCTTTGGAAAAGATACTCGAATGCTGTGATGTGTCTATACCTACAAAGATCAGAATCATGCAAGCCATGGTATTCCCTGTGACAATCCATGGAAACAAAAGTTGGACTTTGAAGAAACAGGATAGGAAGAGTATTGACGCTTTTGAACTTTGGTGTTGAAGAAGACTCCTGAGAATATTGTGGACAGCCAAGAAAACAAACTAATGGATCATTGAACAAATTAACCTAGAGTTCTCACTTGAGGCACAAATGACCAGGCTCAAATTATCCTACTTCAGGCACATTATGCGAAGATCCAGCTCTCTGGAAAAGACTCTAATGCTGGGAAAGGTGGAAAGAAAGAGAACAAGAGGACTATCAGCAGCAAGGTGGATGGACTCAGTTACAGTGGGGATGACTGCACCATTGGAAAAACTGAAAGACCAAGTTAGGGATAGATTGTCATGGAGAAAATCTATCTATGTGGTCACTAGGAGTTGAAAACATTTTGATGGCACATAATCAATTAATCAATTTCAGGGGGCATGGTATATATGTTTTATCAATGTTTCCTTTCCAAAGTCTGAATAAATTATACATAGGTAAAGAATGCAAAATTTTATATATAATTATTTTGCCTAGTCTATTGGTTTGTCTGATCATGAAAATAGAAATATAACACAGAGTGCTGAAATTCATCTCTTTGGCTGCTAGGAACCTTGGTCAATGTCCAAGTCACTTCAGAAATTTCACTAGTCTGCACTCATGTACCTTTAAGTCTTTACAGCTTCAAGTGCTAGAATGCTTCCTCCTCCTAAGGCAAAGCTATGTATATTTTGAGAATGTGTTACTTGATGAGAATGCAGCCAATCAGAGCAGCAGAATCAGGTAGATGAATAGGTCGAGGCCAAATTCTATATATTATGTGACAACCTCAAAACATTGTACACCACTTGATTACCACGTGGCAATTCAACTCTTCAGAACTAGCTCTGAATGTCAAATGAAATTATTTTAGGAACCATTTAAGCTGCCACCTTTCATTAGTCTAAAAGAACAAGACATGTTCCAATATTGGGAAAGCATGACTTTGCCATGAGTTTTGTTCTGCTGGAAGTTTAATTCACACATTTCTTATGTCCCATTTTACTTACCTGGCCTTGTGAATGAAAGCCAGTTATGGAACTGAACGCAAAGAAAATAAAAATGTTCTCATTCACACTGCATCATAAATAAATAACTGCTTCTTAATAAATTCCCTTGAGACATTGGTATCATTCCTTACTATGCTGCGTAAACTGAATGTGATATCAAGTGCAATAAGCCTTATTAGCAGTGCATAATTAAGCATATATTGTGCAAGTTAATTTTTTTATCCTCTTCCCCCTATTAAATTATAAAATGTTCTTTTCTGACAGATGCTTAATGAGCAACTCAAAATGCAGTTTCACTGCTGAATTGGAGTCACAAATGACATAAGAAGAGCCAGCCTTAGACCCCCCCCCCATTACAACTGAAGGTGAAATGTTAAAAAGCCGGTGAGAGAGGAATGCTGCAGACAAGGAAAAGGTGCCCTTCACTGATTTACTACTGTTTTGTAGTATGGCTGCTAAATACATGATGTCCTACAGTGGATGGAAATAACATGAGGGAAACGTGGAGGGAAGCATCATAGGTGTAATAACTTTATTTTCTGTTGCAAGTTAGACAAGCATGGTACAGACTGATTCATGTTTTAAAATATGAAAATTATATTTCTGATGTTCACAGAACTTTGTATCAATTGGTGGACTGTGGGCTTGGTGCCCGAGATATAGATATCTGTGTCAGCTATGAGGTAATAATTTCCTTTGTATTCATTTTCTTGTGAAAATATACCTGGAAATCTGGCTATTCACTTCTCCATGTCGCAACAAAAGGCAATCTCTCTGCCAAATGTAGGGCTCCAGAGAGTTTTAAAGAACAAGATGGCCTTTCAGGAAGTTCATTTCGGGTATTGTAAATCACCAACAAACCATTAGCTGTTTAGTTATTGTTGTTGTATTTTACCAGGGAAGGGAAATTATGTCTGTGTTTTCTGTCTCTATTTCAATAAAAAAAAGTACCTATTGCATATCTTGACTGATGGAGAGCAATCATTTACTTCTTGATCTCATGTATAAAAATAGTTTGTCGTAGAAGAAAGATACAGTATCTGATTCCTAGGATACTTGACAGATGATTTACATTCAACAGACCAATGTATTCAATCATTCATGTTGAATAATTTACATTCAACAGACCTCCATCAGTTCTGATGAAGCCATTGTAAAAACTTTTTTAGAACTTAAACCCATGTTTAATTTAAAGCACTTCTTAGCAATTTATTAAACAATTTTTTTAAAAAAAATAGTCTGTTGGGTCCTGATCATGTTGTATTTCTGATGTTCCACATCTTTTAGATATTTGGGAGGAATCAGTTGAGTTTCTTAAGACCCTTTTACCTCTAGTGGCTTATAGCACCTTCAGCCATCCCTGAAGTTATATAAAGTCTGTCTTCATACTGGCCTGGCAATGGTTGGGTGACTCTAGAAGATGATATGTCATTAGTGGAGAATTAACATAGCCAGTAATCATTTGTTATAAAAAACCGAGGAATTCAATGGAATTGTTATTCTACAGATCATACAATAACAATTCTGAATGTTCTGTTTTTATAAATCAATGAAAGGTTGCTTTAAAGAAAATGATTTTAGTCTCTTTTTATATTAAAATGATGTTAACACAACATTAATACAACAGCAAAAAAAATCTGTGTATGTTTGACTCTTCAGACAATGTTTAGTAAGTCTACTGGAGGGACAATTTGGTTAGAACATGAACTCACTGTTTTGGGCTTGTCCTATTATTGCCACATTTTGGAATTCACAAGATTGTCAACATGATTTAATACTGGTAGTTGCATGTCATGGATAAATATGTTCTTCTTGACTATTTCCATGATATTTAAAAATTATCAAGACAACAAGAATTATGGATTTTCACATATGGGAAATTCCAAAATAATTATTACAGAGCACTGAAATAATAAATCTACATTTAATGGATAAATCTGGAGCAATGGATAGTTGATATATTGTCACTGGTCATTAATATAATAATAATAATAATAATAATAATAATAATAATAATAATACTACAAAAGCAGGTAAGAAGAGGATTTTCAAATGCTTTGGTTAAATTAGTCAACATGTGTAAATATTTATTTTTTTATTACATTTTCCTTCTGCTCTTTTTCCAAGAGGCTCAGGACTGGCTTTATTTTATCTTCATAACCAGCCTATGAAGCTGCATTAGGGTAGATGAGTATAACTGACCTATTGTTATACAATATTTTTGATGGTAGATTGGAAATGTGAACCTGAGTATCCTAGTATTCTAGTCCAACTTTTTGGCAATTTATTAAACAAACATTTTTTTTGAAAAAAATTAAACTGTTTGACCCTGATTCTGTTGTATTACATCATGCTGTCTCTCAAAGGAATACTAATCTCAGTGACTGAGTATTGAGAAATGAAGGAAGCTACATGTGTGGCTCAATCTTCAAAACTATTTTGGATAAACCAGATTTTAGGAATCTCCAGTATGGATATATCTCCATATATCCATTAATGTAGCCATTTTTATTTGTTCCAACCCAATGTACTGTTGGAAAAATATGATGTAAAGGGGGTTGGGACTCAGTCCATTTCTCTGTCCATCAGCACAATAAATCTTTATAAAATAAATAAAAGGGGACCAAATCTGGTGTTGGGTAAGGTAAGGTAAGGTAAGGTAAGGTAAGGTAAGGTAAGGTAAGGTAAGGTAAGGTAAGGTAAGGTAAGGTAATTAAAAAATAAATGGGTTGCATCAGGCTGAGAACTGCAGAGAAAAAAGTCCCGAAACTGTGTCAGAGGGGCAGATGGGGAGTGGCTCACAATGTTGGCACTGTTCCAAGCTCCTCCCTTCTTTTCTTTTATCCTAGTCACATGACTCAGAACAGAGTGTATTATTTATTTGCTTATTTCACATTATTTATAGCTGCTCCAATCCTAGTGTACTCTGGGCAGCATAAAACAAACAAACAAAATAAAGAAACATTATGCAAAATTAAAATAACAACATTAAAAAGTCAACAATAAGTATCATAGGTGCCCATGAAACCAGGCAAACTAAACTAAGGGCTGTATGCTGGAATAAGATGTGTTTGGTCTGCTCACTGACCTCTTCTGATGACCAGACCAGATGGGCAGCTTTGATTACTTCAGGGCTTTGCCCTGCACCATAAATGGCTTTAAACGTAATGACCAGTACTTTGAACTGGGCTCAGAAGCCAACTGATAATCAATGTTTGTTGTTCAGTCGTTTAGTCGTGTCCGACTCTTCGTGACCTCATGGACCATAGCACGCCAGGCCTTCCTGTCCTCCACTGTCTCCCGGAGTTTACTCAAATTCATGTTCATTACATCGGTGATGCTATCTAACCATCTCATCCTCTGCCGTCCCCTTCTCCTTTTGCCTTCAGTCTTTCCCAGCATCAGGGTCTTTTCCAGGGAGTCCTCTCTTCGCATTAGGTGGTCAAAGTATTTGAGCTTCAGCTTCAGCATCTGTCCTTCCAATGAGCAGTCAGGGTTGATTTCCTTTAGGATTGACTGGTTTGACCTCCTTGCAGTCCAAGGGACTCTCAAGAGTCTTCTCCAGCACCACAGTTCGAAAGCATCAATTCTTTGGCACTCAGCCTTCCTCATGGTCCAACTCTCACAGCCATACATTATTACTGGGAAAACCATAGCTTTAATTATACGGACCTTTGTCGGCAAGGTGATGTCTCTGCTTTTTAATATGCTGTCTAGGTCTGCAGTCACCGTCTGCTGTGATCTTGGAGCCCAAGAAAATAAAATCTGTCACTGCTTCCATTTGTTCCCCTTCTATTTGCCAGGAAGTGATGGGACCAGATGCCATGATCTGAGCTTTTTTAATGTTGAGTTTCAAGCCAGCTTTTGCACTCTCCTCTTTCACCCTCATCAAGAAGCTCTTTAGTTCCTCTTCACTTTCTGCCATTAGGGTGGTTATTGTCTGCATATCTGAGGTTGTTGATATTTCTCCCGACAATCTTAACTCCGGCTTGTGATTCATCCAGCCCGGCATTTCTCATGATGTACTCTGCATATAAGTTAAATAAGCAGGGTGATAATATACAGCCTTGTCGTACTCCTTTCCCAATTTTGAACCAATCGGTTGTTCCATGTCCGGTTCTAACTGTTGCTTCTTGACCCGCATACAGGTTTCTCAGGAGACAGGTAAGGTGGTCTGGTACTCCCATCTCTTTAAGAATTTGCCACAGTTTGTTGTGATCTACACAATCAAAGGCTTTAGCATAGTCAGTGAAGCAGAAGTAGATGTTTTTCTGGAACTCTCTTGCTTTTTCCATGATCCAGTGAATGTTGGCAATCTGATCTCTAGTTCCTCTGCCTCTTCGAAACCCAGCTTGCACTTCTGGTAGTTCTCGGTTCACATACTGCTGAAGCCTAGCTTGTAGGATTTTGAGCATAACCTTGCTAGCATGTGAAATGAGCGCAATTGTACGGTAGTTTGAACATTCTTTGGCATTGCCCTTCTTTGGTATTGGAACGTAAACTGACCTTTTCCACTCCTGTGGCCACTGTTGAGTTTTCCAAATTAATGTAGTGATCTGAAAATAAGTGTTATTCTGTCAACCCTTCAAAGTAGGCCAGGTCAGGAAACAGATCCCACAAGAAATACTAGAACTCTATTTTATTGATATAGGCTATAATAGCAGGATCTTGAAAGCCTGTTAGCCTATCATAGTCAGGCAATTTGATGCAGTAGGGTTGCAATTGATGCACCATTCAGAAGGGGCAAAGACTCCCCGACCATGGTTTATACCTGCTGTTTAAGCAGCAGCTGGCAGTCCACCAGAATCCCCAGATTGTGATCCAATTCCTTGGCGGGGGGTGGAGGGGGAGTGCAACCTTCAAAGAGTAACTACTGTACTGGAGCCAATGTCACTAAGTTGCCCAGCAACTATGACTTGGTGGGATGTAATCTGAGTTTGTGTCACCCCATCTAGATTGTCACAACCTCCAGATGCCGATTTAGGATTTTGTATGGCATTTCTGGCTCCAAGCATATGTATTCTGTTCCGTGTTTCTACACACACAGAGAAACATACCCAGGACATCATGAAGGGAAGGCAGAAACACACCCACACCCACACAGATGCAACACTTCATTACACAGAAGAAAGTACAGATGCCTTTTATGGCTACTACTGGTAAGGGAATTTAAAAGAATTCTAGAAGCCACAATCTGCATGCTTTCCCTATCTTATTAATAAAGACAAACATGAGTGTGAGTGTATGAAGTCTGTATTGTTTAGCCTATTACGTTTTCTGAAATACTGTATAATTTTGAGATAGCCTCTGCAGAATGGCCATGCTTTGCTTTGACAAGGCACTTTTCTTGTGGAGGCCATGCAATTTGCCTTAACCAAGTGCAGTAATGACACAATTCCCTGTGTTGAGGCACTCCACTCCACTTCTCAGATGCCTCGGAACATCCAGTTATGGGAAGAGGCTTTTGCGCTAGCTACCGAGCATGCTGAAGGAGCCTGAGAAGCAATGCTGATGGAAGCAGTAACACAATTTCTCTTAGTCTTATAGAAGAGTGGGGTTGTACTCTTAGGTGAAGCAGCTTTGAAGGAGAGCTTCACACAAAGCATTAAAAAAAAGAAGCACCCCTTCGAATCATAATTCAAGTAATGCACAAAAATAGGAGTCTAGTTTTGTGATCTCTTGTTGTCCAGAAAGTCTAGAAAGAAACTCCTCATTGCTTACTTGTATGTGAAAGGTAAACCAGGCAAATCTGCTCAGACCTATGATTGATCTGTGTTCTAAATTTGCGTCCTTTTTGTTTATCTATACTTTCAAAGCATGCAAAGAAGCCACCATCTGAAGAAAAATCGGAAAAGAAAACACTGTCTTCTTTCAGTGTTTGGTGTACGTGTTGTAATTAAAGTGACAGATTATACCTCCAGTTTTAGAAAAATGTTCTCTTTAAATTTGCATGCATACACACACTTCTATAGTATCTACATCTGTTCAAGCATACAAATAATTGTTTTGACACTGTTGGTTGTAGAGATTGTTATTGTTTTTTAATTCTGAAACATGCTGGCCTGGTAATTAGAGTTTAATTCTTTGTCAGTGGCATACTTTCTGAAGTACTTTCCAATCTATATTCTCTTTAGCTGGTATTGCATATTCATAGCTCCCAAAGTGTAACTAAACATTTTACAGTACAATAGCCTTTTAATGTTTGCATATGATCCAACTACAAGCTATTTTTATGTCCAATTATATATGTGTGCACTGTATGCGTAAATCTATAATATAGCATTGATGTGTATGCCATATCACTCCATTGGGTAGCTATCAACTCACTCTCTAGAGCAGTGTTTCTCAACCCAGCAACTTTAAGATGTGTGGACTTCAACTTCCAGAATTTCCCAGCCACCTATGCTGACTGGGGAATTCTGGGAATTGAAGTCCATACATCTTAAAGTTGCTGAGGTAGAGAAATACTGCTCTAGCCTTTCATCAGTTAAGTAGGTGTTTTAATTTACATACAGTATATCCTTCCTTCCTATTTGAGTTTGTAAAACAGGCAGTGTTCATTTATGGTTGTGAATTTAACTGAGTCACTAGAAATAAATATGCAATCATCCTGTTATATTAATCAGCTAGTGTTTGTTAGCCATAATTTCAAACATACTGTCCTGGTAATATTGGCAGCATCATAACAGCTTTGAAATGTCGGCTGAGATAATCATAGGTCAACATTGCAACTAAGAATTAAAAAAGGATGGAATTAAATAGCACCGGAACTATATTTAATAACTAATCTTCACCTTAAATCCCTGCGAGAGTTTATCTACAGTGATATTTCTTAAATTATCACAGGGCTTTTCTAAATTTGGAAAATAAGTGACTAGTATTAAGCTGGTCAATAACTTGAGATTGTCCATGCAGTGTCAAGGATTTCTAGTTGAAAAGGATTTTCTACATCAGAGTTCATCAATTTGAGTCTCTCCAAAATTTTAGATTTATTGTTCCTGTAAATCATTGGCTATAGTGATTGGGCTACATGAAATGTGAAGGTCCAAATATTGGAAAGGACTAAATCAGAGAAGACTATTTCCTACTAATTAGGCTTCTTGGCTTTGTTTGCCTTGAAAAAAAATGCTGGGGAAAAAAATCTTTTTCCACTACCAGCCGTATTTAGTATTGGTTTCTTTCTGTAGTGTCTGTCTGGTTAGAAGCAGTGTTTTGTTAACGTTCTGTTGAAAAAATCATAGAGGATGCTACTGGAAAACTGGTGTTCTACCTTATGGAATTTGTTCCATTGAGGTTTTTTGTTCCCTATGCCATTCGTTAAGATACCTATGCTTGGGAAAGTTTCACAAGTCAAGGAAGACACGTATTGGTAATTGGCCCATCTGATCTGGTATTGGAGATTCTTCCATGCTAGCAGAGTTGTATTACTCATGAAAGAAAAAGCATGCAGTCTAGATAAGCTTTCTGCTAGCCATGGAGATTTAAATCAACTCTGGGGTCAGGAGAATATTTTATTAGCTTCATGCCAGCCGCATTCCCCAGACAAAAGTGATCTCTTCATAAATCACTTGGCCACTGTAATACACTGTAGATGAAGCTAATTGGAAGATGATTTGGAAATGTCAACTGATTCACAGTGCAGTAACTTGTCTGTAGCTGTTACATGACACCAATGCTAAGAGATGTACAATACTTCTTGATTAGTTTCTTAGCATAAGTCCAAGTGTTTTTTTGACGATTAGTCCTTACAATTTGTGGTTAAGGAATATATGGAAATGCCTTCTCTTATATGAAAGTCCCTGTACACTAAAAACATCACTGTTCTCAGTGCCAGCATTTTCTGAAACTAGACTGGCTGGCACAAAGGAGCAATAATTGAATTTTAGTTAAGATGATATTGCTCCAGCAACTATTTGTAAAAAAGTTCAATTATATTCCAGTTGTGATATTGTATTGGAAATTACTCCCATTATGGATTTTAACAATACTTTATTTAAAGTTAATGTCTTTCATCTTTAACACCTCTCTTTGTATGATGGAGATGATATGCCCTGCTCTGAAAATCACTGGATTAATCTGTTCTTCTTGGACATCAGCCTCTCTGTTAAGAAAGTGGCTTCTGCACATGCTTAGAAGTGGGTGGGTGGGTGGGGAGTGCAGCTTGCTTTGTTTCCCTTTGCGTTGCTTTGCTTCATGATTTTAGTTTCATTGGTAGCTCACTTGAAGCTTCATCAAAGCAAATTTCATCCCTTTGAAACTCTACACTCCCCTATTCATATCTTTTATTTTTATTTGCTGTGTTGCATTGGTTACTTTATATGGTTTTAAACTGTTAGATGTCCCAACACTTTTTAAAGCCTGTTCCACAATACTTATTTATTAGATTATATTTACTGCTGACTACTGTGTGATCGAAGGGGGCGTGGTGGCTCAGCGGGTAAGACGCCAGGCTTGTCGATCGGAAGGTCGCAAGTTTGGAGGTTCGAATCCCTAGCCCCGTGTGACGGAGTGAGCTCCCGCACTAGCCCCAGCTCTTGCCAACCTAGCAATTCAAAAGCATGCAAATGCAAGTAGATGAATAGGTACCACTTCGGTGGGTATGTAACAGCGTTCTGCATGCGTCATGCGGCCACATGACCGTGGAAGCATCTTCAGACAACGCTGGCTCCTCGGCTAACAAATGGAGATGAGCACCGGCCCCTAGAGTCGGACACGACTGCACAACTGTGCAGGGGGAACCTTTACCTTTTACTGTGTGATCTCATGATGATTTACTATAATTCAGTATTTATTATGTATTCAGTATACACAATAGTCAATATATTTATCCTGTTTACAATAAATGCAAAGGATATAACTTGTCAGCCATTTAATAATAAAACAATTGCAGTTGTTATTGCAATGCCCAGCTTTCATTTTTTGCCTACTACAGGCTGATGAATAAACATTAGGGTGCATTGCAACCAACTTAGATGGTGAGTGCCCAAAAGGTTGTAGCCAAAAGAGAACCACAAGGAAAGAATACAGAGATACTAATGATGAAATGTGCAGAAATATGTTGTGATAAAAAAGAATCTCTGGGTCCATGTTGGATTCAGTAATTGACAGGTCTGTTTTTTGAATCTGTAATCAGTGGTCCCACTCATGTGTTTAGTCCAAGGATCCTACTCCTTTATCTACAGTATTTTTAATTGTCTAGCTTGTATTTAAATTTCATACCATTCTTCTGAATAATAAAAATGCCCCACTATTTAAACCCATGCTGGTTTAGGGGAGAAGGGGACTCTCTTTTTCTGAATTTCATTGAATTAGATTGTGCTACTTCCAAAATAACCTGGACCAAGTTGGGCCCCAGATCAAATTTGGTGATACCTAAATATTCTTAATCATAGCTTTCAACATCACAAAGTGCAACACAAAATGTTTTCAGGAAAGTATGAAAGAAAATGATGATATCTGCAAGTCCAAACAATGTTACAGGACTGAAGATTGTGTTAAACAGTGAGGAATCAGTGCAACTTTTTGTTGTTGCCTCTCCTCCACCCCCTTTGAACATTTTGTTTGCCTGTATGTCACTAATAAGACTCAGACAGAAACTTTTATTTATTTATTTATATTTCTAACTTATATCACCGCCCATCTCCCCCCATTCCGGAGGGGACTCTGGGCGGTTTACACCAAGCCAGCAATTAAAACATATAAAAATTTATAAAATAGAATACATAATATAATTAAATATATAAAATCCAAGAGGCTCTGATGTTAGGCTTTAAAGAACCCTATGGAGCAAGCCAACCCCAAGAGGAGCTATTACTCCCCCCATCCCAAGCGAGGTGGCAGAGCCAGGTCTTCAGTTGTTTCCGGAAGGTCATAAGTGTGGGGGCTAGCCTCACCTCCAGGGGCAGAATATTCCAGAGGGCGGGTGCCACTGCTGAGAAAGCCCGCCTCCTGGACCCCGTCAGATGGAATTCTCTTATAGACGGGGTCCGAAGTAAGCCCTCTCTGCATAGCCGGGTGGAACGGGTCGATGTTCTGGGGATGAGGCGGTCCTTTAGGTAACCTGGTCCCATGCCATGTAGGGCTTTAAAGGTGACAACCAACACCTTGAATTGGACCCGGAAGCAAACCGGTAACCAATGCAGCTCGCGCAGCAGAGGTGTCACATGTGCCGACCTTGGGGCACCCATAACTGCACGCGCAGCCGCATTCTGGACCAGTTGAAGCTTCCGGATACTCTTCAAGGGTAGCCCCATGTAGAGCGCATTGCAATAGTCTATGTGGGAGATGACCAGGGCATGAGTGACTGTACGGAGGGCCTCCCGATCCAGGAAAGGGCGTAGCTGGCGCACAACTCGAAGTTGTACAAATGCCCTTCTGGCCACGGCTGCCACCTGCTCTTCAAGCAGGAGTTGTGAGTCCAGAAGGACACCCAGGTTCCGCACTTTGTCTGAACGGGGTAGTGCCACCCCGTCCAGATCTAAAGATGACAACTCCCTGGATCTCGAGGCACCATCAATCCACAGCCACTCCGTCTTACCAGGGTTCAGCTGAAGCCTATTGTTCCCCATCCAGGCCCCCACAGCCTTCAGACACTGAGAAAGGGCAGCCACTGCATCACTTAACTCACCCAGGATGGAGATATATAATTGAGTATCATCAGCATATTGATGATACCTCATCCCGTGTTGGTGGATGATCTCACCCAGCGGTTTCATGTAGATATTAAATAGGAGAGGGGAGAGAACCGAACCCTGTGGCACCCCACAAAGTAGGGGCCGAGGGTCGGACCTCTCATCTCCTATAACCACCGATTGGGATCGGCCCTGGAGGAAGGAGTTGAACCAGCGTAAAACCACGCAACCAATCCTCAACCCCCTAAGCCGTCCCAAAAGGATACCATGGTCGATGGTACCGAAAGCCGCTGAGAGGTCAAGAAGGGCTAGGATGGATGCACTGCCGCCATCCCGTGCCCGCCAGAGATCATCAGTAAGTGCGACCAATGCAGTTTCTACCCCATATCCCGGTCTGAATCCTGACTGAAAGGGGTCTAGATCAGGGGTCGGCAAACTTTTTTTGCCGGGAGCCATTTTGACATGCTCGTGCACATTTTGAAGTGCTCGAGAGCCAGGGGGCGGGGTTTGCGGGCGGGGGCCAATTGCGTGGAAGGGGGCGGGTTTTGCGGGCGGGAGCCAATCGCGTGGAAGGGGGCGGGTTTTGCGGGTGGGAGCCAATCACGTGGAAGGGGGCGGGGGGCTCACGGAGGGAGGGGGTGCAGCCAGCGGCTCCGCGAACCCGGCCCGGCCGCCCCACCGGGAGTGGCGGAAAAACAGCTGCCACCCTCCGGTCCCCAGAATATCGTGGGGCAAAGGGAAACCTGCCCGGAGGGGTCATCAGGAGCACAGGATCCGGCCCCAGCCCGGCCCGGCCCGCCGCTTCGGAGCCCTCCCCTCGCCATCGCGAATGTCCCAGGCGACAGCTGATCAGCACAGAGAATTTCCACCCCATCCCCCCCACCGCACCGATCAGCTGTGCGCCAGGAAGTCCGGCAGCGTGCGCCTCCCTGCCGCGCCGGGCCTCGCAGAGACGGGCCTGAAGGGGTGCAGAGGCCGGAGAGGGAGCCCCTCCGTCTCCCCTTCTCTCCCTGCCTCGCCCGCCCGGGACGCGAGCGGCAGGGCGGTGCAGGGTGAAGAGCCGAACGGCGGGGTGGGGGGATTGATGGGGCGGGAGGGTGCCGCGCCGCGCGCCGCCCTTAACGTCAGGCGCTGGCGAAGGCCTTTCCCCTTCTCGCCTTCTTGGCCGCGGCGGAGGATGTGCGGCCCGGGGATCCTGCAAAAATCGCGCGCGCACGCTGCGGGGCTTCCTGGTGCACAGCTGATCAGCACAGAGAATTTCCACCCTGTCCCCCCCCACCGCACCGATCAGCTGTGCGCCAGGAAGCCCGGCAGCCTGCACGCGCGATTTTTCCCTCCCTGCCGGAACCGAGGGCATTTTCGGGGTCCCCAGAGCCTGCTCTTCCAAAGGGGCAGCGGCGGGCCATCAGTGCTTCCGGGTTCCAGGATGCCGCTGCTGCCGCTGCCCCTTTGGAAGAGCAGGCTCTGGGGACCCCGAAAATGCCCTCGGTTCCAGCAGGGAGGCAAAAATCGCGCGCGCACGCTGCGGGGCTTCCCGGCGCACAGCTGATCAGCACAGAGAATTTCCACCCCGTCCCCCCCACCGCACCGATCAGCTGTGCGCCAGGAAGCCCGGCAGCCTGCACTGAGAGTCGTGGGGAGAGCAAAGGAAGGGGAGGTCCCCTCTGGAGCTGGCAGGGAGCCCCCTGGAGCTGCAGCCCCCCAAGATCGAAGGATCCCCTCTCCCCCTTTCTCCGCTTCTCCCTCTGCTCCGAACCATCTCCTCCACAGGCGAAGTCAAGAGAGACTCTGCTCCGTTCTACAGAACGGAGAATTCCCATTGGTGCGTCTGCTTTTCTGGGAACTCCCAACGCTGACACTTGAGAGAAAAACACTTCCTGCCCCAATCCAGACCCACCGATTCCGCCTCTGGGGCTGGAAGCATCCGCGTCTTTCTCCTCTCTTTGGGGGCGCTTGTGGGGCAGCCTCCATGGACTCTGTGTGGGTCCCCCTGCTGCTGCTGGTGGGGGCGCTATCCCGGATCCCTGGAAGCGAAGGGGGGAATGAGTGAAGGGGGGAATGAGCAGAGGGAGAAGCGGAGAAAGGGGGAAGGGGATCCTTCGATCTTGGGGGGCTGCAGCTCCAGGGGGCTCCCTGCCAGCTACAGAGGGGACCTCCCCTTCCTTTGCTCTCCCCATGACTCTCAGCCAGGCTCTCTTTTTCTCTGCGTGCCTGGACGGGGTGGACCAAATGACCCTTTAAGGCTTCTTAAGAAATTGGCAACTGAAAATCAAGGGAGAAAGAGCCTTCTAGGCATGCGGGGCATGTGCAGTAATCCCAGCCAATCTGACATGCAGAGACTTCCAAGGGAAACGAAACCCAAAGAGACAAAGGTGGCCAAGCCGAGCAGCGGGAGAGGCGTTCCTGCCCCCCCCCCCCACTGTTTCCCTATGGCCGGGACCTGAAGACCGGAGGTAACGCTGGCTCTTCCAGACAGATAATCCTTTTATGTATTTATTTACTTACTAGAACCCAGCAGAAGCCCCGGATCTCTGGCTCTGCTCGGTCTTGTCCAGGGAAGGACCGGGTGCCCCTTCGGAGCGTCAGCAGCGCCAGCCTGGAGTCCCCCCGGGGCCTTAAGAAGCCTTAAAGGGGCATCTAGTCCACCCCGTCCAGGCATGCAGAGAAAAAGAGAGCCTGGCTGAGAGTCGTGGGGAGAGCAAAGGAAGGGGAGGTCCCCTTTGGAGCTGGCAGGGAGCCCCCTGGAGCTGCAGCCCCCCAAGATCGAAGGATCCCCCCTCCCCCTTTCTCCGCTTCTCCCTCTGCTCCAAACCATCTCCTCCACAGGCGAAGTCAAGAGAGACTCTGCTCCGTTCTACAGAACGGAGAATTCCCATTGGTGCGTCTGCTTTTCTGGGAACTCCCAACGCTGACACTTGAGAGAAAAACGCTTCCTGCCCCCAATCCAGACCCACCGATTCCGCCTCTGGGGCTGGAAGCATCCGCGTCTTTCTCCTCTCTTTGGGGGCGCTTGTGGGGCAGCCTCCATGGACTCTGTGTGGGTCCGGGGACCCCGAAAATGCCCTCGGTTCTGGCAGGGAGGCAAAAGCCTCTCTTCCCTTCCCCGCACGCACACGCTGCCCTGGAGTGGGGTGGAAGTTCTCCCCGCAGAACAGCTGGCGCAGCTTGCGCGCAGCCTCCCTGCCTAAACTGAGGGCATTTTCGGGGTCCCCGGAGCCTGCCCTTTTGAAGGGGCAGCACCTCAGTTTAGGCAGGGAGGCTGCGCGCAAGCAGCGCTCAGCTGTTCTGCGGGGAAAACTTCCACCCCACTCCAGGGCAGCGTGTGCGTGCGGGGAGGGGAAGAGAGGCTTTTGCCTCCCTGCCAGAACCGAGGGCATTTTCGGGGTCCCCGGAGCCTGCCCTTTCGAAGGGGCAGCACCTCAGTTTAGGCAGGGAGGCTGCGCGCAAGCAGCGCTCAGCTGTTCTGCGGGGAAAACTTCCACCCCACTCCAGGGCAGCGTGTGCGTGCGGGGAGGGGAAGAGAGGCTTTTGCCTCCCTGCCAGAACCGAGGGCATTTTCGGGGTCCCCGGAGCCTGCCCTTTTGAAGGGGCAGCACCTCAGTTTAGGCAGGGAGGCTGCGCGCAAGCAGCGCTCAGCTGTTCTGCGGGGAAAACTTCCACCCCACTCCAGGGCAGCGTGTGCGGGGAGGGGAAGGGAGGTTTTTGCCTCCCTGCCAGAACCGAGGGCATTTTCGGGGACCCCGGAGCCTGCCCTTTCAAAGGGGCAGCGGCAGCAGCAGCAGCAGCAGTGCTGCCCCTTCGAAAGGGCAGACTCCGGGGACCCCGAAAATGCCCTCGGGTCCGGCAGGGAGGCAAAAATCGCGCGTGCAGGCTGCCGGGCTTCCCGACGCACAGCTGATTGGCGCGGAGAATTTCCACTCCTGGTGGCCTGGCAGCGCGCGCGCACGCGATTTTCACCTCCCTGCCAGAACCGAGGGCATTTTCATCAGCGCTTCCGGCTTGTCACGCGACATACTTGGGGGCCCCAGCGACACAGTATTGTGTTGACACACAGTTTGGAAAGCCCTGGGTTAAGGCGATGGGCAAGTGCCCGTCGTCAAGATGGCTGCCGGAGACGGAGGCTTCCAAACTCTCGCGAGACTGTGTGAAGCCCGTCCCCGGAGGAAAAAGAGAGGCTGGGCCTAGTATGCCCACAGCCACGCACACCATGCCCGCTGCCGCGCCTGCCCCGCCACGCCTGCCTGCGGAAGAGCCACACTCAAGGGGCCAAAGAGCTGCATTTGGCTCGCGAGCCGCCATTTCCGACCCTTGGTCTAGATAATCCGTATCATCCAGAATCCTCTGGAGCTGTAATGCCACCACTTTCTCAACCACCTTCCCCAAAAAGGGGAGATGGGAGACAGGACGAAAATTATCCAACACTGTAGGGTCCAGCGATGGCTTCTTGAGGAGGGGGTGCACCAGCGCCTCCTTAAAGGCCGCCGGAAAAACTCCCTCTCCCAAGGATGCAAGAACCATCGCATGGACCCAGCCACATGTCACCTCATTAGCTTCCATTTTCTGGATACATTTTTGCACTATGGCTTTAACAACTTCTGATGAAATCTGAAATAGATTGTTAGTAGAACAAGGCACTGAGGCTGTGTAATAAAGGGTCTGTGCTTCACTTACATAGCAGGGACAACACAGTCTGCTCCTCAAAGCTGTCAGGTGGGATTGTTCTGATTGGAGCAAATTGTTGCAGCCACTCTGCCACTCAGAAGCTGAATAGAGGTTTGCTTCATGGGTTTGCTTCAAAGGAATGCTTTGCTTGAAGCATCATTCAAACAAAGCACCTCTTTGAAGCTTTGCCCATCCCTACTCTCCAAAGCTCCAGATGTACCACAATTCAGCTACTATTCATGTGGGTCTACTGGGAAAATTTTTCAGAATTCTTAATAGTCTTTAAAATTTCTCATTTCTAACATGTCACAAGAAAGCTTAGGGACTGTACTTTGCACTGCAATAGAAAACATGAGCAAGATAAGATAAGATAAGATAAGATTTCTTTTCATCTTCTTTTTTTTTAAAAAATACTAGGACTGCATGTCCTCCATGTCTCTGCGTTTTTCTTTTTTCTGATTATTACAGCAAGAACATGCAAAGCCTCATTTGCAGACTTTAAAAAGGCTTCTGATTTAATTAGAAAAGCTTAAAAAAATCCATGTAGAGATTATGAGAAAAGTTCAGCACAGGAACCACAACAATGAGGATCAGGAGTGGAAACGACTGAAGTATGGAATTTGCTAATAATATTTTTGCCTCTTGGCTCCACATAAACTCATTTTACACAGGAATTATAACAGTTTTTGTTTGTAGCCCTCAAGACTACAGGCTTTATTGACATAGCTCAGAGATTTCCAAACTGTGTGTCGGGACATGTTAGTGTGTCGGCTGCAGTGTCTGGGTGTGTCGCGGCTGCTGCTGCCTCCGAGCCCTGCCAGGATTCCGCGCAGGTCCTAGTGCCTGCCTTGTGCCTTGCTGCCTCCAAACCTATTGTGATTCCGCGCAGGTCCTAGTGCCTGCCTTGTGCCCTACTGTAAGAGTGTGTTGTGAAATGATGCCCTGCTGTAAGAGTGTGTCGCGAAATGATGCATGTCTAAAAAGTGTGTCACCAACATGAAAAGTTTGGAAAGCTCTGACATAGCTTGATGAGCATTCTGCCAACAGTGCTCAGGAACTGCAGCGTTGTCTCTATCCTGAGTTTTCTGAAATGATATCATACACGCACATATATACCTAAATTTATCTATCTATCTATCTATCTATCTATCTATCTATCTATCTATCTATCTATCTATCTATCTATCTATCTATCGACTTTTATCACCGTGCCTTCTCCCCCGAAGGGGACTCATGCATACATACATGCAGGCTCCAGACATTTTGGTGCACCAGGCAAAGGTATATTCTGGCACCCCCTATGGTTTGGCTCATCTTCCGATTTTGTTAGGAATTTCAAAAAGTCGCCCTCTTCTTTCTTTTTTCCTTCTATTTTTTCAGCCCCGGACAATTTTTCCCCCTATTTTGTCAGACATTTTCACCCTATTTACACTGCAAAATTATATTTAACCCTCGAGCAGGCATGCTGGCTTCATTACTGTTTTTCGCTTTTTTATTGTGTTTTTCTGAAGTCTTTTCAGTTTTGGTGCCCCCTAAAATTTGGCACTCCTAGGCCCGTGCCTACTCGGCCTTAGCCTAGAGCTGGCCCTGTATGGGTGTATGTACATGCGTATAAAACAAGGAACAGAAAATCAGCTCAGAATAGGAATATACAGAGAGAGAGAGAGAGAGAGAGAGAGAGAGGGAGGGAGGGAGGGAGGGAGGGAGGGAGAGAGGAGGAATGTGGTTGTGTCTTTTCGGTGCTAGAGCAAATATCTTTTTATTCCCATATCTTAAAAAACTCTTACATCTCGTTATGTTTTAATGTGATTAGATCTATGATAATTACTTGGTATTGTCTTGTTGCTTGTTTGTCGTGAGCAGTTTGGATTTCTCATTTATGTTTAGAGTTAGAGTCAGAGAGAGAGAGTATGTATGTATGTATGTATGTTTATGTGTGTGTGTATATATATATGTGTGTATATATATATGTGTGTGTCTATATATGTGTGTCTATATATGTGTGTCTATATATGTGTGTATATATACATATGTGTGTGTGTATATATATGTGTGTATATGTGTGTATATGTGTGTGTGTATATATATATACTATATTACTATATATATAGTAAGTTGACATTTTAAGCTGTTTTAATGTGACTCATCTATTATTCAGAGAGTGCTATTACTGGGGAGCCTTTAAATAATGAAATAATGAAAATGAGTAAAAAAAACCCTGAGGTAACAACTTGAAATATGCAAGAAATGCCTGGCCTATTCAGTTTAGTTTCATCTCTCACAGTGGCCACCTGGATTCCTTTAGGAAACCTGCAGCAAGACATAAGGGCAACAACACTCTTCCCAAATTGTTCTTCAGGAACTACATTTGTATTCACAACATAATCATAATGACTTTGAAAGCTGGGTTCTCCATGTCTTTTCCAAACCACTTTTTAAAGTCTCCTTTAAGGAATTTCCAACCATAAATGCAATTTTCATTTTCCATCTGGGCTGGGGGTCTCTTATTTAAAGAAAATCCTATCTCTCAAAATGTAGACCCTCCATTGTCAGTATGTAGTCATTTCTTTGAGCAACAAAACATTAGGAATTGTCAATAAAACAGCTGCTCAACTTACTGGGATTTTTTTTGACACATCAGGGTGTTGCATATAGTTAAACAAATTTAGTAAGAACTATTAAGATGTTCCATACAGCTGTTCTGGAGCACTACTGCAATACCACATACAGCTATAACTTTTCTTTCACTAAATTGCTGAGAAACTTATAGCTCTGTTACAGTGCAGATGGTAGTGATACAGCTTAGCTCAGAAAGGTTGCATTTGCTAAATAGATCAATTTGGGAAAGAAAAGGAGGTTATGAAAGTAATTAATTTCTGAGCACTTTTGGTTCTATTTTGCTTCATTTCAACGAGTAAATTTTGGCAATTATTAGTGTTAGAAGGATAGCTTGTTAAGATCACAGTTTTCTTTTGCTTGGATATAATGGTTTGACTGTCAGTTTTGGAACTGGAGAATCTTGCTAATTGGAAATAATTTTTACTCGTAGAAATTGTCAGTAATTTTTTTAATCTTATTTTATCTTTATATGGTTTATGTAAAATAGACTTGAGCAAATCAGATGATCCCTATCTGGAGAACTGATCCCAATATTATATTCTTGTTACACAAATGTGAAAGTCAGATGAAAATCAGACAAAGGTAGAAATCTTTGGGCTGATCAACAGTTTTTGAAAAGTCGTGTTCTCTTTTTATTATATCATTGCAAGTGGAAGATTTCATTTTTAACATGTACATAGAAACCTAGAATGACAGTGAAGGGGCTAATTTTTGATGCAAGGATGTACTGTGGCCTGAAGTAGCACAACTCAGGAAAAATTCTGCCATAAGATTAGCAGGATATGTAGGTTGTCTTTTTATCATTCTGGAAGCTCTGGCATAAGTTTACTCATAAATCTTGCAAAGTTGCTGAAGTGGGGCTATCAGTTTCAGTGTCAGACTCGCAAGGAACCTTTTCTTGTATGAGTGACATTATGATATATGTCTTTGGCTCTGTAACATTATTGCACTCTAATGCTGAAATAAACCCTGAACTTCATGAGTAATAAGCATGGATTTTTAGCCTCTGTTTCTTCTGTCTAATGCTTATACTCATTTAGTGAAAGGACTTGTTTCAGTGGTAGAGCACATATTTTGCATTCAGAAAATTCTGCATTTAATAACTGAGATTTTTTTTAAGCCTTAGCCATTGCCAATCATGAGTCAACAATAGTAGGTAGACAGGTAATTTGTCACGGATTAGCAAATAGTCTGACCTGATGTAAGACAGGTTTTCTTTGTAACCCAGTGTATGACAACCATGTATAATAACTTTCTAGCAGTAAGACAAAATATTGAATCTGTGGATAAAGAAGTCATTTTGCACTATTCCATTCACATTCTGCTAATTTTTGGCTTTTTCAGTTTTGAATGATGTATAATAATCTTCTCCAATCAGGTGCCTTCCCATGTTGGCTCAAATTCTTAAAGCTGCAGTCCCAACACATTTGGAGAGCATCTGCTTGGGGAAGGCTGAGATAGTCAACATATAAATATTTAATTTGCAAATTTTACCTCTATTGAAAGCTGAAGTTTAATCTCTGCTGCTTTCAGCCTAGAAGCCATTTGTGAAGACTGTTCAGTATGATACAAGAGGAACCTGATTGTCCAGCTTCTGTATCTTCTGGCTTATTGGAGCTGACCTGGCATGTATGTTGGAAACATGAATGAGTGAATTTTGAGGGGTTGACTTGTCAAAAGCTATGCACATCTGGTTACATGCAACACCAACATATACTAGAGAATGGAAAGGCAATAATTGCTATTATCCATACTGATTCTATAGTTCTCACCAGGAAACATCTTCCCACAGGGCAAATTCTGAGGGCATGCATTTTTTATTTGGGAAAAACAGGTGAACTGGGCTGCTTTTGGTGTACTGCTAACTGTACTGCCCAATGGGATGCTTGCCTGAATTGGCAAAAGTGATCTTCTGGGTGGTTTTGTAAAATCATGGAACAATAATCTCGGCTGGTTTCAACATTCATGCCCTTGGGACTGGTCTAGAAGCTACAATTAGAGCAAAATGCAGTGACTAGGATATTGATTGGGTGCCTCACCAGGTGCATATTACACTCATGCTTGAGGTGGGCCTTCTCTGAAGTGGCACCCACCCTTTGGAACATTCTGCCCCTGGAGGTGAGGCGGGTCCCTTCGCTCCCGGCCTTCCGGAAGAATTTGTCCTGTCCCGACAAGGCTCGACACTGGAAGCGGTGATCTGATGGAAACTCCTCTGGGCGTAGACTTAGGTAGAGCAAAGAACGCCGGGAACTGAACTAGAGTTCCATTGAATTTTTCTGGAATTTTTCCGGAACTTGCACTGGGCATTTGTGCCACTGGTTCGTGACCAGGACCGCTGCTGGTGGTTGTGTTTGCAGCTGGGATAGCTGGGCATTCAGCAGGGCGATCTGTTGGCTAAGCACGTTCTGCTGGTTTAGTTGTGCATTTTGTTGGGAGAGTTGGGCATTCTCCACCGAGAGTTGATCCATGTTTCCTTAGCGCAGGCAAGAGCGAAGAAGGGAATTAAGAAGGGCAAAGCAATCAAATACATGATTCCTTTCTCCCCAGTGGGGGAGCAAGGCCGGAGACAATCTGTCCTGTCCTGACAAGACTCGACACTGGAAGTGGTGTTTTAAAGATCTTTATTTACAAAATCACAAAATGCAGCCCAATTTATAAAGGGCACTGGACCACTACTGGTTGGGTCCTGGGATTGCTCTTCCATAGGAACTCGACTGGTTGCGGAAACGGCCCGAGGATCGAAGCCGGAATCCCGAATGGCAGGAGAGCAAGGCTGAGTTTCACGTGGAGGTGCAGCAGTAAGGCAAGGCAGTCCTTCAGCAGGGCATGTGACCTCAGTACGCAGCAGGATTTCAGGCGGGCGTGCGGTAGCAAGGCAAGTCTGTACCTCCAGGAAGCACATGGCAGCAGGCAACGGCTGGAGAGCAGACGGGCGTGCGGCAGCAAGACAAGACGGAACCTCTGGGGAACACGTGGTAGCAGACAACGACTGGAGAGCAGACGGGTGCACGGCAGCAACGCAAGATGGAGGTGCAGGATCCAGAGCGACAATCACAGGGCAGGGCTCGGATGCAGGAATCCTGACGGCGAGAGGATCTGGCGTGGAGGTAGGATCCAGAGTGGTGGCAGAATGCGGCTCGGAATCGGGTCCTCAAATGGCACGCAACAATAGTCTCCAGCACGGGATCACACATGGTGACAGAAACACGATCCGCAGAGCACGTGGGTGCTGAGATAGAACAGTTGTCTCCGGCAACCGGTGCTGGGTGTGCTAGCCCTTTTATTCTTTGAGTTTCGCGCCATTTGCGGCCAGGAGCCAAGGTGGGCATTGCTCAGCCCACCTTTCCAACCTCCTTTGCCATGCACTGATGGGCGGAGGTGTTTCTCCTTCCGGGCTACCTCCAATCAGTGGCTCCGGCTCGGATTCAATATTCACGCCATCGCAGCTTCTTCCTGCTAACGGCTCATCTTCCTCCGATTCAGAATCCAGCATGGCATCAGGGCCAGGCTTGCTCCTGTCAGAATTTGAAGACCTGGCTCTGCCGCCTTGCCTGGGATGGGAAGGGCAATAGTTCTTCCTGGGGGTGGCTGGTGCCATAGTGTCCTCCTTATTGAACGAGATCTTATCGTCACTTGGATTTTATATTTATTTATTCTCTATTTATATTGGTCGTTGATTGTAATTTTATGTTTGTATGGTTTTAATTGTCAATTTTATTGTAAACGGCCAAGAGTCCCCCTTTTGGGGGAGATGGGCGGTGAAAGAAATGTGAATAATAAATAAATAAATGCTAATCTCCACTCCTGCTTGTCTGTTACTGGGCAGGATTCAAGATATTGGTGTTAGTATAGAACCCCCTAAACAACCCAGGAGTTTGTTGTTTAAAACAGTGCTTTCAATTCCATCAGTCTTCCAGGGACCTAAAATCCTCAGAGAAAGTTCTGAATTCTGTATTTTAGCTCGCACATTGCTGTTTGATTGGCCACATGAAGGTGGGCCTTCTTTGTGGAAGCACCTGCCATGTGGGATGATCTCTGCTTTGGGTTTCTAAAACTAAAACTGCTATCTATTTTTAATAAATAAATAGAAAGAGTTGGCATAGGAGTGGAATGCAGTGGAAATTAATGCCCCTTCCTAACATGAATGGAACTGTCTCCTATCTCAGTGAATCCAAGCTAATATTCATATCTTCCACCTGGATATTCTGCCACTGAGTCACTCAATGCAGCCTTCTCTGGCTAGCATATCTGTATGATGCACATGGATGTTGGATGTTTTATACTATTTTAAGCTTCTGGAGTGGTAGCTGTGTTCATCTCTTGCAACAAAACCCACTAAGAATCTAGGATCATGCAACACCCTACCAAGTCAATTGGGGAGCAGAGTGTTGTGTGAACTCATTAACCCAGTCCTTCAGGCAGAAGAGAACTTTAACCCAGAACAATTTTATTGAGGCAACTGGGAGACAAACTATCCTCCTCTGGTGTCTGTGTTATATGAACCTTAAGCCCCCAGTCAATCTCAGGGCACTGTCAAAGCCCTGCCTAATCAGTTCTCGAAGGAAACAAGTTGGAGTTATATTTCAGCCAGAAACTCTAGGCACACCATTATAACATTTCCTGAAGCCTAGCTACCATAGGCTTCTTAAAAATGCTTCTTAAACACTAATTGGCTGCAGTGCCCAAGCCATTCCCACTGTTGCCACCTTAGCCCATGCAGAATGGACCATTGACTTTATTACTGCACATTTTCCTTTATTTTCAGCTCACAGGATACCAGGCTTAGTTGGAGGAATGAGCGAGATCTTATCATGCAAAATGTGATTCTTAACCAATTGCCATGACTGTGGCCTACCAGACTTTCCTCCTTTTCAGTTTATATTGAAAACAGTTAGCCAGTGAACAATAATCTATGAGTTCCAATTAATAATATTAGAAAAAAAAGTGGCACAAGTATGCCACAGAGTATCCCACTTTCAAATGAAACACCTTTATAAAGGCAGTTTAGGGTGGCTAAACTATTTTTATTTGAAGCTTGCTCTTTTGTGAAGGAAGGGCAATCTGCCTCTGTTCATGTTTTGATAGCTGAATGGTGAAAGCAGTGTTGTGGTATCATGCTATAAGCTCCTCACCTTTGTGGCACATGTGCGACATTGTGACACATATAGAAAAGAAATGGAGCTTATGTTGGGATGTTTCAATGCTCTGATACCCCCCCTCCTCCTTGCAGTTCCTATGTGGATGCTGCTGGCCACCATCTTTTGTCATCTTGACATCCTTGGTTAGGTTGCAACTTGGAAGGAGGGAGGCCAGCCAACAACCTCCCTTTTGTACGCAAGGTTACTACCTCTTACCACACTTTCCCCTTTTGTTCACTATTTCTTCTGAAGTTTATCTATAACAGTGTTTTTCAAACTTGGCAACTTTAAGATGTGTGGACTTCAATTCCCAGAATTCATGCTGGCTGGGGAATTCTGGGAGTTGATGTCCACACATCTTAAAGTTGCCAAGTTTGAAAAACTGATCTACAAGGATTGGATGTAAATTGTAGGAAGCAGAGACTTTACAATTCCTTGGGCATTCCTCAGTAGTCTATGACGATAGGAACTTGTAAGATAGGTACCTAATTTTTTTTATTTGTAAAGAGATACTTTACAAATTATAAAGCCCTACATGGCATGGGACCAGGTTACCTGAAGGACCGTCTCATCCCCATAACATAGACCCCACCCGGTCATGCAGAGAGGGCATGCTATGGACCCCATCGACAAGGGAGTTTCATCTGGTGGGGTCCAGGAGGCGGGCCTTCTCTGCAGTGGTGCCCGCCCTTTGGAATATCTTGCCCCCAGAGCTGAGGTGGGCTCCCTTGCTCCCGGCCTTCCGGAAGAATTTGAAGACCTGGTTCTGCCACCTTGCTTGGGATGGGAAAGGCAGTAGGGGGTGGCTGGTGCTATAGTGCTCTCCTATTATATGAGATTTCATCATCCCTTGGATTTTATATTTTTTAATATTTTATTTATTTATATATTTTATATATTTATTATTTTATTTATATTGGTGTGGATTGTAATTGTATATTCATATGTTTTTAACTGTTGATTTTATTGTAAACCACCCAGAGTCCCCCATTTGGGGGAGATGGGTGGTGATAGAAATTTAAATAATAAAGAGAGAGAGAGAGAGAGAGAGAGAGAGAGAGAGGGAGAGAGAGGGAGAGAGAGGGAGAGGGGCTAGCAATTTAAACCTCAAATGTTTTTAAAATCCCATTTTGAAAACCACCACCACCACCTTCTCTTTCATTTAATAGTATTCACAGTTATCTGAATTTATTCACAGGTGGAATCAATGGCAAATCTAGGGAGTGTGCCTAAACAAAACTTTCTTGATACAAAGTCATGAAGATTTGATGCTTTACAGTTTCATTGAAACTTACATAGATAAATGGTTAAAGATTTAAAGTGTCCTCTTGAGATGATAATTAGAAATGACAAGGAATTGCTTTAAAGAAAGTTTGGTTGGTTGCTATGAGACAGAGACAGAAACAGTAAAGTATCCTAATGTATGTTTTATTTTAAGCCAGGATGTTGATTAATGAATATTCTTTTCATCATCGTTCCATGCAATAATATTATGTCAAAGAATTGGCTTATTGCAATTGATTCTGAAGATACCATTTCCTGTTATTTCAAGGACCAGTTGGTGGACAAAAGCTCTTGATGGCATCCTTGCTCATGTGAGGTAGCCTAAACTGTCACCTACCCAGTGAGGTGGCCTAAACAAATTCAGAGGTAGGTAGACTCTGTGGGGGGAGATGGGCGGTGATATAAGTATGATAAATAAATAAATAAATAAAATAGACACAGGTAGAGGGAAGGCCCAGAGCCTTTACAAAATGGTGAAATCCATTGCCTAAATAGATTGGGGGTGGGGGTGGGGTTTTCAAGTCAGTCTTGACTCTTGGCAGCTACACAGACATAGATAGTTGTAGGTCCATGCAGTTTATTTTAGCAACATTTTGTTTTGAAAATGGTTTGCCATTTCCTTCTTCTTAGGGCTGAGAGAGAGTAACCAGCCTAAAGTCACTCGGCTTTATCTCTAAGGCAGGACTACAACTCACAGTCTGCCAATTTCTAGCCCTGTATCTTTAACTCCTATACCAAACTGGGTCTCAAATAGATTTCGGATTCCTTAAAAGCAATCCCTCCTGGCATGGATAACTACTATTGAAATTGTGATAATCTGATGTAGAAAAGACAGCAAAGGTTTGTATCAGCAAACAGATCTTTGATGTGATCATATGGAGTTGACATGTAACTCTTTATTGCTCTGAAAACTGAATGAATAATTGAATTTCGGAAATTACAATATTTAACTGAAAAGAAGATGACCCTGAATTTAATAGAAGATTAAATAAAAAAGCTCATTTGTCTTCTTTATAATATTCCCAGCAAACCTAAGGCAATCTTCTGATTTTAAAAATAAATTTTGTGGAAAAAAATCTGGTCTTTCTTTCAGGTAAATACAGCAATAACATATTTGTGTCTGGGTTTCTCAATTTTCAGGCTTGTTTGTTCAATTTTTTTTAGTCCACTCAATCCATGAAGGCTTAGAGCAATTAACATTTATATGTGTAAAAAATAATAACAAAGTCTGAAAGTTCATTCTCAGCTGGCTATGGGAGTTTTTAAGAAGACATATGGAAGGTACCTAATATATTTCTGTTTTTTAAAAAATGTATTATATAAGTTCTACTTTCATCCATGGGGGACTATGGTGGTGCCTCTGCCTGGCTATAGATTTAGGAAATTAATAACTGAACAAAGTAGCTGCCATTTTGCATACCTCAGTCATTTAAATTTAGAAGATCAGTTTCAGGCATGCTATCAAGTTGTTTGCAATCATAGGAAGGGCAAGCTTCCAAATGTAGTTTTTCTCCCTCCCTCACATTATGACTAATATTTGTCTTGGTCTGTGACGTGTGAGAAAGATTGTTAGTAGCTCCTTGTTCTCAATGAAAACAAGACCTTAGGTTTGAAATAATCACCTCACTTTTTGTAGTCATGAACAAGATGTTATTTGAAAATGTGAAAAAATTCAAACATAGTTCAGCTATCTCTCTAGAGTATGCCTAAAGACAGTGTAGATGTATTTTTTTCATGTGACATGTAGTAAAGCAATGAATAAAAATTCAGTTAATTGTTGGGGGGAAAAGGAACCATGCATCCTTAAGAACCATGTTCAGTTCCGAAACAGTTGTGATGGATTTTATATCTGGAAAATGTTTTCAGAAAATAAATTCTTTGTTTAGAAAATTTCTATGGGGTTCTTCAATTCTGAGAATATCTTTACAGAAAATACAATTACCAATTAATGAGGGAGGACTCAGATTTCCAAATCTGGGCTATACCAGAGCTATACCAATGCTTACCTATTGTCAAGTATTAAATACTGGAAGCCAACAATTGGTGTTAATTTTCCAATTTGGGCAACTTTGGAATATACATATATAGCACCTTTGGTTGGATGGACAGTGTTAGGATCTAAATATACTAAAACTCTAGTATCTCTGGAAATAATTACATCAGAAAGTTATGGAATGTAATGTCTAATAAAAAAAGATTCAACCCTTTTTCCCATTCCAAATTGACTTTATGGGGAAACCCAACTTTAAAAATTGGGAAAAAGATGGTGATATGGAAAAATTGGATGGAAATGGGGATATTGACTTTGGCCCAACTGATAGATGATGAAGATGAATTTTTAACATACACTGTGTTAAGAGATAAATATCATCTATCAGATGTAACCCAATGGTAATATTTACAGTTACAAGATTTGTTAATAACAGCATTTGGGCCAGCAGCATTTTCAGCTTCCGAGACACCTGAGATACTAGAACAACTTGTTAAATCCTTTAAAACTAAAAAATCTACGATTAGTTTTTATAGATATTTGTTATCAATAAATCAATTTGATATGCAGATGTTAAGAAATGAGTGGAATAAAGAATTAGAGGTTCCTATATTGTCTAGACAATTGGAGAGTGTCTCAACTTCTATAGCAAGAGTGTTAATGGACCTCAAACTATGACTTATACAACAAAAATAATATTTAGAATTTATTGGACTCCATTACGCTTGTATAGAAAAGGACTGTCAAAAACAGCATTTTGTTGGAGATGTAATAAGGATGATGCTTCTTTAAAACTTACGTTTCTACAATGTCCTATACTTACCAAGTTTTGGGAGATGGTAGTGGATTATATAAATATGATTGTGCAACAAAAACTAACGTTTTCAGAGGATAATATTATTTTGAACTATATACGTAGTACATGCAATTTGACAACCGGACAACATAACTGGATTCCCCGTGCCCTTACTATGGCCAAAAGACTGATATTACAGCATTGGAAAGATAAATGTATAGACTCATTTATTCAATGGATTGAAGACCTGATAGCACTTGCCATTTATGAGCAGATTGCGTATAGAAGTAGATTTTGTATGGACAAGTATAATAAAATATGGGATTCATTTATACAAAATAAGTAAAGGTCAAGGTTCCCCCCACACATTTGTGCAGTCGTGTCTGACTCTAGGGGCTGGTGCTCATCTCCGTTTGTTAGCCGAAGAGCCAGCGTTGTCCAAAGATGCTTCCATGGTCATGTGGCTGGCATGACACATGCAGAACGCTGTTACCTACCCACCGAAGTGGTACCTATTCATCTACTTGCATTTGCATGCTTAAAAATTGCTAGGTTGGCAAGAGCTGGGGCTAGTGCGGGAGCTCACTCCATCACGCGGAACTAGGGATTCGAACCTCCAAACTTGCAATCTTCCGATTGACAAGCCTGACGTCTTACCTGCTGAGCCATCACACCCCTTTTATACTAAGTACAGTAAGTTAAAAAAAATGATAGCCATATAAATGTATTAGAAATATATACATACTTGAATAATATTTGCATTAGATAAGTATATACACTCCAGCAAAGGAGATCGTTACCTTGTCATGGTGCTGGAGCTTGAGCACCTCAATGAAACCATGAGCTAAACCGTGAAGGGACACCCAAGACGGGAAGGTCGTGGCAGAGAGGTCAGACTAAATACGATCCCTGGGGAAGGTAATGGCAACCCACCACAGTATTCTTGCTGTGAAAACTAAATGGATCAGTACAACCAGAGATATGTCGGTATACCATCGGAAGATGGGACTCCCAGGTCGGAAGATGGTCAAAATGCTACTGGGGAGGAACAGAGAATACGTTCAACTAGCCCCAGATGTGATGACACAGCTAGCTCAAAGCCGAAAGGACGGCTAGCGGCCGACGGTGCTGGTGGTGAACGACAAATCCGATGTTCTAAAGATCAACACACCATAGGAACCTGGAATGTAAGATCTATGAGCCAGGGCAAATTGGATGTGGTTATTGGTGAGATGTCAAGATTAAATATAGACATTTTAGGTGTCAGTGAACTGAAATGGACTGGAATGGGCCACTTCACATCAGATGACCACCAAATCTACTACTGTGGACAAGAGGACCATAGAAGAAATGGAGTAGCCTTCATAATTAATAATAAAGTAGCTAAAGCAGTGCTTGGTTACAATCCAAAAAACGATAGAATGATCTCAATTTGAATTCAGGGTAAGCCATTTAACATCAAAGTGATCCAAATATACGCCCCAACCACAGATGCTGAAGAAGCAGACGTAGATCAGTTCTATGAGGATCTGCAGCACCTACTGGATAATACACCAAGAAGAGATGTTATTTTCATTACAGGAGACTGGAATGCTAAGGTGGGTAGTCAGACGACACCTGGAATTACAGGCAAGCATGGTCTGGGAGAACAAAATGAAGCAGGACATAGGCTGATAGAATTTTGCCAAGACAACTCACTGTGCATAACAAACACTCTCTTCCAACAACCTAAAAGACGACTTTATACATGGACTTCACCAGATGGTCGACACCGAAATCAGATTGACTACATCCTTTGCAGCCAAAGTTGGCGGACCTCTATACAGTCGGTAAAAACAAGACCTGGAGCTGACTGTAGTTCAGATCACGAACTTCTTATTGCAAAATTTAGAATCAGACTAAAGAGAATAGGGAAGACCCACAGATCAGTTAGATATGAGCTCACTAATATTCCTAAGGAATATGCAGTGGAGGTGAAGAATAGATTTAAGGGACTAAATTTAGTAGATAGGGTCCCGGAAGAACTATGGACAGAAGTTCGCAACATTGTTCAGGAGGCAGCAACAAAAAACGTCCCAAAGAAAAAGAAAACCAAGAAGGCAAGATGGCTGTCTGCTGAGACACTGGAAGTAGCCCAAGAAAGAAGGAAAGCAAAAGGCAATAGTGATAGGGGTAGATATGCCCAATTAAATGCAAAATTCCAGAGGTTAGCCAGAAGAGATAAGGAATTATTTTTAAACAAGCAATGTGCGGAAGTGGAAGAAGACAATAGAATAGGAAGGACAAGGGACCTCTTCCAGAAAATTAGAAACATCGGAGGTAAATGGGTATGATCAAAAACAAAGATGGTAAGGACCTAACAGAAGCAGAAGAGATCAAGAAAAGGTGGCAAGAATATACGGAAGATCTGTATAGGAAGGATAATAATATCGGAGATAGCTTTGACGGTGTGGTCAGTGAGTTAGAGCCAGACATCCTGAAGAGTGAGGTTGAATGGGCCTTAAGAAGCATTGCTAATAACAAGGCAGCAGGAAACGACGGTATCCCAGCTGAACTGTTTAAAATCTTGCAAGATGATGCTGTCAAGGTGATGCATGCCATATGCCAGCAAATTTGGAAAACACAAGAATGGCCATCAGATTGGAAAAAATCAACTTATATCCCCATACCAAAAAAGGGAAGCACTAAAGAATGTTCAAACTATCGAACAGTGGCACTTATTTCACATGCCAGTAAGGTAATGCTCAAGATCTTGCAAGGTAGACTCCAGCAATTCATGGAGCGAGAATTGCCAGATGTACAAGCTGGGTTTAGAAAAGGCAGAGGAACTAGAGACCAAATTGCCAATATCCGCCAGATAATGGAGAAAGCCAGGGAGTTTCAGAAAAACATCTATTTTTGTTTTATTGACTATTCTAAAGCCTTTGACTGTGTGGATCATAACAAATTGTGGCAAGTTCTTGGTGGTATGGGGATAACAAGTCATCTTGTCTGCCTCCTGAGGAATCTGTATAATGACCAAGTAGCAACGGTAAGAACAGAGCACGGAACAACGGACTGGTTTAAGATTGGGAAAGGAGTACGGCAGGGTTGTATACTCTCACCCTACCTATTCAACCTGTATGCAGAACACATCATGCGACGTGCTGGGCTTGATGAATCCAAGGCTGGAGTTAAAATCGCTGGAAGAAACATTAACAATCTCAGATATGCAGATGATACCACTTTGATGGCTGAAAGCGAGGAGGAGTTGAGGAGCCTTATGACGAAGGTGAAAGAAGAAAGTGCAAAAGCTGGGTTGCAGTTAAACCTGGCAACGAGCTTGATTGATGACTGGCAAATAGAGGGAGAAAAAGTGGAGGCAGTGACAGACTTTGTATTTCTAGGCGCAAAGATTACTGCAGACGCTGACTGCAGACAGGAAATCAGAAGACGTCTACTTCTTGGGAGGAGAGCAATGGCAAATCTTGATAAAATAGTTAAGAGTAGAGACATCACACTGACAACAAAGGTCCGCATAGTTAAAGTAATGGTATTCCCCGTAGTAACCTATGGCTGTGAGAGCTGGACTAGAAGGAAGGCTGAGCGAAGGAAGATAGATGCTTTTGAACTGTGGTGTTGGAGGAAAATTCTGAGAGTGCCTTGGACTGCAAGAAGATCAAACCAGTCCATACTCCAGGAAATAAAGCCAGACTGCTCACTTGAGGGAATGATATTAAAGGCAAAACAGAAATACTTTGGCCACATAATGCGAAGACAGGATACCCTGGAGAAGATGCTGATGCTAGGGAAAGTGGAAGGCAAAAGGAAGAGGGGCCGACCAAGGGCAAGATGGATGGATGATATTCTGGAGGTGACAGACTCGACCTTGGGGGAGCTGGGGGTGGTGACGGCCGACAGGAAGCTCTGGCGTGGGCTGGTCCATGGAGTCATGAAGAGTTGGAAGCGACTGAACGAATAAACAACAACAATATTCTCTTTCCAAACAGTTGCTTTGGAAGTAAACATAAACCCACCCTCACTTCACTAGTGAAGACAGTGACGAGGACAGATGGGACAGCACCTAAGTTATTTCTTTTATCAGCTGAGTGCTCATCTGGAGCCAAACTATGCATTGCAATAAATATTTTATATCATCACCACTTTTATACTGGCCACAGATATTTTAAAGAAGGAAACACTATCATGTTCCAGTTTGGAGTGTACTCCCCATTTATTGAGGAGTCTGCACACTTTCACTTCCGGGTACTGGTCGGAGCGCAGCGAAGAACCGGGGCTCCTAGCCTCGATTCCACGGCTAAGCTGTTTGCAGCGATTTGGGAGAAGAAAATCGCTGAAAAATCACACTCGAAGAGAGTGTGATCAGAAGATTAACCACAAAGGGTCTCTGGAGTAACTGCCCTCCCCCGACTCCTGTAATTTCCACTGCGGGAGGAGGGAGATGGAGCAATGAAAGGAGACTGGGGAAAAAAACGGGGCTCTGCAGCAGCCGTGATTCTAAAAGATAAGTAGCTGGCCCGATCAGGCTTTTAGTCACTTTTTTTTACTTTTAAATATTATTATTTTTTTATTAAGTGCTAAGATTTGTATCTGGACTTGATTTATATTTGCTGGTGTTATATTTTTTTCTTGTTAATGGAAGAATAAACGGTGGGAAGAGAAGCTAAGTGGCTTTGCTAGAAGTGAAAGTGACTTTTACTATTATTTCAGTTTGGCTTGAGTTTCTTACTTATGGACAAATATTGGTATTTCTATTTTTGTTCTCTGGAATATTATATTAAAGCTTGGATTTAAATGGAGTGATTAATACTTTATTTTTTAAGACTTTGATGTTGGGATTACTGCCTGAAAAGGAAAAAAAAAAAGAACCCTATTAAAAATTCTTTTATATATACAAGTTCCTCTTTTTCTTTCTGAACTTTGAACTCTGTTTGGATTTATTTTTCTGAAAAAGTCAAGTTATTTAATGTTTAATTTGGATTATTGGATTATTATATGGAAAGTAGAGGCTTTTTTACATGTCTCTAGCAACATTTTTTATTTTTGACTTGTGGTTGGATTGAAGAATTACAAGTGGGAAGGTGAAACCCTGGGAATATTTACTATTCTTATCTTTGATTTTGACTACAGGAGAACAAAAAGTCCTAGGCTTTTATCTTTTGAAACACTGTGGACTTTCATATATAAGGGATTATAAATGACCTAAGAGGAAAATTTTTAAAGGAGCCTATTTAAAAAAAAAAATTTCTAGTTCTCTCTTTCTTTTTTCTTAACCTTTTGGATATTTGTTTTTTCACCTTTTCTTTTTTCTTTTTATTATTTGTAAAAAAAATTTTTTTAATTTTTTCCTCTTTTTTAAATAATTATTGTTATATTGTTATATGGTGTTTTTTCCCCCTTTTCTCCCTTTTTTCTTCTTTTTTACAGGGCTATGGCGTCTTTGGGAACAAGACGGGCGGAGAAGGAGAAGAAGAAGGAGACTGGAGGACCACCTATCGATTCTGCTACACTTGCTACATCTGCCCCAGAAGCTTTATTACCAGAAATGAAAAAGATATTAGAAGCTGTTGCAACACTAAATAAGAAAATGGATGATCAGAATACAGCAATAAATAAGAAAATGGATGATCAGAATACAGCAATAAATAAGAAAATGGATGACTCCACGAAGCAGATGGAAGATCAGATTACAGCATTAGACAAAAAAATGGACGATATGAAGAAAGAAATAACCCGAGAGATTAAGCAAGATTTTAAAAAAGAAATTCAAACAGTTAAGGAAGTGGTCAATTCTCTGTCAGGAGAACTTAAAGATACGCAAAGCCAGATGCAAAAATTAGAAGATAAATCAGAATATGCTATTAAAGAGATTGAACATAATCTAGATATCACAGCTTTAGCAGAAATGAGAGAGAAGGAGCACATCTTGAGATTTAGAGCAATTCCAGAACAAGTAGATGAAAATGTGAGAGAAAGGATGATTTTTGAATTGGCTAAATTTTTGGAGACAAGAGAACAAGATTTAGATTTGGAGATAGACAAGATATTCAGAGTAAACTCACGTTATGCTAAGGAAAGAAAAGTCCCTAGAGACATATTGATATATTTTGTAAGAAAAGTGACAAAAGAGCAAATCTTAAGGAAACATTATAATACTAGATTAAATATAGAAGGGAAGGAAATAATTGTATTAAAAGAAATTCCCTTGAGAATATTAAGGAAAAGAAAAGACTATTCTTTCCTTACAGACAAATTAAGGCAACATAGTATTTCATTCAGATGGGAAAAATTGGAAGGCGTATCGTTTGAGTTCAAAGGACAGAGATTCAAAATAACTTCCATTTTAAAAGCAAAAGCTTTTTTAGAGAAATACAAGAAAGAAATGGGTTTACCAGAAGGAGAATTGACAAAAGGAGGAGAAACATCGAAAGACAAAGAGAAGACTGAAGATCTATCTGAGAAAGGAGCTACAGGTGTGGACTTAACAAAGGGATTTTAAAGAATAAAACACCAATGGAACTTAAATATCTGACATGGAACATTAATGGAGCTAATGCTCCACAAAAAAGAAGAAAGATATTTCACTTTTTGAAAAAACAGAAATTGGACATAAGTTGTTTACAAGAGACTCATATTTGTAAAAAAGATACTAAATATTTGATTCAAAAACAGCTTGGAGAAGAATTTATTTCGGCTGGATATATAAAAAAACTAAAGGGGTAGTCTTATATGTACAACCAAAGTTAAACCCAAAATTGATATTAGCTGATGAAGAGGGTCGATACATTGTAGTAGAAATTAACATACAAGGAACTAAAACACTGATAGTTGGACTTTATGCACCGAATATGGATAAAGGAGTATTTTATAAAAACCTGATGGATAAACTTTTGGACTTAACTTATGACAATTGGTGTTTCATGGGGGATTGGAATGGGGTAATTTACCCCAGATTGGATAGACAGTCACAAAAAGAAGTGAAGCAAACACAGGGAAAATTACCACAAACATTTTTCGACTTGAAAGAGATGTTGGATTTACAAGACATTTGGAGATGTATGAATGGGACTTCCAGAGAATTTACATATTATTCAGAGAGATTTAAATCACATTCTAGAATAGATATGATCTTGATATCTAAAAATTTGATGATGGATATTAACAAAGTTGATATATTACCTAAGATTTTATCAGATCATAATCCAGTAATGTTGACTCTTAAAGGGAAACGGAATGTATTTAGATGGAGATTGAATGAGTCACTACTACGGAATAATGATGTAGTTGATGTATGCAAAAAAAAATTAAGAGAATATTTTCAATTTAATTTGAACAAAGGGACTAATATTCAAACTGTATGGGAAGCCAGTAAAGCATATATGAGGGGTTATTTTATTCAATACAATGCTCAAATGAGGAAGAAAAAACAAAAAAGAATTCAATTGATTTTAGATGAAATTAAAAGTAAAGAGTTAGATTTGAGAGATAAACCAATGGATGACACTTTGCTCACTCAAATTAAATTTCTACAAAAGCAAATATCAATGATATTAACTCAAGAGATAGAGACTCAAATGAAATTTACAAAACAAAAATATTTTGAATATGCAAATAAACCAGGTAGATGGCTGGCTTATAAATTGAGGAAACAAAGACAAAAGAATTTGATTACTAATATTCAACATGAAGGAAAAACTCTGGTGAATAATATGGACATTCAAAAAACCTTTCATGACTATTATTCTAAATTATATAAAAAACAAGATGTCAACTTGGATGAGATTGAAGAATATTTGAATAAACAAAAACTAACTGTTCTTAATGACCAACAAAGATTGACATTAAATAATGTTATAACAAAAGAAGAATTGATAAAAGCTTTTAAGAAAATTAGTAGTGGAAAAGCTCCTGGACCGGATGGATTGTCAGCAGCCTACTATAAATGTTTTGAAGAGGATTTATGTCTACCTTTGCAGAAGACTATGAATTCTATTTTGGAAACAGGAATTATGCCTGAAACCTGGAAAGAAGCACATATAACATTGATACCCAAAGAACAACAGGATTTAACATTAACTAAAAATTACAGACCAATATCTTTATTGAATAATGACTATAAGATATTTACAACGATATTAGCAGAAAGAATGAAGAATATACTTAAGGATTTTATTCATCAAGACCAAGCTGGTTTTCTACCCAAGAGGCAAATTTATGACAATGTCCGAAACATAGTAGACGTAATTGAATATTTGGATCAACACTATGATAAACAAGCTGCCTTGATATTTATTGATGCTGAAAAAGCCTTTGACAACTTAAATTGGCCTTTTATGTTAAAAGTTTTGGAAAATATGAATTTTGGAGGAAATTTTATAAAATGGATTAAATCAATATATACTCCACAATTTGCCAAAATAATTGTTAATGGAGAATTTAGTAAGCCATGTGAAATACAAAAAGGTACTAGACAAGGTTGTCCATTATCTCCACTTTTGTTTATATTGGTATTAGAGGTTTTACTTAGAGATATTAGACAAGATGATGGTATCCATGGTATTAAAGTTAAAAAAGAAGTTTATAAACTAAGAGCATTTGCTGACGACCTAGTCATTACCTTGGAGAATCCACTAGAAGGAATTGAAATATTAATACAGAAACTAAAAGACTTTGGGTCACTAGCAGGGTTCAAAGTGAATTTACAGAAGACAAAAGTTTTGACCAAAAATATGGATTACCACCAACAAGAGAAATTGAAAGAAATAACAGGATATTCAATGGAAGAAAAAGTAAAATATTTGGGAGTATATTTAACAACTAAAAATGTTAAGCTGTTTAAGAATAACTATATTCCACTTTGGATGGATATTAAAAAAGATTTGGAACATTGGGAAAAACTGCAATTATCATTATTAGGTAGAATTTCAGTAATTAAAATGAATGTTTTGCCAAGAATTTTATATCTTTTTCAAACACTACCTATATTGGCATCAGAAGAACCTTTTAAACAATGGCAACGAGATATTTCTAAGTTTATTTGGCAAGGGAAAAAACCAAGAGTAAAATATAAAGTCTTGCAAGACTCTAAAGAAAGAGGAGGACTAGGTCTGCCGGATTTGAAATTATATTATGCTGCTTGTTGCTTGGTTTGGATTAAAGAATGGATAGTTTTGAAAAATGAAAAATTATTGAATTTGGAAGGACATGAATTAAGATATGGATGGCATGGATATTTGTGGTACGATAAAGTTAAAGTTAATGTGGACTTTAAAAACCATTATATTAGAAGATCCTTGTTAAGAATCTGGAATAAATATAAATTAATCTTATGTTATAAAAGACCCTTATGGATTTCTACACAAGAAGCATTTTACAGAACAGAAGTAAGAAATAAAGATAAATGGTTAACCTACAAAGACTTTTTAAAGAAAGAACAAGGACAATATATAATTAAATCAATAGAAGAATTGGTATCAGAGGGATACAGTTTTCAATGGCTTTCATATATGCAGCTCGTAGAGAAATTTAAATTAGATAAGAAAGACCTTGAATTTGAACAAACCAAATCGGAATTTGAGATACAACTATGTGAGACAGATGATCATCTAATTGCAAAAATGTATAAATTATTGTTAAAAGGTGAAATGGTAGAGGAACAAGTTAAAGACTGTATGATTAAATGGGCTAAAAATATTGGCCATAATATTCAAATGCAACAATGGGAAGATATGTGGACCAAAGGGTTAAAATTTACTTTGTGTTATAATTTAAAAGAAAACTTTTATAAGATGATGTACAGATGGTATACGACCCCACAAAAACTTTCTAAAATGTATGGAAATGTTTCCAACTTATGTTGGAAATGTAAAAAAAAAGAGGGGTCTTTTTACCATATGTGGTGGACATGTGAGATTGCAAAGAAATTTTGGACTCAAATACATGCATTGATGCAAAATATATTACAAATTCGAGTTCCATTTAAACCGGAATTTTTTTTACTGGGAATAATTGATGGACAACCTGGGAAGCAATTTACAAGGATTATGCAATACATGATTACAGCAGCAAGACTTATTTTCGCACAAAATTGGAAAAACCAGATATCGCCTACGATACAAGATTGGATGTTAAAATTGATGGATATGGCAGAGAATGATAAACTGACATGTTTATTAAAAGAAAATCCAAATAATTATTTTCTTAAAGAGTGGAAACCATTAACTGACTATTTACAAGATGCGGGAGGGGCAAAGCTTATATGGGGATTTGAAGATTAAAATATATATATATTGATGTAATAGACAAGAAATATTCTTTAATGTTATATATAGACCTAGCATGTAAGATAAAATTTTTAAAATACCATGACCAGATACAAATCGGAAGTTGACCAAATTCTATGTTTCAGCTTTATCTTTTTTCCCTTTTTCCTTTACTACACTTTTTTATCTTTTCTTTTTTCTTGATTTGTATTTCCATTTTCTTTTCTGTTTCAAACTTTTATCTATGTAAAATTAAAATCTAATAAAATTTGAGGAGTCTGCACTGGTTTCTTGCTCAAAATTCCATCTCACAGCTGCTATCATTGCTGTGGTATTAGCATAGATTTCCCCAAAGATTTTTTGATGGCTTCTGACAAGGAGAAAGTTTGCAAGTGTTTCTTTATGGTTATTTTGGGAAGGATGTTTCAAGTTCTGATGTTTTCCTGCAGAGTAGAGAATCTCTATCACACCTTGCTCTTCCCACTTTCTTTAAGCTATCAGAATTGGGCTGCCAAAATCCAGTCACAGGAATTTTTGTTCATCTAGTAGTTGCCTGGGGGAGCTGGGGATGGTGACGGCCGACAGGAAGCTCTGGCGTGGGCTGGTCCATGAAGTCACGAAGAGTCGGAAGCGACTGAACGAATAAACAACAAAAAAAGTATATACAGAATTGTAACTGTTTACTGTTATAATGCCATATCATACTATGTTTTTTTCTTTGTTGTATTTCTTTCACTTTTTTGTTAAAGCACTTTTCATGTGTTTCTGTCTTTTCTCTTTGACAATGTGTGCATCTCCATCATTATTATCTTATTATATAATTATTATATTAATTAAAAATCAATAAAAATAAAAAAGACATTCCAGTGTAAAAGTCACTCTGTAGTTTACAATATCTCCAATTGCTTTGGTTCCTCAGTTAAAGTGGGCATTTTTCCCACCACAGGCTCATTGGTGAATAGCATTGCCCTTGTTAGCAGCCGGTATAAATGTGTGTATAGGATGGGGAGTGGGGAATGGTGTCTGGCAGCTAAATTATTCCTATTTTATTCCTAAATTATTCAAAAAGATAGACTTAAGTCTATATAAATAATTTTGGATATCATTAATTGATTTTGTGATACCTTAACAGAAAATAACAGAAATATTTCAAAAATTAAATTTCACAACACTATAAAATGATTTTTTAATCCTCTGAAAAGTATGCTACGTATATGAATATTACATATTTTATGACTTGACATGTAGTCTGAGGGTGAAAGTGTGAGTTATTCATTCTGCATAACTATCTCCCTAATACCTCTCAGGATTTGTGATAGTTCTAGCCCTGACTATTATAGGATGAAGGTACACTAGATCCCCCTTGGATGCATTTGTATCTCAATCTTATTGCAAAGTTTAAGAGTGTTTGAGCTTGATATAGATTGTACTACATTCTCTGAGTAAATCTTATCTGTGATTCAGGTTGTGATAGGTTACAAAGGAGCAGCTCTTATACTCAGAGCCTTTTAACCTCCCCCCCCTTTTTTTTACCAGTAACAGAGGATTATTTTGTGTGCACATGGGTTTTTATTTCTGTTTCTTTTGCTCACACTGATTGTTTCACTTCCCCCAAAGAAACCTAGGTACCCCTTTGTTATCTAAAATATTGACACCAGTCACTGAATATACCTGTTGATGACTGATTCGTAGGATCAGATTAGGGCTTTGAATGAGAACTAAGTGAAAGATGTTTGGTGATGATGTCACAGCTGACACTATGATTAATAAATATGTGTAGGCCATGAGGTTCAATTCAATTTATTGCAGTCATAGACCAGTACAAATAAAAATACGCCATATGTATCCAATAAAAGTTCTCAGCTATAATAAAAGAAGTAAAATCCATATCTGAAATTAGTTTAGCAAGATACTTATCATTTGTATATAAAATCAAGAAGACAGCCTATATTGCATTATGTTGAGCTCCATATATTGTGGCATCCTATGGTTATTAATTATTAACTATTAAAATTAAGTGTTAATACAAAGTTTTAAAAGGCCATGAGGTTGGCAACCACACAGTCCAAGATACCTTGAAGATCCTCTTTCCTGATTGGTATGCCAGCTATTTAGCATTCACTTTCAAATAATACTGGGTAACAGCTATTCAGACAGTAGCTATTGTTTTAGGGGCATAATTTGATCCTGGGAGCTGCTTGAAGGCTAAAAGAATTAGTATGAAGTGCCCCATGATTAAGAAGCATGGTCAAAATATATCCACATTTCAGGTTTTTAAAGTATTTATTTATACAACCCCAATAGTATTACCAAAAACTTACATTGCATTTGAATATCTCTAATACAGTTGATATACCGCCTCACTTATTGTAAGGTATTTTTCAGGAAGCTGTAGATTTAAAAAAAAAAACTTCAGTAAATAGAGGAAGAAGTAACAACATTTCTAGTACTTTACCATTCATCATTCAATACAATCAATTCAACAAGTATTAAAACTGATATTTTAATACAGTTATATGTATTATTGTAATATAATTGTAAAATATAATATAATATAATATAATATAATATAATATAATATAATAATATAATATAATATAATATAATATAATATAATATAATATAATATAATATAATATAATAATATAATTGTTTACCTTTTGCCATAACAATAGAATGCTAAATCCTTTGCTCAAATAAATGTCTAAATTTCCTATATTTCTTCTCAGTTTTTCACAACAACAAAATTATGCATGACCTCAGTATAGCAGAATATAGGGTTAGATCCATTGGGTCCATTCTAAGCCCAACATTGTTTTTTTAGTTATCAAATTGGGGGTGGGGAGGGAGGAGGAAGAGGAGGAGGAGCTTTCCTTTCTGAGGGCAGGTGAACATTATCACTGTGTTTGTCCAACCTATTTAACTTTTCAAGGAAGAATTAATGTGTCATGTAAACACCTAAACCCAATCAGTTGTAGGGTTGAGGATGGGCAATTTTAATCCAAATAATTCTGGATCTGGTTTGGGCTTAAGAGCCTTCTCCAATCAGTCATGTTAGAGCTACACTATAACCAAGTCAAAAGTGGGCAGATGCACAGACTCATCTTTGCCGTCATAACAAAAAAACAAACAAACTGGGAGGATAGTGTGACTGGTGTTATATGTGCCAGGGATACTGTCTAGAAGTTATGTTGCAAATATAAGATGCAGAAATCAGGTTAAGCTGTACAAAAGAAGAGATTGAATGGATGATTGCACCAATTTCCTGGTGAAGCAGATGGGTGGGAAAACGTTCAGGACATCACCAAAAGGGTCATCTGGCCACAGTAAATAAACAACCCACAGCTGTAGCAGCCAGGCCAAAGGGTATGACCAATAAGAGAAAGTATCTGCTAAAGTGCAGAAGCTGGTGGTAATCTCTTCTGGAACCCAACAGCCAAACCTGGGCAATGCCCCAAATTAAGGAACTGACCTGGACATGAAGGAAAGTATAGTCAATTCCTGGAAGCAAGGAAAAATGTAAGCGTGGGCATGATAGTTATCTCGGACTTAGACCTCATAGACACCAGCTTTCTTCTTGAAATTAGTGTGGAGCCCCATGCCAAGAGACCTGGCCAATCTGAGACTGGGAATGGGAACATCCATTATATTGCAGCATATTTGAAATTAACTTGCTTATGCACTAAAAATCACATACAAAATGGTTACCACAGGCTATAGTGTCTTCCCTGGATCCTGCACAACATTGGGAAAGGTTTGATCACACTTCCCTAACTAGGGACCTACTAAGCCATGATCTCCTGTGCCATCAATCCAAATGTTTCCTGACACATTTCCTGCAGGCACTTTTGACCAGCAATTATTCCAAATGGGGAAAAAAAAAATCCTTGTTAAGGAGATTTGACTGGGTTAGTGGCACAGCGATTAAGCAAAACATGCCAATCTATTATAAAGGCCAGTTACATCCAATCTATTACCTCGTGGAAGGCAGGAGAAAAAATGGCAAAGCATGGAGGATGATTGTCTATGAAGGTTCTCAGTCATCCAGGTGGAATTGTCTGTAGCTTGAATCATGTCAACTGGATTTCTATTTTCTCAGTGGAAACGTTTTGCTCCTTATCCAAGGAGCTTCTTCAGTCTGAGCAAAGTTAGTAAGGGAATCCTTAAATATGTTTCTAGGTGGCTGTGTGACCTTGCACCTGGGGCTAGGTCATGGTTATTTTGAGATGTTATTTCTAAGTCCCTTTATCATCTAAAGGAGGATCGTTAATCGTCAACAGCAGCATGGTAATCTTAACGATCCTCCTTTAGATGATAAAGGGACTTAGAAATAACATCTCAAAATAACCATGACCTAGCCCCAGGTGCAAGGTCACACAGCCACCTAGAAACATATTTAAGGATTCCCTTACTAACTTTGCTCAGACTGAAGAAGCTCCTTGGATAAGGAGCAAAACGTTTCCACTGAGAAAATAGAAATCCAGTTGACATGATTCAAGCTACAGACATGGAGGATGATGGTAAAGCGTGAAGGAAATGGCTCTGTGTGACTACCGCACCCTACCTGTCACAGCGCACACAAACCAATAACACAACATCCATCATCACAATTCTCCCCATAGCACTGAGTAGGGCGCCAGAAGCTACAGCAGCTCATCCTCCATATTTTTCCTCATTTTCTGGTATCAGTGGCTCACCTAGTTCAGTAGAATTTAGTAGTGAAATAAAATGAAGCATCTCTGCTGCTCTAAGTTCAAATGAAACATAGTCCAAATTAGGTTGCATTTGGATACAACCTTGAGTCACTTTTTTAGTTGCTGTGACATTTGTTTTCCACAGATCACATCATGGGGGAACTGCAGAGGTTAGAGGCAACTTGCTTGATCAAAAAGGGACACTTTGAAGTACTAGATATTCTGGAAGTTTACAGAACTGAAATGTGTTTGCTCACTAGCTTGGCTCACACATTATATTTCTTAGACTAGTGTTTCTCAAACTTGGTAATTTTAAGATGTGTGCACTTTAACTCCCAGAATTCCCCAGCCAGCCATGGGGAATTCTGGGAGTCGAAGTCCACACATCATAAAGTTTCCAAGTTTGAGAAACACTGGCTTAGACAAACATCAACACTACAATGGCAAGAACATTAGTACACTTGGCACTAAGAGAGAGAGAGAAAAATATCTTAGGGAGGGAAAAACTTATCCCTAAAAAGCTTACTTAGGTTCCTTCCAAAGAAAGGAGGGTTTTCTCCAGAAGTTGCCCACATACTTTTCAGATCTATCTTTAGTAATTAAGGGAAAGAATCTAGCTTTTAGAGAAGCTGAAATCCTCAAAATGCTGCCTTCTTTGTCAATACTAAATAGTATGCTTGCACATAGCAATCATGGAATATAAACAGCTCTGGAAATAGATTGCAATGTGACATCTGAACTTTGGATGCATTTGATTTATTTTGCATCCAAAATAACGGTTGAAGTGGTTCAAGTGCACAGTTATGTGGGCAGTCGATGGTTATTTTGATTTGTGCCTTCCTGGTTATACCCTTGGGAAACAAAGGTTTGTTTGTCATAAGAGTAATTTCCCCACCAAGCAATTATGCTGTCTGGTGTAGTCAGACATTTGTGTTAATTACTAACTGTAGCAGGAGGGTCTGATGTGTTTAAGTAGATCTTTTGTGCTATAAAATGGTGTAGCTTTAAAATAGTCTGGCAATGGAACAGCCTTATCTTCTCTCTCAGGCCTGATTCAGACTTGATGCCATGGGTCTAATACAAATTTATCTGTGCACCCAATTTCATTTCAGGCCAAATTCTCTACTCCTCTGTGTGTGAAGTTAGCATACAGTCATGATGCTAGCCGGCCTGCGATCTCTGCTATAATAATGCTGGATGGGTTTGTGATTTAAGTGACAGCTTCAACATGTCACAATGTGATTAATTACCCTGATTTCCTTTTGCCATTTTCTTGTATCTGTAGTAATGGTTTGCTCCTAGGTGAGTTCAAAGACCACCTGAACTGATTTAGAGGCTCAGTCTAGTGCTTCAGAAATCAAGAGACCATCAGATTTGATCAAAAGTATCAATCCAGACTTAATGCTGTGGTCTGGTTATGATCTGGGAAAAGAGCTTAATTCGCCCAAAGAATACAGATTTGAAAGCATACCTGTTCCTCATGAAAATCCAATACTTCTCTTTCTTCCTTTCTCAACTATGTCATTTATGCAAATGAGAAAGGCTCCCCCATGGATGGAAGGATTCTTTTTGCAGTGTCTTGAATCTCCTGGCTTACAGACCAGGTTAGGAGCTTAATTAAAGTGCACAGTTGGAACTGAATGTGAGTTCAAGCTCATCTGCTTCACCTTACAGCATTGGTTTTATTTGAAAGGTCCTGAAAGTTTCTGTTCAAGCTGTGGAAAGCTCACAAAGATTAAACAACACACTCAAAAATCCCAATTTAGCTATTGGTTGAATACAAATGCTGTTGGCTTCAATTAATAAGTGGGTTCTGGTTCTACTCTGTCCTCCAGTCTGTGTGCAACCATCATTTTTAATTTATTCCCCTTTTCTGTAAATGGCTAGAAAAACTAAAGAACAGAGAAGTCATACATGTGTGCTGCATACATATAAATTAGAAATTCCCATTATAATGTGAGAGATGGAAAATAGGGGGTAAGTTGGAGAAAGTAGGAAAGAAAATTAAAATAGATTAAATATGGACCCTGATCAAGATGGAAGTTCATCATCTACAAAGCATTAGCAATATTTAGACCATCAGGAATATATTGTGAAAGCTGAAGACAACATACTGTAAGCTATTGAACATTTTGGAAATGATATAAAATGACAATTCTACCATTATTTGATATACCTAAATATATGAATGAAAAATATAATCTTTCTCAGGAGAGCGCAGTTTAACTCAGATGTCAATTAACTATTGTTCATTACCGTCTTTAGATAACCCTATTTTCTGTCTGGGTTAAAAGAAAGTACTGGCATGGGGTTTATTCCATGAATAATCTCCACTCATCAGCTAGGTCAAGTGGAAATAGCACATTTGTAAAAAGAATAATCTTTTCTTTGGCTTAGCAGGTAACAAGAAAAAAATAATAGCGAGTGATAATTTCTGGCATTTCTCACCTCATAGGAATTTTTTCAGAATACATGCCCTGACAAAATGATTTATTGCAGGGAACCTGTCAACTGGCTTATTTGCCACAGTGTATGCTGTACATTTATGAAGGTTTAAACTCACAGATTTATCTTTTAATGGCAAGTTTGCTTGGCCAGCTTGTTGATATCTGTGGACATTGCATATTATCCAGAATGTGAATGCTACACCAGTGTTACTGGTAGTTTCCAAATCTGGAGTAGGGAACTAAGTTGTTAATTCAGTGTGTGTGTGTGTGTGTGTGTGTGTGTAGTCTTAGAGTTAGGCTGACCATATTTCCTTGAGAGGAAAATGGGACCCTAACCTACCCACGGCTCGCCGGACAAAGTGGGCGCACGCTCACGTGTGTGTGCATGCACACGTGTGTACGTGTGCATGTGTGCATGCAGGCGCGCATGCATGCATATGGGCGGGCACACGCATGGGCGTGCTTCGCTGCGGGAACTTTCAAAAATGGGACAAAATGGATATTTTTCTTAAAACGACGGGACGGTCGGGAATTGTTAAAAAAATGGGACTGTCCCGTTCAAAATGGGATGTATGGTCAGCCTACTTAGAGTTCACTTTTAGTCTGAACAATTTATTTTGTAACAGAGAATCTTTCCAGTCCATGGACCTCCTTTCTATCATGGCATGGACCTCATCTTCTGTTTCTATTGATGTGTTCAATATTTGATTCCAGCCTAATATAGCTTAAGTTACTTATCTCTGAATCTTCTGATACTTTGTTATTGTTGATTTCACCTACCTCTACTTAGGACCGTGATATTTATTTATTTATTTGTCACACTTCTCTACCGCCCATCTTGCACACAATGACTCTGGGTGGCTTACAGATGATAAAAATCACAAATTGCTAAAAAACAATACAAATACAAAATACAAAATACAAAATACAAAATACAAAATACAAAATACAAAATACAAAATACAAAATACAAAATACAAAATACAAAATACAAAATACAAAATACAAAATACAAAATACAAAATACAAAATACAAAATACATTTTGATTTTTTTTCCTAAAAGAGGGAATCTAAAAAGAGGGATGGGAACATTAGAAGGGCATAGGACAGTATCTATGTATATATGCCTGGGATGCGAAAAGTAACAGTTCCTCCTGGGGGTGGCTGGCGCCGTAGTGCCCTCCCTATTATTTGAGATTTTATCATCACTTGGATGTTACACTTATTTATTCTATTTATATTGGCTGATTGTAATTTTATGTTTATATGTTTTTAACTATTGATTTTATTGTAAACCGCCCAGAGTCCCCCATTTAGGGGAGATGGGTGGTGATATAAATTTAAATAATAAAAATAAATAAATAAATAAAAATAATATGTATGAGAGACTATATCTATATCTAATATGGGAAACCAGGTGCTCATTAAGTCTCATATATAGCCCCAAGCTTGCTGAGTCCCAAGCCTAAGCCAGAAGTCATCATCTGATGAATTTTGGCACTACTGCATAGAACCTGGCAATGCTGTATGTTATGACAGCCTTAATTTCCTGAAAGCAACAAGGAGGTGTAAAATAGTCCCATAAGCCCTGTATTTTTATGTAATAATGGTATGATTATTAGACTAGTGTCTAGATCAGAGCTTTCCAAACTGTGTGTCACGACACAAAAGTGTGTCGCCACACACAGCGTGGTGTGTCACCACACCACCCGGAAGCACGGCGGCCGCCATGCACGCGCGTGCCGCCGCACGCCCCCCGCGCCGCCGCACGCCCCCCGCGCCGCTGCATGCCCCCCGCGCCGCCGCATGCCCCCCACGCTGCCGCCGTGCGTGCGCACCACCGCACGCCCCCCCGCGCCGTCACCGTCACCGTCACCGTGCGCGCGCGCGCGCCGCCGCTGCCACTGGTGTGTCGCCAGCGGCAGCACTTTGGAAAGCCCTGGTCTAGATAGACTAGTGTAATTGTTTCTGTAGTATGAGCACTGAAGAAGTACATGCTCTGTGGTTTCTATGTGTCCAGAGTCACAAGGCTATTGCTACTCCAAATAGGAAGTCTTCCTGTATCCACCCTCAAGGACAACTGATGGGAGGGCATGACATCATGGCACAATGATGGCCCTTCTGTACTTAGCTTCCAGATTAGTTACCCTTGAGGAATACAATTAGACTTATGGTAGAAATATAGTATTTTGGTACAATTGGCAATGCCCTGTACTACTACTGGGTCTCCTATTTGAGCTTTCTCTAGCACCTTACATTTGACCCGGACCTAGACGTTCAGGAGCCACCAAAATGTGGAGATACGAAGTATAATGAAGCCATTGAGATGTACCCTGAGGAATCCTACCCTGAGGGATTCTATGTATGCCTTTTCTGTTGCATCAGCTAAGCAGATTTCTGAAAATGGTTTTGGGAAATTTCCGTTCCACGCCACTGCATTTATGTTTTGTAGTACTCCATCTTGTCTTCAGTGCCATTTAAAATAAAGGCAACATCATGGACATGGTGGGAGCAAGATTTTACCAGGACATATTTATGCAATGGTTAAGTGCAAGCAAGAAAACACTCTTTGATTGTATTCTGCAAGATTAAAAGCTTTTGAAAGTTACACTCAGGAGAGATTTATTTTTCTGATGAATAGGCCTGAAAGAAAGACAACAAGGGATGTTTATTACTTTTGTAATGAATAAGAGAGTGAAGCAATATTAAGTTACATTTAAAGTTGATGTACAACCAGTGGAAAGAAGAACAAGTGGATACAACTGAAGTTAGCTTTGTTTATGAGCAAACCCATTTCATACACACATGGGAAATCTTCTTTCTTTTCCTTAGCTGCAAAATCCAGGGGTTGCCACTTTGTATTGGGGATTTCTGGGATAAAATGACCCCAGTACATGCAAGAGACAATGAAGCTGGTACTGCAAAGACAACGGTGTATTGAGAAGACAAAGACTGTGTTTGTTTGGTATAAAGGCTACTATAGATGCATTACTGTTCCTAAAAGTTATCTCCTATGGCCTTGCTTCCTCGTGCTCTTCTCACCTCCCATTATCCTCTTAATTTTTAATCAATAATCTATATGTTTTACAGCTGATCTGACAGTTTTGTTTTTCCCAGGGAAAGAAGATTTGAGGAGGGGCAGTTTGCTTATCTTAACTAGCACCATATTTCTCCCGCAACTCATGAAATGGCTTTGATGCTAAGTAATAAAACAAATGACATGGATAAGGAAACAGACTTTTCCAAGATGGACGTGTCAAGTTTTGTTCCTGGTCAGCTGGCATACTTTTACTACCAAGAAACTGATATTATGTTTGGAACTATCTGAGCATGTGATAAATGATGGAAAAGCCATATAAGATGCTTTAGGAAATGCAGCATCAATTACCTGGGGGAAAAATGGCTTTTAAATAGCATGTTATCAAAATCTCCTGCTTTGTATATGACAAGCTTGTGGTATTTTAGGAGACTCCAGAAGTATAAAATTTTATTCGTGCTATGTATTCATACTGTAATTAGTGTGATTACTTTTGGGGCTTTGCACTATTCTGATTCACAGCTGTCATCAACTCTTGTGGCACAGTGGATAAAAAAGAACAAATTTTGTAGTGCCAAATTCTTGAAAGTCCCAGTTACAGGCTTCAGAATTCAGTTGTTTTACTGGGAGCTTTGAAGTAATGACATTCTGTGTAGTACAGTTGTCTGTGAGAATGATGTAACCCTTTCATGTAGCAGGAGAGGAAAAGGTACTGTACATTTAAGGACTTTTTTGGGGGGACAGCTACTTTTTACTCTCTCTGTGTTGATTTTTATTTGATTTTTTTGTTATTGGGCTTGTTGTGTTATTTCTTTAAAATGGTCAATTCCCATTAAATCTGATGAAAGAAGCATTACAGACACTTCTCATAAGCTTCCAATTAATAATGTGGTGGTCAAAGTGTATATGTGAATGTCTTGTTTTTCACTGAACAATCATCTCTTTAGCAGTCTGTAGTTTCTTTGATTTTCCCGGCTTCTATCAAATACCAAGGAAAGACATCAGAAGGAGATTCCTGGTAATGGGTCATTTTCAGTAGCAGCATTATTGTTAACACTAAGGAAAAGTCCTGCTCTTGAGAAATTATTAGATATAGTTTTTTCTTCTCTTGGAGAAAATTGGAGAAATTCTCAATTTTCCAGACTGCAAATTTGATGGAGAATTTTGAAATGCCATTCATGCTCAACCTAATCATTAAAGAAGAACATTAAAGTGGTCCAGTCCCAAGATTGTACCTGTCCCTCTAACTCCAAACCATCTGTAGCCTATTTGATAGGATTTATGGCCAAGAATGCATCCTTACTTACACATTGGATTTTTCTACTCAGATACAGGTCCTTGCACTTATCACAGCTGAACATCAGCTTGTCAGGTCACTTTGAATTGTGATTTTGCCCTACAAGTTTAGCCGAACTTGCTGTCATTTCCTAATTTGACAAGCGTCCCTTCTATTCTACCCTCAGGTCAGTGATAAAGATGATAAATAAACTGGGCAATGCCATAGTCCTGGGGATCCCATTCAATATTTCTCTCCAGGATAATGTGAAACCATTTATAGGCATCCTTTGGGTATTCTTGTTCAGCCAGCTGCAAATTTACCACATTGCAAGACTATCTTGTCCACATTTATCTATCTTGTCTGCAAGGTTATCATGAAAATTGTAAAAGTATGTATGGAGATCAAGCTACACTGTATCCACAGCATTCCCTTGATCACATTGGCATAAAAAGAGATAAGGTTAGGCTGACATGACATTTTCTTGAGAAACCCATGCTGTCTTCTGGTAATGGTAGCATCCTTCTCTGAGTGCTCACAGACATGGTGCTTGACAGTCAATTCTGGTACCTTGCCCAAACAGACATTAAACTAATTGGTTTGTAGTTTCCATGGTCTTCCCAGTTCTCCTTTTTGACTACTGAGTCTACGTTTGCTCTCCTCCAGTCCTCTAGCACAGAGCTTTCCAAACTGTGTGTCGCGACACAAAAGTGTGTCGCCACACCACCCAGAAGCGGCGGCATGTGCATGTATGGCTGCGGCGGCAGCGGCGCGGTATCAGTGCTTCTGCGTTTTAGCGGAGGCTGCCGCCGCTGCCATGCATGCGCGTGCTGCCGCACACACCCCGCGCCGCCGCCGTGCACGCGCGCGCCACCGCCGCGCTGCCGCCGCCGCTGGTATGTTGCCAGCGGCAGCACTTTGGAAAGCCCTGCTCTAGCATCTCACCACTTCTCCAGGAGTTTTAAAATATTACAGTCAGTAATTCTGAGATCACTTATGACAGCTCCTTAAACATCTGGCTCTGGAAAAATACATTTATTTAAGGTAGTATAAGATGGATACTTACTATATATTTTGTCAGACTTTATACCAGGCATAGCAATAAATTTCAGCTCTCCAGAAACTCATCCCCACATTCAGTAACTAGCTAACAGCAGAAGCTTTATAGACTTGAAACAACTATGTGTTTCAAGTGGTGTGTTTGTGTGTGTGTGTGTGTTTCTTCTTGGCGATCACTCGTAGCCAAGTAAGATTGTCTTCCAGGGGTAAAATCTTAACAGTGGATCCATAAGTGGCTGTAAAGGCCAATTCTGTATCCGCACAATCTCCCACATTGAGGGCATAGGTTTCCAGGTGGAAGACGGTCACAATGAGGGTTTGCTTGATGTGCCTTCCTCTTAGCTCGTTTCTCCCTTTCGCCCATGCTTCTTCAAAGTCCGTAGCGCCTTTAATAAAGGCTGACCTCCAATTAAAATGCTCATGAGTTAGGGTTTCCTAGTTCTCAATTCTGATATTAATTTTTTAAAATTAGCTTTGAGAGTATCTTTCAATCTCTTTTGCTGTCCACCAATATTCCATTTTCCATTCTTAAGTTGGGAGTAAAGTAGCTGCTTTGGAAGACGATGGTCAGGCATTCGAACAACATGGCCAGTCCAGCGAAGTTGATGTTGGATGATCATTGTTTCAACGCTGGTGGTCTTTGCTTCTTCCAATACGCTAACATTAGTCCGCCTATCTTCCCAAGTAATTTGCAGAATTTTTCGGAGGCAGAATTGATGGAATCTTTCAAGAAGTTGGAGGTGGTGTTAGCAGAGTGGATCCTAAATAGGGCTGCTCAGTCGTGGTTACAGCTGCCGAACTACTCAACTGCCTCTGACCTTGAGTCAGGACGACTGAATCCGTAATCCACCACCCATGTGCTGGTCCATGACTAGGGGCTTCTGGATTTCACAGTCCTGCCCCCGTTGCCATTCGTCAATCGCCATGGGACATTTAGTTGGTTTGGGTTTAGTGTGGTTGGAAGATGCCTGTGTGTGTGTTTGTTTTATGTGTGGAGATTGATGTACAATTATCAGCACAGAACCTTCACAGAAAAAGGCTCTAACCCAATGGCATGGATACCATGACGATTGGTGACCTTTTATCTGCTGCAGCCTTCACCTGCCTTCGCAGCCGTTGTAACAATACACCTTGTTATCTTCCGCCTGTTCTGCCATTGAGGACTTTCTTGGATTGTTCTTTGTCTGGTTCCTCCCCCTGGACCTTACCACCATGGGTGACCCTACTGGGAGTACATGACTCCCGATGGCTTCGCTCACAGGGTTCATTGGGAACACACAAGCCCTCTCACCACAACAAGGTGACGATCCAGCGAGTGTGTATGTGTGTGTGTGTGTGTGTGTGTATTATATGATAAAATATTGGCAGAAGATCTGCCTATTGCAGACACAAAATCTCTCTCTCTCTCTGTGTGTGTATGTATGTATGTACTGTATGTATGTAAGCAAGCTAATGGAGGGCAAAATCATAAATGACCTGGCAGGCTGATGTCCAGCTATGACAAGTCTACCCTGTATCTAAGCAGAAAAATCATATACATAAGTAAAAGCTTGGCAACAATGTATGACAAAAAGTTTTAATGGACCACCAGATGAACAGCTAGCTGCACAACTCATCAGCTCCTTTGCAAGTCTTCCCTGTTCCTATTAGCTTTCTTATTTGCTCACTTTGGTGCCTAGCCTGGTGTGTGTGTGTGTGTGTCTGTGTGTGTGTGTGTGTGTGTGTGTGTGTGTGACATGTGCTTATCTGTCATCCAGTCTCTAAGGAGGGACCGGGTTATGAAGTATTTATTTTAGATCTCCATTTAAGATTGCCAATGATAGCTCAAATGAGTTGCTTTCTACTCTTATGATCATGTAATGCCTCCTCCTCCTCCTCCTCCTCCTCCTCCTCCTCCTCCTCCTCCTCCCCTCCCCTCCCCTCCCCTCCCCTCCCCTCCTCTCCTCTCCTCTCCTCTCCTCTCCTCTAGTTTATTGTTTATAAAAAGGTGCTGCTACCAAAAAGGCCTTCTTATGAATGGTCATCATTTTACTTCATTTCATAAGGAAGAGTCATGTAAATAGATATAAGAAATGGTGACCTTCTATGGCACCTGGTCTAAGTCACTGGACCAGCTTAAAATAGGTTCTTAGGGCATTTGATCCAACACAGATATATGGTAGGAAAATGCCCAGTTCCAATTAATGATCTTGTGGCCTATTTCTGAACTCATTGCAGTATCTAAATTAGCTTTTAATAACAGCCCCATAAGTAATGCATAGCAATAGATTAAACAGAAGCAAAGATAATTATTGCTAAACTAATCCCATTCATGTAAGGTCACAGCTGTTATAATAGCAGAATATGATAAAAGGTACTTTGAACCACAGAGGTCACTTGAGCCTCTAATGACAATGTAGGATCAATAAGCATATCCAATGTCAAGTGATTCTTCTCTTTTATTTCTTGGCATGGACACAAATGCACATTAATAATAATAATGGTGGGTTAACAAGAACAGTTAGAAGAAAGGGCCTAAAAGTGATGAGGTTTGTATTCAGTTCCCCTTAACTCACAAGGTAATTTTAAATTTCATCTTTAGCATTTCATGCTATGTTGTTACATAACACATTGCCAGTATTATAGCAGATTCTTGTATATGGGACTGTTGTTCAATGGCACAGTGAAGGCTGTATGCTCACTCTGTTATGTCCTGCTATTGTTTTGCTTTGTGCAAGAACATTTTGTACCAGTTTAATCCGAAAAAATGCAGTGGGGAAATGTTTCTAAGACATGTCCACTGAAGTTGCAATGTGGAGCGTTAAGACATAACAAGAAGTTTTAATAACTATCATTTGGCCATTTAGCCAGTTATTCCTTCATTTACGCTTGCTTACCATTTCATCACTGATAAACGGCATGGCACAATTACCTTTTTTATAGATACAAAAGCCATAATTCCTGTTCCTTTTGAAGAAGGAGATAAAACATGTGGCAACACCTAGAGTAACTGATCTTGGCCAATCCCAGGCCTATAGGGTAGACTCAGGGCTGGGAAAAGTATTCCAGAAGAAGGCAATGAACAATTTTCATTCCAAGAAAACAACATGATATATCCATGTGATCATCAGGAGACATGCTCAAATGAAGGATTTATCTTTAGATCAAGGGCAGAAAGATGCACAAAAATCCTTTGTGGCATGTTTTTTTTCATACTTGTATAATTCTCCATATCATATGATAACTTCAGGGACATTTTATTCTCTTAATGGGAAAAGAATGACTGAAGATAAGTGAAGATTGGGAAAAACCCAATATTTTTCACTCATAGTTTTTTGGATTACATTTATGCCAATCCTCATCCTGATATGAGTTAGGTGAAAAATGTTCCCTGTGTAATCTGTTCCCCAGTTACTTCCACTATATATTACTATAGCAGCATGTGATCTCCCATGGTTGCATTGTTTAATAATTTATTTAGAGGATTTATATGGGTGCCCAACTGCAAGATATGACTCGGTGCCTCTAAAAGCCATCAGAGTCTCTTGGATGACTATAGCAATTCCACTGCCCCTGCTCTGTTCAATATTCAGGTGGTCACATTTGTGAGAGGGGATCCCCTTCCGCACCCAACCAGACCTTGATAATATGCCCCAGGTTAGCTCTCTCATCCACTATTAAACCATAAATGTGGAAAAACCTATTATGGGCCAACCTGGCATTTAGTGACTGCAACTAAATGCCTGAGCCACTGAAGGTGCTTTGGGACCGAGTGCCTTGGGGACTGGAATGTGGAATTGACATAACACGCTGCTTCTCTGAGAATGGCCCACCCTGTCTCCCAACAGATCTCCTCCTGCCCATCACTCTATGATGTTCCCCCACAGTTACACCAGCCCCTGCCATCCTTCTCCCAGCTCAAAGGACCCCCGATAACACCCCCAACCAATTATATATGTGAAGTAGTGGTAAGTATTGGCATTTGGAGATTTTCAGCATACAAATTCCATTGGAATGCATATCATGAAATGTAGTCAGATAAATGAGTGAGGTCTTTTATAGCTTGTGTAACAATTCAAGCCCAAATTTAATTAATGTGTATCTGTAGAAAGTGGAAGCAGAAAAGTAATACAAAAAATGGAGGCATGGAAGAGAAATGTGAAAAAAGAGGGAGAGCATTTAGTAGACCTATTTATTCACACTTCCCTGAAACATTTCATCTACCTTTTAAATTTGAGTCATAGAAAACAATTGTTAACAACTGCAAAATCTCATATAATATATAGTGGAACTTTTAAATCACTGCATGATATTTCAAAATCCTGGAATACTGAATTTCATCTCTAAAAATGCATTTCTTTTCTTTGCTGGGCACTATGTGTTAAGATATTTTATCTGTTTCTTCATTCGATCAGTTATGGCAGCTTTGAGATGAAACTTAGGTACAGTATAATGTGGAATGCAGAACCACAACTTTTTCCATCATGTCATTCTTGGAGTTGGTCATAGAAATATACAATTTAAAGCTTTGTGAAGTTTTCAGAAAAAGCATAAGCCAAACCACTTATGAGGCAGTATCATTCACACTCTTCTAGGAGTAGGCCTCACTGGAATCAATGGGCTTACTTTAAACTATATATTAAACTATATATTAAACTATATATTAAACTATATATTAAGCTTTAATAGTTATCTTCAGAGAACTAAAGAACTACCTTCTGAATGAGGGAAATACCCTTCTAATATCAGAGAAATACAGGAACATTTTCAAGAAACCGCACAAGTTCCTTATCCCACAGGAAGAGTTCAAGGTTCTGTTTTTGTATATAATGTATTTAGCAGCTTCTCTCTCTCTCCTTCCTATCTGCTTTTTCAATTGTGACTTTTAAAAATCCCATAGGTTGCATTATTTGTGGCCAAAATTGAACAAGGGTATCTAGAAAGAATTGTTGGTGACTGCCCTGTATCTCTGGAAATATTTCCCCTTAGGGATTGTCAAATCTGCAACATTATAGATAAGTGAAAATTTCCTTAGGAGTCAAGCTGGTGATATTATGAACACGTCCATGTAATTTTCTCGGTGACAATCCAGAAGTGGGGATTTGAAGAAACATCGTAGAAGAAACTATTAGCAACAAAATAACTCTGTTACTTTTCCATCTAAGTACCAACCAGATCTAACTCTGTTTAGGTTTTCAAGATGGCTAAGGACTAGGTGCTGCCACCAGCTGCACAATCTAAAGAAAAGCCTTCAACTTACTTCCCTGTATTACAGACTCCCTTGTAGAGCTTATCTTTGGTTACTTCATGGACCCATCCATGTAGTTTTCTTGGCAGCAGTACAGCAGTAGATTGCCATTGTCTTCTTGGATGTTTTTCAACTTTCTAGTTTAGCTATGTCTCTGGAATTTCCTATAAGATCAACCAGAAATATAACGAAATCTGTTTCAGGTTACAGCAGCATTTAGCATTTAACTATTCAGGTCCATCTACAGTTCAAATATACATAATGACTAATGTCCTTGGGAGGTTTGCAGGGAGAATAGCAATGTTATGCTCATGGGAAAGCGAAGGGATCTGGATGGGCGAGGTAGTAAATGCACGTAAAAGAGATCACTCAAGGGAATCTGTCTCATATGGGGCTTATCTTATGAGCTCCACTGTGGCAGTTCTTTACAGCTCAACAACGGCAGTGATCAGCAGTAGAGAATTTCCTAATCATCACATGGACAACCTGATGATTAAGTGTCAATAAGCAATGGAGAGGGGGGAGTGAAAAAATATTTATATCAGTAAAAATCCATCCTCTATTACAGTTTGTTAAACATTGGTTTTGAAAATCTGTGAGAAATTTCCTAACCGTTTGCAGTATATGCATAACATCTCCCAATATATGGAGACTTTCTTTCTCTAAGCTATATAAAGGTAAAGGTTCCCCCCGCACATTTTGTGCAGTCGTGTCCGACTCTAGGGGCCGGTGCTCATCTCCGTTTGTTAGCCGAAGAGCCAGCGTTGTCCGAAGACGCTTCCATGGTCATGTGGCTGGCATGACGCACGCGGAACGCTGTTACCTACCCACCAAAGTGGTACCTATTCATCTACTTGCATTTGCATGCTTTCGAATTGCTAGGTTGGCAAGAGCTGGAATGAGTGCGGGAGCTCACTCCGTCACGCGGGACTAGGGATTCGAACCTCCGAACTTGCGACCTTCCGATCGACAAGCCTGGCGTCTTACCCGCTGAGCCACCACGCCCCCCTCTAAGCTATATAGCTATGCACAAAAACAATTTGTTAAAAGATGTAAGTTATGCTTCTTCCAGGTATTGATAGGTAAATGTTCCAAATACAGGAATTTTAAAACTAATTTCCCAATATATATTTTCAGCATTATGTGTAGGCAATTTTCAACAACACCTTTCACTTTTTTGTTTGTTTGAAGAACAATGAATACTAGCAGACCTAATTTGATACAAATATCCAAGGTTTTCCAAAATCTTCCAGGAACGCACAGATTCACTCCCAACAAAAGCCATAGTGAAATTCTCTTACTTCCCTCTGAAAGGCTAAAGAGGCGAGGTGAGAACCAGTGGTTCCTAGGTTAAAGAGGACTGTTATCTAAACTTCTCTGAGCTGCCCAAGCTAATTGGGCTAATTGCCAAGTGTCTGTTAATTCAGAAAGGCAAAGGAAAAAGCCAAGAGTTTAAATACTAGGATACAGATATATAAAGACTCTGAATGGGGACTTCCAGTGAGAATATGGCCAACTGAACACCCTGCTCGCGATTCAGCGGGCAGACCTGCCAGCATGGATTTTTTTTGGGGGGGGGGTGCAGGCAGGTTTTCCTGTTGCCCTAGAGTGTTTTTATGGACAGAAAACACTTGGAATTACTCCATTTGTACTTCGGAATGTCGCCTTGCAGTCTGAGGAGCGTCAACGGTGCTAATCCGGTAAGAGGAGACGGGAGTCGTGGATACCACCATTTCCAAACCACACTGCAGCCCTATTGGGAGGCTAGGTCGAGCCTTTCTCATTTCTAAACCACCTAATTTGTATATTTTAAAGTTTTTCTTACCCCAAGAGAGGCTGTTAACAAGAAGATACGAATCTTTTGGTGCTTTTCGCTGTTTCTGGAGGAGCTTTTTTTTCTTCTTAACTGCTAGCTTACTTCCCATTCAAAATTTAAGGAGGACTGAGAAATAATCATCTCTCCATTATTTTGCATCTAATTTGAAGGATTTAACATTCTCCTACACATTTAATTTGATGGTCTGAGTTTTTAGTTTTCTGTTCACTTTCTTTGGACGTTGTATTTACTGGTTTGCATATAGGATGTTAGATTTTGTTGTTTGAATTATGGACGACCTTAAGATAGACTTTAAGAAAGCATTCTCTGAGCTCCGTGCTGACTTTGAAGAAATATACCATAAAACTGCTCAAGTTCTCTTGCAAGATGTTCGGGATATTATTTCTGAAATGTATCAACTGGCTGAGAATTTTATGAAGAGAAAAGAAGAGAAGGGAGATGGTTAGAAAAATATAGAATCGTGGTAGGAAGGAATTATTAAAAAATGAGTTTTGTTTTTTGGGGGTAAGTGAATTTGGAGGTTTATATATCTGTTTATTTCTTTATATAAGGGGAAAGAGCAATTGCTTTTATAGTTTTATAATGTGTTAATGGATTGATTTATAGAAATAACGTGATTTTGATTAGATATAGAGTAAGGGATTAATTATGGAATTTGCTGTATATTCTTGTTGTTGATAGTCGGAAGTCACTTGTAATCTTAAAAAATATTTTTTTCTGTTTTTTCTGTTTCCCCCCCTTTTTTGTAGTTTCTTTTTGTAGTTTTTATCTTTGCTTAAACTTAATAAAATTCTTATTAAAAAAGACTCTGAATGGTTGGCTCTGCAGAACGTGTTCAACTCTTTTGTTAAGACTTCATTCTTGCCTACAGTAGAGTTTCTAAAGGAGCGGAGTCATGTCTGGAGGTTTTCTGCCAAGCCTAGCTGTGGACTCAAGGGTCAAGTGTCTGGAGCTCTGAGGTTTACTGCTGAGCCCTGGAGGGAAGCTTTGCCTTGCCTTGCCTTGCCTTGCCTTGCCTTGCCTTGCCTTGCCTTGCCTTGCCTTGCCTTGCCTTGCCTACAGCACTGTGATTTACCAGCAGGGCCTTAGAAATGCTTGTGGATGGTACTTATATGGTTCCAATGAAATCACTATCATTTCCTTGCACTGTAAAGGGAGAGTCTGGAGAGGGACAAAATTGGTTTACTTGTAGTCAGTAAGTGTGGTAAGTGTGTCATTGATGCATCTGCAAGCCCGCTGAAAACAGTGAGACCGAAAAATAATCACTTTTGATCATTAGTCCAAATGAGATAATTAAAATTTCAGAAGAGACAACATTTTTCTTCTGGAGCCCTCCTCCCTGCAATGACTCCTACCCATTTCACTTGCAGTAATCTATTCCAATTCACACCATTATCTACCTTAGTATATTCACTTCTTTACTCTTTACACAGAGAGATTGCTAGCACTGAACTTTGTTTATGGGATTTCACTTTATCTTTGCTTTAAGAGCTGTCTTGAGATTTCTCCAATAAATGTAATAATAAATTCCATAGAGGGGATCACTAATATGGTTCCAGTGATGGAACAGCAAAAGCCATTTCTATTTTAGTTATCTCTGACATTATCCTGTAAAAGAAGGGCCAAGTTAACACTTCCCTCAGATTTACACATGCCATATATTTTTCTGGAGACTCAGATTGTGTCAAGACTTAAGCAATTTATAGTGATATCACATTTATACAATTTTACATAAGCTAAACTATTTTAATGCCTGATTCCAGGGGCAATCACCAAAACCAAGGACGTTTCCTGTGATAAAATGACAACTATAGTCTAAACCAGGCGTGTCCAACCTGTGGCCCATGGGCCGCATGCAGCCCTGAACAGCTAGTAATGCGGCCCCCTAAAATCGTAAACTTTAACATTATTTTGCGATTTTTTTCGTGACTCGATCGCCCGGTGCTCGATCGCGGACTGCGTAGGTAGAAACAACAGAACGCTGTGTAGGGGAGGGGGCAGTGCAGTGCTAACGCCGCCGCCGCCCACTACACACATCAGCTTGTGGCGACTTGGCGTTATATATAATATTTCAACCTACCTATACGTGTTCTGTGACAACAGGCATTTATTGTTATTATTATTAAATAGACATGTAAGTTTTCTTATTTGATTATTAAACTTTGCTTTGTTTATTTGCCTACCTATTGAATTGAAGAAATAGGAAAATCTATTGAAAGAGGTTTGAAGAGTAAAGCTGCTAATTTCAAATTTTATGCTTTGGCGATGGATGAAAGTACTGATGCTACAGATATGGCTCAACTTGCCATTTTTATTAGAGGTATTGATAACAAATATAATGTCACTGAAGAAATGGCTTCTTTGGTGCCATTAAAAGACAAAACTAAATCTCTTGATTTGTACGAAACAGTAAAAATGACATTAAAGCGATTTTCTTTAACCATTGTCAACATATCTGGTATATCTACTGATGGCACCCAGGCGATGGTTGGTAAAAGTGAGGGACTTACAAAATTGATAGAAGATGATGCAAGTGCTGCCAGCAACTCACGCTTGATGAAGTATCACTGCATTCTACATCAAGAAAATTTATGCGCAAAAGCTTTAAAAATGGATAATGTCATACAAATTGTCATCAAAGCAGTGAATTTCATAAGGGCCAAGGGATTGAATCGTCGCCAGTTCCAGGAGTTCCTTAAAAGTATGAATGCTGATTATGGGGGACATCATTTACTTTTCTGAAGTAAGGTGGCTAAGTCGGTGTAAAATGCTGAAAAGATTTTATGATTTGCAAAATGAAATCAAGTCGTTTATGGAATCAAAAAGAAAATTTGTGCCAGAACTTGAAGATGAAAAATGGCTCACAGATTTAGCATTTTTGGTGGATTTGACCGCTCATTTAAATGAGTTAAACATGCGTCTTCAAGGTGAAAACCAAGTTATCACTGCAATGTTTCAAACCATAACAGCGTTTGAAATGAAACTTAAAGTATGGCAAGCTCAAGTTATGGAAAATAATTTTATACATTTTAATACATTGGCTAAACACAGTCCTGTGAACAGCGAGAAATATGCAGCCTTGCTTTTCCGTTTGACACAGGAATTTGAGAACAGGTTTCAAGATTTCTGGAAAAATCATCGATATTGTTGCTTTGCTTCTGTTTGTTAAGCTTTGCCAGAAAAGTGTGTTTATTTTTGCTGTCAATGTTATTTGTGGGCTGCATTGAAGCACAAAAAGTAATACTGTCTACATTTTTGCTAGGTTCAGTTCTATAGGCATTTGTTCAGGGATGGCTGTAAGAAGTATTTATTACCATTGCTTACATTATTTGCCATGGAAATACTTTTTTTCTTTTAAATAATCCTCCTGGCCAATTTTTCAGAAGGTTGGTTGATAAGCTTTAGTTTCTAAGATAAAACTAGGGGACTAAGGATTTAGTTTTGGGTTTCAGTTGATCCCTGGGATACAACATTTAAATGTTCAGAGTTTTTGTTCCATAGGTATAGAGAACACTTAAGATATTTTGAGATATATTTCATTAGAACACAGGACATTTGGAACATTTTTTTGTCCTGAGTACAGAACAAAAACTTTTCCTCATTTTGTAGATACCACTACTTGAATCAATCTTTTATGTTGTATGAAATTTCTTCTATTCCATCCCCTGATCAGCAGCCCCATTGTAACCAGTCAAGTTAAGATATACTTATGAGATCCATGTTTTATTGATACAAGTAGTGAAAAATCTGGGTAATATTTACTCACCAAAGCCTCTGGAACTCCAGAGCCCTACAAAAGTTGCTACCAAATTATAATTTTTAATATGCAGAAGGGAAAAATGAACAACATGGGGAATGATCATATAAACTGACACAAATTTAATACAAATATAGTTTTTTTCTGGCCTACCCATTTTTTTAACCTACTCAACACTCTTTTAAGAATCTAGTTCACTTGGCATGAAAAAGACCACATTGTTTTAATTTATAGCATATCCATGTATATGATATTCATGTGTGTATTTGTATGTTTGAATAGCGGTATTGTACGACAGAAGAACTGAATAAGTAATGCATTATATTTCTAAAGCCAAGTTAACAGGAAAGGAACTTTTAAATCATGTTACAGGACAGGAAAGATAATGATGTTCTGACCTTTAACCATATCCTTCTTTACGAAAGGGATGATGAAATCAGTAGCAGGTTCATGTAGGAGTGGTCCAGAAAAGTCAAACAAAAATATGCTGGGATTTTTAAACTTGAAACATGATGGAAGAAAAGAGGATGCATCAGAACTGATTTATGTCTGCCAAGTCGGGTTGTTGTTTACATTAAAAGCAGCCATGAAGGGCCCATATCTGCTTTTTTCCCCAACTGGGTTGGGCAACAAAAACTCTTACTTATTTACTTTTATTATTTTTGTAATTATGAATACATTGGATAACTGTGCCAGCAGAAGAATTTTAATCACAGCATTTGTTTAATATTTTTATTTTTCTGATATTGAAACAATAAGATGAGATTGATTCTTTTGGTGTGTTTTTATATTGGTAAGTAAAAACAAACACAAAAAAAATCCCCAAACTGTGAGTGAATGTGAGAGTTCTGAAATACACAAATAAGCAACAAGGAACCTTAACCAAAGGAAGAAGAAAAAAATGCCAGCAATTCAAGGAGCCAGGGACCATTCGTCATTTTCCTTTTCTCCTTTCGTTGAACATTAATCAGGGAGGCTGGTATATTCTTTGGAATGCTTAGCTGAGTTGCAGAATCAGCGCAAAACTGAGGACCTCACAGAGGAGATCACACGCTCTTTTTGAAAGCAGCTCAAGGAATCTATAGTTTGCATACTCCAGAAGCAATGCTAATTAGCCCCAAGAGGCAGTTACATAAATAACACTGAGCACATTGCCTAGTCACATTGACTTCTTCGTGGATTTTGTCTCGGATTGTAGTGTAATGAATCCTCTTTGACAATTAGAGCTGAGAGGCCTTTTAGTTAACAGTGCTCTTGAGTAAACAGCCAGTGATCTGTATTTGCAATTTTGCAAAGATCAGTTGGATTCCATTCTTAAGCGTTAATTTTGCCTCAAATGGCTCCTCTGTTGAAGGTGAAGATACTGCATCCTCCTGGGAAATACAGTGGGGGAACCCTTCCCATTAGAGAACAAAGATCTTTCTTTTTATTTTTTGTGAATATGTGTAAGATGATGATAACGATGATGATGATGATGATGATTCTTCCTCTAAAATCCTGTGTTGTGATATTGTGAATGTGAAAAAATTTACACATACCAGATGTCTTTTTAGATTTTAGCACCAGTGAGATCCATTTTATGGCATATACCTAACTGTATAAGAAAGCTGTATACTTGTTTTTATGTTTATTTATTTATTTATTGTGATATTTATACCCCGCCTATCCCCTCCCTAACGGAGGACTCTAGGCGGCTTACATACATATACATTTTTCCAATTCCATTATACAATTCACCATATACAGTGCCCGCGCGTAAGGGGAGAGGGTAAGGGAACCGACTCTTCTAAGGCTCCGGACTACATATCCCAAGATGCCTTGAGCCGGCTGCTGACTTCCTGTAGATGTTACTTCTGGGTCCGTCATCACCACCGCCATTCAATCTTTCCTCCGATCTTTTTTTCCTCCGGTAGACTGACTCCCGACAGGACGCCAGCAAATTCTCCCACTTAAGGTGGTACCCATTTATCTACTTGCTAAGCTTTCGAACTGTTGGGTTGACAGGAGCTGGGACTAGCAACGAGAGCTCACCTCATTGCGCGGGGTTCGAACTGCTGACCTTCCGATCAGCAGTCTACAGCTCAGCGGTTTAACCCGCTGAGCCACCGCGTCCCCCAAACTGTTCAAACTTTGGAAAAACTACAGTAGAGCATGAATGTAATGCTTTACTGCTGTGTGCTCCAAACTCCCTGGGTTTGGAAAATTACTACATCATGGAGAAAGTATGCGGTCTTCTTTAACTTTTCACACACAGAGAACTTTTTTCCTAAACTGATTGAGTAGAAGACAGAAAATTCATACAATATTTTGGAACTAAATAATAAATATGTTTATTAATAGCAGGGACATCTGTGGGGCAAGGGGTGTAAAAAAACAAGCAGGCGCATGTGACTCATATTTAAAAGGGATGGGGCATGGATCATGTGGTTGGAGCTGCCATCTTGACTGTTTTGATACCTCCCTCTCCCCGAGGTGTCCTGGTGACACAGTTTATGGTTATCTGGGATCTCTGCACAATGAATGGAGCGAAGTCTTTCAAAGGACTTGAAACGTCAACTTGCAAAGTAAATGTCATCTTTTATTATTGTTCTGCACCATCTGGTTGGAGTGATTTAAAGAGCAAGTTTAAAGTGATTTAAGAGCAAAGATACTATATTAGTCTGCAACTGGAAACTTAACATCCTTTGTTCCTCTCAGTGTTATTTTGGGTGAACAAATAAAAATAGCCAACATGCCAATGCCGGATAATGCTTCTGCTCCCACTTCTAGTCAGTAACTACATTCAGAACTAATCCAGAATACCAATGGGAGGAAACAGTCTTTCACTGCCACAAGCTGAAGCTGTACCAGTCTAGTACTTGTGCTTGTGAAATGCATTTCATGCCTCATCTGTTACCTAAATGAGATGTGAAAGCAATTCACACCTCGTTTACATTTCTGCTGTTGTATAGAACAGTACAGACACAGTTTGCTGAAAGTAATGAAATGAGGCCATCCCCCAAATCCTATCCTTGGATTGAATCCATGTAGCCTGATTCTCTCTATTGATGAAGCTGGAAGAAAATCTCAGAAGCTGTCCACAGAACACCACTGTCTTGTTCCCCCCTGTGGATAGCTTATTTTCTTTGTAAACATTTGCCAGATTTTCCATGCAAAAGCACGCAAAAGTGATGACATGTCTCTCAAATGAGCTCAGTAGCTGATACTGCAATCAAATTTCCAGTGTGCATAGAACTGTTCCTAGAGTCCTGTGACAGCCAGTCAGAACATTTTCAATGATTATAACTAGAATAGCCTCTGTATATGATGGTAGTTTTCAAACTTTTTTTCGCCTAACCTTCAAGAACTGTGTTTCATGTTAATTAGGTGCACAAACAAGGGTATGAAATATGTTCTTGGTTGATTGCATACTTAGTTTAGAATATGACCCTGGGATTTTCTGTTAGCCTCCCCACTAACCTACTGAGATCTCAATCTCAACATTCTCCTTTACTGATGGAGATCACTTATGCCCCCTCCCCTCCTCCCCCTCCTCCCCCTCCCCCTCCCCACTCCTCCCCCTCCCCCTCCCCCTCCCCCCTCCCCCTCCCCCCCTCCTCCTCCTCCTCCTTCTCCTTCTCCTTCTCCTTCTCCTTCTCCTTCTCCTTCTCCTTCTCCTTCTCCTTCTCCTTCTCCTTCTCCTTCTTCCCACTCCAATAGACTCTGGGCAGCTTACAAAATCCAAATACACAGTTAAAACATAAAACAAAGCATAAGAGCCCAAGCTAAAAACAACCATAACTATAGAAACACACCAGGGCCCCCACAAACACATTAACCCCAGGGCTGGGAAGGGAACCTGGTCTTAAGGGCCTTCCGGAACCCCAGGAGAGTGGGTGCCATACATATCTCTGGGGGGATGCTGTTCCAGAGGGCAGGGGCAGCAACAGAGAAGGCATGCTTCCTCAATCCTATTAGATGACAATGTTTAATTGCGGGCACCAGGAGTGTACCCACTCTTCCTGAATGTACCAGGCTGGCAGAAACAATTGGAGATAGGATTTACATAAATTTCCATGCTTATTCAAAAATGTTAATGTCAACTTTAAAAGAACGTCCCTTATTTAAAGAGAAATTCAGGACTAGTGTAGAGAGTAAGGAAGATCACCTTGACAGAGATATGCAGGTGCTGTTGCCTAGGCAAAAGAGGTTAAAGCGTTTTTTAAAGTTCAGAACATCGAGATAACATTTGGAAGTGCTCAGACACCTCCTAATTCACTGAGGAAGAAAAGGTATACAATAATCAGACTTGCAAGATTCTGTAATTATAGCCAGTCTCAATAAAAACAGTTTTAGCCATCCTGTGGAGTTGATTTTGCAATCTGGTCTAACAAGTGGGGCTGACAACACTTCTCTTCATCAACTATGTACATGTTTACCCTGTGGTCCAATTGCTGTGGATGGGCAACTTCAGTGCTCTTCATAAGTTCTCTGAAGGGAAATTTAATTATGTCAGGTAGGGCAGATCTATAGAAAGGTTTCTGATAGAAAAGGGATGCTGGGAGGCAGAAGGAAATTTGATCGTCTGTGACTAAACCATGTGGGCACAAAAAAAGAGAAGAGGATGTAGAGCAGAAGCAGAGGCAAGAGCTGTTTGCCCCTGAATGAACTTTGCCAATGCAGGAACTGTATCCCATGTAATTCTCTATGTTTTAGCTTTCTGAAAAATTAGGCTATTAAAGAAAGAGCCCTGGGATCAATGACATTTATTGCAAGTATTAAAGAACAGATAAAGACCAGGCAGATACACTAGACTTGGACTAGAAAGTTTTCCGGGATTGTCTTCTATCAAGTCGTATTTGAAAAAAAACACCCAAATAGACTGAATCCAATGAATTAATGATGTGGTGTCCTCAACAGAACAGTTTATTTAGTAGAGTTCGCAACAAACCCAATCAGGAGAGTCTTGATTGATTGATTGATTGATTGACTACATGCCATCAAGTCGTTTTCAACTCCTAGCGACCACATAGATTTTGTCCATGACGATTTATCCCTAACCTGTTCTTTCAGGACTCCCAAAGGTATACTCATCGTCACTGTAACTACTTCCATCCACCCTGCTGTTGGTTGTCCTCTTCTTCTCTTTCCTTTTACCTCTTCCAGCATTAGAATCGTCTCCAGAGAGCTGGGTCTTCGGATATAGTGTCCAAAGTAGGATAATTTCAGCCTGGTCATTTGTGCTTCGAGTGAGAACTCTGGGTTGATTTGTTTGGTGATCTATTGGCTTGTTTTCTTGGCTGTCCATGGTATTCTCGGGAATCTTCTCCAACACCAAAGTTCAAAGGCATCAATACTCTTCCAATCTTGCTTCTTCAAAGCCCAACTTTTGCTTCCATAGAGTGTCACAGGGAATACCATGGCTTGCACAATTCTGATCTTTGCAGGTATAGTCACACCATGGCATTTGAATACTTTTTCCAGGGACTTCATGGCTGCTCTACCTAGTCTGTGGCATATTTCTTGATTGCTTGTTCCTTTACTGTTGAAGGAGAGTCTTGATGTTTATAAAAACAGTATAGAATACAAACAGTACATGGCTCACTTTACAAGCTTTGCACATTTTCTTAGCTCAGCCAGGTTACTAGATAATATCCATTCAGAGTTCTAATTTAGGCTATACATTAAATTTATTTCTTTATAAAAGTTATATGGCTGCCTATCTTATATAATAATTCTATATAATAATTCATTGTTTTATTTATTTCTGAACGAAATCAATAAAACGACATCAAAACACTTCATATCCTTCCCACCACAGTGCCGTGATAACACATATTCCATACCCACTGGCTTATCCTCATAAATGGCTCTGGGGTTTGCATTTTAAGAGTAAGAATGAATTAGCCCTTCACTTGAGCTTTACATTACCCTTTCATTACAATTCTAGCAGCAGGTCATGTGATAAGCCTACAGTTAACTATGTTTGACATTTGATATCTGCAGGGTAAAGGCCATTCATGGAAGTATGTCTGTTGCTTTTATGGACTTTCTTTTTGGCAAATGCCTAGTCAATTTCTAAGGAATCTAATGCTTCCCCAGAACATCATTTGTAAACTGCTAATATAAACTGATGAAGTGTTTTGCCCTGTTAGAAGGATGTGTTGGTTCCATCAAGCTGTTCTTAATAAATAGTGTATTATGCAGGTCCTCCTCCTCCCCCTCCCCCTCCTCCCCCTCCCCCTCCCCCTCCTCCTCCTCCTCCTCCTCCTCCTCCTCCTCCTCCTCCCTGAGTTCTTACTTGTCCATTTTCCAACCTCTCCAGAGACTGTTTTATTCCTTGGATCTTTCTTCTCTGCCTAAAACCCACAGTCAATTTGTAAAAGGGGAATGGGGGGAGGGGCCTCACTCTTGGATTAACTTTCCATTACTTTACTAAGGTCATTAAATTATTGGTACATGTTGATATACCTGTAAAGCTGAATACACTGAAAGCAGACAAGGTTACAGCTAGTCACTTTGATTTCAGGCAGACAAATACATGACCAAATTTCAATGAGAATTCAACTTAAACACCGTAAGATTCTAGGGATTCAATAGGTAATTGGTTTAACATCTATGATATACAATATATATTTAACATTAACATTTATAGAAAAATAACAGTAGGTATGGAAGAACAGATGTGTGTGCGTGTGTGTTTGTGTTTGTGTATGCATGTATAAATAAATAAATAAATAAATAAATAAATAAATAAATAAATAAATATATGAACCAAAGGAATGCAGATGATTTTAATCTCCCCAAGAGCAAAATGAAACATAGGAAAATGTCTTATACTAGACCAGAGCTTTCCAAACTGTGTGTCGCGACACAAAAGTGTGTCGCCACACACAGTCTGGTGTGTCGCCACACAACCCGGAAGCGCTGATCATCATCAGCGCTTCCGGGTTTTCCCGCGGCGACACACCAACGGCGGTTGGTGTGTCGCCACGGGAAAACTTTGGAAAGCCCTGTACTAGACTATTTTTTTTTTAGTTCAGCATTGGCTGCTGTGATTCGGAACAGTTCCCAGAGTTTTTTTACATGGATCAGACTAATCTTTGTAACTGCAGAGTCTCCTAACAGTCTGGAATGTGTGGCCCTAGCGTGGGTCAGAACCTGCAGTTCTATAGCTGAAGCTAAGTAAATATGGCCCGCACTGCTTTCAAAGTAAGGCACCACTAGGGAACTTCTGTTTCAGTGGCTGTACACTCTCTGAAGAAATGTCTAACTGCAATCCTAACAAATAAAAGAATGAAATGATGCCTTCTCCTTACTCTGTCAGTCACCCTCTTGTTTTTTCTTTTTCAAGATTCAGAGTTTTTATGGAGTGCTCCAATAAGAGCTGAAAAGAGGACACTGTCAGATCAAATTTGTATTAGAAATGGGCCTTTGCCAAACACACACGGCCCTTTTCAAAGATGGCAATGGTTGTAAAATAATTGGCAACACTCTAGACGACCAATTTGTTCCTGGATTTGGCTCTCATGGGCAAAGAAAAGATAAAATGTCAATTCTCTAGATAGTTCTAATTTTCTCACCATCAATTGGATGGTAAAGCTGGTGGATAAATACAGAAATCTTCAGTTAGATACATGTAGACCCAAAGAAAATACCATCTATCCCAAAACATAACAAAATGTTTTCTACAAAAAGAAACCTCCTATTATTAGACCATCCAATAAATAAGAAAAAGAAATGTTTAGAGTTTATTTTCATAACTTTATCTGGAAATTACTTTCTTGTAGTGGACTTAGGCAACAGTTGCACTGAATATGGGCTGAAAATTATCCATTTTCTATTTTTATTTTTAAGGTATTGTGTGAACCCACCCATGATTAATTTAAACTGGCAATTTTGTTTTTGCATTTCATTATATTAATTTTTAAGCTTTTTAAAGAAGATATATAAATAGAGATTTAAAAAATAAGAAAAAAATAAAGGAATAAAATACCAATTAATAAACAAGGGATTAAAATATCATAAAGATTCTAGTTTTCCAGAATATCAAGCAACAGAAGAAGAATCAGTAAAGGGTCTAAGCAAACTATGCCAGGAAATCTGGAGAACAGTATGTAGTGGCAACGCGGAAGACCATTGTTATCTTGAGGAGTTAAGTGACATATTTTGATTTCCCCCCACATTAAGAAGATTAGAGTTTATTTTGAGTGATACTGATGTTTAACTGGCTTGTTTTTATTTCTGTTTGGCATGGGGGGGAGAGAAGAAGAATACGCCCACTCCTCCAACAGCCCTCCAGAACATATCTTTGTTTGAAGTCGGGGGAGAGATAAGAGAAACCCCCCAGCTTGTTAGTTTAAGCATAAGTCCACTCCTCCAACAGCCCTTCCAGTGGCTTGGAATGGGTGGTGGTGGAGATAAGATATTGTTTTTGTTAGGCACTGGCTTATCTGATAGCTTCCCAGGCTCTTGGAATGATGTCATAAACAGGTGCATAGACCCCGGGAAGAATCCCAGTCAAGGTCAGGCCATACAGCTTCTGTACCATGGAAACTTGGTCATGGGGTTTGGGGTTTGATAAAAACTCCTAGACTGGCTTTTGGGGTGGGGAAGTTCCACACATACCTAAGTGCTGGGTGCTGTGAAAATTAAGCCACCTTGGGGTATCTCTGCTGTCCTTATTAAGGGGCTCTTGACAGCCTATAGGAGATTGTTTCAACTTGCTTAGGTACAGTATGTTATGATTTCTTTCTCTATGCTATGCTTTTTATGCTTTTGTTTAATCTGCCTAAACTGTGTTTCTGTTTAAATCTGTTTGCTTAAGTCTATAATAAAGCTAAATTTTCTTTGTCCACTGGTGTGCTTATTATCTCTGGATCTAAAAGAACCAATTGCCTGAGCACCTGATCACTGCTTAGACATTTGGCAATACACAGTACAGTGGCTAACAGATCGGAAGAGGTCAATCTACATACCAATACCAAAGAAAGGATGTTTAACAGAGTGTGTAAAGCCTTTGACAATACACAGAGTGTGTAAACTTATACAACATCCTTAATTTCACATGCTAGCAAAATAATGCTTAGGATCATCCAACACAGATTAGAACCTTACATGGAAAGGGACATCCCAGATGTTCAAGCTGGTTTTAGAAAAGGCAGAAGAACAAGAGACATTATTTCCAATGATTAAGAAAGTAAAAAAACAAAAACAAAAATTTGTCAACATGTGCTTCATTAACTATAGAATGGGCTTCAAGAGTGTCAACCATATAAAGCTGTGGAATGTGCTTAGGAAAATTGGAATCCCAGAACATCTCATTGGCCTCATGAGAAACCTACAGTCTCAACAGAACATGGCAAAACATACTGGCTCCAGGGTGGCAAAGGAGTGAGATAAAGCTGTATACTCTCTCCTTATTAATTCATCATCATCATTGGCGATCACTCGTAGCCGAGTAAGATTGTCTTCCAAGGGTAAAATTTTAACAGTGGATCTGTAAGTGGCTGTAAAGGCCAATTCTGGATCCGCACAACCTCCCACAATGAGGGCATAGGTTTCCGGGTGGGAGACGGTCATGGTGAGTGTTTGCTTGATGTGCCTTCCTTTTAGCTCTTTTCTCCCTTTTGCCCTGTACTCGTGCTTCTTCAAAGTCCATAGCACCTTTAATAAAGGGTGACCTCCAATTGAAACGCTCATGAGTTAGGGCTTCCCAGTTCTCAATGCTGATATTATATTTTTTTAAATTAGCTTTGAGAGTATCTTTGAATCTCTTTTGCTGTCCACCAATATTCCGTTTTCCATTCTTAAGTTGGGAGTAAAGTAGCTGCTTTGGCCTCATGAGAAACCTACAGTCTCAACAGAACATGGCAAAACATACTGGCTCCAGGGTGGCAAAGGAGTGAGATAAAGCTGTATACTCTCTCCTTATTAATTCAACCTCCATGCTGAATATATATTGAGGCAACCTGGACTGGAAAAAGGTGAGTGTGGTTTTAAAATTGGAGGAAGAAACATAATAACTTGTGCAATGCTGATGACACTTACTCAGCTGAAAATGTAAATGAGCTAGAAGCTGTAGTTATGAAAGTCATGGAGCACAGTGGAAAAGAGGGCTACAATTATGTTTAAATATAAAAAAGAGTAAGCTAATTGCAACAGGTATAGTAACTAGCCTTGGAATTGACAAGATAATGTGGATAGTTTTTTAGGACTGACTATCAATGGTAAAGGAACCAGCAGTCAAGAGATACATCATAGGCTAGCACATGGCAGGGTAGCAATAGAGGCCTTGGAAAAGATATTTAGATGCTGTGACATGTCTATACAAAAATCAGAATCATGCAGGTAATGGTTTTCCCTGTGCCTCCCTATGGAAGTGGAAGTTGGACTTTGAAGAAATAGAAAGTGTATTGACATTTTTGAACTTTTATATTGGAGAAAACACCCAAGAATAGCCAAGAAAATAAATGGATCACAGAACAAATCAATTCAGAATTTGAGGCACAAATAGCCAGGCTCAAGTTATCATAATATGGCACATTACGTGAAGAAGCGGCTCCCTTGAGAAGTCCACAATGCTGGGAAAGGTGAAAGGAAAGAGAAGAAGAGGACAGCAACAAGGTGGGTGGGCTTAATTACAGCAGCAATCCGATCCAAGGTAGCTCAGCATCATAACCAGAATGTCTCCTGGCAGAATCCCAGCATATTCTCTGCACTAGAATAGCAGCTCATGGTGGTCCTAATCTTGATTATACTGTAATGTCAGTGTTGTAAATAGCTGGTATATTACAATTACCAACTTAGGGAGGTCAGATGATTCAAAGAGTTAGTAGGGCTCCATATGTTCCTATAAAGATGTTGACTTTGGATTAGTTCTTAATAGATTGCCAATGTGACTGCCTAGCCATCTGTTTGCAACCAGGAAAGCAGCTCTAACTGTCCACAAACTTCAATAATTCAAATACTATATTATGATGACTTTTGTGCAATCATGAGTCACTTTAATTAACAGAAAAAGATTTACATTTGTTCACCCATATCTAACCAAGGCTCTTCATATGTAAAATTGCCTCTACCTCAGTGGGGGATATTCTGTGTGAGATTTCGTAACCCGAATCAGTAGCTGGGGTTGTATACACACTTTTTTTTATAATAAGAATTTTATTAAGTTTAAAGTAAAGATAAAAACTACAAAAAGGCAAAAAACTACAAAAAGAGAAAAAAAGAGTGAAAAACAGAAAATGGGAAAATATTTTAAAGAGATTACATAGCAAGACTTCCAACTTTCAATAACAAGAATATACAGCAATTTCCATAATTAATCCCTTACTCTATGTCTAACCAAAATCACATTATTTCTATAAGTCATTCCATTGACACATTCTAAAAATCACTAAAAACAATTGCTCCTTCCTCTTATATGTGAAAAGAAAATAAACAAATATATAAACCTCCAAATCAACTTCCCCCCCAAAAAACCATTTATTTAAATATTTCCTTCCTACCACTATTCTATATATTTCTGACCACTATAGTAAAAATCAAATTATAAAAACATTTAAATTGTCTACTTTTATACTTAATAATACTATAACAATCTTAACCCTATTAAACCTAAAACCAAACACTTATTATTATATCTTATAAATCTTAAAAGATCAAACAAATTTTAAAAGCAATAGAATAAATCTTAATCCAAATTGTTAAAGAAAAATGGAATTATACAAGCCTTTAATATCAATCCATATACATATTCTTAATTTCTTATCCCACCTCGAAATAAACCAGAACATTTACTTGTCTCCATATTACACATAAGGCATTTTTCACAAATAAATCAAACAACCCAACTGCCCCCCTTAAAAAGTTAGACTTCTCAGCAGAAAACCTCCCATGGAACAGAACCATTTTGTTCCCAAAACAATCCCTCAGAAAAACAATCCCATCAGTATCTTGCAAAGTCAAGCTGTCTTAACCTCTTCAGCACCAAAGTGTATTCGTCGCCTGGCATTTCCTCGAAAACTCCAATCTCACTGTCAGTAAAATCATCTTGATTGAACTCTTCCTCTTCCTCCAAAGTGTCCTTAGCTAGATGACACATTTTAAAACTGATATTTTCTACAATATCCTGAATATCTTGCAGAATAGCTTGGCAGGTGTCATGGAAAATCTGTTTGTACTCACAACGCAGCTCAGAATAGAACTCTGAGAAAACCTCCTTAAGGTCGTCCATGTTTCAGGCAGTAGATTATGGCGCCCTCTGGATATTTGGCTAGCGCAGTTAAGAACTAATGGGTTCTTAAAGGCTTCCAAAAGTTATTGAGTTATATTGACAAAGGAGAAAGTATGCTAACCAGCAGCTGCGATGCCCAAGGAAAGTGAACAGAAAATTGAAGACTCAAAATGGCAGATTCAATGTATAGGAAAATGTTAAATCCTTCAAATTAAATACAAAAATAGTAGCAGGGAGATTATTATTTATTCCCAGTCCTCCTTAAAATTTAAATGGGAAATAAGCCAAAGATTAAAAGAAGATTTTAAGATTAATCCAGAAATATCAATAAGCACCAAGAGAATTTGCTTCTTCTTGCTGTAGAAAGCCTCTCTTGGGGTACCAAAACTTAAAGTAAATATAAATTGGGTGATTTAGAAATGGGGAGGCTTGACCTAATGTCTCTTTGAGGCTACAGCGCGGCATGGAAATGATGGCATCCCCGTCTCCCGTCGTCTCTTACCAGATCGTTGTGAACGCTGTTTGCAATTCTCTGGCTGCAAGATGGCGTTTTGGAGTACAATTGGGATGATTCCAAGCATTTTCTAACCATGAAAACGCTCTAGGGCAGCAGGGAAAACCTGCCTGTGCTCCCCCCCCACAAAAAAAAAGTCACATTGTCAGATCTGTCCTCAGAGCTCGCGGACACAGCTGGTCAGTCAGCCATGTTCCCCACTGGAAGTCGGGTTGTATACACACTTTTTGATTAGGATTGGCAATTTTATTATTGAAACATGCATTCAGGTAATGACTGGATTTTTTATCTGAAATAACCATTAAGGTGAAATTCTGGTTTGAATATGGAAATTGACACACTACATAAACATGTAAGTAAAAAGCCTTAATGACATAATTTGCTCTTTGTGTGAATTAAGTAAGGCATCAGGATAGTGCAGTGGTCAGCAACATGATACACAGAGAGAATATGGTTTTTTTGCCTACCCATAGCATTCATAGCCCCCAAATAATATTCTTTAAAATATTAGACAAAACTAACTGAAATCTGGCAAGATCACAACATCTCACAGTATTCGATGATATCTCATGTGATCTGTGACAGTATCAAATTATGACATTTGGAACAGAGTTTGGCATTGTTTTGTGAAAGTTGGCAATCTTACAAGATTTGGGGTAGGGTGTGGTTTTTTTTTTTTTTTTTTTGTGGGTGTGGGATCCACCTACACCACAGGAGAAGACCAGGTTATGCTGCACAGGCCTTGAAAAGATTACCAGTCTCTGAGTTAATGGATAGGTTCTATTAACTGAGCAAAACTGCTGAATTTGTGAATAAGCCTCGCAGTTTTATTAATGAAGTGATATTTTACTTATTTCTAAATGAAGCATTTTCAGACATTCTTTCCTACTATGTACACCAAATTTTGCTCCACTTTCCAAATCAGCATTTAGTTGCCAATTTTTTTTTTTAAAAAAAGAGTCTTCTTTGCCAAAAACACATAACCTAGACATATCACCCTCCTTGTTTCCGTATTTATGCTGGCTCTGATGGTTCTATACAAAGCAATTAACTGATCTTACAAGTCACATTCCCAGATGTTTGCACATTTTGGATGACATTTTTTGTGTGCCAGCACATAAATATAGATCCAAATAAAATCAATCAGCACTGGCGAATATCATGTTGGAGCAAAACCACCACTGGCCAAATGGAAAAGGACAAATTCTATTAAGAGAGAAGGGTTGCTTCCAAGACTGATAAAGGATATTATAAACAGAAATAGCTAAGAATAAACACCGAATGCTATGAAATGAATAGCTGGCACCTTCAGAATCCCTTTCTTTTTTTTCATCACAAGATTTCTTGCTTTACTTTGGTTGAAATACTGAAGTGTATTAAGTGTAGGCAATCTTTTTAGAAGTACAGGTTTCACTTCCCGCAATTGTTTAGTAAAGGTAGAGGTTTCCCCTGCACAGTCATGTCCGACTCTAGGGGCCAGTGCTCACCTCTGTTTCTTAGCTGAAGAGCCAGCGCTGTCCGAAGACGCTTCTGCGGTCATGTGGCCGGCATGACGCACGCGGAACGCTGTTACCTACCCAAGGAAGTGGTACCTATTTATCTACTTGCATTTAGCTTCTGAGAATTTCTAGAGGGACACAGGGAGATCACTACAGGGGAATTTTTGCATGTTTTTTTTAAATGTAAAATAGGTTCATTGAGCATATTAGATGATTAACATATTATGTTAATTGTTTTGGAAAAGGAAAAAGAAAAATGAAAATCGTGCAGCTAAATTCCAGCAATTTGTCATCTATTTTCAGTGGCATGATTTTGAGAGCTTGGGTTAAACAAAAGGCCTGGGTGGGCTACAAGTAGCACATCTCTGTCTCTGTAGTAAAAGCTAAAGATTTAAAACCCACTGGAATGTGAGAGATATGTTACTCATCCATACTTCATCGTGATGGTGTGGCCTTTTTTCCCCATGAGGTTTCATGCTTGGAAAAAAACAATCCAGTAGGATTTTTGGGTATTAGACATCTAACAGATTAATCACAGTTCAGAAATAAAAATGGTTCACTAGTTAATTTCAAGTTGGAAATAACATTTATTTTATGTCGATGAAGGTTCTCAGTCATCCAGGTGGAACAGTCTGTGGCTTGAATCATGTCAACTGGATTTCTATTTTCTCAGTAGAAACATTTGTATGTATGTATAAAATAAATTCTGGTATCTTATGTATGTATAAAATGAATTCTGGTATCTGATGTCATCCAGAATTTTGCGTGGCCACCTGAACAAGCGTGTTTAACCAACTGTGTAGCCATCTGAACCGAGCATGTCAGATTGATAGCAGCTGTTTGGGGTTAAAATAAACCAAGTGTGATGGAGAAAGTTTGAACTGCTTTTGATTGTATTTGAGCAGTGCAGCCATTAAATACTGCAGTGTTCCTTTTCATATAAATATTTCATACAAATATTGTATTAAATTACCCTTGGCAACCCTATACGCTCAAACACTTAGTCTGGTCTTGCAAAAGAGATATGCATGTATAAAACCACCTTCTGCATATATTTCTTATGTGGCAATAGATATGAAACTCAGCACTCCTATTATCTGTACTGCAGTACTCATTCACTGTTACTGATACGTTTTCTGATACAAATATGGATGTGCATCAGCATCCAAACCATCTGATGTGTACAATTGCTTGTTCATAATGTATTGAACACACTCTTCTGCTAAAAAAAAAGCCACTGTAATTTGACCTCATTAGTGTCATTGCTTTTCCTTCCTTCTGCATTGTGTGTTTTTCTTCCTTGTTTTCCAGACACATGGCTCATGGGTTGGAAGCAGTGAATGTAAGTTGGCAATTGAAACTAAATCATTAGTGTGACATGTGAATGTGCATAGGATCAGGCTATACAGTAGCATCAGAATTCTCTCTTTTTATCCAGAGATTATTGAATCCATGGAAAAATAGGAACAAAAGCATTGCACATGGTCTTATCAATGTGGAAAGTTCTATCAATGTGGAAAGTTCTATAAATGCTAGCTTAGAAGACAGGATACCCTGGAGAAGAAGCTGATGCTAGGGAAAGTGGAAGGCAAAAGGAAGAGGGGCCGACCAAGGGCAAGATGGATGGATGATATTCTGGAGGTGACAGACTCAACCATGGGGGAGCTGGGGATGGTGAAGGCCGACAGGAAGCTCTGGCGTGGGCTGGTCCATGAAGTCACAAAGAGTCGGAAGCGACTGAACGAATAAACAGCAACAACAACATAGTGAATGACTACATTGGGTGTATTTTTAGTGAACTTTAATATAGCAAATAGAGTAAGTGTGAAAATTCTAATTTTAAACTGAGCCATTCATTCATTCCTTAAACTGCAAATGCATTGAGAATGCCACGTACTCTATGAATAACAAAGGTTCAAAGCTCACTTCCTCTTTTTATTATTAATTGAGTCAAAGTTTCTACCATGTTTTGCAGTCCATCTAGTTAAACTCCATGCAGACTGATTACTGAAAATTGTTCTGAGCATCAGCCAAGATGACCTGTGATTATTCATGACCAGTGAGCTAAATTTACTGATTTCTACTACGTATGTGCAACCTGATGATTCTGAAAGGCAGCTGGGAGTAAACCATGTGGTGATACACTGTCTATAGTAGGAGAAGAGTTGCATTTGAGCCTGGCTCTCAGCAATAAGCATCCTAGATCTCAATAGTTGGTTTTGGCCAACCATGAATTTGCCACCTGTTAGATACTGTATAAAGTAATATTATTCTGATTGTTATTATTGAACTGTTTATTAAATTTAAAGAGTAAATATTCTTCTGATAGATCAATATCATACATAATTAAGGACAGTGGTTTTTTTAGTCCTCTATTTTAGCCCAATTTATTCCAAATGATTGACAGTACATTAAAGCATGCATTAAAATAAATAAAAACCTTTATCTATGAGTTCTCTCTCCCCAGTTCTATTTAAGTTCTCTCTCCCCAGGTCCCTTTGACTGCATGATGAATGAGAAGATAGACAGTACTGTCCTCTACATTTTTATACATTGCTAAATTCTGTTGATGTCAAGGAGGGCGTATTTCTACTGATGTAGGATGAAACAAGAACACAACTTAAAAAATGCATCAGCAATTCTTATACTACAGTATGTGACAAGAAAGCATTGAAATGAATGTTCGAATGAAGGTATAGGAATTCAGACTACAAACTGGCCCTGTCCTGTAGTCAGCTTTGTCTTTGATTCAATGTGTGGCTATTAGCTACAGAGTAGAATTACAAAGGTGAAAGGTAATTCCTTGAGATTTTTGTGGAGACTTGAATGAGAGACCTGGAGTGGTCTGTCTTCCCAAACTTTGTATGTTGTCTTAGGTTCCACGTAGGTTTTGAAGGTCTTTGCTACAATGACAACCTATTTGGATATCATTACCCATTCTTATTGCATATACTGCATAGAAGGCAGAGAAATTGCACCACAATAAAAATCTAGACAAACCAAATAACATTCAGATTAATATTGGTAGATTAGAGAAATTGGCTGAGAATAACAGAATGAAATCTAACAGAGATAAATGCAACGTCTTTTGCTTGGAAACAATACTCAAATGAAGAGTATACATGAGGCACATTTGGCTTGGTAATAGTACTTGTGAAAAAATATATTGAGGTCATATGATTACAAACTGAATGTGACTCAGTAGTATGATGTGGCTCCAAAAAAGCAAGGGCAGTTTTAATCTGCGTCATCAGAGCTCTAATTTAAAAGAATGGAGATAGATAATAGTTTCACTTTATTCTTTGTTGATCAGATTCCACCACTAGGCAGCACACTTTAAAAAGGATTCAGACAAAGTGTGACGGGTTCAAAGTGGGGCAGCAGGGATGATCAGTGACTGATTCCTATGAATGAAGATTGAAGGATATGGAATTTATTTATTTATTTATTTATTTTATTAGATTTATATTACCGCCCATCTCCCCCAACGGGGACCCTGGGCGGTGCACAATAAAATAGAATTAAAAATCTATAAAATTACATCAATACAAAATATGAATTCCAAGGAAAGAATGTTAAAATAAGTCACTGGGAGGCTTCAAGGGGCCAGCCATCCCCAAGAGGAACTGTTGGCGTTTCCCTCCCAGGCAAGACGGCAGAACCAGGTCTTTAAGCCTTTCCGGAAGGCTGGGAGCGAGGACATCAGCCTCAGCTCCGGGGGCAAGATATTCCAAAGGGTGGGCGCAACTGCAGAGAAGGCCCGCTTCCTGGACCCCACTAGGTGGAACTCTTTAATCGATGGGGTCCGCAGCAAGCCCTCTCTGGCTGAACGGGTGGGATGGGTCGATGTTCTGGGGATGAGACGGTCCCTCAGGTAACCTGGTCCTATGCCATGTAGGGCTTTAAAGGTGATAACCAACACCTTGAATTGTACCCAGAAGCAAACCGGTACCCAATGCAGCTCACGTAACAACGGTGTCACATGGACCGATCTTCTGGCCCCAATAATTGTCCTCGCAGCTGCATTCTGGACCAGTTGAAGCTTCCGGATACTCCTCAAGGGTATCCCCATGTAGAGCGCATTACAATAGTCTATGTGGGAGATGACGAGGGCATGAGTGACTGTTCGGAGGGCATCTCGGTCCAGGAAAGGGTGTAACTGGTGCACAATCCGAAGTTGTGCAAAGGCCCTCCTGGCCACGACTGCCACCTGCTCTTCCAGCAGGAGTCGTGAGTCCAGGAGAACCCCCAGATTCCGCACAGGCTCCGAATGGGGTAGTGCAACCCCATCTAGAGCCAAAGATGACAACTTCCTAGGACCCAAGCGGCCATCAATCCACAGCCACTCCGTCTTACTAGGGTTCAGTTGAAGCCTGTTGTTCCCCATCCAGGCCCCCACAGCCTCCAGACACTGAGATAGGGTGGCAACTGCATCACTTACTTCACCCGGGATTGAAATATACAGCTGTGTATCATCTGCATATAGATGATATTTCATCCCGTGGTGACGGATGATCTCACCCAGCGGCTTGATATAGATGTTAAACAGGAGAGGGGAGAACACCAAACCCTGTGGCACCCCACACAGGAGGGGCCATGGGTCAGATCTCTCCTCCCCTATCATCACTGATTGGGAACGTCCCTGGAGGAAGGAGGCGAACCACTGCAGAACCACACCGCCCACCCCCAACTCCCTGAGCCGTCCCAAAAGAATAGTGGATTCAAGTTCCAGGAAGGGACATTTTGGTAATATGTTATGAAAAAATTACTGACAATCAGAGGAGTTTGGCAGTGGAACCAACTACTGAGTGAGCTTCCATTCATTGGCTATTTTAAGCAGAGACTGGATGGCTCTCTGTTGCAGATATTTTAATATGAATTCTTGCATAGACCATGGAGTTGGAGTTGATGGCCTAAATGACCTCTTCCCACCCCATAATTCTGTGATCTTGTGACCATATTGCTAGCCTTGCCTTTCACTGTGGCTGGCTCTTTCATAGCACACATGGCCTATTGCATCAATCCCAAAACTAAACTGTCTTTCCAAATACCAGATGTGATATTTGGTATTTGCTAGCACAATTGTCTTTGCAGCTTCAGGTACAGTATAAAGATTCAATTTCTCTCATGTCTTCCTGCTCACCTACATGACATGCAGAAAAGGATAAAAGGTATAAAGTGATGGTAGGTGGGGGTCATATATTGCTTTCTGGCAAAACTCTAGAAATATGAACAGTTTCCCGACAAATACACAACTGTAAAGTGGAGTTTTTCTTTAATTTCATCTCAAATAGTTATAAACATGTTTACCTTCATATTAAAAAAAGGACCTGCTGTCTATGACAGGCAAGTGTAGAAACCCTGCCTGGAAAAGAGATTTTGGGGTAAAACACTGAAGTGTTTTTAAGTCTAAAGTTGGCATGCTTTTTGATATCTATGAATGTTGCTCTCTTGGCAACTGGCCCTCTACCTGTCTCACCAAGTTATCAAGAGTTTTCTGAACCACGTTATGCAATTAGCAACAACTTTTCTGAATGTGCTTCTTTGTGATGTTGATCAGTTGTAAAACCAAGGCACTTTCCTTCAGTAATTTGGTTTCTTCTTTTTGTGCTTGCCAGTCCTTTTGCTGATGAGATCATGCTTTGATTCTTTATTAAAAATATACAAACTACTAAGCTGGCATTCATTTAGGGCAGTGTGACAGCCAGATATTAATAGATTGTTAATGAAGGCTAATGGAAGCAAAGATTTGAACAGTTTATGACATATGTGTTATGTGTGTTCCCGGTAACAGCATGAGAGGGAAGATATAGGCAGTAAGCAAACAACTGACCCATATAAGCAAAGGAAGTGAAGTATCAAGAGATACCCCCTGGCTAATACTAGATGCTATTTCATTATCCAGGGGGAAGCAATTCATACTGTAAATAGTTCAAATGTAGGCTAAAAGTAAGTTTGGCTTGGACCTTACAAAACTAGGGGGCTTCTGGATTCCTCTTCTGTCTTTTATTTTAAATAACCATTTTCTACTTCATTTTTTAAAAAGATTTAAGCCATCTGCTCCCCTGCCTTCCCCATACTGCCTTAAGTCTCTTTGTTTTTAAGTATACAGGGTCATGCTTTTAGTCTTCTGGCTTCTTAGTCCTTCCACATTAGTGACCCTAAAAATATTTCTACCTAGTGAAGTGATAAAGAGAGGATCTGTGCTCTCCCTCTCCAATTGCCTGAAGTGGAATATTGAAGCTTTTTTTAATTGTTATTAGAGGGAATAACTTTGGGAGACAAATCCTATGCCATGACACAGCACTTTCATTGGTGCTATCATTGAAGGCTTCTTGGTAGACCATTATGAGCTCCAATGTGGGCTTTCTGCTAGACAGTGGAAGGCTAGAAGGCTGATCTAGTATAGTATAATGTCTAAGAGGCCTGTGAATTAGGTTTAGCTTCATTCTCAGCCATGGAAATTCACTTGTGACTTTGGGTCAGCCATGCTCTCCTAGTCTTTGTGGGGATAAAATGAAATGAGACCCTCTTGTAAGTCACACTGAACTGCTGGACAAAAGGTGAGATGATGATGATGATGATGATGATGATGATGATGATGAGAGCAACAGCAGATAAAAAATGCTTAAGATTTTAAACATGGGAATAGGAGAAAAATAGAAATAATATTTTGTCCATGTGGGCAGAGCTCTTAAAAGTCTGGTTCCCTGCATTTGTGATTCTAGATACTGAAATTACCTGACAAGCAGGACAAGACCATTCTAAGGATGCTGGAATAGTTGCATCTGTTGAATTTGGTTGGTGAAGGTTAGTGGGAATTTCATTTGGAAATGAAATAGTAGCTATCATATTATTTATCCCAATTACTTTGGAAGTAGTGTTGTTCACTGATAAGATATGGCACTAACTTTTCCAACAACCCCTGTAATAAGGAACTCTTCAGGGCATCATACCATAGCCAAATAACATGTTAGCTGTCTTCTGATGAGAAATCAGCTATAAAAATCAGACTTAAAAAAGAAGGGGAGAAATTAGAAAACTCACAAGTGTGAGAAACAAATATAATGTTCTTTGAATAATGAAACAACATGATTTGTGATTTTCCATATCTCATGAAATTGGTTAATGGAGGTCTTTACACACAAAAACAAATGAACTATCAAATCATACAACTGAAAACATTTTGAATTAATTGTTCACCACTTGATCTGTGATGGCCAATGTCTTGGGAATACTGGCTGCTTGTATCCAAGTTGTGGAAGGATATTGTGATGTTTCTAATTTATTAATTGAGAGAATCATTTTATAATTTCCTTTTTGAACACCATAGGATACCATTTGTATGCACAGTTCATTCTGGTTGAGTGGTTATAATTCTTTTATTTCTTCTACCTTCATGTCATTTTTATATTGCCTAAAATATTCTAGCTTTAAATTAAAGCAAAGCTCAGTGCTAGTTCATTTAGCTGCCAACATTAATTGATTTTTCCCTCCTTTTCTTTTAAAATGTAAAATAAAACAGAAGGACAGTGCTTTTGCACCAGCCAGTCAGCTTGAAAAGAAGGCTTAGCATGTAGTCTCTGTGGGTTCAAATATTTGATATACAAATATCAGAATATTTGTATATGATGAGGATTAGTGGTGCAGTTAGATAGTTTTAGACCCAGGGCTTAGTGGTTTTACAAAGGCCCTCATTAGATGACCATGCAACTAAGTGCCACCTTACTTGGAAGTATGCACTATCATATTTTTAACACTTTTAAGAAAATCTAAATAATATAAATTTAAATAATAAATAAATAAACGTAGGTTCAAAAAGTAAGTACAAAAGAGTTCTTATGTATATTGGTCCAGTTACATCCATTTTGTTGAGAAATGATTCTTCTTTGGTTCCCTATAACCCTGGCCCTAAGTTGCTGCCAGGGCTGTGTGGAGAAAAGGGGAAAAAGTCTCCTAGGCCCATCCATGGCCTAAGATGGAGAGTTGAGGCCTAGCACATAGCCTCTCCATGGAAGGACCAGCAGCCACATGGTCCTTTTTCTCCAGTGGAAGTAGCAGAGAGAGCTGACTATGAAGGGAGAAGGAGGAAGTGGGAGTGGCAACAAGACAACTTCCTCAAAGACATGGAGAATTGCATCCTGGGATGAACTCATCTACATGCAAATGAGGCATGTTGATTTGCTGAATTTCCAACAGTATCCAGGGTAGAGTAAGGATGTCAATGCAAATATGGAGAGGCAGAGGCTCAGTGAATTGAAAATCAGAGGCTGGAAGATACGTATTATTTCAGGACTGTCTTCTGAGAACTGAGGTGTAACAGTCCACAGGTCCTAGGATTTCATACCTCTGGAAAGTCTCTGTTCTTCTTCATGTCCAGGACTCTATTTTTGGGTCTTTACTCTTGAATAACCCTTTTCTTTAGTTGTGTGACACTTCTGCAAGTTGTCCCCTCAGTTACTTGTACTTGCTAGACCTGAGTAGTAGGATCAATAAGGAAATATACTGTATATATATACATTGTGTACATGTTGTTCTACTCAATACTTCACTGGAGGTTTTAGCAAAACTAATATATGCTTTTTTGGTATGCATTTTGAGTTGTTACCTGCATTGCAACATTCCCAGAAATGCAGATTTCAGTGTGCAGAAGTGTTCAGATAATAAGTTTGTACAGCTTGATTTTCTCCGGCATTCCTAAGATCTAACTGGGACTTAGGGCTGTGTAATGCTTCAGGTATGGTTTAGAAGAAATGCTTCAGTGCAAGTGGGGGGGTCTATGACTCATTAAACCAACTGTGCTTGTTTCCAGGATTGCATGAATGCAGTAGAAGCTTCCCCCAAAACATCTCTTTCAAGCGGAATTTGAAGCATTGCACATAAACAGACCCTTAGAGAAAAAAGAGGAATGTGAAACTGAGGTCTAGTACAAATTCTCTGCACAATTGGGCAAACTAAAATCTCCAGTCAGAACTGTGTGTGGGCAAACATGAGATGGAAAAGCAGTTCTATAATCTCCCGCTGAGTTTCGGTTTCATCTCCTAAAGAAATGAAGAGAAGAAAGGAGACTCCGCTCCACTGCTGAAATAATCCATTTGAACAGCTGCAACACCTGTAGATGAGCCAGAGAAGATGAAAGTTGCACAGGAGCCAAACATGCCTGTCATCTTGTCCACATGAGATGACAAGTTCATATAGGTTGCTCAGCAGTATCATGTTGGACTGTTGATGGGAATGTGAGAGTGAATCAAGGCCTTAAATGTATTTTGGTCTTGTGCACTCTCTGTAGGTGTACCTGGGCTTCTTTGCTTCTTTATATGAATTTTCTTTTTTCTTATGGAAATAGCAGAGCAAGCAGAAATTAGAAAAGGGAAGGGGCAATGTATGTGGGAATGACCTTGGGAGACAGGAGGAAGAGCTGCAGCCTAAGCTACGGTCAGATAAGAGGCAGCTGACCCTGCAGAAGGAATGGGGGTGTGGCAAATGTCACAGAAGGGACCCTCCCTAGTTTCTTGAGCTGTAAAAGTGAGGGGGGAGAGATATACTTTCAGACTTGAAAGATTCTGTTAATGTAACCTTACAATAAAGATGGAACTAGTACTCCTGGATGTGCTTCTTGTCTGGACTACCTTACAAGGCTAATAGGTGAAGAAGGAAAAAGGAGGAAAGCCAGGTCATGAGTCACCATGGGAACTACTAAAACAGATTTAAACTTAACACAAGTAGCAGGGCCATTTCAGTGACATGGCCAGACTTGCTGTGGGCACCTCTTCAATCTTTCATCCACCTGCAAAAAGGAGAGCAGACGTGCATCATGTGAGAGGGATGCAAATATCATTCAAGCACATGGGCTACCTTTTTTATTGTTTTCCATCTGATGCCTCTCAGTGTCTAATGCAGCCATCCCAAGGTATATACAAAGGATCTGGTTTTTATTGTTGGCTGCCAAGATTATCAATTGAAATGAAACAGAATCATAAAAGAAAGATACTGTGGAATAAGATCTTAAGAAAGACATTCTTGTATCAGTATCAAGGTACATCTCCTCAACATACTTTTTTTCAAGAGGAGCCTGGTAGGTATGCATCTGGGAAGCTTGCAAAGAAGGGGCAGGAATGGATCACTCTTTTCCACCTCAATTTTCCTAACTGATCAGAGAAAATCACTGCAGTGGTGCATGCAGTAGCAAAAATACGGATTATTTATAAGATATTGCCGTATGTATGTATGTATGTATGTATGTATGTATGTATGTATGTAATATTGCTAGATTAAAACCATGTTAAATTGTTTGAAAGCCAGTTTGGTATAGTGGTTAAGGCATCAGGCTAGAAACTGGGAAACCGTGAGTTCTAGTCCCACCTTAGGCACAAAGCCAGCTGGGTGACCTTGGGCCAGTCACCTTCTCTCAGCCCTAGGAAGGAGGCAATGGCAAACCACTTCTGAAAAACCTTGCCAAGAAAACTGCAGGGACTTGTCCAGGCAGTCTCCAAGAATCAGACACGATTGAATGGGGAAAAAAATGTTGTTTATAAAATTCTGAAGATATTGCTGGTATTTGCTATATATTGTACTGGTTTATTGGGCATTCTGATAATTTTGCTGATGAGTTTTTGGTAGAAAAAGAAAGCCTAAATAACAGATGATATGGAAAGGGATACAATGACCACCAAATAACCTCTTCAATGGAGGAAAAGCTGCATTTCATGGGGAGCGGAAAGATGTGGGAATGGCTAGATGGGATTACTTATCCTTTTCCTAGCTGCAGTATTGACCGTCCCTCTTTGTAGTAGCTTTGCTTTCCTTAAGGTTTTAAATATATGTTTCTCAAACAGGTCGTGGGAACCATAAAAAACCATAAGAATGAACTGAGGACTTTATAAATGGAAACAGAGTTATCCAGGCCAGGGAGTTCAACAGATTGTTGTCAAACAAGCTCCTTGAACGGCAGGGTCATGTGCAGTGATTATCATTTATGACTGTAATTCAGCTGGCACCAGATGCTCATTTAGGACCTATTGTTGATAACTGTGCTTTGTGGTGTAGCATTTCATTCAGGTAACAATCATTGCTATAGCAAAGATGAACTATAATGACTGAAAAAATGATCTTAAATTACTTTCTTGTAACTAGAGCAGCTTGTACCCATTTGTATCCTCCAGATGAGTTCCATAATTTCCATATTTTCTAGCCAACATGGCCATTATTCAGATGAGTGGAAATTTTAGGAATTGTTCTACAATAGACGTCAGCAGCCGACTCTGAAGCAAGGTATTCTGGGACATGTAGTCCAATACCCACGGGGAAAAAAAAGAGTCGGTTCCCTTACCCCTTCCCTGAGCGTGCGGTAAAAACATTGTTAATATAGGAATGTATGTATAAATATATGAATTGCAATGTTGTAAGCCGCCTAGAGTCCTCCGATAGGGAGGGGATAGGCGGGGTATAAATACGATAAATAAATAAAATAAAATAAATACCTGGAGGGTACCAGGTTTGGGAAAGTTTGGCTTAAGCTCTGTTATTTTCTAAATATCTTTCTGTTTATTTAACAACCAAGAAACAAGAAACAAAACTAGATAAGTTAATATATTTTTGATTGTGTCTATTTCATTTATGTTCAGTCTTAAGTTTACTACATTTTATTCTCTCATTATTTTTTAAAGAAAAAATACACATGAAAGTTAGTATGCATTAGTATGCATTTTGTAATTTTTACATCCCAAAATAAATGTTATATACTTTCTCTATGAAGTAAATGTTTGAACCAAAAATTATTGCAAAATTTAGGAAAAGATGTGATCTGAAAAATAATTTCATTCTGATACATATATTCATCCTGGAAATGCAAATCAGATTGGTTTGCTTAAAAATGTGGACCCAATGGAATCTCTCAAAATTCCCAGCAGGACAGCAAACATTTATCATCTTTAATTGGGAGATTAATAAAGAGAGGAAGGAGAGTATTTCCCCCCCCCCCCGTTAATTAAAAATAAAAGTTTAGCATTCCTTCCCAGAGTATATATTCTAGGTGGGTTCACATAACATACTAAATCCTAAACCGAAATTAATAAACATAATTGTTATGTTCACATAACTTGCTATGCCAAGCAAAAAATCATGAGATGGCATCACGTGACAGCCTGATTCACATAGACTTTTGAGACAATGTCTGGGTTCCCACAATGTGCAGAGTCACAAACAACCCAACCCGTTTCAGCTTAGTTTAGCATGTTGTACAAATCAACCTACGTATAATTCAGCTATAAGCTGATGGATACTGTGATGGCTGCCATGGTACTATTTCCAGCTAAGGAGTAAGTACTCCTTAGTACCAAAAGAGAAGTACAGCTTCCTTCTGAATTACTTCTGAAAGATAGAATGTATATCATGAAGCCCACATTGGATATATATCCAGTCAGACTCATCTGCTGGAATCTTTTCCATTCTGGCATTGGCCATACAGTTCTGCTGGGTATTCCTTATTTCTGTTTTCAGGGCAACTACACTGTCCTCCTCTATCTGAGACTGTTGACTTTGTATTTATAATCACTCTACCCATGCTATCAGAAGAAACACTGATCTGAATAAGCTGTAAGAACTGGCAAATTAGGGGATGTTGGTTAAGGAGGAGAAGAGATGAGATCCCCCCCACCCCCTCAATCTGTTGCTGATTTTCAGTCTGGAAAGGGACCATGAGATGTTTGGTGGACATGTAAAAAAGCTGGAAAATTCTGGATTCAAATACATACACTGATTCAGAGGATTTTAAAGATTAATATACAATTGAGACCAGAAGTTTTTCTTTTGGGATTCATGGACAAATGGTTGGAAAAAAGTTGTGGAACTTTGTTTTTGTACATGACAACTGCAGCGAGATTATTGTATGCACAAAGATTGAAAGATTCAGCACTACCCACTACCCACAATGGAGGAATGGTTTGTGAAGATGGTGGAACTTGCTGAGATAACTAAATTGGTTTCCCTGATCAGAGAAAAGACAGTATCTGCGTTTACTGCTGACTGGAAACCTCTTAAAGACTTTTTGTGTTAAACAGAAAAAAAATGAATTTAGGATTTATGGTTTTGATGATTAGACAGGATAGATTATAGAAAGAAGAGCGGTATGTTGTAACCACAGAGTAAAAGGTAAACTTATAATTGTAGTTACAGTATAACTGCTGTAAAGAAGATTGGAAGATACTTCTTTGTACCTTTTTTCTTTCTTTTCTATTTTTCTTTTACTTTTGCCCCCTTCCTTGCACTTTTAGCTTTCTCTTTGATTTCTTTCTTTTTTTTCTTTTTCTTTCTTTTTCTTAGTTTGTATTAGTTTTTAATCTTACTTTTTTTAAAAAAAAACTTTAATAAAAATTATATTAAAAAAAAAGAAAGGGACCATGAGAAGCACTGATGAGGGAGTATAGGCAGTCCTTAGGTAAAGGTAAAGGTTTTCCCCTGCACAGTCGTGTCCGACTCTAGGGGCCGGTGCTCATCTCTGTTTCTTAGCCGAAGAGCCAGTGCTGTCTGAAGACGCTTCCGTGGTCATGTGGCCGGCATGACAAGCACGGAACGCTGTTACCATCCCACGGAAGTGGTACCTATTTATCTACTCGCATTTGCATGCTTTCGAATTGCTAGGTTGGCAAGAGCTGGGGCGAGTGCGGGAGCTCACTCCGTCATGCGGCGCTTGGGTCTCGAACCGCCGACCTTCCGATCAACAAGCCTGATGTCTTAACCACTGAGAGGACAATCCTGAGAGTTTGGGCTGGCAGTTTTCCAATCCTGCACAGAAAACATACTGGGGTAGATTCAGCAGAACATAGTTTAAAATACTATAAAGGTTTCTATTATTAGATTTTCTGTGTGGTGCTATATAATCTACTTCCATTTTTGAACCTCTTAAAATTTTTCTAATGGAACTACCCTACCCTTTCATTACAAAAAATATTTTCCCATTTCCTTTGATGACCAAAGTGACTTTCAAAAAAGCTAAGCATTAATAAACCATTTTGCACAACAGCTTGCTAAGAGACATCCCACTAACTTTTAAAGAAAAGAACGCACAAATAAAAAGTGGGCAAAACATGATTAAAGCTCCTCCTAACACAGATGCAGATTAAAACTGGGACATGCAATTTATATGTAATTGTCATTACTATGACAGCTTGTTCCAGCTTGTATTTGCAGCAGAGTTGTATTATCCTATGAAATGTCAAGTGGGTGGACAGTATTTTTTTTTCTTTGCATGACAAAAGTTGTGTGAAGATAACACTTGCTGATTATATTGTTGAGCAGAGCAACTGTGACTAGTAGCTACATTCAGATATCATTTTCTCATTTTCATCTGTGGATTCTATGTCACTTTTTCTATCTTTCTTATAGGGCTGTACAATGAGAACTGTCAATGAATAATTCACTTTGCCTTTCAATAACTCTTCCTACTTATTCATACAGCATTAGTCATTGGATCAACAGGGGAAAAAGGCCTATATATTGTATGCACTTTGCTTTAGTCTCTTTTTCACAGAAGGCTTTATAGTTCCAACAAAACTGCATCTTATTTTCCTACCACAATTACTTCTTTATCTATTACCTAGTCCCCCTTTTTACTTTATTTAATTCAGTTATGGCTTTTAAATATTTATACATGGCAGACAGTGACAAATCTTAATATATTATGTAGTATAAACAATAGGATACAATATCAAATAAGCAAATGGCTGGATTTTCTCCAGTGAAGACACAAAAGGACTGCACTTGGGAATGTTGTCAAACTGAAGGAAAATCTATGTCTTCCAACCCTTACACTAGTATGTATCATGCAGGCAACTGTATAATGTCCAGTGTTCTCAGAGATTCACCAAACCCAACCCTTTTTGTCTTTTCTTTTTCTTGTTATTAATTAAAAAGTAATTAAAAATTATATATAACCCCCCCCCCCAAAAAAAAAAACCTCAATAAATTGTAGAATTAAAGAGAAGCCTCACACATATCGGAGAATTCTTGCAGTTGTTCCTTAGTTTTGTATCACGATTTCTCCTAGGAAAGCTCCCAACAACTATCCAAAACTGCTCTCCTTGGCATAGTAAACAAACAAGGTTAGTTAACAGCAGGTATGCCTACCTCATTAATGAGCTGGGTTAATTGGTAAAGAAAATAGGGGCTGTTAATTTAATGGATCATTAACTGCAGACATTGAACTGATGGGCCCAGTCCCTGTTTTGCAGATGTCCCTTTATATTAAACTAGGGAGTACCTGAACTAGCAACCTTTCAGGTTGTCACCTGGTCAGATTTCAAATGAAACATCCCATTTTTGTCTGAATGTTTTGCTTTTCACCTAGGTTAATTTATGTCTGCTGGGTTGCTAGAACAATGAACAATTTTCTATCTGCATGTATTTAAATGATATGACCTATGCTAATAAGATATCACCTGTTCCCCCCAGGAAATAGAAATTTCAGAAAGATGGCTGACCCCATTCTTATCCACAGAGTTTCTTATGCCATTTCTCTGTCAAGAAAGTGAAATGCACTCCTATCAGCTTTATTATTAAAACAGGTGGTTTGAATAAATACAAAAAAGCAGTTTCTAACCACAAAATGTTTTGGCTGGAGTTCTTCAGGATCTAACCTTTTATAAACATCCCTCCTGGATATCTGGAGAAAGTTCTTATTTTCTTCAAGTAACACGGTGAGTGGCTCTTTTCAGTATATTTAGACAATCTTTTGTTAAAAGATATTTATGCCACCATTTTTCTGGCAAACTTTCAGGGAAATTTCCAAAGTCACCATACAAAATAATTTGTTTTTCAATTATTCAGTTGATTCCAACTCTTCATGACATTGTAGATTTCATTTTACCAAAACTGTCTATTAATAATGATTTCTTTGAATTCTTATAAGCTCCTCCTTGTGTCATCAGCAATAGATTCAGCCATCTTGTCTTCTGTTGGCCTGCTCAGTTTTTCTAAGCATGAGGCTTTCACATAATGTCTCTAAAATATTTAAACTTCAGATTCACTATCGGTGCTTCCAGTGAATAGTCTGGTTTTACTTTATCTAGGAATGAATTATTTATTCTTGCAGCCCAAGTTATTAACAAAAATTTTCTCCGGCACCACAATTCAAAGGCACACATTTTTTCGTTGTCCAGCCTTTCTGATTATTCAGTTTGCCCTGTTTTATGTTACAAACTATGACCTTGACAATATGTACCTTTAATATTTTGTCTAAATCTGTCGTAGGCTTTCTGCCAAACAGCAGGTGGTTCTTTATTTATTTATTTATTTATTTATTTTATTTATTATTTCAATTTATTCCCCGCCCATCTCCCTTGCAAGGGACTCTGGGCGGGTTACAACAATTGAAAGTTTAAAAATACAAAAACAGTATCTAAAATACATTGAACAATAATAATAATAAATTACATAAAATCCAAGGGGGGACCGCAGGATGGGACCATACCACTACGGGGCCAGCCAACCCCAGGAGGCACTGCCGCCTCTGTCGTCCCAGGACCGGCGGCAGAGCCAGGTCTTAAGGGTCTTCCGAAAGGCCAGGAGTGAAGGGGCCAGTCTCACCTCTGGGGGCAAGATATTCCACAAGGCGGGCGCTATCGCAGAGAAGGCACGCCTCCTGGACCCCGCTAGATGGAATTCTCTTGTTGAGGGGGTCCGAAGCATGCCCTCTCTGCATGCACGGGTGGGGCGGGTCGACGTTATTGGGACGAGACGGTCCCTCAGGTACCCTGGTCCTATGCCATGTAGGGCTTTAAAGGTAATCACCAACACCTTGAATTGGACCCGGAAGCAAACTGGTAGCCAATGCAGCTCGCGTAGCAGAGGTGTAACATGTGCCGATCTCATGGCACCCATAACTGCTCGCGCCGCGGCATTTTGCACCAGCTGAAGCTTCCGGATACTCTTCAGGGGTAGCCCCATGTAGAGCGCATTACAGTAATCTATACGGGATATGACAAGGGCATGAGTGACTGTTCGGAGGGCCTCCTGATCCAGGAAAGGGCGTAACTGGCGCACAACACAAAGCTGTGCAAAGGCCCTCCTGGCCGTGACTGCCACCTGCTCTTCGAGCAGGAGTCGCGAGTCCAGGAGGACCCCCAGATTCCGCACTGGATCCGAGCGAGGTAGTGCCACCCCACCCAGAACCAAAGATGACAACTTCCCGGATCTAGCGGGGCCATCAATCCACAGCCACTCCGTCTTACCAGGGTTCAGTTGAAGCCTGTTGTTCCCCATCCAGACCCCCACAGCCTCCAGACACTGAGATAAGGCATCGACCGCATCACCTACTTCACCCGGGATGGAGATGTATAACTGGGTATCATCAGCATATTGGTGATACCTCATCCCGTGGTGACGGATGATCTCGCCCAGTGGCTTCATGTAGATGTTGAACAGAAGAGGAGAGAGAACCGACCCCTGCGGCACCCCACAAATCAGGGGCCGCGGGTCAGCTCTCTCCTCCCCTATCAACACCGACTGGGAACGGCCCTGGAGGAAGGAGGCGAACCAGCGCAAAACTACGCCGCCCACCCCCAACTCCCTGAGCCGTCCCAAAAGTATACCGTGGTCGACAGTATCAAAAGCCGCTGAGAGATCTAAGAGAGCTAGGATGGACGCACTCCCTCCATCCCGCTCTCGCCAGAGATCATCGATAAGCGCGACCAATGCGGTCTCTGTCCCATATCCCGGCCTGAAACCTGACTGGAAGGGGTCTAGATAATCCGTTTCCTCCAGAATCCTCTGGAGTTGCCACGCCACCACCTTCTCAACCACCTTTCCCAAAAAGGGAAGGTGGGAGACTGGGCGAAAGTTGCCCAGGATGGTAGGGTCCAGGGACGGCTTCTTGAGGAGGGGGTGCACCAGCGCCTCCTTAAAGGCCTCCGGAAACACCCCCTGACTCAAGGACAGATTAATCATCGCCTGGACCCATCCACATGTCACCTGACTGGCCGATTTCACCAGCCAGGAGGGACAGGGGTCAAGCTGGCATGTGGTGGCGTTCACAGTCCGAAGGATCCTGTCTACTTCCTCAGGTGTAACAGGATCAAACTGTTCCCAGATAACATGGTAAGTACGAGCCCCTGGCATCTCCACAGATCCTGTCTCACGCTTGGAGTCCAACTTTGAATGAATCTGAGCGATTTTATCCTGCAGATGCTCAGAAAACTCTTCCGATCGGCCCTGTAGGTGGGTCTCCCTCTGCTCCCGACCCAACAATGATCTTGTAATTTTAAAGAGGGCCGTCGGGCGGCATTCTGCGGACGCAATAAGGGCGGAGAAATATTCACGTTTCGCCGCTCTTACCGCCACAAGGTAGGCCTTAACTGCGGCTCTAGATTGTGTTCGGTCAGATTCAGTCTTCGTCTTTCTCCAGCGGCGCTCTAGACGTCTCTTAACCCTCTTCAAGGCCCTTAACTCTTCGGAAAACCACGGAGAGCGGCGGGCCAAGCAGGGCCGGAGAGGTCGCATAGGCGCGATCTTGTCCAGGGCTCCAGCCGCGGCCCTATTCCAGGCCGCGGCCAGGAGCTCAACTGGACCGTGAAGCAAGTCCTCGGGAATAACCCCCAGCTCCTTCTGAAACCTCACTGGGTCCATCAGTCGCCGGGGGCGGACCATTTGAATAGGTCCCGCCTCCCTGCGGAGTGGGGCAGCACAAGAGAGTCTAAGGGTCACCAGGGCGTGGTCTGACCATGACAATGGGGAAAGATGTAACTCTCCCCTCAGGTCACATTGCCACTGCTCAGACAAGAAAACTAAGTCCGGGGTGAGACCACTGTCCCGAGTCGGGTCACGAATAATCTGAGACAGGCCCATAGCTGCCATGGTAGCTATGAACTCCCGAGCCGCCTCCGAGTCCCGTCCCAGAGATGGCAGATTGAAGTCCCCCAGAACCATAAGTCTGGGGAACTCCACTGCCAACCCCGAGACAGCCTCGAGCAGCTCAGGCAGGGAGGTTGCTACGCAGCAGGGAGGTTGGTACAACAGCAGCACTCCCAACTGTTCTCGTGAACCCAACTTGAAAAACAGGGTCTCACACCCGGCCACTTGTGGAGCAGCGCCCCTGAAAGCCACAAGAGACTCTCGGATGACCACTGCCACCCCTCCTCCCCTGCCCCGGTGTCTCGGCTGATGCCAGACCTGAAACCCGGCTGGGCACATTTCCGAGAGGGCCACTCCCCCCTCTGGTGCCAGCCAGGTCTCGGTAATACACACCAGGTCGGCCCCCTCATCCGTGATCAAGTCACTTATAAGGGGGGCTTTGTTGTTCACCGACCTGGCATTCAACAGCAGCAGCCGGAGACCGGAGCCCACGAGGATCTGCTTACCAGGGCCTGGGTGTGAACACGGGGGGCCGGAACGCACCACCGGTAACAAACACCGGGGGCGCCTTCCCCAAAGATGGCTTGCCCTCCGGTTCCCGTCATACCGTCCCCTGCCCGTCACCACCCGAATCAAATGGCCCGCCATATAGCCCCCAGAGATTCCCGGTTCTGACCCAGTAGCCTCCACTCCCAGGCCTCCGGAATTCTTAGGCTTAATTAAGAGTCCCTTATCCCATCCATCCATCATGCACTCCCATACACTCTTGGGCAGTGGTAAGACCCCCCAGTGCACCAGCTCTCGCTCTCGGCACTGGTAGGGTCTAGCACCACCCCACTCACACCCTGCACCTCTCCCCCAACTTCTCTCACTGGTCGGGGAGAGGTACCAACACTCGCCACAATCATTCCTGCCCCACCTGACTCTCACCCAGGGGGTGCTCTTCCACACTCATACAATCTTAGCCCCCCTCCCTCGTCTCTCACCCGAGGGGGGGGTCCACATTCACATCAAGGGACTCCTCCAAGTTCTCTGCCGCCTTAGCTCAATGGTGTTAATCCGAGCAATTGTTATTATTCTTGTGCCCTGATCAACAGGGCTATCAGTCCGGCCTCCGTCCCATCCGCGTCTTCCACGGCTGCCGGGTTCGACACCAGTTCCAAACAGCTCCCACATCAGGAGCCTCCGGGCCCTCTCAGAAAGTGGCCCGGGAAAAAGACCAGATAGTCTGTAGCGGGGAGGCGCCTCGTCCGTCTCCCACTCCACTCCGTAGCCTCTGGCAGCCCTTGATAGTCTTGATAGTCTCCGGAAGCTCCGAGGGCTTCGCTGCACCCGCTGGACTCCCTTCTGAGCCGCCCCGGGTCTGCTAGGCCCCCACCAACTCCACCGGCCTAGCTCACCTCCAACGGCCCCAGGCTCCAGCGGTCGATTTTGGAGGCTTCCAAAAGCCTCAAGCAGCTCTCAAAAAGACATCAGTCCCCACAAGCCCCACTGATCGAACTCGAAGGCTTGCGTTCAGAGTCTTCCGGCCTTAATGGACTCCAGTTCTCTTTAGCCCCGCCGGTCTAGGTCACACCCAACAGCCTCTTGCAGGCCTCGGCAGCCACCAGCTGTCTCCGGTAACTCACCGGGTCCCGTTTTCGTCGCGTCGAAAGGTTCCGGAGGCCCGACTCGGGCAGAAGCCTCGGCCAGCACTCCCCTCGGAGAAGCCACTCACACACCGGCAGCCACCACCTCTCCAGAATCCCAAAGGTGACATTTAGGGATTTAGGGATTTTCGGTGGGTTTTCAAGAGTTCTTTTTCGGGGTTTTTTCAGCTTTCTCCGGAGCTGTTATCGGCCGCGTTAACTTGCGGCCGCCATCTTGGATTTTTTTTTTTTTTTTTTTTTATTTCATAGCTACAGTCACCATCCCTAAGAAATTTTAGTACGTACAAGATGAAATCTGTACTTACTCTAACTATTGACATAATCTTAGTTTCTTAAATATTGAGCAGCAGATTGGCTTTTGTACTTTTCTCCTTCACCTTCATCCAGAGATTCCATAATGCTTCCTTAGTTCTAGCCATCAAAATGGTTTGCTTACTTGGGGTGGTTAATGTTCTCCCAGCAGTTTTAATTCCAATTTATATTTCTCTTAGTCCTACTTGATTTATTCTGCATATAAGTTGAATAAATAAGATAACAGTATACAGCCTTGGCACACTCCTTTCCCTTATTTTGAATCATTTAGCTACTTCATATTGCATTCTAACTATTGCTTCATGAGTTATCATACAAATTCTTCAATGGGCAGATGATGTTCTCTAATACACCCATGTTTTAAAGGGCTATCCATAATTTGTTGTGTTCCATATAATCACAAAGGGGCGTGGTGGCTCAGCAGGTAAGACGCCAGGCTTGTCGATCGGAAGATCGCAAGTTCGGAGGTTCGAATCTCTAGCCCTGCGTGCGGAGTGAGCTCCCGCACTAGCTCCAGCTCTTGCCAACCTAGCAATTCGAAAGCATGCAAATGCAAGTAGATTAATAGGTACCACTTCAGTGGGTAAGTAACAGCGTTCCACGTGCGTCATGCGGCCACATGACCATGGAAGCGTCTTCGTACAACGCTGGCTCTTCAGCTAACAAACGGAGATGCGCTCCGGCCCCTAGAGTTGGACACGACTGCACAAATGTGCAGGGGGAACCTTTACCTTTTTAAAAATATAATCACAAGCTTTTGTATACTCAATAAAGCAAAAACAGATATCTTCTGGAACTCCCTTGTCCTTTTCTATTATCCATCAGATGTTAGCAAAGTGATCTGAAGGTGCCTCTGCCTCTTCTGAAACCAGCTTGTACATGTAGCAGTTCTTGTTCCATGTACTGTTGAAGTCTGGATTGCAAAATCTTGAACATGATTTTATTAGCATGTGAGATAAGTGCAATTGCTTGGGAGTTTGAGCATTCTGCCTCTTTTTGTATTAAAATATAAATAGATCTTTTCCATACCTGCCTACGGATAGCAGTAGTATTGTCACTGCATCATCTTGCAAAGATTTAAACAATTTTGCTAGAATTTCTGGCAGCTTTGCTGTTGGTGATATTTTCTAGGGCCTTTCTAGAATGTCTGGCTTTATTCTAGTGGTCAAACCTTCATTTGTATCATTGAATTGGGGATCTTTTTGTACAGTTCTTCCATACCTTCATGCCATCTTTCCTTTGCATCTTCTTTCTTCAGTAGATCTTTGACTTCTTTGTCTTTGATGATGCCCATCTATGCATAAAAGTTTCCTTTGATTGTCTTAAATAAATCTCTTGTCCTTCCCATTGGATTGCTATCTTCAGTTTCTTTGCACTGCTTATTTTGATGTAACTCCTTGTTTTCTTTCTGCTCTTCTCTGGAACTCAGCATTTAGTTGGGCCAACTTTCATCTCCCTGTGTTGCCTTTTGCTTTCTAACCTTTAGATATTTTCAGTGTATAAGCAGGTGATTTAATCTTCTTTTGTTTTTTGCATTTCAACATTTTGTTCCTCATCTTTAATGATGTCACAAACTTCAGTTTTTCAGCATTTTTAAAAAATCAAATTGATTCAGTAAATCTATGCTATATCTTCACCACATCATCATGTGGATTATTGCTGAGGTTGTATTTAGTTGGTCCAGCAGCCTCCATGAGGATAGAAAGAGAATGGTGGTCAGATTGATGAAAGCAGCATTGAGTTGTGACATGAGCCCTGCCCCTTTTTATGAGCAACACGATAAGCCTTTGCATGTGTGGTTTGAACATAAATTTGGATCACTGTAATATTTGTTGGCTTTCCTCAGACTTGTGTTGAGATTAGTCTATCATTTGAGGGTTATATCTGAGCTGATTTTGACTCTTTTTGTTAATAATGATGGCTACTCCATTTCTTCTATGATTTTCTTGTCTGCAAAAGATCTGATGCTTCCCTGATGTGAAGTGAACCATTCTAATCTGTTTCAGTTTGTTGATTGTCAATGTCAATGTCAATGTCAATGTCAATGTCAATGTCAATGTCAATGTCAATGTCAATGTCCAGTCTTGACATTTCAGTTCTGACAACATTCAACAGAGGCAACAGAGCCAGAGGCAGCAAAACTGCAAGCAGTAAAGTTGGAGCTGGAAATATCAAGCCTGGATACAGCAACAGCCAGCGGGGGCCTGACTTGGGATGAGGAATCATCTTGAAGCCTGTGGCAAGCTTGGAATGCTGTGAGAAGGTCTCGGGAGGAATGGCCTATAGTTTGATATGATGTGACCTCCCCACTGGCTGGACACAACAAAGCTAGTGGCTGGTAACTGGTGAGATGAGACTAGTCATGACATGGATAAAGTGAGATTTGGCTCCATTTGATGCCCTGTCATAGGTTTCCTGTGCTCTCCATTGCCTGGAGCCAGTTGGATGGGTGGCTTGGGTGGCCCGGATCCCTGGGGTGCTTTTTGCCTGGGGAGGAGAAACTTGTGGGAGTACTCTAAAGGGGGGCAGGAGGGAGCCAAAGTGTCAAGCAAGGAGACACTCAATTCATTGGGAGGCAACTTGTTCCATCTGCAGGGCCTCGACAGTCCTGGTTTGTTGCCCTCCATGATGGGCTCTATGAAAACTTGGGGGCTTCTCTGTTACCCAGCCAGCTACCTATGATTGTGAATTTTTGTCCAGCTGGATGTAAAAGTAAGTGTGTGCCTAAACAAGGTGTATGCTAAAACCTGCCATAGAAGCTAGCCACCATACTGGCCATTGAGTACCTGAGGGCAGGAGTGGCCTGGTAGGGTGTCTGGTTTTCTGTGAGGGGGTAGGGTGACTGTAGTTGTATGGGCATGTGGTCTGATGGGTGGGGTGAATGAGTGAGGGTATGAGTGCCTTGGCCTGGGAGGGGGAGCTAGGGTGGGAGGAAACTGGGAGGAAGAGAGAGAGGAGAGGCAAGAACATCATGTGATAGGTAAGGGTAAGTATGGCAAGAATCTGAGAGTGGGCCACACTTGGGGATACTGGGTCCATTATTTGACAGCAGTTCAGCCTTCTATACCACATTATAGGTACCTTAGTAGCCTTGGGCTCTGTCTGCTCCTCTTGAATGCCAGGTCATCTCTGACCTCATTCATGATTTGAATGGATGCGGTGGCCAAATTGGCATGTATACAAGACCTGGGTAGGCCCAGAGGGTGGAGTTCCTCTCTGGGAAATGTGATTGCCTAAGTTTTAGGGTTGGCTTCAGCCAAGAGCCTGTGGAGGAGGGGTGGGGTGGCTATTGTCATCCATGAGTCATTGAAGGCTCTAGATGTGAGACCCTCTGATTGGGCTGTAGGGAACAGTTGGCTTTGTGGCTGTTGTACTTCCTTCTCTGCTGCACAGTTTCACCCCTACCTGACCTGTTGGATTCCATTGCTTGGCTTGCTACAGAGTCAGTTTTTACCCTTTAGGGATTTCAGTTATCAGGTGATATTGAGTTATCACCTGCTACCAGGTGATATTGAGTCCAGAGCAGCTCAGGAATTCATACATGACAATCATGGACCTGTCTCAAGTCACTGAAGGCCTGATGCATACTTTTGTTGTACCTTGGGTCTGTTTGTTTTTGTTTCTGGGCAGTTAAAAGGGTAATTTTTGTCTCAGGGCAGTGATCCGGTAGTGGAAAACATTACTAACAGTCTATTGTCATGGTTAGAAAACTCTTTGATTATCTTTCAGCTTGCTGGGACCACCCTGCCTCCCAGGGAAATAGGGCCTACTAGATTGGCCTGCCCCAGGTAACTTATGGACCCTGCTGGGTTCCCAGAGGAATCTTGGGGTTTCCCTGGGCATCTGGTGAGCAGTTTGGCTGCGTCTTTAGTTTCAGCCTAGAATGAGTGGGTAGCAGAAGCTTTGGACTATATTGCTCCTATGCAGCCTCTCCCTGTGCACTGATGCTGAGGTGCACCTTAGTTTTCTGAGGTGTTCCAGGAGATGAAGCACCAGAAGAGATGGCTGGAGTACCTTGGAGGAAGTGGAAGAGTAAGTGAAATAGAACACAACTAAGAGCCCATATTCAGGATTACAGTGTGGTAATAAGGGTGGACTGAGGGAGGGGACATTGAATTCCTCAACTGTGAGTTGCCTAAGGGCTCCATATACTTGTACCTTCTGTTCTACATGAAACCATTGGTGAGGTCATCTTTGGTTCAGATTCTAGTATCATCAGTATGCTAGATACCATACTGGCCATTGTGCATACAGTAATTGTGCATCTTGCTCCACAGCTGTTCAAATGATGCTGTCAATATTTTGTCCCAGAGACTGGAGGCTGTGAAGGTCTGGATGGGAAAGAACAGACTCAGGCTTGATCCTGACAAAACAAGTGTCTGTGAATATCTGGGCCTCCTGATCCTGGGGACTTTTCATCTTTGGTCTTGGATTGTATAGTACTTCCCCATTTGAGACTGGTGTGCAATCTGGGAGTCATTGTGGAGTCATAGCTTCTGTTTGAAGAACAGGTGACAGCTGTGGCCCCGGGGGCCTTTGCACAGATCCAACTAATCCACTCATTGCGCCTGTTCCTGGGTGCCCTTCAAATGGTCACTCATGCCCTAGTCACATCATGAATGGACTGTTGCAATACACTCTGCATGAGGCCATTCTTGAGGATTGCTTAGAAGCTTCAGCTGGTCCAGAATATGGTCGCACAGGCAGTAATGGGTATTCCATGGTATGTCCATGTGACTTCACTGCTCCACATGCTGCACTGGCTACCAGTTGGTTACCATGTACAGTTTCTGGTTGCTACCTGTAAAGCCCTTCATGGTAGGGTTTGATGACTTGAGTGACATCTGTCTCAGATAGCTTCTGCCTGTCTAGTAAGATTGGGTAGAATGGGTACATTCCAGGTCCTTAATTAAACAATATCATCTGTTGGAACCTCAGTAGTGTGCCTGCCCTCTGGAATAGCCTCTCCCCGAGGTCCATATGGCTTCCATATGGAAAGTCACTGAAAACCTGGCTATTTTCTCAGGTCTTGGGGAAGGGTGATTATCAGCCCCCTGGGGGATTTTTATTTGTTTGTCTGTATGGTTCTCTTCTGGATGTGAGTGATCTGTACCCTTATTCTATAGTTTATTGCTTTTAAAATGTAAGCTGATCAGAATTGTTTGGGGTTGGGCAGTCTCTAAATTGTATAAATAAATAAATGGTTTTTGAGGTTCATGGTTCTGATATGCCACAAAAATGAGAGATATATATTTTCACAACTTTGAACTTTTTTTCCCTCTGGGCAGCAGCTGGATATCCATTTGGCTTTAATCCATCCACTTCATAAATGCCAATGCTACTTGTAATTGCTTCTGCTCTTCCTCAATAGCTTGTTAAATACCTTCTGATTTGAGAGATCATCTTTCAGTATCATGTGAATATGGTTCTGGTTGTGAGTGTCCATTTGATTTTCTTAACAGAATATTGGAGTGTCTGGCCATTTCCTTCTTTGATTGATTATATTTAGTCTGACCTCTTTACTGTGACCTGCCCATCCTGGGAGACCTTTCTGAGTGTGCATTCTAGGTGGTATTGTTCATAGTGTCATTGGATGAACAAGATCCTTCACTACTACAAGGTAATGATCTAGAGTAATAATAACAGTAATAATAATATCCTTCTGGGTATTCCAAATAGATCCTTAATTTAATGGTTTAAGTTGATCCTAAATTCCTATTCACTCAAAATTGTTGGGAAGGGAAGGGAAGTACATAAATAATTTACAAATGTGTGAATCTCTAATATTCTTTAAGCTTTCGTTTATTGAGATGATTTTGAAGAAGCAGCTTTATGTCATATTTTTTCCTGCCAATTTTCTTGCGAACTTATTTTTATTTCAATATTAGTTATAGCTACATTCAATAATAGCTGATTAAAAACAAAACAAACAGTATTTCAGATGTCTCAGTATGAACTAAAATGTGATAGGATATCTTTCCTATACAGATGACAAAAAATGTTCAATATAAGCTATATTTAGACAGAGCTGCCAAGAAACACTCTAAAAAAGAAAGTAATTAAATCTGAAGTTTAAAAATGCTAAGATATAGTGCTATTTAACTTTGCTACTTTTTTTTGGAAGTCGCCTATTAATAGGAGGTTTCATGTTCCATATATCCAATGCCTACCCATATTTTCAATAGTCATATATTGGCAATACCCTTGCATTTTTTAAAAACATATTTTTATTCTTTGGGTATCAACCAAATAGCCCAAGAAGCAAGCTAGATTACATGAATGAATGATTCACTAGCTTCTCACATTTGATATCTTTAAATCAAGATTGTTTGTATCTCTGTAAATAGGCAATTCGTTATTTTCTCCCTTCTTCTTAACAAGGTCCTTACACCTGACCCCTGTATGTGGATTTTCCATTCTCTGTTGGCACTTCCCTTACCTGCATTATCCCTATCAGGCAGGAGACATCCACAGAATTAGCCTTACTCACGTGGCTTTTAACACACGTGCACAAATTCTCACATTCTAGCCATTTTGCATACATGCATTCTCTAAGAACTGAAGTGTCAAGAGTAGAATTGCAAGTTTACACAATGAATCAGCAATCAATAAAGAAGTAATGCTTTTTAACTGTTTTAACTGTATCAATCCACACATGCATGCAACCAACCAACCACTGAGCAATTAAAGGATTATATACTGCTTTATTTTAGTGGACATTCTCATGATAAGGAAATAATATTTATCCATGATGTGCTTAATGAAAAGAATGCCATGTTCTGGGATGTTATCTATCTATCTATCTATCTATCTATCTATCTATCTATCTATCTATCATCATCTATTTTATCCCTGCCCATCTCCCCGAATAGGGGACTCTGGGCGGTTTACAAAATATCTATTGTTATCTATCGTTGAGTCAACCCCTCCATATTGATCTTTGTTCTGTAAATGAGCTTTTTCCACTGTGAGAGATTATAAGGGCTGGTTCAGAATTATGAATGATTCAATAACTAGTGGCCTGAGTAACTGGAAGGATGCAACAAAACAGCCTCCTCCTCCTCCCCCTCCTCCTCCTCCTCCTCCTCCTCCTCCTCCTCCTCCTCCTCCTCCTCCTCCTCCTCCTCCTCCTCCTCCTTGTAACAGAACTTTGATAAGCATGTACATTGGCTTGACCCCACCAGATATACAGTATCATACTGTTTACTTATTTTTAAGATTACATGCTGTTCCAATTGTTTGAGCAATTTACAATCTTACCAAAAGTGAACAAGATTAAAATAGCAAAAAAAATGATGAATCAAATAACTTTACATAATATTCCTATGCCAAGGAACCATAAAAACCCATATAATTGTATATTCCTACATAGGAGGGAACTCTCTCAGTTCATCTCCTTCTCAAAGGCCTGTTGTATAACCAGCTTTTGATTGCCTGCCTAAATCCTAATAATGGTGGGGAAGGCTGGGAAGGCTTGTTTCCCAAATGACATTCTTTACAAGAGGGAACCGGGAGGGAGCCCACTCTTCCTGATCTATTGGGGTAGGCAAAAACTTTTGGGAGCAAGTGGTTTTGTAGCCATGAAGGGCTTTAAATCAGTACCTTGATGTACACCCAGAACCCAAGTAGTAACCAGTGCAGGTCTCAAAATAGAGGCTTTACCTGAGCTGCTGCATTCTGGACCAGTTGTAGTTTCTGAATGGTCTTCAAGGGCAGCCTCATCTAGAGCAGGGGTCCCCTTCCGCACGATTGGCTCCTGCCCACAAACCCCGCCCCCCGGTGCTTGCAATTGGCTCCTGCCTGCAAACCCTGCCCACCGGTGCATGTGATTATATTTAGTCTGACCTCTTTACTGTGACCTGCCCATCCTGGGAGACCTTTCTGAGTGTGCATTCTAGATGGTATTGTTCATAGTGTCATTGGTGCACAAGATCCTTCACTACTACAAGGTAATGATCTAGAGTAATAATAACAGTAATAATAATATCCTTCTGGGTATTCCAAATAGATCCTTAATTTAATGGTTTAAGTTGATCCTAAATTCCTATTCACTCAAAATTGTTGGGAAGGGAAGGGAAGTACATAAATAATTTACAAATGTGTGAATCTCTAATATTCTTTAAGCTTTCGTTTATTGAGATGATTTTGAAGAAGCAGCTTTATGTCATATAATAACTCACATTTTTTCCTGCCAATTTTCTTGCGAACTTATTTTTATTTCAATATTAGTTATAGCTACATTCAATAATAGCTGATTAAAAACAAAACAAACAGTATTTCAGATGTCTCAATATGAACTAAAATGTGATAGGATATCTTTCTAAAATGTGATAGGATATATTGGCTCCCACCTGCAAACCCCACCCCCTGTTCCACAGAAATCCCAGAAACCCCACTCCCCCAGTCTGCAGAAATCCCGGAAACCCTGCCCCCCCGGTCTGCGGAAAAGTTGTCTTTTGAAACCGGTCCCTGGTACTAAAAAGGTTGGGGACCCCTGATCTAGAGTACATTGCAATAGTTCAGACTGGAGGTGACTATGGCATGAGTGTATGTGAGAATGGACTCCCCTTCTATGGTGAATTCCAGATGCCAAAAAGCTGTATTTTGCAACAGTGTATGTTACCCTAGAATTTCTGCCAGCCAAAAAATGATAAATGTAGAATTTGTCCAGGTAGCTAGGTGCTTTTGTGGTTTGGAGCTATAATAGCTCAGTATATCAGTATGAAACTTGCATCATAAAATCACATGCTCTGTTGAAATAATGTTTAATCCACATTGCCCACACTTACACAAATCTCTCCGAGAAAATGGCACTCTCTGTTTCAGATGTTAATTCCTCCATTTGCCTTCATCTTTATGGTTGCTTTGATCATTAATTAATAAATTAATTCATTAATTAACTTGGCATACCCTTGGAAGACAAACCAGTTGCACATAGGAAATGGTGGTATATTTCTACAAACATGCTATACGAATTAATGCTATTGGCATTATTATGTATGGCTGAATGGGGAATTCATTTACTTCTTAAACTGTCCTCTTTGAACATTTAAAAAACCTGGCACATTTCCTTGGCAATACCCAGATTTGAGGCTGCTGAGATTGCGTGGACACATAGTCCAGAAGCACTAGAAATGTGCTTACAGCATACTATGCAAAGAGCCAGCAATGCTATAATCATGTCTAGTTTTTAAAAGATCAAGAAAGAAGGAGGAGATTCCTGGGCCACCTCATAAAATTTATAGTTAGGAAGTAAATTTAATCTGTTATACCCATTACTAGATCTCTTTTATCAAAGTTTCCATGGATTTTTAATTTTAAAAAAGTTTTGCTGGACTAGAAATCTGCCCTTGGAGCAAACAGTTAAATGGATGAGACTTATCATGCCCCACTAGAAGTACTTATTTAGCACAAACACAGGTATACAGACCTTTGAGTTTTACTGTCTAATTCTATGCTTGCTTACCTAGAAGAAATTCCATTGTGTTTCAGCCTTAGATTGTAATGTTGTTTCTACAGCTTTTTGTTCCCAATAATTTTATTATTGCTTTCTACTCCACAATATAACTGAGACACTCCAGGGACTGATATGAAAATATTGCAGGTGGCATCAATATGATAACAATATTTTATTAAAAATCTCCAGAGCTTGCAACATTTTGGTGTCATTAAAGATCTAAGCATCTTTTGTCAAGTGATTTTTTAAAAATCCTTGCAAGTAATAAGAAAGATAGGAAATAGTGTTGAGAGGTGATACTTAATGTAACTTCCGTTCTGTTTTTCTTTTACTGCCTTCCAAACTTATTTATGATTCTCTGTATAAGCATTCAGCACCAAAAAGGAGGCTGTGATTAAAATATTTCTCTATAGTTGTATTTGGATATCCTGCTAAAGTAGGAAGTGGACAACTTTTTAGTTGTTAAGTCCACAATTCTTAATTTGGGGGGGGGGGGGGCTTGAAAGGCCACAATGAGTGGGGTGATAACACAATGACATCCATGAAGTAGGTGGTGATAGGTTTTAAAGTGGATTTTTATTTTATTTTATAGTGTGCAAAGTCCAAAGTAGTTTAGCATTATGAAATTGGTGGTAGCCTTTCCTCATATCTCATCTATGAGGTTAGAAGTTTTCATATCTATGCACAGATGGGATGAATTATTCAGTAAATCTGTTTATGCATGTTAAAGCATGCACGAAAGGACTGCATGGGTTAATCCTTTATTGTGACTGGTATCATTGTAAGTTCATCACAGCATTGTTGTGCTCTATGACTGTTTCTATTATATCATCTACTTCTCTGTAATTCCACAAATGGTAAATATGCTGACATTCCTGACACTGTTGGAAGACAAATTGTGTCACTACAAATATCATGGTATTTTTATAACTAGCCAAGGAAATTGCCATGAGGGCCATTCTGTGAGAAGGCAAAACTGCTAGATAAGATGTATTTAGAAGTATTTAGAATAGGTAAATCAACCTTCCAAATCTGGTGGTCTCCATTTCCATTGCATTTCAACTTCCATGGTTCCCAGCCAGCTTACGTGGAATGCCAATAATCAGAATGGCCCTAGGATAAGGAAGGCATGGATAAAGTAAGTCTGTTTATCCCAATTCTCCCACCTCAGTTTAGACTGAACTTCATTTAAGTATTTCTTCGATACTAAAGCAGTCACTATAGGACCATTTCTCTTAATTTTTCTCAGTTCCCAAAAAAATCATAAATATTGTGTTGCTCTTTTATGGGCTAGGCAGGAGAATATTTAGACTGGAGGGGTAATGCTAAGATTATGAAGAATGAAGCACAATGAATAGTACAGATAATTTACTTGTTGCTGTGAAAGCTTTTAACCCTGACAATTCCCCACATGGGGATTGAATTTGTCCAAGTCACACCAGCTAAGAAACAGTGAATTTAATTCTTTTTGTTGAAATAAAAAGAACAACATTCTATTATTCTGCACAAAGTCAAGCCAAGTAGGCAATCAAAACAAAATACAGAAAATACCAATGAAATTATAGTAGCTAAATTCCCCATAATACTAAAAAAATACAGACTTTTTCAGTCACTCTACATGCTAGTTAAGGGTTACTTCCTTGTTCTTCAGCCCTGAGCTCTCAGCTGTCCAAATCTCTGGTTTTGTTATTGTAAAAACAGTTGTTTCCTTTTACATTCCATTTTCTACCTAACAAATAACTTGTTTGTTTCATTTAATGCTGGTGACAGATCTAGGCAAATATTGGAGTTTTTAGTTTCAAAAATGGATGCTTGTCTTTTTCTATTTCTTTGCCCAGCAGTAAGAAATCTACATAACATCTAGTTTGCAGTCAGCTACTTTCTATTCTAAGACTATGCTTAAATGCAAACTTTGTGGCTTACAGTATAACATCAGAACTTCTTTTCTCCCCTCTTTCCATTCTGTACCCCAAACACCCTTTATTTTGCTTAATATATTCTAGGCCTGTGCAGTGTTTCAGACTTGTAGGAAAAGAAAATTCTCTTTTGGGTGCATAGGAGTGCAAGTATAGCACCTACCTACAACTTTTTAAAGCAGTCATGTCTTTTCTTATGATTATACAGCTGCTGTGCAAACCTCAGGGGGAAAATGGTTATGATATAAAGAATTACAAACAGGTACTACATGAGCATCTCTGCACACTCCAGAGCATCTCTTTTCCCTTGAATCTGAAGAGCTACACAGTCCTATATATTGTAGTCTGACAAAGAATTCTGGAAAATTGAACATTTAATTTGTAGCATTTTGCGTCACCTTTATGTGTTGATTGAATGAAGGGACAATATTGGTAGCATAGGCTGCTGGCTAATACTTTTTTCTTTGCTATCAATTATTTATGGTTCCCTTTGCCTCCAACCTTAGAACCCATAGAAATAAAGGACTTTATTTTGATAACTGACAAGCCGTAAATAGCATACAGTTAAAAGATAAAGTAAGATAAATGTAACATAAAATGGAATAGAGAAGGATAAACTGAATACGGACGGCACACAGAAGCTATATGGTGGCACAAAGTTCATGAATGAGGAAAACAGCATGCATAGCAATTAACATAGAATTCCCAGCCTCAGATTCCCACCTTAATACATGGATGAAGATAGGATGTCACTGAAGGCATTGCTGGCAAGGAGGTGTTCTGTTCTTCTGGCTTTTCTATTGTCTCTTATGAATGGTATGTAAATGTTGTTTACCTCTATGTGTCTGTTGATGGCTGCTTTGTCTGAGTGCCAAGCTTCCAGGAATTCTCTAGCGTTTTTGGATTTGGCTTGGTTTAGGATGCTCACAGTTTCCCAGTTGAAAGTATGGTTGAGTCTGCCCATATGTTGTGAGATTAAGGATGTAATATATTCACATTATATAGACATAAGAAACCTCCTTTGTTGATCTTCTTTCTTACAAACTTTACTTTTTTAATACTAGCCTTTGCCAAACTTCCAGATCTGACACAATACAACTCCCATCATCCCTAGCCAGTGTGGGAATTGTAGTCTGGCACATCTAAAATGTGTCTAGTTGAGGACGTGAAGCAGGCAGGCTAAAGTCACATAGTTCTCTATACCATATATTACCTTTCCTTTCCTTGCTAGGCCTGTGGCCTGCTCAATTACATGCGATGTTTAATCAAAACCAATCAACCGTAATCAAAACCTGTCTTTTGCAACGTTTGCAACAGCTGACATCTCTTGCCCAAATGTTCTAATCAACATCCTGACCTTTGTAACTGAACGCAGTGGACCGTGAACAAGTTCCCTAAAAGGCTATAAGATGGTGTAAGATAACTTCCCTTTCTTATATCCTGTTATGTTCTTTGTACGAACAGCTGTGCTAATGGTATTTTTAAACTGCTGATCTTTGTCATATCCCAGAATGTATTGATTGCAAAGGACTATAAAAGATTGACTCCGGGCGTGGCTCGGGGTTCAGACTTGCTGAGTTATCGCTCTGAACCATTGCTAGCAATAAACCTGTGTTCTCTAACTTCGCTTGGTCTCGTGTCCCGTCATTTGGGAAGGTGAGTTTTCCCGCTACAGACGGATGATATAATTCACCACTCCCCATTTTGCTGTTGTGCTTAAGGAAGGAAAAAGGGAAGCAGAAGTATGGACTCTGTGAAGAAGGATGCTATAAAATGTCTGCAGTGGCAGAACTGAAAATGTATCTGTACCAACCACTAAAAAAGTACTGAGCCTAAAAGCCTTCCAGGTGAGGAACAGGTCGAACAGACTTTATCATCCCAGCGTGAAAGGGGAGCGGGACTGAAGCGCTGCCTTCATAAGTCACAGCTGGCTGTCAGTTTGGCAGCTGTTCAGAAAAGAGGAAGAATGTGTGGATGCCAGCTGACTCCCTTGCACATGGATCAATGCAGAGTAAATGCTTTTCCCTTTGACTGATAGTTATGCAGAATGAGCCAGCAGTAACTAAGTACCAGCTGCTATAATAATAATAATAATAATAATAATAATAATAATAATAATAGTAGTAGTAGTAGTAGTAGTAGTAGTTGCTTTCCCAAACTACCCCCAGGTGCTTTTTTACAAAGGGGGCAAACATGGCAAGAGTGAAGGTTAAAATCTCCTTGCATATATGGCCTTGCACTGAGTTGGTTGTTGAGTGTTTCATTAGCTATAGCCCTTATGGTTAGATTTGAGCATTGCCTGCCTGTACTGATAATCATGTTACCTATCTATTCTCTCTGTCTGTCTTTCTTTGTCTGTCTCTGTCTTTCTTTGTCTGTCTCTGTCTCTGTCTCTGTCTCTGTCTCTGTCTCTGTCTCTGTCTCTGTCTCTGTCTCTGTCTCTGTCTCTGTCTCTGTCTGTCTCATCTTTCTATCATCATCCCTTTGTCTCGCTTTATTTAGTTCAGTTGGCTGAATTTAACCCCTAGAATTTAGAAAGACTGGCACCAAGTTTAATTCCAATTTCCAAAAGGAAAAAAAGAGATTGTATGTAAAGAAGTGACTTCCAACCTTCATCACAACAATGATAAACCAATTTAGTGACTCTTCACCTTCTCTAAAGTTACAAAAAATTATATCTTCATTCCATATTCCATCCCTTATCTATAGGCAAATCCATAAAAGCTAAAAGCATCATCTTTTCAGTCCTGGTGTCCACAGAAAGACCATAAAGGGTTGCCAGAAGTAACAACACATTTTGTTTTAATCTTGATCAAATAAACCAACTTTATATTCCTTCCTTTTACTTCTAACAGTCTTAATCTTTAGTTCATTCAAATATTGTCATAGGATTTGATTTCTCTTCATTTCTTCTTTATCTTCTTTGCACAGACTTCTTCAGGTCTTTAACAAGCCTCTTTTGTAAATCCAATAAGAAAAAATTATCCAGTCCACTTTCTTGGTTCATCATTTGTATTTCTCTTTTGATTTTTAAAACATCAACCAGTTTCTTTTGTATATCCAGTGAGACATCCTTTTCCAAATCGTTCCTTTGGCCTGTCATTTGTAAATCCACTTTCGGTACCATCTCTATCTTGTCAGATAAAATTTGTTCCACATCTGTCATTTCTTCAATAACAACTTTTGGACATACTCTATCCATAGAGGCAGACATTATGACTGACATTGTTGATATTGTGGCTACTAATTTCTGGCTCCCTTCTTCAAAAGTCTCCTTTAATATTTTCAATGTTATAACGTTTATGCATCATTTTGTAGGTCACACTTAATTAACACAAAATGTAGGTTTGTGTTTTATTTCTCTACCTAGAATCTTTTGTCCCCTCTAGTGTCCAGTTTTTAAAATCATAAAGTTACCTATCTTTGTTATGTCTTGCAAAAACCAGAACAGATCTGTTTCCCATGAGAAGCTGTTTGTTCTTTATAATTAATTCCAAAATCTTATTGGAAAAGTTTCTATATTCCAAATTTATCTGGACCCTTAGTCTGTTTCTAACTTTCTAAGATCAAAATCTTATTTGGCTTTTTGCCGTTTATTTCAAATTGTTTAGATTCTTAAGCTTATGATTAAAGTTTTCTTTCATTCAGGATTGAAGGCAAACTCACCTGGCGTTTTCAAACTTGTCATTCCAAAGGTCTCTAATAGCTTAAAAGTAGTAATTAATAAGCAACTTCCAAAAGTGATTAAAAAGTGAAGTTAGTGAACTTAGTGTCCTTTAAAAGGCACCGACCGTGGTTGCGAGCAAGATGGCTATACCCGTAGTCTCCCAGTGCTGACACCTGTGTAAGACTGCTGTCCTGCGGTCTCCTCATGGGGAGCAGCCATCTGGAGCACATATGGGAAATCTCCTGTCCTCTCCTTTCTTCTCATTGATTCCTTGGTCTTTGCTGTGGTCATTAGCTCCGCTTTCACGGAGACATCTTTGGTCCACCCTTCCTCCCCTGGAAGCCTGACTTACTATATATTTTATTCAACATGCTACTTGGTATTGCAAAACACAATAGAAAGTAGATAAACATTTAAAAATAATACATACATACATACATACATACATACATACAGAAAGAAAGAAAGAAAGAAAGAAAGAAAGAAAGAAAGAAAGATAAGCGACCTGCCACAAATGTTCCAATCATAGAGCCTGAGTAAAGTGAAACCTTTGATTCTATTCAATCCCACATCCCTTCACAAGCAGATCACTAACTTTTCATTCATCCTACTGTATCTAAAGGTTACAATTGGTTGTTTCTTTGAGCATCAGAGGCTAACATCTGTTTCCTGCTGCTTGCTGCTCCTTTCCACTACTTGCCTGGCCTTTGAGGGTAATGAAAAGGAACGTTTTTCATAAGAGTTGTTACAGGTGAACCAGGAGATCTGTTAGAATCAGGGGTGGACTACCTGTTCAAGTGGCTTAGGCTCCTTTTCTGCATCTCCATCTGACAGGAGGAAGTGTCTTCCCCACCTCTGTTTATTCTCTGCTTCTTTCAGAGTTGGTTTCACATTCTTTTGGGCATGCATATTCTTGATATTGTGTCTTCCAGGTCAGTGACATTGCTCAAGGTTGGGGACAGGTTTCTGTTTGTTCTGGTTTGACATCATGTTTGCTGATGATAAGCCACCATCATCCCCAGCCTAGATCTTTCTGGATATATTAGGCTACAATTCCAGTCATCTACCTGCTAGCAGGGTGGCTAGGGATCAGCAGTCTCCAATGGGGAGGGGAAAGTGGATTGGGATCAAACTGATAAAATCTGTGTTGTGTTGTCACAATGCAAGACCTGGCCCATCTCTAAAGTCACATATATGCCCCAAAGGTGTGGCCTTTGGAGATCCTGTGGGCACTGCTGTTAGGAATGTTCTACTAGGTAGTCCAATGAACCTGGAGGGCAGATAGTTGGGGAAAACTGGGGTAAAGCATGGGTTTTTGTTTATTTGTTAAAATAGAGGATTATCCTAACATGTGAACTTGGCAGCAAGGTTTCTCAAAATATATTTTGGATCTGCTGTACTGTAGGCCTTTTTCTAAGGGCAAGTATTGTCACAAAGACACCATGATAGAACAATAATCAGCTGTAAAGATCTAAGATGGGATAGATAACAGGGCATCTTCTTTGGGTTGGATTTCAACTCCTATCAAACCCAGCCAATCTAGCCAAATGCAAGGTATTACTAGAGTTGTAGTCCCAAAACACTAGAGGGTGTCAAGTTTTCATTCTTTGATTTAGGATGACTGATTTCCAACCATGTGCTTGGTAAGACAAAACTGAAGATTTGGTCTACAATCTTATTATTATTATTATTATTATTATTATTATTATTATTATTATTATTATGAGTCTTACATTGTATGTGTTTTGGGAACCTTATCCCAACAGCTCCTGAATGGTAATTTATTCTATCTTTAAAATGTTTTCTTTTGTGAAGGATTATTATGAGAACACTCGGCTTCCTTATTCACGTTTACCGCAATCATCGCCACCTCATTTTCATTCATTTAGTTTATTATTACTTGTCTACCTCTGGTGGGAGGAAAACCACAGCTCCGACAGACAAGCTGCTGTATGTGGACAGATGTCTCTGGCATTATTATCAATGTAATCATAATTCAGAAGCTGTCTGTCTAGAACTATAGTTATAGATGTTTTAACTATGTTCAGTGGAAATAAAACCTGCATACATTTCCAAAATGGATAGGTTCAACTGCATTTTTAGGATGAGAGCTTTGGGAAACGTTAGAACAAATCTGAAATAGATAATTATAGAGAAGTGGAATTCATTTTCTCTCCACCAAAATGATTATTATTTAGAATTTGTTGCTGAAAGACTTTATTTTGGCATTAGGGAAACAGAAAACAGAAAACTTTAAATTACTTACTGGATGCAACAAAAAAAATCAGCAAATTTAACTGATCTACTAACCACAGGTTCCTGGTGAAAAGGGACTACTACTAGGAGTACGGGATTCACAAATAATTTCCCAGGGTCAAGTTTATGTAAAATGCCATCTGGTGGGGCTCAAGAAGAGAGTCTTTTCTGTTGTGGTATCCACTCTTTGGAACATCATCCCACCAGTGATCAGATTGACCCTGATCCTATAAGATATGGCTTTACAGGTCTGGGTGTGTGATACAGCCTGTTCAGTGGTTTTGTTGAGTGTTATTGACTGTTTTTTAATACCTTGGCTGTGGATTATGTTATATGGTTTTTATATGGTTTTGTATGGTATTCTGTTTTTTGTCTTGTTGTAAGCTGCCCAGAGTCATGTATTTGAGATGGGCTGCTATATAAATCAAAGTAATAAATATATAAATAAAATAGGATTAATTATATTTGCATATTGCATGTTGATGTCCCATAGGTCAAATCTTACAGTTGATTGGAAATGTGGTGGACCTGACAGCTGTACTTGACCAACCGTTCCTGGGGTTGTAATAGATTGAATATACCATTCTCTCCTGAAATAAATGTCTTGTGATGCAATAAATATCACTGCAAAGCCATTTCTTTACCTTTGTCTTTACTTTCATGAAATTGATCCTTTACCCATCTTAATTATAAATAGTTGAAAGCAACAAAACAAAACAGCACTGAGAGTAGAAGTGGGTTATACCAAACATTAGCTAAACAAATAGGATGTTTTGTTAGTAACTAAATCTTTTGAGATACAAACTGTGCAGAGTAAAATGAAGCCATTTATGCTCAAGTGTTAAACTAAAACCTTACGTAATAGTTTGACACTTCTCTGTAAAATAACACAGTAAAAAATAATATTAATATTGCTATGAAGAGCTTATTTTCTGCTTTCTTCCACCAATAAAAACTGACAGAGATCACGTAAGAATGGAGAAAGGTAAACTATAGTTACAAAGAAAAGAATAAACTTGCCAACAATTGGTCTCTGTCTCCTGTCCCTGCACAATGTAACATGATTAAAATTAAACCATATCTATTGCCCAAGAGTCATTGTACAATAATGATTTATCTGCAGATCATGGAGAAGTTACAGATAATACAGCCAGACTGCTTTTTTGATATCTGAAATTTAACCACCGGCTTCTCCTAGTAAATCTGGGGGTGGGGGGAACTGTTTGGAACAGCTACGTTTTGGGGACAATATTGGATTGAGTTTCCTTAGTGGAAGTAACTCCTTATAGCCCTATATTTAGTTGGTGATATTAGGTTTATTTTTGGTCATTTTTTTTTCTGCCTGCTTTTCCTTTAGGACTAGCAAAAATGATAAAATTTTATTTGGTGGTTTGATTCAGCCGATGACTTCAGTATTTCTATTCTAGTCCTCATAGAAGAGTGGCGTATTCCTCCTTTGTTTTAAAAATGTGGAAAATGATGAAGACAAATTTATACAGCTTGTGTTCCACAAGGGTGGCCATGTCTACCTTACAGTGGACAATCCTCTTTAAAACAGAAGACAGTTCCAGCAATCTGAAATGCTGAGCAGTCTGTTTCTAACTTAAAGAGCCTTAAAAAAGAGTAGAAGCAGAGGCTTTGCTGGTCTCCTCTAATGCTTAGATAGGAAACAGCAGAAATACAGGTCTCTTGGGTCACAGGCTTCCCCACGGGGTGAGTTACACTGCATTTCTGTTTAAATTATGGTAATTATTTCCTAATTCGAATCTTTACACACATGTTGACAAATGCAAACGTTATGCAATTCCATACCATGGAATTGGGGGTGGGGGTGGTGTGGTGTATGAAGGTCATTGTATGACCTGCTCAGCTGAGCCAAGGTGAAGGACGGAAAGGGTGTTTCTCTTTTGTTGCTTGGGACAACAGCAATGGAAATATCAAGCATCTCCCAGTACTTATCCTTAGGGAAATGTCCTAAATTGCTGTAGTGAAATTTTTAAAAAGTGCAATGCAAAATCAATATTCAGTAGCTTTGAAGTTATTTTTTAAGAGGAGAGATATAAAATAAGAGAAAAGGACAGCCATTCTACGTGCTACTGTCATATGTCAAGATTGTTGTTTTTCAATATAGTGAAGCAAATATGCAATCCTTCTGAGCAGGCTGAAATGTCACAGTCTACCAAGAGTTATGCCATGCAATTCTGAAGCCATAAGGAAAAGGCTTTCTCACAGCTAATATACAGATGAGCTGAGCTCTCAAATTGCCACCTCACAACCCAAAGTCTAGCTATCCAAACCCTTATATATAGTCCTCAGAATCGTTTAAAATAATAATTATTATGTTAATATGATGGAAGAGAACAATTATGGTAAACTTATTAATTGTATTTTGCCCTTGGTCGGCCCCTCTTCCTTTTGCCTTCCACTTTCCCTAGCATCAGCATCTTCTCCAGGGTATCCTGTCTTCTCATTATGTGGCCAAAGGACTTCAGTTTTGCCTTTAATATCTGGAGGTGACGGACTCGACCGTGGGGGAGCTGGGGATGGCGACGGCCGACAGGAAGCTCTGGTGTGGGCTCGTCCATGAAGTCACGAAGAGTCAAAAGCGACTGAACGAATAAACAACAAAAATGAATTATATTTACTTTAGGTTTAAATTAAAGATTCAGTTAAGTGATGTCAAATCCAGATTGTGTCCTGCCCCCCCTTTTTTCTTCCTTGTCCCAGACACTGTTTGGAGTGTGCCTTCGACATGTCTCAGTCAAAGTCCAAGAGTGTTGCTTGGTTCCAAAAATGTTGCACACCTTCATTTTAATAGATACACATTATTGTTCCAGGTTCCTTACACCAATAGGAAGAAAGAAAATGATATACAGGTTCCCCCCGCACATTTGTGCAGTCGTGTCCGACTCTAGGGGCCAGTGCTCATCTCCGTTTGTTAGCCGAAGAGCCAGCGTTGTCCGAGGACGCTTCCACAGTCATGTGGCCGGCATGATGCACGCGGAACGCTGTTACCTTCCCACCAAAGTGGTACCTATTAATCTACTTGCATTTGCATGCTTTCGAATTGCTAGGTTGGCAAGAGCTGGAGCTAGTGCAGGAGCTCACTCCGCACGCAGGGCTAGGGATTCGAACCTCCGAACTTACAATCTTCCGATGGACAAGCCTGGTGTCTTACCCACTGAGCCACCATGCCCCCTTAAGAAATAGTAAGGTAAAGGTAAACGTTCCCCCCGCACAGTTGTGCAGTCGTGTCTGACTCTAGGGGCCGGTGCTCATCTCCGTTTGTTAGCCGAAGAGCCAGCGTTGTCCGAAGACGCTTCCGCGGTCATGTGGCTGGCACGATGCGCATGGAATGCTGTTACCTTCCCACCGAAGTGGTACCTATTCATCTACTTGCATTTGCATGCTTTTGAATTGCTAGGTTGGCAAGAGCTGGGGCGAGTGCGGGAGCTCACTCCATCACGCGGGGCTAGGGATTCGAACCTCCGAACTTGCAATCTTCCGATCGACAAGCCTGGCATCTTACCCGCTGAGCCACCACACCCCTTGATATATAGGTAGTCCTTCCTTAATGACTGAAATTACGATGGCCTCGGAAAAGGTGTTTTATAGCCTGTAAAGCACTTCTGACAGTCACAAAACGTTGTACCCCTCTTGCTATCACATGACTGCAATCTGAGTGCTTGGCAACCAGTTTTCACTTACGACTGGTTGCCAAGGTCCCCATGATCATGTGATTGCATTTGCAATCTTCTCTGCTGGCTTCCCCAGAAAGTCAATGGGGAAGGCAGCAGGGAAGGTTGCAAGCTGCTGAGAGGACTCCCTCTCATCTCTGGGGGCTGTTTAAAGAGCTTCCTGCTGAAGGATTCCAGCTCCGTGCAAGCAGGCACGAAGGATTTAGCTGAATCTTTCATCAGGGAGATCTTTAAACAGCCCCCAGAGATGAGAGGGAGCCAAAATCCAAGCAGGATTCTCAGCCCCTGAGTGGAGAGACCCCCGCATGCAGCCTGCACTGGGCCTCCCAGGGTCTCCCCCGCCCCCTTGAGGCACCCCACGCTCCTTCTCTGGGACTTTGTCTGCTTAACGACCTGCAATATCACTTAACAACTGCAACCGGGAGTGGCAAGATTGTGGTCGTTGAACGAAGCAGTCACATGACATCTCACTTAATGATAGCTTTGCTCAACGACTGAGACTCGAGTCCCAATTGTGGTAGTTAATTGAGTACTACCTGTAAAATGTGCATATTATGTGAACATTTACAAATACTAGAACTGGCTTCCGGCGGACTGAACGGCTGTGTCCGCTTGTTCAGTGGGCAGAGATAACCCTAACCCTAACCCTAACTTTTTTCAGGCTCAGACAGGATTTCCTGAAGCCTAGACATGTTCTCAGGATCAAGGAGAATACCTGGAATCATCCCAACTGTCCTCCGGATGGCTGCTTGCAGCCAGAAGATTGCAAACAGCGTTTCGCGTTCAACTGGTAAGAGCCAGCTGGGAGGCAGGGACGTCATCACTTCCCAAGTCGCACTGTAGCCTTAAAGGGACACTAAGACCAGCCACCCCATTCCTAAATCACCAATTTGTATTTTTTTTAAGTATATGTACCCCAAGAGAGGCTTTCTACAGCAAGGAGAAGCTGATTCTCTTGGTGCTTAACGTTATTTTTGGGGTTAATTTTTTTTTAAAAAAAGTTCTTTTAAGTTTTGGATTTCGTTTTCCTTCCAAAGGAAATTCCAAAGATTGAGAGTAAACAATTGTCTTCCTGTTATTATTTTTGTATTAACTTTGAAGATATAAGCATTTTCCTACACGTTGAATTGGCTGATTTGAACCTTCAGTTTTCTGTTTTCACTTTCCCTTGAGAACTGTCTGCTATCTCACTTTCACTTTATGTAAACACACTTTGGAACTCTTCCATATCTTCGACTTTTGTTGGTTAAGCTCCTAGGGGGCGCCATAATCTACTGCGTGAGACATGGAGGATTTCAAACAGATTCTGATTTTCACCAGGATTTTAAACAGATTTCTTCTGACTTCTATCAAGCTTTTCTGCTAGATATCCAGGACATTGTGGAAAATATGAGATCTAAAATGTGCCATCAGGTTGGGGATGTGGTGGATGAAATTGAGGAATTTAAGAGTGATAGAAAGGGATTTTTTTAAGACTGAGATTTATTTATTTATTTATTTATTTATTTATTTATTTATCAATCAAATTTTGCCACCACCCATCTCTCCCCGAAAGAGGGATTCTGGGCAGTTTACAATAGAGCTAAAATATTAAAATACAATAAAACCACAATTAATATATAAACTATTTATTTATTTATTTATTATTTCTAACTTATATCACCGCCCATCTCCCCCCACAAGGGGACTCTGGGCGGTTATTGATTTATAGTTCAATAAACTATAAATATAAATACAACATATAAGTATAACATAGAATCCAGATGGCAGTAAAAAGTTCTAATTCAATTCATGTGAAAATGAGGACCAATTTAAGGTGCCAGCCATCCCCAAGAATGACTAATCTGCTTCCTGCCCCAAGCGAGATGGCAGAGCTGGGTCTTCAATTTTTTCTGGAAGGTCAGGAGAGAGTGGGCTTGCCTCACCTCTGGGGGAAGAATGTTCCAAAGGGTGGGGGCCACTGCAGAAAAGGCCTGCTTCCTGGACCCCGCCAGTTGACATTCTCTTGTGGATGGTGTCTGCAACATGCCCTCTCTGCATGACCGGGTGGGACAGGTTGATGTAATGGGGATGAGACAGTCTCTCAGGTAACCTGGACCCATGCCATGTAGAACTTTAAAGGTAATAACCAACACCTTGCATTGGACCCGGAAGCATACTGGTACCCAATGCAGCTCTCGCAGCAACAGTGTTACATGTACATTCCTCAGGCATCTCCACAGACCATACTTCATTCTTGGGTTCCAACTTGGAATGGATCCAAGCAATTTTATCCTGCAGATGCCCAGAAAATTCCTCCGCACGGCCCTGAAGGTGGGTGACTGGGCCCACCTTTCCCCAAAGGGATTGAGTGATCTTAAACAGGGCTGCTGGGTGGCATTCTGCGGATGCAGTAAGAGCAGAGAAATATTGACGTTTTGCCACTCTTACCGCCACAAGATAGGCCTTAATAGCGGCTCTAGCCTGTGTTCAGTCGGGTTCGGTCCTTGTTTTCCTCCAGCGGGATTTTTATTGAGATACTGGATGAAGATTGGATAGTGGAGTTGGAGAAATCTAAGGGAGAGAGTGATCTGCAAGCCATAAGTAAAATCGATCTCCTGGTGGAATGCCATGAAAAGAACCTGGAATCTTTGAGGGGGGCAGTTGGGCTGTTTGATTCTTTCAAGAGGAAATCTCTGTGCACATTGTGGGGATATTTAACTGCTTTGGTTTATTTTGAAGTGGGATAAGGGTTGAAGAATGTTCATCTGGTTTGCTTTAAGGATTTGATTGGTGTTATTCCCTTTTAAAGATATGGAATTACTGTTTTGAATTGTCTTTGTTTTTTGGGTTTATTAAGATTGGGATTATTAAAATTGTTGTACTATTAATTATAATAGCAGACAACTTATGTGCTTTTTAATTTGATTCTTATTATAGTAGACAAATGTATAGAATAGTGGTAGGAAGGGAATAATTTAATATGTGTTATCTTTTGGAGGGGAGAAATATGTTTAGGAGGTTTATATGAACTTTTTTTTTCATTATTTTAATATAAGGGGGAGGAGTAACTGTACTTAGTGATTTTTATTATGTGTTAAAGTGGAATGACTTATAGAAATAATGTGGTGTTTTGGTTTAACATAGAGTAAGAGATTGATTATGGAAATTTTTGTATATCCTTGCTGTAAAAAGTCAGAAGCCACATCTTTTTGTAAATTTAAAAAAAATATATCTTGTGTTTCCGCACTTTTTTAGTTTTTTTTCTTTCTTTGTAGTTTTTTGGTTTTTGTTTGTAGTTTTTATTCTTCTCTTGAAACCTAATAACATTTACTATAAAAATAAATAAAAATAATTACTAGAACTGAAATAGCCAATGCATCAACCCATAGTTGGCAAAGCAATGATCACAAGCTTCTTCAGTTACTATATCAGCTCTAATTGCTGACACTGTATAACAAATTGGGAACTCAGAACAAATAAGAGAACTAACAATAGGGCACATGAGAAAAGGTAAAATCACTTAGTGTGTTTTTAACTGAAGCATTTCTTCACTAGAGCAACTACAAATAAAGTTTTGCCTTTCCTACCTTCTGTGCGACACAAAACAGGTCTTTGTTCTGATTTCCTTGATGAAGGGAAATTCAGGTCGAAAACACAATGAATGCCTTTTTTTTCTTTTTCTTTTTTAATATTTAAACTTTATTGTATAAAATTGTTTTAACATACAACATATATACATACACATTAAAAAATAGGGGTTTGATTCCAGATTATCTTTACTGTGACTAGTATATCTATACAATTTCTTAATTACTTGTCTTAGTTACATTTTGTTACATTTCTATTTCTTATATAATTAATCGTTAAATCCTATTTTTATTGTTTTGTTTTTTTGTATATTTGTCATATAAACAAGAAAGGGTTGCCAATCATTTTTAAATTGGTCCATATTTTTGTCATTTAACATTTCTGTTAGTTTTGCCATCTGTGCAAGGTCCATTATTTTTGTGATCCAATCTTCTATTGTTGGGATGCATTCTTCTTTCCATCTTTGAGCATATGTAAGTCTCGCTGACGTAATCATATATAATAAAAATTTTCCGTATTTTTTTCCCAGTTTGTCGTCCATGAGGCCCAGTAGATATAATTCAGGTTTAATTTGTATATCCATTAATATGATTTTTTAAATAGTTTCATGTATTAGTTCCCAATATTTTTTTGCTTTCTTGCACGTCCACCATAGATGGTAAAATGTTCCTTTTTCTTTTTTACATTTCCAACATTTATTTGATACATTTTTGTTTTCCACGATCGCACAGCTGTCCGGAAGCCTTCGGAGCAAAGCGCTGAGGTTTCTCCCTTTCCCGGAGTCGCCTCTTTGCCTCTGCAATTCCTGCAGAGCTCTTTACAAAACCGTGTTGTGAATTCTGGTACGGAGCTGCCCCAGAATTCAGCCTACCGCCATCTTCACCGGAACCGGAACCCCAATGCCTTTTTTTTCCTTGATAACTTTTGATGGATAAATCCAAGGCTTTTGATTTTTCTTATGGTTCTCCACTATTAAGCTGGACTTGGGCTGGAGAACATTGTAAAAAGAAGACTTTTCTCTGTGAAACATGACACAAGGCTGACGTGCATGTGCCAGAATCAGTAATATATACCATCATTTTTCTGGGAAGATTTTTTAAAAACTTGTTTCTCTTCTTCTTTCTTTAATTTCAACGAGGATTAACTTTGCATTAATTTAGAAGGAAATGGCACATTTTTTAGATTGAGTGATAAAGCAATGTATTAATAACCTTTTGTTGTTCTTATAGTTCCAGTCCCAAGTAGCCAAAAAAAAAGTAATTGTATTTCAGATCCTATTAAAAAGTGAGTTGTTAGATTTGGTTGCTCATAAACATGAACTCTAAAGATTGAAAGAGCAGAAGGCAAATAAAATGAACCCTGCATTTCTGTTGGAAAATCTCATTCTTCTACAGCCCCCAGGTTAATAATATTGCCTACTTGCATCAAAGACTTTTGAGTGAAATTCCCCTTTAAAACAAATTAGGGGTTTAGCTTTTGCATTCTTCTTCCTTTTTTAAAATATCACCCTTGGCTCCGATGAGGTATATAAGGAACAGATCTCTTATATCCAAGAGTACAAATGAAGCATCATTGCTAACCCCCTCCCTCCTTCAAATTAAAAACAAAAACAAAAACAAACAAACCCTCACTTTCTGTGTAAACGAAGAGGCAAAGGAAATTAAGTTCTCGCCAAAGTTAATTATGTAACTTTCACATCTCATCAGGCTCATTGCTAACTTTCTAAATGGTTTACTCCTGCAATTTATTTGAAAGCTCTTAAACCCTGCTAACTACAAAGCCTTAAAGGTAGAGACAACTCATTCCTGAGGTGAGGGCTAGGTTGAGAATGCTCTCATTGCATCTTCTGTTTATAAACAGACTTTAGATGATTTTCTTTTTCAAGATACTTTTTCTCACCTCATTCAAATTAATCCTGACAGGAACAATTCAAAGGCAGAAAGCATACCCTGTTATTCATTCATTCCCAGGATGAATGATGTGGTAATAACCTTGCAAGCTGCAAGTATGAAATTGAGGAATATTGGAGATCCGCTTAACTATTGCCGGTTTGAAACCGGCAGAGTACTGCCGGTACTCTGTTATATTCCCTGATAAATATGTAGATTCAGTAGTTAGGGATGTCCTCTTCAGGCTTTTAATTGTCTGGTTCAGTGATGCCTTTTGAGCATGTTGAAATTGAATAGCTTCACCATGTAGCAGATTATTGAGAGAAGTGGTACTAAGGTATTAAAATACTATGTTGTTGAACGGTGAGGTCTTCCTTCATGTTCCTTGATATCAACCAACTATTCCTACATTGAATTTAGCAAATCAGATAGATAATATTATCAATTTGGCTGTCTAGCCCAATACGTTCTATTCCAGCCTCTCCCTATCTGGAGTCCTCTGGATATGTTGGACTAGATTCATGCTGGGTTGGAAGTTAAAATCCAATACATCTAGAAGATGCCAGCTTGGGGAAGTCTGATCTATTCTAGCTGGCATTGGCCTAGTTTTCAGGCAAAGGTCTTTTCCAGCACCTGTCACCTGATCCTTCTAATTGCAGCCGCTGGACATGGACCTGAAATTTTCAGCATGCAGTGGTTATGAATATAGGGAAGCAGTACACAACCTGATTTAATTGAGTTTATTTCTCAATCAAAGCAAGGTGATGATCAAGGCTACTGGGCAGAACCTTTTTGAGAGGTGTTGTATCAGGCAAGCCAGATTTCAATGTGATGCCAACTTAATGCAATGCTATTTACTGTTACAGGATACATAAAGAATGGCATAATATAGAAGATTATTTAACAAAACTATAATCGTAATGTTATGTAGAAGTTTGTAAACAATTGCATCCAGGATGGCTTTTGGAAAAAAGGGAGCCAGGAAGGCCTGCTGTTCACCTGACTCAAGGTGATGTCCTGTTCGTGGTGGTCAGCTCCCAAAGGATTGCTTCCCTGTTCTTTTAATGTGCTTTCTCACTTGGAAAGTAGTCCTGTTCTGTCCACATTGGTTGCATGCCTAGGTTGCATGAAGAAGCCGCACTCCATATTCATTGTTTGTTTGGACGGACCAGGGCAAATTATTATTGTAGCTATTTACCATCCTATGTTTTATGGTGGCCTATTTCTCATTTTGAAATAGTTCTTCCTGTACTTTTCCTTGTCCAGTGTCAGGGAAATTGGTGAAGAAACAATGCTGAGTCGAAGTTCAACTCTAGTATCTTTATTGTTTCTACAATACACAAAATCTTGCCAGACTAAAGGTTCCTAAAGTGAGCTAAGGGGAAATATACCCTTGGGGATCTAGGGCAGTGCTAATCTAACTTTCTTCCTTGCCCCCCCCACCCCCCCACAATGTCTAAGCTGTGCGAATGCTTATCAGCCTGAAATGTGCTCTTCACCCCCTCAGCTCCTAGCTCCATAAGATACAGTTATGGTACCTAGCCCACTCCATAAGCTAGTTTTGCTGGCAAGGACATCACTGGGTATCCATGCAGGCCCTTTTGTGTCAAGGGGGTTCTATGTTGCAGCTGCCCAGGCCTTTTAATTCCTTACTGGTTCCCTTTCCTTGCTGAAAAAGTATTTTAATAATGTAGTGTTTCTACTGGGCTTTGCATTGTGTTTTGCTGATATTTCATACAGTTCTAAACATCTCTGCTTCTGTCCATAGCCCTTGTCTTTGTTGTTTATATTGCTTGTTTTGTGCTTTCAACTTTTTTTGAAACCTCACAGCGGCTACCTTAAAAATATCTACCTATTCATGTGCTAAAATGGCTTCTGCAAATCCAGGCCCTTTGCGATGCCTAACACAGAGAAATTGTATTTGTACATGTAAGGATGTTCCTGTAGGTGTACTTCAGGCAAAGAAACCTTTGGGCTCAGCTTGAATCCTGGTAACTACATAACACATCCATGCACTTTTCTTGACAATAATACAGAAGAGTTTTGCCATTGCCTTTTTGGGATAACACTTCAGCCTACAGGCTTGGAATTCCCTGGTGTTTTCCCTCCAAGTACTTTCTAATTGCTGAGAAAGTCAGCAAGATGCTCTTATCTTCCCTTATAAGTTTTCCTAACTTCAAAACAACAACATGTATTCTGCTGCTGAGCTTCAGACCTTTCCATGCTTTAGGAACCTTGAGCATTGGATCTAAAGCAACCTTTCTCAAACTTTTTACCTTGGAGGAACCCTTGAAATAATTTTCAGGTGTCAGGGAACCAATGCATATAAATGGCAAAAAATACAAAGTTCAAAAAACAATGTTTATTTTTTTTCAAACACGATATCTTCAGAATCCCTAATGAGCTTTCTGTGGAACCCCAGTTGAAAAAGGCTGATCTAAAAAAATAAAAATAAAAAATACTGTATTACATAATGCCCTCTAGGATTGAAACGTGGATAGAAATAAACTGATAGAGGGAGAATGAGCCTCATAAATCTATCAATAAGACAAATTGGTCAGAAGGGGTAGGTGGACTGTATCCTGATGTCAAGGGCACTGTTCATTATGACAGTTGTTTAACTGGATCATTTGGCAGATCCTGATTCCTCTGGATTTGTCAAATGTGCACTCATTTGGGATCCCCCTGGTTCATTGTTACTGCATAATGCATCTGTTTACAAAGTTGTATCTGTTGCAGTTACTGTACATGGTTGGATATCCATTTTCAAATATCAGACATATGCATCTAAAAGCAGTATGTGAACAGGTTAGGAAGGCACACAATTTCCCAGTGGCATCACTTTGTTGTCTGAAAGCTGAAAGCCTAAGTAAGGGAAGCATGATCTGAAGACAGGAGGACATCTCGATGCCAGACAGGAACATTGTGTTCTGAATGCCTACAAAATAGAATTATTAATATCCAGCCTAACAGACTTGATCTGAAAGACAGCAGCAGTAGTGCTATTTATGAGAATTGTCCCCGAGAGTGGACCCATTGTGAAAGCTGCACTGCTAAGCTGGCAAAATTACCTGGTAGGCACATGAAATCAGGCTAAATTTTGATGATGAAGAGAGAGAGAGAAATTATAAGGACAAATAGAATGGTATCCCATCATGAAAGCTTATTCAAAATCATTAGTCTCTTCCCAGAGCAGTTATACAAGGATGTAGCGGCAAACCCATCAGCATCAAGATTCATCTTATTAATTAGAGAGAAAGGACAGGAGCTTCATCTAGAGCCACCAGTGTGATTGACGGCTTCTCTTTATATTTCATTAGAATGGCCCCATTAAAAGGTTGAAACAAGTTGCACGTTCTTTTTTCCCTTTTGGCCTTTGCATCTAATGCTGTTCTAAAAGTTGCAGAACAACAGGGAATAAATGACAGCCATGTGTAGAAACAAGAAGGTTGGGAATTATGTGTAATTTGGGAATAATTGTTTCCCCCCAACCCAGGGAAGAAAACAATAGACTTTCCTCCTCCTCCTCCTCCTCCTCCTCCTCCTCCTCCTCCTCCTCCTCCTCCTCCTCCTCCTCCTCCTCCTCCTCCTCCTCCTCCTCTTCCTCCTGTGTGTGTGTGTGTATACTGTGTATACTCTCTCTCTCTCTCTCTCTGTGTGTGTGTGTGTGTGTGTATGTATATATATATATATATATATATATATATATATATATATACACACACACACATACTTCTCAACCGCCCAACTCGTATATACATACGTACACACACACACATCAAAAACTGCAACGTGTCACTAAGGAACAGACTCGAAGACATATGTCTCTTGCCTTATTTTTCTGCTTTTTTTTTTAAATCCAGAAACATACCGCCAGCTCTCCACACCAGAGACCCCGTTCCTTTCACAAACCAAATGGTAGCCGTTGGCAGTGTATTGACAGCTTGTTAATGATGGAATTCTTGACAAAATGACAACCTGTGTAGGCTGATGTGTGAAGCTGAATCCTCCTACCAACCAGCTCTAAGTAATTAGCAGGTGGTGAAAATAGCAACTAACTGCTGCTAGGGAGAGGAAAGCAGGGAGGGAGGTGGGAATTTCCTTAATTTAATCTAGGAGAGATTTTCTCCCAGAATACCTCTCATTTTTGCTTTCTTCAGGTGGAGCACCACTGTTTTCCATTTTGTACTTCTCTTTTCTTTTAATAGATAGCCTACCATGATAGTTGAGGAGCCTGATGACTGGTTGAAAAAGTGTCTCCATTTTATTTTGAACTGCTTGGATGTTGAGAAAGAAACATGGCTCTCTCCTAAGGACACTCATTTGAGGACATTAATGTTCACATTTTAGACAGAGAAGATAGGTGGTTTGAGAGAGGGGTCAAGGAATCCATTTATGCCAACTTGGAAAATCCTTCCTTGAATAGAGGTGGGGGCCTCAGGCACAATCTTTCTCCCATCTTTCTCCCGGCTCTGTCTTCTGTGCCTAGGAAGATTAAGACCATTTCACAAGCTCAACAGCAGCAGGGTGATCTTAACGATCCTCCTTTAGATAATAAAAGGACTTAAAATAACATCTCAATATAACCATGACCTAGCCCCAGGTGTAAGGTCACACAGCTACCTAGAAACATATTTAGGATTCCCTTACCAACTTTGCTCAGACTGAAGAAGCTCCTTGGATAAGGAGCGAAACGTTTCCACTGAGAAAATAGAAATCCAGTTGACATGATTCAAGCTACAGATAATTGGCTCAGATGCTAAATAGGAGTGATATCATGCAATCACAGGGATGAGGAGCTGATTCTGGAATGCTGCAGATGCTCCACAAGGAGGGCATCCACCAAGAAAATAACTTTGAAATCAATTATGTTATTTTTGCTTTCTGAGATTATTCGAGATTTACTACTTTCCTCTTTATTAAGCTGATGGATGTCTTTTCAAAACAAAGGGTGAATAACAAAAATGTACCTTCCAAATTCTAATACACTTTCTGAACTGATAAGTGACCACACCTCTTTAGTAAGGATTAATACATACTTTTTATGGAACCTTCTTTGAAATATTTGAAATACAAATTTTTATTAATAGTTGGGGAGATGATGATGATGATGATGATGATGATGATGATGATGATGATGATGATCTATTCAACCAATGAGTATCACAATCTATAGAGTGGATATTTTTCAGGGATAAGCTTCTAACCAAGAGACTAGGAATCATGAAAGTATCATTATAGTATATAGGAGGCTCCAAGAAAGTTTTTTTTTTTTTTTGCAAAGTAAGTGGTGTCAAATTTGAAGCTTCCAGATACTGTACTGTATTTGATGAATCACTGATATGTCTCCAAGAGCTCTGATTACTATTGGTATTATAGTTGACCTTTTTCTTTCAAAGTCATCCAACTTCAGTTTGGAAATCCTACAAATGTAACTCATAGTTTTACTGCAACCATGAACCACACAGGTTTCTTTTCAATAATAATAATGATGCCTAGTGTTTGGCATTAAGGTGTCTGTCAGTTTGCATTTTGAAATCTCACAAGATCTTGATCTTCTTTTCTGAGAAGCTCTATCAGAATGATAGATTCACTTTCACTTAAGCTCTCAGAGCAGAGAGATACATATATTATATGCCTGTATATCTTTTCTAAGAGTTTTTCAGGTGTGTGGTTTCATTAGTTTTTGTTAATAGTAAAGCCAGGTGTTATGCAGTAAATCTGCAATTCTATCATAGTATTGCTTGTATTCAGTTTGAGCAACTTTGCTACAGCCACTATGAAGTGATCTACAGACTCATCTTTTTGATTTTACATACATAGATGGCATTTACTATTGTTTGAAATATGTTCAATCTTGGCTTTGATTATGTTTATTTGCACAGCCTGTCCTTGTGCTACCATGATTGTTCTTTCAGTTTTTTTAAATTCCAGTTTTCAGCTATTGCCAAGTCAAATTTTGATCTGATTTTCCTTCAGGTTCATGTATATATTGACCAGGAAGAGGTTTAGATTTCCAGGCATTAATTCAGCTTTTTGAAATCATCTTTTGATTCTGTAGTCTTCAGTAGTTTTTCTTTATAAACTTCCATCAGTAGTAGTTCCTTACTATGCTTGATACAGCCATTCAAGGTGTGTTTCTCTTATTTCACTGTCTTTTTCCCCCTCCTCTTCCTCTTCCTTATTTATTAGATTGCCCATCTCACCAAAGTAACTCTGGGCAACTCACTTCTTCTCTTCCTTCATTAAGAGAAAACTGGAAATTAGTTGGTGAAGGTAGGGATTGGCAAATTTCTTTCACACTTTCATAGTTTTTCTCTATTTTGTATCAGCTCTGAGTATATTTATTTCTTACTTTTCATCTAGAAGCAGGCACAAACGACCATTTAAAATTTCTGGGCAGAGAAATTGGATGGGTGATTATATAAACTTCTCTGGGGAAGCAAAAAGTTCACCAACAGTTTTTGAAAAGCAGGATTTCTTTGTGGTGATTATAGTATCACTTCCAAAATAGCCTAAAAGGGGGAATTCCACATATATTCCTTTGGGGTTTAATTGGAGAATGTGAAGCCACTGAGATTCAAGACCATTGGAAAGTATTTTATCATTCATTCATTTGTTAGATTTATATCCTTCCTATTCTCCATACACTTCAGGTGGTGAGGTAGGTTAGGTTGAGAGATACTGACTAGCCAAAAGACATCTACTGAATTTCCATGACTGAGGGTGAACTTGAACTGAATCTCTTGTCCTATTCCAATACCTTAACCATAATATCACAGCAGACATTCACATACTGTGCAACTGTTGGCTACCTTTAATTAAGTAAGTGCCGGAATACTACATTCCATCCATGGTAATGTCTATGAAATTCTTTTCTCCAAAATCCTTTTCTTCTCATTAAATTGAATGAAATCAAATAATGCAAGATAATTTATCTGCCTAGTTCTAATTTTAAAATCCCCTTCTTCAAGGTAATATAGAGTTTTGTTGTTTATTCGTTCAGTCGCTTCCGACTCTTCGTGACTTCATGGACCAGCCCACGCCAGAGCTTCCTGTTGGCCGTCACCACCCCCAGCTCCCCCACGGTTGAGTCCATCACCTCCAGAATATCATCCATCCATCTTGCCCTTGGTCGGCCCCTCTTCCTTTTGCCTTCCACTTTCCCTAGCATCAGCATCTTCTCCAGGGTATCCTGTCTTCTCATTATGTGGCCAAAGTACTTCAGTTTTGCCTTTAATATCATTCCCTCAAGTGAGCAGTCTGGCTTTATTTCCTGGAGTATGGACTGGTTTGATCTTCTTGCAGTCCAAGGCACTCTAAGTTTTCCTCCAACACCACAGTTCAAAAGCATCTATCTTCCTTCGCTCAGCCTTCCTCATGGTCCAGCTCTCGCAGCCATAGGTTACTACAAGGAATACCATTGATTTAACTATGCGGACCTTTGTTGTCAGTGTGTTGTCTCTGCTCTTAACTATTTTATTGAGATTTGTCATTGCTCTCCTCCCAAGAAGTAAACGTCTTCTGATTTCCTGGCTGCAGTCAGCGTCTGCAGTAATCTTTGCGCCGAGAAATACAAATATAGTATCCCCATACCACCAAGAACTTGCCACAATTTGTTATGATCCACACAGTCAAAGGCTTTAGAATAGTCAATAAAACAGAAATAGATGTTTTTCTGAAACTCCCTGGCTTTCTCCATTATCCAGCGGATATTGGCAATTTGGTCTCTAGTTCCTCTGCCTTTTCTAAACCCAGCTTGTACATCTGGCAATTCTCGCTCCATGAATTGCTGGAGTCTTCCTTGCAAGATCTTGAGCATTACCTTACTGGCATGTGAAATAAGTGCCACTGTTCGATAGTTTGAACATTCTTTAGTGTTTCCCTTTTTTGGTATGTGGATATAAGTTGATTTTTTCCAATCTGATGGCCATTCTTGTGTTTTCCAAATTTGCTGGCATATGGCATGCATCACCTTGACAGCATCATCTTGCAAGATTTTAAACAGTTCAGCTGGGATACTGTCGTCTCCTGCTGCCTTGTTATTAGCAATGCTTCTTAAGGCCCATTTAACCTCACTCTTCAGGATGTCTGGCTCTAACTCACTGACCACACCATCAAAGCTATCCCCGATAATATTATCCTCCCTATACAGATCTTCTGTATATTCTTGCCACCTTTTCTTGATCTCTTCTGCTTCTGTTAGGTCCTTGCCATCTTTGTTTTTGATCATACCCATTTTTGCCTGGAATTTACCTCCGATGTTTCTAATTTTCTGGAAGAGGTCTCTTGTCCTTCCTATTCTATTGTCTTCTTCCACTTCTGTGCACTGCTTGTTTAAAAATAATTCCTTATCTCTTCTGGCTAACCTCTGGAATTTTGCATTTAATTGGGCATATCTCCCCCTATCACTGTTGCCTTTTGCTTTCCTTCTTTCTTGGGCTACTTCCAGTGTCTCAGCAGACAGCCATCTTGCCTTCTTGGTTTTCTTTTCCTTTGGGATGTTTTTTGTTGCCGCCTCCTGAACAATGTTGCGAACTTTTGTCCATAGTTCTTCCGGGACCCTATCTACTAAATCTAGTCCCTTAAATCTATTCTTCACCTCCACTGCATATTCATTAGGAATATTAGTGAGCTCATATCTAACTGATCTGTGGGTCTTCCCTATTCTCTTTAGTCTGATTCTAAATTTTGCAATAAGAAGTTCGTGATCTGAACTACAGTCAGCTCCAGGTCTTTTTTTTTACTGACTGTATAGATGTCTGCCACCTTTGGCTGCAAAGGATGTATTCAATCTGATTTTGGTGTTGACCATCTGGTGAAGTCCATGTATAAATATAGGGTTGCATACCTAATATTTTTATCTTTTTTTTATGGTCACAAAAGTCCTGTGAGGGAGATTAGGTTGAGAAACTGACTGGCCAAGATGCCCAATTTTATGAATGGAGGTTTCCACCTGAATTGCACAAATCTGAATTTAGATTCTGTTTACTACAGTATTAGTACAGTAACCTAGTAATTTGAAAGCATGCAAATGCAAGTAGATAAATAGTTACCACTTCAGTGTGATGGTAACAGCGTTCTGTGTGCGTCATGCCGGCCACATGACTGTGGAAGCGTCTTCGGACAGCGCTGGCTCTTCGGCTAAGAAATGGAGATGAGCACCGCCCCCTAGAGTTGGACACGACTGTGCAGAGGAAAACCTTTAACTTTAACCTTTTACTACAGTATATTTTCACCTGTCTATAAACAACTTAGTTTCTATTTGATTTCAATGCATCACATTCACTTTTGTCCACAAGCAAATTGTTGTCCAGATAGTGGCAACCATAATGTTGTGTGAAATTCATATTTGAAACATTCTTAGCACAGAAACTGATATATGGCTGTTATTTCATCTAATACTGAGTTGGGAATTGTTCAGCTATGTGTGACAACTGTTTAAATGTAGTTCTAGAACACAAACTTCCTCCCAAAAACTAAATGAGACAATATTTCAAAATGAAAGCTCTTCATAATAAAACATTAATTTGTGCTTTTGGAGGTCATATTTTATTTTAGGGTATATTTCTTCCTCATGTTTAATCAAAACAATAATACTCAGTAACTTTTTTCCATTTAGTGGATGGCAATATATTATGTTGATTTACATGTTTGTCCCAAGAAAGATTACCCCTGAGAGAGAATATGAAATGTTGACCCATCCTATTCCAATCTAGCCAGAACCACTCAAATTATATTTACATTCAAGTCAAGTAATCCTAATATCACCTCTTTTGCTTCTTGGAAATAAAAACATCATAACAATACATTCGTTCTGTTGGCATCATACATTTAACTTGATCAATGGGTGTTTGGATATCATGCATCACTAACCTGAAAACTAACCCAGAGTGAGTTAGTCTTAGTCTAAATCAACTTCAGGGCTAAACTGACTCTCCCATATTGTGTCATGGAAACATTTCCAAGATAGACAAAGTCCTACAGTAGCCCCACAAAAATGGGGCCTCTCTAATCAGTATTTCTTTATTTACTTTTTATTCACATTGCCCCACCAGGGTGACACTGATAAGAGGACAGGTGCATAATCTGTATGTTATGGTAGTGTCCCCAATTCAGTCACTGTAGGATTATTATTGTTATTGTAATATTGTTTGCTGAAATAATCCATAATATAACAACTTCCCAGCAGTGCCTGGTAGAATTTCAAAAATAGCCATTACATAATTGACCAAGTCATCTGTAATTCGGTGTTATCAGTGCACAGAGATGAGTTAATCAGCTATTGTGTGTGGGGGGGGGGGATAGTTGACGTAGTCACCCCTGTCTTCTAAACAGACCCCAGTACATAAAAAATTTGCTGCCTTTCGTGACATCTCTTCTTGCCTAATGGTTGGCTATCGTAGGATATTTCAATGGCTTTCCAAAGGTATTGCTATACTAGGTACAGAATTTTGGTAGCTGACTTGCCACTACACATGAAGAGCACCAGATTGGGAAAAACTGATGTATAATCTGATCCTTTCTATGGAGTTCCACTCATTCTCTGCCTGCCAATGCCGCAGATAGTGATGATCTGGAGCTGGCATTGCTATGCCAGAGATGAGCAATTCGTTGTACCTCCTGAAAAACCCTCTGTTGTAACAGTGAAAACAGTGACACCATTTCCTGCCATTTTGGAGGATAGGAAACACAACAGAATTCAAGAATAAACTCCACCAATTTTTAAAAAGCTACCACAAAACGCCCCGTTCCCTGAAACTGTAAATAATTGGAAAATTCCATTCCCTCCTGCATGCATGATTTGGCCTCAGTTTACTTTGTGCTATCACCCTGCCCACTTTGTGTTATTGCTCACTCTCTCCAGTCCTTCCCCAGAAAAGTTTAGTTCAGCCTGCAGTCATCAAAAGAGTTGCTTGTTCTATATTATACAACCAACACAGTATAAGTTAAACTGAGGCTGTAAAAGAAGTGTCAGCCATCTAAAGGTGCCATATCCTTCCATATTTTGAGAGAAATATCAAATTGAAAATATGAAAAGTATTGTCTGGATGTGTCTATGAAGGTTCTCAGTCATCCAGGTGGAATTGTCTGTAGCTTGAATCATGTCAACTGGATTTCTATTTTCTCAGTGGAAACGTTTCGCTCCTTGGATAAGGAGCGAAACGTTTCCACTGAGAAAATAGAAATCCAGTTGACATGATTCAAGCTACAGATTGTCTGGATGTGTATGGACATCCAGTGAGCACAGTGGTTTATTTTTTAAGCTAGGATCTTATATTAATCTACTTAACTTTTGGTTGAAATATTCACTCATAAGATTCTGTGGCTTGAATCATGTCAACTGGATTTCTATTTTCTCAGTAGAAACGTTTCACTCCTTATCCAGGGAGCTTCTTCAGTCTGAGTAAAGTTAGTAAGGGAATCCTTAAATATGTTTCTAGGGTGGCTGTGTGACCTTGCACCTGGGGCTAGGTCATGCTTATATTGAGATGTTAATTTCTAAGTCCCTTTATCATCTAAAGGAGGATTGTTAAGATTACCCTGCTGCTGTTGAGCTTGCGAAATGGTCTTAATCTTCCTAGGCACAGAAGACAAAGCAGGGAGGAAGATAGGGGAAAGATTGTGCCTGAGGAACCCACCTCTATTCAAGGACATCTCAAAATATAAAGCCAGTTGACATGATTCAAGCCACAGACTGTTCCACCTGGATGACTGAGAACCTTCATCGACATATCTCACTCATAAGATGCTAATTAAACTTAGCTAGGAATTCTATAGCTACAAAAATCTTCTCCCTGTTCCAATGCTTTCTGTGATATAATTTCCAGGTGCAAATCATGAAAGTATATTGCAACCCAAACAAAAAATAGCACGACAGCTTAAAGACCAACAAATGTATGACACCATGAGCCTTTGTGGACTATACTGTAGGACATTTCATCATAAAGTGCTATCCTGGAAGAGATATTGCAAATTGATGTGAAATTGGAGGGGAATGACAGATAAAGACAATTATGTTATTAGTAATGACCATAAAAGTATTGTGAGTGAAAACATAAGCATTCTGACATTTAATAACCCAATTAACATGTATTTCATGTAACATGCAGTATGACTGAAAACAATTACCTTGAACCTGATTCAAGCTGTGAGAGATAATGAATTGTAACGCAGCAGTCTCCATCTTTTGGACACTTAAGATTAGTGACAGAGAGTCCTAGGAGGCTAAAATGTTCTCTACTTTTTTGTGATTTTTTATATTATAGCTCTGTCCATTAGAAGTTCCTGACAATTTTCAAAGGGAAGCCTCATCCCAAACTTCCAAGGGGAAATGCAAGGCTATTGAGAGGGATGAAAACTCAGGAGAGATAACAGAATCTCACAGAATGTGAGGAATGGGCATTTAGATGTCCTCATTCCTACACATTGGAATAATCAGAAAGGATTGGAGGGTCAACACACCTACTTATTTAACTGGACAAAGCTCTGGGCTTTGGCTGGTTACTGTATGTAAATATTTTAAGTTAATCCTGATTGTCTTGAACTGGCATGTTTTTGGTTTTGTTTTCTGTAGACATACAGTATATGGGATGTATATGCGTCTAGCATGTTTAGGGACTTTATAGATGGCAGAGGGCCATCTCTGAATATACTCAGAATAGAATAACTGTGATTTAAAAAGTGAAATATATATTTATTTAAGGAATAGCCTATAATTAAACCATTTAATTAACTGTAATCAAGACTAGTTTAAAATTCGTAGAGGCTGGGATAGAATGTTCATTGAAGCATTTCCCTCACCACCAACTTTCTCCTTGTTGCATCCTACTTCAGTGTAATTTTTTTCTCCATTGTTTTTGTCCATTGAAGCCGGTAGCCCAATAATCAGAACATGTGGGAACCTGATAGTTCAAAATAACTCTTGGTATGATATTTTAACTTATTAATTTTGCTGTGTTGAATGGAAATATTTATTCATCTGATAATTTCAAAGACTGAATTATACTTCAGATTGGGCTGGGGCAATTGTCCCCATTGACCCTCCCCCCTTTAAAAAGGCTGTGACTGAAATTGTTAGGCTCACAAAGACACAAAGACACATTGAGTAACTATATCTTTATTGTGTTCCAAAAAAGTTCAGCCATAATAGATAGTTGACACTTTTGGAGCAAGAAGGAATGGTAGTTCAGAATGTATAACTGGTCAGGTCTAAAACCTTTTATGCTGTCTTGAAACATCACCCTCTTTAGAGAAGAGATTTGTATTTCCTCTTATTTGTAGTCCTCATAGATGGATGCTTGTTTACGTTCTCTTTTCATCCATTCAGATAAGTCCACCAAACTAAGCTGGAATCTCCCAGCCACCATTTGATTCCATTAGAAATGGTAGGAACTGGTCATGATCTGCTGCATAATCTCTATAACTTCTATCTAACTCCATTCTCCATTGTTCCTTTGAATTAATTTTCCCCTTATCCAACATTCTATTCTCTGATGTCATTCATTCATTCTCTCTTCTGCTACAATGTGTTTGGTATTATTTAATTTCAATTATAATTATAAAGACTGCCCAATTCTACAATGAGTCTTAGTGGTGTACAGTAAAAACATTCCTAATTGGAAAACCAACAAGCACCCCCTAGGATCAATGCACAATGAGAAACCACATAGGATCAATCTGGTCCAAAGCCCTCATCACATGCCCATTCCAGGCCAAGACCAGAGTCTTAGCTGAACAGCCCATCAGATATTTGGATTAAACCTCAAGCTCCCTCTGGAATCCTGAAGGTTCTATTAATTATCCAGGACAAATCAATCTATTTTCCTGCAGGAGAGAGCAGTGTCAGTAAACCAAAGGCAATCAGAGAGTGATATCTCCAAGGAAATACCCAGATCATAATGCTAGATAAAAGACAGATATAGCGTGTGACCTCTGTTATGTATTGCTAATAGATAGTTTCTCTTAAATCACAAGAAGAATTGGTATGGACTTGGACAAGTAGGGCTACTGGATTTGGCTGCAAATATCCAGAGGACCACAACATGGCAGCTAAGAGTTAGAATTTTCAGTATCTCATTATTATTATTATTATTATTATTATTATTATTATTATTTTTCCAACTTCTATCACCGCCCATCTCCCCCCACAAAGGGGACTTTGCTACTAATGAGTCACCATCAGGATTTTTGCAGATCAGGTCTGGTAGCCCTGTGAACAAGCTACCAATGTGATGGGAATGAGGTATCTGAAACCTCCATCTTGCCTGAATGGCAGATAAAAGACAGGTACAAAAACTGTAATAGTTCAGGAATGGGCAGTAAAGTACTGCTACACTTAGCAGCATTATAACTAATATGTGTGGAGAACTGCTTCACTCTTCACAATGGTAGTAGTAATAGATAAAGTTTATTAGACACAGGACATTTCCTTACTAGTGACTTATAGACAATGGATAGCATTGTCCAACCATCACTATTCCAATACATGCAACAGAAATGAGGACAGGCTTTACATCACTTCTACGATTGCTAGGTGATGCCCAAATACTCTATTAATCACAAGGGGGAAATTAGCCATAGCTTGCTGTGAACTAGTGCCAAAGTATACACCAGCATCTCTGGGCAAATTTTAGGGATGGGTTAAATCTATTGCTCCATTGAAATCTTAGCTAAAGCATGTGATCTGTTTAATCTTTTTATTTTTTTATTTTTTTCCTATTTACTTCTTTTTCTCCTCCTTTCTGAAATGTATTCAGAGTATTCAAATACGTCATCAGTATTTTTTACAATATAATTCCTGCAATCTTTTCTAAATGCATGATACATTGTCAGTCTTAAAATGCAAAGTTATTGAAATTTCTATTGTGAAGAAGCAGAAAGATCTACAATCTCAATTCTCTCTATAAGTAGAATTATTTTTAGGCTTTTTAAACTCTAACAATAACATGTGTATGAATCTATCCGGAATAATGGTTTTGTAATAAGTATCCAGTAACATATTTTTTCATGGGGAATAAATAAACAAACAAATAAATAATTGCAGGCTACTATTGCTGCATTTCTCCTAAAGGTAAAACTGACATAATAAAGTAGTTGGTCTGGGGACAATACTAGCTGATATCGTCCTTGAAATGCTAAATAATCTATTCCTCATAAACTCACCAATGTACTTCTAGCAATGTTACACATCTATCACTTGCTCAACGAGATGGCAGCACCTAGCTATCAAGGCCTGATCTGCACATTAAGAAATCCCAGGACTGTAAGTTGGGAAAACATTTATTTATTTATTTATTTATTTATTTATTTATTTATTTATTTATTTGTCCTATTTCTTTACTGCCCATCTCGTATTACGACGACTCGGCGGTTTACAGACAATTAAAAATAAAAGAATAACATATTGCTAAAACAATGCAGTATAAATATAAATATAAAAGTGCAAAATATAAAATATAAAATTCAAGATGGCAGATAAGGATCTTACCATTGGCACCATCAAGGTGCCAACCACCCCCATGATTGGCTATCCCCCCTCCCACCCCAAGCGAGGTGGCACAACCAGGTCTTAACCCCCTTCCAGAAGGCCGGGAAAGTGGGGGCCTGCCTTACCTCCGGGGATTACTTATTCCGAAGGGCATCCTGGAAAAAGAAGTGCCAAAAAAATCACATGGATGTGTCTGTGAAGTCATCAGGAGTCTAGTATGACTAGAAGGAGACTTTACTTTTAGTATGAAACTTGGTAGTGGAAAGAAACGAGCTTCTGAAAAATACATAAAAGACTTATGTGGCTTTCCTGATGAGGAAATTGATTTTATTCAGAAACTACATGGATTGAGAGAATATTTGGTTAGAAGATATTTCAGTACACTCACTGGGCTATGAACTTTTTGTCCATTTTAGTGCATCAGATATTGTACCTCTTTTAGCCCTATTCATCCACTTGTGAGGGTGAAGCTCTGTGGAGGTTGGGGTTGTGCACGCTAGTCTCTTCCCACCATGATCTCCTGCCTAAAACAGTTCCTACTTTTCTTGCTTGGGAGAGAAATCTGTAGGATAGTAATATCTCTGCTAATTTCCATGTGAGGACAATTTTCCTTCAGTCCTTGTGATGCGGTCTGAAAGAGATCAGGAGAGAAGAAGACATACAGTACTAAACCAGTACTAAACCGGCATGTACTGATTTCAACACCTCAACAATGAATCTCTTGTTCTTTGAGTTAAAAAAAACTTTGAAAAGAACTAATATGTGTGTATGGAGGTATGAATGTAAATTTGTGGAAAGAAACCCAATTTTCTGATTTTAATAGAACTCTCTCACAACACAGAATTGCATTAAAATCAGCACTAGGTCAAAAACTGCATTTTTTTTCAACCATTCACTTGAATGAAAATAAAATTGCTTTTAATACTGGCATCCAAATGAGAACATTTTGATAATATGAAACTTACATAATGGTTATTTTGAACTGTTGTAAGGACCCTATGAACTGTGAAAGTTATCCCCTAATTTCTTTGTTAAATGTTAGTGCTGAGATTTTAACAGCTATTCTGGCAAGAAGATTACAGAAAGTATTACACAATCTGGTTTTATGAAAAGATGTCAAGCCTCTGGCAATATTAGATTATTAGTAGATTTATTATCATTATATGCAGATAAAAATGAAACAGCCATTTTGGTATCATTAGATACAGAAAAAGCCTTTGATATGGTAGAAATCAACTTTCTGTGTAAGTGATAAGAGAATAGGATTTATTTCAGGGATAAAACATTATTTAATCCCTCTGCTCCAGTAATTATGAATAGGATTACCTTCCCTGTAATCTAAGTGCAACAAGGTATGCCAATGATACCCCTTACCTCCATTAATACTTAATTTAATGCTGGAACCTATATTATGCTTAATAAAACAATCATGTGATATACAGGGATAGCACTGAACAGAATTCAAATATAAATTGTTGTTATATACAGAATATATTTTGAATCTTAATAATAATTAGTAATGATCTTTAACTAAATCTGTAGAAATTTTATAGCAATATAGTAAATATTCTGGTATATAATAAACTGGAATAAGCCTAATATTATACCAGTTGATAATAAGGTTCCTAATGGAAGTAGGTAAAGATTTACGATTTGTTTATTGATTTGATTCTATTAAATACCTGGGGATAATTATTTCTAGGAAAATATCTTGTTTAGTAGAGAGGAATATTTCAAATTACATGGATGAAATGGAATACTAAGAGATGGATGAAAATACCCCTTACTTTGTGGGAAAGAATAGATGTGGAAAAATAAATTTGGCCTTAGTTTGATATATAATTTATGAATAATGTCTGGGTTGATTCTGCTTAAGCATTTTAAACAGATTAATATTAGAGTATACCGCTGGACATGTCATGGATGTGAAAGATGGAACACAACTCTAAGGAAGATCAAACTTTATTGAAATAATGATTATTGGGTTTCAGCTTACAAAGAGAAACAGAGAACAATAGAGAAGAACATGTTTAATAAGGATGTTGAATTGTGGGGTGGGAAATTCTAGGGCTCTGATTTGCTGTCAGAATCTTGGGACCATATAGGGAAAACTGGATAAGGAGAGCAGTTTCATCGCTGAGAGATACTTTATGTTTTAGAGGAGGCAGTGGTGTGAGCCATGTTTTTTTCAGCAAGAAAAGGATGAGGGGGGGGGGCTTTCTTTAGAGGCAGGAATGGTTCCTTTGGGTCTGATAGGTTTATGTAAAGAGGGGAAGTGAACTGGGTCCCTGTCATGTTTGCAAAGTCAGGGGGGAAGTGTCTGGAATTAAAGTGTCATTGCATTTCAGCCATAAAAGACATATTTGTTAACTTCAATATACTGGAATGAAGATGATATCATTGGGGCTGAACTTGAAAATTATTACTTGGTATTCTTGAAGTTCCTGACAAGTTCTTGATTTTAATTATAGTAGGAATTTCATGATTTCTCTAGCACTTAAAGCTATATATATTTTGGATTATATTGGAAAAGAAATTAAAGTTCAATTTTAGTTCTCCTGAGAAATTAATGCTCTGTAACATTCATTATTTTAAATGGCAGGAAAAAATACGGTTGTTTTGGAAAATATGGATTGAACAGGAGATAATTACTCTTAATTAGTAAATTATGATATTTTTAAAACTAGAAAAATTACAGAAAGAATATAATTTATCCAAAACAGCCAAATGACAATATATACAATTAAAATATTTGTTAACCTCCTTTTTGGCCCTGGTGCCTTATCAGCCTGTGACATGAAGGAAGGCTAAGTGTATTGGAAAAGTCTTTTATAGAGACCAGCATAACAATTCAGTGTTATTCTTTTTTTTTTTTTAAAAAGGATAATATACACAAAATCCTGAACAGAGAATTGGAGTACCCTATATTATAAAAACAATGGTCTCAAGTTCTAAGAAATATAAGGTATGTTCTGTAGTTCCTTATGGTTGGATATTATTGCCATGGTGAACTAGGTTTTTGGAAGGAAATTAAGGTTTAAAGATGCCTAGATTTAATTTGTGTGTAAACTTAATATTAGTATTTTGATATTGTAGAAAAGTAGTGAAATTCTAATTGCACTGTACTATTGGTATGTTTCTGTTTTATTATTTTAGTATTACTTTTTTCTGTTTTTTTTCCTTTGTAAATTGTGTTGTTTAGGGTTTTTTTTGAGAATATAGAATCTTAATAAAGTGAAATTTGTAGGTTTTGTTCTTAATTATTTACATTGTTTAAAATGCTCAGTAAAACCCTTGTTTTTTTAAAAAAATAATAAAATGTTGATGAAATCCATATAGTGTGCAATGAGGAACTCTTGCACTTGTCTTAGTTATAAAATAAACTGAGGGATGTACAGTATGTAAATGTTCTAACTTTGTATGGTTTCTTCGGAATGCTGCAGGTTCCAGGGTTCCTTTTAGTAAATCTCAAGGGAAACCATAATGACATAATTTATTTTGGGTTTTTTTTCTGATTAGGAAGGATGGGTAGCTTGGTATACTGTAGAATGATGGAAAGATACATAATAAAAACTAAAATGTATTTATTTAATTTGACTACAGCTACCAACCTGCTCCTGATGCAGGAGCCTGATGTAGATATTAAACAGGAGGAGCAAGAGCATCGAGACTGAGGCATCCCGCATCTCAGTGGCCTCTGGCTCAATCTTTCTCCCCTGACACCACCAGCCGGACCTGGCCATAAAGAATGGAGGAGAACCACTGGAATACTCTGACATCTACTCTAAATAATCTCAGGCATTCCAGAAGGATACCATGATCAATGGTATTGAAAGCCACCAAGAGATCAAACAGAACCAGGAGGGTTGAACTATCCCTGTCCTGGCTCTGCCAGAGGTTATCAAGAAGCACAACCAATGCCATCTTAGTATTATACACCGGGAAGAAACCTGAGTGATAAGGGTCTAGAAAATCCATATCCTCCAGGACCATCTAAAGCCGTAACCCTATCATCTTCTCAACAACTCCCTCACCCAAATTGTCCATAACAGGCAGGCCCAGTGAAGGCCTCTTGAGGAGAAGCCAAACACACAATAACATGAAGGTAATGTCAGGAATGTTGCTGAAATAAATAAATAAATAAATAAATCTAAAGCACTCTGAGAATAAGTTTAAAACAACATTTTTTCTAGGAGAAAAAGCTCAGTAATTGAGAAGCAGATTTTAACATATACAAATGAATAGAATCTACTGGATAATTAGGAAGCATAAGTGTGTAAGTTTGTGTGTGTGTGTGAAACAGAGAGGGAGAGTTAATCATGCTGACCAACAACTTCATGGGGGAATAGACAGTACCACTGAATAATCATTTAAATTAGATAATGCCTGGATGGGGCCTGGATGGGTTAAAACAGACTTCGGCTAAACCCTGGTAAGACGGAATGGCTGTGGATTAATGGCTCCTCAAATTGTCATCTTTAGTTCTGGATGGGGTTGCACTGCCCCAGACAGACCCAGTGCGTAACTTGGGGGTCCTCTTGGACTCACGACTCCTGCTCGAAGAGCAGGTGGCAGTCATGGCCAGGAGGGCCTTTGCTCAACTGCGGGTTGTGCGTCAGTTATGCCCCTTCCTGGAATGAGAAGTCCTTCAAATGGTCACTCATGCCCTGGTTATCTCCCATATAGACTACCGTAATGTGCTCTACATGGGGCTACCCTTGAAGAATATTCAGAAGCTACAGCTGGTCCAGAATGCAGCTGCGTGGGCAATTTTGGGTGTCCCAAGGTGGACACATGTAACACCTTTGCTGCGCGAGCTGCACTGGGTTCCAGTTTGCTTCTGGGTCCAATTCAAGGTGTTGGTTATGACCTTTAAAGCCCTACATAGCATGGGTCTAGGTTACCTAAGGGACCATCTCCTCCCCATTACATCGACTCGTCCCACCTGGGCATGCAGAGAGGGCATGCTACAGACCCCCTCTGTTAAAGAGTTCCATCTGGTGGGGTCACAGAATTGGGCCTTCTCTGCAGTAGCCCCTGCCCTTTGGAACATTCTTCCCCCAGAGGTAAGACAGACCCCCTCTCTCCTGGACTTCCGAAAGAAACTTAAAACCTGGTTTTGTCAACAGGCCTGGAGCGGGAAGGACAGTGTTCACTCTTGGGGATGGCTAGCTCCCTAGAATGGCAGAGTGGCCCTTTTTACTCATGAACTGAAGAAACACCTCTGCCATCTGGATTTTATTACATTTTATAATTTTATAGTTATTTTATTGTATTTATAACTGTATTTAATTAATTATGTTTTTACTGTAAACTGCCCAGAGTCCATCTTCTGGGGGAGATGGGCGGTGATAAATTTGACAAATAAATAAATAAATAAATAAATAAATAAATAAATAAATAAATAAATAAATAAATAAGGGTTCTGCTGTATTCATGCATTCTGAAGCCAGACACAAGGGCATTAGAGTTCATATCATCATGCCTGCTGAACCCAATAAATTTTGCATAAAAAATCCCAGCACATCTAATACTCAGTTTTATATCATTCTATAATCCAAATGGTCAGCAAATCTTTCTCATGCATTAGGTTGATATTTCAAATTGTGATGTAGATGTTTGAATATTTCAGTGAGTCATCCATGTGCTGTTCATGGATTCAGTTAAGCACAAAGGGATTCCCTGCCCAAACACAAACACACAGTCACAGACACACACAGACACACACAGACACAGAAACACACATACACACAAACACACAAATATGGATATTGTTGATGTATTGGAAGAATAAATCTCACTTTCCGTGCTGGGTTTTATAACTACAGTATTTGCCTTCTGTTTCTTCAGTGGAAATTGCTTAATTAGTAGTGCATTTGTAAAACTTCTAGGACATTTGTAAAATTAATGTTTTAATTCAGGCAAGACATTTTTTTGTGTTGATTTATGGTGGGAAACAGAAGAAATAAAGTATTTAAGCCTTTGGCTAGGTTTATTTATTTATTTATTTATTTATTAGACTTTTATCACCGCGCCATCTCCCCCACAGGGGACTTTATGATGCTGGAAGCAGTAATCCCAAAATTTGATTCCTTGCATGAGATTTCTCCTTCTGTAGAAAAATGTTCAATTTCCAGTAATTAAAATTTGCCCACTTCTGTTTTAACAGAACTTAAAACAGAAATAGACAATAACTCAATTCTCCCTTCCACACAATATGTTTAAATGCAAAAGGATTAGAAGTAGAGGGTTAGAACTGAGCTAAAAAAAGACTAAAATTAAAATAATGAAATGCATAGAGTTTTGTTTCCCCACCCCCACCCCCATAATGAAACCAAATGATCAAAACAGCTGGATTCTCTATGTCTCCCTTTAAATAAAGCAGAAATATATCTACCTGTGTGATTGTAATATGAAATATAGCTAAATTCTTCATTGTGTAAACTTCTAATAATGGAAAAAACTAATAGACTAAATTAGAATCCTCAAAGGTCACACAAATAGACACAAACAGAAAATTATTAACTATGAAACGGTTGTCATTCATTATCTTCAGCAAAAAGAATTTGACACTATTTAATAAGTCAAGAATGTGCTGTATTATTTATCTTTTTATGATACTGTTGCGGTAACTTGTCACTATTTTCATATTATAGTCATGCTATTTTTTCCACTTCTTTTTCCTAAACCGATACTTCCTCTCCCTTGTTTAATTCACTTCTACCCTTAATTAGTTTTAGTTATTTCTTGGGCATCTAATTATAGATTCAGGGCTTGATATATCCCTTCTGTTCCATTCAGTTACGTATGAAGAAGGGGCTAGAGATTGCCCATTGTTATTTGTGTGTCTGTGTTTGTCACTGCACAGCAGTGTATACAGTTAATGCACATATGGATATGAATATATGGAATATTAATGGATACTTTTTATTTAGCATTAACTATTCTTTTTGTTCACAGATTTAAAACAGGAAAAACAGTACTTAAATATAATGTCTCATTTAGTGTTAGACTAATTTTTCTTCCCTATAAACATTGGGCAATTCTCAGGGATTAATGTTTTTTTTCAGTGATAGGCACCAGAAGAAGGCTTTCATCTTTAAGAATGATGTAATGGTATGTGGGAATGACCTTGAGGGTCAAGGGGAAGAGATGCTGCCTAGAGAATGATCAGATAAAAGGGGGAGGAACCCACAGCTGCATAATGGAAAGAAGAAAGAAGCTTAAAAAGGATCCACCGTAACGTATCTGGCTGTTAAAAGGGACAAGGAGAGATTTGTATTTTCAGACTTGCAAGATTCTATTAATGTAGCCTTACAATAAAGTAGAATTCGTCATATTCCTGTCTGGTTTACCTGGGAGGGCTGACAAATGATGATGATTATGAAGGTGATAATTTCAATGTATATTCTTCCTTTCTACCCATAAGGCACTTCCCATGGGAAGGATTCTTTATAATTAATTCCAAAATCTTATATCAAATTTATCTGGACTCTTAGTCCATTTGTAACTATCTAAAATCAAAGTTTTAATCACCCTTTTGCTGTTTATTCCAAAAAATTTTTTTTTTAAGTTCTTAAACCTGTAGTTAAAAATTTGTTTTGCTAGGATTGAAGGAAACTCACCCAGTGTTGTCAAACTTGTCAATCCAAAGTTTCCTAATATCTGAAAAGCAGTTAACAAGCAATTGCCAAAAGTGATTAGAAAGGGAAGTATGCTAACTTAGTGTCCTTTCAAAGGCGCCAAATGCAGTTTGAGCAAGATGGCTATTCCCTTGTCTGCCAGAGACCGCTGTTTTGCGGTCTCCTCATGAGGAGCAGCTGTCTGGAGCACGTGTGGGTGATCTCAAGTCCTCTCCTTGTCCAGAGGAATTATTGAAGAGCCGGTCTACTCACAAGCTCTTCATTCCGCTGCAGTTGTCTGCTCTGCTTTTCATGTAGCTGTCTTCAGTTTGCCATTTATTCTTCTGGAAGTTGATATATCTCCATGGGACACTTGGATTTTGCCAACTGTGGTCACTTAATGCCAGTTCTGCAGCATTACTCTTTTGAGTTATTTGGAAGCTGGGGTAAAATTGACAATAGTTCTGCCATTTTCACCTTAGAGCCCAATGATAGGGTTACTAAACTTTTACTACCATACTTTGAGGAGATGGATTGGTGATTTTTTTTTCCTTCTGTCTGGTAACAATGAGTGGGAGGAGAAGCCAAGCTAGGGCAATCTACCAATTGCTGCTCTTAAATTGTCCTGTAGTAAAGCTGTAAAACCCACTTTCACATCTATGACTGAGGCAGATTAGGGTTCAATTGTGAGGGCAGCAAATTATGCCTGCATGTTTCTCTGCCAACTCAAGGACTGAAGAAGTGCACATTAACATGGCCACCAGGAATGATCCTTGGGGGGGAAATGTGTATTTGAGTCTCTCTCTGGTTTCTTCTCACTGCATCTATTTCAGTGTAATTTTTTATTTTTTGTCCATTGAAGTCAGTGGCCTAGGATATGTGTGGGGAAATCCAAAATATTAAAATGAAAACTGGGACTATATTTTAATTGATTAGGAATTACTATGGTTTAGCTGATTAGGATTTCTATGATGTCTGAGGCAGATGTTGGAAAATATTGTTGGCTGACTGCCCAGAAGATGTTTTGGTTAATCTTGTCTTTGATTATTTCAAAATGGTTTTCATCAAACTACAAAGAAAGGAAACATCCACCATTAGTAGCTATTAATATATACAAACAGTAATTGTGTGTGTGTGTGTGTGTGTGTGTGTGTGTGTTTGTGTTTGTGTGTGTGTATGAAGAAGTTGCTATTTGGTCTGAACTGTGCATCAAATCAGAATTACTGATGGAATAGAATAATAGAATCATAGGATTGGAAGACACCTTGGAGGTCTTCTAGTCCAAACCCCTGACTAAGCCCAAGGCAGGAATCCTCATACCATCTTGGACAAATGGTTGTCCAATCTTTCCTTCAAAAAACCTCCAGTAATGGAGTACTCACAACTCCAGGAGGCAAGTTCCACTGCTTAATAGTTCTCACTGCCAGGAAATTCCTCCTTATTTCCAGGTTCGATCTCCCTCTGATGAGCTTCCACCCACTGCTTCTTGTCCTACCCTCAGGTGCTATGGAGAATAAATCGACACCCTCTTCCCTGTGGCAGACCTTCAAGTATTGGAAGACTGCTATAATGGGTCTTCATGTATGTTGCCTATATATATTGCAGCTTCCTCATCACCAAGGAAAGAATAAAAAACGATTTGGGTCTATGTGCATCTAGATATATTAGGCAGTATGATGGCCTTCTATATACCAGTCACTTCTCCACCACACCCACCATACTTTCTAGATGTCCATTCATTGAGACTGGAAAAATTCATACAAAGACATTCTGTTCATTATGTCTACACCTGCAGACACTGCATGAGGTTTTGTGAATCAATCATAGTATGGAAAATGATGGACACTTTGTCTTTTTCACTTAAAAAGTCTGTGTCTAAATATCTGTAGCTTGAATCATGTCAACTGGATTTCTATTTTCTCAGTGGAAACGTTTCGCTCCTTATCCAAGGAGCTTCTTCAGTCTGAGCAAAGTTGGTAAGGGAATCCTAAATATGTTTCTAGGTAGCTGTGTGACCTTACACCTGGGGCTAGGTCATGGTTATATTGAGATGTTATTTTAAGTCCTTTTATCATCTAAAGGAGGATCGTTAAGATCACCATGCTGCTGTTGAGCTTGTGAAATGGTCTTAATGAAATGGTCTTAATCTTCCTAGGCACAGAAGACAAAGCAGGGAGGAAGATGGGGGAGAGGTGCTTTGTCTTTCTTCAACGTTAGGTATGATATATAAAACTGCTGTTCCCAGTCCTTTGCATGTTTTAGATTCCAGTTTCTATAGTTCCAGCTTGTATGGCCAAAGGCTGGATGGTGCTAGTTTGGGAAAGGACTACATACTTATTGCATGGTTGTGTCAGGGTTCATCGCCATGAATCCTGTCATTAGTAATAGAGAGGTAGTTAGTGTGTGAACTGCAAGGAGGGGGGAATGAGCACGGAGTGTTATGGCTTGCAGAGACTGGAGAATGCAGCGTCAAGGTCAACCACCTGCAGGAGATGGAGGCTGGGAACAGAGAGCGAAAGTTCTGGACACTGACATCATTGAGCCTGAATTTGGCGCGCAAGGGGGAGAGTTAAGTTAGCAAGGTTTGGCGGGAATCCGCATTCAGATCTTTAGGAGTACTTCAATTTACATGTATCCTGAATATAGCTTAATCTGCATTTCAATGAATTGCATCGAGAAGTGTTTATTAGGGCATTGTAGTTGGGGTCATTACAGGTTGCCCTTTTTACATTAGAACTGGACAGTACTGGAGAGTCAAATATTCTATATATCAGGGATGGTTGATTTTCTGGGAGCCAGAGGGTTCATTTTTAGGTATCCTCATGACTAAAACACTATGTGTGCTTTAACTTTCAATTCTTGAGACTTTTAGAGAAACACAGGCCTGATAATGCTGAACACATAAAAACACATTAATTGTCTTTCTAGATCAGAACAAGTTAGCCATATGCTTTTAGCCCCACAATTCTGGGATGGACTGCACGTGCTAATTGCATAAGAGTTCGTGAGATCTTGCACAGAATTGCTGAAATTTCATCTAAAATCTCATGCAAGAATGCTGAAATCTTACAAGAGCTTGTGAGATTGCCCTGAAATCTCATAAGAGTTTGCAACCCTGCAAGAGATGCTCCTATTTCATTTCATTAGATATGCCTCAGAAACTGAGCAAGCTTGAAGGCCCAAGGTGATCCTGAGAAATGATATCATGCCTTGCCTGTGTTTCTGGTAGTATTTCTTAATGCAATATTCAGAGTTCACTTGCTCTGTGAGAAGCAGCAAATGCCCATCTATGACTTAGCAAGATGTCCTGTGGGACAGCGAGACCAACTCTACCAAGGAGAGGGAAAGCATGACAGAAAGAAATAACATGATAAAATAAAATGTGTCCCAAATGAGTCATGAATTATGATTATAACAACACATATTTGGGGAAGACTCTGCACCTAGATGGATCAAGTGTCAGTTTGGAATAAAGAATAAATAAACAGTGCATGGCATCCTATATATTTTTAAAATGCCATTTGATGTTTAATACATGGTATTTTTTCTCAAAGATATTAAATGTAAAAAGAGGCTGTTAAACTATGGAACCCCAGATGTACTGAGGGAGTCTCCTGATTCTGAAAGCCAAAGTTAACAATTTAAACACACTGAATTGAGGCATTTTAAAGAGATCTGTCATAAATTTTCATGCCGTGTTATAAAACTATTTGGATACAATTGCATGTTATGTCTGAGATGAAAGCAAATGCACAGTATTGCAGTGGAAATCCAATATATCACTAGGAGAATAACATGGCCTTGTTTTTCTTTATTACAATTTTATTTTTAACTACACGTAAGAGATATCATAAAAAGTTAATGTGTCTCAAAATTAAAAACAAGAAAGCATCCTCATGTGAGCTCTCCTAGCATACATTTTAAGCCAGGTTCTTCCCCTACCTCAGAAACAATTCAGCCTTTCCTTATTAACTCTTTTCTCCAGGGACCACGGCTAGGACTGAAATTAGATTTGTCGGCTGCATGAGAAATGGCATAATAAATGCTGTGTTGGGCTTGTGACCTTTCAAGACATACAAACAAAAGGCAATCTGGAAGCCATAATGTTAGCCCATTTGCAATGGATGTTTACAGAGAGAGAGAGGTGGGGGATGGGACAGGGTTCTGCCACTGAAATTACTATAATGAGAATTGAGCTGAAATGATCTATTTGGTTCCTAATTTTGGTATTTTGCTTTGCTTGAGGGAGGGGAAATCATCTATTTTTAAGAAGTGTCCAACCATGATTACTGCATCATAAGCCAACTTACCTGATATAAAACTTCACAGAACCAACTTGTGGCTTTAGAAAGGTTACATGTTATATCCTTTTCAGACTGTGGTGGCAACTAACAAATCATTTATTTATTTATTTATTTATTAAATTTCTCTGCCGCCCCTCTCATGTACAACTCTGGGCGGCTTATTATATTATATCTGGATGCTCCTCAAACTTTCATGCTATGAAGCTCTACCTAAAACTGAAGATGAATAAATACTAAGTAAATAAATACTAATACATAAGATGAATAAATACTAAGATGGAATGATTGGTTAAGACATACTTTTAGTTTTTATCTATACGTTGAAAAAGTTTAATAATTTTTTTAAAAAAAAGACATTGGAAGCTTTCTTCAAGTATGTGATCTTTATACATGTATTTGGACATCGTCCAAGAAGATCTGTTGCAGCCAACCAGATTTCTGAATACGCTTTTCAAGCAGTCAAGACAATAAAAAGAAAAGGCTAAGAAAGAAACAAAAAGATAACAAATCCTCTCCAGCAACCAACACCCAGATAAGCAGGGATTAACACCAGACAAACAATCAAGCAGAAAACAATACCCCAATCAAGGAACTACCAAGGAGAAAACCACACCAACACTGGCAGAGCCAGCTACTATATATAAAGAGTGAGCAAACCCCACACTCACCAACATTGATGGAACACCAGTTGGTAGAATTATTTTATTTATTTTATTTTATTTATCACATTTTTTCACTGCCCATCTTTACAAACGACTCTGGGCGGTTTACAAGAGAATTAAGACAATAAAAAAATCAAAATATTATTAAAACAGATTCATTATAAAAATATAAATATACATAAAACTCTAAGATATAAAATATGAAATATAAAATCCAAGGTGGTGAAACCACAGTCTCAATAAAATTTCCCAGGGATGCATCAAGGTGCCAACCACCCCCATGACAGACTATCCTCCCTCCCAGCCCAAGCAAGGTGGCACAGCCAAGTCTTGACCCCCTTTTGGAAGGCTGGGAGAGTGGGGGCCTGCCTTACCTCTGGGGGTAACTTATTCCAGAGGCTGGGGGCTAAAGCAGAGAAGGCCCTCTTCCTGGACCCTGCCAATCGACAACCTCTCATGGACAGGGTCCGTAACATGCCCTCTCTGCCTGACCAGGTAGGATGAGTCAATGTAATGGGGGTAAGGCGTTCCCTCAGGTAACCTGGACCCATGCCATGTAGGGCTTTAAAGGTGATTAACCAACACCTTGAATTGGACACAGAAGCAAACTGGCACCCAATGCAGCTCGCGCAGCAAAGGTGTTATAGGGTCTGTCTTTGGGGCTCCTAAAACTGCTCATGCAGCCACATTCTGAACCAGCTGTAGCTTCCAGATGCTCTTCAAGGGTAGCCCCATGTAGAGTGTGTTGCAATAATCTATGCGGGAGATGACTAGGGCATGAGTGACTGACCAGAGAGCCTCCCAATCCAGGAAGGGGCATAGCTGGTGCACAACATGAAGTTGGGCAAAGGCTCACCTGGCCACAGCTGCCACCTGCTCTTCAAGCAGGAGCCATGAGTCCAGGAGAACCCCCAGGTTCTGCACCGGATCTGTCTGGGGCAGTGCAACCCCATCCAGAACCAAAGATGGTAAATTCCTGGATACCAAAGAGTCCCCAACCCACAGCCACTCCATCTTACCAGGGTTCAGCTGAAGCCTGTTGTTCCCCAATCAGACACCTATAGCCTCCAGGTATCGAGAGAGGGTGCTCACAGCATCACTTAAGTCACCCGGGATGGAGATGTATAATTGGGTATCATCAGCATATTGATGATACCTCATCCCATGGTGATAGATGATCTCACCCAGTGGTTTCATGTAGATGTTAAAAAGGAGCAGAGAGAGTACTGAACCCTGCAGCACCCCACAAAGCAGGGGCCAGGGGCTGGATCTCTCACTCCCTATCAACACTGATTGGGACCAGCCCTGGAGGAAGGAGGTGAACCAGCACAAAACCCGCCACCCACCCCCAACTCCCTGAGCTGACCCAAAAGGATACCATGGTCAATGCTATCGAAAGCTGCTGAGAGGTCAAGAAGAGCAAGGATAAACTGCCCCCATCCCGCTCCCACGAGAGACCATCCAAAAGTGCAACCAAAGCTGTTTCTGTCCCATATCTGGGCCTGAAACCCAATTGAAAAGGGTCCAGATAATCTGTTTCATCCAGGATCCTCTGGAGGTGCAATGCCACCACTTTCTCAACCACCTTCCCTAAGAAGGGAAGGTGGGAGACTGGACAAAATTGTCCAGCACAGTGGGATCCAGTGACGGTTTCTTGAGGAGGGGGTGCACCAGCACCTCTTTAAAGGCAGCTGGAAACACTCCCTCCCCCAAGGATGAATTCACCATCGCCTGGACCCACCCACACGTCATCTCCCGAGCTGCCTTCACCAGCCAGGAGGGACAAGGATCTAATTGACAAGTGATGGCGTTTACAGTCCGGAGAACCCTGTCCACTTTCTCAGACCCAACAGGGTCAAACCATTCCCAGATAATCGGGTAAGTATCCTCCCCAGGCATCTCCACAGGCCATGCCACACGCTTGGCATCCAACTTGGAACAGATCTGAGTGATTTTATCCTACAGATGCCCAGAAAACTCCCCTGCACAGCCCTGTAGGTGAGTCATTGGACCCACCTTCCCCAGAAGGGATCGAGTGATCTTAAACAGGGCCGTCAGATGGCATTCTGCAGATGCAATAAGAGCAGAGAAATATTGACGTTCCTTCTTTGCAATTAAATGTTCATCTGTCTCACATAATTGTTTCTCAAATTCCGATTTAGTTTGTTCAAGTTCAAATTTTTTTTAATCTAATTTAAATTTTTCTACAAGTTGCATATATGAAAGCCATTGAAATGTATATCCTTCTAGAGCAAGTCCTTCTTTTGTTTTAATTATATATTGTCCTTGTTCTTTCTTTAGAAAATCTTTATAAGTCAGCCATTTATCTTTATTTCTTACTTCTGTTCTATGAAATGCTTCTTGCGTGGAAATCCATAAAGGTCTTTTATAACACAAAGTTTGTTTATATTTATTCCAAATTCTTAACAATGATCTTCTAATATAATGGTTTTTAAAGTCCACATTCACTTTTACTTTCTCGTACCACATATATCCATGCCACCCATATCTTAATTCGTGACCCTCCAAATTCAATAATTTTTCATCTTTCAAAGTTATCCATTCTTTAATCCATACCAAGCAACAGGCAGCATAATATAGCTTCAAATCCGGTAAATCCACCTCTTTCTTTTGAGTCTTGCAAGACTTTATATTTTATTCTTGGTTTCTTTCCTTGCCAAATAAATTTGGAAATATCCCATTGCCATTGTTTAAAAGGTTCTTCTGATGCTAATATAGGTAGTGTTTGAAAAAGATATAAAATTCGTGGCAAAATGTTCTTTTTAATTACTGAAATTCTACCTAACAATGATAGTTGTAATTTTTTCCATTAGTCCAAGTCTTTTTTAATATCTGTCCAGAGTGAAATATAATTGTTCTTAAACAACTTGACATTTTTAGATGTCAAATATACTCCCAAATATTTTACTTTTTCTTCCATTGAATATCCCGTTAATTCTTTCAATTTCTCTTGTTGATGGTAATCCATATTTTTAGTCAAGACTTTAGTTTTCTGTAAATTCACTTTGAACCCTGCTAACGACCCAAAGTCTTTTAATTTCTGAATCAATAATTCAATTCCATCTAGTGGATTCTCCAAAGTGATGACTAAGTCGTCAGCAAAGGCTCTTAGTTTATAAACTTTTTTAACTCTAATACCATGAATACCATCATCTTGTCTAATGTCTCTAAGTAACACCTCTAGTACCAATATAAACAAAAGTGGAGATAATGGACAACCTTGTCTTGTACCTTTTTGAATTTCACATGGTTTACTAAATTCTCCATTAACAATTATTTTTGCAAATTGGGGAGTATATATTGATTTAATCCACTTAATAAAATTTCCTCCAAAATTCATATTTTGACCAATTTAAATTGTCAAAAGCTTTTTCAGCATCTATAAATATCAAAGCCGCTTGTTTTTCATAATGTTGTTCCAAGTATTCCAATACATCTAATATATTTCGGACATTGTCTCGGATTTGTCTCTTAGGTAAAAATTCAGCTTGATCTTGATGAATAAAGTCCTTAAGAATATTTTTCATTCTTTCTGCCAATATGGTTGTAAATATCTTATAATCATTATTCAATAAAGATATTGGTCTATAATTCTTAGTTAAAGTCAAATCTTGTTGTTCTTTAGGAATCAATGTTATGTGGGCTTCTTTCCAAGTCTCTGGCATGTTTCCTGTTTCCAGAATCGAATTCATAGTATTCTGTAAGGGTAAACATAGTTCATCCTCGAAGCATTTATAATAGGCTGCTGACAGGCCGTCAGGTCCAGGTGCTTTTCCACTACTGATTTTCTTGAAGGCCTTTACCATTTCTTCTGTTGTTATCGGGTTATTTAGTATCACTCTTTGTTGGTCATTCAGAACAGATAGCTTTTGTTTACACAGATATTCATCAATATCAACTAGATTAACATCTTGTTTTTTGTATAGTTTTGAATAGTAATCGTGAAAGGCTTCTTGTATGTCTATATTATTCACCAGGATTTTCCCTTCATGTTGTATATTAACAACTGAATTCTTTTGTCTTTGTTTCCTCAATTTATAAGCTAACCATCTCCCTGGTTTATTTGCATGTTCAAAGTATCTTTGCCTTGTAAATTTCATTAGGGTTTCTATTTCTTGTGTCAATATCATTGATATTAGTTTTTGTAAAAAATTAATTTGAGTAAGCAAAGTATCATCCATTGGTTTATCTCTTAAACATAACTCTTTGCTTTTAATTTCATTTAAAATCAATTGTATTCTCCCTTGTTTCTTTCTCCTCATTAGAGCATTATATTGAATAAAGTAACCCCTCATATATGCTTTACTGGCATCCCATACAGTTTGTATATTCGTGCCTTTATTTAAATTCAATTGAAAATATTCTCTTAACCTTTTTTTACATACGTCAACTATATCATTTTTCCGAAAAATTGACTCATTCAATCTCCATCTAAATACATTCCGTTTTCCTTTAAATGTCAACATTACAGGATTGTGATCTGAGAGGGTCTTAGGTAATATTTCAACTTTACCAATGTCCATCATTAAACTTTTAGAAATCAAAATCATATCTATTCTAGAGAAGGATTTAAATCTCTCTGAGTAGTATGTATATTCTCTTGAAGTCCCGTTCATCAACCTCCAAATATCTTGTAAATCCAACATTTCTTTCAAATCAAAAAATGTTTGTGGTAATTTTCCCTGTGCACATTTCACTTCTTTTTGTGAGTGTCTATCCATCATTTGGTGTATAACCCCATTCCAGTCACCCATAAAACACCAATTTTCATAGGGTAAATCCAAAAGTTTATCCATTAAATTTTTATAGAATACTCCTTTGTCCATATTTGGTGCATAAAGTCCAACAATTAATGTTTTAGTTCCTTGTATATTAATTTCAACTGCAATATATCTTCCTTCATCATCAACTAATATCTTTTTTGGATTTAACTTTGGTTGTATATACAAAACTACTCCCTTAGTTTTTTTAAGTCCAGCCGAAATAAATTCTTCTCCAAGTTGTTTACAAATCAAATACTTAGTGTCTTTTTTACAAATGTGAGTGTCTTGTAGACAAGTTATATCCAGTCTCAGTTTTTTCAAAGAATGGAACATTTTTCGCCTCTTCTGTGGAGAATTGGCACCATTGATATTCCATGTTAAATATCTGTAATCCATAAGTGTTTTGATGTTTAAAAGCCTTTTTTCCAGTCCAGTCCTGCAACTCCCAAAGCTGATAAGTCTTCACTCATCTCTTTATTTTTTGGTACAGCTCCCAACATGGATAGATCTTCACTCATCTCTTTATCTTTTGATGTCTCCACTTTTCCTTCCAAATCTCCAGATTCATCTTTCATATCTGTCTTACATTTCTCTAAAAATGCTTTTGCTTTTAAAATGGAAGTTATCCTAAACCTTTGCCCTTTAAATATAAAAGATACCCCTTCTAATCTCTCCCATCTAAATGAAATATTATTTTGCCTTAATTTTTCTGTAAAGAAGGAGTATTCTTTTCTTTTTCTTAGTATCCTCAACGGTATTTCTTTTAATACAATTATTTCTTTTCCTTCTATATTTAATCCAATATTATAATGCTTTTTAAAAATTTGTTCTTTTGTAAATTTTCTCACAAAATGTATCAATATATCTCTAGGTACTTTCTTATCTCTAGCACAACGTGAATTGACTCTGAAAATTTTATCTATCTCCAAGTCTAAGTCTTGTTCTTTCATCTCCAAAAATTTAGCTAGTATAGAAACAATCCTTTCTCTTACATTTTCATTTAATTGTTCTGGGACTGCTCTCAATCTCAAAATATATTCTTTCTCTCTCATTTCTGCTAATGCAGTAATATCTAAATTATATTCAAGTTCCTTAGTAACATCTTCTGATTTAGTCTCTAATGTTTGCATCTGGCCTTGTATGTCCTTAAATTCCCCTGACAAAGTATTCACAACTTCCTTTACTGTCTGAACCTCCTTTTTAAATTCTTGTGTAATCTCTTGGGTTATCTCTTTCTTCATTTCTTCCATCTTCTTATCAATTTTTTTGGGGAGTCTTTGGTGCTCTCTGAGCCTTGTTGTTTTCATGCAGACGTTTTATTGCCAGGCTAGGCAACATCTTCAGTGCGAAGATGCAATTTGTTCTTCCATCTGTTTATTTTGTGCCATTGAATCTTCCATTTTCTTATTAATTGATGCCATTGCTTCCAGGAGTTTTTTCATTTCTGATTGAGGGGGCTCCATTGATGCTCCAGGTGTTAAAGGATCTGTAGATGTCCTCCCAGTTTCTTTCTCCTTATCCTTGTCCTTCTTCCTCAATACCATGGTTGTCATAATGTAGCTAATTCCCCTGTAAGAGAAAAAAAAAGAGAGGAGAAGGGGAAGACAAAAGACAAACAGAAAAAAGGGTCTACTACTAAAGGGAGTGAAAACTTCAAAAAATAAAAATAGTCCTTTAAATGTAGTTATCAAAATAACTAAAATCTAGTCCATTAAAAATGTATATCCAAGTGTAAGAGTAAAAGCGTAGAAGATAAAAAAGAACAGAGAGACTTCTGTTATAGTCAAAATAATAACAAAAAGGATAAACAGTCCAAGAGTTTCTCATGCCAGCTTATATCCACACAGTCCAGCCATGAATAAGTAATCTAATTTATATACAAAAAAAAAAAATAATCCAAGACGTTCATAAAAATTCTATAAAGTAACACTTATGAGGAAAAGCAAAAAATTCTTTCATAATAATAATCCCAAACCAGTGAAAGAAAAGTTGTCAAATCATTAGTTCGTTTATCCACAAAGACTTTAAATCCAGGCAAATTAATTCCAAAAAAAAATATTTATAATTGCAATAAGAATGAAAGCAAACCAAAAATAGGAATACTAAGAATAAAAAGAGAAAGTCACTCAGTCCATTTCAGGCAGAGTCAATTAGCTTTCCAATCCCACCGTTAAAACTCCTTTGACAAGAAAAAAAAAACACCAGCATTTATAAATCACAGTCCAGAGATAAATCTTAGATATTAATAGGCAAGTAATATTTAAAAAGTAAAAATATGTGTTTAAAAGGTCGGGTGCCGTGCTACTTAACTTATTCAGATTCATGGTTTCCGCAGAGCTGCCGTTGTCAGTTCCAGCCGTCTTTCACCGCTTCGATCTCCCTCTCCCCGTGGTGGATTTACGGGGGTCGGGAGAGAGCGGTAATCCGACGACCCTTTTGTGAGTAATCTTCTGCTCGCCCTCTCTTCGAGGGCGATTTTTCAGCGATTTTTTTTTACATTAAATTGCCGCAAACAGACAAACCGCGGAGCTTTCGGCTCAGCGCACTGGTCACCTCGACACCCGGAAGTCGAATTTTAATTGCAAAAATGTATAAATTACTGTTTAAAGGAGAAATGGCAGAGGAACAAGTTAAAGATTGTATGATAAAATGGGCAAAACATATTGGACATAATATACAAATGCAGCAATGGGAAGATATGTGGAATAAAGGGTTAAAATTTACTTTGTGTTATAACTTGAAGGAAAACTTTTATAAGATGATGTATAGATGGTATATGACTCCACAAAAACTTGCTAAAATGTATGGGAATGTTTCCAACTTGTGTTGGAAATGTAAAAAAAAGAGGGGTCTTTTTACCATATGTGGTGGACTTGTGAAATTGCAAAGAAGTTTTGGACTCAGATACATTCATTAATGCAAAATATTTTACAAATTCGAGTCCCATTTAAACTGGAATTATTTTTATTGGGAATATGGGAAGAACAAATGGGAAAACAATTTGTAAGAATTATGCAATATATGATTACTGCAGCACGACTTGTATATGCGCAAAATTGGAAAAACCAGATTTTACCTACGATACAAGATTGGATGTTAAAATTGATGGACATGGCAGAAAATGACAAATTGACATGCTTATTAAAAGAAAACTCAAATTGTTACTATCTTAAAGAATGGAAATCATTAATGGACTATTTGCAACATGCAGGTGGAGAAAAGCTTATTTGGGGTTTTGAAGACTAAAATATATATAAATTGATATATTAGACAGGAAATCTTTTTGTATGTTATATATAGAGCTAGCATGTAAGAAAACTTTTTTTTAAATTACTAAGACCAGAGATAAATCGGAAGTTGACTATTCTATGCTTTATCTTTTTTCTTTTTTTCTTTACTTTTCTATACACCTTTACTTCTTTCTTTGATTTGTATTTCTATTTCTTTTTCATTTTCACCCTTTTAACTATGTATATTTAAAACTCTAATAAAATTTGGAGGAAAAAAAAAGAAATATTTATTTATTTATTTATTCAATTTATTCCCCGCCCATCTCCCATAAAAGGGACTCTGGGCGGGTTACAACAACAATATTGACGTTTCGCCGCTCTTACCACCACAAGGTAGGCCTTAATAGCAGTTCTAGCTTGTGTTCGGTCGGGTTCGGTCCTTGTCTTTCTCCAGCAGGTAATGAAATTATAATGAAAATTACCTAGTCAGGTAAGGAAACATCTGGAAGCAAACAACCAATTTCAGAGAGCACCAAGAACTCCACAAGCAGCCTTTCTCAGTCTGATATTTTTCTGGTTTCTCTGGACATCTGGCTTTGAATTCTAGTGTGGCAAGATAGGGGATGGCTATAAAGGATGTTCATGTTGGAATGCAAATCTCAATGAACATGCAGCAGAATGAGCAGAAAGACTCCTAAATATGAGAGGGTTGGCCGACCACATTATGAAGACAATGAACACAAATATTAGAGACCCTTCCTCCCCAACAAGATCCACAGTCTAAGCCCACAGTCTAAATCACCTGGTTATAATACTGACCCTAAACTTCTAAGAACTGTTGCCTTGCTTGCTTAACAGTTCTGAAGACAGTTAATCATAGAATTTTATTTTCATTCCTGTGGATCTAGTGATGTTCACCATCAAAGGCAACATTCATTACACCACACTATACGTATTTACCATTTCTGTTTTTATGCATTCATGTACTTATTATAATATTTATTACCCACGCTCTAGTGCCTACTAGATGACTAAGGTGATATACAATAAAATTATGAAGCTAACTTCTCATAAAACCAAGAAATAAAAGAAGCATAGGAACTAAATAAATCTTGGTGAGACCACTAGAATGTTATGAATGTGGTTCATTCTGTAACATTACCTTGTTGCATCTAAAGTGCTTTATGAGAGTAGTGGATAAATTAGCAAACAGAGCATTTGCACAGAAGCAGGTGGGTGCATGACGCTCTGACATCACCATTCTGATATATAATCTCTGATTATCTGGAATTGTTTTAGAAAGAATTTTTTTTGCCAAGTGGCAGAAAAACTGCCGATGTAAACTATTGTGAACACTATAAATGCCTGTATGTGTAGGTCTCTGTGTGTGCCTAGCAAGTCTGAAACTTTAACTTCAATGTTTTCCGGGACAAAAAATAATTAGCACAAAAGGAATAAATTGAATTTCCTCATCAAATTAACATTCTCAAGGGTGTGTGTGTGTGTGTGTGTGCGTGCAAACTATAAGAAATACATAAAACACTATTAATTTGTCATATTGATGTTCCCTTGCCATATACCGAACACTGCACTGTCATACTCTTTTCTTGCTTGTTCTCATTGTGGTGAATTGGAAAACAAGTGATTTTTAGTATTATTTCAACTGCCTATTATAGAGTTTCTTTGGATCTTAAGGTTCAGAAGCAGAAGACTTGCAGCTGAACATCTGGCTTTCATCCCTCAAGACACAGATTTCATTCATGGCTTTGAATTATCTTTCACAGAAAGAAGGAGATTGAAAAGGGGTTCTTGAGTGCTTGAATGTATGTGCATTCCAAAGCCTTGTTGGTCACAGCTGTCAGTGTACATGCTGTGTGTGTGTGTGTGTGTGTGTGTGTGTGTGTAGTTTTATCCAATTTTTGCCTAATGAATTTTTAAGATTCCCTTTATTAAAACCAAGACTGGCCCAGCTACAGGATTTGATCTGGGAGACGAAAAAGAGGGATTTTAATCAAGTGGATCCAAAGACTCCTCTGTTATTCCCAGGATCTATCAAGATGAGCAGTGCTAGATTTGCATCTGCAGCTTTAACTGGGGCCGTCTTGGTAGCGTGGCAAAATTCCTCTACGCAGATAGAGGAGCTCTGCCACCTATCTGGTCCACCAGTCTGCAATCTGGGGGTTAGAATTATTCTGTCCACCCCAAAGCAGTAGGTACATCTACAGCAGGTTTGCACAGTACTTGCACAGCACAATTTCTTTTGGCAAAAATCAGCACAGACCCATTTATTGGTAAGCAATGCATGTAAGAAAGGACATGTACTTGTAAAAGCTGCATATAAAAGAGGATGCTGTATTTTTTTAAAAAAAGAAACTATTTTCACTGGGGAGATTACTATGACCTAGCCCATGTGCTCAGCCTTAGGCCCTACACACACTTCAACGGCCCCTATCTTCCCTGCCTGCTTATTTGCCCTTTTCACTGACTGCATATGTACAGCCTCTGAGTCCTTGGTCAGTCCTCCACATGTACTTGCACACTGCGTTGCGCATTCTGTCTCAGAAAGTCACTATCTCAGGAAAAGATGAAAACGGAAACATACAGTATTCTTAATGGAACTTATTTTTTTTAAAAAAAGTATTAAAAGCTGATGGATGAGAAGACATTTGTGTCCCCCCCCCCTTTTTTTCTATTTCTCTCTCGACATACACACGCACAAAGAGAGAGAGAGAGAGAGATGCATATTAGGTCTGTTTAATTGTAAGTGACGGTGTGAATGCTGAACCAGTGCCATTTCAGAGGACCTTCTGCGAGTTTCAAGTTGGCAGGTTCACTCCAATTCTTTCCAAGAGGGCTCTTCGGTTGTTGGACTCAGGATCTGGAAGAGTTTCCCACTACCACCTCCTTTGAAGTAGGCTGTGATAAGAACAATTTTATTCAAGTGGACTTATTTAGAATTCTGATTTTATATTGTCTGCTGCTATTTTAAATTGCTCTGTCTTTAGCTTTCAAATAGTTCTACTTTCTCTTGGATTTGATCTTGTTTTTATCATATTAAAATCATCATAAGTTGCCTTGTGTGACTTGGTTTTAAAATTTAAAGTATGAGCAAATGAATGAATAAGCAGGACTAAACCCAGCATGGAGTTAGTCATGCTTAAGCCAAGTGATTTCAATGCATTTAAGCATGCCTAACATTGTACTGGATTTAACATAATCCACAGTAGAAACTCTACTCTACATTTTTGATGACTTGTTTGGTATGCAATATGACTTACCTTTGCATACATATTATTGGATCACCCTGACACCTATTATATCCAGGAAATATTTCTTGTTTACATGCTATGTAAGTCAATGAGAAAGCATGATAATATAAGTGGAGTTTTTTCTGTTCATTCTGCATTTCCACTTCGATAAAATATTTCTGCTGATTTTTTCGCCTCTTTTCTGAGACATATGGATATAACATTGTTTTGAATGCTTCCTTTTGACTCACTGAACAAATACTTTGTTTTGAAGGGTGTCATTATTAGACTGTGCTGTTGAATAAAACAATAATTTGGATACAAATGTTTTCAAAACCAATGGACAGCAGAGGAATTAAAATGTTCCATTTCCTTTCTTTATATAACATTAGAGAATTCAATGAATCGATGAATGAAAACCCATTAATGTGGAGCTGTTAATTCAACCAGCAGACAATATAGAGATCTCTATGGGGAACTATATGGCAAGCTGGAAATGGTTTGGCAATCCGGCATTTGGCTGATGTAGCTTGGCATAAAGCGCTTGGTTTCAATCGAGCTTTACCAATTCACACTGGTTTCAAAAAACTCCTTAATGCATGAGCCACATGAAACACATGGAAACATCTCCATCTCTCTAGGCTTGTAGTACTGCTTTGGCTCTTAATAAGGAGAGATGGGACTTTAATTATAAGGGAAGCATTGGTACATTTCCTTGGTTTCTATTACCTTTGCATATTGCTCACTGATCCTTTATCTCCCCATCCATCACAGCTGCATCCAACCCCACCCTTTTGGCATACTCTGCTCTATGATTTCTTCCATAATTTGGCCACATCTCTTCTTCTTCTCCCTGTTAACCCATGGCTTACAAAGAGAACAAATGAAAGCTGTTGCAATTTCACACCTGGATACTGCACTGGTAGAGCAGATGCTGATGGCACATGGAGAGGCCCCGTGTGTGAGAATTTCTGTTGATGAGTAGAGAAAATTTGCCAAAAACATAAAAGAAGATCTGGAAAAGATGGTGTATTTCATTCCCTGCTGCTTGTGAAAGAACATGCTTGTTCCAGGGTGAGAGAGTTTTCCATTTTTAAAGGGAGAAAATCATCATGTTTGTGAGTTATCAGTCATAGATATCTGGGTTTGTATTTTCTTAGAAGGATGTATTTTAGATATGGCAACTAATTAATTATTTGACAATAATTAATGTGTTAGTACAAGAGTTGGCAACAGTGTCCATGTGTGCCAGATCATCTGCAATGCCTCTAAAGAGTTTGTGAGCCTCAACATTACTTAAAAATGAACATTTTTATGAAGTCCAAATTTTACAAGATCACCACTTCGTGAAAGATTTCAGCATTCTTGCATAGGATTTTGTGAGATCTTGTGTGAGAATGCTGCAATGACCCTAGATTTTAAGTGAGGGTATCATCATTTTATAAAATTTTGCCATTCTTATTTGAAATCACATACAGTAGCCAGGGAGAAGGTAGAGACTCTGCTGAAATCTCACAGGATTTTGAAATTTGGGAGAATTCAGGTAATTGGTGGGGTAGGTGTATGTCTCTGGACTGTTGCATAGAATTGCACAATGATGCCCAGTGTCTCAGTGTAAGGGGCGTGGTGGCTCAGCGGGTAAGACGCCAGGCTTGTTGATCGGAAGATTGCAAGTTCGGAGGTTCGAATCCCTAGCCCTGCGTGCAGAGTGAGCTCCCGCACTAGCTCCAGCTCTTGCCAACCTAGCAATTCGAAAGCATGCAAATGCAAGTAGATGAATAGGTACCACTTCGGTGGGTAGGTAACAGCGTTCCGCGCGTCATGCGGCCACATGACCGTGGAAGTGTCTTCGGACAACGCTGGCTCTTCGGCTAACAAATGGAGATGAGCACCGGCCCCTAGAGTCGGACACGACTGCACAAATGTGCGGGGGGAACCTTTACCTTTACTTTGCCCAGTGTCTGAAAATCTTACCAACCCTTCTTTCCTGAAACAGAGTCTATTTTTAGCAGTACTGAAATTATATTTGGGCAAGGAACAACAGCAAATCTCTGCTTTCTGCTCATTGTATCCTTATCATACACACATTTCAAACTAATGAGGAAGAAACTGTCCCCATTGCAATGCTGAGCTGGGTAGCTCATTCATGATTCATGCAGTTTAAATTCAGAAGAAAGCTTTCCGATCATGACTATTACCATAAGCAGATTAACCTGGGAATGTGTCATGCTTAATATTACATTCTTTTTCCACCATGAGGCATTCTGGGGGTTTCACATCCAATAATTCAGGGAGTGTCAGGCAGAGGAAAGCAGCTTTGCTCTGTTGTAAGCAGCTCCTCACTGCTTATTTAGTGTCAATGTCATCAATCCAAAGGTTTATTATTTGTAAGATTCATGATAATACCATAGAAGGATTGCCTAGAAGAGAAATATGTCTGATTCTTTGATCGGCTACTTTTATTAAAAAGGGGGGAAAGGCCTAACTTTGTACTTCATCGAGAAAAAGCAAAACAAAACAAAACACTTACAGTGGATCAACCGCCTCAGGGAAGTAGTATGTAGCATGCTGAATGAATAAAGTGCCTTAGGCAATTCAGCAAATAATATTTTCTGAAATATTGTTAGCCAGGATTCAAGTCATGCCTAATTTTTTTCCTGTTTCTATAATGAAGAAACATGCACATATACATACATAACACTTCTTGCTGCAGAAAAAAAAACTCTGAGAATTTTATTTTTTTGTTACATTTAAAGTTCTAAATGTATCTCCATATATCAGCAAGGGAGGTGCATACCATAATTTTTTAACTGACTGGTAAAATACTGGGCCAAAGAAAGAAAAAACAAACACTTTTGCTTTCCACACACTTTGTCATCCTGACATATCCACAGAGGGGAACTAAGGCTAAAATTGCATTTTTTTATAGTCATGCAAGTAACTGAGTGAAACTGTTCCCTGACAAGTTTTAAGAATATCATTGTAATTAAACTAATTATCCTTTTTATAGCAATTCAGGCTGATAGCACCTATTGTAATTTACACTTCCTGTCAAAGAAGTGCTGAACGCTCAAATCTGCTCTGCTTGTAGGTAGCTAGACATTTTTAGTCCATCCCATTTTTGCTTCACCGTAGCATTTAAGAACCCCTTTACTCACAAAATGTGAAGGGCTAGTTTCCCTTATCTTGCATTTTTATGCAAGTGGTTTCTAGAGTGTTAGAGCATAGCTTTCCAAACTGTGTGTCGCAACACTTTAGTGTGTCGCAACACACAGTTTAGTGTGTCATGTGGCGGCGGCGCGGGGGTGTGTGTGGCAGCGGCAGCGACGACAGCAGCGGCACGCCATCAGCACTTTCGCATTTTAGCGAGGCCGCTGCCACCACTGTGCACGCCGCTGCCACGTCCCCCACGCGTGCCCCCGCGCCGCCGGCCGTTGGTGTGTCGCCAACGGCGGCACTTTGGAAAGCACTGTGTTAGAGGAACAGAATCAAAGAATCAGTCAGTCCCTGTGCAGAGAAGGAAAGAGGTGGGGGCAATGATGCGGAACAACTCACAGAACAATGATGGTGCTTCTTCATAGCACAGAGAAAATGGGTTAGTTCACTACATTTGATACATCAGTAGTAATGGTAGCTGCTGTTATTATAATAATAAATTATTTATATCCTGGCTTTCTGGATATGTTTTCTTCCAAAGTAGTTTATAGGCACTATCAGGAATTTTTAATAAAAATCACAATTTTTCCCAAGGGGCAAAGGATAGTACATGTTTGCTCAGGGCCGTTAGTGTGCAGGAACAGGTCAGTTGGAACAAGTCCTGAGGAAGCCTTCACCTGACTGCTTCCTTCCTTCCTACCTCTCCAGAAGGAAGATATTATCAAATGGGAGAGTTTCAGCTTGCTTATTTATACATACATACATACATACATACATACATACATACATACATACATACATACTTTAATTTCTATTACCGCACCATCTCCCTCAAAGGGGACTCTGCCCATGTCATCGCTCAGCCTCATATTTTCTATGTCATTGTTGAATTCCAATCTGGGTATTTTTGTGCTAAGGCATAAAAAAACCCAGCCCATTTTGTGGAGATATTGGTATTACGACAGGAGAGGAGATATTATCTTTCAATGAAGACATCATATTTGCCCAATTCTCTTGAGACATCTGATAGCTCTGGAAGCCAGTGACTCCATTAAAGAGTTGCAGACAGGTGTTGTGCTCATGCTTCCACATGCTCTGAAGCACATTTTGGAATAGGAACAGAACCATATCACAGCCCTATTAAACAGCTGAAACAGAAGTATTTATCCTATGGAAAACATTCTAGGCTAGCAACATGTTCCTTCAGGCAATTTTTGCTAATGCAGAATACACCCAGTTTCTACAGCCTATTGGCATAATAAAAACTTTCTTATATTATTTCTGTATAATTGGTGACTACAACACAAATGAATAACCCTTCAGAAGTTGTAGGATGACCTATAGCCCAGTCAATGGAAATTAGAATTTAACAATTTCTGCAGAGTTGCAGGGTGTTATTGCCTACCCCAGTACAAGAATAACCCATATGTCTGGTGTATATTGTTTCTAAATTGGTCCATTTTTTATCCAGAAATACAGTTGTTTTATATTCCCCAAATGGTAAAAACAGTGACATTTAGTTTTGGTGTACTTTTTACATATTTATTGGGCATTATTTTCACCTCCTGACTGAATGCTATCCTTCAATTATGCTTTGAAGTTGATTTTTAAAATTCATATTTAACACCTCGTGTAAGCATACATCTGTCAGATTACCTTCATGCAAATGTTCTCCACACAGAGATAATTGGTGGGACATCAAACTATTAATAAATGGAACACTAAAATAAACACATTTTTAAATGCTAAAAGAGCCACTGTCAAACCATTTATAACACAGTTTGATTGATTTTGAAATTGTTATAATCTGAGTACTGTATATCTTCAGATGATAACTCCTGAAAATATAATTGACTCATTAAGAAATTTGCCCCCCAATATATATGTGCAGATAGTGTTTATGTTTGTGTGTGATGCAAATAATACAGGAGATGAAGTGTGTACATAAGAAATCTTCGGGATATGTTCTGCACAATGTGGAGCTGTCTGTATTCTAAATTTGCATCGACAATCTAACCCAGTGCTTTCCAAACTGCCGCTGTTGGCGACACACCAACAGTGGCAGTGGTGGCGGCGTGGGGGTGCACGTGGTGGCGGGGGCATGCACGGTGGTGGCGCGGGTGGATGCGCGGTGGCGGTGGTGTGTATGGTGGCAGCGGCGGCCTCGTGTTTTCTGCTAAAACGCGGAAGCGCTGATGGCGCGTCGCTGCTGTCGTTGCTGCCGCTGCCATACACACTGCCGCTGCGTGCGCCCCGCCCCCGCCACTGCTTCCAGGTTGTGTTGTGACACACTGAACTGTGTGTTGCGACACACTAAAGTTTGGAAAGCTATGATCTAACCTATGGGAAGTGTAAGTATCTACTGAGAGGAATGGTAAGTGATGAGACATGTCATGATATTGCAACATAAACTCCACTTCTTACATACTTGTGAGCAATGTTGCAACAAAAGTATGAAAGGATGGAGCTTGTGAGATCACAATGTACAGTATCTTTCTTCTCTTGGGTAGCATTGTAGTTAGGAATGGGATGCCTATGACTGAAAGCTAAATAATCTGAAAGGGTATTTAGATTCAGATTCTAACTTGTTTTAAGAGGAATAAGCTTCAGATCCTGGTTGGTACGATGCAGTAAACTAACCCACTGACAAGAGGACCAAGTAGAAATGATTGGACCAGTGGGTGCCAAGAAGCTGTTCATTCAATGGTAAGCTAGAATTCAAATGTGAAAGAATGAAGCCATTGATTCTCTATTGCAATATGCGTACAATATGATGCATGTGATTTGTGCATCATATAAGCAAAGCATCTCTCAGCACAACAATTCTGGCTACTTGCTGGCTAGTGCCACTTGTTGAGCACCTTTACTTTGATGCCTGCCTTGCACTTAGAACAAACTGTGGCAGAACCCCTGAGCAGAAATGTTTTGAGAAATTGCAGCAGCCTTTCTTAGTATGTAAGTGTGGCTGCTACATTAGTAAGGAGGCCTTTTTAGGTGGGCTTGCCACATACCTATAGGGGCCTCCCTTTCTTCTTTCCTTGGAAATGGGTATCTGGAGAACATAAAGGTAATGAAATTCTCCTCAGTCCCAGGACCGCCTCACCCCCATCACATCGACCCGTCCCACCCGATCTTGCAGAGAGGGCATGTTGCAGACCCTGTCCATGAGAGAGTGTCGATTGGCAGGGTCCAGGAAGAGGGCCTTCTCTGCCATAGTCCCCGCCCTCTGGAATAAGCTACCCCTAGAGATAAGGCAAGCCCCCACTCTCCCGGCCTTCCGAAAGGGGCTCAAGACATGGCTGTGCCATCTCACTTGGGGTGGGAGGGGGGATAGTTTGTTATGGGGATGGCTGAAACCTTGATGCAGCTCGGGGAATTTTATCAAGATCGCAATCTCACCATCTTGGGTTTTAGATCTCATATTTTATATTTTAGAGTGTTTAGTATATTTGTATATGTATATTTTATAATGTATCTCTTTTAATTGATATTTAATTTTTTACTGTTTTAAATTTGTTTGTAAACCACCCAGGGTCGTTATTGAGATGGGCAGTGGAAAAATGTGATAACTAAATAAATAATAGACTTATAGCTCTTATGCTAGACTTATACCTCCCTCCTTGATTTGGGAAAGGGGCTTCCATGTAGCCTAAAACCTGCTTATGAATATCACATTATCTGAGCTTGGAAATACTGCTAAAATGTCAAGCCCAAATTTGGTACCTTCTGGCAGATGGCATACTTATCTGATGGATGCTGGGACAGCACTGATAATATGCATAATGGCATTGCCACTACTGGATGGAGAAAAAGTTTCCAAAGCTAATAATAACAACAAATGATATCTAAGTGGGTTTTAGTGTCTTGTTTTGCAGAGAAAAGGAATGAAAATAAGCCAAAGGGAAAAAGATACTACTTTTAATGGTTTGGTTGCTAAGTTCTCTACCATGTTTTTAACTTAGGTATGGAAGACTTGACTTGGCAGTAAGCAGTGGTGCTGTGCTGGAAATACTGGCAGCTTTAATGGGAACAGCATGGATCCATTGGCAGAAAAGAGGGGGCATTGAGCCATTGGGACCAATAGTCAGAAACCAGGCAGTATTCTACCGTAGCAAGGCTTCCATATTAAATATTTTCTTTATTAAAAAAAGGTGTGTGCTGTGGCTGAAGTCTAATGGTAACTGATTGTCAGCTATTTCGGAAATTCATTTCTCTTCCTGTTGTCCTCTTGGCAAAAGAACAGCTGTTGTGCCTACCCAGCAGGTTGAAACTTTGCTCCTGTGTTGGAAAAGGAAAATGCTAAACTAGATTAAGGGAACTCCTTTCATTATAAGTCTGTTCTCCCCAATGTACAATTGTGAGACTGCAGCCAAGCTATAACACTGTTGGCTTTTCAGTAAGGAAAGAAAACATCTAAGGAGCCAGCCTGCCTGCCTGCCTGCCTGCCTGCCTGCCTGCCCGCCTGCCTGCCTGCCTGCCTGCCCGCCCGCCCTACCTCTTTGGGACGTGCATGTAACATGGTGATGTATGCAGAAAAGAGGCAGGGCTTGTGTTGAGATGCCACAACATTACTTGCATCGCTCTGTGGATGTTGCTGGACCTCTTCTATTTACTTTGCCACTAGAGATTGACAGTTATTCTATTTCTGCCCTGTATCAATTTCACATTCTTTCATAAAAATCCTTCTGTTCTAGTATCTGATCAAACTGCATTGAACAAGATAAACATTTACAAGAAAAAACTAGAGGTGATAAGCAAATGGTTATTGCATTTATCTAATTAATTAACTAATTTATGCTCCACAGTTTCACCAATGAATAGAGATCAGGTGTTGTGATCCACGATATTCATCCAGACATGTCGATGAAGGTTCTCAGTCATCCAGGTGGAATTGTCTGTGGCTTGAATCATGTCAACTGGATTTCTATTAGATAGAAATCCAGTTGACATGATTCAAGCCACAGATTCATCCAGACATGTAAATAACTTAGAAATGCAGGTCAGATTAAATTCATAGGTATCCTTACTCCTGCCCCACAGAAGAGATTTTTCTTTTAAGAGAGGCCTGCAAAATTAGAAAGCTATGAAAATGAATGTAACCCTCCAGTCACAGGGAACAGTTAGGGATCTCTTCTTCTGTCTTCTCCTTTGCTGAAAATTAAGAGACTAGCCAGTCAGGCACCCCAAAACAGATTTTGTAAGGTGTTGTGTTCATCTTGGTGGTTTGTACAGGGAAAAGGTTGTGCTGTGAATAAGTGGATGGAGAATCTAGTATTATCCAGATGCTCTGAACTGCAATTTGCAACATCGCTCACTACTGGCCATGCTGGCTTGGACTGCTGGCAGTTGTGGTTCAGCAACACTTCAAGAGTTACAGGTTTTGTCTCCGTTGACTAAAGCATAAATGAGTTCTCTGGAAAAAGGTAGCACAATCATACTTATCATTGTTTTAATTCTTTGTTGGATAATTTAGTCTATCATTAGATGAACAACAACAAACCAAAGGCATAACTATGTGAGCAACTGATGGGAAACCAGAAAGAATTATTTCAGTTATATTCCTATGCTGAATCAGCAGCTATTTATTTATTCAGCCTCAGGAAGATTGAAGGGAAACAAACCAACAAGCAAACAAAGCAAAAAACCAAAGCCTTTACACTGATAGAATCAAAATATCAAACACTTAAAATGTTTTTCAGCCTAGCTCACTCATTGTGTCCTTGAGTTGATGGTGCAGCAACTAACAATGCTCTGAAACACTGTGTGGTTTATTAAACTGGATCCAAATGCTAAGAAATCACATTAAGATTGCTGGAAATCAGGAAGGCTGGTGCAAAGTATTTTTTGAAAAAATGCTGATGGAAATCACTTTTTAGATAATCTAGTTTGCCTGTGTGCATGTTTTGCAGCAAAATGCTGCAGTGTGAAATACTACTTGTTTCAGTCACTGACTTTCATTTGTCCTTCCCCAGGATTTCCTTTTTCTTCCTCTAACATTCATTAAACATTCATGCCCATTAAATGTGTTCAGCAACCATTGTCCTGTTGCTTCCATTTTTTTCTCCCCACCCCCTCTTTTTCTTATTGATATGGTGCAGTACAGTATTCATATTACATCTATTTGCAGCCCCATTAAAATATTTGTTTTCCCCCAAAGATTTCTGTGGACTGCCTTCCTTCCTTCCTTCCTTCCTTCCTTCCTTCCTTCCTTCCTTCCTTCCTTCCTTCCTTCCTTCCTTCCTTCCTTCCTTCCTTCCTTCCTTCCTTCCTTTTATGGGACTTATATGGCCACTCATCATACAGTATGACCCATAACTCTGGGTAGATCACAGCAACAATTTAAAAAACACAATGAAAACCAATATCTGAAAAAAAGAACAACTCCCAGTCCCCTAAACCTCATCCTCAATGCATAAAAAACCACAACCTTTGGGCTCCAGCCTTAACCTATCCCAATGCCTGGGGGTGGGGGGGAAGCCAGCTTTTTACGGCTTTCTGGAATGCTAAAAGGATGGGGGCTTGCTGGATCTCATGGGAGGAAGTGTTCCACAAGGCAGGGGCCACTACTGAGAAGGCCAGCTTCCTAGGTTCTGCTAGATGACATTTGAGATATCTCTGTGCCTGCAGACTTTTAAAAATAGATTATTGGTGTGGAGTGGGAAACTACTATCTGGGAAATTACATAAACATTATTATAAAATTATACGTGTGTGTGTGTGTGTGTGTGTGTGTGAGCGAGCTGATTTCTGAGATCCTTTTTTATAGAAACCTGTTTATACATTCTGATCATCTGAGAAAACCCTCCTTCACACCTCTTGTCTTCCGAGGCATACAAGGTAGGGATACAGCTTGCCCAGTTTTTGACTTCCTCCCTTATGTATCTTTAGGAATGCAAATGTGACCCTTGTTATCTGCAGGGGGTCTATTCCAGCCTAAGAACCAAGGATTGAACTGGAAGCTACAGTTGGTTCAAAATGCAACCGTGTGAGCAGTAACAGAAGCTTCTGGTTATCCTCATATGTGATTGCTGCTACCTGAGTTGCATTGGTTATCAGTTGGCTTCCAGGTGCAATTGAAGGTGCTGGTTGGCACCTATAAAACCCTTCATGTTATAGGGCCTGGTTATCTTCGGGACTACCTGTCTATAGTTGTTTATACCCACCTGGCAGGTGTGCTCCAGGTCCCCTCAATTAAATGTTGTCATCTTGTGGGACTGAGGAAGCATGCCTTTTTCTTGCAGCCCTTGCCTTCTGGAAGAGCATCCCCATGGAGATACACATGGCTCCCACACTCCAAGTATACATACAGATGTACTTGTGAGGTTCACGATCTTTATGATCCAAAATCAGAATCTACAACACAAGCCACGAGGGATATGTGCAATTCGTTTATTGAATCAGCATCGTGCTCCGTTAAAGCCAGAAGTGGGTTTCTTCCCCCCCAGACCTCTCCTTTAACCATTCGGTTCTTACTTGTCCCGCCCCTCCCTCTCAGTTCTTTCTTTGTTGATTTCATTCTTTGCTTCACATTGATTGCTCTCTTCCGGCCTCGTGGTCGCCAGCATTGGTAGTACTTTTGTCATTGGTTTCTGAGTTTTCCTGATTCGGCAATGCTGCTGCTTTCTCGGAGGCTTGTGTTTCCCCCCTCCCCCATCTTCCTTTTATCCTTATTTCCTGTCTTTATTTACACTGTGTAAGGTTGGAGCATCCAGCCGCAATTACCCATTGCTGCTGGATTCTCCATCCTTACATGCCGCCCCCCTTCGAAATGATAACCTCCCCCCTGCCCCTTGGTGAGGATGCGCCATCTGAAAGATAAAAGGGACAGTTAGTGTATGAAGGTAGTAGTCTATTTCTTGTCAGCTAATTTTGGCTTCTCTGGGTATTTCTTGTGGAATGCCCTTACAAGTTGGGGTGCTCGGACATGTCGGCTCTCCACCCACTCGTTATCTGCTTTTGGAAGGTGTTTCCATTGGATTAGGTACTGCAGCCCCCCTCTTCGCATTCTGGAGTCTAAAATTGTTTGGACCTCGAAGTGTTGTTCTCCCTCAATGAGTGTGGGGGCAGGCGGGGGGGGTTCTGGGTGCCATCTAGCAGAAGAGCGCACTGGTTTGAGTAGGCTACAGTGGAAGACTGGGTGTATTTTGTTCAGGTTCTTAGGTAGTTCTAGTTGTACTGTTACGTCGTTGATGATTTTCACAATTGGGAATGGGCCTACGTACTTGGGGCCTAGTTTTTTCGACGGTTGAGTGGATTTCAGGTATTTCGTGGATAAATAGACCTTTTCTCCTACTTCCATGGGCCATTCTGGGGCTCTTTTGCGATCTGCATATTTTTTGTAGTCTGCTTTGGCGTCTTCTAGTGCTTTTTCGATCACTGGCCAGCTGTTTCTCATTTGGGTGATCCAGTCGTCCAGGGAGATTATTTTTGTCTGTTCTCTTGGTAGTTCTGGAATGGCTACAAAGTCTTGTCCATTCGCTGCTTGGAATGGGGTAAATCCTGTGCTGGTGTGTATCGCGTTGTTATATGCTACCTCTGCGAATGGGAGTAAGTCCATCCAATCATCTTGTTGGTAGCTGACGTAGCACCTTAAGTATTGTTCTAGTATTTGGTTTCGTCGTTCACTTGCCCCATCTGTCTCTGGGTGGTGGGCGGAGCTTAATGCTTGCTCCACCCCTATTAATTTCAAGAACTGTTTCCAGAATCTGGATGTAAATTGGGCTCCGCGATCGCTTATTATTCTTTCGGGAGCTCCGTGTAGGCGGTATATGTGTTGTATGAACAGCTTGGCTAGTTGGTTGGCCGTGGGTAGCCCTGCACACGGGATGAAGTGGGTCTGTTTCGAGAATAAGTCTGTAACGACCCATATGACCGTCTTCTTTTTGCTTTCTGGCAATTCGACTATGAAGTCCATGGCGATTTGTTTCCAGGGGCAGTTAGGGCTCGCTACGTTCTGTAGTAGCCCCCTGGGTTTGCCGCCGGCGCGTTTTGCTGTGGCACAGATGGGGCATGTTGTGACATACTCTTCCACGTCTTTGCGTAGGGCCGGCCACCAAAATTGCCGTCGTACTAAGTGTAGAGTCTTCACGAATCCAAAGTGTCCCGCCACCTTGGCGTCATGGCATCTTTGTAGGATTTTCTTTTTTAGGGTTTCTGGGATATATATTCTCTCTCCCTTCCACCATAGTCCTTGTCGTTCTACTAGAAAGGTCTTATTCCCTTGCAGCCAATCATCTTGTTGCGATGCAGTCTGCAACTCAGCTTGTAGATCCTGTTCTACTTTTATGGCTGGGGCAGTTTTCCGCTCCCGTGTGGTTGCAGTGAGTCCGAAGTGAGCAGGTGGGATGACCGAGTCCACTATTTCTTCTCTTTGGCTGTTGTGTTGGGGTAGCCGGGAGAGCGCGTCCGCTAGAAAGTTCTTGCCCCCTGGTAGGTACTTTAACGTGAAGTTGAACCTACTGAAAAACTGCGCCCATCTGATTTGCTTGGGGTTTAGTTTTCGTGGTGATTTCAGGGCTTCTAGGTTCCTATGGTCCGTCCAGACTTCGAACGGGTGGGGGGCCCCCTCGAGTAAGTGTCGCCAGGTGACAAGTGCCCATCTCACTGCAAACGCCTCCTTCTCCCAGACGTGCCAGCGCCTCTCCGTGTCTGTGAACTTGCGTGATAGGTAGGCGCATGGTCTCAGTTCCCCCTCCTCATCCTTCTGCAGCAGAATAGCCCCTATGGCCACGTCTGATGCGTCCGCTTGGACAATTAGCGGTCTTGCCGGGTCAGGGTGCCTCAGTATCGGTTCTGATGTGAACAGCGCTTTCAGGCGGTCAAACGCTTCTTGGCATTCTGTAGTCCATTTGAGCGCTGTTCCTGGTCTCATAGCTGTTTTGGGGTTTCCTTTTCCTTTCGTCTTCAGTAGGTCCGTGAGAGGTAGGGCTACTTGTGCAAATTGGGGAATGAACTATCTGTAGAAGTTTGCAAACCCTAAGAAGCTTTGTAGTTGTTTTCTGGAGTGGGGTGGTTCCCAGGCTACCACGTCATTAACTTTTCCTGGGTCCATTCCCACTCCTTTGTAGGAAATCCTGTACCCTAAGTAATCTAATTGCTTTTTGTGGAATTTGCATTTTGATAGTTTGGCGTATAGCTGGTTTTCTAGTAGTCTTTTCAGCACTTCTCTTACTAGTGTCACATGTTCTTCCATCGTTTCGGAGTAGATAAGTATATCATCCAAATATACTAGCACTCCCCGGTAGAGGAAGTCATGGAGGATTTCGTTAATTAGATGCATGAAGACTCCTGGCGCCCCCTTTAGGCCGAACGGCATTACTAAATATTCAAATGATCCCAGTTGACAGTTGAAGGCGGTCTTCCACTCATCTCCCTCCCTGATTCGTACTCTAAAATACGCTTCCCTTAGGTCTAGTTTCGTGAAGATTTTCCTTTTTGACAGGTGGGTCAGCATGTCTTTCGTCAAGGGGAGGGGGTATTTGTTGGAGGTGCAGACTGCATTTAAACCCCTATAGTCTGTGCAGAGCCTCAGGGAGCCATCTTTTTTTGTTCTAAAGAGGACAGGTGCGGCCATAGACGATGAAGCAGGTCGGATGAACCCTTGTTGTAAGTTTGTATCTATGAATTCACGTAGCACCTCAAGTTCTTTAGGGGTCATAGGGTACAACTTTGTCTTGGGGAGCTCTGTCCCTGGGATCAACTCTATGGCACAGTCAGACTTCCGGTGGGGTGGGATTTGATTTGACTCGGCTTCTCCAAACACCTTTTTCAAGTGTCTGTATGGCCTGGGTATGCAGGGGCTCCCTTCCTCTGTTGTCCCACCCTTCCCTTCTTCTAGGGATCCTGTTAGCTCTTCTGCGTCCCTCTCTGTCTGGCCTCCCTCGTTGTAGCTTCCATCGGGGAAGTTTATTTGCCCCAACTTCCAATCCACCCTTGGGTTTCTTTCTCTTAGCCAGGCTATCCCTAGGATCATGGAGTGGTTGGCGATTGGGGCTACCAGGAACCTCAGGACCTCCTCATGTGTCCCTACCTGCATGGTGACGGGTTCGGTGTAATGTTCTACAGGGCCCCCTTTCATGTCCCCCCCATCTAGTTGGGTGAATACGATGGGGTCTTTAAGTTTTTCGACTTTCAATTTCAGTTTGGTGACTATTGCGGGGTGTAGTAGGTTGCGTGTGCACCCAGAGTCTAGTAGTCCTGCTAGTCTTGTGTGCCCCCCGCCCCTCAGCGGCCTCAGTTGTGCCCGCACCATCATTACAGGGCATTTCCTACTCACCATAGGGTCCTCGCGCCCGTTTGTCCATGCCTGCCCTTCAGCGCTGTTTAGGGCAGGCTCCCTTCATTTCCCGATGGCTGGAATTCTTCGTCGGTTGAGTCCTCTGGGTCCTCAAATGTTTCGTGCCGTCTCTTTTCGATGGCTGCCGCTGCTGTTCCCTTAGCCTTTCGGGTCAGGGCCTTTGCACTGCTTTCACCAGTTTTGGTTTTTGCTGGTCCAGTGGGGGGTGCACAGTTGGCTGCTCGGTGGCCTTCTTTCCCGCATTTGAATCACAAACCCCGTCTTGCCCGTCGCTCTCTCTCTTCCCGTAGTCGGTCTGTTGTCTTCCGGTCGCTGTGGTTCTTTGTGGTTGTTGGGTGCCTCCCTGTAGTGTAGGATCTTAGTTGACGCCTCACTTGAGCCCGTACCTCCTCTACTTCACCTGCTAGGCATATCCAATCTCTCAGCGTTTTGGGATTCCCTCGCGCTAAGGACCATTCCAATATCTCAGGGTGCAGGCCCCCCCTAAAGTATTCTATCTTTAGGGACTCCGGCCAGTCAGTTAGTTTCCCTGCTATAGCTTTAAAGTCCATGGCATACTCTGAGACTGACCTGCCTCCCTGTCTTATGTTCTGTAAGCTTGTTCGAGCTTTTATTGCCGCTAATGGGTCCTCAAATCGTTCCTTTAATGCTTGCATAAAGGTGTGGAGGTTTTGTAGTTCTGGGGCTGCCACGTCATGTAGTTCCTCTAGCCATTGTGCGGCTTCTGCCCTTAGGCGTTCTGATACATATCTTACTTTGGCGCCCTCCGACCGGAAGGTTCCCTCGAATTCTTCCATGAACCCCCTTACATGTGTGAGGAAGCATGCTAGTTGTTTGGGGTCTCCATTAAATTTGGCTCTCAGGTCTCTGTTCCTGGTGAGTTCTCTTCTATTCCACAGGCTGCTTGGGGCTGGCAGGTTCCAGGGTTGCGGTGCGACATCCTCCCAGGCAGTGGGCTGTTGTGTAGTTTTCCCCCAGGTGGTTGGGTGTTGTGCGTTTTCTTCCCCGGTTGTGGTGAGGTGCAGTACGCTTTCCTCCCAGGTGGTGGGGTGTTGTGCCGCTTCCCTCCAAGTGGTGGGGTGTTGTGCGGCTTTCCCCCAGGTTGTGGGGTGCAGTGCACTTTCCTCCCGGGTGGTGGGGTGTTGTGCCGCTTTCCTCCCAGTTGTGGTGGGGTGCAGTGCCCTTTCCTCCCAGGTGGTGGGGTGTTGTGCCGCTTTCCCCCAAGTTGTGGTGGGGTGCAGTGCGCTGTCCTCTCAGGTGGTGGGGTGTTGTGCCGCTTTCCCCCAAGTTGTGGTGGGGTGCAGTGCACTGTCCTCCCAGGTGGTGGGGTGTTGTGCTGCTTCCCTCCAGGTGGTGGGGTGTCGTGCGGCTTTCCCCCCAGTTGTGGGGTGCAGTGCACTTTCCTCCCAGGTTGTAGGGTGTTGTGTGGCTTTCCCCCAGGTTGTGGTGGGGTGCAGTGCACTTTCCTCCCAGGTGGTGGGGGGTTGTCCTGTTTTCCCCCAGTCAGTGGAGGGCTCTCTCGTCTTGTCCAGCAGTATTGCAGTCTGGCATGCAGGGGGTGCCTGTCTCTCTCTCTCTCTCATACTGGCCTCTGCTGTTTCAGCCTGGGTTGGGATCTTCACTCCCCAGGGGGCTGGCATGTTTCCTCCAATCTGGTATGCAGGCTGTCTCTCTCTCTCTCTTATACTGGCTGCTGCCGGTTCAGCCTGGGCTGGGATCTTCACTCCCCAGGGGGCTGGCATGTTTCCTCCAATCTGGTATGCAGGCTGTCTCTCTCTCTCTCTTATACTGGCTGCTGCCGGTTCAGCCTGGGCTGGGATCTTCACTCCCCAGGGGGCTGGCATGTTTCCTCCAATCTGGTATGCAGGCTGTCTCTCTCTCTCTCTTATACTGGCTGCTGCCGGTTCAGCCTGGGCTGGGATCTTCACTCCCCAGGGGGCTGGCATGTTTCCCCCCCCAGTCATTGGCCGTCTTGCCGTGGGTTCGTATTGGAGCCATGCTCCCCTCCCCTCATCCAGGAATTCGGAGTTCCCGCTTCTGGGTAGCTCCTCCCTTCGCCACGCTCCCTTTGCAAGACTTGCTGCTGCTGCAAGGCTTGCTGCTGCTGCATTTCCCCATTTGGGCTGTGCTCCCCTCCCCCTGGCTGCTATATTGTTTGCTGTTGTGCCGGTCTGGGATTCAAAGCTCCCGCTTCTGGGTAGCTCCTCCCTTTGCCACGCTCCAATTGCTGAGCCGGGGCTTGGAGCTTCCATGCTGCAGGGGGCTGGGCCGGGATTTGGATCTGGGAACATGGCCTCTGCGCTCCAGGGGGCCGCTGTGATTCCCTCCCAGGCAGTGGGCCCCCTCACCTTGATCCTGGCTGCTGTTGGCACCGTCGCTCTGTTTTTTGCTGCCTGGATCTGGGCTTCTTGGTCTAGCTTCCCCAGTAGGCTTGTCATGGCTTCTCGCAGGGCACACATATCTTGTTCTAGCCTCCTTACCCGTTCGTCTGGCGCTGCCGGTGAGTATAGCGTGCTGTGGCCGGGCTCTGCTGCTGTTCCTCCGTCTGTGCCTGTCTGCCAGGGAGTCTCAGGGGTCCGCAGGTCGTCCTGGATCCACAGTTTGCTCGGTGGGGTAGAGTGTGTGTGTGCGATTTGCCCTTGGAGCTGGGTCGCTGCTGCCACGGATGTTAGAGTCCCTCCTGCAGCTCCCCATTGCTCCCTTTGCTCTCCTGGGGTCTCCTGTGGGGAAATGGCTCTGGGTGCATGGCTTGGCACGTCCTGCTCTTCCGGTGGGTTTGTTGCTTGGCTTTCCAGGTGGTTCACGTTGCCCCCCAGTGTAGTCACCGCGTGTGGGCTGCTTCTGGGTTGCTCCGCGTCCTCCGGTAAAGTTGTCATGTTGACTTCTGGCTTTCTGTGAGGTTCACGATCTTTATGATCCAAAATCAGAATCTACAACACAAGCCACGAGGGATATGTGCAATTCGTTTATTGAATCAGCATCGTGCTCCGTTAAAGCCAGAAGTGGGTTTCTTCCCCCCCAGACCTCTCCTTTAACCATTCGGTTCTTACTTGTCCCGCCCCTCCCTCTCAGTTCTTTCTTTGTTGATTTCATTCTTTGCTTCACATTGATTGCTCTCTTCCGGCCTCGTGGTCGCCAGCATTGGTAGTACTTTTGTCATTGGTTTCTGAGTTTTCCTGATTCGGCAATGCTGCTGCTTTCTCGGAGGCTTGTGTTTCCCCCCTCCCCCATCTTCCTTTTATCCTTATTTCCTGTCTTTATTTACACTGTGTAAGGTTGGAGCATCCAGCCGCAATTACCCATTGCTGCTGGATTCTCCATCCTTACAGTACTTTTGGAAGTCCCTTAAGACCTCCCCTGGTTTCCCAGGTCTGGGGTTAGGGTGTCTGTGAAGGTCCTGTGGAGTCTTTTTTTTAAAAAAGGTTGGGGAATACTGTTTTCATCATATTGTTTTAGTTATGCTTTTTAAACTTAATGTATTGGATACGTTGTAAGCCCACCTGAGGTTTTTTCGAGTTGAGCAGCCAGATCCAGATCCAGATCCAGATCCAGATCCAGATCCAGATCCAGATCCAGATCCAGATCCAGATCCAGATCAATAAATAAACTGCAGATAACAAGACCTTGAAAAAATGTGCAAAAACCCTTCCACCATTTTGTGCATGTGTAAAATACACAAAAAACAGTCCAAAACTGAACTACATGCCAACAGGGGATAATGAAGTCTGCTCTGTATTTACCAACTACAGAGACAAGAAGCCATGGCTAATGGAACTGCTGATAACAAGGGCCATCTCTGAATCTGTATCAGTAATTTGTTTTTGTACATCAAAGCTTCATGAGCAGCTAGGATTCAATTCATGCCAAGCATCAGCAGAGCACCTCCTTTTGTACACCTACAAAATCTCTGCTTATACATATGAGAGCCAGTTTGGTGTAGTGGCCTAGAAACCAGGAGACTGTGAGTTCTAGTCCCGCCTTAGGCATGAAAGCCGGCTGGGTGACCTTGGGCCAGTCACTCTCTCAGCCCAACTCATCTCACAGGGTTGTTGTTGTGGGGAAAACAGGAGGAGGAAGGAGTATTATGTATGTTCACCACCTTGAATTATTTATAAAGATAATAAAGGTGGGATAGAAAATAAATAAATAAATAAATAAATAAATAAATAAATAAATAAATAAATAAATAAATAATAAAAAACAAGGATAGATGAAAATATCTTTCGGGAGGTACAAAGTGTATTTCCCTCACTACCAGATCCCTGTACAGAGTGCCATCAGAGGAGGACTGAAGGATCCCCTGAGCATCAGAGTTTGTTTGTCATTTTAACAGCCTTGTTCAGTGAAGTGTCCCCACATCTGTAGACTACTAGTCAGGTAAATGGCTTGTAGAAGATGATGAGAAGTAGTCCAAAGCATATGGAGGAGAAGTTGAAAAATCTGACCCAAAGGATGTGTGTGTATATTTGTTGAGTGTATGATCATAACATTGAGGTCACGTTATACGCTTTCTAGTTTTTATTATGATATCTTTTTCCATTTTCCTGGGTTTTTACTTTCTTGTTTACTACAAAGAATCAATTTAAGAGAGACAAACAGAATAGTTACACAATGATTTGGGGCCGGAAGCATTGCCTCAAGCTGTACCACTTTTTAGGCAGATTTTTTTTTTGCTAGAAGGTAAATGCTAGTATCTATAGTTCCCACAATAGTTTTTTTTAACCCCATCATGGAATTTTCCCCAGCCAGTGATATTTTTTCAATAGACTTTTAAAAAATAGCTTGAAATAGATGGCTTCTTAGATAAAAATTGAGCTCTTTGCAATAGCTTGCTATAAAGTGCCTTGGAAGACAGGGCAAGATCAAAGACCCAATGCAAGCGAAGGACAAACTGAAGTGAAATTGGAACTGAAACTCAAAGATCAAAAAAAAAAAAAAGGAGAAAAGGAAAAACTTCTACCACTAAATAAAAATAAAACCAAAGGACACTGTTGGAAGCATATCTCCACCTCGGCTTTTCTATTTCATTAGCCACACATGCTTTTCAAATGGCAGCATGAGCTCCCAATTTGATGTCAGGGGAGCTCTGATGAAGCCAGAAAAGAAAAGATGGAGAGATCATTACTGACCAAGACATTCCAGTTAGGTTTATTTGTCCAATAATTCCCTAATCACTACTCAGTGTCTATTTTCTAGAAGATGTCAGATGAGTTGCTGCTGTCTTGGGAAGCCCTGGAAGAATGGCCCCTTGGTTCAGCAGAATGGGGAAGTGCCACAGAAATGGTGATTAAGTTGGAACTTGGATACTACAGCTTTCCTAAAAGGTGGACAGTCTCCACAACTGTCAGAAAGACTTGTTGCAAATTGTCATGATATGCCAGATGTATTATGCATACATGGATATGTCTATGGGTGTATACATATGTATTATAGGAGGCCTCAAAACAGCTTCAAAATATATATCTTAGGGAGCGCGGTGGCTCAGCAGGTTAAACCGCTGAGCCGGTAGTCTGCCGACCACAAGGTTGGCAGTTCGAAAACCGCAGGGCGGGGTGAGCTCCCGCCACTAGCTCCAGCTTCTGCCCACCCAGCAGATCGAAAGCATATGCGAGTAGATAAATGGGTACCACTTCGTGGGTCAATTTGCCGGCGTCCAGCAGAGGGTCGTCCTCCTCGAACCGAAGAAGATCTGGGAACCCCGATAATGGCGGCGGAGAACGACGGATCCAAATCAACAACTTCCTGGACGTCAGCAGCTGGCGCGAAGTGAGGCATCCTGGGACATGTAGTCCGATGCCTGCAGCTGAAGAGCTGGTTCCCTTACCTCCTTCCCATCGCGCGCGTAAAACATTGTAATGATTGATTGTATAATATAGATATGAATTACATGTATGTAAGCCGCCTAGAGTCCTCCAGTAGGGAGGGGATAGGCGGGGTATAAATAAGATAAATAAATAAATAAATAAAATATATCTGCCTCCCAAATTTCCTCTAGGACTGAGCCAACTGGCAGGCAATCAATCAATCAATCAATCAATCAATTAATCCATTCGATTTATTGTGATCAAAAATCAGAACCAAAGAGAAAGAAAACCAAAATGACATTTTAATACCAACAGTGTGGAAATTATTTAAAGAAATCCTTATAAGCATATTACTCAACAGACCCTGAAGCCCTTTTTTACAGATATTGACAGCTGCACAGCAAAACTTTGCAACTTTATGTGAAACAAACGTTTTAAAGAATTAACATTATCAAATTTGTCAGTCTGACCTGGGATATGTTCTTCTTGGTGATCACTTGTAGCCGAGTAAGGTTGTCTTCCAGGGGTAAAATCTTAACAGTGGATCCGTAAGTGGCTGTAAAGGCCAATTCTGGATCTGCACAACCTCCCAAAATGAGGGTATAGGTTTCCAGGTGGAAGACGGTCACAATGAGGATTTGCTTGACATGCCTTCCTCTTAGCTTGTTTCTCCCTTTCGCCCTGTACTCGTGCTTCTTCAAAGTCCGTAGCGCCTTTAATAAAGGATGACCTCCAATTGAAACGCTCATGAGTTAGGGCTTCCCAGTTCTCAATGCTGATATTAATTTTTTTAAAATTAGCTTTGAGAGTATCTTTGAATCTCTTTTGCTGTCCACCAATATTCTGTTTTCCATTCTTAAGTTGGGAGTAAAGTAGCTGCTTTGGAAGACGATGGTCAGGCATTCGAACAACATGGCCGGTCCAGCGAAGTTGATGTAATATGTAATACTGGGATATGTAATACTATACCAAAGGAAAGATGAAGCTTCTTTGGCTGTGGTTGTTGAAGGAACAATGTAGCAACATATGAAGGCTGCTGAGGCAGGTTTGGCAAGCTATAGGGACTTTATTAAATTTCTCATAGAAAACTGTGGAGGGTAAGATGTCAAACCTGGCTCTAAAGAAGAATCTTTGTTGGAATGGTGAAGTGTTGTAATAAATCTAGCCAGTTGCTATTTAGGTGTTGTGTTTATTCTCTGATGTGTTTGGAGATGAGACTAGTTTCATTTTGGTTTTCAATGTCTAAAAACCTTTCTCTGGTGATTTTCTTAGCCTGGATAAATTCTAAATTATGTAGAAAATCTGTAGAGAGGCCTCATAATGAGAGTGTTCCCAAAACTGCTTCGGACCACAAAAACTGAAGTGGGTCAGATGGGAGAAGAAAGATCAGTTCTGTGGGGAAGTAATGGCATTTAAGCCAACAACAGCCAGGCTTTCACCTTAATCTTTGACTGACCAATCTTAACCTCAGGGCTGCATTGGATACAAATTTGAGTGGTTTTATTCAGGATCAAGTGTGTTCCTGCCTCCTTTAAGACAACATTCAATCAAGCTGTGATTTGAACAGCATAACTGTCAGGTGGGGGAGAGACAAATTGCTTTTAGGCTTACTCCGATTCATAAAAATCACACTGTCAGGATCATGACTGTGCTGGGAAAAAAAATGTGCATTGAGAGTTTTCTCCATTTGAACTTCTGGCTCCTCCACTGTCCAGAATATTGGTTTTGGTGGGGAAAGGCCAGAAGTGATCTCAGTAAACAAAGAACATTGATTTAAGCCTCTTAAATGTAGGAAAGAGTATGGGAAGGAGTGTGTATGAATATACACGTGTACATTATTATTATTATTATTATTGTTGTTGTTGTTATTATTTATTATTATTATTATTATTATTATTATTATTATTATATTTTTATTCTCTATTTCTATCTAGATATCTCAAGGTGGTGAACACACCTAATACTCCTTCCCCCTCCTATTTTCCCCACAACAACACTGTGAGGTGGGTTGGTCTGAGACAGAGCAATGCGCCCAAAGTCACCCAGCCAGTTTTCATGCCTCAGGGGGGACTAGAACTCACAGTCTCCTGGTTTCTAGGCCACTACACCAAACTGGCTCTCATATGTATAAGCAGTGATTTTGTAGGTGTATATAAGTCTGTGCAAATATTCATCTATGAATATGCATACATACATATCTATTACTATGCAATTCCCCTCACACACCAATATTCAACCCATGCAGCTTGTGAAACCGAGGTAAAAAGTTTGCACACCCATCATAAAATTCCTGTATGTAGATTAGATTTATTTGATTCTCCAGATTCCATTTCCAGGAAATTTAATTCTAATACACAGTCGTGTTTGCCTTTCAGACCCTGGAAATTTCCTGGGGTTCAAACACATGGCAATCACATTAGCAGTGAAATTCTGGCACTGGTCTGCCACCGTTATTGCTGCAGGGCTGGGAAGAACCACAGGGAGTGCTACTTTGGACCAGCCCCTTCTTTGTGGGACATAAAGCCTGCAGCAGCATATCTGACAGCTTATTTGCCTCGTTGCCAAACATTGTGGCATGGTCTGTGAGATGGTTTTGTGTGGCTCTGTGTGAGAACATCTTGTGCAAACAGTGTAATCACGGAATGGGCATATTTGCAAATAACTTGCAGATATAATTATAAACGTTAGCATGAGAAGATAGGGAACGGCATTGGTTGGTCTTTATAACTCTTTTAAGTAGTTGGAATCTGAGAACAGTTAATCTATGCTGGACCACAGTGGAGGAAATTACCTAGGTCCTGTCCCAGGCATCAGGCATATTTTCCTAAAAGGGAGTCCTGCTGGGTTTAATGCATTTTACTCCTAAGAGGCCATAACATAATAGACTACAGGTGTTTGTTGTGTTCCATCTGACTTTTGCTTCTTCCTTTTGCCCAATTTGAAAAATTTTGCAAAATCAGATCATTTCTCTGGATTCTAGATAACCACTTATCCTTTCTCAGTCAACAAGAAGCTGCAGAAGATCTTGAATGTTCAGATAGCAATAATACTACTGCATTTGAGTACCGCATTTGAGACAGATGATAATATATCAAATATGGAAAGCAAAGAGGAAATTTCTCCCATTTCCTAGGTAGTAGATTTTCACTGGAGTTGTTTTGTGAAAAAGGAAATGGCATTGGCTGGGTATATTGGAGGCTAAAATAAATAAATGATATAGAACGTTAGTCAATCTCAATTTTAAATTTTAAAAAAGCTGCATTCTGCTTTTTTTCTGCTAGAAATTATACTCACTGTACCTGCTTTTGTAATCTAGGCTGGGAAGCTGAAAAATATACTGGAATATGACATTGATCAACTACTTCCATAATGTTGCCAATAAAACAACAATGAACATTGTCGCAAGGAGTTGAACTCAAGGAATTTTTATCTTTTAAAAAAAGGATTATTATTTTACATCACTGATATCTGGTTAGCTAATGAAGAGAACAAAACTCAGAAGGGCTCTATAGTCCCATCTGTAATGAAAAAGGCATTGTGAATGTACTTCCTAGCATTATTTTCAACTGGGATGGTTAGAAAGCTAAAATATTGCATTATACTCTCACAACACATGAACAGTGCTGGACAATGGTTTTCCAACTGGACTGGCTAGAAAAAGTATGACTAGTAAGAACCTGAACTGATATATTCACCTGTGAAGAAGAGATCCAGGCCCATTCCAATGTTTCAGTTTTACTAATTAATGTTTTATTTCCTGAAAAGCTGCAGAATATTTTGTTTTGATATGTTTCCTGAAAGGCTGCAAGGGATTATTTGCTCATCTTTAATTGATTAAACTGACCAGTGGTCATGTTACACAGAGTCACTGAGAACCCATACTTTCCATGTAGATGATCACATGTTCCTTGATTCCTCTTGTCCTAAACCCCTAAGAGCTGCTACTTGTTAGTGTATATCAGAAGCAGAGAATTCTCATCTGGTTCATCAATTGTGCCTTTCCTGGATTTAGAAACCCAACTAACAGGCAGTCATACACTGATTACTTCACATATGGTCTACTACAATGTGCTCTACATGGGGCTATCCTTGAAGACCAATTCGAAGCTACAGATGGTCCAGAATGTGACTATATGAGTGGTGACAGACGTTCCTTGGTATATTCATGTAACACACAAGCTGCACTGGTATAATCCGTTATCTTAAAAGTGAAATTCAAGGTGCTGGTCATCTATAAAGCCATACATGGCATTGGGCCTGGATATCTGGGGGGCTACCCACCTCCAATTCTATTTTCCTACCTAGTGAGATCCAACAGGGTTGGCATGTTTTGGGACTCATTTATTAAACAGTGTCATCTTGTGGGACTTAGGAGGCATGCCTTCTCTGTCACAGCACCTGGCGTCTGGATCAGCTTTCCCCCCAAGGTCCATACAGTCCTGATGTTCCCATCCTTCAAAATAATCCTGAAGACCTGGCTTTCTCCTCAGATACTGGGCCAGGGCAACATATGAGATCACTACTAAATGTGTGTGGATTATTATTAATTCTTGTTTTCCCCCCTGGCATGGCCATGACTATGTTGCTTTAAATTGTTTAAATTGTTGCTTTAATCTTTGTAAGCTGCCTAGAGTTGTGCATGAGTGGATGGCCAGAGAAACTGGATGGATGGATGGGTAAATAACATTTTCCAGCCTCTTGGCAATGTTGACTGAGACTGCTAGGAATTATAGATCACATGCAACACACATTAAAAAGAGCTTTGATCACCCAGTGCCACCTGCGATTTTGTCATCATTAACCACCAGCTCCCTGCTTGATGCCCCTGGATCAGTAAGAGCCACAGGTTCCCTATCTCTTCTTTAGGCAATACTGTGCTAGAAGTACCAATTATTTGACTTTTTCTATGGATGCTGAAAACAACATACTAGTTTTTATATTTTTTTGCACTGTGACTAGTTCATTTATTATTCTTATATCCTAGTAGAATTCCTTTGTACATGCATTACTTTTCCAATGAAAATTGCCTTCCAGCTATTATTTGCACTCATATGTATACACACACTCTACATCCTTCCTTTCACCAAGCAAAGGATAGCCTTGTTAGGCTGATCTTTATGGGAAGAATGCCACAATGACAGAACCTTCACTTTCCTCCCCCATAATCATGAGTCTCCTCATTTGGATTGTATTGAGTGCTAAGTGTGAACCAAGTACTGTGGCTTACTCAACAATCCATAGTTACAACAATCATTGGCTTAGCACAACAGAAGAATGCAACCATTGACCTAAATGGGAGATAACTTAGTTATCTTTAATTCTCCCACTGAAATCATCATGGGATACAAAAATGCCTCATGTTGGCTAGATTTGCTTTAATTATACTTCTGTACATTGGATGTACATTACAAAAATTGGCCTGAATTGTATAGCAGGGCTGAAGTCATCTAAAGATACACATCTTGGAAACAAGTCAGAAGATTATAGTTTCCAGACTCAGCAATATTTATCCACAAATCTACAGCCTGTCATTATTTATTAATATTGCCTATTACCTCAATTGCTCTGACTTTTATTTCCTATTACAGGATTTAATTGTGTGATCACACCGACTGACAGTGCTTCACATGTGGAAAACAGGAACAGCGTGTGTCAATATGAGAATTCTTATATTTAACAAGTAAGGCTGGGATCTAAAGTAAACGTATTGGGAAGTAGACCTCACTGAAATCAGTGTGACTTACCCCAAAATAAATGTGCTAAAGGCTGAACTGTAGCAGGTTACATACATAAAACCCTCAAAGCAAGCTGTGGTGAATAACACACAGCAAAATCTCCAAGGGTCTTCAGTCAATACCAACACGAAGAGACTCATTCTTTATCTACTAATGATAGTCAATTATATCCTGGCTTTGATCCAAGATGACAAAGGCTCACAATCAGACAAGTTTGTTTGACATAATTAGGGATGGATGAATCTGTCAATTTGGGGTTCTTATAGTTTCTCGTTTTCCCCCCAGACTTAAATTGATGTCTTCCTGCTTCCTGAGTATTTTGATTTCTAAAACACCTGCACACAAATTCACACATAAATTAATGCACAATGGATACATTTTTATATATAATACATTTCCCCCTACACCATAGATTTTTGTATTTAATCCTCCACCAAATGTACACACATTTTTGTATGCATGGTTTTTGCTTGGAGCATTATTTCAGAGCATTCAGATGACTCAAATATCAAATATATATTTGATGATATATTTGATGATATCAAATATCAAAGGCTCCCTGCATTTCAGCTTGCATTCAGGCTCAGTACATGTGGGTTTGTACAATACAAATATATTTTTTAAAAAACTTAAAATATCATGAGAAGCAATATTTATTAGAGTGTGTGTGTGTGTGTGTGTGTGTGTGTGTGTGTATAACAAAAAACTGAAGCACAGTACACTAATCTTAATAGAATATAGACTAGAATAAATATATTTTTAAAATCCTTCTAAGGGCCACCAAAGAGGAAGCTATGTGTGTTTTCTCAGATCAGGCACTCCAAAAATGTGGAGCTAACACCGAATGCATCCTGTTCCCCATTGAATAATATGCCAACGCACTCCACTTTTGTTTATATTGGTATTAGAGGTTTTACTTAGAGATATTAGACAGGATGATGGTATCCATGGTATCAAAGTTAAAAAAGAAGTTTATAAACTAAGAGCCTTTGCAGATGACCTAGTCATTACTTTGGAGAATCCACTAGATGGAATTGAAATTTTAATACAGAAATTAAAAGACTTTGGGTCGCTAGCAGGGTTCAAAGTGAATTTACAGAAGACAAAAGTTTTGACTAAAAATATGGACCATCATCAACAAGAGAAATTGAAAGAAATAACAGGATATTCAATGGAAGAAAAAGTAAAATATTTGGGAGTATATTTAACAGCTAAAAATGTTAAGTTGTTTAAGAATAACTATATTCCACTTTGGATGGACATTAAAAAAGATTTGGACCATTGGGAAAAATTGCAATTATCACTATTAGGTAGAATTTCAGCAATTAAAATGAATGTTTTGCCAAGAATTTTATATCTTTTTCAAACACTACCTATATTGGCATCAGAAGAACCTTTTAAACAATGGCAGCGAGATATTTCCAAGTTCATTTGGCAAGGGAAAAAACCAAGAGTAAAATATAAAGTTTTGCAAGACTCAAAAGAAAGAGGAGGACTAGGTCTGCCGGATTTGAAATTATATTATGCTGCCTGTTGCTTGGTTTGGATTAAAGAATGCATAGTTTTGAAAAATGAAAAAATATTGAATTTGGAGGGACATGAATATGGATGGCATGGGTATTTGTGGTATGATAAAGTTAAAGTTAATGTAGACTTTAAAAATCATTATATTAGAAGATCCTTGTTAAGAATTTGGAATAAATATAAATTAACTTTATGTTATAAAAGACCTTTATGGATCTCTACGCAAGAAGCATTCTATAGAACAGAAGTAAGAATTAAAGATAAATGGTTGACCTATAAAGATTTTTTAAAGAAAGAACAAGGACAATATACAATTAAATCAATAGAAGAATTGGCATCAGAGGGATATACTTTTCAATGGCTTTCATATATGCAACTTGTAGAGAAATTTAAATCAGATAAGAAAGACTTTGAATTTGAACAAACCAAATCAGAATTCGAGATACAATTATGTGAAGCTGATGATCATCTAATTGCAAAAATGTATTTTAACTATTGTTAAAAGGTGAAATGGTAGAGGAACAACTTAAAGATTGTATGATTAAATGGGCTAAAAATATTGGTTATAATATTCAACAATGCAACAATGGGAAGATATGTGGACTAAAGGACTAAAATTTACTTTGTGCTATAATTTAAAAGAAAAATTTTATAAGATGATGTACAGATGGTATATGACCCCACAAAAACTTCCTAAAATGTATGGGAATGTTTCCAACTTATGTTGGAAATGTAAAAAAAAAAGAGGGGTCTTTTTACCATATGTGGTGGACATGTGAGATTGCAAAGAAATTTTGGACGCAAATACATTCATTGATGCAAAACATATTAAAAATTCGAGTTCCATTTAAACCGGAATTATTTTTATTGGGAATAATTGATGGACAACTTGGGAAGCAATTTACAAGAATTATGCAATACATGATTACAGCGGCAAGACTTATATATGCTCAAAATTGGAAAAACCAGATCTTGCCTACGACAAGATTGGATGTTAAAATTGATGGATATGGCAGAGAATGATAAATTGACATGTTTATTAAAAGAAAATTCAAATTATTATTTTCTTAAAGAGTGGAAACCATTAACTGACTATTTACAAGATGCGGGAGGAGCAAAGCTTATATGGGGATTTGAAGATTAAAATACATATTTATTATTAAACTTCTATCACCGCACCATCTCCCCCAATATATTTTGATATAATAGACAAGAAATGTTTTTTAATGTTTTATATAGACCTAGCATGTAAGATAAAATTGTTAAATTACTATGACCAGAGACAAATCGGAAGTTAACTAATTTCTATGTTTCATCTTTATCTTTTTTCTTTTTGCTTTACTACACTTTTTTACTCTCTTTCTTTTTTTGATTTGTATTTCCATTTTCTTTTCTGTTTCAAACTTTTATCTATGTAAATTTAAAACCTAATAAAATTTATGAAGAAAAAAAAAAGAATAATGTGCCAAAATTCTCAAAGGTTTCTTTCCTTGTAAAAGATGCTAAGGGGGGGATTGCGATGGCCGACAGGAAGCTCTGGTGTGGGCTGGTCCATGAAGTCACGAAGAGTCGGAAGCGACTGAACGAATAAACAACAACAAAAGATGCTCTCTCTTTTTTTGTTTTACTTAATTTTTTTCAAATGTCTCCTGCTGGTCTTTGTGGACTTACTGTTGGAGGTGATGGAAGGTGTAACACCATTGTCTTGTTTTCTGTTACACATCTTTACATCATTCTGAAACCACCTGATTACTTGCACATCCCAGTCTGGGTGGGGTAGGGAACCTTTATGGGATAGCTTAATTAAAGAGTGGGAAGATATAGCAAGATGACTGAACAGAAGAGGACATTCTTCTACACTCTTGGCCTTCTTGTAAGTAAATTTAAAAACATCACACTCCACTCCTAAGCTGGTGGTCTTCGCTTCTTCCAATACGCAAACATTAGTCCGCCTATCTTCCCAAGTAATTTTCAGAATTTTTCGGAGGTAGCAGTGATGGAATCTTTCAAGAAGTCGGAGGTGGCATTTGTAGAGGGTCCATGTTTCACAGGCATACAATAGGGTTGGTAGTACAATGGCTTTGTAAACAAGCATTTTGGTCTCCCTGCGAATGTCCCGATCCTCAAACACTCTATGCTTCATTTGGGAGAAAGCTACACTCGCAGAGCTCAGACGATGCTGAATATCAGCATCAATGTCGGCTTTTGTAGATAGATGGCTGCCAAGATAAGAAAAGTGGTCAACATTTTCTAGTAACACACCTTTAAGCTGGATTGATGGCGCTGCAGAGGGATTGGCTCGAACTTGCTGGTAAAGCACTTTGGTTTTTTTAATGTTAAGTGAGAGGCCGAGCTTTTCAAATGCTTCTGCAAAGATGTTTAGGATAGTTGAAACAATGATCATCCAACATCACATTCGCTGGACCGGCCATTTTGTTTGAATGCCTGACCATCATCTTCCAAAGCAGCTACTTTACTCCCAACTTAAGAATGGAAAACGGAATATTGTTGGACAGCAAAAGAGATTCAAAGATACTCTCAAAGCTAATTTTTAAAAATTTAATATCAGCATTGAGAACTGGGAAGCCCTAACTCATGAGCGTTTCAATTGGAGGTCAGCCTTTATTAAAGGCACTACGGACTTTGAAGAAGCACAAATACAGGGCGAAAGGGAGAAATGAGCTAAGAGGAAGGCACGTCAAGCAAACCCTCACCATGACCGTCTCCCACCTGGAAACTTATGCCCTCATTGTGGGAGGTTGTGCGGTTCCAGAATTGGCCTTTACAGCCACTTACGGATCCACTGTTAAGATTTTACCCCTGGAAGACAATCTTACTCGGCTACGAGTGATCGCCAAGAAGAAGAAGACTCCTAAGCATTTTCCCAACCGTTTCTTGAAAGTACATTATCTTTCATTAAATTCTGTGGCAAAGCCTGCCCTATGGAGTATGTCCCCTCAGAGATCCCTTCTGGCCTTTCGAACAGCATTAAAATATTCCCTCAGGCACTTGGGCAGGAGATTAAATCAGCCCTGTTGATGGATTTGTTTATTTGGTCTGCATGAATTAAAACTGGATTGTTTTTAGACCCAGACATACATTATATATTATGTTTGTTGTTATCACAACCATAATATATAATGTATGTCTGGGTCTAAAAACCAGTCATTATAGTTTTAGGGTTCTATCTGGTCTATTACGTTTTGGTTCTGATCTTTTTTGTGCTGCCCAGAGACACTGCTGTGAGATAGATGGCTATATAAATTGTGTAAATAAAATTAATTAAAAAATAATAATTTAAAACATCCAATTAAAACTGACAGGAAAAAAGGTTAATTTTTCTGCATGACTGAATCCTAGCATCTCTCACTGATTCCACTAAATTATCACCAATAATCAGAACTTGAGAGGTAGGGAAGGAAAATTGTCAGGATTTCAAGATCCTGTTAGTATAGCCTACAGTATATCAATAAAATAGAGGTCCAGTATTTCTTCTGGAGTCTGTTTCCTGACCCTATTTCAGAGAGCTGATAATAAAGATAATAATTTATAATAAATAAAAATAATAAAGACAATACATCAGAGATGTGACCCCTGATGACTGTTAATGCTGAGCAGTAGAGTCCTGCATATAGCTCTGGCCTCTGAGAACTTTGGGGGTTGGGACCACCATTTTCCCCAACAAGCTGGATATGGAACATTCAAAGTGTAAATGCCCCCTTCCCCACCAGTATGATCTTTTGTTAATACTTTGATGGATGGAGTCTTAATTTCTGTGGTAAGTAGACACAGATCTTATGTTAACTGGCACAACTTTTCTTAGGGAGATAGAGGAACTCTGCTAGTTCTCAGCTGCATTAAGCTTCCAAATTCTTTAATGTGGGGGTGGAGGGGGGTTAAAAAGGAACAAAAGTATTATTGAAATTAGCTCTCAGGCATGCCACAATATCTATCATCTATCATCTATCTATCTATCTATCTTGTATAAGGCTGGGTTTGTCAGTCCTAGACCAGACTAAGAAACCAATGCCATATAGGTCAGGATTACTTTTATTGTAAAGCTATAGTAACGGAAACTTGCAAGTCTGAATATGCTCCCCCCCATTTGCTTTATCTTTGTGTGAACTAGGGAGGGGCCTGTCTGAAATGTTTTCTCAAGTTAGTTTCTTGGCGCCGGCTCAAGCCTCACTTATCTGAGTGTTGCCTTGGTAGTTGCCCTTCCTCCTGTCCTTCAAAGCCATTCTCTATGCCAGAGCTTTCCAAACTTTTCATATTGGTGACACACTCTTACAGCAGGGCATCATTTCGTGACACACTCTTATAGCAGGGCACAAGGCAGGCACTAGGACCTGTGCGGAATCACAGCAGGTTTGGAGGCAGCCAGGCAAAAGGCAGGCACTAGGACCTGCGCAGAATCCTGGCAGGGCAGGTTTGGAGGCAGCCAGGCACAAGGCAGGCACTAGGACCTGCGCGGAATCACAGCAGGTTTGGAGGCAGCCAGGCAAAAGGCAGGCACTAGGACCTGCGCGGAATCCTGGCAGGGCAGGTTTGGAGGCAGCCAGGCACAAGGCAGGCACTAGGACCTGCGCGGAATCACAGCAGGTTTGGAGGCAGCCAGGCAAAAGGCAGGCACTAGGACCTGCGCGGAATCCTGGCAGGGCAGGTTTGGAGGCAGCCAGGCACAAGGCAGGCACTAGGACCTGCGCGGAATCACAGCAGGTTTGGAGGCAGCCAGGCAAAAGGCAGGCACTAGGACCTGCGCGGAATCCTGGCAGGGCAGCTTTGGAGGCAGCCAGGCACAAGGCAGGCACTAGGACCTGTGCGGAATCACAGCAGGTTTGGAGGCAGCCAGGCAAAAGGCAGGCACTAGGACCTGCGCGGAATCCTGGCAGGGCAGGTTTGGAGGCAGCCAGGCACAAGGCAGGCACTAGGACCTGTGCGGAATCACAGCAGGTTTGGAGGCAGCCAGGCAAAAGGCAGGCACTAGGACCTGTGCAGAATCCTGGCAGGGCTTGGAGGCAGCAGCAGCCGTGACACACCCAGACACTGCAGCTGACACACTAACGTGTCCTGACACACAGTTTGGAAAGCTCTGCTCTATAGGGTTGTTTTGAATTAAAAGGGGGTTGCCAATTCAATAGCTCAATAGCTCCTGCAAATTTTAGATTAATTCTATTGCTCTTCATTGAGCAATGAAGGCAGAAAAGTAGCATAGATGCCCATCACATTTGTCAGGTAACAAGGTAAGTTCTTTATGTTGGAGGACTGGAATGGAAGCCACTGGCTGTACTAGATTCTGTCCCATCTGCTGCGCTAGTTGGTTCATCTGGGTTTGCCACTTACTTCTGATAATGAAGCAAAGCATTGGCAACTTAATCCACAGCCAGTACTGTTTCTAGAGGATCTGTAGCTATCATGTTAATCCTTGGTCCCAAGATAATGGCTCTTTTCCTGTAGCAATGGGAGTATGAGTGGGCAATCAAGCTGTCATGTTTCACACCAGAGACTGGCAGTAAATTACAGGCCTCCAGACACTTAACCCTTAATTCAGTTCATAGCTAGACTTGACAGAAGGCTTCCAGGCATGACTTGGCTATGCTGCCTAGATGGAGAAGGGGTAGGACCACCATAAGGACAAAACAGGGTACAGCCATTCTCCAATCCCCACTGACCCAGGAGAACACTCTAAGGTTTTCTTGTGTGGGATGTCCAATAGAACACGCCCATGAAGTGGTGCATGAAAGAGGCATCAGCTTTTGCTGCTGGGTCCCATACAGGTAAGAGCATGGGCAGAGGCCATGCTGAAGTTTCATACCAGGCTCTTGTGGCCTTTTGGCCTCTCACTTCCTCTCACAGGTGTAAAATAAATAGCAATTGTTGGGAAAGACACATACAATTATTTGGCATCTCCTATGATAACACCTTACCCTGTGTTTGCATTATGGATGGTAGTTGGATGTCTGACACTTTTTTTTTCCTCTGTGGCACATTGTATTTGCTGTGTTGCATTGTCTTCCTCAGCGGCTTAGTGCTGAAACAGATGGTTGCTTTTAAGACCAGGCAATGAATGAATTTGATCCTAACACTTTTAAAATCACAATTACACAAAGCTCTACTTTTCAAAGGCTGAAATAGTTTATCATTAAGATAAAATCCTTTCAAAGAGTATCTGTGCCAGCTTCTTCTTGGGAAAATAACTGGCAACCCTAGAATATTTTGTGGTGAAGTATTCAAAAACCACACTGATTCTAAAATAGATAAAACTGGTGCTTTCAAAAGTCAAGTAACTGTTTCATCATCATCATCCTAATAACAACCTTTATAAAAGTGAGAGGGATTAACAATCTTCCCCATATACTAAAACAGATTTACTGCTGCTTTCTAAATAGCCCTTTGAAAAATCTGATTTGCCACAGAGCTGACCACTTCCCTGGTGCTGAAAAGCTTACATCTAATCTGTACAGTATCCTCTTCCCCGAGACAACCCTATTTTTAATCTATAGTTTTGCAGTGGCACACAGTCTCTCCATTAAAAGCCAGTTCTATTTTGAGTCTTTTTAGGAAAGAAAGAAGCAGGTGGGGACTGAGGGAAAAGAAGTTGGTTAATTCTTTGAATAACAACAGAAATTGTACTCAAAGATTAGGAGGATAATTGTAATTCCTCTTGCCCTCTGTCTCATGAACAAGTGAACTGAAATGGAAGGGAACAGATCATCCCACTCTATGATATTAAAAGAGTTTTAAAGTAGTTTCTTGCTTCTAAAAGATATTTGTAAATGTCAGAGGTAACATATTGATTTATAAATGTGGTTGGTCTTTCTGCAGAGACAGTTAGATGTCTTTAGCTCAAGTAATGGTATTGATTTGTACATAGGATGATATAAAAATGTTGTTACCCTCCAAAGCATACTTCATCCAAACTTAAAAAGAGAAGAGAGTTGATAATATTGGCTCCCAACAATTCACTGGAGGTGGGAATAACTTTTTCAACTGATAGAGAACTCTTTTTTTCTTTAACTCCCAAAAAGCTACTTAGGCAGTCACCAGTCAGGCTAAACCAACACAACTTAGTTCAAAGGTTAACAGTATGATACTGAATCTCCTGTGATGCTTCTGGACTTCAAAATTAAAGCTATTAAAAAAAAAAAACATAAATTATCTGATGAAATTTCAGTAACTGGCCATGAGATCTTGTAAGATTTTGGTGTCTGTATGAGACTTTGGTGTCTGTATGAGATGCCAGGCTTGTCGATCGGAAGATTGCAAGTTCGGAGGTTCGAATCCCTAGCCCTGCGTGCGGAGTGAGCTCCCGCACTAGCTCCAGCTCTTGCCAACCTAGCAATTCGAAAGCATGCAACTGCAAGTAGATTAATAGGTACCACTTCGGTGGGTAGGTAACAGCGTTCCGTGTGCGTCATGCGGCCACATGACTGTGGAAGCGCCTTTGGACAACTCTGGCTCTTCGGCTAACAAACGGAGATGAGCACTGGCTCCTAGAGTCGGACACGACTGCACAAATGTGCGGGGGGAACCTTTACCTTTACCTATGAGACTTTGTAAAATTTCAAGTGAAATATCATAAGAAGTTGGCTATTTTAATTTTTTATTTCTTTGTTGTCCTATGTGGTCACCACAAGATTGTGCAGTTTTATCAAGTACCTGAATATTTTGCCTACCCTGCTCTAATCTGCCCAGCTGGACAGCTCTGCTAAGCTCCAAAATAAATAAGGAATGCAAGAGATAGTTTTTCCACTCTGCAATCCACTCAGCCCTGAAGGGTCCATGCAGTCAAGTTTGTTAGGTATATATTCTTACATAAATAACAGTAATAGGTTATTATTTGTCTGGCTTATATGAACAGGATAATAATAGTGACACGTTGAAAGCATATAGAATTTGTAAAGCAACTTGTCTTATTTTGTTTACTGTATTGAAAGGCCCTATGATTCTTTCCATTGTTTTGTTTATACAGTACTCAAGAATAATTCTTAATAAAGCCTCTGCTATTGTATGGATCACCACTGAAAATGTGAGGGATAACAGCAAGCAAAAGTGGGCATTATTTCTAAATCAAGAAAGGGTAGCTATGCATTCAGCAGTGTAAAGAAGAATAAGCCCTTGTATGCTTATGGAGAAGTTGTTGCTTTGAGCAGGAACGTGGATGTCTCATAAAGTTGCATCTAACTTTTGATGATATGATGGAGACAAGAGATTGATGAGGAATGAACACTATTGCATTTCATCAGTAAAAAAATGTTGGTATAGAATGCATGTTGGAATGTTTTCCCACTTAAAATAGGTTGTATATAGAAAATTAATACGTTGAGAACAAGAATTCTAACCTATCCTCCTCCCTATTTTACTAGTTCTCTGTCTGCAATTTTCTACTATTAGTATAAAATGAATACAACCACATTTATAGAGAGAATTGACTTTTAAATTATAACATTTAAATTAGTTTAGAAAAATTGCAGCAATGGCTTGCATATGTTTTTAGAATACTAAAAGCTGGCATTAACAAAAAGATGGGTGAATGTTAAAAGCAGCCAATATGGTTTTGACGCAAGCTGGGAAGACCCGAGATCATTCCTGAAAATCATTGCCTGATTTCAGAGCAATTATCCTGCTATATCAATGCAAGCAATTAGATCATAAGATCTCAGATCATCTAAACATTAAATATTTAATGCCATAAGAATTCTAATTGCAAAAACTGAGGCATAAAGAAACAAACATATAAATCAGAGAGCTGGATATCCATTCCCTCAACACTGGCGGATGTGTAATCCTGGATGACGAATTAAAAATACAGATGAAAAATATTTCATGCATCTTTGCCCCACTGTTATTTTATTGTATGCACCTGTCTAGTGGGGCAGAATCAGACCTTAGTGTTCTTATGACCACATCTTTATCTACTGTAGATGGCAAAGGAGGTAGAGAATCAGGCTTTGAAAGCCTACCCAGCATTGTCATGTTTTGTGTGCAGTAGCTTATTGAGTGGAACTCGGAGGATGATCAAATTAGCAACAGTCTAAGCCCCAAAAGGGGACATATGATAGTACCAGCCTTATCCGATGGGACCCAGAAAGCACTGGAGACACTGAAATAAAGTGACTGGGGAGCACTGGAATGGTTTTTGCTGCATGGATTGGATCCAGAATGGCTAATTAGAATTGCTTGGTAAACAGCTAATGTAGTAGCATTGGCTAGTCTAATCACTGCTGAGTGAGGACATGTCCCCTCCATACATTTGCACGTGTTGCTTACTCCCTTGTTTTGGATCCAGTCCACTTGGTGCTGGTGTCTGAGTGGAACTCAATAATTTTTTTCAATAAATTTTTTCACACTGAAGATGTTGCCTATGTTGGACCCAAAGTTGGTCCCGTGTCCAAGCACGTTTAACTTGGTACGAAGAACCCAAAATAAATTCACACCAAGACGAGAAATAGGATAACCCTTTTAATTGAGCTCAAGTAATAGGGGGCAACCTCCTCTGAAAAGGAGAGCCCCGAACAAAAGGAGACATCCACATTTATACATTTCTGATCTTTAACACATACATCACACAGGATATACAGTAAGGTCTTTTAAGATTTAACAATAGTGTAAAGGTCAAGATTCTACAGATATCACAATTTAATTTACAGATGTCACAAGTTTATTATGGATATCCCCGAATTTACGTAAGAGGAGGGGAGAGGTCTGGTGTTAGGTGGTTATCTCACAGGGATTTGTGAAACAGACAAAGGTGGATGTAATCAAGATTTCCTTCGCGTGAAGAGATAAACAGTGGTGGATGCAATCGAGACTTCCTTCTTGTGAAGAGATTAACTATTTGTCCCTAATTAAGATTTTCCATGGCATCCACAGTTCATACATTCTGCTGAACACACACACATTTCATAAGGAGGGGGGTTTAATAGAGTCCAACTCAACACCTAGCCTGGCAATGAAACGTCTGCAAGAAAACAACAAGGTTCAGAGAGCACCAAGGACTCCACAGTTCAACCCTGAGCTACAAATATTCTCTTTGATTGGTACTCAATAAATTGGCAGCCTTCTCCTTCCTTCTTTGCCTTTGTGCAAATTGCCCCCAGCAGAAGGTCTTCAACCAGTGAGGATTTTATGTGTTCATACAATCCAATCAAATGTATTCTATCTATAAGTGTCCTTTTTTCCCCTTGAATGGACACCAGCACAGTTTCAATAAATATGGGACACTAATCCTATATCTACAGACCCAATAATAAACCTATTTAAAACACAGTGGGATTTATTTCTGTACTGAAGATGTATTTACTGTATAATTTTCCATCTTGAGCTACAACTTAAACATTCTTTTTTTCATGAAAAGAACTGAGGTGTGTGTGTATAAATAAATGCTTGGGACCACACCCACATGTGCACACAAAACAGATGACATACATTGCAAATGAAGGACATATTTAGTAGAATGAAAATGAATTGTATAGTTTTCCCCCAAACAAGATGTTTTATGAGATTGATTGGTTTAATTGCTTCTTTATTATACACTTTGGAAATAGTTCTCTTTTGTCTGACAATTTTCTCCTTCAGATCCAGTTTTCTAAAAATTTCCCTATTTTCTCAGGTACTCCATTCCCCCTCACATTCCAATTTTCCTCTGTCACTCACAGCTCTAATTCAGCATATTGTTTTCATTATGCCTGTGTCAAGACACAGGTGTGTAATGGTGCCAGCATTCTTCAAACTCCTTCTCTCTCCCAACTTCAAGGGCTTTTTTCCTTTTGGATGGTATTGCTTTACTGATTAATTTTCTCTGCATGCATTTTCCCTCCTTTCTTTGTGAAGCTTGCATTATTTCACATATCAATTTTTTTTTAGTTTATTATTTCTTGAAGAAAGAAATAGAGGACAGTAAAGTTCTGATTTTAGTGTTAAATGAAACTAACTGAGGGTAACATTTCTGGTTATCCTAAGTTTCCTTCATCTCAGCAATATCATTTAGGGCAGATAAGTAATTTCATTGTTGTTACTTTTAAGAAATTGGCAGTAAAAAGTCCTTGCCAATCTGCTGAGAAGCTTCCAAAGATGTACCTATAAAACTATCTTCTACTCACCCTTGCTTTAAACTCTGTTGAACAGTTCAATTTGAGCTTGTATAAGGTCCTATTAAATTGACTTGCTGAAATTAAAAATAGAACTCAAGACAGAAAAATATCCATTCATTAAAAGAAAAGAGTAGTTCATCCTTTAGTAATATCTATCATCTCTCTCTCTCTCTCTCTCTCTCTCATCTATCTCTCATCTATCTCTCATCTATCTCTCATAGCTACTACTCTCTGTATATGAATAATATCCAATTGTGAAGCCTGCTTGTATGTTCCAGTATTAAAAGCATGATTACATGGTTGGATTTGAAAGTAATTACCTGTATAAGCCTTGCACTTTAGAGGTGATTGCTTGTTCTGAGTATCAACTTTAGAGATGATAACTGTGCATGTTACCTGCACTTTTGGATTCACTTCAGCTGTTCATAGAAGTCATCTGGTCAGATGTGACACTCATAGATATAGTCACTCAAAGCTCTTGATTTAAAGGTGACTCTGCATAACATTTTCTTCAGGAAAATTATATTATTTTCCTGATTTTAAATATGATAAAAATACATTATGGATAGTTTAACCTTTAATCCTCTGCTAAGAGAGGTAGATAAAGGGGCAGTGGAGCAGCCAAAACCCTGTAAAAGATTCATTTAACTCTTGCTCTACCTTCAATTCCACTGGGTTCTTCCCAATGCAATTTTACAAGTTATTGCTACAAAATAGACAAATCTGAATTTGCCAGCAGGTATATACATGGCTATGAATCCCAGCTTCCCTGGTTATCTACCTAATGCATATTTATAAATAGGGGCATGATTTGGAAAATCACCAGCTCCATCATAGTCTGAATCAGAACCCCTTATCCCACAATTTAACCCCCTATCCCAAATCTATTACTATTCAGAATAACAGTTGAATCAATACTTGTAATTTAAAAACAACAGCTCTAATGTTTTTCTTCTATTTTGCATAGCTGCTTGAAATGTTCAATGATACTAGCCCTTGTTAGAGGGGGAAGTGTAACAATTATTATGCAGATAATATGATTTGTTGTAGATCATTCTAAATTTTCATTTTTTTTAAAAAAAAGAGAAGAACTATTAATAGCTTATACTGTATTTGTGAAATAATGTAATCAAGCATTTCTGGGTGAGATCATACTGCCAAAGCTTGAAAGCCCCATTCAGTTCATTTTTCTCACAAATACTGAAACAAATACACACTTGATTATAGAAAGTTTACCCCATTTCTGCATTACTTGTATAAATTGATGTGTGGTAAAAGAGACAGTGGAGACACATGTTTATCACTCTCCTCTAAGTTGCTTGAATACCTTCTTGCCTGGCTGTGCCAGTTTCAGCCACAGTGGTGAAATCTATGGAAGCTCCTCATCCTGCATAATCAGGTTTCATCTTTAGGCAACAACGGGAATAGGGAAAACCTTGTATCATGCATCATCAAATGCATCAGCACTGAATTGGGGCATTGCTGAATTTAGACAGGGAAGATCCAGCTCATCAAATAACTAAATTCTGTAAACATAACATACCCCAACAGGCTAATGTACTGTAGTTAAACATCTGGATTAGTTGGAAAGGAATTTAGTCTATTTGCAAAATCAATAGAAAGTAATCAGAGAAAAGAACCGGATTTGGTATGAACTGTGGTGAATGAATGTGCTACAGAGTCTTGCCTTCAAAGAGCAGCATATGTTTGTAAGCATCTGCCAAATTAAGTTTACCTTCAAAGTGCTGGAGTCTTAAACTTCAACCAAATTTTCATCTCCCCAAAGTTTTGGGATTAAATTGCCAAGAAGATTATATTCACAGGCTAATGATAACATGTAATCAAATGTCTGTAGCTTGAATCAAATGGTAAATGAATCATGTAATCAAATGGTTATGTGATATGCTCAAGCATATTCCAAAGATTCTCTTTTGTGGGTATAAAAATAAATGGTTTATCAGATTTGCAAGGGAATTCTTTTCCCCTTCCCCAGCATATGATCTGTGATAGCTCCAAGTTTGCTTGTAGAGGTAGATAATTAGCTAACCTACAGCCTAGAGAAATAACTAGATTTTTTTCTTAAAGTCTTCCACAAATGGCTTGGGATATTATGCAAAATCAGGCTGAGTTAGGCTTTAACAACTAATTTAATTTAGTTATTGGGAAAAGTAAATCTTTGGTGCAGTACCAAGAAAGAAAGATATGTCAGAGAAGGCAGGGACAGAGATAGATGCTGTCATATACATCAACAAAGTTAAACAGTCCCTTATATAAATTGGAATAATATTGATGAAATATTTTTTGCATAGCCACATTATCAGTTATTAGAGTATCTCCCCCTTATAATTTCAATATCATTTTCTTTTCTTTTTCTTTTTGTAATCTGTATGCCAACCACTTCCCTGGTTTATTTGCAAACTCAAAGTCTTTTTGTTTTGCATAATTCATTTTTATTTCCATTACTCTTACTGTTAACATAGATAATTGTCATCGTAGAAGCTTAATTTGTTGAGAAATACTTATCTTCTCTGGAAACTTCTTTAATTCTTTTCTTTTTGTCTCATCCAAAATAGCTTGTGTTTTCTCCTGCCTCTTCAGGAGAATTATGTATTTGAGTTCACTATTATGTTGTTTAAAGTAACCTCTCATGAAAACTTTGCTTGCATCCCAAATCATTCTTACATCTGTACCTTTATTAAGATTATTTTAAAAAAAAACTGTTTTAATTTCTTTTTACGGTTCTTCACTATTGCTTCTTTCTGTAACAGCATTTCATTTAACCTCCATCTGAAAGAACTGGGTTTCCATTTAAGAACCAAACTCACTGGATTATGAACGGAAAAAGTCTTTGGTAGTATGTCTACTTTCTGAAACTTAGTAGCCAAATTCTTCAAAATCTAAATCAGGTCTATTCTTGAAAAAGATCTATGTCTTTAAGAAAAATAAGTATACTCTCTTGAATTGCCATTTTTATGTCTCCATGTGTCAACAAGCTCTAAATTGTCCATCAAATTAAAAAAAAAGGTAATTTACCTTGCATAGTTTTAATTTTTCTCTGAAGTTCTGTCTACTTTTGGGGATATCACTCCATTCCAATCCCCCATTAAACACCAATTTTCATAAGAAAAGCCCATTAGTCTGTCCATAAGTCCTTTATAGAACATTACATTATCCTTATTTGGGGCATAAATTCCCAATATCAGAGTCTTAACCTCATGCACATTAACTTCTTCTCCAACACATACTGTATATCATGCTCATCAGTCAGTATAAGTTCTATATAGGTTGTAGTTGTAGTCCATTTCTTATTTTGTAATATTTGTAAGTCAAATATTTTATATCCTCTTTTCTAATATGTGTTTCTTGTAAGCAAATTATATCTTGTTTTAATTTTTTCAAATAATGAAATATTTTTTTTCTTTTTTGAGGAGTATTTACTCCATTTATATTCCATGTTAAGCATTTGTATATAGATCACAAATGCTTAATGTGGAATATAAATGGAACAAATGCTCCGCAAAAGAGAGAAAAATATAATTTGAAAAAATTAAAACAAGATATAATTTGCTTAAAGAAACACACATCAGGCCCCAAATTTAGAAAAGTCAATAGCTGTAGCACCTAATTCACTAACATCTCTTTCACATTCCTGTTGCACCCACTGAGGCTTTTGTGTAGTCTCATCTGTCACATCCATTTGTATTTCCTCCAGTTCTTCCTTAAATTTTTCTAGAAATTCTCCTGCTTTCTGTGCAGAATTCAGTCAAAACCTCTGCTGTTTGAAAGTAAAAATCACTATTTCCAGTTTGTCCCATCAAATTGGAATCTTTTTCTAAATCTATCAGTCAGAAAGAAGTACTCTTTTCTCTTACGCAGTATTCTAATCGGAATTTCTTTAAGCACAATTACATCTGTATTATCATTCTTTAATCGTGTATTGAAATGCTGCTGCAGAATTTAGCCTCTTGCCGCCTTCTTCTTCTTCTTCTTCTTCTTCTTCTTCTTCTTCTTCTTCTTCTTCTTCTTCTTCTTCTTCTTCTTCTTCTTCCTCCTCCTCCTCCTCCTCCTCCTCCTCCTCCTCCTCCTCCTCCTCCTCCTCCTCCTCCTCCTCTTCTTCTTCCTCCTCCTCTTCTTCTTCTTCTTCTTCTTCTTCTTCTTCTTCTTCTTCTGCTGCTGCTGCTGCTGCTGCTGCTGCTGCTGCTGCTGCTGCTGCTGCTGCTCCTTCTCCTTCTCCTTCTCCTTCTCCTTCTCCTTCCTGACAAAGTGCACCAGGACTATTTTATAAACTTTGTCAGTTTCTACCGCTGTATCCTCTTCATCCCATTCCAAAAAAAAAACTGATAAGGCTTTAATAACCTTTTCTCTAATATCTTCACCAAAATCCTCTGGAATCCCTCTGAATCTCAAGCAGATTTCTTTCTCTCTCAATTCTAGTAATGCCAGATTAGCTAAATCTTTTTCCATTTCTCTATTTATCATTTCTGTTTTACTTTCCAACATTTCCACTTTGTCATTAATTTTTTACATCTCCAGTTACTTGTTCTGCAGATTCTTCCACCTTCTTAACTTCTTCTTTCATTTCCTCTTTCCTCTTTACAAGTCTTTCTTCCATTCTTTCTTCAAAAGCTGCCATATTACTGATTCAGACAACTTCTTGTCCAATTCCTCAACATTTTATGCAACAACTGTAATTCCCGCTCTAACGATCCTCTCCTCCATTCTCTTGCTTTTGCCGCTTTTCTGGTGGTTTGCCAGGAAGTGATGGGACCAGATGCCATGATCTGGGTTTTTTTAATGTTGAGTTTCAAGCCAGCTTTTGCACTCTCCATATATATATATATATATATATCAACATATATATATATCAACATTCTCCCCCAAGCCATATCCATAATGACTTATGTTTGAGAAGGTTCTGTTTCAATCAGAGTAAAGCTGTAATCCCACAAGTTGAAGTGTTGCTTAACTGAATCATGATCAAGTACAAGTCTGTCACTTCTGTTTTAGAGCTTTCTTGCATTCTTCTGGCAGACAAGAGCTCTTACGTAGGATAACATTTTTTCTTTTCTTTGTAGATGGTTTTTCTCCTTAAACTCTGATATGATATACAGTATAGAAAAGTATTCATTGATATTTTCTATGCCATTGATCTCCAGATTAAACAAAACAAAAGAAAGCAAACAAAAACAACCCATACATCCACTGTTTAGAAAGCTGTGAAAAAACTTTTTCCTGCTTAATTTCTTCAAGTTGGGTCTGCTATTAAGGACAAACAGGTTTCTTTTAAGAATTGATGATGCAAACTGTAGACTACAGATTTTCCTATGGGATCTATCTATTGATTGATTGATTTTACTTAATTTGTACACTTCACAATCAGACAGACCCCAGTTTTGTGTGGCAGTTCACACAATAGCTATAGTAATAATTACATAATTATTAATAATTAAATTATCTGCATTAAATAATTAAAACCAATAAATCATAAACCAAACCCAAAATATAACATAATATATCATACAACCTAAAATAATGCCAATTTAATCTTCATAAGGTCTCCAAAATAATTCTGTTTTCAATACTTCTTGGGAGATTAGTAAAGAAGGGCCAGTCTGATTTCTGGAGGGAAGCTATTTGATAATGCAGGTGCATTCACAGAAAGGTAGCACCTGTGAGCTTCCATTCCCTATTGCCTTGCAAAAATGGGATTCATGAATTGGATGAGTTGAATCCAGTTGAAGAAGACGGTCCTGCAGGTATCTTAGAGCCAATCATATAGGGCTTTACAGGTGAAAATCACTTTTAACTACACACAGAATATGGAGCCAGTACAGGGCTCAGAGTATTGTTGTATTGTGCATCATGGTGACAAGTGCCAATCAACAGCTAAGTCATGCATTCTGAACCAACTATAGCTTTGAAAGGGTCTTCAAAGGGAGTCCCATGTAGAGCACATTGCAGTGGTCCAAGTGAGTAGAGTTGAGGGCCTGAGTCACTATTGTGAGGTCTTCCCACTCCAGGTAGGATTTCAACTGGTGCAGTAACCAAAGCTGCTCATATCATTATCAGCAGGGAAGGTAATGGAGAGTTTGGGATAAGTGCAGTTAAAATCTTCCTCCCCAGAACTGAAGGGGGTAGAGAAAGTAAAGCAATGGAGGGCGTATGGCCTATGACTTTATCTTCATTGCCAACATGCTATGCAGTGTACAACCTCTTTGCCCTACAGTAAACACTAGTGATGCATTTTGTCATGCAAAATAACAGAAGGCTGCTACTGGTAGCCATGACTAAAGTCGTTCACTTTAGTGCTAGACTTGGTAACCTAGGATTTCATAGGTTCACTGAGCAAAACTGTAGCTTAACATTTGTGTACAGCTCCTAGAACTCGCTCTCTATTGCCAACCAATATCAATTGTAAGCTCCCTAAGCAGATTAATTGTGAGTGTCCTCTAGTATTTTGTTATGCCCATACAGATATAATTATAAACAAAAAAAAAGCAACAGTCAAATTATGTAGCAGATCAGAATTTACCAAGGTACAAGTAATTTCAAACAGAGAAACATCCACACAGAAAAATTTCCATGCTTACTAAAATGGCCTCTACCTAATAAGTAAGTGTACTTGTGAAAAAAAGTTATCTTGGTACAATATGTTATTGTCTATTTTAAGATAGTGCCTCCCACACAAGTTTTAACTCAGTCATGAAAAAATGTCAGAATGTGCTGCATTCATTTACCTGAGATCACAGCATGTCATAGGACATTGCTTGCTTTGATATGACCATCTGTGACAGGTTGGATTGAAGAAATAGTACAGAGGATTGGGATCTGTGTGCCACCAATCAAAATAGATGATGCATCAATGCTAGTCAAGTATAACATGTATGGTATTGGCTAGTAGATCATAGTCCCAAGCTGGGGGTTATATGTGCCAGAATGTAAACACCAATGTTCCTTCTCTCTCTTTCCCTTTGACATCGACTGCCTTCTCCACAGTCAAAGTTCTCTGAGCAACTTACAAAAAATAATTACAAAAAAGTACCACAATCACCCTAATATTGTCATAAAGCAAACTCACCCATAGCTACAAACTAAAATGCCAAAAGGGTTGAGGAAAATAAAATAGTAAAGGCTGCCTTACAAACCAAACGGTGAACAGTATTCAGTGGGACTGTGGAAGATATGTGTGGATGGCTAGAGAAAAAAATGAGCAAGAAGGGTTCAGGTCTAACATATTGTCCCCTTATTTTTCTGGGAATGGGAAGATTGTGATCAAATGGATCCAAGAGGCTTGCAAAGATGGAATTCTTAATCCAAAATCAATAAAAGTGGTAAGACAGACTTTACTACCTAAAAACAATCATAAAACAACTTTCCTGGTCAAGTTTCCCTTTTAGCCTGTAATCCTAGGAAGACCTGGGTGCAATCATACTAAGGCTGCAATTCTATAGCCACAGCAAGAGCATCCTGGTCATGAGACAAGAGTGTATCTTGCTCAGGAAAATTCTAAATGTTTTGGATATACAGGTAGCCCTCAACTTACGACAATTTGTTTAACAACCATTTCAAGTTACGACGGTGCTGAAAAAAGTGACTTATGACTGGTCCTCGCACTTACAACTGTCACAGCGTCCCTGCGGTCACATGATCAAAATTCAGGCACTTGGCAACTGGCTTGCATTTACGACAGTTGCAGCATTCTGGGGTCACATGATCACCATTTGCAACCTTCCCAGCTGGCTTCTGACAAGCAAAATCAATGGGGGAAGCCGGATTCACTTAATGACCATGGTGATTTGCTTAACGATTGCGGTGATTTACTTAACAACCATGGCAAAAAAGATCATAAAATCGGGTGTTATTCACTTAACAACTGCCTTGCTTAGCAACAGAAGTTTCAGTCCTAATTGTGGTCATAATTTGAGGACTGCCTGGACATCCAATTGGTGGACTCTTGCTGGGCTGCCTTTTAGGATATAAAAAATTTTTTTGGTTCATGTAACTATAAGTTGTTTTATGATTGTCTTTAGGTTGTATGTGTGTGTATGTATGTATGTATGTGTATATATATATATATATATATATATATATATTATTTGTTTGTTTGTTTGTTTGTTTGTTTGTTTTTCCAGTTTCTATCACCACCCGTCTCCCCCGAAGGGGACTCTGGGCGGTTTACAAGGAAATCAGTAATTAAAATACATAAAACATAATACAGTATAATACAATCACCATACAAATAAATTAAGTATAAAATCCAAGAGGTGATAAAATCGTATTTAAAAGAGGGCTCTATAATATATGTAGAGAAGGTTCTACAATATCTAATATTGTAAGTTGCATAGAGCCACTCCTCCAGCAAAGGAGATCGTTACCTTGTCGTGGTGCTGGAGCTTGAGCACCTCAATGAAACCATGAGCTAAACCGTGAAGGGACACCCAAGACGGGAAGGTCGTGGCAGAGAGGTCAGACTAAATACGATCCCTGGGGAAGGTAATGGCAACCCACCCCAGTATTCTTGCCATGAAAACTAAATGGATCAGTACAACCAAAGATATGTCGGTATACCATCGGAAGATGGGACTCCCAGGTCGGAAGATGGTCAAAATGCTACTGGGGAGGAACAGAGGATACGTTCAACTAGCCCCAGATGTGATGACGCAGCTAGCTCAAAGCCGAAAGGACGGCTAGCAGCCGACGGTGCTGGTGGTGAACGACGAATCCGATGTTCTAAAGATCAACACACCATAGGAACCTGGAATGTAAGATAATAAGATAATAAGATAGTAAGGTAATGCTCAAGATCTTGCAGGGTAGACTCCAGCAATTCATGGAGCGAGAATTGCCAGATGTACAAGCTGGGTTTAGAAAAGGCAGAGGAACTAGAGACCAAATTGCCAATATCCGCTGGATAATGGAGAAAGCCAGGGAATTTCAGAAAAACATCTATTTCTGTTTTATTGACTATTCTAAAGCCTTTGATTGTGTGGATCATAACAAATTGTGGCAAGTTCTTGGTGGTATGGGGATACCAAGTCATCTTGTCTGCCTCATGAGGAATCTGTATAACGACCAAGTAGCAACGGTAAGAACAGAGCACGGAACAACGGACTGGTTTAAGATTGGGAAAGGAGTACGGCAGGGTTGTATACTCTCACCCTACCTATTCAACCTGTACGCAGAACACATCATGCGACATGCTGGGCTTGAGGAATCCAAGGCTGGAGTTAAAATCACTGGAAGAAACATTAACAATCTCAGATATGCAGATGATACCACTTTGATGGCTGAAAGCGAGGAGGAGTTGAGGAGCCTTATGACGAAGGTGAAAGAAGAAAGTGCAAAAGCTGGGTTGCAGTTAAACCTCAAAAAAACCAAGATTATGGCAACGAGCTTGATTGATGACTGGCAAATAGAGGGAGAAAAAGTGGAGGCAGTGACAGACTTTGTATTTCTAGGCGCAAAGATTACTGCAGACGCTGACTGCAGCCAGGAAATCAGAAGACGTCTACTTCTTGGGAGGAGAGCAATGGCAAATCTTGATAAAATAGTTAAGAGCAGAGACATCACACTGACAACAAAGGTCCGCATAGTTAAAGCAATGGTATTCCCTGTAGTAACCTATGGCTGCGAGAGCTGGACCATAAGGAAGGCTGAGCGAAGGAAGATAGATGCTTTTGAACTGTGGTGTTGGAGGAAAATTCTGAGAGTGCCTTGGACTGCAAGAAGATCAAACCAGTCCATACTCCAGGAAATCAAGCCAGACTGCTCACTTGAGGGAATGATATTAAAGGCAAAACTGAAGTACTTTGGCCACATAATGAGAAGACAGGATACCCTGGAGAAGACGCTGATGCTAGGGAAAGTGGAAGGCAAAAGGAAGAGGGGCAGACCAAGGGCAAGATGGATGGATGGTATTCTGGAGGTGACGGACTCAACCATTGGGGAGCTGGGGATGGTGACGGCCGACAGAGGGCTCTGGCGTGGACTGGTCCATGAAGTCACGAAGAGTCGGAAACGACTGAACGAATAAACAACAAATAGAGCCACTCAAATAGGCAACATACAAATGCTGGAAATAAATAAACAAGTGTATTTATTTTATTTGCTTGCTGCCCATTCCCAAAGATTCTGAAGACTCAGAAGCTATCTATAACCCCATCAGAGGATATAATCAAACTTCATTCCCATGAAATTCCCCCTCCCTTCCTTGTTAATTATGCATAATTATGTGCATGCTTGTGTGGGGGAGTGGCAATTAATTTGCATGGGAATTTCATTTCCCCACTTCTCCTGTAATGGTAATGAAACCCATTTGCAACCCAGAATTTAGCATGGAGAAGTCTAACAAAGCAACATGCCTGCTTAAATCCACCTTTTTACATAGGCTTTCCCTGTGTGAATATTTTGTATGGATGAGTTTTTCCTTTCCCCCCTTTTCAAATGTTTTACATTGATTTTTCTAACACTATGTATAAAAGAATATGTCCTCTTGGACAATCCTACTCTGAACAATACAGTCTTGGCAATCCTATTACAATAAATACTTAAATCTTGCAGCCCCATTCTCCCTTCTTCTTTCTGCTCCTGTGAATTATTATGCCTCCAAGATTCTTTGGTTGTGTCTCTCTGGAACAACAGATATTCTGGCAGAATTCTGCTTTCTTCTCTCCAGCATTGAACATCAGGATTCATTTTCTCTCTGAGTCAAAACTGACCTGATAACCTCTTTTTAATCTTTCTTAATCTCTACTAATATTTGTCTTTCCATTCAATAAATCCTGATACCTCAAGTGAGCTTTAATATCTTCTCAATATTTGGTACCTCTGCACTTTCCCCTTCTCTTTCAGGATCATTTGCACAGAGATCTTTTTGCGATATCAAACTGAAATGCTGCAGAGGCATCTCATATTGAGGTCTGGGAAATATTCTCTAGCTCCTTATAATAGCTGATACAGCCAGATGTTGGTATCATATCAAATATAACCAGCAACATCCATAAAAAGATGCATCCACCCCAGCACTCCTTGATCTCGCATAGGCTTTTGATATTATTGATCATGGTATCCTTCAAGACTGGCTTTGAGGTTTAGGAGTGGAACACATGGTATTGCTATGATTCTTTTCTTTCTTCTAGGACCAGTTCCAGTCAGTTTTGCTGCAGTGGGGAGAGATCAGGCCTGAAACCTTTTTTTTATCGTGTCCCTCAGGACTCTGCTCTCTCTCTGCTCCTATTTAATATGAAACTGCTAAGTGAGGTTATTTGTCAGTATAGAGTTAGGTATCATCAATACACTGCTGATACTAGCTGTACGCCGCCACCCCTAGGCAACCGAATAATGATGGCAAGTTTCTTTCTTAATGTGTGGAAACTGTGGGTGTTTGGATGGAGAAGAATAGGTTTTGGCTCAACCCAAGCAAGACCGAGTGCCTTTAGTCTTTTGGGTCTCCTGGTTTGGAAGATTCTCCACCTTTAGCTCTGGATGGTATTGCACTTCCTCAGATAGACTGAGCAATTTAGGGATCCTCTTGGACTCTCATCTTTTCAGAGAAGAGCATGTTGCACTATGACTAGGAGGGCTTTTGCACAATTCCATCTTGTGCACCAGTCGGGCCCTTTCCTGGATCATGTGCCTCTGCTCATGGCCACTCATGCCTTGGTCACTTCCTATCTGGACTATTGCAACACACTGTACATGGGGCTGCCCTTGAAAACCACCAGGAAGCTGCATTTGGTCCAGAATGCAGCAGTGCAAATAGTTACTATGTGTATACCTTGGTATACCCATGTAACGCCATTACTTCATGAGCTGCACTGGCTTCCAGTGTTATGGCCCAGGACTCAGACTCTAATTCTGACTCTAAAGAAGCTGCTCCAGCTGAACCTGTGGGGTGTCAGCCTCAGGAGACACCAAGCCAGGAATCACCTGAGGCTGGTCAAATACAGGCACCTTCAGAACAGCTGGAGCAGTCTGATCATGAGGTAGGGCCTCCAAGCCCTCAGACTTGGCAAGAGGAGCGGAGAGCACAGCAAAGAAGATCAATGAGGCTCCTTGCAAAGCAAGGTAGTAACTATCTTAATTGAAGACAGCTAGCTGCAGCCTTATTTAAGAGGTAGCCCTGACCCATGTTTTTCCATTGGAAACAGCTGTTTGATTTCCTGCTTTGGTGTGTCACCCAGCTTCTCTGCCGAATGTTTCCTCTCCACGTGGCTCCCTTCTGAATGCTGTCTTCTGAAGCTTACATTATCTTCTCAGCTTACGTTATCTTCTCAGAGCCTTTGGAGAAGCTTACAGTATCTTCTCAGAGCCTTTGGAGAAGCTTACAGTATCTTCTCAGAGCCTTTGGAGAAGCTTATAGTATCTTCTCAGAGCCTTTGGAGAAGCTTACAGTATCTTCTCAGAGCCTTTGGAGCTCTGAGAAGGTAGTGTAAGCTTCTCCAAAGGCTCTGGGAAGATAACGTAAGCTTCGGAAGACAGCGTTCAGAAGGGAGCCACGTGGAGAGGAAACATTCGGCAGAGAAGCTGGGTCTGGCAGTGAGGCGCTTCTGCTTCTCCCACAGCGGCTGAGTGAAAAAGTCAAGAGGTTGGTGTGGGGAACTGGGAGAGGAGGCAGCTGGATGAACGAATGCGGGCTGGGGAGGCTGGAGCTTGCTATGGTGGCTGGGCTTGGCTGGATTTTCACGCGGCTGGGCTAGGGAGGCTGGAGCTGGCTGCAGCCCCAGAACTGCGCAGTTCCAGGTCTGCTTGCTGCCCTGCAAGTCAGGGTGCAGGGCTTCCAAAAGGGCAGAGATGGGGGGAGGTGGGTGGGGGGAGTTGAAGCACCCATGCATTCATAAGTGTGGGCGGGCTGCCAAGCACCCACATTTTGATCACATGACTGAGGGGGCACTGCAACAGTCGTAATTTTGGGCAAATCCATTTTTTCAGCGCTGTCGTAATTTCGAATGGTCGCTGCATGAATGGTCGTTAAGTGAAGACTACCTGTATACTTCTAACCAATTATAAGTCATCCTTAGTTGCTTTTGTAAGTTGGACAGCCATATAAATCAAATCAATTGAGTCAGCCTCCTTCATGTTTCACTACATGTTTTTTTTATTTTTTAAAGTCAGCCTTGCCCAATTTGGATACCTTCCATATACATGGACTTCAATTCCTAGAATTCTCAGCAATGACCATGTTGGTAGGGGAATTCTGGAAGTTTAAGTCCACATATTTGAAAGGTGCCCATGTTGGGGAACTTTGCTCCAGGCAATCCTATATACATTTGGGAAAGGTACATAGATCATTAGAGTTGCATTGCAACACATTTGGATGTGGTTGGACAAAGCTGGCTGGAGATCTGATTTCAAGAAAATCACTCCTGCATCAGAAGAGACTCCTAAAATCACAGTGTTTAGATCTCTTAGTAAGTTGTATCATTTTTATTGTTAGAAGAAATTAGCATCACAAGTATCTTAATTTGGGAAGAGCAGTGCTACACTATATTGCTTTCCCAATTGCTAATGCAAAACGTGCATTTCAAGGTTTCTCAAGATTGTACTTGGCAAACTATAGTATTCCAGCCCTGCCTTAACTTTGCAAGCTTTCAGTTTGTTCCCATGGGCAACTTAAAGTGCAAATTTTCACCTACATAAATAGATTGAGACTATCTTCTTCCATACAAAGATATCTGAAATGTATAGCCACCTGAGACCACTGTTTATGTTGAATTATCTTAGTAAGGTTCTCCTGCTAGGTCCTCAAGAGTTGGCCTTTTATCAGCATTCCAACTTTGGTAACTCCTGTCATAGGAAAATAAGATTCGCTCTGTTTCACAGGGAGAGCCACTGGGCTTCAAATGCTGAGTAGACATACTGTATATGTTTTGTTTCCATTGTTATTTCCATTGTTATACTCTCAGCTTCGGGGGCACGATGGCTCAGCGGTTAAGACGCCAGGCTTGTCGATTGGAAGGTTGCAATTTCGGAGGTTCGAAACCCTAGCCCCGCGTGATGGAGTGAGCTCCCACACTCGCCCCAGCTCTTGCCAACCTAGCAATTCGAAATGCAAGTAGATGAATAGGTACCACTTCGGTGGGTAGGTAACAGCGTTCCATGTGTGTCATGCCGGCCACATGACCGCAGAAGCATCTTCGGAGAATGTTGGCTCTTCGGCTAACAAACGGAGATGAGCACCGGCCCCTAGAGTCGGACACGACTGCACAAATGTGTGTGGGGAACCTTTACCTTTACTCTCAGCTTCAGTATTCTGCCAATGTTTCTTGGTTTTATATTGTTTCTGGTTTTTCTCCTCCTTATTTTATATTATGCAAGGTTTCTGGTAGGCAGAGAGTGAAAGTATCAATAAATAGTGGGAACTTTATGGTGAGAATAAAGTCGCTATGTCTCAATTTCTGCAACTGTAAAATGAGAACATTGAGGATGGTACACTAGTAATTAGCATTATTAGGGAGCGGAATAATGAATAAAGTTTGCAACGGTATCTTCACTGCAAAGGTGTGATGCTAAAGCGTAGCAGGCCCAACTATTTACAGGCCTTAGAGCAATGTGATGCCAGGTCCCTTTAAACTACAGAAAAAACATTTTACAACAACAGCAGTGTTCTCAATAGTGCCAGAGAATATTGAAGTTCTCTAATGAATATTCAAGCTATTATGCAGTGCAGAGTCAAATGTTACAGACACCATTTGGCAGCTGGCAATCAGATTTTGTATTAAGCATTGGGGCCCAAGTATGGTGCCTGTGGCCAGACATCCTGTCTCTTGCTTCAGTTGCTCCAAAATGTCACGTCTTATTAAAACCTTTCCCAAGAAGATTATTGGACTACAATTTATGCATTTCTCCTAAGAAAATTGTCAGAAACTCACCAGGCTAAAGAAGAAATCATTAGCCTGATAATATGTTGTTTAGAGCATCTGGGAGTAGAAGTCCACACATCTGAAACTCCCAGAATTCCCCAGCCAGTTGGGAGTGGAAGTCCACACATCTGAAAGTTGCCAGTGTTTCTCAACCTTGGCAGCTTTCAGATGTGTGGACTTCAACTCCCAGAATTCCCCAACTAGCATGGTTTAGAGGAATCTATTTGGCTTTGGGATGGAGAGATAGGGAGGCACAGGACAATATTTCCACAAACTTTAGGGTTTAATGGCATTTGTCAAAAGCCCATAAAAAGCAGCAAGGAAGCAGAGCTTGGTGAATGCTGATGTCTACCAGAATAAAGGCTTCGGATTGATGAGTGCATGGTTCCCATGTGAATCCCCCAGCATCATTATATTTGCTACAGGATGAATGGTGCAATGAGGAGATATCAGCATGTTCAATTAAAAACTTCATATGCACATTCTTGTTTTGCTGGTTTTTAAACTCTTTGCTCATTATAGGCATCGGTCTTGCTGGAAAGTTCTCCAAATGTTTGCTTCCATGACACACACAGATTTTAGACCTTCCCCCCCCTTCCCCTCTTTTCCTCATGCCTTCTCTCCTCTTCTGCCAGAAGGAAGAGAAATCTCAATTTAAGTGTGGGGTACCAAACGACCCTTCACTGTGTGAGCCAAACAATTTGAAAAGCACAACATGGCAAAGATTCTCATTTTCCTTATGGACTGAAACAATTATCATACTTTTAGCATTTTGATGCAGCAGGAAAACAAAAGCACAGTGAACTGTGAGGTGTTTTTACATTTCTTGGAGAAGGATGGTGGAGGAATACTGGTGTGTTTGTGTATGTGTATGTGTTTGCATGTATTTTGTGGGTGAAGTTTCCCACAGGTATAATCAGGAAGGACAAATACTAAGATTTACATGCACACAGTGATAAGGCTAATCAAAGCAAACTATCTCAGCCAACACAGACAACATTGCCCCAAAAAATTATGGTCTGGTTGCTTGAAGAAAATGGATTTTCTTTCCTACAATACAATGCAGTATTGTAAAAGGCCTTTCCTCATTATATGATCCCACATTAGATGGGGGAAGCTTAACTTACAGTTACCAAAATATGTATGTTTGGACTGTATTTATGAGCAGTCATCATAGAAACCAACATATTGAGAGAAATGCCATTATACTGTATAAAAGTAATACCAGAGTTCCAGGAAGTGGAAGCTATGTACAGTTTGGGATATGCCATGCCATGTTAATCTGCCTTGGCATGTTTAAAAGCCTTTGTTCTGTATTGTGAGAAGAGTTAAGATTATGTTGCTTTAAGACAGGGCTGCAACCTGTTGGTAGTTGCAAGCTAGGAGGAGTTATGGTTGCTTAGCAGCATTACTACAGCTAGTGGATTCTGGCAGGGCTTGTTTTGTTCCTTTCTGAACAGATCAGTTTGGTTATTCTCTGTGTTACTATCAATAAATGTTTGTTCATAGACTCTGCTGTCTTGTGTGCAGGCTAATCAATAGCCATCAGATCACTCCAATTGTTTCTCCCTTTCCCCTTGCTATATCTATAATTCCTCTCAGTTTTACATCTAAAGTTCTCTTGGGGCAGGGGAGGGGGTCTCAGTCCCTGATAAGTAAAGCACAGAAACCATCCTTGTCTTTGTGCACTTAATCTTGCTAAAACATATGCAGTCAAACATTACTACTTCTCAACTTCTCTCTCACATGATAGCAGATGTAAAGGAAGGGGTGATAGGAAATGTCTCACTGCCAGCTCTGTAGACCAGTCTAGTCATCTCAAGGCAATTACCATTTATGCGTTAAAATGAGAAGTCTCTCCATTGGTTCTATCCAAATTCCTTGTGAAGTAAAATCAAATTGTGACATCTGATTAATTTTTATTATATACTCCTATACAGTTCCTTTGTGAGTAGGGGAAAAGTTGGCTATTGACCACCAAGCTGATCTTGTCTGATTAGTACTTGATTGGAGATTATAAGGAAATCCTACCTTTACCTTATACGTAGTTACTGTTGTGATTGTTATCAGTTCATTGAAAAAGGGCATAATTCAGTAAAGAGTGCATGCTTAAATGTAGAAGATCACAGATTAAATACCCAGCACATCAAACAAACAAAGATTTCCAAGCAGAAAAATTAAAAGTCCTCTATCTTATATCTCTTCTCCCAAGAGATACTTTTATTTCCTGTAAATAACAAACAGCCGGCCAGGTAATCCAGTAGTCTAATATAATCTAAGGTTGCTTCATCTTTCAAACCAGAAGAGCCAGAAATCTATTATAAACACACACATACAACACAGAAATAATGGGGGAAATAGCAACAGCAACTCTATTCATGCTCCTTTCATGGTAGACAGATGAATGTGAGAGCTTGAGAGTAATTAATCAAAGCAAAATTTCCAAATTTATCTTTGTTAAAAGCACACCTGTGCTGTGTGCAACTTTGTGCTGATCCCGAATAAAAATGTGCAAGATATTCATTTCCTATTGAAATTCTTCTTCCTGCTGGGAAGAATAAGTAGTGGGAGCAGCTTCCTAAATACAGAGGCAAATGCTATGTAAGATGTGGACTGATGTAAGATGTCTAACTGAAGAACCAATAGCCATAGCCCATTCTTAGTACGTGCAATAATGGCATATTAAATATCCCATTAGCAATGTTGTATGTAACTGGTGGTACTGAAATTACTGGGAAGTCAGCAGCTGCAAAACTGACAAAATAGAATTTTAATGTATCATACTGTAAATGGCAAGGAAATTACCATAATATAGGAGGATTTACTTTTACTTTTGAGTAAGTATGCATGACATTGCAAAGGATTAGACTTACTAGAAGCACAAGCCTATGGTTTCTGAGATGGCATCTCAAGGGCCATAAGTTGTTTATGGTCTGTCTTCTTCTGTACCAATTTGTCCAAACTTTGGATTTTAGTGGTTTGCAATGGCTGTACTCCAAAACAGGGCTGTCTGTAGGGATGGGAAGGGATAAAAAAAAGTTGCAGCTGTGTGATTCAAGCCCTTCCCTTTTTCACATGGGATGCCCATGCTCCAAAGAATAGACAAATCCTGTACAAATAAATGAGTCGTGCCAGGGCAAAAATGAAATTTGATTTAAATTGTTTTTAATGTATTTAGTAAATGGAGATAAAAGGGTCGAGAAAAAAGGAGAAAACAAGTTGAAGCTCAGTTTCCTTCCCTCTGAGAGTTGCTGTTTCATAATCTTATGAAAACTGATATCAGTCAGCCTATGCTCTAATGACTTGCCTTAAACTATTTGTTTGCTTAAAAAAAAAGATCATTATCCCAACAAATAATATTCAAGGTATTTAAGAGCAAAGACACAGTTTTTAAAAACTAGAAAAATACAGCAGTAAGAAAAAATAGAAAACAAGCAGATAAGAGTTACATTGCAATTTCTCTGGAGGCTGCTCAATGTGTTCCTGACATGCTCATTACTAGGAGTATCAAAAGGCATGAGAGCTACATTCCCAATAATTTCTTCTGTAGATTGCTGATAGCTTGTGGTGCAACAAAAACCCTGCTGCAAATTCCTTCCAAGTAGATGCCATTTCCATCAGATGGGTTTGGGTGAAAATGTGCACAGGACACATCAAATGGATCATCTGGGCTGTCTAAATCAACATAGAAACATAGAGTTGGAAGATATCATTTAGTCCATCAAGACCATCCCCTGATCAGGGCAGGAATCCCAATTGAAGCCTTCTCAACTGTCTAGCCTTTTACATCCAAGGAAGTGAGGCCAACCTCTATGGAGAATTGATTCCTCTTGCAAACTTCACCTTACATCCTAAGGAGGTCTGCACCACATTCATATTAGGATAAGGATGTGTGCAAAGATGTTTTAGAACTTTGGCAACTCTACCTATTCAATGAACACATTTATACCAGTTGAGTTGGTTCCAAGCCACCCAGATGTATATGGTTTGCATATCTGCAGCTTACCTGCATGATACCATTTATCTGGCCTGTGCATGTTCATTTCAAAAGCAGAAGAAAACGATCATCTTAAAAGAATAGTTATATAAATCCTTGGATTTGACTTCTTCCCCTTGTACTTTACTAATTTCAACACCATAATTAGCTATTGGTATGGAATGGGTCTAAGTCAGAGATGGGGGACTTATGAACCTCCCGATGTTGCATTTTATTGTCAATATTCTAATAGTTACCAATTAGTTAAAAATTGGTACATTAATTTGTGAGCCAGCCTGTTTCTAAATACAGTAACATAGGCCAATGTTCTCCAATGTGATATTCTTGAGATGACTGAGACTACAACTCTCAGAGTTCCCAGCCAGCAGCCCCAACACATCTGGATGGTGCAGAATGGAAAAGTTTGACATGAAGAACTAAATCAAGCATATTAGAAGAATGACCTGTAGATTCAACAATAGAATTTTGGGAAGAAATATTCCAAATAGAGATGGTTGAAGAATCTGATATTTGTGAATTTTCAGTTGATTTGACCTCCTGAACTGATTTGTGATTGAACTGTCATTACTGTACATCAGATTTTTTCAGTTCTCTCAATTTCGTAATGCATTTTGTAGCTGAAAAAGACAGTGAGTTACATCCATTAAGATAAAATACATTTCAAAATGTGTGCATTTAGATAAATAGCATTGTGACAAAATATATTACAGCATGTATTTACTACCTTTTAAAAAATCTATATATTAAAGAAAATTGGGACAAACAAAGTATAAATGAACATAAATGAATGAAGAGAGCTCTATCCATTCTTACTTTCAAGCCAACAGTATTTCATTGTTTTCACCAAATGGTGTTATTCACATCCAAGTGCAGCACTAACTGACATTGGAGTGCTAAAGAATGTAGAGTGCATGATGATGTAGCTTTTAATGCAGGAAGAAACTGAGGACCATCAGATCCAGTTATCATAGTCTATACTTAGACTGATGGGAGTAGTAGTCCAACAGTGCCTAAAGGAACTCTGGTTCTCTAACAGATCTTGAAATATCAGGCCTGGCAAACATTCGTTAAAATTAGGTTCCAGCTACATTGTCAATTTCTTGTCCCAGAGTCTGCTGCATGGCTTTCTATCAATCTGTTTGACAGACAATCTGCTTTCATTTCTTTTGCTATGTAAATTAAGATTTCCAATTGGAAAAAAAATACCAGTAAAGCTGGGCATCAAATTTTTCTATGTATTTTTTTTAAACGAATTGCTTTTCTAACATGTAGGTGCCAACATAAAAAGATATAAATATCCAAGTAACTGAATATATTGCACTGTTAGGGCCCAAGCTCATAACAAAGATTGTATCAGATGGCATTACTAAAGAGCTTCTCTTAATGTGTATGTGGTAGAAATGAAAAAGGTACAATTTTCCTGCTGTGTCTACAGTCAGGGATTTGTGAAATCCTGCAGGGAATCAATGATGATCTGCATTACAAATTTCACTGTGTAATTTCTCAGCTGTCCTGATTGTATGGAGTTTGCCAGAAATGTCTATATTGCATTTTAAATTGCTCATAAGCCAAGAGTTACAGGCAAAATATATATTTGAATTTGTGCAATCTCCAGAGTTTTTTTCTCCAAAATAATAATTTTTAAAGATCTGAATGTTAAAAGAAAGTTTATGAGTTTGAAAAGTGCTAGCCACCTGGTACAAGTCTCAGAAACAGAAATAAGCCGTGGCTCTATATGAGGGAGGAAAATAAATAAGAAGACCCATGATACAGTTGTGTGTACAAACAGATAACTTAAGAACTTTCTTCCAAAGACAGCCTGAGATACTGCTAGACCTTGTTTTACTATTTGGCTAAAGCGAGCCACATATTTGATAGCCACATGAAATTCTGACAGAGTGGTGGTATCTTCACAAGAAACTTAATAGGTAGCTGAATTCAGACTTGAAGGTGAATTCTAACCAGCCTCAAGATTCTCAGCATCTCTTGCTCTCTCAAACGTTCTGCACCAACATTTACTGCCACCTTGTGATGGAATGTGAGGGTGACCTTGGAAGACAGGGGGAAGAGATGTTGCCTAGGGAATTATCAGATAAAAGAGAAAGGAGTCCGCAACAGAGTAATGGCCAGAGAAAGAAACTTAAGAAGGGCCCACCCTAATTACTCAGGCGGTAAATAGGGAGGGATAGAGATTTGTACTTTCAGACTTACAAGATTGATGTCATTCCTCCCAGGTAAACCAGACAGGAAACACGACTAGATGAGCTAGTTCTATTTTATTGTAAGGCTACATTAACAGAAACTTGCAAGTCCTTTTTCTTTTAACTGATCATTCCCTAGGTGGCATCTCTTCCCCCATCTTCCAAGGTCACCCTCACATCGCATCACACAACTTCTATATTTTAAAAAATGTTTTACAGACTGCTAGGAGGAGGCATTTTCTCTTTATGAAGTCATTCTTCTAAATTACCCTTTCTCTGGCTTAATTCAGCCGTCTTCAGCCTAGGGCGCTGTCAAACTAGCCTGGCCTATATTGGCAGGGAATTCTGGGAGCTTTGTTCCCACTGTACTCCAAGTTGGCAAGTTGGCTTAGCCAAACTGCATATTTACCACCAGTTGAAACATTTACTTGTGTTCTGTTTCCATTTCCTTCAGATAAAGAAAGAAATCCAGCAGTTTCCCTGAAGATCAGATACATCCAGATGCCTTTGTTTGTTTGGGTGGGTGGATAGTGGCACAGGGTAATGAACAAGCTACTGCAGGCTACTTGATGTCATGGTGACAGGGAGAAGACCATGTAGCACACAGAGCAGTGTGCCACCAGTAATATCAACATCCATGATAAATGATGTTATTGGCTGCTGTCTACTGTTGCCACAGATACCGAAGAATCTACTTGTGTGCTCCACAGCCCCTCGCCTTCAGTATTTCACATTAAGGCAACACTTGATGTATTCCAGTCATGTTATTCTAGAAATCCCATCATGCCCATCCCGTGTGGGATAATCAGTACTGTAATCTCATACATCTGGAGGACAAGAGCTCAGAGGAGACAGGTCATAGCTATGGAGGAGAATGAGAGATGGGGGAAATGGTTGGACCTGAAGATATGTGATGGGACTTGGCCTGATCATGCCAGTCTTGCCCTTTTCAAGTGTTGACTGATCTTTTGTTCACCAATATATAGCGGTGGTCCTTTATGTAATATGTTTTGTCCTGCATCTGTTGTTTCTCTAGATACAGTTTGAAATATCAGACATGTTTTTATCACTTTCATCTTCAGGTCTGCTATAGGATTTCAGACATTCGGTTGCTCCTTGTAACTCTCCTTTCTTTCAAACAATTTTCATTAATGAATTCTGATTGTGTTGCAATTTATATTTGCAAAAAGTGACTGGAACTAAGATATTATTGGTGTCACTTGTGGCTGTCATCCAGCTTTTCCAAATAAGCTGCAGTGACAACAGGATTTATATTCCTGCAGTAAGATTTTAAACAGTCTTTGGTAGGTAGCAAAAATCATTTTAGTAAACTATCCAGATTAGCTTTCCCCAATTTGATGAAGACCATGGAAGGAAAAAAAACGTGACAAAACGTGGTCCACTGGAGGAGGGAATGGCAAACCACTCCAGTATTCTTGCCAAGAAAACCCATGGACAGTATCAAAAGGCTAAAAGATATGACGCCAGAAGATGAGCCCCTCAGGTCGGAAGGTGTCCAAAATGCTACTGGGGAAGAGCAGAGGGCAATTCCGAGTAGCTCCAGAAAGAGTGAAGCGGCTGGGCCAAAGCCGAAAGGACGCTCAGCTGTGGATGTGTCTGGAAGTGGAAGGAAAGTCCGATGCTGTAAAGAACAATATTGCATAGGAACATGGAATGTAAGATCTATGAATCAAGGTAAGCTGGATGTGGTCAAACATGAGATGACAAGATTGAACATCGACATCTTGGGAATCTGTGAACTAAAACGGACAGGAATGGGCGAATTTAATTCAGGAGACCATTATATATACTACTGTGGGCAAGAATCCCTTAGAAGAAATGGAGTAGCTCTCATAGTCAGTAAAAGAGTGGGAAAGGCAGTACTGGGGTACAACCTGAAAAACGACAGAATGCTTTCAGTTCGATTCCAAGGCAAACCATTCAACATCACAGTGATCCAAGTCTATGCCCCAACCACTGATGCCGAAGAAGCTGAAGTTGACCGGTTCTATGAAGACCTACAACACCTTCTAGAACTAACACCAAAAAAAGATGTCCTTTTCATCATAGGGGACTGGAATGCTAAAGTAGGAAGTCAAAAAATAACCGGACTAACAGGCAAGTTCGGCCTTGGAGTACAAAATGAAGCAGGGCAAAGGCTAATAGAGTTTTGTCAAGAGAACAGGCTGGTCATAGCAAACACTCTTTTCCAACAACACAAGAGACGACTCTACACATGGACATCACCAGATGGTCAATACCGAAATCAGATTGATTATATACTTTGCAGCCAAAGATGGAGAAGCTCTATACAATCAGCAAAAACAAGACCTGGAGCTGACTGTGGCTCAGATCATTAGCTTCTTATCGCAAAATTTAGGCTTATTTATTTAATTTTTTATTATTTATTTATTTATTTAATTTATTTATTTAATTTATTCCCCGCCCATCTCCCATGCAAGGGACTCTGGGCGGGTTACAATAATTAAAATTTAAAATTTAAAAAATTTAAAAAACAATACAAAAAGAAGATATATACAATATATCCAATATAAAATAAAATAAATAAAATCCAAGATGGCTTGAGGACCATAGCACAGATAACCTACGGGGCCAGCCAACCCCAGGAGGCACTACCGCCTCTGTCGTCCCAGGCTTAAATTGAAGAACGTAGGGAAAACCACTAGACCACTCAGGTATGACCTAAATCATATCCCTTATGAATATACAGTGGAGGTGAGGAATAGATTTAAAGGATTAGATCTGGTAGACAGAGTGCCTGAAGAACTATGGATGGAGGTTCGTAACATTGTACAGGAGGCAGCAACTAAAACCATCCCAAAGAAAAAGAAATGCAAGAAAGCAAAGTGGCTGACTGATGAGGCTTTACAAATAGCTAAGGAAAGAAGGGAAGCAAAAGGCAAGGGAGAAAGGGAAAGATGTAACCAACTGAATGCAGATTTCCAGAGAATAGCAAGGAGAGATAAGGCGGCCTTCTTAAATGAACAGTGCAAAGAAATCAAGGAAAACAATAGAATGGGGAAGACTAGAGATCTCTTCAAGAAAATTGGAGATATGAAGGGAACGTTTTGTGCAAAGATGGGCATGATAAAGGACAAAAAAGGCAGGGACCTAACAGAAGCAGAAGAGATTAAGAAGAGGTGGCAAGAATACACAGAAGAACTATACAAGAAAGATCTTAATATCCCTGATAAATACGATGGTGTGGTCACTGACCTTGAGCCGGACATCCTTGAGAGTGAAGTCAAGTGGGCCTTAGGAAGCATTACTAACAACAAAGCTAGCGGAGAAGACAGTATCCCAGCTGAGCTATTTAAAATCCTAAAAGATGATGCTGTTAAAGTGCTGCACTCAATATGCCAACTAATTTGGAAAACTCAACAGTGGCCACAGGATTGGAAAAGGTCAGTTTACGTTCCAATTCCAAAGAAGGGCAATGCCAAAGAATGTTCAAACTACCTTACAATTGCGCTCATTTCACATGCTAGCAAGGTTATGCTCAAAATCCTACAAGCTAGGCTTCAGCAGTATGTGAACCGAGAACTACCAGAAGTGCAAGCTGGGTTTCGAAGAGGCAGAGGAACTAGAGATCAGATTGCCAACATTCGCTGGATCATGGAAAAAGCAAGAGAGTTCCAGAAAAACATCTACTTCTGCTTCATTGACTACGCTAAAGCCTTTGATTGTGTGGATCACAACAAACTGTGGCAAAGTCTTAAAGAGATGGGAGTACCAGACCACCTTACCTGTCTCCTGAGAAACCTGTATGCGGGTCAAGAAGCAACAGTTAGAACCGGACATGGAACAACTGACTGGTTCAAAATTGGGAAAGGAGTACGACAAGGCTGTATATTATCACCGTGCTTATTTAACTTATATGCAGAATACATCACAAGAAATGCCAGACTGGATGAATCACAAGCCGGAGTTAAGATTGCCGGGAGAAATATCAACAACCTCAGATATGCAGACGATATGCAGATATGCAGAAAGTGAAGAGGAACTAAAGAGCCTCTTGATGAGGGTGAAAGAGGAGAGCGCAAAAGCTGGCTTGAAACTCAACATTAAAAAAACCCAGATCATGGCATCTGGTCCCATCTCTTCCTGGCAAATAGAAGGGGAAGAAATGGAAGCAGTGACAGATTTTATTTTCTTGGGCTCCAAGATCACCGCAGACGGTGTCTGCAGCCATGAAATTAAAAGACGCTTGCTCCTTGGGAGGAAAGCTATGGCAAACCTAGACAGCATATTAAAAAGCAGAGACATCACTTTGCCGACTAAGGTCCGTATAGTTAACGCTATGGTTTTCCCAGTAGGAATGTATGGCTGTGAGAGTTGGACCATAAGGAAGGCTGAGCGCTGAAGAATTGATGCTTTTGAACTGTGGTGCTGGAGAAGACTCTTGAGAGTCCCTTGGACTGCAAGGAGGTCAAACCAGTCAATCCTAAAGGAAATCAACCCTGACTGCCCATTGGAAGGACAGATACTGAAGCTGAAGCTCAAATACTTTGGCCACCTAATGCGAAGAGAGGACTCACTGGAAAAGACCCTGATGCTGGGAAAGACTGAAGGCAAAAGGAGAAGGGGACGGCAGAGGATGAGATGGTTAGATAGAATCACCGATGTAATGAACATGAATTTGAGTAAACTCCGGGAGACAGTGGAGGACAGGAAGGCCTGGCGTGCTATGGTCCATGAGGTCACGAAGAGTCGGACACGACTAAACGACTGAACAACCTCAACAACAATGGAAGGAAAACTTAAATATGTGTGAATGCCTGAATAGGACTAATGATCTGTCCTTTTATTCTTGCTTCTCCTTGTTCCTGGAATTCTAACACACTATGTGTCTGGTGTCTCATCTCTATCTTATTATTTTCACAGTGACTTAGATTTAACCCTTTGAAATCATCCTCAGTCCCAGTTGAAAAGAAGCTGTTTCATCTGTCAAAGCTGAGTCCTGTTTTTGCAACACACATAACTGGATCATGTAGAGATAAGCACATGGTATGAACTCTATAACTTGCACAAAATATTGCCCTGCTTAACTAATCCAGAGAGAGTTTGCTTTAACGCCGGATAGATGTGGAATTCCTATTTCCTCAGTAAGTTTCACTCCCTGGGAACACACAAAGTGGTAGTGGATAAAGTTACTCCAAGTTTGTCCAAGGTGCTGCTGATCCTGATCACACCATTGCAGGGTTTCTGCTCCAATAGATAGTAGAGAAGGAAGGAAGTGTTGACTCTCAGCCTCCCTTATGGTTTATGGGAGGACTAAAAAAAAATGGTTGGCTGTTCTGCCAAGTGTCCAAGCAGTGCTCAGGTGCTCAGACAATTGGTTCTTTTAGATCCAGAGACAATAAGCACGCCAATGGATAAAGGAACTTTAAGCTTTATTATAAACTTAAGCAAACAGATTTAAACAGAAACACAGTTTTGGAAAATTAAACAGAAGCATAACAAACATAGCATAAAGAAAGAAAAATCATAACATACCAAGCAAGTTGATACCCAATCTCCCATAGGCTGTCAGGAGCCCCTTAATAAAGACAGTGAAGATACCCCAGGGTTGCTCAATTTCCACAGCACCCAGTGCTCAGGACTGTGCAAAAGCTCCCAAACTTAAAAGGCAATCCTCATGTTTTTATCAAAGTCTGGCCCTAAAGCCTCGTGACCCTGTTTCCATGGTACAGAGACTGCAGGATCTGACCTTGACTGGATAGTTCCCAGGGTTTGGACACCTGTTTAATCCAAGATCCTGTGAAACTATACAGATAAGCTAGTGCTTAACAAAAACAATCTTGGGGGTTTTCTCTTCTCCCCCCCCCCATTTCAAACAGAAATAAAAAAAACAAGCCAGCTAAACATCAGTACAACTCAAAATAAACTCTAAGCTTCTTCGTGTGAAGGAGAAAATCAAAATCTGTCACTTAAACTCCTTGAAATACAATGGTCTTCTGCATTGCCATTACATCAGCACATGACAGACATAGCCAATTAGTTTCATGTGCAGCCAGCAGGTAAAGATAAGTCTATTGACTGAAGGAAGGAATGGCTGGATCACTCATGTTTTGATGTCACAGCACATGTGTTTTCACGGAACCTCCCCCAAATAACCTGTGCATCTTCTTTCCAAGAATAGAAATCCAAGCATCACTTTTGTGCTTACACTATAAGTTAAAATTGATATCCTTGAAACTCTATCAGGATGTTTGGAACACTCATCCCTGATATCTGAACCACATCCTCCTCACTTCATTTTTGGAAAGCCATAAAAACATGACTTTTGTCATTTGAGGATGAGTAAGAGCATACTACCATGAATGGAGGTGCCTAAGAATGATTGCTTGTAATTGTATTAACTGATTTTTGTTTTGAATCTCCTGATATTCATACTCTAAGTCGCTCAGAGCTTTGTTCTTGCCTGACCACTGTATGTCCATTTCCATTGCCATTGAAGGCAATGATAAGTTTTCTTCATGGTCTCTGCTTCCTTCTAAGGACAACCCTTGGTGTTACCTGCTGCTTTAGTGCTCTGCTAACAAACTATCTCAAAGACTTAAATGCTTCTTTGAGTTAAGACCTTCAGATTTGGGAGAAGCACTTTGGCAGTTTAGTAACGGTGCATTTTTTTTTCTGTATGCCCATCAAACCAAAAGGATTCCAGAATGTACCAGCACAGAGTTTTTAGAAAGCAGCCATCTACATAAGTCCAAAACTAGTAGCAGAAATATAGAACCCTGCAGGCAGCTTCACCGGGTCATCATCCCATACAATGCTTTGGCAGCCAAAGCTCTATTTCCAGTTTAGTCTGTGAGCTTAGAAAAAAAAATTCTGATTTTCTTTCTTACATTGGATAAAGGCTGAGTGGTGGAAATATGAAATGGAGGAGAGGCAGGCTTTCCCCAAAATTGGAAGTAACATAAAGAACCACTTCTGCTATTATGCAAAGTGCTATGGAACTATTCAATAAGAGTTTATATATCTTTTAGCTGAAATGAAAATGGTATGTATGCTCTTTCCATGTAACCTTCACCTTTATAGTAATGGCTGTTTCACTGGAATCTATATCCTCTTTTACTCTTGCTAGAGAACTGCAGCAGTAAAGCTGGTAAATGCTGTAATATAGCTCTTTGCAGATGCACTAACAACCATAACGGTGGTATTTATCAGATCTCATCAAAACGTTGCACTTTTATGTTCTGAATATAATTTAAATTAACAGTTGAAGCAGCGGGTTTGATGCACAGGGTTTGCTTTAGTCTTCCCAATTTAGCCTTGCATCTTACGATTCTCATCCATTTTGGAACTGAAAAGGGGAATCTAGTGCCGTCAAAGGGAGTTATGAATTAAAGGGTAATAGTGCACAATGTTCAGTTTTTCTTCTGAAATAGGTTATACTTGTAAGTCTATATGCTTGCATTTCTTACTGCAGGAAAGGCTCTGCTTCAGATTAGACCTCACTCTCCCTCCCACCCCCCAGTTTAAAATAGGTGAGAAAAACATGTGCATGCATTTTGTTCTCTCCCATTATTATGTGTGCATGACATAAGAAACATATGGCTGATGTATTACTTTTAATAGGAAAGGCAACCACTTGATTTCTGACTGCGTAGATTGTATTATACATGTGTATACAACACTGGGGTATTGATTCCTAGCACATACATGGGATGAAATCTTATTTATTCAAGGGGCTAAGTGGAGAAAGAGCCTATTGTCTACCTCAAAACTCAGGTCAATATAAATAAAGGGTGCACATGGAGTTCAGAGTTTGACTACCTGCCTCAATCAACATGCACAAACACAGAGGGCAATAATAGTTAACAGGGTATAATGTAATTTAGGTACTGTAAAAGCACCCATTTTGGGGTAATGGTCTACCAAATGGTAAGGAAATGTCACCTAGTAGCTGCTTTCCTTGTGGATATTATGGTATTTTCCTTACATTATGGCCATGGGTACATTCTCCTCCCTGTTGGCAGGGTGTCATGGATCATGGCTCTATTTCCACTGTGTGACGAACCAAGTCAAATTCTGGCCTAGCAAAGACTCCTTATCAGGTGTTTTTGCAGCATATATTAGCTCGGTCAAAAGGATCAGTGATGGACTGGAGCCCTGCCCACTGGAGATGTGAAGTTCCTAATATATCATGAGAAGTTGTAGGAGAGTGCTAGCAAGGCTATAGAATATCACCTGTCTCTTTCACACCAGTCAGCAATGAGTGGAGAAGGTAGAGAAAAAGGAAAAATGAAAGAAAGAAAGAAAAAGAAAAGACTCAGATGCTGTAGCACCAAATACCAATCCAAACTTCCCCAGCCCTTTCCCCCCAACTGGTCAGGCTAAGTTTCCTTATAGTCCTTGTAAGGAACACACAGCCTTTAATAAAGAAGAAAGGAGACAGCTATTCTCAAATCCCAACAATCTGAATTCCTGGCCACTGTGTCTTACGTACAAATATACATACATACATACATACCCATGAATCCCATGCTCTTTCAGTATAAAGCACAGGAAAAGAGTAAAAAGTGGTATGCAAAAGATATTAAAGGCAGGAAATAAGAGAAAAGGAACTCTTGTTTATACCAATACCATTTTCTATACAGTAGCTCTCTATACCTTGCTATTTTTTGCAAACCATCCTCGCTTCCACTTCATGCACTCTCTGATTCACATTTTGCCTTTTGTTTTTTAAACTTCTCATCTCTTTCTTTTTGATGATTTCAACTACTCCATCTAGCCTCAACTTTATTGACCTTCCTTTTCTTTTATATTTTTTTTGATGAGTCAGTTCTCATTTGTTTTGTCTTTATGACCCAACCACCTCAACATGCTTCACTTTTGAATTCAATCCATTTGCATTCATTATCCATTCATTCTTGATCTTATTGTTTCTGGTTTTCTCTCAGACATGTCTCACTGTAAATACCCTGTTTCCACTGCATTCAACATACTTTTGCAATTCTCCTGATGTACCTAAGTATGTTCCTACTTACAGGCATTTTTCCTTTTTTCTTCTTCTTGACATTCATTCCTTGCAACTAACCACATGCTACCCATTACTTTTATGAGCATGTTTTAACATTTCTCCATCCGTCTTCCCATCTTTAATAAACATTGCTACCAAGGTACACAAATTTAGCTACTTGCTCTATTTTTCCTATGAAATACACTATTCTGGTTTTGATACTTTAATGCACACGGTGTCTTACTAAAATGTGTTACACAAAAAATGCCATATTATCTGGAAATCCTGGGAGTGACAATCCTAATATGAATAGCACCAGAATGCGTTACACAGTGTATCTTCTCAGAGGAAGATATCAACATTTTCACAACTGCTTGAATTACCCTCCGTTTAGCACCTCACTATTATCCACAAGTTGCCAGAACTGTCCCCAGGAGTGGAACAAATGATTGATAGTCTCAAAACTTATGGTAAAACAACAATTGAAGCTAAATAGGTCTGTGTATTTGGCGCTGGGGGGGTGCGCCAAAATGATGCCCGGGGGGCGCCAAAATAACCAATGGGGGGTGCAGAATCCATGTTTGCCCCGGGTGACACAGACTCTAGTTCCATCCCTGATTGTTAATGCCTGGATGAATGACTTAAATTACATATAGGGAATAAATGTATGCCATCTGAGTTCCATAACTGGAAGATGCTGGAATTTCTTTCATGTAACACTCTTTATCACAACAAGCGCATTTTTAAAATCATGAAGATGAATCAAATCATAAAAATCCAAAAGAACAGAAGCTTAGAGAACTCTGAAAAATCTCTGTATTAATATTATATTGATGACAGAAAGACAACCTCAGAGGATTTCTAATATCTACAAAACTATAACAAATGGAATAATGCTCTGATTTTGCAAAAATTTTGACTTGTGCTCATTCTCTTTTTTTTTTTAAAAAATAATACTAAATTTTATTAAGTTTTGAAGGAAGAATAAAAACTACAGAAAAACAAAAACTACAAAGAAAAAAAATAAAATGGTGTGGAAACACAAGAGAAATTTTTAAAAAATTTACAAAAAGATGTGGCTTCCGACTTTTAACAGCAAAGATATACAAAAATTTCCATAATCAATCTCTTACTCTATATTAAACGAAAACATCACATTATTTCTATAAATCATTTCACTTTAACACATAATAAAAATCACTAAGTACAGTTACTCCTCCCCCTTATATTAAAATAAAGAAAAAAAAGTTCATATAAACCTCCTAAACATCTTTCTCCCCTCCACAAGATAACACAAATTTAATTATTCCCTTCCTACCACTGTTCTATACATTTCTGTCTACTATAATAAGAATCAAATTAAAAAGCACGTAAATTGTCTGCTATTATACTTAATAATACAACAATTTTAATAATCCCAATCTTAATAAACCCAAAAAACAAAAACAATTCAAAACAGTAATTCCATATCTTTAAAAGGGAATAACATCAATCAAATCCTTAAAGTAAACCAGATAAACATTATTTAACCCCAGCAGAAACTTTCTTAGTTTTTACAGGGTAAGAACCAGCTCATTACTAGCAAGACTGCACTCTTCATATCAAAGGCAATCCTAAAGAGGACAGATTACATAGACCAGATTGGAGTTGACTGTAGGGGTGATGGTTTGATATGAATTTGTATTATAGTTTTATTTGTATTTACTCATATTTACTTGTATGTTTATAATGGCTTTTTATTTTAACTTCTTTTTTACTTGATATGGTCAAAAGACTAAATCAATAAAGTATCTATCTATTTAACCCGAATACAACAGTTTTAATAATTTTAATATTAATAAACCCAAAAAACAAAGACAATTCAAAACAGTAATTCCATATCTTTAAAAGCAAATAACATCGATCAAATCCTTAAAGCAAACCAGATGAACATTCTTCAACCCTTATCCCACTTCAAAATAAACCAGAACGGTTACATATCCCCACAATGTGCACAGAGCTTTCCTCTTGAGAGAATCAAACAGCCCAACTGCCCCCCTCAAAGATTCCAGATTCTTTTCATGGCATTCCACCAGGAGATCGATTTTACATATGGTTTGCAGATCACTCTCTCCCTTAGATTTCTCCAACTCCACTATCCAATCTTCATCCAGCATCTCGATAAATATCCCAATATCACTCTTAAAAGAAATGTTTCTATTGCTGTTGAATTCCTCAATTTCATCCACCACAACCCCAACCTGATGGCACATTTTAGATCTCATATTTTCCACAATGTCCTGGATATCTTGAATAAAAGCTTGATAGAAGTCAGAAGAAATCTGTTTAAAATCTTGGTGGAAGTCAGAAAGAATGTGTTTGAAATCCTCCATGTCTCACGCAGTAGATTATGGTGCCCCCTAGGAGCTTAACCAGCGAAAGTTGAAGATATGGAAGAGTTCCAGAGCGTGTTTACATAAAGTGAAAGTGAGATAGCAGACAGTTGTCAAGGGAAAGTGAAAACAGAAAGCTGAAGGTTCAAATCAGCTGATTCAATGTGTAGGAAAATGCTAATATCTTCAAATTTAATTCAGAAACAATAACAGGAAGACAATTGTTTACTCTCAATCCTTTATATTTGGAAGGAAAGCAAAATCCAAAACTTAAATATTTTTTTAAAAAAGTAATCCCAAAAATAACGTTAAGCACCAAGAGAACCAGCTTCTCCTCACTGTAGAAAGCCTCTCTTGGAGTACATATACTTTTTTAAAAAATACAAATTGGTGATTTAGAAATGGGGTGGCCAGTCTTAGTGTCCCTTAAGGCTACAGCGTGGCTTGGAAAATGATGACATCCCCGCCTCCCAGCTGACTCTTACCAGTCGAACGCAAAACGCTGTTTGCAATCTTCTGGCTGCAAGCAGCTGTCCAGAGGACAGATGGGATGATTCCAGGTATTCTCCTTGATCCGGAGAACGTTTCTGGGCTTCAGGAAAACCTGCCTGAGCCCAAAAAAAATTACCACATTGTCAGCTCCACCCACTGAACCTGCGGGAAAAGCCATTCAGTGCTCCATTCCCACTAGAAGCCCTGACTTGTGCTCATTCTCCAGATGATCATCAAAATGGTTTTAAATAAAACTATGCCCAATTCTTTGGGAGTAAGTCTAATTATATTGCTTGGGATTGTCTTCCACCTGAATGTGCAGAAGATTGTGTTGCTGTGCTGCTTTGGCATAAGGAGAAGGAAGCTCTGCATGCTTCAAGGGGGGATTCTAGGACTGCCACCAATTCCCTTTCTTAAAATGTATTCCTGTATCAGAATTTTACTGATTCATCCTAGGAGTTAAATAAGAGCATTTAAGGCAGGGGTGGGGAACCTTTTTTCTTCCAGGGGCCATTTGGATATTTATAACATCATTTGCGGACCGGGGGTGGGGTTTGCAGGCAGGAGCCAACCGTGTGGAAAGGGGTGGGGTTTGTGGGCAGGAGCCAATAACGCGGAAGGGTGTGGGGTTTGCAGGTGGGAGCCAATCACAAGCACCGGGGGCGGGGTTTGCAGGTGGGAGCAAATTGTGCGGAAGAGGGCGAGGTTTGCAGGTGGAAGCTCCTAGAGGGCCAGACCAAATGATTTCGCAGGCCTTATATGGCTCGTGGGCCTGACGTTCCTCACCCCTGATTTAAGGTAAGACTAATAGAAAATTTAAGTAAGACATTGATGCCTGAGATGGATGTTGAGATTCCTGTGGAATGTGTTCTTCCTGGCTTCCAAGTGAGGTTCTATGGCAGACTATATGCCTCTGAAGGAGCAGAGATGGCACTGCAGCAGTGAATGGTGGTCAGTGGAGATTTCTGGCTGTCTTTCCAGTTAAAAGAGACACCAAGAGATTGCCCACCTACACCCCAGACTGTGAAGGGACCACAAGATGGAAGTCTTGTAGTTTTTTTGTGAGTAGAACATCAGGGAGGTCAAGGGAGAAACGGGTTGCTCACACAAACAGGTGCAGCCTTTTAAAGGACACTAACTTCAACCAAAGCCTCACTTTCTTAATCACTTTTGGATGCAATCAAGTTATAGTTGAAAAGAGGTCTTTGAAAACAGTGGGACAAAGAAAACAACTCTTGGTGAGTCAGCCTTCTTTCTGAATTACAGAAACTAAAACAAATAGGAAAATAATATTTTTAAAAGACTTTAAAATAATAAGGTAAAGGTTCCCCCCGCACATTTTGTGCAGTCGTGTCTGACTCTAGGGGCCGGTGCTCATCTCCGTTTGCTAGCCGAAGAGCCAGCGTTGTCCGAAGACGCTTCCGCGGTCATGTGGCCGGCATGATGCATGCGGAACGCTGTTACCTTCCCACCAAAGTGGTACCTATTTATCTACTTGCATTTGCATGCTTTCGAATTGCTAGGTTGGCAAGAGCTGGAGCTAGTGCGGGAGCTCACTCCGTCACGCGGGGGTAGGGATAACAAAGAGCTTAACAAGATTTTGACTAAGAAAGTGACAAATGGATAAAGGGGACTGTATAAATTTGAAAGATTAATATTTTGGTCAAAGTGCTTTTGGTGCTATTTGGAATTAATTAAATAGAATGGGAATGTTGATTGTCTAACATCAAAGAAAAAAGGCAATTGGTGGAATTTCAAAAACAAGGAGATAAGTGTACCAGGAGATGGGCTATTTCATTAAAGACATAAAGAGCCAGTTTGGTCTAGTGGTTAAGGCAACAGGCTAGAAACCAGGAGGCTGTGAGTTCTAGTCCCGCCTTAGGCATGAAAGCCAGCTGGATGACTTTGGGCCAGTCACTCTCTCTCAGCCCAACTCACCTCACAGAGTTGTTGTTGTGCGGAAAATAGGAGGAGGAAGAAGTATTAGGTATGTTTGCCGCCTTGAGTTATTTATAAAAATAATAAAGGTGGGATAGAAAATAAATAAAATAAATACAAATTAAAACTAGAAAGACAGATTGGACTAAAGCCTTAAGGCAGGGCTTTCCAAACTTTTGCCGTTGGCGACACACCAACGGCCGGCGCACAAAAACCCGGAAGCACTGCCGCCGCTGCCCCTTCGAAAGAACAAGCTCCGGGGACCCCGAAAATGCCCTCGGTTCTGGCAGGGAGGCGTAAATCGCACCCGCACGCTGTTGGGCCGCTTCCCTGCTGCACAGCTGATTGGTGCGGGGGGGGGGCTGGGTGGAAATTTATGCCGATCAGCTGTGTGGCAGGAAGCGGTCCGGCAGCATGCGCACGCACGGTGAGGCTTTTTACCTCCCTGCCGGAACCGAGGGCATTTTCGGGGTCCCTGGAGCCTGCCTTTTCGAAGGGGCAGCAGCAGCAGCGGTATCCGGGAACCCGGAAGCACTGATGGCCCGCCACCGCCCCTTCGAAAGGGCAGGCTCTAGGGACCCTGAAAATGCCGTCAGTTCCGGCAGGGAGGCGAAAAGTTTTGCCATGCACGCATGCACGCTGCCGGGCCTCTTCCCGCCACACAACTTATCGGCACGGAGAATTTCCACCCTGCCCCCCTCGTGCCGATCAGCTGTGCAGCAGAGAAGCGGCCCGGCAGCGTGCGCATGCGATTTTCGCCTCCCTGACGGAACCGAGGGCATTTTCATCAGCGCTTCCGGGTTGTCATGCGACACACTTGGAGCCCCCAGGCGACACAGTATTGTGTCATGACACACAGATTGGAAAGCCCTGCCTTAAGGGAATAGAAAGGTGAAAGAGGAAAAAAAAATAATAAGCCTGCCTTTTACTTTCATCTTCATAATTAATTTACTTTTATTTTTGGATTATAAATAAAAGAATGGTGACTACTAGAAAACTGCAAGGCTTGGTGAGAGAAGGAGAGGTTTATTGGAGCAACCAACAGAATAGGGGATTACTTCAGAAATATTACAAAAAATGTTTGAAGAGATGGGGAAGCAGGTATCTGAATCTGTCAAATCTATTAAAAATGAGCTGATTGCTTTTGAAGTAAGAATGGAAAAACGGTTTGTAAAGATGAAAGAGAAGATGACAGAAGAAGTTACAAAAAAAAGTTGAAGAATCTATAGGACAACTTACAGGAAAGGTTAAACAAATTAATGACAAAGTGGAAATTTTAGAAAGTAAAACAAATAATAAACAGAGATGGAAAATGGCTTGGACAATCTGGCATTATTGGAATTGAGAGAAAAATAACTTTGCAAAACTTTCTAATTTTTGAGAATTGGAGCAGTTCCAGTGGATCCTGGAGAAGACACCAGAGAAAAGATTGTTCAATTTTCAGCAAACTTTCTGGAATGGGATGAAGATGATATGGATGCAGAAATTGACAAAGTGTATAGAATTAATATGTGATTTGCAAAATTAAGAAACATACCAAGGGATATTCTTGTGCACTTTGTCAAGAAGAAGACAAGAGACCAGGTTTTACAGCAGAATTTTGCTACCAGACTGAAGATTAACAATGCAGATGTGATTGTACTTAAAGAAATCCCGATCAGAATACTATGCACATGAAATGAGTATTTTTTTTCCTCACAAGCTCAAACAGAAAAAGATACTATTTCAATGGGGTACATTGGAAGGAGTGATCTTCACTTTTGAACAACAGACGTTCACACTGAAATCAGTCCAAAAAGCAAGGGAATTTCTAAAAATGTTTAAAGGGGATTGGAAGAAATGCAAATAGAATTGACAAAGGGTGCTAAGCAACAGCCACAACAAGAAACTGAGGAGGAGACCACCACTTTGGGCACTACAGGCATTGACTTTTCTAAGTTTTTGGCATAAATATGGATTTTAAATGCCTAACATGGAATATAAATGGAGAAAATGCTCCTCCAAAAAGAAAATCATTTCACTACTTTAAAAAATTGAATTGATGCTTTCGAGCTGTGGTGCTGGAGAAGACTCTTGAGAGTCCCTTGGACTGCAAGGAGTCCAAATCAATCAATCCTAAAGGAAATCAACCCTGACTGCTCATTGGAAGGACAGATGCTGAAGCTGAAGCTCAAATACTTTGGCCACCTAATGCGAAGAGAGGACTCCCTGGAAAAGACCCTGATGCTGGGAAAGACTGAAGGCAAAAGGAGAAGGGGACGGCGGAGGATGAGATGGTTAGATAGCATCACCGATGTAAGGAACATGAATTTGAATAAACTCCGGGAGACAGTGGAGGACAGGAAGGCCTGGTGTGCTATGGTCCATGGGGTCACGAAGAGTCCAACAAGACTTAACAACTGAACAACAAGTTTGTATACAAGAAACACATATTAGAAAAAAGGATATAAAATATTTGATTCTCAAAACTTTGGGTGAAGAATTTATTTCAGCAGGAGCCAAAAAGAGAAATTGAGTTGTTTTGTATATAAATCCCCAATTACATCCAAAAGTAATTTGAGTGATAATTATGGTAGATATGTGGGGGTTGAAGCTACTTTGCATGGGACCAGGACTCTGATAGTGGGAATTTATGCTCAAAACCAGGATAAAGTAATATTCTACAAAGGACTTATGAATAAACGAATGGACTTACATATGAAAATTGGTGCTTAATGGGAGATTGTAATGGAGTAATTTGTCCACAAAAAGATCGAACTTCTGTGAAAGATATTAAAACAACACAAGGTAAATTACCAAAGGTGTTTCTAAACGCATGGAGATAGAAAAATGGCGATGTAAAAGAATATACTTATTTTTCTGAAAAACATAGATCTTTTTCAAGAATCAATATGTTTTGGATATCTAAGAATTTGGCTAATAATGTTCACAAAGTAGAGATACTGCCAAAGACCTTTTCAGACCATGACCCAGTGACTTTAGCATTTAAAAAGAAAATCAGTTCCTTCAGATGGAGGTTAAATTAAATATTGCTGCAGAAAGAAACAGTAATGGAAGACTGCAAAAAGAAGTTGAAAGAATTTTTTGACAACGATCTTAATAAAAGTACAGACATAAGGATAGTTTGGGATGCAAGTAAAGCATTTATGAGGGGATATTTTATACAACATAATAGAAGGCTAAAAAAAAAGAGAGAAGAGAAAACAAGCAATTTAGATGAGATAAAAATGAAAGAAGAATAATTAAAGAAACTTTTCTTGTTGGGATTAATGGACAGTCATATAGAGAAAGAGCCATGGAAGATTATTTTTATATATGATCCCTGCTGTGAGACTACTATATGCACAAAAATGGAAAGACTCTGAAGTACCTACAACGGAGGAATGGTTGGTGAAGATGATGGAACTAGCAGAGATGGCAAAATTAACTTGTTTGCTTAGAGAAAATCAACTATTTATTAGTGACTGGAAACCCCTTATGGACTTTTTGCTGAAAAAAGAAAAAAATGAACTTTTGATGTATGGGTTTGAAGGTTAGAAAGGGTACCTTATGGAAGAAGGAAATTATGACGTAACCTTAGAGATTGAGGGTAAAATATAAATACATTTATAACTGCTGTCAAAAAGACTGGAAGCCACTTCTTTTTCTTGTTCTATTTTGTTTCTTACTTATTCACTATTCTTTCTTATTTTCTTGGTTTCTTTTCTAATATTTGTATTGCTTTTATCTTGTTAAAATTTTTTTCCATAAAATTTATTTTTTTAAAAAGGAATGTGTTCTTCCTGAACTCCAATACCAAAACAACTAATTTGCACCTTTATCATATTAATTATCTCTGGCTTCTACACTTCTACATCATATCAGCATGCATTGTTAAATGGATATCTTGAGAGAAAACAAGAAAAGATTATCTTGAGAGAAAGTATATTTAAAATAAACATTTCCATAGATTGATGTCAAAGCATGGATGGAACAGAGGAACACATGGAAAAACGAATCAAGTTAGATATGGGTAGTTATTTGTCTACCTAGATTTTTATTTGTCTTCAGACCTGCCTTCATTTAACTTGTTGAAAATGTTCTGGGACACTTCTTCCGTTTTTCCACACTTGTGAAGTCATGCCATTTTTCCATTGCATGATGAAACAGAGCAGTATTTCTTAAACTTTTTGCAGTTGTAGTCCACTAAATACACATTTGGAAAATGCAGGGACCACCTAATTAAACAAACATACAGTACATACTGCTCCTGATGTTTTTGTCTTTAAAAAACTTGGGAGCTCACATTGTTTGATGAGTAACATAATGATTATGGTTGCATTTGTGTATATCTTCCCATTCCCTTCATTTCAAAAGGCTTTTTCAAACTACATTTTGTAACAAAAACATTAATCCAAATTTAAGTATTTATTTACTAATTGAATTATTTTATGTAGCTCATTTCTTAATAACAAGACATCTTAGCACAACCTTGCTGGTCAACAATATTCTTCAATAGGAATCTCTGAGTATTAAGGGGCTAGAGACAAGTGGAACTCCAGTCCAATGAAATCTCATTTTTAGAAATTCATCACAGCATTTCCTATTTGTACTTTTCATTTTGGTTTGCTTGTGCAAGATCACAATCCAACTGACTATCAGGGCATGCAGGGAAGTGGGGATTGAGATTATAAGTGGACTCCTACAACTGATTGTTGGCACGTGTGGGGCAGCAGCACTGAGGTAGTGAGAAGACACTATCCCATGAATGTGGAGACGTTGTGATGGACCATCTGTCATAAGCCTTTACTTCCTACCCATAAAAGCAACTTGGTAGATTTACTGGAAGTCTCAGGAGGTGATAGCACTTGGCTGACCTTCTCTTGCCTCCTTGGATGGGAAACTGGCTGCAGATTCCAGGTGTGTAGGCTACATTAGGAAGTGTAGAGGGAACAGAGGACGGCTTTGAAGCACAGGAGGAAGGGCTGCCACCAATGCAATAATCAGACAGAGTGGCTTGAGCCCATTCCAAGAAACTAATTTGAGTAAAGGTCTCAGTTAGGGTTAATTCACATGAAGATAAAGGGAGGGAGGGAGAAGCACATTCAGACTTACGAGATTCTGTTACTATAGCTTTTCAATAAAAGTAGTTTTAGACCTATATGGCATTGGTTTTTTAATCTGGTCTACCTTATAGGGCTGACAGGAAATGAACAAACCTCACCAAAGAAAGCAGTGACAAACCTAGTTTAACACTGCTGCCAATAAAACTGTATAGATTTTATCCATCTTGAACTCTACTAGAAGCTCATATTATAGCTCAAGCATATTACCTTATCTACTACTACTATTAAAAACAAACAATAGTATAGTACAATAAAGTGAAACATCAGTTAATTTAAATCCTTCTAAAATTAAACCACATTCGTTCTTGATTGGCTTATTATTTTTCTAGTTTTTTTTAATACCATACCTGTAAATCAACAGAAGGCTTACATTTCCAGATTGTTCTGCTTTAAAACACATTATGCCCACACAAAATAAAGTTAATGCTTCTATTTGAAATTAAAACAAGGGTTGCTCCTTTTCCAATGTCCTGTCAGCTGTCATGATAGGATGCGAACCTACTTAATTTGCAGTCTTCTCATTAAGACACAAATAAAAATAATGATCTGCATTTCTTCTAATTTTGTCATGCACTTCACTGTAGCTGTACAGAAAGGTGTACTCCTGGAAATGCTTTTCTGTATAGCCTGCAGTACAAATGAATATTTTAGAGTGCCTCCTTTAGTTTATGGTAGAAATCTTGATGGGAGATTCAGGCAGAGGCCACATACAATGGGATCAAGATATTAACAGTTTTATAGTTCAAGGTCAGCACTTTCTATTGTACTCAGAAGGCCATAGAAAGTAATGGCAGATGCTAGAGCCAAAAGCTTAAATGATTCCCCAGTGATCCTGCTATATCAACATTAATTATAAAGAAGTATCCATCCATCTTGTCGAAGGCTTTCACGGCTGGAGTTCAATGGCTGTTGTGGGTCTTCCGGGCTGTGTGGCCGTGTTCTGGAAGTTGTGGTTCTGTGCTCCTGCCCTCTGAAGATGCTGGCCACAGATGCTGGCGAAACGTTAGGAACCACAACTTCCAGAACACGGCCACACAACCCGGAAGACCCACAACAGCCTATCCATCCATCTATCTCACTCTCTCTCTCCCCCTGTTCCAACAAATTGTCAAGGAATGAGTGTAACTCTCTGTTCAGAAGAGTGAGGGAGCAGCATTAAAGGCAAAGATCAGGCTAGTTCCACTGAAAGCAAGTCAGTATTTTCAATCACTGTTGCAGGATGGGATCTAAAGGAACACCCACATATGTAGAATAGTGAAGACAGCCTTTGAAGTGAAGTGATGGTTCTGGAGTTGGCAGTGTGACCATTCTGGAGCCTGTTAACATAACCAGTGAACTTTGTATGGAATAAAACAGTAAACTCCCTAGGAAAGACTGGGAAAAAATACAAAATCCTTGGAGCCTTTTTTGTCCAGTAAGCTTTTTACATACAGCATTCAGAACTAATTGGAGTTTCTTAGCTTAATTTTCTTACATATTGTTTCATTTTTCATTGTGTAAGGTAATGAAGAAAAGAAAAATTTCCATAGGAATAGAACAATGTTAGCTTACGGAGCATAAATCACTACTCCCATTAGCCAAATGTAGATCTTCATAATTGCTAACATTTTGCTTGATAATGCTAATTGGACAAACTGTCACCAAGGTTTTGATTTAAGCCATACACTTTTCTCAATTTGGATGTGTGGTTTTTGAATGTACTTCCAGATTCTTCTCTGTCTGGACCAGAGGATGAATAAAGCAATTCACTCTCCTTAGAGTACTGCCACTTTCATGGCTCTCACACTATGAAAACCAAACATCTTTTGAAATATATTTTGAAAACAGCAGTAGAATTTAACAACTGATGTGTAAGTCAACATTAGTTTGCAATTTGGTGATTTGGTCCTGCTGGGGATTAGACAAATACAATTCTTTTTCTCTCATCGGGCCATCATCCCATCAGTTTTGATTTTGAGATGCACACTCCAGACTAAGGAAATGCAGTTTAGAAGAGGTTTACCTCATTCACTACAGTTAATTCTATATTTTGCCTACCCATCTTTTGTTTAGCATCTCTGCCTCAGGGCCCAAGATATGAGGCTTGTTTTTATAGTTATCTAGAGGTAAGATAAACTTTCTTAGAACATGAGTTTCAGAAAAATATCTGAGAAAAAAAATATTTTGGGATTGTCTGACCTATTAGGAAATATTCAGGTGGACAATTTTGATCATGATTATGACTTATTATTTTCTTTCTTTCTTATTTATTTGATTTATTTAATTATTTGGTCATGATTATCCAAGGCCGTTATATTTTAAAGTGGGACTGCTGAAGGAATCTTAAAAGCCTTTATTTCTTACAGTCTTCTGTTTTTTAATTGTTTATTTTTTAGCCATCAACATAAAATAACAATACCATTTCATTCTAGTATGCATTGTGTCCACATCTTAAAATCATTTTCTGAGCATTTTCTTCTTGCTCAATCTCTTTAAAGCTACTGACTGTTGATGAAAGGGCTCAGAATGGACTTGTGAATAAGCATACAAAAGTAATATGGATGTACTGGATGGAAGTACTGAATTTATTGCTCTCTGAGCTAGGACGTTTAAGAGATTAGGGCACTTCTGTATCATTGTTCATGTATGTATTGTATTTCAATGGGTGTGCTCCTTCCATCTAAAGATCCTATCTTCCAATTTGTACATGTGACATATGGTTGCCATCAGCAAAGTATTTGAGTGGTAGACTTGTGTGGTATTTCCAAGAACTCAGTGTGTGTGCCTGAATTTTTTGTGGCATTTGGGAATTTTATGTGTTTGGGTTAGGGGTTGAAGGGGTGTAGGAAGCAGTGGCTATTTCACTGCTATAGTAGTGATGTAGTCTATCCTTCTCCCATTTAATTAATACATATGACTTCACCGAAAATGACAGCACTAAAAAAATCAATTAAAGTTTTCCAGAAGCCTGGCTTTTAAAAAATCTTTCTTCCTCAAGCAGTTTTCAAATGATGTTTTACATCTGCAACCTCCCCCAATCTTTATTATATCTGAATGTTGAGAGAAATGGCAGCTAGTTTTTTTCCCCCACCAGGCAGATCCTTCAGAATCTGAAGATGTTGCCTAGCCTGGCAATGAAACGTCTGCAAGAAAACAAGAAGGCTCAGAGAGCACCAAGGACTCCACAGATCCTTCAGAATATAAAGTAATTTTACATACCATATCATGTAAAATAAACACTCATATATAGAAGTCATTCAGTTATTATCCACTGATCTCTCTCATTCTCAGTCTCTCTGCATCCCACTCTTCTGTACATGTACCTTGAATTATTATCTCTTCACTCTGATATACGTAAAGGATGACTTTGATGGATTTAGAGTTATACCAATGTAAACATGAAACAATCTCCTTTCCTTTTTTCTTTATTAGACAAGCTTTTCAAGAGAAGCTTTCTCCCCCAAATTGTATCTTAGGATATTTTGTATCCTAAACAGCAGCTATGACCTTATTAATTATATTAGTATCTGGGAGAGAATGTTGGTTGTTCAGAAGTCCACAAGGAGCTGAATGTTAAAGAAAAGGCTGAAGGAGAAAGAAATATATACTTTCACTGGAGCCAGTTTTGCAAATAATTGCAGCCAAATTTAAATTAGCATTTAACATTTGAATGTAGAAGAGCTGGTACTATCTGCTGCAAGAGAACATCTGTTAAACAATCAGAGTTAGATTTAATGGGGAACTCAAAGCAATTATCAAAAGGTTACAAACTAATTACTTATTATTAAAGTAGCCATTCTACAGTTAAAAACAGCATTCCCTCTCTCATTTAGAAGACCCTTTTTGGACCTTCTTTGTCCCCCACTCTACAATTGACATGGAAGTTAAGTTTATATAAACATTGTGGAATATTGTTTTCCTTCTCCTTCATGTTTACTCTGAAAACAGTGAAAAGAATATATTACATTGTTAAGAAAGTATCAATAGGTAGATGAAAAGGTAGATGAAAACTACTTCAATATTTTCTTTGGTCATACATCATCAGCTGTAAATTTTAAAATGATTTTAAATGAAGATGGCCCGAATGCTTGAGGTTTTAATCTGAATGATTCTGCTGGTCTGTATTAAGATCGCCCTGATTCTGTTTACATAATCTGTTTCTGTTTGAAATATTTGTCCTTGCATGTAAACCATCTTAAACTGTCCAGTTTTGAAGAAAGGCCTTGAAACACATTAGACCAACGATCTGCTTATTATTATTATTATTATCATCATCATCATCTGATACAAATGAGGTATTAAATGAGAAAAAGGGGATTTTAGCAGGATCTATAGGAAACTGAAAATTTGTACTCCAATCTGTGGTTAAGGAAGGGCCTAGAATCAAGAAATATGTAGGAACAAACTTTTACACAGCATTCTTCACAACACTCTTCGTATCCATAGTTCCAGAACTAGTGAAAGAATTCATGTCAGAAGTACTACACAACACACCTGACCTAGCCAAATACACTGATTGAAATACTCAGAATCATGGACTTCATCAACCTCTGCCTCACTACCTACATTCAGTTTGATAGACAAATATACCACCCAATCAGAGGAACACCCATGGGATCACCACTCTCAGGACTCATAGCAGAGACCATAATGCAGTGTCTAGAAACTATAGCACTCCCATGCATACAACCAAAAGTATAGATCTGGTATGTAGATGACGCCATCATAATAAAAAAGGAACAACTAGAGAAGACACATGAAACTATCAACATCTTCAAAGGAATAAAATTCACAAGGGAACAAGAAAACAACACACTACCCTTCCTGTATATCCTCATCAGCAGAGGAAACAACAGCAAATTAGAAATGCAAGTCTATTGAAAAACAACCCATACTAACCAAGTGCTCCATTACCAAAGTAACAATCCAATAAGAGGAGCTGTATAAGAACATTCTTCAGATGAGTACAAACATACTGCAGCAACCCAGAACACCAGAAAAAGGAAACAGACTGCCCATACAAATCTTCCAAAACATAGATACCCATGCAACTTTATCAAAAATGCCTGACCCCTCAATCCACTACAGCTAAACCAACACAAGCTATGAAAAGTATAACACTACCATACATTAAAAACATCTCAGAAACAACCAAACAACAGACTATTACAACCACATGGCATCACCACAGCACACAAACCAACTAAAGCCCTCCAAAACATCTTAAGTAAACCAAAAGACCCAGTAGCCCAAGAACAAAAACCAGGAGTCATCTACAACATGCAGTGTAAGGATTGTAACAGCCACTATGTAGGACAGGCAGGCAAAAGACTACCAGAGAGCATCCATGAACACCAACAAGCAGTCAGAAGATACAATGAAAAGTTCTTAATCTCACAACACATGGACAGACTCAACCATAGCTTCAACTGGGAAACTGTGAGGATCCTAGACCAAGCTAAATCCAAAAACACTAGGGAATTCCTGGAAGCTTGGCATTCAGACAAATCAGCTATCAATAGACACATAGAGATAAACCACATTTACATACCATTCAAAAGAGACAATGAAAAAGCTAAGAAGGAAACAAAAAGACAGAACACTTCCTCTCCAGCAGCCTACACCCAGATAATCAGGGATTAACACCAGGCAAACAATCAAGCAGAAAACAATACCCTAATCAAGGTACTACTAATGAGAAAACCACACTCCCACCAACACTGGCAGGCAAACTACTGTATATAAACAGGGAGCAAACCCGATACTCATACTGATGATGTTACCTAGTTGGGTAATGAAATGTCTGCAAGCAAGCAACCAAGCTCAGAGAGCACCAAGGACTCCACAACAAACTTTTACATCCTCGCAGTGCTAAGTTATTCATGGGCAAAAAGGACTAATCCTGCATTCAAAGATCAATTAATAATAAATTAGGATACAAATTAGGAGTGTGGCCTAGGTTTTGGGACCAAGATACTGTGCCTTTAGAGTCATATTTGGAAATGGTAGAAAATGCATGTGTGGGAAAAAAGTGATGGCAAAAGGGGTGTGGCTGAGAATAAGGCAATTGAGCTTTGGAAAATGAGCTTCTGGGTCTTCAATAAGATTCCTGAAGTATGCATTTTCTGCATAGCTGGAGTCCTTTTAGAAGTTATTTTTCAATTTAATATTAGATAGGATGACCATATTTCCTTGAGACAAAAATGGGACAAGAGGAACCAAAAGCTGGAAGTAGCTGGAGCAGCACGAAAGAGCCAGAGCAGCTGATTGGAGGGAACCCGGAAGAGGAATCGCCTCCGCCTACTGCACTGCTCGTCCAGCCTCTCCCACCTCCTTTGCCGCATGCTGATAGGCGGAGGCGATTCGTCTTCCGGGTTCCCTCCAATCAGCTGCTCTGGCTCTTTCATGCCGCTCCAGCTACTTCCAGCTTTCGGTTCCGGCTGGCGGCAGGGACAGGCTGGTTCCTGACAGTTTTTTTAAAAAAATGAGACAAAATTGACTTTTATATTAAAATGACGGGACGGTCCGGAAATGTTAAAAAAAACGGACTGTCCCATTCCAAACGGGACGTATGGTCAGCCTAATATTAGAGTATTTTCATTCTCCCAAAAGACATTTCCAAATGAGGGGAGGAAAAAGGAAAGAGGTAAAAGGAAACCAAGAAAAAAAAAAATTCTTCTTCCAAGATGTTCTGCTCCAAGGAGTCTCTCTAATTTTTTTCTTAGGCTGTCTTTTGGGTTGGAATATACTGTACGCACCACTTCCCCTTCACTTAGACTAGCTTTTGCTGGATCAGCTTCAGTTACACACAAGGGGGAAGCGGTTCATTCATATTCCATTTGGGGGTGACAAATTGACTTTAATGACAAGGCCAGCATAACACCCAAACCAACAGACAAATCCTACACAAGCTGTCAAACACTGGGCCATATGGATGCAAATTCCCATTGTTTACTTTTTTTTTAGTGAATGCTTTACAGGTGAGGAACAAAATCTCTCTTAAAATAAAACAAGACGAAAAATAAGAATAAGACCCTCACCCCCAATATTATAATTCTATTTCCCCGAAGGGCCTCTTTCTCACTATTTTAAACCAAGCCATATTTTGATTTTTGCCCCCAGGGCTTCTCAAGATTGGCACCTATGCAGCTGCCTCTTGGATCAGACTCCCAAATGTTTGTGAGATAATCTGGAAGTGAAGCTGCCTGCTAGCTGTCCTCTTTTTGCTGCAGAGAATGTAACACAACTGAAAGCTGCTCTCCTTCAGCCACATTTTTTGCAATACACTTACTGGGCTCATTATGGTAACTTTTGTTGAACTGGCTGTGCTTGGTGTTTTGTTCCACTACTTCTCCAATTATTACTGTATTTTCATTTTGATTAGACAGGAGGCTGCTCTGCTTGTCTTGACTGTCTGCCAGTACAATCAAGCATGAGCCACGAGTATGAAAAGCAAATGTTGCTGAGAAATAGTGTTAAGTTACATATGCTCCAACTGTCCCTATTTTTGGTACATGTCCCTAATCAAATACTGTCCTTGTTTTGCCTTTAGAGTTACGCCAGCTATCCCTTTGAGCTTTGGCTAATATGCATACATGTCCCCTAGCCTAGAGTTCTTCAAGATTAGGTCCCATTCCAGGTCTCATATTAACCCTGAGTAGGGAGTAGAGGTGTGTTAGTTCCAGTGCCTATACAAACATACACATGCATGTTCCTGGATGTGTCACCATGCTATATACAATTCAATTGCCAGGACCCTCTGGGTGATGAATAGTGAAAGGTAACAAAATATTTAAAATAATGAAAATGTTCAGCAGAAGTTCTACAAATCAAATGGAATCAATATCAACCACAATATAAAATGAAAACAAAAATGGCAAAATCGGAACAGTAACATAGTGCTGGTTAAAAACAGAAAGGATGTTTAAATGATTGGGGAAAATAAAGAAAAAAGTCTTTGCCTAGGACTACAAAGACTAACATGTATTGCATGTGGGTCTCCCTGAAGAAGATGATCCAAAGCCAAGTTGGCACTAGGCGAGTTATTGAGGCTCTTCCCCAAGTGACGTACTGCCACCAAAAAAGCCCTTTTTCAGAGAACCCCTTCTATATCTCACTTTTCAGGGAGGCTTTGATATGGACCATCCACTCCATTTTTTCCCCTAGTTCTCCATCTAGTAGCAAAGATTGCAGTCAATCATCATAGAAGAAATTAATACAATATATAAAATGAAAGATTAAGAATTGAGGAAAACGTCATAAAGATAGTCAGGCATTGTCCTTGGACTGAGAACAAATATATCCAACAATATTCTTTTTTTGATCTGTGGAATATTGCAGAATGTGAAGCTAGCTTTTTATTTCACCTACAAAAAGTCCTGGTTGTATTGTTGATCAGATCAGCTGTACATCAAACAGAAGGAGGTTGTGTCTAGCAAAACAGACCCTTTCACAAAATATTATTTTTATTGAGTATCTTTCCCCTTTTGCTTCCCTCATCACTGTCAAAATCACCATTATTAACACCACCACCACACCTATAAATAGAGCATCATCCCCATCATGGAATCACCTGTTCTTGTAAAATTAAACCACATAGAACTGCATGAAGCTAGGAATAAGCAGGACTAAGGCTCTCAAGCTTTGGAGTCTGCAAACTGCCTTCAGGAATTCTAACTGCAAGCTTTACCCTCCCGTGAAAATGGAATTAAAGCCTTTGTGGGAACTGATCCCATTATTTTGCTTTTTGTGTGTGTTGTGCAAATATTAATGATACTTCCAGTCCTCATTTTTTGCTGTTACACTGCAGTCTAGACTCGCATCATCTATCATTACTAATAAATAGGAACTTTGCCTTTGCCAGGAAAGAAATGGCTATGGTTCAAGGTATGATATCAGCAGATTTCAGAGATGGAAGACTTGGCATCCAAGAAAGCTAGGAAATCTTAAGATGGCCCAAGGTAGGAATGGAGAGATTTGATTTATTACTGCTCAATGCCAATTTTGCATATGCTTGATCATAGCTCTGTTGTGTCCCAATTCAGCCTCAGTCTGTGAATTAAAAAAAGAAAGAAAATTCCCATTTAAATTGAAAGCATCATTTGCTACAATTCAGATTTGTGTATATACTTCCCCTAAAATATGCCATATGTGTATATACAGGTATAGCTGTCATCTATCTTTGCCATCACAAATGGCACATATTAACTTAGGGAATGCTTTGCATTCAAATGAAATCCTCTTGCACCTTTAGAGCAAACGACTATAGTTTTTCAGGTGCTCAGCCTGAAGACTGGCCTGGGATACTGTCATTATTGCTTCCATAACCATTTGGAAACCTAGGAGACAACCTCTGCTATACTGATTTTGTTTTCCATGAGAGACAGTAATCAATACCGTGGTGCTGCCTTTCCAGAGGGATGCCATACTATGATATACGTATTTGGGCAGGTTTGGTTTATTGAGAATAGACGTGATGTTTAGCTTTTTGCGGAACTTTATGAGAACAATAGCTCAGCACTGAATAGGAAGCTGCCAGTTGAAATGCAGTGGAAGTGCTTCAAAAGCCACCTGGAAACTCAGATGGAAAGAACAGAGTGGGAGGGTGGTGAGGTGGGGGGAGGAAGTAAGACAGAAGGCCTGGAAAGACCAGCTTGAAGCCGAGATACAGACCCTGCTCAGGATTTTGGAATTGGAAGTTATGTTAAGAGAACAGAATGTGTGAAGCAGACTGTATTGGCAAACAAAGTCTGCTTGAGAGCAGGAACTTGTCACCAGGCAAAGTGTAAGGCTTTTTATTCATAGAAGAAAGGGGGTGCAAAAGCTTCTAGAGTTCTACACTTCAAAATGCACAAAAATGACACGATAACAGGTCTAGTTAGGAGGGCATATTCTCCCCGGCAGACTCTCAAATTGGTGCCTTCCAGATATGTTAAATGTTCTTGGTGGAGTTTATGTGAGTTGTAATCAAATCAGCTTAGGGGAGGCCATTTCTTCAGGGTATAATCTAGTACATCCAGCCATTCATGCCCATTATTCTACCAAGTCAACAGTAGCCCTACACAGACATTCTGCTTCTCTGCAGTGGCCCCCTCCCTCTGGAACATTCTGCCCCCAGAGGTGAGACAGGCCCCATCACTCCTGGCCTTCCGGAAGAACCTGAAGACTTGGCTCTGCCATCTCGCTTGGGGTGGGAAAGGGAGTAGTTATTCTTGGGGGTGGCTGGCGCCTTAGAGCTCTCCTCACTGAATTAGATCTTTTATGGCCACTTGGATTTTATATTTATTCTTACTTTTATATTTATATTTGGTAATTATGTACTTATATTGTTAGATGTTTTTATACTTATTGTTTTAATGTGTTTCCTATTGTAAACCGCCCAGAGTCCCCCTTTTCTGGGGGAGATGGGTGGTGGCTAAATTTGAAAGATAAATAAATAAATAAAATATAGGCACAATATAGAGGTAGCATGCAAGCACCCAAAGTAGATGTTTGCCCTAGGGCCACATCCAATCTCTAACACATTTGTTACCATCCTCATTGCCTCCTCCAAGTGAATCATTGGATTGTCTCAACTGAGATGGGAAATGCAAGAAAATTGTCCTGTAAACATAAGGTAGTCTTTGAAAACTCCAACGCCTAGACATTAGAGGTGCATGAGAACATTCACTTGAGCAAGAGAAGAACCATCTGCATGAACAGAAACTCCAGTAAAGCTCAGTTTCTAATTATATGGAGGCATAATCAGGAGCTGCTTTCAAATAAAGGGTCTGGTTACTTGAGGGACCACTTATCTCCCATAGTATCTGCATGGTCAATTCGATTTAGCAGGTTGGTGTGCTCCAGGTTCCTTCAATTAAACAATGCTATTTATTGGGACCTCAGAAGCACCGCTTCTCTGTAGCAGTGCCTGCCCTCTGAAATGAGGCTCCTCCCTGCTGGTGTTTCAAAGGGCCTTGAAGACCCTCTTTTTGTTTTTCTTGTTTTTAATCTTTTAAACAATTTGTAAACTGCCCAGAGTTGTTGGAAGGTGGGCAGCATATAAATTTAATAAATAATAATAGTATCTTGTTGCTTTACTTGGCAAATGAAGAGTACAGAGGGATCAGGGATGTTGGAGGCCAACCTTGTGAGATTCACAAGGTCCTCACTCACTGTCCTCACTTATTGCTGCCTTCTGGCTTGCACCTTTTAACCCAAAATTGTCCTAGTCTTGTATAAAAGGCTTGTATATGAGAGAAGACTATTATTTGGTTTAAGCAAAAGGTACATGCACAAGATTTTTTGTGGAGTCCTTGGTGCTCTCTGAGCCTTGTTGTTTTCTTGCAGACGTTTCATTGCCAGGCTAGGCAACATCTTCAGTGCGAAAAGGGAGTGGGACTTGCTCTCTGTTTATATACCCTGGCTTGTCCTGCCTGTGTCCCACCCCCACCAACACAAGCAGGACAAACCATGGTATATAAACAGAGAGCAAGTTCCACTCCCTTTTCGTACTGAAGATGTTGCCTAGCCTGGCAATGAAATGTCTGCAAGAAAACAACAAGGCTCAGAGAGCACCAAGGACTCCACAGTTCAACCCTAAGCTACAAATATTCTCTTCGATTGGTACAAGATTTTTTTTCAGAACTTTTTGCTGCCTGTGGTAGTTCTTGTCCATTAAGACTTTTGTCCCAGTTGATGATTCCTAGCATAGAATCTGTTTCTTAATTCACATGGAAGGGGGACTCTTGGCAGGCCTTCTTTCAATATTCAGATCAGATTATCAGAGTTATGCTTGGTGAAGTAGTCCCTGTGCCATGCTATATAGGGCTTGATAGGCAACCAGCACTTTGAATTGGACCCAGAAACCAACTGGTAACCAATGCATTGACCTCAAAGTAGGTGTTATTCTTCAAGAATGGACTGCCACTACTAAAAATCTAGCTGCTGCCATGTTGAGCAATATGTTGAGCCATATTCAAAGCCAGCCTTTCATAACAGTGTGTTACTTTATCAACAAGGAAACCTGAAAACTCAGCTGGTCAGCCCACTAGCATTATGTCCCACCCATCCTTCCTAACAGGGCCATTGGTCAGGAACCTGCAGATGCAATAAACAGAAGAAGAGATGCTTTGCTACTCTTCTTGCCACAGAATAAACTCAAGTGTGAGCTTGTATCACTAACTGATCACATTCACTTATGCCATAATCATTTGTCTTTTCAGTAGCTTTATCTCCTGCAGCTATTAAGTAAACAAGGAACTTTTGGGATTGGTGACAGGGATGAAGCCACACAAGACCAATGTCATCCAGATTATCTCTGTAGTCCTTAGCTGAACTAGGTGTGAGGTGGAACTCCCTGCCAGATTGTTGGGGAAATTGCTAATCATGCTCTGGAAACCTTCCATATATATCATGCCCCGGGTCAGCCAAAACCAACCTAATAGGTTTTCTTCTTTTGCAAAGGTTCAGGGTGCCAACAATGTGCACTTTGACCAGAAAGTGATTTGACCACAACAAAGGACAGGTGTTAATGTCTTCAATATTCAGATCACATCTCACCAGCTCTGAAGTAAACACCAGATCAAGTGTGTGCCTTCCTACATGGGTTGGGGCTGCTATACCCTGTAAAAAGCCCATGATTACCATGGAAGATATGAACTCATGAGCCACTCCAGAATCTTCTCCCATGGAATAGAGATTGAAGTCTCCCAAGACCAAAACCCTTGGAGACTTCAAAACCCACCCCAAGATATCTCAAGGAGCTTGTGAAGAGTTGTGCCAGGCATCTAGACAGATGGTATATCAGCAATAGTCCCAGGTTGTCTTTAACACACAGGCTGTCTTTAACATGCAGGCACTTGGAATTGGTTATCTTCAGGGCAGTGCTCCTGGTCACTACAAAGCATTCATGAACAATCATGGCAACTGTATAGTTGAAGGTTTTCACGGCCGGAATCCAATGGTTGTTGTGGGTTTTCCGGGCTGTGTGGCTGTGTTCTGGCAGATTTGGTTCCTAACGTTTCACCAGTAGCTGTGGCTGGCATCTTCAGAGGACAGGAGCACAGCTAGAAGATTCTCTCTCTACCCAAGTGGAGGGTGTGTGTTACTTCTGGTGTTTATAGCTGCTGAGAGGTCATTTACAAGAGATTTACAAGAGATTGAAGAGAAGAGGAGTTTACTGCATACCCTGCAGCTGTGGACAAGTATACATTGGGACCACAAAAACGTGACCATGGCAACTCCTTTTCCATGACCTTGAGGGTGTTATATGATGTGAAACTTAGGTGTGCAAGTTTCTAATGGGGCTATATATCCCATAGCTGCCCAATGAGATCTCAGTCGTACACATCAAATCTTGCATGCTCATCAAATATCAATGTTTTAAAACACAAAATACAGAATATAGAATAGATTTTGAACGTTATTTATGAGGTTTTGCCCAGGCAGCCATTTTTTAAAAAAAAATGTATATTCTTTTAAATATTAAATAAATAAATAAACAAATAAATAAATAAATAAATAAATACCTAGCTAGCTAGCTACAATTTTATTTTACATCTAGCCTGAGACTAAGACATTTGACCACCTGGAGAAGGGACCTGCATTGATGCATGGGCACCCTTTTCCTGTGACGGCCTACTTAGCACCCTTTGCCGTACCTTCCTTTGCCTGCCACAGTACAATCCCCACAGTTCTGACCCCAGTCCAGACCATTTCCTACCCCAATCCTTCCAGCCTTGCACCCACATAACTTACTTTTGTAAGTCTAACCTGGGCTTCTACCATAAAGTCCCAGCCCACCACAAACACAAAACAATCACCCTTAGCAACAAGCCACTTCCATTCTCCACTCAATACCACCCTTCCATCTATCCTTCAGATTTCTACAAAACCTTCCAAGGGAGATCCTCACTTTGCTCCCTGGGTAGTACAGTCTTGCATTGTACAAGAGAGTCCCCCATTCCCCATTCTCTTAGTCTGGGGAGTGGGGGATAGAAGTGTGCCTTACAACCCCATAGCTATCCCTGGAGCAGCCAGTTCATATAATTTCAGTCCTGTCTTTCCTTCAGAGCTTTCAGCTTCTTGCCTTGCTTCTTCCACAACCTCCAGTTGGCTTCCATTTGACTCTTGACGGCTGTTGTCAATGCCAGCATTGCTCTGCCTCTCACTTTTTATTCTCCACAACAGTGGAAAATAAAGCCACTCTTTCCAGCTGAATACAATATGATTCTTCACTCACATTCAGCAGCAGCTCTTGCCGGGATGTTATCTCTTCTGCTGATGCCCATTGGACAACGGTAGTGGCCACATTGTCCCAACATCCTCTTGTGACTCTCTCTCTAGGCAGAATGGCCCCAACAGCTCACCATCCACTACCTTCTACACCACAGTCTGAGGATTCAACCTCTAGCAGATTCATGTTCAGTCTACCTCCTCTTGCTACTACATCAGTTTCCTCAAAGCAAGATCAAATAGCCCACTTTCTCTTCCTCAGTCTGATCTTTTCTAAATCCTGTCCTAATTACTAACCTATCCAAAAACTGATCACTCTCTCTTCCACAACTTTTGTCAAACATTCCACTATCACCACAATGTCCCAGTGCAAAAAAACAAAACCACCTAGCCGGTTAACTACTACTACTACTACTACTACTACTACAATATCAACTACTGTATATAGCCAGCACAATGCAGATGAGGAGGCTGTTATTTCTTTTCCCATTTCCCAAGGTAGCTAGAATTCTGGTGATCTTTGTTAAGCACTGTAGTCTTTGGATGGCTACTTGCTCTTACCTGACTTTATGGGTACATTTGCTTGAATGTATCCTATGGTATTCTTCTCTTTCTTCAGTGGTATGGGCAATATACAGGAAGCGTCAGAAGTTGCAAAGTTGCAAAGAAGTTGGGTCTTCTTTGCCTGCAATGTTCTTTTTCTCTAATGCTTTTCTTTTCTTGGTGGGCTTGTGACAGGGGGAATATAGATGACACATACAGGGGTAGTCAAAGGAGAATTACATGGTCTGGGATGAAGGTCCATCTCTATGGGTAAAATGCTTAACAGATTGCATGGGCCAGAGCTTCAATATAATTAAAAACACTCAAAATACTGTTATGTCTATGAGAAGTAATCATTTCTAAAGAAGTTTCAAGAGAGAAAAGAATTAAGCTCAGGAAACCAATTAAATAACCATCCAGGATTCAGAATAGTAATCAGAGCAAGATTATTACTGTTGGATCACTGTAGAATAAGCTTGGGTCAGCTGAAGATCCTGAAATAGTTGAGATGTAATGAGTAGGGAATAGAATCTTTATAAGTTAGGGTAGGATTTATGAGGCAGTTCATTAGAGAAGAATAAGTAACAACCCTCGAAAGAGAAAGTAGTGATGAACAAATAACTTAATTTCTGCTCATTTTAGTTTCAGATTCATTTAGTCGTAAGTGTATTCTGTCCATTTCTCTCATCAGTGCATGTGTGTTTATGTATACACCACAGAAACACACATGTATATCATCACAGGGATTAGATAAGAGAGCACAATTTACACACAGAGAGACAATTCCATAAAGATTTTATGTTTTAATACCACCTATTTACCATAATTTACTAAATTGTATGCAAGTCTCCCTAATTTCTAATTTACACAGTCTATAATATAATTTTAGCTGAGAACTGCATTACAAAGTTCAGAGAAATACACCATCTAAAAAATAACTATGATCTGATCTGCATATTAATCCAGGAAGTGCAAATTAGATACATTCATTGAAAATGCAAGCACAGCAATATTTTTTGGAGAAAATTCTGCTTCTTTTTTTTCCTTTGAGCACCATGGAAGGTAGCTGTTTTACTTTTCCCTTTGGAGATTCCAGGACACATGCTTGATATGTCTTCTGGAGTTGGGTGGCCAATATATTTAAATAAACAGTTTATAATAATAATAATAATAATAATAATAATTATTATTATTATTATTACATACATACATACTGTACATACATACTTTAGGGGTCAGTACAGGAAAGGAAGATGGGACTTCTGTACTTATAGTGCTGCATGATTTGAAAAGTGGACTTTTAGCCAATAGTTCTTTGAAAGCACCCAAGTTGCTGCTTCCTCATAAGTAATTAACTTCATTGTAAGCAAGTAAAGTTACTACTGCATTATAAGCTAATAAGGTCACAAAGCCCTTTCTGTCTTTGCATCTCACCATCTGCAGGGTTCCAACCCTGTTTATGTCTCATTCCAAGTTTTCCATTGGTTTATTATGCATTGAAGCATTGCGATGTGGTCTGCTTTACCTTAGCAGCAAAAATATTGATACAAATTCTTAAGCCACCCTTTTTAGGATGGAGGGTATAGGGAAACAGACTCATTAGCAAGTGTGAAATGATTTCAAACTCTCAGACAGCTCTCAGAGGAAATGGCCATAAAATGAAGGTGACAGTAAGGCTCTCTGGGACATAATAAGAATTGAGTTAATTTAAAATTCATTGATGATGACATAGTTGCCATGATTCAGTTGATGAAGCAGGACGGACACACACACACACACACACACACACACACACACACTTACTTTTGCTCTGTATTTTCTATTCCAGAAGTGAAGCTATAAAAAGCTTATCCCCAGGTTGAGAGGACAATGAAATATTAAAATCTTGTTGTCCTCATCTTACCCAGCCAGCTAACAGACAAGACTTGGAGAAATATTCTAGCCCCTGCCTCACTTTCATATAAGTTGAAGCTTCTGCAGAGTGTATGTGTGCATGTGTGCATGCAATTTTAAAATTTATAAGCCTTGATAAACAGTGACATTTTAACAAAGGACCCTGCAGGAAGAAGATATTGATTTTTGCCTAAATTAAAGACAAACAGTGCTTTCAGAAGCTTGAATTACTAGCCCTGTGTAAAGTCGAGATCTGTTAAAACTCTTGATAATATCACATACATATTTCTGTCTAATATTCCCCCTTGCATCAAAACTATGAAAGTTATGAATAAGACAGAGCAATATAGATATTTTAAAAAGGAACTTAATTTATTATTCAGGCTATAAATGACTTCAGTAGATGAACAATGCCAGAAAAGGTTTAGGAGAGTCCCCTATTGTCAGTTACTTTTTTCTATGGCAGGATGCAAGTCAGACTAACTGCAGGTAGCATTATATGAGTTGCCTAATACAGCTGCATGTGAAAATTTAGGCATCCCTGGTCAAATTGCATGCTTAATGAATGCCTAAATGAACAGAAGCTGACACAACTTCAACATAGTACAAAGTTAAACACAATATCTTGTGTTTTGAAGGCTTACTTACTATTTATGTGCAGTTGCTTACAAATTCAAAATAAGAAATTAAATAAGTAAAAAGGCAAGTGAATATGGCAGGAGGGGAAGTTTGGATATGTCTGACTCCTACTTTTTTAAAACAACAACAACAACCTGTAAAGTAGTTAATAAGGTCTCCAAAGGTGATTGACATCTTAAAAAGGTAAAGGTTCCCCCCGCACATTTGTGCAGTTGTGTCTGACTCTAGGGGTCGGTGCTCATCTCTGTTTGTTATCTGAAGAGCTAGCGTTGTCTGAAGACGCTTCCACGGTCATGTGGCCGGCATGATGCACGCGGAACACTGTTACCTACCCACCGAAGTGGTACCTATTAATCTACTTGCATTTGCATGCTTTCAAATTGCTAGGTTGGCAAGAGCTGGGGCTAGTGCAGGAGCTCACTCCGTCACGTGGGGCTAGGGATTCGAACCTCCGAACTTGCAATCTTCCGATTGACAAGCCTGGCATCTTACCTGCTGAGCCACCATGTCCCTTGATTGATGTCTTAGGCCTACAATTAACCAGGTGAAAATCCCACAGCTAAACCAGTAGTGTGACCTTTGTAATCTCTCAAGTTATGATTGCTGTTCTATCTGCTTTCAACCACTATGGACTCCTCTAAGCAGCAGTATTAGAAAACAAAGATAATTCACTCTCACAAAGCAGGGGAAAGCTATTTAAAAAGCCCTCTAAATGTTTCTAGCCAGCAATTTCTTTTCTTTTTTAACAAAATTTTATTTACATTCAACATAAAGTTTTACACATCACAAAACATTTTATAACAAGTTATACTGTATATACATAATATTCATACAATTCCATTCGATATTTGGTGTCTAACCTTTTATTTTTATCTTTTCTCTCCTTTTCCTTCTTACTTCCTTCTTTCCTCTCTCTGATCTTATACCCTACTTCTACTTTACTAAATCTTTATATCTTATGTATTCTTTATTATTCTGATTCACAATTCTGGCACCTGCCTCCTGAGTTGATACCCATAGTGGAAGATTTGGTGATAACGTTTTTTATATTTGTTCCAAATTTTTATCAATTATTTTCTTATTATGTGGTTATTGAATGCCTTATGTACTTTACATCTATTGTACCACATATAACCATGCCATCCGTATCTATTGCCGTGTCCTTCTAAATTAATTATTCTTTCATTTTCTAATTTTATCCAATCTCTAATCCAAATTAGTCCATATGTTTCATAATATAGTTTTAAGTCAGGCATAGCTAATCCCCCTCTATTTTTGGTATCTTGTAAATATTTTAACTTAATTCTGGGTTTCTTTTTTTGCCACATAAATTTTGTTATTTCTCTTTGCCATTTCCCAAAAACTTGGTCTTTTATCATTATTGGAATCGTTTGGAACAAATATAAAAATCTTGGTAAAATATTCATTTTTATCGTGGCTATTCTACCTAACAGAGATAATTGTAGATTTACCCATTTCTCCAAATCTTTTTTTATTTCTTTCCATAGACTTTCATAGTTATTTTTATATATATCCAAAGTATTTTTTGTTATTTGTATTCCTAAATATTTTACTTTTTTAACATTTTGAAATTCTGATAATTGTTCTATTTTAGTTATCTCTTCTTTACTCATATTTAGATTAATCATTTTAGTTTTCTGCTTGTTTATTTTAAATCCTGATACCTCCCCATATTCTTGCAACTTTACATTTAGTTTTGTTATTGAATTCTTTGGGTTTTGTAATGTTATTACCAGGTCATCAGCGAATGCCTTTAATTTGTATTCTTCTTGTTTTATTCTAACCCCCTCTAAATTTTGGTCTTTCCTAATTTCTTCTAACAACACCTCCAGCACCAAGATAAATAATAAGGGAGAGATAGGGCATCCTTGCCTAGTACCTTTTAATATATTACATTCTTGTGTTTCATCATTATTTACTATTATTCTTGCTTTTTGTGTCTTGTATATTGCTTTTATTGCATTTATGAATTTGTCACCAAAATTTCTATTTTCTAATACTTTATACATAAAATTCCAATTAACATTATCAAAAGCTTTTTCTGCGTCTAAAAATAATAGCATCATTGGTTTTTCATTGTGTACATTGGCGTATTCTATTAAATCAATTACATTTCTTATATTATCTTTTATGTGTCTGTTTGGTAGAAATCCATTCTGATCTTGATTAATTATTTTCTGTAAGATTTTTTAAAGTCTTTCAGCAAGAACAATAGTAAATATTTTATAATCGTTGTTTAATAATGAAATTGGTCTATAATTTTTGCAGTCTGTTGAATCTTGGTTTTCTTTTGGAATTAATACTATATTGTCCTCTTTCCATGATTGTGGTATTTCTGATCCTTGTAATATTGAATTGAACATTATTTTTAGTGGATTAATCAGATGTTCTTGGAATTTTTTATAATAATCTGCTGTAAGACCATCGGTTCTGGGTGTTTTATTAATTTTCAATTTTTTAATTGCTTGGCTGTTGTGGGTCTTCCAGGCTGTGTGGCCGTGTTCTGGAAGTTGTGGTTCCTAACGTTTCGCCAGCATCTGTGGCCAGCATCTTCAGAGGGCAGGAGCACAGATAGTTAGAATCCTCCTTCCTCCTTTTATATTTTGACTAGAGGTGAATGATAATGTTGCTGTGTTGTTGTAAAATTGAAGTCATGTCCAAGCATAGCCAATAGTCATTTACAGAATTCTACCAGAAAAGGAAAGCTGGAGACACAGTGAGGCAGAGGCAATAAACTGGATTCCAGCTATATCTCATCTGTTATTCCAAGAAATTGGGAGATGGTGAATGTAGGAACATGGCAGGGAAGAAGGAAGGTTTGCCATGACTCCTGGCAATCTCCTATTTGCTGCAGCAGTACGGAGATGATGTGCCATACAAGATATCACCAACCGCTTCATCAGCCACAATAACATAATAGGTGATGTGCCAGGTAGCTAATGCCACCCCTGTTACACCACAGCTCTGGGGAGGGCAGAGCTTCTACTGGAACCTCTGTTCAAAGAATATCTAACAATTTTGCACTTGTGTGTATACCTACCACTATTTGGCTATTTCTACTGCGTTATCTGTTTTGATTAAGCTTTATCAATCCATGGAAAGGCATCTAGAATATGTTTTCAGGATCTTAATAAGCAAAGGATGCTCTTGTCACAGTTGTTAAGAAGTTTGCTTTCCAGTTCTCTTCTGCGGACAGTTGGCTCATCTTTTTTAGAGCACTAAAAAGCATAATTTCAAGTGCCATGAGATGTTTAAGGACTGATGTCATTACAGTCATGGACAAGGACTACATTCCCTAGTTTTGCTTATTGGGCAAAATGGTAACATAACAGGGTAAAGCTAGAGACAGAACATAATTCATACTTCCCATGATCTTATACAAACCCAAACACAATCTTCAGTTTTTACCCTTGTCCAAATTGTACAATACATTTCTCAAGGCAAGGAAATAGCAGTATTGCTGGTTTGCTGGAAGAATCTTGACCTACTCCCTCACAGGCTTATTGCTAAGAATGCTTGCTTTTGCCCTGACATCATTGCTGGAGAAATGCAAGTTTGTTCCTCACTACCAGTCTAGTGACATATAATCTAGGCCTTACGGAATTATTGGGCATCCAAGGTCTTCATGGGCTGCTTTAAAAGTGTTTGGAGGTTGTATATGGACCTTAGGTTTGTTGTTGTTTATTCGTTCAGTCGTTTCCGACTCTTCGTGACTTCATGGACCAGTCCACGCCAGAGCTTTCTGTCGGCCGTCACCATCCCCAGCTCCCCAATGGTTGAGTCCGTCACCTCCAGAATACCATCCATCCATCTTGCCCTTGGTCGGCCCCTCTTCCTTTTGCCTTCCACTTTCCCTAGCATCAGCTTCTTCTCCAGGGTATCCTGTCTTCTCATTATGTGGCCAAAGTACTTCAGTTTTGCCTTTAATATCATTCCCTCAAGTGAGCAGTCTGGCTTGATTTCCTGGAGTATGGACTGGTTTGATCTTCTTGGACCTTAGGTTATCCATCAAAAAATTGTGTGTCTGTTGGTCGGGAAAGAAACACCATCATGTGTGATTTTAAAAAGCCAAGAGCACTTCCTGAGAGAGATGAGGGAACATACATGGAAAAAGCAGGAATCTTGTAAGTACTGGATTGTAGAGCAGGGGTGGGCAACGTCAGGCCCATGGGCAGTATAAGGCCTGCGGGGCTCCCGCCTAAGGCCCACGGGGCTCCCGCCTGCAAACCCTGCCCCACGTGATTGGCTCCCGCCCACAAACCCCGCCCCCCAGTGCTTTTGATTGGCTCCCGCCCGCAAACTCTGGCCCCTGGTCCACAGAAATCCCAGAAACCCCACCCCCCACCCACCCCGGTCCCCGGTTATAAATATCCAAATGGCCCTTGGCAGAAAAAAGGTTCCCCACCCCTGTGGTAGAGGAAGCTGTGAGTGTTATAAAGTTTCTGCAGAGCAACCACCATCTATATAAAGGAGTTGTGCAAGAATGAAAAAGTCATTTAAATTTTGGCTGTTACCAAACATTGTCATTATACAAATTTATTTCTTCCTGAATATCTACTACAATATATCAATAATATTTATTCGGTCAATGACCAGCAAAATTTAAAAGGATTGATTGATTGATTGATTGATCTACAATATAAGTTCCTTCTTTAGAGGGTATTGTACCTGCAAACATCTGCAGTGAAATTAATTACATATAGTAGTTGTGTGAAAGAAGGATAATAGCTTGATGCATTGCTTCAGTACCAAATTCTGTAAACCATAATACTCCTTGTATTTTGTTTGCATGAATACGTTAGGAAGAGTAGTTTCACCTAGAGAAAGTTGGATCTACTGTATTAATAGTGGTGAGTGAGTTTTCTAGCACAGTTTTGTAGAACTGGCCAGAATTATCGTTAGATGTATCTTTTGGTGTTCAGCTTGATTATTGCTCAAGCCGTTTCTCAGACCATTGTCCATAGTGGGCTGCAATAATTCTCTGGCCCTGTTTAACCCAATAAAGCTGCTAAACTACTCAAATCTTACACAGTATTCGTTACTTTGGGAATACGGGGCCACTCACTCTTGAAAGGTGATAAACTGTTGTTGTCCAACAGCCAAAGCTATAAGTAACTGATAGCTTTTTGAGATGAGCCATAAAAGTGGCTACTCAGTTATATTGATCCTTTTATCAAGAGCAGAAAAATGTTCTTTTTTTGTAGGGAATGAAGAATTTCATGAAGCTATGTGAAGTGACAGTTAATAAAACTTAGTCTGGAGGTAATAGTGTTAGCGGAACTATACTGTTACTCTGATTACAGGAATGTCCTTGCAAAGAGCTCATATTGTTGCTGAATATAGGTCAAGATGGTCAGCATTTGTCCATGCAGTCACCAGGAGCTGAGCCTCACTCAATGGCTCTTAACTGACTATTATTTTATGCTCTGCTAAAATTAGAATCTGAATACCATAAATCCCATGCTAAGCTAACATTAGAATCCCATTTTGACCAGCAACTCATAGTTTAGAAAATGTGAAATATGTACTGAATTTCATTCCCACAGCCTCGTTCTTCAAGGCTGTTGAAAAATAGAATAGTCTCTGTGAAAAAGAGATACGGAATGCTTCTGTTGGGAAATGGACAACCAATATTTAGCAAGTGCTGATGAACTGATTAAAGTGTAAATGACTCCAGGTGCCTCTGTGGGAAAAAAATGGTCTTTAGAAAACTATTTTTTAAATGGAAATGGAAATAATGTTTTTTCTGCTTAATTGTTATTAGTAATTAGTAATTATTTTAATTAACATTATTGTTTGCTTCATTGGTTAATATGCCACCTTTCAGGCTGGGAGGGCAAAATTAAAACATTGTCACTTGAGGGGAAATTAACATGGCACTTTATTTAAGATATAATTCTATATATTGGATGATAACACCAACATGCAATGGGTTTTGAATTGGATCATTTATACCTTTATTTTGAGAAGATGCAGCTTTTTTTAATTCAGAAGAAGAAAGAACAGAGTTGCCCAAATTGTTTTGTTTTGTTAGAAATAGGCTTCATTGACTGACTTAGTGGAATATATTCTTTGGGGGCAATTCTGAAGTATGGAGTTTAGCCTTGCCTATGTAAGGAACCTGAAGGTCATTCCCTTGGGAATTCTTGGTGTTGCAATCCTTATACATAAATGAAACAATGGATCTTGGAGCTGCACCAACTTTAATCTCATTTGATTTGCAATTTCATGTATTTCTTTTGTTTCACTTTAAATTTTGGCCAAACAGATGCTGAAGTTTTTAAAAATCTGGAAAGCTGTCCAGCCAGAGGCAAAAGTGGGATGACTATTGAAACCACAAGCAAGAATCTCTCCTTACAATACCTTTCAACTGTTTGGGGGAAAAAAATAGAAACATTGTCATCAAACTAATGTGGGTTTTTTTGGGGGGGGGGGAAGCATCCAGTGTTTCCCTTCTTTTTTTCTTGATTCTTCACATGCACGCGCACACACACACACAACTGATGTTAAAGATTGATCAATATATTATTACTTAGCAAAGGGATGGGCAAATTTTTGGGTAACCAAGGGCCACATTTAACATTTTTGCTAAATGTTAAAGAGTGGGTGAGATCATCTCTCACATTTGGATTGAGGTTTTGAGGGGTATTTCTTTGTTCTTAAACTGCAATGTGTCTCTTCTATGGATTCTACTACATTTTTAATGTAGTTCTCACCTCAAAATGGCAGAAAACTACACTGTCAATTTTCAGTAATCAAGTTCAGAGTCATCTCCATATACCACAGAATATGGCCCTGGAGCCACAGATTGCTCAACCCTTGACTTAGCAAGTAGTAGTAGTAGTAGCAGACAGCAGAATTTACCTATCTAGTCCTTAAGCTGAAATCCTACACAGGCGTAGTTGGGAGTAGGTACTGTTCTATATACTGTATATGATTTATGTCTGAGCAGGTTTGCATAAGATTGTGCCGGTTTTAGGCAAAATTACATTTTAGGTTTTAAGGATAGACTTGCTGGACCCCAGGGGGGTGGGAATGAAGGAATCCCTCCAGAGAATCATATGGCTCCTACCTTGATAATGTTCAAAAAGTCATTGAAAACCTGGCTATTCCCCCAGTCCTTGGATTAGGGTGGATGCCAAGCCCCTTTAGAATTTTATCTGATTAATTGTTGTTTTTTGTATGCAAATGTTTATCATGTTTCATTGTCCTATTTTAATGCTGCAAGCTCCCCACAGTCTTATGGAGTTGGGTGGCCTCTAAATTGCACAAATAAATAAGACAGTAAGTTGTGGGAGGAACCAGCATGTTCTGACACTTTTTTCTTCCTTTCTGACATCGCTCTTTTTCTTTTTTAATGTCTTTTTTTCTGATGCTTTCTCTTTTTCTGAAAATGCTGCCTGCAGGGAAAGAAAAAGTAGCTCTTCAACTAACCTGTTGAAGGCCTTTGAGACTGGGCAAAGGGCTGCAATTTGACTTAGATCATAATCTACATCTTAAAGCCACTTCTCCACAGTAACACCTTGATCTGATTTCTAACAAAGTATGCTTTGTGGAGTCCTTGGTGCTCTCTGAGCCTTCATGTTTTCTTACTCTTTATCTTGTTGCTTCTTTTCTTCTCATCTATGGCTCCCCGCTAATGCCCGCAGAGTTTTAGTTATACATAATTATCACATCACAGATGTTCATCCCCATGGATCAGCAGAGGAGTTCTACTGCTGATTTTTATACTAAATATATTTTCCATTTTCTGGACAATACACAGGCTACTATATGTTGTGCAGGCCTAGACCTTACAATCTGTTAACAAACAACCTTGTAGTCATTCATTCATTCATGGTCACTCTCCACCATTTTGTGTCAGTCTAAAAGCTGTGTAATTAGACATCTTCACAAAAGGTTTCAAATGAGGAATGAAGTGAAAGATACTGTGTATAAGCAAGATGCTCTTCATTATAATATGAAAACATGAAAAAACCTCCTAGATAAATAAACATGCAGAGTATTTAATGGAGAATGCTTAATCACAATAAACCTACCAGCTGTTTCAGGTTGCAAGAATGTTTTAATGGAACTTCAAAATGTGAAACTAATTCCATTTTGGTTGAAACTTGACATTAACCCTAGGGGAGGAAAAATGCACATTCTTTGAAAAAATTAAGCCTTGGAAACAAGCTAGTTCGTACAAATATAATTTGTGATCTTAGGGCAGAACTTGGATTTGTTTGTTTTGGCACAAAATGTAGAAAGCTCAGCATATGTTCAAAAAACATCCAGTGGAATTGCTTCCTGATTCTCCTGACTCTTTGTCACTTATATCCATCTTAAAATAAATGATGATTAGTGCATTGGCCTTTAATAATTCTCGAACAGATGTCATTGCATATACAAGAAGCCACAAAGTTAGATTTCATTGCTCATTAAAGATAGATCTAGTAGCGCAGATCCCCAGGCTTTGCCCAAGGCCATGACTCTCTCTAACAATCCATCAAACTGTGGTGACATTGTGAGTAATTCTTAGAACTGACCATGGCCCATTTTTGGTTTCATATCTTCATTTAAAAATGCAGTTGCATAGACTGCATCTATTTTTCCAGTCTTTAATTATCTTCGGAAAGTGAAGAAAATGGCTGAGCATACCATTGAACCAATATGAGGTTCTTCTCAATGTTTTAAAGGTCTTGTTCTGCAGTACCTTTTTGAACTCATCCCAAATATTATGAGCACAATTCTCTCACAAAACAGATCTCCTGAGTATTCATGTCAGACCATTTTGCACACATCACATAAAGTGCTTTTGTTTTTGCCGTTAGCTATATGCAAGTGAAGGTCCATATGGGTCTGCATTGCAGAGAATTCTGATATACTCTGAAGAGACAGAAGATAGAGGTAACTACTATTAAGACAAATATTATAGGCATCAATTTACATTTCAAAACTAGGATTTTTTTAAAAAAAATTAGAAACATTGTTTTCAGAGTATATCAAAGTACTAACACAAAACATTATACTGTCCACACACTTTATAGCCTGAAGCAGAGTCAAGTTTTGTTTGAGTAAAATCTCAACACTATTTAAATTCTGATATTTTGAGGAACTCCGGGGGATGAAAATCGAGAAGCAATGCCTGGAGTACCGCTAGAGCAGGGCTTTCCAAAGTGCTGCCGCTGGCGACACACCAGCGGCAGCAGCGGCGTGCACGCGCACGGCGACGGCACGGGGGGCGTGCGGCGGCGCGGGCGCACACGGTGGTGGCGCGGGGGGGAGTGCGGTGGCGCGGGGGGCGTGCGGCGGCGCGGGGGGCGTGCGGCGACCGCCGTGCACGCGCGCGCCGCTGCTTCCGGGTGGTGTGGCGACACACCACGCTGTGTGTGGCGACACACTTTTGTGTCGCGACACACAGTTTGGAAAGCTCTGCACTAGAGGAAGACAAAAAGCGAATCGAACTAAACACGAGTGAGAGCCGATGTTCGGGCCAAATCATGACTATAAAGGTGGCAAAATATCGTTATTTCTCCACCTTTATTGCTTCCACCAATAGCCACCCAGCAGCCCTGTTTAGAGTGACCCGCTTCCTGTTTGGGGTTGGGCTGCAGGATGGTCTGCAGGGCTGGGGTGAGGAGTATTCACACTATCTGGTGGATAAATTTGCTCAGATTAGCTCAGAGTTGGACTCTGACTGGGCAAGTCCAAGTGATTAGCCAGGGGCACAGTCTTGTGAGGTTATCTGGACTGAATTTGATTCCATGACGCCCAAGGAAGTGGACAAGGTTCTCCTGTCTATTAGTTCAGCCACCTGTTTGTTAGATCCTGGTTCTCCTGGGTGGTTAAGTCTTCCTGGGAGATGACCAAGGAATAGTTCCATGCAGTGGTATATGCCTCTTTGAAAGAGGGGGTGGTTCCACCGGTCTTGAAGGAGGCAGTAGTATGTCATCTCCTCAAGGCCATTGCTGAACCTCTTCCTTCTGGATAATTATGCAGTGGCATGGGCAGTTATGGGTGCCTCTAGGGCTGTGCATATAACACCTCTGCTGCATGAGCTGCATTGGGTGCCAGTGTGCTTCTGGGTCCAATTCAAGGTGTTGTTTATGACCTTTAAAGCCATTCATAGCATGGGTCCAGGTTACCTGAGGAACCATCTCATCCCAATCACATCGACCTGTCCCACCCAGTCTGGTAGGAAGGGCATGTTACGGACCCCGTCGGCTAAAGAATTCCGACTGGTGGAGTCAAGGAGGCCTTTTCTGCCGTTGCCCCTGCCCTGTGGAACATCTTGCCCCCTGAGGTGAGGTTGGCCCACATTCTTCTGGCCTTCAGGAAGAGAATTAAGACTTGGCTCTGCCAACTAGCTTCAGGATCCAAGAATGATAGGCAGCCCTGGTGGTGGTTGGTGGCTTAAAGACGCTCTCTCCGCCTTTTAGTTTTCCTCTTTTATATTCTTCTATCTTTTGTATTTAAAAAAAATATGTTTTTTATGACTTTTTTTGTAAGTAAAAAGCCACCCAGAGTCACTTTTATAGTGAGATGGGTGGTGAATAAATTTAACAAATAAATAAATAATTCTCCAGTCTAGAGAGCTAGTTTGGTGTAGTGGTTCAGGCATCAGGTTAGAAACTGGGAGACCGTGAGTTCTAATCCCACCTTAGACACAAAGCCAGCTGGGTGAACTTGGGCCAGTCACTCTCTATCAGTCCTAGGAAGGAGGCAATGACAAACCACTTCCAAACTCTTGCCAAGAAAACTGCAGGGACTAGTCCAGGCAGTTGTCAGGAGTCAAAAACTGACTCAAAGGCACACATGCACAGACAAAAGAATCCAGTCTCCAACCTTTCATTTGTGGGGAAGGTTGTGGTGATGGTGGTCAGACAGCAGCTACAGAAGATCTTATGGGAAACGGATTCCCTGGACCTGTTTCAGTTGGGTTTCAGACTGGGGTATAATATGGAAACAGTGCTGGTTGCACTCGTCAATGATCTGTGGTGGAAATGAGATGGGGGTGTTGGATCCATCCTGGTATCTCCTTCCTCAGTGGTTGGTTTCAATTGGTGTTGACAGGGCCTCCATCAGTTTGGGATTTGACATCATCAGCACTGTGATGATACCCAGCTTCATATCTCAACCCTGGGCTGCACAGGTGAAGCTGTTGATGTGCTTCCAACCCAGTGCCTGGAGCAACCTTTCTCAACCTTTTGACCATGGAGGAACCCTTGAAATATTTTTCAGGCCTCGGGGAACCCCTGCACATTCAGGTCCAAATATAGGCCAGAGGCTACATAATTATTACATTCGTTTCATGTGTAGGCCTGTATATATGCATTAACAGTGTTCTTCAACTAAAAATAAAGAATGAAACTTATGGTTCAACTTTCAACAACTTAATGTGAAGTTGCCCGAATTTGACATACTTTTTTAAATAAATTGTGATCTCCAAGGGAACCCCTAGTGACCTCTCATGGAACCCTAGGGTTCCATGGAACCCTAGTCGAGAAACCCTGGTTTGGAGGCTGTTCAGGCCTGAACAGACTTTGGTTCAATCATGACAAAACTGAGTGCATGTAGCTGTTTGGCCTCCCCAGGATCAGGGATGTTTTCATCATTGGTCTTGGATGAGGCAGCATTTCCTCATTTGAGACTGGTGTGCAACTTGGGAGTCCTTCTGGACTCACAGCTACTACTCAAAGAGCAATGGCAGTTGTGGCCAGGAGGGCCTTTGCACAGGTTCATCTTGTGCACCAGTCAGGGATGGAACTAGGGTCTGTGTCACCCAGGGCAAACATGGATTCCGTGCCCCCCCCCCCATGTATTATTTTGTCATTTTGGCACCCCGGGCATCATTTTGGCACACCCCCCAGTGTGGCGCCCAGGGCACATGCCCCATTTGCCCCCCCTAGTTGCGGCCCTGGCACCAGTTGTCCCTTTCCTTGATCAGGAGGCCCTGGTCACCTCACAACTGGATTATTGCAATGTGCTCTATATGGAGCTGCCCTTGAAGAACATCCAGAAGCTATCGTGGGTAAAAAAATGCAGCGGCACAAGCAGTAATGGGCACTTCTTGGTGTGCCCATATGTCACCATTGCTATGCAAGCTGCAGTGGTTGCCAGTCAGCTTCTGGCTGCAGTGTCATTACCTATATAGCCCTTTATGGCATGGGACCTGGATATCTGAGGGACTACCTATCTCTGATTGGTTTTGCCTGCCTGATATTTTCTGGCAGAGTGAATATGCTTCAGGTCCCCACTATTTAACATTGTCATCTTACGGGAGCAAGAAAGAATGCCTTCTGTGTGACAGCCCCACCCTTTGGAACAGCATCTCTCCAGGGATACAGACACTGTCCTCTCTCTTGGGGGCTCCAAAAAGCCCTTAAGACCTGGGTTTGGTCTCTGGCCTGGGGTTGATGTGTTTGAGAGCTCCTGGTGTGGTTTCTTATTGTTATGGTTGTTTTAGCATCTTGTGGTATGTTTTTAACTATTTTTATTATTGTTTTATATTTTGCAAACCTATGTCTATGTGGGTAGGCTATAACTAATTAACTAACTAACAAACTAACTAACTAACATAAATAATTAAATAATTAAATAAATAAACATATTTTATAGAAAAAGGATTAGATAGATTTTTGGAAGGTGGCATCAACCTATAGCTGTTATGCTAGATCAGCTGACTCTAAGCTGATGCCTTTCAAATGTATTGAACTCAACCCCCAAAATTCCTAGCCAGAATGATCTTTTCATTAGTCTGAAAATCTAGGCACATTGGTTGGACTCACCTATGCTAAAGTGTCATTTGTCAAAATATAGTGTATGGACAAAACACAATTGGCTGGACTTGTACAACCAGCTGAGCCAAATCCAAATAAACAGCATTATTGACTAACCTAAAGTGTGAACCCAGTCATCACCTTCCCTGGTATCAGGAGAGAAAGGGTGGCAAACATAGACTGCCTCTATACCATCAGCCTCCTGTGATGGTACCAGTGATAACTTCTATTACCACTTCCTGTTGCCACACCTTCATCCAACCTAAAGGACAGGCCCAAGTCCATATTTTTTATTAAGAGAGCCAAAGAATAAGGAAAAAGCCATCTCATCTTCATGTCCATCTGAGATATCATGTATCTAGTTGCCCTTTGCTGGAATCAGGATGGCATTGGAAACATAACACTGTTCAAAATACTGGTGTGCTGCAGCAGGGATCTTATTTTTCAATAATATAACCCAAACAGTTCAAGAACTACAAACATATGGCTAAGTGTATATATCACCCCAAGTCATGTTTTATTTTAACCAGGAATTATTAAATAAGTCATCATCAGCTATAACTGATAAACCACCATGGCAGGGTATATGGAAGGCAAAGTCAAACAAATCACATTTAATGCATTGTGGGATTCTAGCCAAGGGCTAGTAGAATCTGGTTGTTGGCAAGAATCCTTTTGGAAATTTTTAGATCAAATTAAAATAAGGTATGCACATGTGTATATGACAAGTAGTAGTGGATGCAGTTAATGTAGGCTTAAATATCAGCTGATATTATCACACAATTCCTTTCATCCTATATCAGGCTTATAACACAGATCAACCAAGTATATTTGTTTCTTTGTGGCAGCCATCCTTCATATGAGAAAAATAATTTGCAGAAGTATCTCAGTTTTACTAGGACACTTAATATATATTTGTAGAGAGAGAGATAATACTGGAGTAAAGATGCCAGCTATGAAAAAGCTACCATACATATAATTTGGCATAGGTTTATGCCAGTTCATATTTGAAAGCTGATTGAAATAACAGTACATTGAGCCGCTGATAACAGCCTCTGCAATTCAAAAAGATTGTTCAAAATAAGTTTTGCAAACTGTGTCTCCATCCTTTCACTGGATACTAGCAATTACATTTGCATCTGCATTGAAAAGATATTGTTTACTGCACTGCAAAATTGGGCATAACTACTTTGTGTGTGTTATATTAAAACCAATTGCTAATTGTGATTTCTTAATTATCTAAATTGCTGCAATTAGCCAAGAAATTCTCAATGGGATAGCTTGATTGCAATTATATACCTTTTGTTAATTATATTATTATAGAAATTATTTAGTAAGTACCAGCAATGTATTTAGTTTAAAAAATAATGGCGTCAGAACACTAAATAAGTTAATTTTCCTTATGTGTGAGGAATCCAGGTTGTCTCAGGATGTCAGTCACAAGGAAAACTTAATGCGATTCTGACCTATATCACACATACAATCTAAGGTTTTAGCAGGGGGGCCCCTCCAACCCAAAGGCCTCATATAGCCCTTAAAGATCCCTATCCGACCCTTAGACTCTGTTGTAAGGCTGATCGCCTCAGTGCAAAGAAATCTACAGGATTTTGTGTGGAAGGACAGTTTTCTACTACTGCTGCTACAGCTACTACTACTATTAGGGGAAATGATTCATTTCATCTTTCTTTTGCTGCAATAAGCAACAACAACAAGTTAAAACTACCTACACTGAGGTGAAATAAGTGGCTGTAAATCAGTTGCTACTTAAGGTGAGAGAAAGTTGTGATTTGTGGGTCCAGTTGCACATAGCGTTTTCAGATCAATGCAGCTGACTGCATCCCCCTGCCCACACTTTTCCTCACTGTAATGCTCTGGGATAAATGAATCACTTTCTGTGGCAGGGAAATAATTTGTAGACGTCATTTGTTGGCACTGAGGTTCATTGTCCCATTTTCCCTTTCCAGCCTCTGTGGCTGCTTGGGCTGAGGATCAAGCTGGCTATGTTTACCTTGCTTGATTATACTGAGTGGGTGGTGGTTGGGTCATTGCAACATGGTAACCAACTTGGTAGGTTGGGGGGTGGTCCTTAACTAGTCTAACTATCATTGCTGGAAAGAGATTCAAACGTTTGGGGGAGGGATCCAAAAGAATCCTTTTGGAAATGGTTGGGGGGTGGTCCTTAGCTAGTCTAACTAGCTAAGGGAATGAGAGTCAAGCATTGACCAGCATGGGTGGAATAAAGTTAACCCTGAACTCACTTCTTGGTGGGCCAGCTGAGGGCAGTCTGAATAACTAGTCTTAAGAGCTATTGCTGGCTGGTTTTTCCCAGCATTTAAGACAAAGTGGCCTTCACTGGGCACACCCTGAGTTCCTCTACATTGCCGTTCATATTTACAGTTGCTTGCTACCATTCTTTATCACTGATGCTAATAAGGCTCTCTCTGTGGAGTGCATGGTGCTCTCTGAGCCTTGTTGTTTTCTTGCAGACGTTTCATTGCCAGGCTAGGCAACAGCTTCAGTGCGAAAAGGGAGTGGGACTTGCTCTCTGTTTATATACCATGGCTTGTCCAGCCTGTGTTGGTGGGGGTGTTGTACTCTCCTTGGTAGTACCTTGATTGGGTTGTTTGCTGCTTGGTTGATTGACTGAGTTAATATTTCCTTGATTAGGGTATATTGTGTTGTTTGATTGCTCCTCTGGTGCTAATCTTGCTGTTAATCTTTGCCTATCTGGTTGTTGATCGCTGGCTAAGAGGTGTTCTGGTCTTCTGGCTTTTCTATTGTCTCTTATAAATGGTATGTAAATGTTGTTTACCTCTATGTGTCTGTTGATGAAGACATGATGAAAACTCCTTAATCTCATGGACAGACTTAACGATACTTTCAACTGGGAAACTGTAAGCATCTTGTTGTTGTTGTTGTTCAGTCGTTTAGTCGTGTCCGACTCTTCGTGACCTCATGGACCATAGCATGCCAGGCCTTCCTGTCCTCCACTGTCTCCCGGAGTTTACTCAAATTCATGTTCATTACATCGGTGATGCTATCTAACCATCTCATCCTCTGCCGTCCCCTTCTCCTTTTGCCTTCAGTCTTTCCCAGCATCAGGGTCTTTTCCAGGGAGTCCTCTCTTCGCATTAGGCGGCCAAAGTATTTGAGCTTCAGCTTCAGCATCTGTCCTTCCAATGAGCAGTCAGGGTTGATTTCCTTTAGGATTGACTGGTTTGACCTCCTTGCAGTCCAAGGGACTCTCAAGAGTCTTCTCCAGCACCACAGTTCGAAAGCATCAATTCTTCGGCGCTCAGCCTTCCTTATGGTCCAACTCTCACAGCCATACATTACTACTGGAAAAACCATAGTTTTAACTATACGGACCTTTGTCGGCAAGGTGATGTCTCTGCTTTTTAATATGCTGTCTAGGTTTGCCATAGCTTTCCTCCCCAGGAGCAAGCGTCTTTTAATTTCATGGCTGCAGACACCGTCTGCGGTGATCTTGGAGCCCAAGAAAATAAAATCTGTCACTGCTTCCATTTCTTCCCCTTCTATTTGCCAGGAAGTGATGGGACCAGATGCCATGATCTGGGTTTTTTTAATGTTGAGTTTCAAGCCAGCTTTTGCACTCTCCTCTTTCACCCTCATCAAGAGGCTCTTTAGTTCCTCTTCACTTTCTGCCATTAGGGTGGTATCTTCTGCATATCTGAGGTTGTTGATATTTCTCCCGGCAATCTTAACTCCGGTTTGTGATTCATCCAGCCTGGCATTTCTCATGATGTACTCTGCATATAGGTTAAATAAGCAGGGTGATAATATACAGCCTTGTTGTACTCCTTTCCCAATTTTGAACCAGTCGGTTGTTCCATGTCCGGTTCTAACTGTTGCTTCTTGACCCGCATACAGGTTTCTCAGGAGACAGGTAAGGTGGTCTGGTACTCCCATCTCTTTAAGACTTTGCCACAGTTTGTTGTGATCCACACAATCAAAGGCTTTAGCGTAGTCAATGAAGCAGAAGTAGATGTTTTTCTGGAACTCTCTTGCTTTTTCCATGATCCAGTGAATGTTGGCAATCTGATCTCTAGTTCCTCTGCCTCTTCGAAACCCAGCTTGCACTTCTGGTAGTTCTCGGTTCACATACTGCTGAAGCCTAGCTTGTAGGATTTTGAGCATAACCTTGCTAGCATGTGAAATGAGCGCAATTGTACGGTAGTTTGAACATTCTTTGGCATTGCCTTTCTTTGGAATTGGAACGTAAACTGACCTTTTTCAATCCTGTGGCCACTGTTGAGTTTTCCAAATTTGTTGGCATATTGAGTGCAGCACTTTAACAGCATCATCTTTCAGGATTTTAAATAGCTCAGCTGGGATACTGTCTTCTCCGCTAGCTTTGTTGTTAGTAATGCTTCCTAAGGCCCACTTGACTTCACTCTCAAGGATGTCCGGCTCAAGGTCAGTGACCACACCATCGTATTTATCAGGGATATTAAGATCTTTCTTGTATAGTTCTTCTGTGTATTCTTGCCACCTCTTCTTAATCTCTTCTGCTTCTGTTAGGTCCCTGCCTTTTTTGTCCTTTATCATGCCCAACTTTGCACAAAACGTCCCCTTGATATCTCCGATTTTCTTGAAGAGATCTCTAGTCTTCCCCATTCTATTGTTTTCCTCGATTTCTTTGCATTGTTCATTTAAGAAGGCCTTCTTATCTCTCCTTGCTATTCTCTGGAATTCTGCATTCAGTTGTTTATATCTTTCCCTTTCTCCCTTGCCTTTTGCTTCCCTTCTTTCCTCAGCTATTTGTAAAGCCTCATCAGTCAGCCACTTTGCTTTCTTGCATTTCTTTTTCTTTGGGATGGTTTTAGTTGCTGCCTCCTGTACAATGTTATGAACCTCCACCCATAGTTCTTCAGGCACTCTGTCTACCAGATCTAATCCTTTAAATCTATTCCTCACCTCCACTGTATATTCATAAGGGATATGATTTAGGTCATACCTGATTGGTCTAGTGGTTTTCTCTACGTTCTTCAATTTAAGCCTAAATTTTGCGATAAGAAGCTCATGATCTGAGCCACAGTCAGCTCCAGGTCTTGTTTTTGCTGATTGTATAGAGCTTCTCCATCTTTGGCTGCAAAGTATATAATCAATCTGATTTCGGTATTGACCATCTGGTGATGTCCATGTGTAGAGTCGTCTCTTGTGTTGTTGGAAAAGAGTGTTTGCTATGACCAGCGTGTTCTCTTGACAAAACTCTATTAGCCTTTGCCCTGCTTCATTTTGTACTCCAAGGCCGAACTTGCCTGTTATTCCGGTTATTTCTTGACTTCCTACTTTAGCATTCCAGTCCCCTATGATGAAAAGGACATCTTTTTTTGGTGTTAGTTCTAGAAGGTGTTGTAGGTCTTCATAGAACCGGTCAACTTCAGCTTCTTCGGCATCAGTGGTTGGGGCATAGACTTGGATCACTGTGATGTTGAATGGTTTGCCTTGGATTCAAACTGAAAGCATTCTGTTGTTTTTGAGGTTGTACCCCAGTACTGCCTTTCCCACTCTTTTATTGACTATGAGAGCTACTCCATTTCTTCTAAGGGATTCTTGCCCACAGTAGTATATACAATGGTCTCCTGAATTAAATTCGCCCATTCCTGTCCATTTTAGTTCACTGATTCCCAAGATGTCGATGTTCAATCTTGTCATCTCATGTTTGACCACATCCAGCTTACCTTGATTCATAGATCTTACATTCCAGGTTCCTATGCAATATTGCTCTTTACAGCATCGGACTTTCCTTCCACTTCCAGACACATCCACAACTGAGCGTCCTTTTGGCTTTGGCCCAGCCGCTTCACTCTTTCTGGAGCTACTCGGAATTGCCCTCCGCTCTTCCCCAGTAGCATTTTGGACACCTTCCGACCTGAGGGGCTCATCTTCCGGCGTCATATCTTTTAGCCTTTTGATACTGTCCATGGGTTTTCTTGGCAAGGATACTGGAGTGGTTTGCCATTCCCTCCTCCAGTTTTGGACCACGTTTTGTCAGAACTCTCTGTCATGACCTGTTCTTCTTGACCTGACTTCATTGAGTTACGCAAGCCCCTTCGCCACGACAAGGCAGTGATCCATGAAGGGGTCTTAAACCAAGCCAAATCCAAAAATGCTAGAGAATTCCTGGAAGCTTGGCACTCAGACAAAGCAGCCATCAACAGACACATAGAGTATTATTCCATTTGTTATAGTTTTGTAGATATTAGAATTCCTCTGAGGTTATCTTTCTGTCGTCAAGATAATGTAATATTAATACAGAGATTTTTCAGAGTTCTCTAAGCTTCTGTTCTTTTGGATTTTTATGATTTGATTCATCTTCATGATTTTAAAAATGCGCTTGTTGTGATAAAGAGAGTTACATGAAAGAAATTCCAGCATCTTCCAGTTATGGAACTCAGACAGCATACACTTATTCCCTATATGTAATTTAAGTCATTCATCCAGGCATTAACAATCAGGGATGGAACTAGGGTCTGTGTCACCCGGGGCAAACATGGATTCTGCACCCCCCCATGGGTCATTTTGTCATTTTGGCACCCCCCGGGCATCATTTTGGCGCCCCCCCCCCAGCGCCAAATACCCAGACCTTTTTAGCTTCAATAGTTGTTTTACCATAAGTTTTGAGACTATCAATCATTTGTTCCACTCCTGGGGACAGTTCTGGCAACTTGTGGATAATAGTGAGGTGCTAAACGGAGGGTAATTCAAGCAGTTGTGAAAATGTTGATATCTTCCTCTGAGAAGATACACTGTGTAACACATTCTGGTGCTATTCATATTAGGATTGTCACTCCCAGGATTTCCAGACAATATGGCATTTTTTGTGTAACACATTTTAGTAAGACACCGTGTGCATTAAAGTATCAAAACCAGAATAGTGTATTTCATAGGAAAAATAGAATGTAAGATTAGAGCAAGTAGCTAAATTTGTGTACCTTGGTAGCAATGTTTATTAAAGATGGGAAGACGGATGGAGAAATGTTAAAACATGCTCATAAAAGTAATGGGTAGCATGTGGTTAGTTGCAATTCTCTTCGAAGGCTCTTTCTCTCTTTCAGCCATAACAGTTGTCTTGTATCTGTCTGGGGGAGAAACATAAAATGCATGGTTTTCAACCCCAACTTTTCTTGAGGCTTCCAGCAAGGCACAGAAGAGAAGAGCAGGTAGCCACAATTTCAGTGGTGAAAGAAGAAGGGCCTTATTTGTGCTAATTAAATTTAACAATATTTTGAAGTGTATTGTTACCTTAAGAAGCAGCTGTCCCACTTTTCCACATTACAGTATCCAAGAGTTGATGAGATAGGTTGAATTGGGGTTTTGTTGTTAAAGTTTTTCTGTATTTGTCAGTTTCAGCCACTGCTCCTCACTCCCACCAGGCAAGTAAGAGAATGGTTGCCCACCCGCTGGTCAGTTTCAGTTCTTTCACTTTACAAGAACAAGCTAGTTGCACAATCATGGTAAAGTCTGCCTCCTTCCTCTCTTGGATTCTTTTGTCCTTGTATATTCCCAACTATTTCTTTATTTCATATTATTTTAGTTTTGGAGAGGCCCATATGGGGTAGAGAGGGGAGGCAGATCAGTCACTTAAAGAAATCAGAGTCCTGAATTCAGACCCACTTCACTCCCGCAGCAGTGCTTTGTTTGATGGATGTCTTCCCCACTGGCTGTGACATGAAGAAAGGGGACAGCAGCAAAGCCACAGGTGAAAAATAATCTCTTCCCCTATAATAAGTGGCACACTCACATATCAGGGTGGCAGTAGTCTGCAGTGACTTAGAGCAGGCACAACCAAGGCAGGATAGAGATTGACAACGGAGACAGCAATTTTATGCCAGTGTTGTTTTGTGCTGATTCAAGGAGGAGTGGATAGCACCACAACTCAATAGAGGAGAAACGTCCTTCATTTGACTTTGAGTAGATTCACTGAAATATAAAAGAGTTAAGTTAATGATAAGTAAATTATCTCATTGATTTTGGTCTGGATCTGTCTTGATTAAGCAGCCTGTTTTAATTAAGATTTAAATAGTCTGTACTCTTAATTGCAACTGTGGAAATCAGTCCAGACATTATCTATATAATTATCTAATGTGACTTAGGCTTTATTTGCATAGCATGCTTATCCATGATTAACTGACCCATGTTTTAGATAATTAACCCAATTTCCTGGATTCATACCATAGGCCTCCATGACAATAATGGTAATGGTGGTGGTGCTGGGCAAGAAGGGGACAGAAGATGAAACCTTCATTATGATGTCATGATGCAACTACCGCAACTTGTTTTGGATATGGGGACACAAGTATGCAAAAGCAGGGTTTGAGTTGTGACATTAGCATGTGTGTGTCATTTTTTTTGGTCATTGTGGCTTGCTGTGGATGCCCACATTTCATACAGTATCCTCCCCTATGAACTAACCACACTAGCTAAATTGGCTGGCTTAGGCTCTATTGTTTTGTGCACAATGTTCAAATCCAATAATCTTGGCTGAACTTACCTATGGTTTACTGAAAGAAGCCAACTTTAAATCATGATTTAAAATGGCATATTTTGAATAAATTACAGTGAGGACTAATCGTAGGTTATATTCAGACTTAACACTAAAGAACAGTTTACTGGAAAGTTGAAACTTCTAACTTCTGCTTTGCAGCCTCAAAAAATGAGAGGAGTGCAGAAACTAAACCATTGTTTAATCCAGGGGTGGGCAATGTCAGGCCCACGGGCCGTATAAGGCCCGCGGGGCTCCCGCCTAAGGTCCGCGGGGCTCCCGCCCACAAACCCTGCCCCTTCCACGCAATTGGCTCCCGCCCGCAAACCCCGCCCCCCAGTGCTTGTGATTGGCTCCCGCCCGCAAACTCCGGCCCCCGGTCTGCAGAAATCCCAGAAACCCACCCCCACCCCCCCGGTCCCCAGTTATAAATATCCAAATGGCCCTTGGCAGAAAAAAGGTTCCCCACCCGTGGTTTAACCTATGTCTAAACCAGGCTGATATGCTGTGAAAAAGGGAAAAAACAATTCCTCCTCTTTTTAAAAAAATGATAAGAGACTTTAATAGTATTGACTTACTGAGCTTGAGAAAGAACTTGATATGTATTCATAACAATATTATCTATTGGAAGTGGCAAGATCATTTAATGCTCTGTCTCTTTCCCCAGCATGTATATTTGTTTCAATGCTGTTCCATTCTTAATGTCAAGAGGCTTTATCTGCTCAGAATATATAGTCTTATTCTGCATTCTGGGCAATGAATTCTTGGAATGTTAAAGGATTTTAATATTTGTGTCCTGATTCAATTACTGGGTTTTATACCTAAGACTAAAAGCCAAAGTTATTTTATATGGTCTTGGTTGGAACCAGTCTAAATATGCATCATGCAACAGATGCTTAGTGTACTTTGCTAATATTTATTTTCTGGCCATTTTGGGGTGGTGGTGGAGACACTGCATTCAGCCCTTTCTTCCCATCGGCTCCCCACAGATAATTGTCCCAGCTGAAAGCATTGACTACATTTTGGTATAGGCACAATGCTGTACAAAGATGTACTTGTAGATTAATGCTGCTTATATAACTTGGTGCTATAAATAATAATCCAGAGAACTGGGCCATGCTGCTGCTCAAGTAGCAGCACATATTAGTTTAGTCACAGTTTATTTTCCAAAATAATCTGCTCTCCATTTACCTGAAATATTCTCCTTGACACTTAGATGAATCAGATATTGCGTCACCCACTGAGGAGAAAATTAGATTCATATATATATAATATTGTTAGCAGATATGCTTATCTATGAGCATTGCTGCCTAAATTGCTCCAAGAAGAGAATTCAATTTCTCTGCTGAAAACAGTTCCTGAAAACTATGCAGTTTCCCCATGCCTACTATTGTTTTAGCTTCCATTTGTCCATCTTTTAGGTGCCATCAAAATAGCTAGGATGAAAACTCTTCTACCCATTTCTTCTAAATCTCTGCCAGCCAAACTTTACCCTGGACCACACTGATGGCTTATGTTTATATCTCAACTTCACAGGACACTAAAGGACTTAAGAAACCCCAGTTGTGTTGCACTGTTAAATCTTGTATGCAGTAACATTGGAGGGCTACAGTTTCCAATTTCTGATTTAACTCAACAAGGAGGCCACTCCAATTTCATTAGGTCCAGGCTATAGAAGTAGAGCTCATGTTCTGAATGTAAAAAGCCCAGCTGGGTTTCAGGTGTGGCATCTAGAGGTGAGGGTGTGGCCATGTTACCCCAGAGGCTCTGAAGGCTTCCAGGGGCACTGCTCTGCAGATAACACCTTTGCAGGGTGCCACAAGCCTTGCCTCTCTCCCCACTCCTATTTAACATGTACATTAAACCACTCATCCATCAAAACAAGGTTAAGTATTATCAGTATGCTGATGATATTCAGCTGCACATTTCATCCAGCCAAGTGATATTCCCGAAGTGCTTTCCAGTGCCTGGAGGCTGTATAGGTCTGGATGAGGAAGAATTTTGGTCAACCCTGACCAGACTGAGTGGATGTGGGTTTTAGGGCCCCCAGTATGTGATTTTCCATCTTCAACTCTGAATTGGGTTACACTCCCCCAGGCAAAGTTGCTGTGAAATCTGGGGGTGTCAGCCTTGCAAGGTAGTCCAGACAAGAAGCACACCCAAAAGAACTAGTTCTACTTTATTGTAAGGTTACATCAGCAGAAACTTGCAAGTTTGAAAGTACACTTCTCCCCCTTCTGGCCTTTACAGTCCAAGAAACTAGGGAGGGTCCCTTCTGAGATGTTTGCCACACCCCCATTCCTTCTGCAGGCTCAGCTGCCTCTTATTGACTTATTGTCTAGTATGCGGCTCTTCCTCCTGTCTCCCAAGAATACATTCCCACATACCATTACAGGGGGTTCTCCTGGACTGATTGCTCCTGCTCAAGGAGCAGGTGGCAGACATGGCCCTGAGAGCTTTTGTACAAATACACTTTCACCCAGTTCCACCCATTCCTAGAGTAGGAGGTGCTGTCATGGTTACCCATGCCTTTGTCACCTCCCAATTGGATTATTGCCATTCGCTCTACATGGGGCTGCCCTTGAAGAGTATTCTGAAGCTTCAACCCCTGTAACACCACTGCTATGTGAACTGCATTGGTGCCCAGTAGGCTTCCAGGTACAATTCAAGGTGCTGGTTGTCACTTTTTAAGCCCTACATGGCATGGAATCAGGTTACTTGCAAGACTGTCTCTCCCCAGTGGTTTCTGCTTGCCCCCACCAGACTCAATTTCAGGTCAACTGGCCACCCACTCCATTAGACTCTGGGCAAATTACAAAATAAAAACAATTAGAATAGTTAAAACACACATAAACAGGCAAACTGTAATAAAGATCTGGCAGAGTGGACAGGCTTCAGGTACCATTAATAAAACAGTATCATCTGGTGGGTCCCTAGAAGCATGCCTTTTCTATCATGGCATCTGCTCCTTACTGAAATATAGACAGCCCCTACTCTGTTGGCCTTTTGCAAGGCCATGAAGACCTGGCTCTTCCCCCCAGGCATTGGGGACAGGATGTTAGCATGGGGGCTCTGGCATGAGTGTATGTGATTAGTGGTATTGTGGTTTTTCTGAGCCTCAATGCAGTTTAATTAATAAATTGGTTTAATGGCATTCTCTGGTTTTATGTTGTTCACTACCCAGAGTTTCTTGGATAGATGGGTGGCCATATAAATTGGATGGATGGATGAATGGCCATTCCAATTGCATTAGATCCAGGGTATAGAAGTAGAGATCATGTTTTGAATGCAAAGAGCTAAAGGATCTGGAAAGTTCAGTAAAAAGAACCACAGGTAGCAAGATAGAGCAAAGCTTTGCCCATGATAATTGAGAGATACTGCAGCTCAGAGTACACACCACAGTTAAATAGCCCAGTGATTTTTTTCAAGCTCTGCTTCATATGCCTATAGGTGTCATTATTCCATTATTAATATGATCTGCAGAATATTCATGGCTTTTGTAGATAGCAATCCTGGGTGATGCATGCCATATGCCAGCAAATTTGGAAAACACAAGAATGGCCATCAGATTGGAAAAAATCAACTTATATCCCCATACCAAAAAAAGGGAAACACTAAAGAATGTTCAAACTATCGAACAGTGGCACTAAAGTATAGTTAAGTTTGTCCATGTGTTGTGAGATTAAGGAGTTTTCATCGTGTCTTCTGACTGCTAGTTGGTGTTCGTGGATGTGTTCTGCTAGTCTTCTGCCAGTCTGTCCTATATAGTGGCTGTTACAATCCTTACACTGTATGTTGTAGATAACTCCTGTTTTTTCTTCTTGGGCTACTGTGTCTTTTGGGTTACTGAGGATGTTCTGAAGGGTTTTGGTTGGTTTGTGTGCTACGGTGATGCCGTGTGGTTGTAACAGTCTATTACAAGCAGGACAAGCCATGGTATATAAACAGAGCAAGTCTCACTTACTTTTCACACTGAATATGTTGCCTAGCCTGGCAATGAAATGTTTGCAAGAAAACAACAAGGCTCAGAGAGCACCAAGGACTCCACAAAAGGAAGAGGGGCCAACCAAGGGCAAGATGGATGGATAATATTCTGGAGATGATGGGCTCGACTGTGGGAGAGCTGGGGATGTTGACGGCTGTCCTGGGTGACCGTTAAACTCATCAACCGAGTTTATTCTTAGAACATGATCTGGACTTCTTTCAAATACTTAACCTTGACATATGCAGGACCAGGCAAAATAAATGGAATGAGCCACCAGAGCTGCAGAAACAACCACCGTAAAGACAAAGACAAAAACAACTCACCACACATCAGATAGATGAATACAATTTATTTATAACTGGGGTAGGCATACTTCATTGCCTGTTGTTCTGTATTACCAAGTATGTTTTGGTTTTGTTCTGAAGGGCTATCCTGTTTAAAGATAAAGGACAATAATGGGGATGGGGATGGGGACAGGGAGGAACCAAGACAAAAAAACAGTAACAGAGCTCTAGAAATTTACCTCCAGCACTTAGACTAAGAAGATTGTCACCTGGTACGTAAATTATAGCAATTATTTTTAAATTCATACCTCCTCCATTTAGTGTCATCTCCCATGGTTGATACCATTCTTTTGATATTTGGATACTTTCAGCCATGAATAATTTTTCTGGGAAAGCAGAGTTGCTGTGGTTTCCCTTTGCCTTCTGCACATCTCCCCATATAAATTAGCATGTGCTAATTTTAGAAAATGGTATTCTCTTTTACATGTTTCCCAGAAGCCCTAAGTGCCTGAGATAACATTAATCTAGGGACCTATGGGAATTATGAAATGGTGGTTTCTGAGGCCCAGCTATCCAGCATGGAGGGTCTAGCCTCAATCTGAGCATTTCAGTGCATGTCTAAAAGGCGAGTGCTAGGTTTTTTAGATTCTTAAGATCCGAATGTGCTTAGCACAGGATTTGTAAATGGACCATAAATGTGTCAGTCCCTCTAAATACATCTAAAATACCACTGTGGCAGGGCATAAATATATAAGAGGTCCTCTTCTTGAAAAAGAATACTTTTCCTTGATTATTTGCTTCTCAAATTAAGAAGTTAATTGGATTATGTTGAGCCTACAAAACCAAAAGAAAACAAAAAAGAAAGAAAAACCCTAGGGATACAGGGGGCTTTGCAGTTGTATGATTGGCAATGGAAATCTACAAAGCAAGCTTTCTTCTGGCCTGCCCTGTGTTGAATCCACAATGGTGAATTATAAATATATTTTTGCTGAGTTTAAAATAATTTCTGAAGAAATTGTTCTCTATTTATGTCCCATTTCCCAACCAGCTAAGCAAGCTTCCAATTTTCTTTTTTCTTTTTAAATATAACTTTATTGAAAGTTTTAAAAACAAAGATTAAAAACTAATACAAACAAAAATAGGGTAGATAGAAATAACAATCACACATTTTTCACTTAAAGCTTCAAAAGTTGTAAAGCTTCAGTTTTGTGAGAACTAAATCTGAAACTTGATATAAAAGGCAAATTGAGTATACTGTCTCCACTCTAGTTATTCAATCTTTGAGATAGGCATGAATTGATTTTTTAAAATGAAACCAGTGGTGTTCTCTCCCCCCCCCTCTCCCTCCCTCCCCCCCCCCCTCTCTTTCTCTCTCTCTCTCTCTTGTTGCAAAATTTGAGCATGGATCCCATCTGGTGAGATATATGATGCAAATGAAGACCTGACTGCTTATTTCTTTATTTCTTTCTAAGTCTCCTTCTCCTTCTCCTTCTCCTTCTCCTTCTCCTTCTCCTTCTCCTTCTCCTTCTCCTTCTCCTTCTCCTTCTGCTATGTGTCCCAGGGTTTGATGCTGCCTCAAACTTCCATGGTTCTATTTCTGCTCTTTCTCTGTCAGCATGCACATATGGATCACAGGGAAAGATGCTGCACATTTGTGTCCAAGTGTTATAAACTGTTTAGGAACCTGCCTATCTTTGTTGAGTGCTGAAAATATACTCCAGCCCTGGAACCTCTAGGCAGAGAAAAAACATTATACTTACGACTGCATATCACTGCTGCTGCTGAATTGTACATATTAAAGGTCAAATTAAATGTGATGCTAGTCATGCAGTTTGTAATTGCCCACCCACTGGAAGGAGACCATGAGCCAATACTGGGTGAAAGAGTCACAGTTCTTATTAATTAAGAGCATAAAAACTCTGCAAAGCGGAATAACACCAGAAAAGAGGTTAGGTATCCCACTCAATTTGAACAGCTGATATCTAAGGGTAGTTCCACCCAGGTTCTAGAAAACAAATCCATTATGAAGCTGTATCACCTGTTATCATTGCCTTCCTGCTTTGCTGGTTGAAAGATCAGTCTGTCTCCCTACCCTCCAAAATATAGACACCTCTCATATTTTTGGTATCTTAGAGTGTTTACCAAATTAAACTAAATAATATTGAGGGTACAGGAACTTCTGCCAGCTGTGAACAAAAGCTGAATAAGGTGAATGAAACAAAAATTGACACAGTACCAAGAGGTTGGCAAAAAGAGGTGCCATCAAAGCCAATCAGGAGATGATCCCCCAAATAATACCTGGCTCCAACTTTGGACAACTGGCTAATCCCTTACCATCACCAAGTTGATGTGTGACTGGCCAAAAGAGGCTTGCCATGGCTGCTGGAGGCCAAAGGGAAAGCATGACAGGAACATGGGTACAAGCTCTGGCTTGAGCCTATAATGTGGCAGCATGAACAGCAAAGTGTTGGCATTTCTCTGTACTTATTACATTTCCAGATTGCCATCCAGCATCAGTGTTTAGTGTTACCGTACCCTGTCAGGGACTGAAGGTCAAGAAGGTCAATTGGTAGAGAGTTATGATGAGTTTGCTAAGCATCTGGAAGATGAAGTCACTCACATTTGTTTGGATGCTGGCTGAACAGGGTCAGATAAGATAACAGTGTTAATGTCTTGTAAGGGTATCTGGGCTTCATATGAGTCAGTGGATCTTGAGGAAGGCTGCTCTGTAACTGGCTGTACCACCTGTGAATTTGATTCCTGTCCCACCTGGTCAGTGAAAGCAATCAGGGAGTTGATAGAAAGGTGGGTCTGAGCCGTGGTTATTGCAACCTTGGGAGAGGGAGTAATACCACCTGCCTTGAAGGAGGGAGGAATGTATCCCCTCTGCAAGAAGCTCTTTCTCAATTCAGCTATTTTGGATAACTATTGACCTATCTCCAATACTTCCTTTTTGGGACTCTTCTTCAGTGAAAATTCAGGCCTAGGTATGGAATGAGGCTGCTTTGGTTCATTCTTGTAGATGACCTGTGAAGGGACCATGCCAGTTGGGGAATCCTGGGAGTTGAAGTCCACACATCTTAAAGTTGCTGAGGTTGAGAAACACAGAGTTAGTGCTAAGCCATCAGGAGATCCTGACGTCTTGGACTTCTCCCCTCATTATTTCAAATGTACATAAAATGACTTCTTGAGGGGAAGGTATCCATCAACACTGAATCATCAGTACGTGTGGCAAAGTGAGCTGCCCTGGCTGAGATGGGGCTTGCGTTTTATCTGTTTGCCAGTTGTATGCAAAGTATCATGAAGAGACCTAGAAGCTTCTTAGACTAATTAAGCCCCCTGTAAGCCAGCATATCTGTATTTTAGTGAAAATATATAAAGGCAGATCTGTTGGCAAGGGAGGAGATTGTTTGTGCCATGTGGACTGAATGTGCTGTATGAATCAAGGAGCAGGGATTGATGCTGTTGTTGGAAAGCAAGCACAGCTGGACCGAGCAACCCTGGAGAAAGGAGGAATCTGCAATCAAAGGGCCAGCAGGAACAATCAGGATCAGAAAAGGAGATCTGAAGTTTATGCTGGACCAATGGGAAAATATGTGGACTAAAGGTTTGAAATTTACATTGAATTACAATCTGAAAGAAAATTTTTATAAGATGATGTATTGATGGTATTTAACCCCTGATAAGTTGTCAAAAATGTATAATGGTGTAACTCAGGGGTCCCCAACCTGTGGGCCACGGCCCACTAGTGGGCTGCGGCCTGTTAGGAAGTGGGCTGCACAACAGGTGAGTGGTGGTGGTCTGCGCGATTGGCTCCTGCCTGCAAACCCTGCCCCCCATCCGCATGATTGGCTCCTGCCTGGAAACCCCACCCCCGGTCTGCGCAATGGGCTCCTGCCTGCAAACCTTGCCCCCCGGTATGCGCAATTGGCTCCCGCCTGCAAACCCCGCCCCCCCAGTCCATGGAAAAATTGTCTTTCATGACCGGTCCCTGGTGCCAAAAACGTTGGGTAACCCTGGTGTAACTAATGTTTGTTAGAAATGTTTACAGGGTGAAGGAAACCTTTATCATCTCTGGTGGATTTGTGAGAAGGCTAAAAAGTTCTGGGATCAAATATGTATTACTACTCAAAAGATTCTTAAAGTTAATATACAAAAAAAACCAGAACTGTTTCTTCTGGGCTTGATGGAGAAGAAGTTGGAGAAGCAACATGGAGTTTTGCTATTATACATGATTACAGCTGCAAGACTTTTATATGCACAATGATGGAAAGATCCACAGATACCTATGGTTGAGGACTGGATTGTTAAATTAATGGATTTGGCTCAAATGGCTAAACTAACAGGACTAATAAGAGAACATTCTACTTCTTATCTTATAAGATTTATATAGATATTTATATATCTTATAATAGATTTATATCTATTTAGCAACCACTTTTGGAGTACTTGCTTGTGGTAGAAAAAATGAAATTTTGTTTTTGGGTTTTAGTGATTAAATTGTTTGTTTTAATAGAAATAATGTTTTATTTATTTATTTATTTATTAAATTTATATGTCCGCCCAACTCCCCCAATGGGGGACTCTGATAAGCCATGTTACTATGGCTTAATTAATGGTAAGAGATTATATTTGTAAATTTATCTATAACTGTATTGGAGAAAGTTGGAAGTCACTTTCTGTGTCTATTTTCTGTCTATTGACACTTTTATAGTTTTTTCTTTAGTTCTATTTTCTATCTTTTCTATACTTTCTATTTTTGTATTTTAACTATACTTTGAAAAACAATAAAGTTCTTTATAAAAAAAAAGAAAAGAAAAGGAGATCTGAAGTGTAGCCTAGCTGGTGAAAAATTGCATTTGAAAAGGACAGTCCAGAAGTCAGAGAGAAATAGCATGACCAAAGTGCTGGATCAAAGAGGCTCAGAACGGGTATATTTCCCCCCTCTTCCTCTCTAAGCAAAAAGCAAGCCCAAAAGTAAAACCACTGTCTGAAACAGTGAGCATACCAAAGTAGCAATATGTAACATCTCAGTGAATACGGGAGACTGGGAATAAGGCAGTTAAACTATAAGAAGCTCTGTATGTATATACGGTGCATACGGTTTCTGAGCCTACAATCATAGTATAATAGGAATAAGCACACATTAGTAAAGGTAAAGGTTCCCCCCGCACATTTGTGCAGTCGTGTCCAACTCTAGGGGCCGGTGCTCATCTCCGTTTGTTAGCCGAAGAGCCAGCGTTGTCCGAAGACGCTTCCACGGTCATGTGGCCGCATGACACGTGTGGAACACTGTTACCATCCCATGGAAGTGGTACCTATTCATCTACTTGCATTTGCATGCTTTAGAATTGCTAGGTTGGCAAGAGCCGGGGCTAGTGCGGGAGCTCACTCCGTCACGCGGGGCTAGGGATTCGAACCTCCGAACTTGCGATCAACAAGCCTGGTGTCTTACCCGCTGAGCCACCATGCCCCTATAATAGGAATAAGCACACATTATTTACTTGAAAAGCAGTCTAACAATAAGCATCACTTTAGTTTGGAGAAATCACTGTGTGTGGATATGTTTTTGTCCCTTTCCCACCCTCTGACAATCGGCTGAGCTTGCCCAGTTATACATCTCCAGCCTAGACAATATGCAATTTTTAACCAGCCAGGAAATGCAGTCAAAGATCTGTCCAGTGTCCAGAGACTATTAGGGTCTGGATGAGGAGAAAGAGAGTTCAGCTTAATCCCGGCAAGACAGGGTGGCTGTGGATTCACAGTTAAGTCCATTTTTGGTTCTAGACAAGAAGAACAGGCTTAACATCTGGGGTACCTCCTGCACTCATGGTGCTTGTTGGAAGAGCACTGGAAACTGTGGCCAGGAGGATCTTCGCACAGCTTTGACTTGTATGCCTGTTGCAGCCTTTCCTGGAGTGGGAGGTTTTAATGATAGTCACTCACACCTTTGTCACTGCTTGTCTAGACAACCACAATTCACTCTACTTCGGTCTGCCCCTGAAGACAGTTCAGAAGCAGCAATTGATACCAACCACCACAGCCCATGTAGTAATAGGATTTCCTTAGCTTGCCTATGTAACTCCTCTGTTACACAAGCTGCAGTGGTTACTAGTAAACTTCCGTGTTCAATTTAAGGTTCTGGTTGTTACCTTTAAACCGATTTATGATTTTGGACCTGGGTATCTTCAAGACTGCCTGATCTTTGTAGAATCAATTCAGTGAGACTTGTGTGGGAAGGCATTGCAAGTCCCACTTCTGAGTTAATGCTGACACAAGGAGACCTGGAGATGAGCCTTCTCAGTTATCCCCTTCCTCTAACCTCCTGATATAGGACTGCTCTTATCCCTTATAATTTTTCAGATAATGATAAAAGCCTGGCTTTTCTGCAGGTCTTTTGGGGATGGAACGGAGGTGTGATCATCTGCTCCTGAGGGGGAAGAGGCACCAGGACAATTGATGATTATTGTGATTATGGATGTTTGTTATGAGAAATGTATAGCTATTTTTTAAGACAGCTTTCCAGTCATGCTGCCCACTAAAAGGAGGAATAGCAGAAAACCTATTGCTATGGGTTGAATGGACCCATATACTCAGTGAAGGTCAGCTCATATGTCCTCCCTGAAAGGAGAGAAGCAAAACTGACCCCACCTTAATGGAGGAGTACCATTGCATGAATACCTTTTCCTTAAAAAGAGTGTAACTAGCATGAACAGGAATTTCATCTCATGTCTTTAAATATTTCTGTAATTATCAGTAGATGCAAATGTATCAATGATCATAATAAATTAAATAGAAATACAACCATGTCCCTCCTTATTGGAAAAATCTGACCTGGTAATCTGATGGGTTGCCCAGTCTTGGCATCTTCAAGCCCCTCCCACCCTTCTTATCATTCTTTATTTTTAAACTGGACTTGGACTGGATTAACCTTCAACCAGTATATGCTTTCAATAGAAGATGATCTTCTGACAGTCTGTCAGATAAAGGATTGTCCTCTGTACAGTACTAGTTGGAGATCTTTCTTGACTAGACTAGGTAAGCATGCGTGTTTGTGTATGTCAATCTGTCTGTCTGTCTCTCTGTATCTATCTATGCCTATCATAACTTTCCAAATTGCATTAAAGTTAGTCAAGCAGTCAGAAATGAGTCCCATTAAAAGTGTCAAAAGTGTCAGTGGTATTAGCTATGACTCACGTAGCCCATTGGTTTCATTGGGAGTTTGCTAGTCCTTATTTTTCACAGAGTTTCTATACTGTAGTTATTTGCAAAGCTGAGAAAGCCTTCTCTTTCTCTGTGCTCATTAGAACATAATACAAAAATGGCAGATCTGTTGTCAAGCACTTCTATTCTTGTAACTCTGGGTACCCTTCATTTGTCTCACCCTTCCATCCTTCCCCCTGCACTACCTAAGAATATTACAGCCTCCACCCTGGATATTTTTACTAGACATGACATGTCTTTAACAATAGCATGCCAAAACAGATTTAGGCTGTGTTGAGAATGACAGTGACATTCTGATGATTCAGAGGGCCTTTTCTTGGACTGGAGACAGATGTAATAGAAGAAGAGGGCTTACAGTCTATTATTCAGCTGCACAGTGAGCCGGCTTACACAACAGAACTGTCACACTGGCCTGTCAGTATTGCCCCTTCCCATTTGATCTCTCGCTCCCTACTGCTGTTTCTTTTTCCTATCAGCTCTGCTTCTATTACTTCAGGCTCAGTATAGCTGGATGGAGAAATATTCTACATCTGGGTGCCAACCTGTAAAGCAGGAGTTGGAAACCTGTAGCCTTCCAGAGGTTGCTAAATGATAATAACCAGCATACCCAACCAACAAAGCCAATGGTGAGGGATGTTGGGAACTAACGTTCAGCAATAAATGAAGGCTCATAGGTTCTTCCTCTTTCGCTTTAGGCATTTTGTTAGCAGTCTTAGGTGGAAGTGGATAAATATGCGGGTGATGATGGTGTAAAGAGGAGCTGAATGAGGAAATGTTGGTAGTAGTGAGATAGCAAAATATTAGATTCAGAATTGATGAGTTGATAGGCTACCTGACAGTTCATAATGTTGTTGAAGAATGTGCAAGGAACTCACTTCATATATTACGTCTGCCTTTAGCTTGCTTCCTTAAGGATGTGCAAAATGCAAATCCAATCCTCTGAAATGTTGCCAGTTTCAGTGAAAATGAGGGGATTGAGACACTCTGACATCCTGACTGAGGCTGAATCAAGATATTTTGCTTTCGGATATACTTCCAGGGAGATTGAAGAATCTGGATAGCCAATATTACATCAGGTTTGGAGCTCTGCCGCTCTCCCCACAGCCCTGGATTAACTTTGTGCAAGGGCTCTTGCAAAATGGGATGGAGAAGAAAGAGACAGTGTGCTTTAGAGGAAATAGTCCTTTGTGCTGCCAAAGTGATCTGGAAGAGAACAGCACTATCCACCACACAACAAAATCCTGCTTAAGAGAATGACCCCATTGGCCTGATCTACTGGAGCTGGGTTAGCCTATGCATGAACCTACTTACTGAAAATCCCATGAAGCTTAATGCAATCATGAGACCATCTCTCAGAGGCAGAACAAGGGAGGCAGATCTCTTTGCTTTCCTACCCTCAGCATGTTAATCCATACCGATTTTGCCTGATGCTTTAATTTGGGGGTGCCAATCTACCTGCACTCTTCCTTAAATTTTGCTTATGGATGTATGGATTGATTATGTGTGATCCCTTCACTGAAATAGCTTTGAAACCTCTATTCCTCTAAGAAGGTCTCTTACCTATTAGAGCTGGCTTCATCAAGCTGGTCCCCTCCAGTAATCCCTGGCACTTCAACTTCCTAGCATCCACAGATGTGTCTGGAAATGACAGGAATTGTAGTTCAATTTATCTGGGTGGCAGCAGGTTGAGGGAGCTGCACTGGAGAAATATGGCCTTTATTCGCTTAGGAGGAACTTTTTTTAAAAAATGAATTTTTGCCATGTGGCTCAGTGTGAGAGAAAAACAAGAGTAAAATCTCTCAGAATGTTTCTCTTTTATGTTTTTTCAGTTAACATGAGAGAGAGAGATAAACACTGGTGAATTTTCTTTCCTGTATTACAACCATCATCACTTGCCAGTACATAAGCAGCTGCACCTGCGTTTTGTCATTTCTCTGAATAAGCCACATGCTTTTCTTTTGGATGGCTGACAACCTGCATATTTGAGGTCCTTGGATATAGGCCTATCCTTCCCTTCCCTGTTGTTATCAAAATGTAACCACAGGTAGATGTGAAAAAGGCAGGTTTGCTTTAGTGGAGACGTTTTGGAAAGCTTACCAGACAAACCTGAATAAAGTGGGGGCATTTCTGTTTTCTCTTCGAGTGGCTAATTCCATTGGATCAAAAGAGCCCCACATTCTTTAATGACAAGAAAGCAGACAAGGATATTATTGGTAATTTAATAACCCTATCTGTATAGTTGAAGGGGAACAAATGTTTTCTCCACTGGCCAGCTCTCCATGGCAATAATAAAAAAGGCTGGTTGAGGCACCCAGTGTAATCATTTAGCCATTGTAAATATTTATGAAATACAGTGCATTATATAAGCTGCTCAAAAAAATAAAGGGAACACTGAAATGAGACATCCTAGATCTGAATGAATGAAATATTCGTATTAATTACTTTGTTCATTACATAGTTGAATGTGCTGACAACAAAATCACACAAAAAGCAATGGAAATCAAATGTAAGCAACCCCTGGAGGTCTGGATGTGGAGTTACACTCAAAAATTAAAGTGGAAAAGAACACTACAGGCTGATCCAACGTTCATGTAATGTCCTTAAAACAAGTCAAAATGAGGCTCAGTAGTGTGTGTGGCCTCCACGTGCCTGTATGACCTCCCTACAATGCCTGGGCATGCTCCTGATGAGGTGGCGGATGGTCTCCTGAGGGATATCCTCCCACACCTGGACTAAAGCATCCCCCAACTCCTGGACAGTCTGTGGTGCAACGTGGCATTGGTGGATGGAGCGAGACATGATGTCCCAGATGTGCTCAATTGGATTCAGGTCTGGGGAATGGGTGGGCCAGTACATAGCATCAATACCTTCGTCTTGCAGGAACTGCTGGCACACTCCAGCCACATGAGGTCTAGCATTGTCTTGTATTAGGAGGAACCCAGGGCCAACCGCACCAGCATATGGTCTCACAAGGGGTCTGAGGATCTCATCTCGGTACCTAATGGCAGTCAGGCTACCTCTGGCGAGCACATGGAGGGCTGTGCGGCCCCCTAAAGAAATGCCACCCCACACCATTACTGACCCACTGCCAAACCGGTCATGTTGGAGGATGTTGCAGGCAGCAGAACGTTCTCCACGGCGTCTCCAGATCCTGTCACGTCTGTCACATGTGCTCAGTGTGAACCTGCTTTCATCTGTGAAGAGCACAGGGCGCCAGTGGCGAAGTTGCCAATCTTGTGTTCTCTGGCAAATGCCAAACGTCCTGCACGGTGTTGGGCTGTAAGCACAACCCCCACCTGTGGACGTTGGGCCCTCATACCACCCTCATGGAGTCTGTTTCTGACCGTTTGAGCAGCCACACGCACATTTGTGGCCCACTGGAGGTCATTTTGCAGGGCTCTGGCAGTGCTCCTCCTGTCCCTCCTTTCACAAAGGCGGAGGTAGCGGTCCTGCTGCTGGGTTGTTGCCCTCCTACGGCCTCCTCCACGTCTCCTGATGTACTGACCTGTCTCCTGGTAGCACCTCCATGCTCTGGACACTACGCTGACAGACACAGCAAACCTTCTTGCCACAGCTCGCATTGATGTGCCATCCTGGATGAGCTGCACTACCTGAGCCACTTGTGTGGGTTGTAGACTCCGTCTCATGCTACCACTAGAGTGGAAGCACCGCCAGCATTCAAAAGTGACCAAACCATCAGCCAGAAAGCATAGGAACTGAGAAGTGGTCTGTGGTCACCACCTGCAGATCCACTCCTTTATTGGGGATGTCTTGCTAACTGCCTATGCTTTCCGCCTGTTGTCTATTCCATGTGCACAACAGCATGTGAAATTGATTGTCAATCAGTGTTGCTACCTAAGTGGACAGTTTGATTTCACAGACGTGTGATTGACTTGGACTTACATTGTGTTGTTTCAGTGTTCCCTTTATTTTTTTGAGCAGTGTATATACTGCTTTAGGTGGATATGTCTATGAAGGTTCTCAGTCATCCAGGTGGAATTGTCTGTAGCTTGAATCATGTCAACTGGGTTTCTATTTTCTCAGTGGAAACATTTCGCTCCTTATCCAAGGAGCTTCTTCAGTCTGAGCAAAGTTAGTAAGGGAATCCTAAATATGTTTCTAGGTAGCTGTGTGACCTTACACCTGGGGCTAGGAGGTCACACTGCTACCTAGAAACATATTTAGGATTCCCTCACCAACTTTGCTCAGACTGAAGAAGCTCCTTGGATAAGGAGCGAAACGTTTCCACTGAGAAAATAGAAATCCAGTTGACATGATTCAAGCTACAGACCTTTAGGTGGAGTTGACAATGGCAATATTCATTCCCTAATTTCTTCTTGGCTAAAAATGCTTACTCTTTTTCTGAGGAGAAGCAAATCATTAATCCCAAAGATGTATTTGGCTGAGTGGAAGGGCTTGGTAATAGAAGAAGAGAGAGAAAAAGAGAAAGAGAATGGCTGCTGAAGTATTTTTATTACTCTCCAACTCCCCATTCTCACTCCCAATCTACTAAATTCCCTGCCAGTTCAAAAACATGATTGCCAATGTCTTGCTTTGTTTTAGAAATAGTGTAACATTCTTGATTGTTTGCATTGATTATACATGACAGGGTGATGTATTTGAGCTCCTCCCCTACTCATGAATCACTGTCCTGTTCAGTAGATTTCTCCATCTTTCCCAATGTTGGGTGAATTTTTCTCTTAGAGTTGCTTTTAAACCTGGGTCTCTACAGCAGCACATATCCACAACAGGGATGGGAAACCTGAGTTTCCAAGATTATCTGTGACCCTCAAAATTCTTTTTTGTGACCACTGGAAGCTCCTCCACTGCACCACTAATTTTTAGTGAGAAGATTGCTCAAAACTGGCAACATAGTTTTCTGACATCTTGAGACAGGAAATATCCAAATGCTGTAATCTCAGACACGAAAAGGGTTTAATAAAGAAAAAAGCAAAAAACAGAAACTTACCCCAAATCAGCAATAAATGAAAAACTCCATGTTGATGAGTGAGATGCTGCTTACTCACTTTGCATCACTATCTTGCCCATTTTGGGTCTCAGTCCCTCCAAAATTGTCACCTCCAACCAGCAAAAGATTTGCTATTCCAGGTGCATCTGCTAGCTCTCCAGAATGTGCATATCACAAGCTAATGTGTATGAGCGGAACCTTGCACAAAAATATTTGTGTATCTTAACCACCTAACAGGAGTCCATTCTGCCAGCTATTTCTTCATCTATCAATATCGCTGAACTTAGAGATCCAGCTTTTATTAATACTTTCCCCCAATTCTTGCCCTTGTTTCTCAGTGGACCCCATTTTGGCCCCAGATGTGTTGAACTCATCTCTGGAGTTCAATATTGCAGGGAGTGCTGATATGAATCATGGTATATCACCTTCGGGATGTTTCACCTTCTGTAGAGGTAATTGGAAATCCTATTTTCATACCATGCTCGTTTTAATATTCTGAGAGTTATACAACAGCACCAGTTTCAGGCTGCCAATGGATGGGTATGAAATGCATTTAGAAACACTGTACTGTATATGGAAGGCACTTATTTTAACAGGGAGCAGTAATGTAGTGAGGCAGGTTTGCTGCTTAGATTAAAAGTGCAGCAGTAGGGAAACCTTGAAAGGTGCTTGTCCACATAAATGTTTTATGTTCTTGCTCCAAGTTTGACTAAAGTAACAGGAGAGTGATGAGAATATGGATATGTAAATTGGTTTTATGGCTCACTCACAGAAACACCAGCCTCAGAGGACAAAAAGTGGAAGTGGATAGGGAGAGAACATTTTTTTCCTCTCAATTAGGTAATACCAAACATCCACTATAAACAAACTTGTGCAAGTTTGGTTAGGAAGGTAATAATGCACTGAATCATACAATACATAAATCAAAGATAGTAACTGGGGAAATACAAAAGACATCCAATATCTTCCCTGCTGGTAAAGTTGTTGGAGGTGCAAGAGATCAGTTTAGTCATGGGTTGTTGTGAGGAAATTGCTCTTGTTTGATGTTCCTCCAGCAGTTCATGCAGTTTCCTAGGAAACATCTTTTCCCACTCAAAGCCTAATTCTCCTACATTGCTGAATCACATGAGTCACTCTGTCTGACTTTTCCTTTACCTATTAAAATGCCCTCAACAGAGATCTGAAGAAATCCACTGATTGGCATAGATTTATTAGCCTTGATAACTCAATTCTTATTAAGCTTGAACTCTACACCTGATAATCTCAAGTATTTCTTTGGTGTTTGGAGTTTGGGAGGCAGTAACAGGGAGATGGTTAAAAATTATTCAGACTTTGACTTCCTAGTAGAATGCATTCCTATGCAGTATGTTATCCTGCCTGCTTTCATTTTTCTCTCTGTTCCTGAAGAATACAGAAAACCAAACGCTTTCCTAATCTGTGGAAATCAAATAACCAAGTAGATTTTGAGGGAAACAAGCTCTGATTCATATCTGATCATTGACCTGTTTCCATTTCTGTGTCTCCTTTTTCTTGTGGGTAGCTGGCTCAATCATAAGGCCTCTATTGACCTTCCTCCTGCACCAATAAGATGAGTGTGGAGAAATAAGAACCTATACTGTATATGGAAGTGTGCTTGGTTCAGACATTGACAGCAGAGATTTCCAACTTTTTTGGCAAGGGTTACATGGCCTTTCACAAAATGTCTGTCATGGAGGACCTGGCCAGTCATGAAATGCTCCTAGAAATCCAGTGGAAACCCTCTGCATCACCGTAGCTTCCCTTTCTCTCTTTCTTGGGTGAAGGGCGTATTTCCAAACAAAGCATTGGGCTATAACCATCCACCCTGTTTAGCATCTGAGAATGCCAGTGGGATCCAGTGGCATTTTTGGAAATATCATTTTCTTTGCCTATTCATATTTCACCTTTCCTCCTGGACCTCAAAGCGGGAATACACAGCACTTCTTCCACGTTTCCATACAGGTTTCCTATACTTGTGAAATAGATTGCGTGGAAGGACGGTGACTGCCCAAAGTCACCTGGTGAGCTTCTATGACTGATGTGGACTTCAGCCTGGATCTCCATGATGAGTCTCTCATTTAACCTTTTAACCTTATAATTTAACTTTTGTGTTAATTCTTTTAATGAAAACATTTTTGAAAAGTAAAAGCAGGGTGCTTGGAGCAGACTGGGTACCAAGGGAAGTTTTAAATGGGTGCATTGCCTCTGCAGGGGTCATGTTGGGAACCCTGGACTTATAATAGTATATCAGGTGATCTGTGGGCTTTTCTATTTCCCCCTTCCATGATTCAAAGGACATTTGCAGCTCCTTTTTCACAAAACATGACATGGTTCGGGTTTAAGCTGTAAGAGGAAAGTGAAAAAGTTCTCAGCTGTTGGGTATGTTTTTTTGTTTGTTGTTTATTCATTCAGTCGCTTCCGACTCTTCGTGACTTCATGGACCAGCCCACGCCAGAGCTTCCTGTCGGCCGTTGCCATCTCCAGCAACCCCACAGTCGAGTCCATCACCTCCAGAATATCATCCATCCATCTTGCCCTTGGTCGGCCCCTCTTCCTTTTGCCTTCCACTTTCCCTAGCATCAGCTTCTTCTCCAGGGTATCCTGTCTTCTCATTATGTGGCCAAAGGACTTCAGTTTTGCCTTTAATATCATTCCCCCAAGTGAGCAGTCTGGCTTTATTTCCTGGAGTATGGACTGGTTTGATCTTCTTGCAGTCCAAGGCACTCTCAGAATTTTCCTCCAGCACCACAGTTCAAAAGCATCTATCTTCCTTCACTCGTTACTAGGAGATTTTCTGGTGTTTTGCTTTGGCTCCTCAAAAGGAGGCCAAAGTCCATGAACTTGTCCATGAACCCATGATTTTGCAGAACAATGGAACTCATTGCCCTAAAGGCTATACAATATTTTCTCTCATCTAAACCATTGTACATTTTTAAACAAACCTTATTCTAGTTGCATTCAGAAAAAAAATGTAGTCAGTAACATAATAGCTGTTATTTAATCTCAGACCAATCTTTCAAATCTTCTTACTTCAAAGCCCACATAGCTAATTAGCCAAAAGGTTTTGTTAACAGGGATAATCATGTATCTAATAGCCAGATAAAGCTACTGATTAGCTTTATCTAAATCCCACAGAGGGAACTCTTGAACAAGTTAGATATGATATATATTAATTTATACCTTGAAAAGCCTGTGTGTTGTTATCCAGTATTTCCTTTTGACTTAAATTATATTACTGGATTTTATTTTGTCTGCCAGCACCTTGTGCTGATGATACATTCCTTCTTTTTAGGACTGTCTTCCCAGTGTTCATACTGACCAAAAGAATGCAGATTTTGGATTAGATCAATATTGCTTTAAGCAAAGTTTGTTATTTCTGTCTCGGCTCCTGTCAGATATGACCAGTCCTCATTGTTCGTTGTATGGTGTGGAGGTAAAAACTTCTCATTGCCCTGATGAGGTTAGAAGAAAGATCTTCCTATGTCTACAATCCACCCTTCAAAATCTAATACCATCCCCCCACATTAGCTTGAGTTCTAGGACTACATGAAGCAAGCACTAGCACTCTTAGGGTTTTTAGAAGAAGTTACTCTAGGACGCACAGTGCTTTTACTAATATGGAACAACAACAGATAATAATGATTCTATACAGAGTATCCCAGTGTGCCAATGTATAGAAACCCAATTCAGGAATTATACCTAGGGAAATATCATGTGTATACGGAATGAGGCCACACACACCAATAGTGGGTGCATCTCTCTCTCTCTCTCTCTCTCTCTCTCTCTCTCTCTCTCTCTCTCTCTCTCTCTTTTAAAAATGTACAGTATTTATTTTATTGTCATAATATATAAAAGAGGGAAAATAATGTACAACAAAATATGAGAATATAAACATAGATATGAAAAAAGAAAAGAAAAAACCCTAGATATATTAGATAGATGATAGATAGACAGACAGACACTAAACATTTATCTTCAATTCAGAATTTTAAATCTAGGGTAGCAATATCTTTCCAAAGAGCAAAATAACCAAACCAAACCAAACCACCCCCACCCCCCAAAACCCCACAATTCTTTAGCTATGCTTGATAAATCTGAATCTGATAAATCTTGATAAATCATTAATTGATAAATTACACATTTTGATACATAAGTACTGTAAATGTCACTTAACATCTTTGAATCTTCTTTTTCTTCCTCAAATTATGTCAACAATAAGGTGAATATTATACTAAAATGAACAAAATTAGACCAAGCCCAAATCATATGTGTTAAAATAATCTCCATTTCTAGCATAAAGATGTTAACTTGGATCTTTCCTATTTCCCATGTCTTTGACATGAGAATACAGCCTTTGGTGTAAGTAATAAAACAGAGTTTCTAGCTGTATGAAGGCTTTTATCCTTGGGAGTAGCAATGGCAAGAAGAAACTGCTTCATACCTTCTTATGCAAAATAAGAAAGCAGTGGAGGAATGGATGAGCTAGAATAGGCAGTTCCATCCTTCCCTCTTAATCATGAATTGGACAATATAGCTAGCAGGACTGGCCACTGAGTCTTACTTCAGCTCTAGCAGTGGTACAGAGCTTCAAGTAACCTGCCATGTTTCCCTATCCCCATGTCACAGAGCTCTGATCTCTAGCACCCACTACTATCTGCACCTGAGCATCCGCTGTCCTGTGTCTGGAATCTTTATCATTAGTATCTGTGCATTACATCGTTCATAGAAGTTTGGCCTAAAGGAGCAAAATGTCCTGACATTTTTAGAAATGGATAGGCCTGTCACCTTTTCGTGCTTCTTCCTCTCCCATGTACAAAAACCCAGGCATCATGTGAAACAATGGGTACGGATCTTTTTAGAAAGATGCTGCATCCTATTCTGACATAGCCAGCACTTTCCACATGCTTGACCTCATTCAGCAGCAGTCAAGTAACAACATTTCTTCCCTGCCTATAAATAAATTATGAATTTAAAAAGATAGACCCACAATCTCATTTTCTATTTGCTTGCCACTTGCTTCTGCTCCCTCTCCTAGCTGTATATATATAGCTCTCTTCCAACTGCCGCAAACACATGGTTTTGTTTGCTACATCTGGTGAGTAGGTGGCATTAACCTGCAAAGGCTTTGTGAAATAGTGTGTGTATAAATCATTCTGTCTTATGTCTTCCTATGACGGCTGTGAGGGTGTGTACATACATGCACACATACACATAGGTTTAAGAGAGCCAGAAATTGATGCTTTCCTTTCCCATTCTGAGGCTTCAGTGGGAGATTTTCTTTTGGATCTGAGATAACATAGCATGAGGCTCTGAAGCGCTGGGCTCCCTTTATATGTCATTATAGCAACAATAAAGGAATCTCTTATGGACATACCTGGCTTTGAACTGCTTCAGAAGCAAAGCCCGAAGCTGCTCTATGGAAAGAGCATCCCTCCATTATACACACAAGGACCATTACATCTTTATTTATATTTGTCTAAAGCTGTCACTACTGGTAGTACCCTGGGAGGATACAGAAATAAAGAGAGCATGTCCGGGGTCTGTGTATGAGCAAATGAATGAATATTAACTTAAATGGATATTAACTTAATATTAAGTTATTATTAACTTAAATGAATATTACCTTAATATTAATATTAACTTAAATGAATATTAACTGCAGTGGCACAGGCAGTGATGGGCATGCCTATGTAATACCTCTACTTTGTGAGCTGCACTGGTTGCCAGTTTGCTTCCAAGTGTGATTCAAGATGCTGGCCGCCACCTATAAAGCCCTACATGGCATAAGGCCTGGCTACTTGAGGCCTGTCTCCCATAGCATCTGCCTGGCCAGTTCAATCTGGCAGGGTTGGCATGCTCCAGTTCCATCAATTAAGCAATGCCATCTTTCAGGACACTGGAAGCACACCTTCTCTGTAGCAGTGCCTGCCCCCTGGAATAAGGTCCCCCCCACCCTACTGGTATTTCGAAGAGTCCTAAATACTTGGTTCTTTACTGGTTCTTCGAGACCCGAGCGCCGTGTCATGGAGTGAGCTCCCACACTCACCCCAGCTCTTGCCAACCTAGCAATTCGAAAGCATGGAAATGCAAGTAGATAAATAGGTACCACGTCCGTGGGATGGTAACAGTGTTCCGCACACGTCATGCCAGCCACATGACCGCGGAAGCGTCTTCGGACAGCGCTGGCTCTTCGGCTAAGAAATGGAGATGAGTACCGCCCCCTAGAGTTGGACACAACTGTGCAGGGGAAAACCGTTACCTTTTACCTTTACCCAGGCCTTTGGCAAGGATGATTGATGCCCCTTTCTTCCTTTTTGTTCCCCTCCAGATTTGTTTGTTGTTGTTTTTTTTGCCATAATTGTTCTGTCTTGTGCTTTTTGTTTTTGTTCTTAAATGCTTTTAACAATTGTAAACTTCCCAGAGTCACTGGGGGTTGGGTGGCATATACATTTAATAAATTATTATTATTAGTCTACTTTTGATGTATTTATTTCTTAGATGTAATCCTAAAGTAGGGTAGAGTAAGAGAACTAAAAACTATACAAAATTAGAAAAGTTAAAGTCATACAAAAATGAAAAAAAACAAGATTACAGAAGTTCAAATCCTAAAAGAGGACAATCTCAACAACAGAAGCAAAATGAAAAGGACAGATTTTTAGTATTTATATCATGCTTCATCAATCCAGAGATGTCCTACTGCTGGCTAATCAGTGGGAACAATGTTGTTCTTATTCCTGTCTGTGCCCTCAAGGAAGCTCTAGGCTTGAGTAGTAATAGTTCCTACTCACTATTCTAATTAACAGACTAATACTTAAAAAATTCACTTTGAGCCAGAGTTTCTATTCAAATCCAAAGCAGGAAGAATATTTTGGAAGCGACATGGACATGCTTGCAGCATCTGTGGGTATCTCCTGAAAGAACTGTGTGGTCCCAGGAAGACACATTTGAGTTAAGGTGGTATTAAGAAGGCAACATTATGCGATGTCCTTATTGCATCCTGCAAGTTGCTCCTTAACTCAGATGTACATTTCTATGGAACTGCACAGCTACTGTGTGAGCCCAGGAAAAGGTTCAGGTTTTGTAAGGAGATGCCTACAGGTGTAGTAAGGCTCCCTCCCTCCCCTCCAAAGGATCTTTTCTGCTTTGGATCCAAATAGCTGCACATTACTACTTTTACCCACTCCTTGTTGGAATAATGGTTGCAGCAGATCACACCAAGAAGATATAAACTAAAAGTCAATTAATCCTTAGAGTCTTAAAATATAATAACTAAGGTCCCTCACAGTACAGACCTAATTAGAAGCTCCACTTCCATCTTCCTTAGCAACCAATTGTTGCTTGAGACATTTGGGACACCACCACCAACAACAACAACAACACCACATACTCCATTCTGGAATAAGTTGTATATTTGTTCTAAATCCTGTTTCTGCTTTTCTGTGAGGTGTCTCTTTGAAAACATGCTATGAGGATAATGGGAATCTTCAACTTAATCCATGTACTTCTATTTCATTTTGACAATGGCATACTCTAGATACAGTAGGGATCAGTGGCTGGCACTTGATGACAGTGGTTGTGTTGTGTGCCAGAAATTCATCTGCATGAGTTCAGGCCATACTGGTGATTCCTACCCTCACCTCCCAAAACTTCATTGTGAAAACAAAAGGGCCAGAAAGTCCTGTGCTCACAATTTATAGACTGTTGGCAGTGATAGCTGGAGTGTGGTGGGGGAAAGATAATAGGGGGAAAGTCTACTGGTGTGCCTAAGTCCCTAACAATTTCTCATAATCTAGATCAGTGTTTCTCAATCTTAGCAACTTTAAGGTGTGTGGACTTTAACTCCCAGAATACCCCACCCAGCAAAATGCAAAAGCTGGTTTTGGTACAAGCTGGCTGGGGAATTCTGGGAGTTGAAGTCCACACACCTTAAAGTTGCTAAGGTTGAGAAATACTGATCTAGAGGGTTAAAGTTATGATTGGGGTGGTATGTAGAGTATAAAGAGAGAGCTCCTTGCAGGAGGGCAAGACAGCAAAAAAGGTATCTATTTTTCTCTGAAATCTCAGTGCCGCAGGGCTAAGGCTGTTGGAACCCACTCCAGAATTTTATTAAGGGTTCCCTCATGGGCGTGGTGGCTCAGCGGGTAAGATGCCAGGCTTGTCGATCGGAAGATTGCAAGTTCGGAGGTTCGAATCCCTAGCCCTGCATGTGGAGTGAGCTCCCGCACTAGCTCCAGCTCTTGCCAACCTAGCAATTCAGAAGCATGCAAATGCAAGTAGATGAATAGGTACCACTTTGGTGGGTAGGTAACAGCGTTCTGCATGCGTCATGCCGGCCACATGACCGTGGAAGCATCTTCGGACAACGCTGGCTCTTCGGCTAACAAACAGAGATGAGCACCGGCCCCTAGAGTCGGACACAACTGCACAACTGTGCGGAGGGAACCTTTACCTTTACTTTACATGGTCTTCAGACTAAGAATTCTATATAAAAATGTTGTAGTTTTCAGATCAGTTTCGTGATTTTTAATTTTCCCTCTTCACATGTTAGCAAATCAGTAACATTAAAAATGCAGGTGAATTTGCACCAAGAGAATAATAAATGGCAGTGCCTATATCTGCAGGACCACAAACATGCAGTGTTTGTCTCCAGGGACACCCTGTTTCTTCTCCTGCTGTCATTCCTCATAAAATAGGATCTTCATCCAATTTGGTATGACAGTGTGTATCTTTCCCCTGAGCCTCCTTCCAGACTCCTTTAGGGCTTCGGTCATCTTTATTCCCAAGAGAGACTCGAAGCCTGACAAAGCTTTATCTGGAAACAATGTCTATGCAAATGAGGAAAGACACAGCAGCATGTGTTATAAAAATGGATTTAAATCCTGTCATTATCACACTTTAACACTTTACTTTGGGACCATGCATTTAATTACTCCCTAGAGACTGAGAATTGCCAAGTGCCAACTAGTCTATTTATGAAACTAGATTTTTTTTGCCTGCATTTTGATGACTGGCATAATTTGGATAGCAAACTTACATGCTAAAAATAAGCTTTCTAAGTTTCCAAAATCAATATGAATTTAATTAATTTAACATTGACCAATATTGCAAAGACTTGGGCTCACAAGATGGCTATGTAACAGGAAAGGCTCTTCCTTAAATGTTTACCACATTTATGCTTATCCGTACTGGATTAATTCTGCATGAATTCACCACTTGTCACAGCTTTGCAATTTGTGAAAAGGCACACAAACATTGTCACTTGATACTAATGTTTTCTAGATGTTTCCCCCATGCATTTAGTAATAGGAGGGTGGGAAAAAGTGACATCAGCTCTTATGAATCCAATATAAAAAGTACCAAGCTGGATCAGTCCAAATGACTATCAGAAATACCATATTTTTCGTGATGCACAGAATAACATTCTTCTGTTGCTGCTTTCAAGAGCTGATATTCATTTGCCTCTAGCCAAGTGAGAAATAATATATGGCCATCATGCCTATATAATATATACATGATAGTCCTCCTCTCCATAAATTTGCCTATTCTGCTTTCAGAGTCATCGAAGATAGTTCACTATCATACCACATCCTTCCACTGACTTATGCATTACATATTAAATATCTCTGGGCTCAGGCTTTCACAATCATGTAAAATAAACTTCCATTAGAGGAGATTCCCCAGAAATCTCTTACCAGTTTAAGGAAGCATTATTTTTCCCTCACTAAACTCTACATTCTGAGGACAAATCCTTTGCAGCTTTGTCTGTCAGTTGCAGTGGTAGCCATGGGTTTTTTAAACAACTGCAATGAGCATCTAGTAGAAGGAAGTATAGTAGACCAGGCCATATCAATGCTTCTATGGTCTTCCTTGCTTGCTGCATGAGATTAAGAATGTAGCTGATGCTTTTGGCTTTATGCTGTCCATGGTTCTGACAGCATGTCTTGTCTATTGTGAAGGTTTTGTCCTTCATTTTCCTAATGTAATACAAAACGATCAGTGAGACCTCATTCGATAGTCCATTTTCCATGAGTTACAGCCAAGCCAATGGTACAAATAAGGGACATTTTGGAACAGAGACTATTTGAGCATTGGATAATCTGACCTCTATAATGTTAGGATGGTGTGCAGGACTACTTCCTTCATTAGCATCTCAAATGCAATGCTTTTTAGTTGACCAGTTGTGTGTACTTGTGTGTGTTTGAACAAGTGAGTATGTTTGGACAAGAAGTACTTCTATTGCTGATATAACCAGTAACAATGCAAATACCAACAATGGAGGAGCGGATTGTGAAGATGGCAGATCTTGCTGAAATGGCCAAATTGACATGTCTGATTAGGGAAGGAACAATAACTACTTTTATAAAAGACTGGAAACCCTTTATGGACTTTTTGCTGAAAATGGACAAAAGTGAACTGATGATCTCAGGATTTACTGATTAAAAAGGTTTGTTTATGGGAAGAAGGGAAATATGATATATAATTTGGGAGAGTGGAAATGGTAATAATTATTTTTGTAACTGCTGTAAAGAAGATCAGGTGTCACTTCTTTAGATATTTTTCTTTTTCTTTCTCTCTTTTTTCTTTTCTTTATCTGACTTCTACTGTTTCTCACTTTTTCTTTTACCTCCTCATATTTTTTCTTTTTTCTAATTCTTTGTTTTTGTAGTTTTTAATTCTGTAAAAAAAATTCTCAATAAAATTATATAAAAAAACAAAACAATGTTTGCCACATATTTATAATAATTACTGTTGTATAAGCATAGAGCTTATGTGACATTGTTGAGATTCTTCTAATGAAGAGAAGAGATTATACTATACGCAGTTTTCTTCTCATATGCACTGAACATTTTGGTGTTACGACTGCTCAGTGCATTAGAGTATTGAGAGGAAGTGTGAATGTTCTTAATATGCAATATGAACCTACCTTCTGAGTATACAGTAAACATGGGAATTTGTTCTCAGAGGAGCTAAAGAAAATAGCAGCATTGCTGAGATGACTTTGGTGTCTGAGACTAAAAACTTTAAATCAAGTTTCAACTAAAGTGATATATGAGGGAAATTTTGAGTTTAATGTTTATGAAATGCATTTCTAGGAATTTGAAGGAATCAATATAAATTAGATTTTAATGTGTGGGATTTTGTTTTGTTTTTAAGTGTTTTGGATAGATTTGGGGTTGAAGCTCTAATTTGCTGCATTAAAGAACAATGCAAAGTGGATGTGGCATATTTTGCGTATCAGCAGGAATTTCAGTGGAAGCTGGGTACAGTTTGATAATATTGGGCAAAGTTTCCCTGACTAATTTTATCATACATTTCTCATAAATTGGGATCCATTTTGGAAGCTAGAGCTGTCAGAGAGAAGTGACAGATAGAAAAAAAATATATGGATGTAACACCCACCTTCTTCCTTTTTGTTGTATATGCAAGACACCACAAATTATTTCTTCCTCCTCAGCTTCATTCTTGAATGCTGGAAATAGATCTCTCCCTTTGTGTTGCTTCTGTTTTCTCAGACAACCTTCGGTAAAGTGTATGCCATTTTGTGCACACATGATATGTCATACTAATTCTAACATTCTTAACCCTACAGCTTTTTCAGAACTAATGTGCTGCTGGTCTCATTCAGGGAAGGTCTCCATGGAGCTAATCAGCCTTTAAATGTCTGATGGTTTCCTGCATTGCTAACAGAGCCCTGGGATGAACTATTGATTGGAAAGCTAATGTCATGATGTGATATTATAAGAATGGCAAAAGAAGGAAGGAAGGAAGGAAGGAAGGAAGGAAGGAAGGAAGGAAGGAAGGAAGGAAGGAAGGAAGGAAGGAAGGAAGGGAGGGAGGGAATTCAATTTGTTTTTAGCATGTTAATAGATTTTCTATATGGCTATAGCCAGGCAGTATATATAAAGTTTGCTCAGCACATAGAATTCCAGTCTGATTTTCACAGCTTGTAGTGCACAAAGGAACAATAGGGGCAAGTATGCATTACTTACATTCCCTTGATATTCCGGAGTGGATATATCAATTGACTTTTTTTATAGTTGTTAGGGAGAAGGGAAAGTTGTCCAGTTTGGTTTATAGGCACAGAGGATGGAGGTTTTTGCATTATATGACTCTGAATCCTCCATCATAACCACCATCTTGACTTTTGTTATCATAACCTGATGTCAAGATGGTGGTTATGATTGCATGATTGAAGCTCCTTCGATGGCACTGCTATGGCCACTATATTGACTTTTTAATCATACCATGTGGACATCTTTGAGTCAAAGGAACCACTGACTGGAGTGTTCCTTCAGAAGAAACTCCAGTACTTTACTTCAATTCTATTTCTATTCTGGAATTTCTGGTATAGCCCCATCCCAAATCCTACAAACAAAATATACTAAAAAGAGAGAAGAAAAAAAGCCCAGTTTCAGAATTATCATTTATTTTACTTATTTGTCACATTTATATGGCCACCCAACTCACACAAAGTATGAGATATATTACATATATCAATGGTTGATTATATAACTACAGCATTTATTAAAGAACTTGGGGAATATGCTCTTAATAAAACTGGCAGGACCCAGATGGCTTCACCACTGCTGTAGTTCTTAAAAACCCTGTGTATATTTCTAGAGTTTTCTAGACTTACATGGCTGAGGATCAAGAAAAGTTTTGGTGGGAAAAATGAACTTGTGATTTATGGTTTTGATGATTAGATAGGATAGATTATAGAAAGAAGAGTAATATGATATAACTTTAAAGAGAGTGGTTAACATATATTTGTACTTATAACTGCTGTTAAGAATATCGAAAGCCATTTCTTTATATCTTTTTTCTATTTTTCTTTAACTTCTTTCATTTCATTTCATTTCTTGCACTTTTTGCTTTTTCTTTGATTTCTTTCTTTCTTTTCCCTACTTTATATTAGTTTGCGTTAATTTTTATCTTCTTGTTTAAAAGTTTCAATAACACCCACACCCACACCCACACCCACACCCACATCCACACGAATGAATGAATGAATGAATGAATGAATGAATGAATGAATGAATGAATGGAATGAATGAAAGAAACGTTTTGGTAGGGAGGTCAGGCTGAGACTGTGACAAAGGCTATGCCCTCAATTTGGGAAGGCACTGAAAGTGACATGTGGTTCATTGTACTCTGAATCCTCTTCAGGATGGTTTTGAGGCTTTGAACCCAGAGACTTGATCTATTTTTCAGATGTTATCTTTTTGAAGGTTTGGAGTTTGATCTTTCACTATTCTATCCAAAGTAGAAAAAGGTAAGTCTCCCTTAAGTCAAACTTGTCTTCTTGTGACCTCAGAGACATGCCCATGTAGGTTTTTTTTTTTTTTTTTGCAACAGTGCAGAAGTAATTTATAGTCGAAGGCTTTCACGGCCGGAATCCGATGGTGGTTGTGGGTTTTCTGGGCTGTGTGGCCGTGTTCTGGCAGATTTGGTTCCTAACGTTTCGCCAGTAGCTGTGGCTGGCATCTTCAGAGGACAGGAGCACAGCTAGAAGATTCTCTCTGTGCCCAAGTGGAGGGTGTGTATTCCTGCTGGTGTTTATAGATGCTGAGAGGTCATTTACAAGAGATTGGGAGAGGGTTTTTTGTGGTGATTAGGGGGTGTGGTGCTGTCGTGTGTGGGATTAGCACATCTATTGTGTGAGTTGTTTGTATATTTCTGTGGTTGAATAGAGTTCATTGACCTTTTGCAAGGTGTGTTTTTCTGCCAGTCACAGCTACTGGTGAAACTTTAGGAACCAAATCTGCCAGAACACGGCCACACAGCCCGGAAAACCCACTACAACCAGTGCAGAAGTAGTTTTCCATTGCCTTTTTCTGAGAAGGTTCTTCTCCCCACCACAGTTAGTCACAGCCCTAGTAATTTCTCACCACATCTGATTCTGCTTAGCTTTTTGAGATAAAGCAAACATAGCTAGGTGCCGCCACCTTACCTCCAAATAATTATCTATGACATTTCAGCTCTGAGATTGTAATAAAAGATACTGAACAGTATTGTTAGGGAACTGAGACTTGTAGGAGGGCCCAGCTGCATCCTAGTGTAATGTGGGGGAAGGAATGAGGTTCAGAGGTTTATTAAGAAAACTTGCATTAAAGTTTGGGGCCAAGGGCCTATAGAGTGTTACATCCAGTATAATTACCAGGTTTTTCTTCCCAGGAAGTTGGCATCTGTATTTTTAGGAAGCTAGAGAATATCACTAAAGCTCTTTAACAACAGGAGATGTGGCTTGTCAAGTCTTGGGGAACAATGCATTATTGGCCTACTAGATTTTAAAAATACAGTATATAATAGGAATTGTTGGCTTTGTGGGCTTGACTGCGTGTTCCTGCTGTGGTCTGCTCTAATTTGTCTTCTACCTGAAGTGAAATGCCCATTTGGATGGCACTGAACAATTCAAGCTAATCACAAGTCTCTTTTCTGTACAGATTATTCAAAATCATAATGGGGAAATTGGTCTTACCAGAGACTTTCAGACATTATCCACAGGAATCTAACCTTATTTAAAAGATACATAGATAGGATAGTCCTGAGACAGTTGCAGTGCTAACCTTCACAACAACTCTGTGGATGACTTGTTCAGTGCTATTAAATAAGACTTATAACTGAGCAGGGATGACTCTTTGGGATTGGGGTTTTTATTTCTATGGAGGCCTTATGCCTCTTCAAGGCTTAAGGCACCCATTTTGTTCCTTAGTCTCCATACAACACTCCCTGTGGGTCTGTAATTTTCAGCCCCATCAACTCTACAGTTCTATGAGGACTACATAGCATTCAGCCTGTGGCTGGGGATTTATGGACCTCTGATTTTACTTATTGTTTGTTATTAATATTTTTTCTATGAATGTGGGCCCTTGGTCTAATCGCTGGACTGAATATTAAGATGACAAGATAAGGAAAATAGAGTGTCTGTAGTTTAATACTTATGTAGGAAGCTTAATATGGATAGCTCTTCTCACTCTGTTTGGAAAAGCTGCATTTGGTAACACTGCTCCACAATTAAACATAAAAAATGTTTGCTGTACAGAACGTGGATGTTGTTAAGCCATGCATCTTTTAGGCTGTTGGTCCTTTTCCTGTTCAGAATGACTCCTTGTTCTAAGTCAGGGGAAAGACAATACTTTGGTTTTTGGATCTCTAGGGTGACTGGATGGCACTGAATGGGGAAAATACACCACAGTAGCAGTCTCCACAGAGACCCAATGAAGAATTAATAATGAATTGCACTCTCAACAGCTTTGTTCACTGTAGGGGAAAAATTGGCAAAATCAAAGGTAAGAAAAAAATTATAGCCTTCCAAGATAACAAGGGAGACCTGGCACTCAGTCAGCAGGGAAACTATGCTAGCTGACAATGAAAGACGGCTCCAAAGTCACTAAAACACCTGTCTGCACAGAGCCACCTGTCACATTAGTGAAACACATCTCTGCATCACTTGATTGCTAGAGACAATGGCTCCCTAACACAGAGAGTTTAAAAGCAAATAATAAAAGAGAATTACAAGATGATTTCCTAAAGACAGTTTACCAATACCAGTACCAATACCAATACTAATATCAACACTATCACTAGCAGTAACACTAACACTTACAGGACCTGGGAAAGTAAATTTCAAGAAGTGTTCACCCTGCTTGGAGCCATTTTGAGCTTATTTTTTGAATAATTTTGAACCTTATGTGGGTTTTGCGGGCATGACGGAAGGTCACTCTGGACACTTTCAAGTAGGATGCCTTGAAATGATGATTACCTAATGAAGAAGCTTCATATCACACTGATGTTCCTATTGCACACTGACTTGAGATTTTGCTCCTAAGCCAGAGAAGGGTGAGAATGGGGATTTGAATAGCAGAGGGGTTGAAGAGGAACTAAAGAGCCTCTTGATGAGGGTGAAAGAGGAGAGTGCAAAAGCTGGCTTGAAACTCAACATTAAAAAAACTCAGATCATGGCATCTGGTCCCATCACCTCCTGGCAAATAGAAGGGGAAGAAATGGAAGCAGTGACAGGTTTTATTTTCTTGGGCTCCAAGATCACCGCAGACGGTGACTGCAGCCATGAAATTAAAAGACGCTTGCTCCTTGGGAGGAAAGCTATGGAAAACAACAACAACTCCATGGAGTATGCAGAGAGGGAAGAACTGCTAGGCTGAATTTGCTCTGTAGGCTTCAAGTTCTTCCTCTGTGTTCTGAATAATAGGAAGCAAAAGAAACACAAACAAACCACTCTTAGTCCCTTTGGTTCCAAATCTTATACAAAGAAAGTAGAGATGCATATTTTGTTACAGCAGTGGATTAATATGTACAGTATCTTCCAAAGAAGAATGTGGACATATTTGCCCTCCACAAAAGAATTAAAGAATTGCTATGCTATGATAGGGGGAGATATGCCCAATTAAATGCAAAATTCCAGAGGTTAGCCAGAAGAGATAAAGAATTATTTTTAAACAAGCAATGTGCGGAAGTGGAAGAAGACAATAGAATAGGAAGGACAAGAGACTTCTTCCAGAAAATTAGAAACATCGGAGGTAAATTCCAGGCAAAAATGGGTATGATCAAAAACAAAGATGGTAAGGACCTAACAGAAGCAGAAGAGATCAAGAAAAGGTGGCAAGAATATACGGAAGATCTGTATAGGAAGGATAATAATATTGGAGATAGCTTTGACGGTGTGGTCAGTGAGTTAGAGCCAGACATCCTGAAGAGTGAGGTTGAATGGGCCTTAAGAAGCATTGCTAATAACAAGGCAGCAGGAGACGATGGTATCCCAGCTGAACTGTTTAAAATCTTGCAAGATGATGTTGTCAAGGTGATGCATGCCATATGCCAGCAAATTTGGAAAACACAAGAATGGCCATCAGATTGGAAAAAATCAACTTATATCCCCATACCAAAAAAGGGAAGCACTAAAGAATGTTCAAACTATCGAACAGTGGCACTTATTTCACATGCCAGTAAGGTAATGCTCAAGATCTTGCAAGGTAGACTCCAGCAATTCATGGAGCAAGAATTGCCAGATGTACAAGCTGGGTTTAGAAAAGGCAGAGGAACTAGAGACCAAATTGCCAATATCCGCTGGATAATGGAGAAAGCCAGGGAATTTCAGAAAAACATCTATTTCTGTTTTATTGACTATTCTAAAGCCTTTGACTGTGTGGATCATAACAAATTGTGGCAAGTTCTTGGTGGTATGGGGATACCAAGTCATCTTGTCTGCCTCCTGAGGAATCTGTATAACGACCAAGTAGCAACGGTAAGAACAGAGCACGGAACAACGGACTGGTTTAAGATTGGGAAAGGAGTACGGCAGGGCTGTATACTCTCACCCTACCTATTCAACCTGTATGCAGAACACATCATGCGACATGCTGGGCTTGAGGAATCCAAGGCTGGAGTTAAAATCGCTGGAAGAAACATTAACAATCTCAGATATGCAGATGATACCACTTTGATGGCTGAAAGCGAGGAGGAATTGAGGAGCCTTATGACGAAGGTGAAAGAAGAAAGTGCAAAAGCTGGGTTGCAGTTAAACCTCAAAAAAACCAAGATTATGGCAACGAGCTTGATTGATGACTGGCAAATAGAGGGAGAAAAAGTGGAGGCAGTGACAGACTTTGTATTTCTAGGCGCAAAGATTACTGCAGACGCTGACTGCAGCCAGGAAATCAGAAGACGTCTACTTCTTGGGAGGAGAGCAATGGCAAATCTTGATAAAATAGTTAAGAGCAGAGACATCACACTGACAACAAAGGTCCGCATAGTTAAAGCAATGGTATTCCCTGTAGTAACCTATGGCTGTGAGAGCTGGACCATAAGGAAGGCTGAGCGAAGGAAGATAGATGCTTTTGAACTGTGGTGTTGGAGGAAAATTCTGAGAGTGCCTTGGACTGCAAGAAGATCAAACCAGTCCATACTCCAGGAAATAAAGCCAGACTTCTCACTTGAGGGAATGATATTAAAGGCAAAACTCAAGTACTTTGGCCACATAATGAGAAGACAGGATACCTTGGAGAAGAAGCTGATGCTAGGGAAAGTGGAAGGCAAAAGGAAGAGGGGCCGACCAAGGGCAAGATGGATGGATGATATTCTGGAGGTGACAGACTCAACCATTGGGGAGCTGGGGATGGTGACGGCCGACAGAAAGCTCTGGCGTGGACTGGTCCATGAAGTCACGAAGAATCGGAAACGACTGAACGAATAAACAACAATGCTAGATCAGAGCATTTGTCACCTTTCCTCAGTGAGGAACTGCTCCATCCCATTGGTAATTTTGGTTGCCCTTTTTTGATGCCTTCTCTAGATCTATTGTGTCACTTCTGAAGTGTAATGATCATTCTAAATGTAGCCATACCACATATTTATGTAAAGGCATCGTGTTGTTGGCACATCTCCTGTCACGACAGGCTTGGAGGATATACTAGCTAAGAAATAAAACAAAATCTGGTGCTTGCTAACTCTCTTTTAATAAGTTCACCAGTGTACAATTTCAGCATTTTTCCAGTTCCTTAACTGAAAGGAAAAATAATGAAAAGGAGCACTGGTGGAAGAATAAGAACAACCGCCCAGAGTCCCTCCTGTGGAGGGAGATGGGCGGTGATAAAAATTTGATAAATAAACAACCAATAACAGAAAAGTAGGTAGCTAAAAATAGTCATTAAGAAAACCCAAAACATTCCTGCCAGGTTTCAGATGGGACATTCTGCATGTCAGGCAAGTGTTACAATACTTATGCTAAGAAGAAAACCTGCTGAAACTGGTGCTGCAGCAGACTTTATTCAGGAAAATTTGGAGGGGAGAGTTCCTGTTTGAATACCCAATCAAATTCCAGGGGATGGCCTAGAAGAAGGGAAAGCACAGCCACAAACCAGACAGCAATGTCTGAGCTGACCAAACCAGCAAACCCTTACTTTGAACGCAGAGATGGACAATGTGTCTGGAGGTTGCATTCCTGTTGGCAGGGGACAGGTATACAGTCATGACCATTCCTGCCCTCCAAAAATGGGTACTGTTCCATAATGGTGATGGGACATCTTGGCAGTATGGGTAAGCTCTTAGTCTTGCTATGGTTGAATCCATATCTGCCTTTTCTGTGCTTTTGAATTGTCCCATTAACCTCAGTGGTTTACATGAATAGCCTTATATATTGCAAGTCTATATAGTGAAGACTGCAGAATCATGAGAGCCATTGTCACCTATGGTCGAAACACTTTCCTACCACTTGTACATTCAGATGACATAAGAAAAGGGTTTCTGTGTGAGCAAACCTGCCAGAATTAGAAGAAATTCTTCATGTGTATAATGGAATATGCAAATAAAGCTTAGGTGCTTATTTTCAACAATGTTGTTACAGGCTACAAAAATAAATAGGTGCCATATAGGAGGCCTGGGTTCTGAGGTTGCTCTGTTGTACACTAAAGTTTGTTGGTTTTTCCCATTTTATTTTTCATTTTTAATATTCTGTAAGGCAAGAAGAAACAAAATTATGAGATAACAGCCAAAAACAATATATGTCAACATTCAATCATAGGTTACATATAACACTCAATTATCAATAGAAGAGTTATTACGATTAGCACAACATATAATCATTCCATATCTGATAAAATGTGATTCATCCCTCTGAGAAGTCAATATTCAAATGTTATCAGTTACTACACTAAGGTTTGTTTGAATCACACTTTGTTGAACAAGCCACAGTGGCTGATCCACATATACTGTACATTCAAATATACTAAAAAAACATTCCCCACTATTTAAAGACTACAATAGATGGGTTTGCATATAATGCTAAGTTAAAATAAACCATATTAAAGACTTAGCAAGGAAATATTTTTATTGTTTGGTTAGGTAGGTTGCTCTACCTAAGAAGAAAGGCATAATATATGAATCCCATGAACAAATACATTAGGAGAAACATTTTGAGAATAAGAACAGTGTGACATTGGAACTCTAAACAGATGGTGGATTCTTTCTTACTGGCTAACTTCAAAATGAAGCAGTAGGGGATGTTTTATCTCTGAACTTCTACTGAGTGAGGGAGGCTGGACTAGATGGCTAGAAGACCTCCCTTCAAATGACAACAGTTGTGTAATTTAAAACTTTTATAGCTACAAGAAAGTTGATGATTCTAGCATCTATAGTAGCAGTTAAGAGGACTCCCCTCCAAAAATCGCAAACACGACAGCTAGAAATTGAATATTTAAAGGAGAAAGTAATAGATTCTTAGGACATTGCATGTATTTTTTAAAAGCTGGTATTGCCTTCTGGGGCTTTTCTTTCTTCTCATAGAAGTTAACAGATTTATTTCTATATTTATACATATATATGTATACATTTTCCATGCTGCTTTCTTACCAAAGAGATGTCCAAAGTGAAATGGAATTAAAGAAACAAAACTGTTCACATACAGAGTTGTAATCTGATATCCCAACCAACCTTTTAAATTTGTTAACTGTTCTTTTTTAATTATTCTCTTTTTGCATGTATACAAAGTAGGTTTATGATGGGTGGGATTGTGAAAATGCTAAAAGTAGAGATAATATGCAGCTATGGACTGCCTTTGGGATACTGGGTTCAACTATATGTCAATAGATGAATGAGCTCATGTAAGATTCAGGTTTTGTTGAAAGCATGGTTTGCCTTCAACAGCTCTCCTTCTTCTGGGAATGTAGTCAGCTGAAAAAATGAACTTATATAAACATTCAAATTCCCCTTCTCCATGTGGATATTATGTGATCCAAACTACAGAAAACTCATGACTCCAAGTGAGCTAATATGTATTTTGCTTTTATATGGATATAGATATAGGGATAGGAATGGGATGATAGGGTGTGTAAAGATATAATGAAGTATGAATGCCTAGGATGGTGCACGTTGCACCTCTGTTCCGCGAGCTTCATTGGCTGCCAGTTTGCTTTTGGGTGCAATTCAAGGTGCTGATTTTGACCTTTAAAGCCCTACATGGCATGGGACCAGGTTATTTGAGGGACCTACTCTTCCCAGGTACATCTACCCATCCCATCAGGTCAAGCAGGAGGGGTAAGATGCGGGTCCTGTCTACTAAGGATTTCCATATGGCAGGACCTAGACAGTGTGCCTTTTCTGCTGTGGCCCCTGCCTCTGGAACATCATTCCCCCTGAATTGGCCCCATCCCTGCTTGCCTTCCGGAAAGGCTTCAAAACATGGTTTTTCTAATGGGGAAATGGCATGGTGGTTATGTGATGTCAAGTGATGGTTGTTCTCTCGCTATCTTGGGTTTTTTTGTTTTGTGTTTTCTGATTTTCTTTATGTTTGTTTTATGGGTTTTATTGTTTTTATGTATTGTATGCCACTCAGAGTCACATTTTGTGAGATGGGTGTATGTATATGTACATGTACATGTACATATTTATGTATATATGATTTTTTTAATCCCGCTTTTATTATTTTTATAAATAACTCAAGGCAGGGAATATATCTAATATTCTTTCCTCCTCCTATTTTCCCCACAGCAACAACTCTGTGAGACGAGTTGGGCTGAGAGAGAGTGACTGGCCCAAGGTCACCCAGCCGGCTTTCATGCCTAAGGCGGGACTAGAACTCTCAGTCTCCTGGTTTGCTATTGGCTCCTTCCTAGGCTGAGAGAGAGTGACTGGCCCAAGGTCACCCAGCCGGCTTTCATGCCTAAGGCGGGACTAGAACTCTCAAGTCTCCTGGTTTGCTATTGGCTCCTTCCCAGGGCTGAGAGAGAGGGACTGGCCCAAGGTCACCCAGCCGGCTTTCATGCCTAAGGCGGGACTAGAACTCCCAGTCTCCTGGTGCCTTAACCACTAGACCAAACTGGCTCTTTAACTAATTTAAACAAACAAACAAACAAACATACATACAAACAAACAAACAAACAAATGTTTTAAAAGCATTCTCATATTTTATGTCTTGGCTCATATATTTTGGTCTACAACTGTTGCAGAAGAAAGCACAAATGCTGGATACCAGAGAGTTCACGACCTGCCTCTTGCCCTGAATTTAATTCACTTTAAATGTAGTACACTGCCTTTAGCAACCTCTACTGGCAAGCCCTGAATTTAAAGTAATATTTATGTTCTGAATGCATCCTTGGAAGACTGGAACTAGCTTCTGAGAAAATTAAAACCACATTTTTTCTTTTTGGAGAATAGTCATGTAGTTGCTTAAGAAAACAGCAGCTAAAATAAAACTTCTACAAATTGTCTGAATGAATTTCAGCCAAATTACTGAGAGTAGAAGTTGGAAGGGTTAGTATTAATCTATGGCAGGGATTCTTACCTGAGGTCCACCGGCTCCTTCGGGGTCTATGAGCTTGGACAGGAAGTATCTTGTTATTGATTTAATGGATTAATAAAGAAGCACAAATATGACAAAATTGCATATTTGTTCTTTTTTATGTTTTTTTTATTTTTCTGCTAACTGTACTTGAGCACAATTGGTTTCCTTTGTAATACAGTCTTTATCTATTACTTTTTATGCATTTAAATACATTTTTCTGAGGAGGGGCCCATAGATTTCACTAGACTCTCAAAGGGGCCCAGGCACAAAAACGGTTAAGAACTCCTGATCTATGGGCTTCATATTGACAATATTGGAAAAACACTGGCAAGAAGAAAAGGAAGCCTGTTTAACTGCCAAGGGTGGAGAAGATCCATGCCAAATCCTCTCATGTGTAAACAGAAAGCATTAACAGGGTTGAACTGAAACATGCATGTGACTTGTGTACAGATAGGAAGCCAATTCTGTTATTTATTAGCCATGAAAGCTAAGTGTGGCAATATTTTCTCAGCAGCAGGTGCTGAGCAAAAACACAGGGAGAGTAATCATCTTTATGCATTGCAAGTGAGCATTCAGAAGAATATTTTAGGCACTGTCTAATTCAGCAAGGCTGATCTTACGTTATTGTTGTTGCCCCAATTATGTTGTTGTCTTGAGAATATGAATTATTCTTGGAGAACCATATGGTTCCTACTCTTTGATTGTTCTGGAAGTCATTGAAGACCTGGCTCTGCTTCCTGGCCTTGCACTAGGATGATGGCTGAGTCCCTGATGGTTATTATGTCAGGTTTTTGGTGTGCTTTTTTTTTTCTGGATGTGTATGGTTCTTTTTTTCTATTTTATTGCTTCCTTTCCTTGGATGTAAGCTGTCCAGAATCAGCTGGGAGTTGGGCAGCCTCTAAATCTAATGAAATAAATAAATAAACTGAAAAATGTTATTTTGTGCTTTGACTCTTCTGTTGCCGGGGGCCTAAGCTAGAGATGAGAAGATCAAATTTGGTCATCCTTCTACACTGGGTGGGAGGGAGGCAGATTCTAACCTGATTATCAATAGAAAATCAATAGAAAAAATAGGCAAATCAGATGAAGGGCCAGATAGGGGTTGCATTTAGCTTTCACAATGCATGAGGCTGACAAGGGATTTCTTATTTCTGATGTTTAAAAACCCTGGTATACTTATAGTAGCCCCAAACTGTTTGAAGAGTAGCAGCTTCTTCTGAATGCTATGTAATGTGGCATATGGCATCTCAAGAAATGGCAGGGAAGAAACGCCTACTCTTCAAAAACCTGGGCTCAGTTCTAGAATGGCCAGCCTTTTAGAAGTAATTGGAAGAGACCCCTATATTTCCTTGTGCATTTTAGAAACCAAATGGAACCCCTGCCTTCCCAGCATTGATTTTTTAAAAAAATATGATCATAATCTGGATACTCTGGCAATGAAATTGATAAATTTGCTCCTCCTCATCTTAAATAATCTGAAAATAAAAGGATGATTTTTGATGCAGTAAGAAAAGTTTTTAGTTGCCCCACTGGCTACTGAAAGACATGTGGGAAAGTAGGATAATAATGTGACTCAGAACCTTCCCTGTTTCTGTCCCAAGAGCCTGTTGTATCTTTGCAGTATCTACATAGAAAAGAGAGAAACTTCACAACACCAGTCAGCAGCTATGAACACCTGGTGCTGGCAGGGACTTAAAAAACATGCTCCCCTATTCCCCTGCAGTCTTTTACATTACAAATACATGTGTACAACCTGCAGTTCTTTTATAAATGCCAAAAATCATTTGGAAAATATAAGACTGAAATCTATGCTATGCTGGAGCACCAAATCACAGACTTCATTTGTAAAAATATTGGAGAGAGAGGGGAAAAAATGTGATTGTTGCATGACAGCAGCTCCCAATTATTTGAGTGTTGCTAATATTTTCTTCAATGTTAATTTACATACCCACAAACTTTATATCTAAATAGTTAAAGGCACACACACAGAGAGAAACAAAATCCAGCAGAGATCAGATTAGTGGTTCTCAAGGAGGAGACAGCCAGACTAATCTATCCCACCCTGCCTTGGCAGACAGAGAGAGTTTGATCCCATTTCCAGGTTTGGTCTCCGTCAGTGGGGCATGCATCCAGCAAGATGACTTTTAATTGCTACAGTGTCATGTGAGCACATCAGACCAAGAACTACAGGCTCAGGTTGCATGAGGGGGTGGGAGGGGGGAAGAAGGGGGAGCAAATGCTATTACACAAGCTCTGTGATGCAATCTGAACTTGATATAGCATATCAAAAGAACATGTCCAAACCACAAAATATGGCACCTGGCTTCAGGACACATTGAGCCAGACTGAGCCAATGTGTTCAAAACATGGCAGAGATGTTTGACATTCCAGAGGGTTCTGTTTCACAGGTCGCTGAAGGAAAGTCAGGACAAAAGCAATTGATTGTGACTACTCCCTGCCTTTTATATAAACAACGTCTCACTTCCCATTCACTCCATTATTTAATTTGCCATGAGACAGTTGAGGATCAAACATGGCCTTGAGAAACTTCCCACACTTAAGCCAAATACAGCCTTATTATTAGCTACCCCAACCTGGACCCCTATAGATGCAAGATCTTCTTTTCCTAGAATTCTCCAGTTGGCATACTCGTTGCTGAAGATTCGAGCAGTTGAGTTCCACACATTTGGAGAATGCTATGTTTGGGGAAAACTGCAGGGACTTGTCCAGGCAGTCACCAGGAGTCAGGACTGACTCGAAGGCACCAAAAACAAACAAACAAACAAAAAGTTTGGGGAAGAGAGCCAGTTTGGTGCAGCAGTTAAGGTACCAGGCTAGAAATCAGGAGACCTTGAGTTCTAGGCTTGCCTTAGGCACAAAGTCATCTGGATGATCTTGGGCCAGTCCCTCACTCTCAGCTCTAGGAAGGAGGCAATGGTAAACCACTTCCGAAATATTGCCAAGAAAACTTCAGGGACTTGAAGGCACACATACAGACACACACACAAAGTTTGGGGAAGCCAGAATAAAGGAGTGTGGCAGAGAGTTTCCAATGTTATTCAAAAGCCTTTTTGTGAACCTTTATTTTGCTGTAATGATTATGACCATTTCTACTCCGGTATTATTTATTTATTTATTTATTTAATTTATTATGATGTTTAAATTCTACTAATTTGGTTCCACCTTGGCCTGGTTGAGATGTACACTCACTCACCACACTCCTGATCTGGCAGCCACGTGTCATGTCTTTTTCTCCAACATTTTTTAACTTTACCCTTTCAAAAGCTTCTGTTTGCTGGTTAACAATCTAATCCTGATTTGAATATCGTCCTGGCTTGAGAAACAGCTGAGCAAAAGTCCCCTCCCCCTCAGCCTTCACCAATTTCAGACAATAAATTAGAGAGGGCATTTGCCATTTGTCAGTAATGGCATTTTAAGTTGGGTTAATAATATATTAATTTGTGGACTGCCCAAGGGGACTCCCCCCATCCACACCACTGAATGCACCAGGGAAGGATGTTATGTCATAATGTAATATCATTCCTTACTAGGGGGCAGTGGCTACTGAGAGGTGGCAGAAAGCCTTTTTTTTTTGTGGTCTTTGTGTATATGTGTTTAAATTGGGGGGAATCAAGACAAGCAGATCTCCAAACTAAGAGACAGTGTAGTGAAGCTTTTGAAATTGCGTTTTCTGGTTTGGGCTCCCTATTCCACTTCTGAGAGATTTTGCTTCCTGGTTTTATGACTCAAAAAAGTTTGAGATGAAGGGCTGTGTAAAGCTTTGAAGGGGGGTTCGCTTTGCAAAGGTTTGTTGAAAGCACCCCTTCAAAACAGTAGTGGAAACCCCCCACATATAAAAGCAAAACAAAGTTACTGCAGAGTTCAGCTTTACATCACTTGGCTGACATTCACTAACTGCAAAAGACTTCTGCACATATATGAACATGCATGACTATTCTTCTTTTTATTTCACTGTTCTCTATTTGTTTAAGTGTAAGTGCCCAGAGTTGTTTGAAATCGGGTGGCTGTTAAATTTAAACAAATAAATACCTGCGCAGAAGTCTCTTCCCCTTCTTGGAAGTACTAGATGAGAAGCTCAGAGTGTTATGAAGCACTTAGCAGAGGAGAATTTCCTCCTTGCCTTGATAAGGGAAATCACATTGCCTCTGTGATGCAAAGATAGGCTAATCATACGTCCCGTTTTGAACGGGACAGTCCCGTTTTTTCCCCTTTTCTCAACCGTCCCATCGTTTTAACATAAATGCCGGTTTTGTCCCGTTTTTCAAGAACAGGTGGAGGCAGAGCAGCTGACCGGAGGGAATCCAGAGGAGGAATTGCCCCCACCCACCAGCACGCGGCAAAGGAGGTGGGAGAGGCGGGCCCAGCACCGCAACAGGCAGAGGCAATTCCCCTTCCGGGTTCCCTCCAATCAGCTGCTCCGCCCCCGCCCATTGTGCTGCCCACCCCGCCCCCCGCCCGCTGACAGGTGGAGGCGATTCCCCTTCCAGGTTCCCTCCAATCAGCTGCTCTGCCCCCACCCATTGCGTGTGCCCGCCCCGCCCCCCTGCGCGCTGACAGGTGGAGGTGACCCCCCCATCCACCCCAACCAGCCACTCCACTCCGCCCCCACCCATTCTTCTTGTCCTGTTTTTGTCTCAAGGAAATATGGTCAGGCTATGCAAAGAGCTTCATCAAAACAAAGCAAAGGCTTGTCTAGGCTTACCTTTCATACCACACAAAAGATAACTGTGCCAGTATAGACTTTGGAGAAGCAAGAGAAATGAAGAAGGAATTTGAGAAAGTATACATCAAGGCTTAGCAAGCAGAGAGCAAATGGCCTTGGGTCTTATTTTGCCTTTTTTTCAAACTGTGGCTGAATCACTGCAGACCTTTGATTTTGCTTCAGTGCAGTCTGAGAGCAGCCAGCAGAGGGCATAGGCTTTGTCTCTTAAGCAATTCCTCCACAACTGTACAACCAATATTGATAGACCATTCAGCCTTCCTGTCCAGCCAGGTCCTTCAAATGGAGTTATCTTTCTAGCCAGAAAGGTGGAAGCAAGCTCCTGGCAGCTGTTTTCTCTGGGTGATAGTTGGGGTCAGAATGGTCTTCCACTTGCGGTAAAGTTCTTTCTGGGATGGATGACTATTGATTTTGATTTCTCTCCATTTCTTAATTTTGTAAATAGGTCCACTTTGGATTATCTCAATTACTTATTTTTCCAGTTCACCAAACTAGAGAATATATTTAAAGAAGTTTGCACTGAAGTTTGTGTATATTTTGATGCACATTTCTTTAAATATATGGGGTTTTGTTTGCAATTTGCCTAATATGTGGTTTGGAAACAAATTTCCTAATATGCAATTGTATTCATTTATTCATATATATTCCTATATATACATACTTACATACATACACAATCATGTTTTCTTGTCTCGTGGGGCGTGACTACCAACGGGCAACATAGCAGACATACAGACCAGCTACAAGTACCTCGGTAACCCACAGTCACATGGGAACCATGATGAGGAGGCAAGGAAGACAGCAACATCCAAATATCACCAAAGGATAAGACAGGTCCTGAAGAGCCAGATCAATGGGAAGAACAAGATTCATGCCATCAACATGTATGACCTGCCAGTCATCAGATACCCTGCCGGTATAGTGAGCTGGCCAAAGGAGGACATGGAGGCTGCTGATGTGAAGACCCGGAAGCACCTCACAATGTATGGAGGCTTCCACCCCAAGTTCAACACCCAGAGACTGTACACCAGCCGGAAAGAGGGCGGGTGGGGCCTGATGAGTGTCAAAGCCACTATCCTAAACCCAGAGCATTGAGGAGTACATCAGTAAGATGGCACCCAAACATGAGCTGCTGAGAGAATGCCTGAGGCAGCATCAGACATGGGAGGTACAGTAGATCAAGCAGAGGAAGTGCCATGGCAAGACAAGACTCTGTATGGGATGTACCATTGACAGATAGCCGAGGTGGCTGACATTGGGAAATCCTACCAGTGGCTGGAAAGGGCTGGACTAAAAGTCAGCACTGAGGCACTGATCATAGTAGAACAAGAACAGGCACTAAGCACCCGATCCATAGAAGCAGGGGTCTACCACACTAGACAGGACCCAAGGTGCAGACTGTGCAGAGAGGCCTCAGAGACAGTCCAACACATAGTGGCAGGGTGTAAGATGCAGGCAGGAACAGCATACACTGAACAACACAACCAAGTAGCTGGCATTGTGTACAGGAACATCTGCACAGCGTATGGGCTAGACCCTCCCAAGTCCAGAAGGGAGATTCCACAGAAGGTCATGGAGAATAACAGGGCTAAGATCCCGTAGAATTTCCAGATCTGGACAGACAGGCAGGTACTGGCCAATCAACCAGACATTGTGGTAGTATACAAGGAGCAGAAGATAGCAGTGGTGATAGATGTAGCGGTGCCGAGTGACAGCAACATCAGGAAGAAGGAATATGAGAAGCTGGAGAAGTACCAGGGCCTGAAGGAGGAACTAGAGAGGTTGTGGAAAGTGAAGGCCAAAGTGGTCCCAGTGGTGGTAGGAGCACTTGGGGCTAGGAATCCTAAGCTGGGAGAGTGGCTCCAACAGATCCCGGGAACAACATCAGAGCTCTCTGTCCAGAAGAGTGCAGTGCTAGGAACAGCTAAGATACTGTGCAGAACCCTCAAACTCCCAGGCCTCTGGTAGAGGACCTGAGGTTGAGGAAGACACATACCACCCATAGGGGTGAGAAGGGAATTTTTTATATTCATTCATTCATTCATTCATTCATTCATTCATTCATTCATTCAGTTTTGGTGAACCATACTGTAAAATTCAGAAAACTACAAATTTTAAACAACTAAGTTTCAGCTTCTGTTGATTTGCATTTAAATACTAAACAGATTCCTATTTGGTTGTTGTGGGTTTTCCGGGCTGTATAGAAATAGATTCATATTTCCCTATTGGTTGTTTTCCCCAATCAATGGCAACGTGTACGAGAGTTCCAGAGTTCCAGGGCCAAAGTGTTTGATAATTTATGAATGATTTGACAGTCGACCATAGTCAAATATGTTGGTTCATTTGTTAAATAAAACAACAAAAACAAAAATATAGGAGAAAAAGGAAGGGAAAAAAAGAGTTTGTTCTGAGTCTTCTTATCTTGGAAAACAAGTCTTTGGATCAATGCTGTGGGCTTCTGAGTTTAAAGTATCATTTGAGATCTGTCTGTCACTTTTGCTAACCCCAACTTGTTACCTCTGAAACAGCTGCCCCCTTGGCTCTCTGGACTGAAAGTGCTGAAAAGAATGTAGCTGTACATTTGATATGCTTTTTAGAGATTAGACATATTCATTCACAGCTCAGAAAATGCAAGGGATGGGAAAAGAGGGCTGCTGACGTACTTAGGGGATTTGAGGAACGGACCACCTGTTTTCTGGAGCCTTTGTCTGTGAGACATTTGAGCCATGAATTCAGAGACTCCACTCTCTGGCTTTCAACTAAACTTATTTGTCTGGCTGCTGCTTCTGAAGGAATGTGACCTCAAGAAAAGAGATCTGTCCCAAATACCATGGCAGGGCAAATCTAAAACACTTTTTACATCCACAAATGCTGCATGAAACAGGAAGCATAAGATGCTTCTTAGGCTGAGTATGTTCTTCAAATGTCGAACACAGATGCCTTACAGTCTTACAGTATGCTGTAGCCTGAGACCCACTTCCACATCTTGTGTGTGAGATTCTGACCTCAAGGTGGGATGAAGGGGGGTAAGATAAATCAGAACTTTTGAACTCAAGAAATGTATCTAACGTAGCTATGGTATTCAGAAAAAGGAAGTCGGATTTGGGAATAAATCTATGTTTTGCATCTATGCATGTTTTGTTTTTCAGTCAGTGTATGGTTTTATGTATTGTTCTAACTTTTTCTAAACCCCCAAGAGGACTAAAATTAGAAACAGCTGGAACCTAATCAAATAAATTCTTTAAGGCTGCCTGTGTTTGGGACTTAAAGCATCTTTCCCATCTACAGATGTGTTAGAACTACAGCTCCCCAAACTTCAAGCTAGACTTCAGCTAGGCTGGCGGGGAATTCTGGGCATTGCAATCCTAAAGCAACTGAAAGTCATTAGGTTGGGGGACATTGCCCTCAAGCTTTTTTGAAAATACTTTACTTGAACAGAAATATATGATGTCATCTCCATAGGCTAGCTACACCTACACAGCTAGTTGATGCATTTTCCTGGAATGAACCTGGCTATGGGCAATATGTTGTCACAGAGGGATCATAGCCTGAGTTTTATTGCTATCATGTTCATTGGAGTGAACAACAATGAAGATTATCTGATGCAGCCACAGGCCTTCTTGCACAATATGAAATATGTATCAAGCACACTGATATTAGCTGAAAGTCTAGTTGCATTGACTACATGATTATTATTTTTTCTTCTCTCTGTGTCTAGCCACTCATATATCCTATCTGCACTTGTTCATCTCGAATATGGCCCAGCTCTGTCAATATCCATAGCACACAGTGTCTGAAGTGAGAAAAGATGTGCAATTACGTACTTGGTTTGCACAACTGGTGTTGCCTTTGGAATATCTGCTGATTTAACAAAGGGACAAAGCCATTTCCCCCTTTCTCGCATTTTTTATTGAGCTGCAGATTTAGATTCTGTTGGAGGTGTGAGTTAACTGGAGCATGTGCAGAGTTGCAGAAGTGAGTAGCATTAGAGAGACAAGAAATCACGCAAGGCATTCATCAAAAATGAAGATGTATTAATATAACAGAGAACATGAAACAATAACATCCAGATTTCTGGATTTAAAAATCTCTATATAAATATAAAAAACATTTTTCAATCTCACCCCACACACAGGGTTGAGAAACAGACAAACAGGCAAGGCTTGAATGCCAGCTTGAACGCAAAGAAGCAGATCTTTAGACATGCTAATATATACATTTGTATCTAGGTTATGATACTTAACCTATCTGACCTTTTAATCTTTACAACCTGGGAAACAATAGAAGTTTGAATCCTTGACTCAGGGAAAGCAATGAACAGTAATTATAAGGTCTCTTCAAGACTTCATGTGACTCATTCCTTTAAGCAATAAAAAACAAATACCAACAGAGACAACTAAATTTAATTTTTGTACTTGGGTTCCATCAATGGGCTTATTTCAAATTGTGCTTTCTTGATTAGAGAGTTGCACTAGTAGGCTCCATAAATAGACCCAGATATACAATTTAGGCTTAGGATAAGGTCTATATCTATGGGGGGCATGGTGGCTCAGCGGGTAAGACGCCAGGCTTGTCAATAGAAGATTGCAAGTTTGGAGGTTCGAATCCCTAGCCCCGCGTGACGGAGTGAGCTCCCTCACTAGCTCCAGCTCTTGCCAACCTAGCAATTCGAAAGCATGCAAATGCAAGTAGATGAATAGGTACCACTTCGGTGGGCAGGTAACAGTGTTCCGCACGTGTCATGCCGGCCACATGACCGCGGAAGTGTCTTCGGACAACGCTGGCTCTTCGGCTAACAAACGGAGATGAGCACCGGCCCCTAGAGTCGGACACGACTGCACAACTGTGTGGGGGGAACCTTTTTTTTTTTAAGGTCTATGCAGTGCCTTCAGTGAGGAAGTACTGATTATGTTTTTGTATAAGAGACACAAGTTGCATGAACATGTAGGTATAAAAAGCAGAGTAAGTTTGACAGCACTATAAAGGTTTGCATTGTTCTTTAGGCTGTGGAAAGAAAAATACTCGTCTCAATAGCTCATATGTGGAACTGCCTCAGAACTTTGAATTAACATAATTGTGCATACAAACTAAATTCTAATCTGATTTCATATTTTGTTTTTCTTGACTTTGCTATTATAACTAATAGGAAACTAATTCCACATACATAGCCCACATGTAAGAAAAAAGGTGTGGAAACAGGGCTAGGCAGTGTCAATGTCTCCTCAGAGACATTAAACACCTCTATTAAAAAAGCAAGGATCAAGATGAAATTCTACATGTTTGCATCCTGGAATAAGAGGGGGATATGATGAATGAATTTAAGATCAGACATTGTCTATTTCCTAATGAGAAAGTGGCACTTATACTTGGAGGCAATGGAGATGAGTAGATTCAGGGAGTCTGGTGTCTATCACCTACAGTATAGATAAAGAGACAGTGTTCTTTCAGTTATTCATAGTTCTCAAGGCATTCTTCAAAATCATAAAGATTGAGTACTGTGGATGCAAACACAGACAATAAGCAAAGAGCAGACAGAGAAAACATCCGATTTACTCTGTCACCCTTTGAAAACCACTGTGACTGGAAGCCAAAGGACAGCTCTGGTCCTTTTCTGATTGGAAGCTAGATCTATCAAGCACTGAATTCCGGCCTCTTCACTTCCTATCTTACCCCTATTTACAGAGAGCTTTGAGAGACGGAGGAAGGTTCACCGTGTATTAAGTTATATAAGAAAAGCACCCTTCTGAGGCTCTGAGGTGGCCTTTAAGTACTGAGACTGCACCCTAGACTTCTATGAAACCATTTCATCACATATTTGTCTGAAGTGCTCTGAATATGCTAAACTAGGCTACCATCAGGGCTACCATATCTGAGATGCACAATGTTGGGGGCCACTAGATGACAGCAAAATTAATGTTTCTTCTCTCTCTTTGCTACCACGAAGTGGTTGTCTGGATTTTTGCAGACCAGATCTGGTAAAACCAGTCTTCATTCTCTAGCATATCAAGTTTAGACTGTAAATAGGTCTGCAAAATTCACGTGATATGCACAAATCTCCCAGTTGGTTTTACGCAGCTGTTACTGCCTTAGAGTATAAAGTAAAACTTTATGTCCTTAAGAAAATAACAAGTGCATTAGTGGAGGAGCAGTGCCCCCACCCCTTGAAACATGGATCTGGGACTTTTCATCAGTTCACTGTAACCCCTAGATGAGATTATATGGCTCTGCAGTTTCTGGGCTTGACCAGAAAACAGCAGCTACCCAATTTATCTCTTTAAATTACTGTGGGAGTCTTTGAGGAAACAATCTGTCAAAGGAGGAGCACATGATAAAAGAAATTCATTCTAATGCATTATAAATTGGAAATCAATACTATGATTTCAATACTATTGATCTTGTGGGGCTCATTGAAGACTTTTCATCAATTAGCTTTTACAGAAGCCATTTTTCATCCCCACAATCTTAGGTACTTAGATGCAAGAAAGGGTTCCCTACATGTATCTATTAGAGCTACTTTTTCCATTTTATCTAGCTTAAATACTCAGGCATTAGTGGTTTTAAGACACTGTGGGTACTCATGCCAACTTAGAATGAAGTTTAGATTTATAGTACATTGAAGAAAGTGAACATTTTAAAATTACCATGTTTGGTATAACTGCATCATAAATATCTGCTCAGATGACTCTCTTCAAATGATTAGCCTTATAAAACCCTTGTTAACTTGATTTGAGGCCCTGCTTAGAATATTTTCTTCTCAGACCAATGGTTTCATTTTTAAAGTCACTTTGCCATATACAGTAGTTACATAGAAGATGATTCATATTTACAATAATAACATCTCAAATAAAAGATACTTTCCACGGCAGAGAAGGTATCTTCCCCCATCCCAGGCCTGCTATATCTCACTATTTCTTTAGATTCTTTTTATTCTTTTCAAGCCAACAGAAAGTTGGAAATAAACTACATAAAGAGGCTCAGGACTATTTATTTATTTTCTATCCCGCCTTTAATATTTTTATAAATAACTCAAGGCGGCAAACATACCTAATACTCCTTCCTCCTATTTTCCCCACAACAGCAACCCTGTGAGGTGAGTTGGGCTGAGTGTGTGTGACTGGCCCAAGGTTACCCAGCCGGCTTTCATGCCTAAGGCGGGACTAGAACTCTCACTCTCCTGGTTTCCTATTGGCTCCTTCCTAGGGCTGAGAGAGAGTGACTGGGCCAAGGTCACCCAGCCAGCTTTCATGCCTAAGGCGGGACTAGAACTCTCACTCTCCTGGTTTCCTATTGGCTCCTTCCTAGGGCTGAGAGAGAGTGACTGGGCCAAGGTCACCCAGCCGGCTTTCATGCCTAAGGCGGGACTAGAACCCACGGTCTCCTGGTTTCTAGCCCACTGCCTTAACCAGTATGTCTGCCTGTCCCTCGGTAGGATAATTCTCCAAAACTGATAAAAAGAATAGGATCAAATTTTGTATGGTTGGAGAAGCCGGCAAAAAAAAAAAAAGATTGAGTTCAAATTTGAGCTGGATCCAACAGGGGACTACAGAGTAAAACACTAAACAAAAATTCTTTCAATGGCTGTTGGACAATAACCTGGAATACTGCCAACCGCTCCAATTCTAAGCCGCTCCCTGCTAGTCATGTGACCTGCTACAAAGCATATTCAAACTGTCCTGTGCTTCTCAGCATGCGCATACACAAAAGCACACATAGATAGAACACAAGGGGAAAGCAGAAACACCCACACCTGCTCACCCAATGTTGCTTCATTATACAGAAAAAAATACAGGTGCCTCCTACAGCCACTGATGCTAAAACAGTGGGAAAGAATTCAAGAAGCCATGCTTTGTATCCTATCCTTTTTTAAAAAAATAATCCATATGCTTTATTGTTAAAATATTGAGAATCAAAGAAAGTAGGAAAAAGCAAATATTGAGATAAAAAGAAAGTAGAAAATAGCAAGAGAAAACAGAAAGACCATTACATTTAAATAAAAAAGAAGAAAAAAGAAAAAAAATGACTAGCAGAGCGCATCCACAAACACCAACTAGCAGTCAGAAGATACAATGAAAACTCCTTAATTTCACAACACATGGACAGACTCAACCATACTTTCAACTGGGAAACTGAGCATCTTAAACCAAGCCAAATCCAAAAATGCTAGAGAATTCCTGGAAGCTTGGCACTTAGACAAAGCAGACATCAACAGACACATAGAGGTAAACAACATTTCCATACCATTCATAAGAGACAATAGAAAAGCCAAAAGACCAGAACACCTCCTTGCCAGCAATCAACACCCAGATATGCAAAGATTAACACCACGATTAGCACCAGAGGAACCATCAAACAGCACAATATACCTTAATCAAAGAACTATTAACTCAGTCAATCAACCAAGCAGCAAACAACAGCCTAATCAAGGAACTAAGGAGAGAACAACACCTCCACCAACACAAGCAGGACAAACCGTGGTATATAAACAGAGAGCAAGTCCCACTCCCTTTTCACACTGAAGATGTTGCCTAGTCTGGCAATGAAATGTCTGCAAGAAAACAAGGCTCAGAGAGCACCAAGGACTCCACAGTTCAACCCTGAGCTACAAATAGTCTCTTCGATTGATAATAGCATTTGCTGGTTCCATGGATGAGGGAGAATAAGAGTGGAAACAAATATATTTCCTTTTCTGCTTATGACTGCTAGAATAGCAGCCTAGTAAATTAAAGGCTGTGTACGGACAGCTGAATTTGCTTTGTCCACATTTGCTTGTTTTGTTTTTAACTCTCAAGTTGTTTACAAAGAATGTTGAAAATATTGGCAAGTTCTTGCCAAACAATTATCTTCTAACCTCAACAATCAAGTTGGAAGTAGCTACTCCAACATAGAAAGACCCCTGTTAAAGATGAGGAGCCTGTAAGAAACGAAAAGGTAGCATTGAATATGTAGCAAATATCACAATCATAGCAGAGTGCCCAGGGGATGTTCAAAACTAGGAACTCAGAATTTAAAGTTGTCTTTCTCTCATGTTCATTTTTTTCAAATCTCAAGTTCTTTCTTTCCTATTACTGAAGAAAGTTGCCCATTTTGATAAGTATTGAGCACAGTCCTCAACCATTTCTGGGATGGATTTTTGGAGGATAGAGGATTTTTCCTTCTTGCTCAGATGAAAATATATGCTTGTAAATGAATTAAGGCAAGAGCCAGTTTGGTCTAGTGGTTAAGGCACCAGGCTAGAAACTGGGAGTCTGTGAGTTCTAGTCCCACCTGAGGCACAAAGCCAGCTGGGTGACCTTGGGCCAGTGATTCTCTCCCAGCCATAGGAAGGAGGCAATGGCAAACCACTTCTGAAAAATTTTGCCAAGAAAACTGCAAGGACTAGTCCAGACAGTCGCCAGAAGTCAACACTGAATCAAAGGCACAAAATTAATTAATTAATTAATTGTCATAATATTCACTTCAATTTTAAACTGGATCTTAGGAGTCACCAGCATTTTCATTTTGAGCAAGTGAATTCTAGGGGTTGATCCAGGCTGCCCAGGTACCCCATCACCAGAAATGGAAGGCATCTCTTTCTGGAGGACAGAACAGATAACTTTGTTCTCTATTAATCACCCCCACATTGTCAAAATGACTCAAGGTGTGTTTTTGTACTCGCTTTTGAAGTACACTTTTCCATAGTATATTACCTTGAGCGTTCTGGTCTGGTGAAATGGTGTACCACCAGACTTTAAAAAAAAAAGCACAGGGAAAAGTAGAAAGCTCATAAGAAGTGTGCTATGATAGCACTCATAGTAATGATAGCTCTAAAAGTCATTAGAATTAAATAAGCAAGAAGAATGGATTTTTAAAAATAGCTGTTTGTGTTGCCTGCATATGTGTTCATTTTGATGCTTTAAAGTTTTTAAATTCAATTTAACTCTCTCTCTGTGTGTGTGTGTGTATGTAGATGATAGATAGATAAGATGATAGACAGATAGATGATACAATGAATTCAGGAAGGTATGCCCTTGGTCCATGCCCTCTTGGCCCCGAAAGGTAAGAGAACACAACAGCAGGAGAATTGTCTAATGGGAGGATGTTGTGTCTAGACTGAATACCTTGCAAGTTTATTTATTTATTTATACTTCAACTTTTATTACCGCACCATCTCCCCCAGAAGGGACTCTGGGCGGTTGTTGCTAAAGTGCCTCAATCCAGACAAGATTTTCTTAAACTGACTTAGAATCAAGCCGCCAGGAATACAGGATAGGAACAGCTGAAACAGTAAGTACGGATATGCCCTTATTGACACTTCTAGCTGTAAAGCTATCTTGGCTTCCCTAACACCAACATATAGCAGTAATATCTTTAAACCCTGTTAGGTTAAATTGCCAGTTTCTCTGCCAGGTTGCCAGTGGCAATCTACTTCCTTTGAGCATTTTTTTTCCACTCTGAGTTGCATACCAAGCACCCCTCGCCCCCTTGTTTGCCCGATGCAGTCACTTTGCCTCATTTCCCCATCTTCTCAGAGGTTGTCATTCTTTCCAAACCAATTAATTCTTCTCTAAATAGTTTTTTAAAAGTTTGGGCATGTCAAATGCAGACCTATACATTCAATCATATAAAGTTTAACTTTTGCATCTACCAAATTGAGAGCCATGAGTCATAAACTTCAACAAAGTGACTATGGGTTTCAAATGAGGAGATATGAATTGGCACAAACAATAACATTTTGATTATTTATTTGCCTTCTAGTTCCTAAGCAACCAGTATATTCCCAAGGTTCTCCCTACCCCCATAAGAGCTAGAAATATTTATTTTTAAAGAATCATGGTGGAGTTGTTTGGAATGCTATCCAAAGACAACTTTAGGAAACCTATTACTCATTTTGATGCTGGTCCATTTTTTGTTCATTTGTTCATTTATTTCTATCATTACAACCTCTCTGTCAGTACCAAAATATGCTTAAGGCAGCTTACACATAAACATAACCAATAGTATTACAGGAGAAGCAATCAAAACAGCACTTTTAAAAACTTTTTCAAAGACAGGTATAGCTCAAAAGAAGCCGAGCTCACCAAAATACCAACCAAGAAGGGTAATGATAAGTTTGGCCTCTTGGGGTCTTCTCACCACTGGATGTTATCTTTTATTCCCATTTGTAGTGGCAACATGCAGAAGACCTTTGTATCTCGAGGAGTTAAGTGACATGTTTTGATTTTCTCCCTCACACCTAGGAGATTAGAGTTTATTTAGAGTTATACTAATGTTTAACTGGGTTGTTTTTATTTCTGTTTGGAATGGAGGGGGAGATAGATTACCCCAAGCTTGTTAGTTTAAGCATAGGTTCACTCCCCCAACAGCCCCTCCAGTGGCTTGGAATGCGGGGGGAGATAAGAAATTGTTTTGGTTAAGCACTTGCTTATCTGATAGCTTCCCAGGCTCTTAGAATAATGCCATAGACAGGTGCTAGACCCCAGGAAGAATCCTAGTCAAGGTCAGGCTATGCAGCTTCAGTACCATGGAAACTTGGCCATGGGGTTTGGGGGCCAGATTTGATAAAAACCTTAGGATTGTCTATTGAGTGAGGAAGTCCACACAGGCAATGAGCGCTGGGTGCTGTGAAAATTAAGCCACCTTGGGGTATCTCCGCTGTCCTTATTAGAGGGCTCCTGACAGCTTATAGGAGATTGGGTTTCAACTTGCCTAGGTACAGTATGTTATGATTTCGTTCTATATGCTATGCTTTTGTTATGCTTCGTGTAATCTGCCTAAACTGTGTTTCTGTTTAACTTTGTTTGTTTAAGTTTATAATAAAGCTTTAAGTTTCTTTATCTACTGGTGTGCTTATTATCTCTGGATCTAAAAGAACCAATTGCCTGAGCACCTGAGCACTGCTTGAACACTTGGCAGGACAAATTGGCGATGAAGGTGGGATCCAGTGATAATGCCCTGGTGGTGTTGGGAAAAGAAATCTGTTAAGCAAGTTGATAATGGCAAGATCCCTGGTCAACTCAGTACAAGTATCTGGGGGCCAGGAGTTCAAATGTTGAACTGGCTATCCCCACTGGTGTCATGGGATTCTGAGATGAAAGTTTGTGAAGATTCCACTCCCCACATGGTGCTAAAATGCATGCAATTATTGGGGGGTGGGCAAGAAAAGAGGGCAGCAAGAGGGGAGTCTTAGATTGCTCTTTCTCATGATGCTGAGTAATGTGTGGGAACAATTAGAAATAACTCAGAGGAAGGTGCAACAGGAGGCTGAAGAAGTGACTGCTTTTAATCATCAGGCTTTTCTGGAAGAAGTGGATGGGGCTCAGGGAGACATCCTGGGTTGGCTATTCACGTTATACTGGAGTTCAATTGTGGACTGGCTTGACCAGTTAGAGACCTCAAGGGATTGGGGAGGCAGTTCCAATTTTCTGGTGGAGATTGGGCAGTGCCTGGAAACTTTTGCATCAGTAAAAGCTGACGGGCGAATGCTAGTTGCTCGGACTGGATGGCTTTTGCTGGAGGCCCTGGAAAGGGTAGGTGATAAAATCACAGCCTGAGGGGAGAAGTATGTTATGGTTTTATGTTTTAAGAAGAATGTGAATCAGGAAAATATCCTGCTAGCTAGAAATAAGAATTTAGGTCAGAAGATATTCTGCTAGCTTGGAAACAAGAATATGGGTCACAAGATTGAGGTGCCAGTAAGTCTGGCATTCCAAAGGTATTCCTTTGTTTATCTTAAGTGTCATCCAGGTAAAAAGGTCAACCTTTGTGTGTTTTCAAACTGATAAGTAATATAAATATGATAACTAAATAAATATGGTTGCCATGGTAGCTCATTATTCTAATCTTTATGTAAAAATGGTATATATTAACATGTTCTTTGTGTTGCAAAGTGCTGTCTTGTTTCTTTTATTCTTTCTTGTAACTGAAGCTATCTGTGAATATGTCAGAAGAGAGAAAGATTTTGTAGTTCTGAGATATGTGTGTGTATATATATGTATGTATGTGTGTGTGTGTGTGTGTGTATGTATGTATGTATGTATGTGTGTGTGTATATATATATATATATATATATATATATATATATATATTGATGAAAAAGTCTTTTGTCTTTATTTCATCTCTCTAAATTGTGAAGCGCTTCTGGAATATTTAATACACAAATAAAGTAAGAAACTTCAGAAAGAATTGGAGCAGGAGGAGATTCAATTGTCAGTTTAGATGGTTTCAAATCAGTGAGTGCATGTTGTGAGTAAAAATCTGGTTAATTGTTGTTTTTGTTTTGTTCTTAATAATGCATTTGAGGTATTTTAGCAAAGGAACAAAAGAAATAAAGTTTGATATGCTTTTGTTTTGTAATGTTTATAATTTAGTGTGTGCATTTGGAATTCCTTGCCATTATAAAGGGAATGGCGGGTTGTTGTCAAATGTGTGTACTTTGTTTTTCTTTCCTTTCTTTTGAAGTCAGGGAAGGGAAGGGCTAATAGTCAAGGCTGACTTCAAAAAGCAAGAGAGGTTAGAAGAAAGTCTCCAGCCTAATGTTTTCAAAAGGAGGTGGGAGCAGAGTGGAAAAAGTAAGCTGCTTGCAAGTGGGACTTGTTAGATGCAAGGGAAGCAGCTGGCCCCAAAATGCAGTTTGTGAAGCAGCAAACCCCAACTGCTCCACCAGCTCAGGATGAGGATAGGGACAGGTATCTGTCTTTGAGTACATGGAAACATCCCTCTCCTTCAGACTGAAGGGGTGGCCAAAGTCCAGCTGGGGAGACAATTATTACCCCAGGGGACCAGAGGTTGTATATTGAATTAGCCATTTATTGGATAAACAGAAAAAATAATGGCTTTAGTGAACACAGGAGCTGAATACACCCTTGTGCATGGAAAGGCAGCAAGATTTCAGGGACCCACGGCTTACACTGATGGCTCTGGAAGTTTCAGTTTCCTGGAAATAGCAGAATCCCTGAAAATAATTTCTTTGTAGTCTGTTAGGCTTGGAGGGGTGGGGAGAAGCTTGCTTCCTACTCTAGTGTAAAAATGATTGTAGTAAATGAGTGGGACTTTAAGCCCCTTTGTTAGAATAACATCTGAATTTCAAGTTTTCTTGTCTTTTCCTACAGCTGTTACTGTTAGGGAAAGATGATTGTTCCTCTTGAGGATCTAGGCCAGGGCTTTCCAAAGTGCCGCTGCTGGTGACACACCAGCGGCGGCGGCGCGGGGGGGGGCGTGCACAGCGGCGGCGTGGGGGGGCATGCGGCGGCGCACGTGCACGGTGGCGGTGCGCGCGTGCACGCTGGTGGCGTGGGGGGCGTGTGGCGGCACGCGCGTGCATGGCAGCGGCGGCAGCCTCGGCTAAAACGTGGAAACACTGATACCGCACCGCTGCCGCCGCCATGCACGCGTGCACCGCCGCTTCCGGGTGGTGTGGCGACACACCACGCTGTGTGTGGCGACACACTTTTGTGTCACGACACACCGTTTGGAAAGCTCTGATCTAGGCAGTCTTGGAGAAGCAATCATTTGCTTAGTGCCATTGCTTATCTGTTATGCTGCCTTTAGGAATGCTTGGCATTCCAGGTTTTTTACCAACAATTTCACCCCCTTGTCTTGCAGCAAGAGTCCAACATTGGCTAATGCGGGCTCTTGGACAGAGAAAAAAAAAGGAGGGGTGGTTAAACTTTATGTGGATTATAAAAGGAAGTTTATTGAATTTCATTTGTCCCTCAACATGAGATTATTGATTTTGGGAAGTTATTGGGGAATTAAATGGTATTAAAGTTTTTGCAATTGAATTGTATAATGTTGCCTTTACCTAAACGAGAAATAATTTGGACCCTGAGTTTCTTGAATTTAAACAGGGCGGCTAGGACCACAACAATTCCTGTTTCCCTCTCCTAGCATCTGGTTAAATGGAAACAGGAAAGGGGGTGAAACAGTTTGTCTTTTTACTAGCAGAGGTGAGAAAGAGATTTTTGGGTTTGCCCTTACAGATCTTTATGCTGCATTCAGTAACCAAACGAACAGCCACTGGATGATACCAAGTTGGCTTGCATTTTAGAAAGCAGCAAAGCAGACTCTGTCATTCAATGGGAATTTGTATTCTGCTGATACTGGGAACTAGCCTTTTGTCTCCTGGAACTTTAGCCAGAGAGTTGATCCTAGTTCTCCAGTGGCTAATGGTAAAACTGTCAATGTTTTTGCCCTTATAAGTGTGATTTTAAATATGCCTTGTGAAAAAAATGGGGACTGCTTTTGCCCCAAGGTTGCTTGCATTCAGCCCTGCCCTGTCAGGGTATGGAGGCATGCATTATTGTGATTATGTTAATCTTTGATGATTTATTTTTACTGCAGAAGTGTTCAACTGACTTGTAAACATTTTTAGGAGCCCTATGGTCAGAAAGGACATGGATTTTGCCTCACACTATGGGTGATAAGGTACAAAAATTTCCCCTTCCCCAGAGGGTGAAAGAGTTGCAGACAAAATGAAAACCTTATTTGCAACAAAATGTGTGCTAAATTTATCAACATTAAGCATTGAACAAATGGTAATTTGGAATCCGGTCACATTTTTGGAAAAGGTTGATAATGACCCCACTTTTCCAATAGCCCCTACAGGAAATGTTAAATGGTTGGGGGAGGCAGTTGGTGAAGTAAGCAACTGCATTAGGGGATTTTTGCCCTCCCCTTTTGCAAATGATTTAAAAATCCTTGAAGCCCTACTTTGGCTTTAATGTATTAATGCCTATTTGAGGCACTCAAAAAGCAATTGGGCTATATCTCTATACTTCTAGATCTGTGGTCATAGCTGCATCAAAAAGTTGATAGCCGGATTGCCCCCAGGTCTAGTTTGACTGTAAAGGGAATCCAGGTGTTAAGCAGAGTGTAATAGACCCAGATTACAGAGGAGAACTTCAGGCTTCCCTATGTAATGGAGGGATAGCAGTGTGCCTATTGAGAAAGAGAATCAAATTGCCCTGCTAATTCTGGAAAATACCTATGATTTGCCCAGCAAAATAGATAAATGCCAAAAGATAATACCTTAAAGGGTTAGGGTGGAGTTACATCCACAAGAAAAAAGTTTGCTACAGAAAACCAGATGGTAAGCTAGCGAAGGTAAAAGTGCTACCAATACATCTGTTATTGTTTCTAACTATTTTCTATCTCCTAGATGAGCATCTTTTTGAGCCTGCTGTGTATCTTGGGTTGCAGTAGCTTTTTTTGCAGATTATTGGGGTAATAAAGACATCTAACATAAGTATGCCTCAATAAATGATCATTATAAGTGTTGGATTTGTCCTGCTTTTCCAATACATTGGCATCGTGGCTTTCTATTGCATATAGAGTTTTTATTGGTCTATGGTTGTTATCAATTAGACCTTTTAGGGAAAAAGTTAAAGTAAAAAGTATGTTTCTTTATCTTAATTAACCAACAATAAGTTTTTATGATGGTTATAAGGATTTTTATGACAGAAAGGATAGATGGAAAAAGGCAGTGTTTTTGGAAACTGGGATTATGGGCTATCTTTAATACCCTTTGTTGAAGTGGAACATGTTATAATTAAAGTATATGAATTTTTAGATTTCATTTTAGAGTCCTTGAACACTACAGCTGATATCCTACCAGCAGTAAATTGGGAACCTCGATGCGCTAACGGCTGCTGCTCAAAGAGGAACGTGTGACAAGCAGGAATGCCCTTTGTTCATCCTGTATCCACAGTTAAAGAAAGCAGAGCAATGCCATCGTATACCCAGAAGTTGCTGGAGGAGCTTAATAAAGTGTTTTTAGGATAAAAGTGCAATGAAAAAACATTTTGATGTTTCTTTTTATGATTGTTGCATGTTCACTTTTATTGTGCATGTGTATATGTTTTGTTGTACTCAGTTATTGAGTGGGCATACATACATACATATACATGAAACACTAGATAAATCTAAAAGATTGTCATATAGAAATCCTGTTTATGCAAACACCACATTATTTAGTCCACCTAACCAACCCTGAGGGAAGCAGAATGCAATATGGCTCATTTTTTATACTAGGGGTGGACTGTATACCTTGGACCAAGCTAACACCATATTTAATCATTGCATGGGCTTTTAGTATGCATGTTTTTCTAACAGCCATTTTTGCATTCTGTTAATATTGATAGGTATTCTGTAAATTAAAGTTAAGTGCTTATATACATATGTACAAGTTATTACCTGGAGACATGGAATTTATAGAATGTGAAGGTGTGGGAAGAAATTCAAGAAAAATTAGCAGACACATAGAACCTAGATATTGATCATTTCCTTTCATCATGAAAGCTCCCATTTTTGCATCCAAAATTCAGTGGTTCAAATGGTGAAAATGAGTGTTATGATTTCCCACCATTCTGAGATGGGAAGCTGAAGAGAACTGTAGAGTAATACCCAAACTAAAGTAAAAATACAAAAACAAAGAAAACCACCCATTAAAAATGGTTTGTGGGGGGGAAGAAAGCAAAAAAAAAAAATCAACACCCACTATATGTATAATTTGACCTCCTCCATTTTGCATCATTTATTTTTTTATTTTTTATTTCAATTTATATAGCTGCCCATCTCACTTACATGACTCTCGGTGGCCCACAAGTTAAAACAGCAAAGACAAACTTATATAAAGCAATTAGCAATCAACCAAGTAGCAAAGAACAGCCCAATCAAGGAACTACTAAGGAGAGAACAACACCTCCACCAACACAAGCAGGACAAGCCATGGTATATGAACAGAGAGCAAGTCCCACTCCCTTTTCGCACTGAAGATGTTGCCTAGCCTGGCAATGAAATGTCTGCAAGAAAACAACAAGGCTCAGAGAGCACCAAGGACTCCACAATTAGCAATTAACCAGAAACATAAAAGTGTGGGAAGGTGCCAGCCTACAGCTCACAGACAATACAGCCATCTTGCAGGTTCCCCATCCATGTCATCATGTCACCTACCATATCATCTCTTACAAACAAAAATGTTAAATACAGCCATTCTTGTTTTTCATCAAAAGCTCCCTTGTAAATACAGCATTGCTACAGAAAATCATGCAGAAGTGAAGAAAACATAGACCTCCCACAAACAAACCAAATCCTGAACAGAATTATTATCTCCCTTACATTTAACAGAAGAAACTTTTTAAAGTGAAGGAAATATGAAAATAACTCAGAATCAAGAGAGGCTGGAGTGGGCATGTCATTTTCCTTGCAATTTTTGCCTAACGGAGCTTTCTATTAATAGCTGGTCACTCATGCTATGACAGTTTTCTCTGATAATAATGTGGAAAAATACTTATTTATATGCCTTACAATTATAAACGTATTTATCTATGCTTTTTACCGTCCAACCTGTCCATAGATTTCAATTATACTTTTAAAACATTTCACAATTGATATATTCTTTTAATGCTTCACTGATTTTATTTTAAAAAATGCTTTGTACTTTTCTAGAGTAATTAACTTCATTGGTCCTGTACTTTAATAATGCTGTAGCTAAGTATTTGAAGGGTGTCAAGGCATATTTGCCATGCAGTAACTTACAGAGGAAATTGTTTGAAATAGCATTCAGATCCTGACACTTCAAGAGGTTTTATTGAGTACTTCCAAAAGGTGATTAAATTGTTTCTATGTGCAAGAGATCACACTGAATGCTTGTTACCTAACTGTTTGCAGGATCTCTGAAATTTGTGCAACTTAAATGATTATTGGAAAGATGTGCCGCTCACTTTAATACATACTGAAGCTGTGAACAATCATTCCTGAACAGACCTCATTAGTCAGTCCCAGATATTGTCTACACCCAAGATACTGCTTCTTCAAGTTATGGGGACATATTTTCCCTCAGATGCTCACATTAAGTGTTCATAAATTCCCTTTCAGGGATCATCTTATGATGCTTCAACATGCCTTATCAATTCTCCCAACTGCCATTCCATTGCCAATTCATTCTTGGTCTATTGACACCTTTTGAATCTTAAAAGCTTCTTCAAGTAGGCATGCTTAGAAATGTAAAAAAAAAATACTTCCCTTTTTTACTTTTGAAAGTGCAAACTATGTGTGCTAATTTCCTATATGCATCCATTTTGCAAATTTTGTGGCAAAATGAGATGGAAAAAAAAAAGTCAGAGTGATTTTGGTGGCATAATCTGTGGGGCTCAGAGAGCTCCAAATGGGGCTAGGAGCTCAATGTAAAAACAGGTTGCCCATCCCTACTTTACAGGAAACCCATATTTTGACCTTTTTCTCTATGAAAACTCAACAAAGTTATATCATTATTACATAAAAATTAAACTTTCACGAAATAGTAATTTTCTATGTTTTTGGAGTTTACATGTTGGATGTTTAAAATATAAAAGGTGGAGGGTTATTTTTTCTTTATTAAATGGGATTCCACCCCCCAGAAGCTAGAGTATATATAGGGGTATCTGCAAGGAGGTTAAAAAAGTCAACATGATGGATGTGACCATGTAATCAAAGCCCTGCTCCTTTTCAACATACCACACACACATCACACACACACACACACACACACACACACACACACACACACACACACAAAAGGATGGAGTTTCAATCACACAATCATGCTTGCTTGCATCTTGATTTTTTTGTCACTCTATGGATGTCCCTGCTTATATTCATTACTTTTAGACTTTTATACGCTTTCCCTAGTGGAAAGCATATAAAGGTCTCATTCCCCAGTTAATTCCTGCTTCCCTAGTCTTGTTCCCCTAGTTAATTCCTGCTTCCACTCTTTTTGGTTCTTCTTGCCCTAGAAGCTACTGGTCCCTCCTTGTCCACTTGACTGATTAGGATCCTATTTCACTAAGGAAAAGGGAGAAAGCTGAGTGTTTCTATGTCTTTTTCCCTGTTTTGATTACCATCTCAGTTGAAGCAAAGTTCTGAAGAACTTGATTGCTTTCTCATCTGTATTTTGCAACAATTTAATTGGTCCTAATAAAATAGTAATGTCCTGTAAATGTTGGATTCCTTTCCTTCTCCTCATCCTCATCTTCATACAGTCTATGTTCTGACTTTGAGTAGAATTTGATATCTTATTTAACTGTCATATTAATATAAAACTTGAAAAAACTAGGACATAGTTCTGTCTACGAAAATGCCTTGGTACTGTATACACAATCATAATGAAAATATTAAGGACATAAAATATTCATAATGAAAGCCACCAGATGAAAATATTAAGGACATAAAATCATTTATTTATGCTGAAAATGGTGGTGACAGTATTGCAAATGTCTGGAAGCCTTTTTCATTCAAGCACTTAGCAGATGTCCTCTCAATGTTCCAGAATGTCTCCCCATCTGCTTGTAAGTCATGTTCTTCTATCTTCCATTATCAGTGGACTTTCATATGTCATGGTAACTTTTTGGAAGTTATTTTTTCCTCTTGTAGTTCATTATAAGTGTCATAATCAGCAGCATTCTAACAGCTGGTCCCATATTACTTTTCTCTGCATCCCTCTCTGGCATTGGCAATTAGATAGAACAGCAGCAAATTTGTTATGGCAAACTTGGAAATCTAAATCTTCTTCCCTATGTCTTCACATGAATTATTCTAGTGGTTATTGGAAAGGAGAGTGCTGTTATTACATTATTCCTTTCTTCCAACCCATATGGAAGACCTACATAACAGCAAAGCACATGAAAAATCCATCTAGAAGTTCATCTTTTACAAATGTAATTCTGTATCACTAAGATATGCCTCTTGAGGATTTAAAAACCCATGCACAAATCATTGGAAAATCTAATATGCTTCATGCAGAAAGGGGAAGCTGTCACTGGAAATTTCATTTACTTCTTCAAAACTTAAAATGTAAAGGCTACACATACACACACACACACACACACACACACACAACTAATTAATAATCTGAACTTTGTTGGGCTTTATTCACTTAGGGCTGTCATGTCTATAATTTTTATCTATCAAAAAGTGATAGCCCTGATAGCCCTACCTTCTGCTTGAGTAGTGGCTTGGTAGTTTCTGCTGCCATCACCTACCTTCCAAAGGGCACCTCAATTGGCATGTTCCTCACCATCCCCCCAAAAACCTGTTGTATGAGAGATATAGGGCCTTTGCACCATGTGCTGCCTTACTACTGATTAAAAAGTTAAAAAGCAGATATTGAAATAATTTCTATAGCACCTATTACCTTCTGGCTATGTAACATAGAGATGTGTGATTAGATGATTCAGTATTTCCTCCTTGTCCCTACTCCCAATCCCTGGAGAGATAGACCAATCTCACAAGGTATAAACAAAATCAAACTTTATTAAAATGAGGAAGAGAAAGAAAGATGTAAATGTAATTTTTTTTCAACATGAAAACATTCAGTACTGCAGAGGATAAATTATAGAGCTGCCAAGATTATGGTCACAAACTTAAACCAGAGCAAAATAAAAGGCTTTGGGCAGACCACAAGATGGCACTGATCTGCTACAAATGAGTGATTTCAAGCAGAATGTTAGAAGAGATTCTAAGCTTTAGAATTATTATTACAGAACACAAGGATATTCTAGATGACAAAAAATCTTTTGGAATATGCCTGCTGGATTTACGCACAATTCCTTAACTTGTATTGAGTAATAAAGAACATTAGATTTAGCACAACACTGTCAACAAAAATCAAACATAGCACAAATTCCTAGCTAGAATATATTTACCTATTTCTACCAAAATAGAAGACTGTTGAAACAGATGTTCTCTCTATCGTACTTTCTTGGAGGTCCCACAAAGTTAATTTTGAAGCTCCTGGGAGATAGAATAAACACATTCATTGCTAGCCTCTCCCCATGGCTTTCCCCAAGTTCTATGCTTTGTTTTTAAAAGGACTTTTAAAACTTATCCTGTCTCCAGCAGAAGGAAGGGCTGTGGTATCTGACGCTCTGTGTATGTGACAAAAAAATATCTCTTCTTTGTATGAATGTGTATTTGGAATGTTTGAGCTTTTCTGACAAGCAGGGTACATTCAGAACAATGACTCCCCCCCCCCCCACACACAATATATATATACTCAATTGGAAGACATACAGTACTTTGGATTTCTAAAGCCAGAGTCCTTTTGGGACCTGATCTGAAGTGGGTAACCTCTGCAGAAATTCTGATCTGCACTGGATCCTTCCCAATGTGTCAAAACAGGTCCTGACTAAAACTTGTAATTGGGGTCATACTCCTGTATTCTAAATTCTAGCTCTACAGATACAGACATATCATTGGTACACCTTTAGATGAGATTTATTCTGCAGTTACTCTGATTTTTTAATTTTATGAAAAGTCCAGTTGTCATCTTCTTTTTAGCATTATCCTATGTATCTCTCTTTCTATCTTAAAAAAAAAGAGGAAATACGTTAAAGAGGAAACAGAATAGTTTTCTCTGTTGTTGTTGTTATGCTAGGAGCTCTCTGTTTAGAACCATTAATCTAAGTATAGTAGAAATCCTAGGATGGCAACATTATTTAATAGCTGTATAAAAGAATTATTTGCATATATCTCTCTCTCCAGATCTAAACCTGATTAGATAAGATGATAAGATATTTATTCCTTCAGGCAGTTTAGGAGACCCATCACTGCTGCAGTGCAAAATTGGGAATCAAATAGCTACCCTTTGGCCTTTCATTTAGTGCATCCATCTGCTCATTTTACCATTGATTTTCTTGGTGTACTAGGAAGAAGTCCAAGGGAGCAGATGATAATGGAATTCTCCCTTGCTAGAAATGCTTATACTAAATCAGCAGTACAAGCCCCACATTATCCAGCCCTGTTAACTAGAAGCTTGAAACTTTAGCCAATTCTGCATTTAAAAGAACTTAGAAATGTCCTACTCTCTGTACAATCAATTTACTCACCAGAGAGACACATTAGGAGAGAGACTAAGGTTATTGAATCATTTTCTACCATTGATTGTCATGAGTAATGTTTTTCACATTTTAACAAAATAAATCCTAAAAACTGAAACATAGAGAGATGAACAGAGAAATCCAGCTATTTAATATGCATAGCCTGGCCAACCCATAATATAATAAAGTCACCTTTGGCTTCAGAAAGACTGCAAGAAAGTTTGTAAAGCTCAGAAATATTAGCTGGCACAAAAGAAAATAATAGCCTACACTGCACTAGTACAAAATGGTCAAGAAGCAGTGCTCACGCAAGGTGAGACTTTTTGGGAAAATGTTCTGCTGAAAACAAAGAAGCCATGTTTTCATTAAAGGCTGAAAATAGATTGTGAAAAAGTACTCAGCAAATAGCAGAGCTTCTCATAGCTCTCATAGCCCCATTTCAGGTATTCCTCAGCTTTTTATCTGTATAAGAGCATTATCTAAAACTCCCAAGCAGATACTTTGAAGAAGGAGATTTCATCTTTCCATGGAAATGTTTTAATAACATACTGAAATATGGCTCCCACTTTGTAACGCTTCCTTGCTGTGAGATTGTGGAGTGTACTAGAGTTGTGTTCAGTTTTCAGTCCATGTCACTCTGAAGGCTTCCTGGCTACCCACATGATCTGAAAAAGTGCCATGGGAAAGGTGCCCTGACAATGTCTTCCCTTGGGATTTAACTGAATTGTGAAAAGCCAGGGAAGCTGCAGACAAGCAAATATGGAAGAACAATAAGAGACAGGACACTTAGACCAGCCAATGATATTAACGATCATATGGGCAAGACCTGCACATGTTACCTAGGGAAATTTTAACTTTTTTTTTTCTGGGATGAACTTAAGAAACCATTGGTTGTGTTTCAGAGCTTTAGGCCTTGCCTTCATCCTAACACAATCTGGAAGGGACTGTCAGCATTGTGGCTGTGGCTTGTAAGGTCAGTGGTAGAAGCCAGAACCTACAAGTCATTATCTTATATGATTGATTGTGCCTCTTGTGTAGCATCATGCCCAGGCACTACAGGTAACAAAAATGGCTCGCAGACCCACCTGCTCAGTGTGGAGAGCTTAGGATAGGTGTCCATTTCTGCCAGACCCATTTTAAAAGAAGTTGCAAATATTTAATTATTTTTGACACTGAATGCATATTGTTTCCTAATTTGTGTAAAGAAATATATTTTTATAGTTACAGACTGATTGTGTAGGGGAAAAATGTCTGAGGTAAACAGTACAGGTAAACAGGTCCCTTCCCTCAAACACTGTCACCTAGTAGGACCTCAAACCCACCTGATAGGAAGGGTATGATTTGTTTTTGTATTGATGTTTTTATTGGTTGTTGTAAGCTGCCTATGATCACTGTGTGAGAGAGGTGGCCATATAAGTTCTTTAAATAAATAAACATACAAACAGTGTTGGGAAAGGTCCCTGAGGCTTCATCCACTGAGGTGCTGCCAAATTTTAAAGTCTCAAATAGATGCAAATTCTAGTTTTCCTCAGGTTTTATCTGATCAGATTAGTTTTGACTTGCTACCAATATGAGTAAGAGAAAATGCACGGTAATGACAACGCATCCTCTTTTTTTGGCCCATGCCAGTAGCAGATCAAAACACTATTTGAGTTATATTGTGAACACACTTAGGCTGAGTTGCATTTTTCAGAGAAAAAAAGCAAGGCGTCATGAACTGAAGTTGTCACAGGACTTCATTTTTAGGAAGCTGGAGCTTGTGGCTCCTTTGTAGACAGATCATAAGCTGAAGTTTGGATAGGACAGCTTCAGCATGAATATGTTTACACGAAAATGCAAGGCTTTGCAACCTTCAAAGGTTTCTTGGTTTGACATATTAAACAAAGCAGAGAGGAACAGCTGATTGGTTGAACTTGCATCTGTCAGCAATATTGGATCTGAACTGAAAAACTACAACACAAACTACAAACTGTGACCACACGCATGATCTGGAACAGACGGTGTTCATCAGAAGTAATTGAATAACAGCTTCTCCTCAGAGAAAGGTTTGATGAGCAACATTAACTCCCAGAAAATGGCTTTAATAAGCAAACACATGGTGAAATCCTTATGTCCTGTCTCCAAGGGAGAGTGTTACATCTTAAGGTCTAGTTAAACTTTTTCAGAAATATGGAATGGCATAGCCTACCAGGTTTTCATCTTCTGTTCCTCACCTTCCTTGGGACACAGTCTCCCAGTTCTACCAACTGGAAATATGAAATAATTTGGGGAACATATTGAAAACAATGAAAATATCTTCTTTGTATGTTGTATGATCACGAAGAAGAGTTACATTAGAGCAGAGCTTTCCAAACTGTGTGTCACCACACACAGTCTGGTGTGTCACCACACAACCCAGAAGTGCTGATCATCATCAGCGCTTCCGGGTTTTCCCGCGGCGACACACCAACGGTGGTGCGCAAAAACCAAAAGCGGCAGCAGCGCTTCCGGGGTTTTGCGCGCTGCCGCAACAGCGGCACTTCTGGTTTTTCCCGCGGCGACACACCAACGGCGGTTGGTGTGTCGCCGTGGGAAAACTTTGGAAAGCCCTGCATTAGAGGGATCAGTTCCATGTATTTCATAATATCCAGTTGAAAATAAGTTAGCAGGTTAGCTGTGCTTTATACATGATATAGAATAAGGTGGTAGCGAGTTAATATAGTGGAATAATGCCATTATATCAGCAGATAGGTGGGAGAGGGGAAGAATGCTATTTTTCCAGTGCTTTCTAATATTAAAAATTAGTCTACCTATATTTTTTTTAAAAAGGAATTGAGTAGACTAGACTTGTTTCCACATTGGTTGTGGTTGCTTCTGATTATTGCATTTTTATACCACTCACTAACAGTTGTCTGGATAGCGTACAATTGGTTAAAACATACAGAAAGTGAAATTAGAGAAGACAATGTAAACTGCATAAAAGAGCATAACAATGACATGACAACCTGCATAGATAACAATACCACAAATACAACCTAACTTTACATTATTAGCAAGGTACATTATTAGTATAGTTCCTCAAAAGACTTCCTCAAATACATGGGAAATAAAAAGTTTTTCACCTGGTGCTCAAAAGAACCTAATTTTAATTCCAGATGATGTTCCATAGACAGGATGCTACACCACTGAAAATACTGTTTCTCTGGTAGCCATGTCCTTATTCAGTGTGTTCTCAAAAGTGAGAGCCACTCTGGTGTAGTGGTTAAGGCACCAGGCCAGAACCTGGGAGACTGTGAGTTATAGTCCCACCTTAGCCACGAAGCCAGCTGGGTGACCTTGGGCCATTCACTCTCTCTCAGCCCTAGGAAGAAGGCAATGGCAAACCACTTCTGAAATCTTGCCAAGAAAATGTAGGGACTAGTCCAGGCAGTCTCCAGGAGTCAAGACTGACTCAAAGGCACTTTAAAAAAATCCTAAAAGTGGCTGGGAATTCTAGAAGTTGAAGTCCACACATTTTAAAGTTGCTAAGGTTGAGAAACACTGGTTTACAGCATCCCACAAATCCAACCATTACCAGTGATGAAGAATGTGAAGAGCTGTTCTTCAGTGATATAGGTTCCCTGTCTCTGATAGCCTCAGTGACCTCTAACACAGTCCTAATGCAATTAACAATCAAGGTAAATGAGTCTTTGGAATAAATCTGAAGGGTCTGGGAAACAATGCCTAAGTGAACTACTATAGAACAATTACTTTACTCTTGTAACGCCGAAATAAATTAGCTGGATATAATTTGTTCCGAGTTAACACAGAAAAAATCTAGGCATCTTATTTTACAGTGCAATCCTATCCCTGCCTATCTGGAAGTAAGCCCAATTGAGTTACTCCCAGATAAATGCAGTTAGGACTGTATCCTTAGTGATTAAGAGATTCATGCCTGTATAATTTAATAATACTCTACTTTTTCTTTTGCTGCTACTATGATCTCAAAGGTGCCAGTGTTAATCTGACATTAAGATGCCATGAAATATTTTTAATTTAAAATGCCCCAAGTATACATAATTATATATTCTGTGGGATTGGATAAGACAGTTTGTGTATACATCTTATGATAACTTGATTCCTGATCTTGCATTCCTAAAAACATGCACAATCAGCAAAAATGTTTCAGTGTGAATGGATACTGGCAGGTCTATTTGACACAACATGGGTGCTCCCTCTTGGTGGCACAATATCAATAATAGTTTATTTCCCAGCATTGGCCAGCTGACAGCCCCTGGGTGATATCCAGTCCTTCAGGCTATTTATTTATTTACAGGACTTATATGGCTGCTTATCTCATATGGTGACTTTAGGCATCTCACAACAATCCATAAAAAACATAGTAAAAACAAAAGTAGGCGATCCTATCAAATTTTAATCAAGTTATGGCAAGAGTTTTGGCAAAGTCATTTTTGTGGAGTCCTTGGTGCTCTCTGAGCCTTGTTGTTTTCTTGCAGACATTTCATTGCCAGACTAGGCAACATCTTCAGTGCGAAAAGGGAGTGGGACTTGCTCTCTGTTTATATACCATGGCTTGTCCTGCTTGTGTTGGTGGAGGTGTTGTTCTCCCCTTAGGAGTTCCTTGATTGGGCTGCTGTTTGCTGCTTGGTTGATTGCCTGACATAACAGTTCCTTGATTAGGGTATATTGTGCTGTTTGATTGTTCCTCTGGTGCTAATCGTGGTGTTAATCTTTGCATATCTGTGTGTTGATTGCTGGCAAGGAGGTGTTCTGGTCTTTTGGCTTTTCTATTGTCTCTTATGAATGGTATGGAAATGTTGTTTACCTCTATGTGTCTGTTGATGGCTGCTTTGCCTGAGTGCCAAGCTTCCAGGAATTCTCTAGCATTTTTGGATTTGGCTTGGTTTAAGATGCTCACAGTTTCCCAGTTGAAAGTATGGTTGAGTCTGTCCATGTGTTGTGAGATTAAGGAGTTTTCATCGTGTCTTCTGACTGCTAGTTGGTGTTTGTGTATGTGCTCTGCTAGTCTTCTGCCCGTCTGTCCTACATAGTGGCTGCTACAGTCCTTACACTGTATGTTGTAGATAACTGTTTTTTCTTCTTGGGCTACTGGGTCTTTTGGGTTACTTAAGATGTTCTGAAGGGTTTTGGTTGGTTTATGTGCTACGGTGATGCCATGTGATTGTAACAGTCTATTAGTAGTTTAGTTTCTGAGATGTTTCTGATGTATAGCAGAGTAATCCTTTTTTGCTTAATTTTCTGCAATGCCTTAAAGCAATGCTAAATCAGAAGCAATGTGGCTAATCTAAGCACTGGGCCTTGGCAACTACCAAATCCAACTATTTAAGTAAGCAGGACCATAAAAATAGATATATCTCCTCTTCATTTCAATGGTCCTTTGCTGAAAAGTTTCCTAGTAGATGACATGCCATGTTTCTAAAAGTTTAACAGCTTGCTTAGTTAAGGGTTAAGGCTATGATATTAGCAAATAACAAGCCACTTAATTCAAAACACTGAGTACCATCTATGGACCACTAACCAATAAAAAAGCAGGCATTTATCTTTTTTCAGTGCCACGTTATATAATGAAACATTACAGAACATCTGAGAATTCTTTATCATCTCTTTTGATAATTCCATTCAGTTTCGTTTTGTAGCAATATAATTAGAATCTGCTAAATAGAAAGAATTTCCATTTTGAAAGAATTTTTTTTTAAATGAGGAAATTACTGCTTTCCAAAGGTAGGTTGTAAAGCTGCTTTGATTAAGTAACAGTTTTGCTTTATGCAACTGGATCTCTGTGATCCTTATCATTGATCTTGAAACAATTAATATTATCTCTGAATTTTAAACACTGTTCCTGCTCAAGTTTCTTTACAGTTTCTTTTATTTTTTTCTTTCCAAAAAATTGTACATAAACATATTGTTGTATAATTTGGTCATTATCCCAAGATATGTTAACTTTAAAAGTTTTTCCTTCTTTTCAGTTGCTTTAAAAAACAACTCAATCTCTTATATTTCACAGGAGAATCTAAGTGTTTTACAAAGATTGGGTTGGACTAATTCCAATGTATAGTTGCTGACTTGATATCGCTTTCCCATGAAATCAGATGGAGAAGCATATGGTGTGTATATAGAAAGTATCTGCAGGTAGAGCTGGAGAAAGCTTTGCCTGAAACCTTGCAGAGCCTGTGCTAATCAGGGTTGATAGCATTTGATTAGATGGGTTACTCGTCTACCACAGAATAAAACCAAAACTACACTGTGGTCTTTTTATGCTTTCCTTGCGTACTGGAGCCAAAGGCTATGCTCCCCTATAGCTCACCATCTGTCTTGCTGCACAGTTGGAATGAAACCACTCTCTACTTCTGTCCCTTCCCTCCAGTTTGGCAGCATTGCAAGTTCCAGATTGGCATGTCCCTTGCAGTTAACCTTACCCCCAAGGATCTTCCACCCCAACTAATCAATGCACCAAAGCCTGCAATTAATTAATTAATTAATCAATTAATACAATTGGATCATGCCACTGGCCAGCTGAATGTTTCTGACAAGAATACACAGAACAGTATAAGCAGATATCATGTTGTTCATTGTGGCCACTTGCAATACGTTTCCTCATTCCTTATTCTACTCTATGGACTTATGGGCCTCCATTCCGTCCCCAGTTCCAGTACTTCTGACCCTCCAATCAGTGCATCAGAGAAATTATTTTCAACTCTGGAACTGTGACATTTTGGATACACTGATATAGTGTATATAGGGAAAATAGGAGGAGGAAGGAGTATTAGGTATGTTCGCGGCATTGAGTTATTTATAAAATAATAATAATAAAGGCGGGATAAAAATTAAATAAATAAATAAATATATACATATAGAAATCATTGTACAATATTTAAATTTAGCAGCTTCCACTAGGTTTCCTTGTTCCTTGGGTAATGAGTATGCTCAGTCTATGTACCCCCCTGGGGACCCTCAATACATCTAAAACTGACCTTGTAATCTGGGTGCTGAAGCCCTTAATGTTTAAATTATTATTATTATTGCAATCATGCAGTTGACCAGATAACCTTCTGAGCGCTGCTACAACAGGATTTCAATAGGGGACACTGCACCCTTCTATCACATGATTGTCTTGTTTCTCAGATGGCCTCAATCCTCCCATTCCAATGCTCTTTTATGCATTGGCTGCTAAGGCAGAAGCATGCTGGATAGCCCCTCAGATGGAGTTATGTTTAACAGCAGCAGCTACTTCCCTCTACCACAATCTACCATTGCATTGTACAAGGTCAGATGAGGGAAGGTTTTGACAGGATGGCCCAGCAGGTCAAGAAAAATTTCAAGCAGCTGAAGGCTAAGTTTTACAAACTCCTCTATGAGCATGATGGGAGGCTTCTGGTCTCCCATGAGCCTTCATGGCACCATGCTGTGAAACTGGTATGCATTACCCTGCAGCCCTCTTTCAACATAGCCCTGGGTGGGAACTAGTTTCCCTATTTCATGATGGAGTCTTGAAGTTAATAAAAGAACTCCAAGCAGCTAACAACAATCTTGCAGAGTAGAAGCGTGAACCAGCAGGGAACTTGCAGTTTAAGCTTAATTATGTTCAGAAATAAATTCAGTCTTCACACATTAGTTAGATGAAGAAAAATAGAGATAGCTTACATTTATTCAGTAGATATGGATACAAGTAGATCTGTGTGCAAGCGAGATGGAATGGACGAGACCTGCATAGTGCAGCCCTCCTGCTTGCAGGTGTGCCCAAAGCATAATGGAGGTTGTTAATCCCCCAAACTCAAGGAGGAGGAGGAAGAGGAAATCAGGTGACTCAGGTAACATCCCACAAGCACAGTAGAAAGTGTTGACTAGAAATACCCCCTATTATGCTTATGAGACAATGCTGAGTTGACTCCTGATAATCCCAACAATTCACATGTACATAAGTGGGCAACAGCTGCCTATGGAAACACATGTACCATTCCATGTCTATAAAGTATCTCCTTCTCATTACCATCTGTATCCTCTTACCACTCATGACAATGCAGTTATGCAGTTCTACCATGTAGCACGAGGAACATGTCAGGACTCCATTGTGCTATTAAGGCTGCCCCAAAAGCACAGCTGAGTGGGATCATATCTTCTGTTCTATTTATCCCCTAATTTTCACACCTGCTGTTACCATGTGGTGAATGCAGCTGGAACCAAGCAAGCCAGGGAGCTCACCTTCTGCAAATGAAGAGGACAGCAGATAAAGCATTGGGCCTGACAGTGACTGCAGGATATGATGAGGCAGAAACTTAATAATCTGCCCTTAACCCACTTACCCAGCAGTGCCAGGAGGAGAGACACCTTTCTATATTACCTACAGTACTTACGGGAGCTCCACAAGTGTCTTCAGATATGTAGTTTTTTTGCTAACTCCATGCTTTTAGCCAATGCATTTACCCATAATAATTTATCACTAGGTATTATCAAACCATGACATCAGACACCGCCACTGCCCCCCACCAGTCTGGCACTTCCTCTGCAGTTGCTGGGATCCCGCTGTAGACCCCACCATGAGTCACCAGTACCCCATCACGGACACCACTATTCCATGCCAAGTTTAGGCTTGCTTCCTTCCACAGTCAGTCTGCTCAGTCGGTCTGCTCAAGACTTGGTCCTATCAGTAAGTGCACTTCTGTCCCCTTACATCCTGAACATTCCCTAACAGTCCCCTCTGATTGAGAGTTCTCTTCATACTACTTGCACTTCTCAGACATGGTGGCTTAGATTTGGTACCTGTTATTTGCACCTAGGGACATAAGTGATGGTTGGTCTGAGTGGTATTTGTGGGTGTACACAGAGGTGCTATGGACTGGAAAGGTGAGATGACACTAATTTCTCTTCCCTGTGTTCTATTCAGTTGCACAGCTCCAACAGCAAGTTGCAATCTTGGAGCTGAACCAACAAGAATTGGTGGCCAGTGTCCAGAGTTTGGAGTGTCTGGAAAACCACTTGGTTGAAGTGGAGGAACAGCTTGGCATATCGGAGGAGTAGCATGCAGATGTGGATGTGGCAGAACTTCTTATAGAATTGTAGCACCTTGTAAGTGTGCTGTTTGTATAAATTCATCATCTCATTAAATGTGTGCCCCACATCTAATGCCGCCTGATAGTAAGCTGTATGTGTGGCGTATAATAAAAACCCTTATTCTAACCTTAAATTCTTCTGGTGAAATGGGCTAGAAATGTATAGAAACCAAAGCCACATAACAAAAGAATCTAGAGTTGAATGCATTCATACATAGAGAGGATTGAAGAAAAACACTATTTTGTCATAGCATTGCATCAGTTTCTTATAATATTTTGAACCAAAAGTTACCAATTTGTAGAATACAAAAAGCTTCACTCTTTTTCCCATTCTTTTACATCTTTCCTGCATATTAAACCATTGTTAGTCTGCTGCTTTTTCAGCACAGTAGTGTTTGTTTTTTACAGTAGGAGTGCAACCGATTAGGAACCACATTCTAAATGTCAGGATGCCACAGAATCACACAATCCAACTGCTGATCTTTGAGAGGGCAAGCAAAATTGCATTGCTGCATTCCTTTTTTTCATTCCTGCTGATAAATGTTAATTCATGTAATGGCATCTGTTAGGTCTGTTAAAATGTAGGATGGGTTGTTCTGTTTTGTCTTTTAATTATTGCTGACCACTACAAGATGGGAACTGTAAAAAACCTACTGTAAAAAAGACAGATACATCCTATGGAGATACATAGGATTGAAGTTGTAGCTCTTGGTAGGTTCTCTTCCAGTGAAGAGCAACCCTTCTAATATGATTAATGGATACACTGAAATGTGTATATCAGAGCTTTCCAAACTGTGTGTCGCGACACAAAAGTGTGTCGCGACACACAGCGTGGTGTGTCGCCACACCACCCGGAAGCGGCGGCACGTGCGTGCACGGCGGCCGCCATGCACGCGCATGCCGCCGCACGCCCCCCCCCCCGTGTTGCCGACGTGCGCGCGCCACCGCTGCCACTGGTGTGTTGCCAGCAGCAGCACTTTGGAAAGCCCTGGTGTATATAAATGCTCATGCTCAGGCCCCTCACAAAAAGGCACAAACTAGGAAGCAAGAATTACACTGTCTTCTTTAAGCTGTTTTTAAGAATCTTGGAAACTGTGATAGAATTTCCAGCCCTCATTTTTTAGCGAGTTAATTAAGATGGAGTCTCTTTGAACTATTTGAATCTCAAGTTTTTCACAGCCTGGATTGTGCTACCATTTATTAACAAACTCCTTTCTTATCTCCTGGTTGTTGATATCCATATTGCTTCTGTTACTTTCCCAGCCTCTCCATTCCTCCCTCCCCACAATCTCTCACACCACTGTGTGAATTATTTGAAGGCTAGGGCACCCATCAACTCCATGAGAAACTAAAAATGGCATTCATTCCTCTGATCCAGAGAGGTGTTTTTCACAGGTGGAAGCAGCATTTTGCACATTAGCTAGATAAGGAATTGAATACTTAAAGGCTGTGCATACAAACCAATAGTCTGATACAGTGGTAGTGACTACTTGCTTGTAGCTCCTTCAAAGAGCTGTGATCTACCAAATCAGCTGCAGAGCAATGGTCTGGATTCATTCCCCCCCAAATGCCCTTTAGCTATCAAGTGCTGGTCTACAGGATTACAATTTTTAAGAGAAGCTATGCATGCCTAATTTTGGCTGCTGCATGCATGCTCTATTGCAGAAGTATAGAAGCTGAGGTTTGAATTAGTGGAATGTGAATGACTCATGACAACCGTAGGCAGGGCCAGTGGGCCACTGCTGGCATGTTCCCCCTTGCATTTGCACTCATAATATGCAGAGATATTCACAAATGCACAGAAATCATCCATGCAGGTTAACTAAGATATTTATTTATTTATTTATTTATTTAATTAATTAATTTATCAAATTTATCACCGCCCAACTCCCCCAAGGGGGACTCTGGGCGGTTTACAACAAAATTAAAATCATTAACATATAATTATAAATAGATTAAAATACACAGTAAATAACAGTTTAGAATATAATGAATATAATAAAATCCAATAGCAGAACCTTCTTAAGTTCATAAAAAGGGCACTCCAGGGCTAATCTAAGGTGCTAGCCATCTCCAGGTATACACACTCTCCTTCTCGCCCCAAGCATGCTGACAAAGCCAGGTTTTGAGTTTTTTTTGAAAGTCCAGGAGCGAGGGGGACTGTCTGATCTCTGGGGGAAGACTGTTCCAAAGGGCAGGGGCAACAGCAGAGAAAGCACGCTTCTGAGACCCCGTTAGATGGAACTCCTTAACCGATGGGGTCCGTAGCATGCCCTCTCTGCATGCCCGGGTGGGACGGGATGAAGCAATGGGGATGAGATGGTCCCTTAGGTATCCTGGTCCCATGCCATGTAAGGCTTTAAAAGTGATAACCAACACCTTGAATTGGACCCGGAAGCAAACTGGGACCCAGTGCAGCTCACACAGCAAAGGTGTTACGTGTGTCCTCCTTGGGACACCCAAAATTGTCCGTGCGGCTGAATTCTGGATCAGTTGTAGCTTCCAGATATTCTTCAAGGGTAGCCCCATGTAGAGTGCATTACAGTAGTCTATGTGGGAGATAACCAAGGCATGAGTGACCGTTCGAAGGGGCTCTCGTTCCAGGAAGGGGCGCAACTGGCGCACAACACGAAGTTGAGTTATTATTTATTTATTTATTTATTTATCTATCAAATTTCATCACCGCCCATCTTCCCCAAAAGAGGGACTCTGGGCGGTTTACAATAAAGTTAAAAAGAGTAAAATACAATAAAAACAAAATATATTACATATAAAATATAAGATAACATCCAATATTGTTCCCTTTCCTGAACTGAAATAAGGGGTTATACACAGTTTTGGGTCAGTGAAAGAATGTAAACTTTTTCCTGAGCCCCAGAACTGAGATAAAGGGGAAAAGATTTTATCTTCAAACTGCTGCAAATCAGAAACAATCTTTTCCCCACTCTTGGGGAAAATGGGGGAGGGGGGGCTTAGCGGGAGATATGAAGAATTTCTATAGGCCACGTTCAGTAGTCTGGAGGTTCTCTTACGCCAGGGTCCCAAGCTCATTGCCTATGGGGCCACGCACAGCCCTCTGAGATATTTTCTGCAGCTTGCAACAATATTCTGAGTACGCTGCACAGTAAGGCAAGGACATTAAGACATGTATCTGGGCCATAGGAAGTCTTCCAAGAAGAGAAGCAGCATGGTAGAGGTAGCCGAGGAGCTTGCCTCAGTCCATCCAGTGGCAGCAACACTGAGGCCTGGTTGGTTGGGCCATAAAATTAATGCCCCACCCACTGCTACCTGGGATCCCCAGCTTCCGAGGTCATATCCGGTTCTCCAGGTAGGGGCAGCAATGAGGTGAGATTTGGCTAGGCAGGAAGCCACCCTACTGCAAGGGTCTCCTTGTTGGTTAAGGAGAGGGAAACACAGCAAACAAGCAAGATCTCCCTGCCGGGGGGAGGGATGGAGGGAGGACTCTGTCAGGCAAGGAGAGAGAAGAAATGAGGAGAGAAAAAGACTAAAGGGGAAAAAAATCTTTCTACTCAACACAAAGTGAAAGGAAAAAGAAAAAGAGGATTTGAAAAGCTCTTAGTACAGAGCTTTCCAAACTTTTCATGTTGGTGACACACTTTATAGACATGCATCATTTCGTGACACACTCTTACAGCAGGGCATCATTTCGCGACACACTCTTACAGCAGGGCACAAGGCAGGCACTAGGACCTGTGTGGAATCTTGTCAGGGTTCGGAGGCAGCAGCCGCCGCGACACACCCAGACACTGCAGCCGACACACTAACTTGTCCCGACACACAGTTTGGAAAGCTCCGTCTTAGTAGGATGGTCTTGCTAGATTGTATCAACCCAGATCTTGAAAAATTATTACATATCAGTAATAAAACCAAATATTGGTGTTCTGGCTGATAAACAATGCTTAGTGACAAAGTGAAACAACTGTTTCACACACTCTTTCTTCAATTAATAAATGTATTGGTAGGATACAGTATTTTTAATTTTATTCATTTTCTACTCACTACTAGTAGCAGTGTTTGTATCAACGTATGAAAGTAGTAGTGTTTGTATCAACGTATGAAAAGTTTCAGTGTTGCAGCCCTCAGGCTAACAAAATAGTCCTCATGTGGCACTTGTGATTATTTCAGTTTGAGTCTCATGCATTAAGACTACCTGATCCGGGCTATAAAATCCAGACCACCATGAGATAGCATCAAAGAGTTTTGTTTGATGCCATCTAGTGGTCCTCCAGATTTTTGCAGTCAAGATTGCACAGTCCTAGGTTCACTATACTTATTCGATGAAATTGGCAGAGGTATAGAGCAATTGTCTTTAATTAGTGTTTTGGGACAGATGAAAATATCTGCTTCATTCTGAGGCAAAATATGAGTATTGAAAATAAATGTAAGTTGCTCAGTTTTATTTTTCTTTCTCAAATGCAACATTTGTGTGAAATTTAGCATCAAATTAAATCATCTTGGTCTTCATGTATCTTGTATTTTTATGGTCCTGTGGAAAATCCCACTCAATCCATACTTTCTTGGTTAATAAATAAACTAGTACAGTATCTCCAGATACTTTCTTCCCATTGCATGGATTAAAAGTTCTCCTTCTTTGGAACCAAGACTACATATAGCTTTATGTAGATGGTATAAAATAGCTTTATTCTATGATGGTAGAAGGACAAGGACACTAATCTGCTTCATCTGTTCACATCTGGGAATACTACAAGGATCTGACTGTTTAGATGCAGTTAAAATTCAACCTTCCTGCTCAGCCTTCAGACTTAATTTAAAAATAATAATAAAGTATTCCCATATAGGCTAAATTGTAAAAGAGAGTGCCCTTAATCAAAAGATCTTCAGCTGCCTGAAATGTAACTCCTAAACTTTTCTTTAGATGTCAAAGAACTGTTACTGTTTTAAATGCTAGCATGAAGTTGAAAGCCAACAAAGAAATATCCATTAATTATTCTCCTTTTTTCTGACTTGCTCTGTGCTCATCTTTACAAATGAGAAGAAAATCTGGTCATTGCAGAAATCATTACATTCATCTGCCGAACAAAGCATGTTTATCTGTTACTCTGACACTCCATCTGATGGTGCCTTGACTGGTGACATGGACATTCCAAGAAGAAACCTCTACTTGTCAAAAAGCCTAGCACTGCTATAAGCTCTATTATGACTCTGAGAGAGATTTGGAATATACCTATCAGATTATGCAGTATTGCTTTTTTAGGGTCTTCACTAAATACCCACCAGGGAGTTTCAGGAGGCAACTGCAAAACATAGTATTTATCCTTTGAGTTACAATCAAGACAGCTCTCACTTACAAACACTCACATAGACTATTCACATACACATATAGGGTGACATACGTCTTGCTTTGCAGAGGGCAGTTTTACTTCCAGTTATTTTCTTTACAAAGGGCTAATAGTCCAAGTCTATTTAAAGATAAAGAACCATGAGAAGCAGTGCAGGGATCTACAAATTGCCCGTTAATATTTACTGATTTATAGATTGAGCAGATCAACAGCTGTCTTGAGCAAAGGCTTTGCCACTATGATGACTTATATTACATTTTTAAAAAATAGAGAAGTATATTACACACACCAGTATAGAGTGGTTAAGGTGCTAAACTAGGGCAGGAACCCAGATTCTTGCTCTCCCTTAGCCACAGCAGCTGACCCAGCCCTAGACTGAGAAGTAAAAAAAAATTATCTACCAACTGCATTGAAATAGCCTAGTAAATCATGGTCTGTATCCTTCAGTGAAGAGGTCTTCATATTTCAGTGGATTGATTGGGGCTGATAATACAGTATATCTCTCTATCCCTATCCCTATCCCTATCCGTCTCCATCTCCTGTCTTTTACATTTTTTTCCCTAATGTGTAAAAGACTAGAGCATAAACTGAGGTTGCTGGAGGAGTCAGGAAAGAGTTTGCATCTCTCACAGAAAGGGTTTGAATTGCTTCAGGAAAATTAGCTTCGATGTATAGTCGAAGGCTTTCACGGCCGGAATCCGATGGTGGTTGTGGGTTTTCCGGGCTGTGTGGCCGTGTTCTGGCAGTTTTTGTTCCTAACGTTTCTCCAGTAGCTGTGGCTGGCATCTTCAGAGGACAGGAGCACAGATAGAAGATTCTCTCTGTGCCCAAGACTCTGTGACTTGGGCACAGAGAGAATCTTCTAGCTGTGCTCCTGTCCTCTGAAGATGCCAGCCACAGCTACTGGCAAAACGTTAGGAACAAAAACTGCCAGAACACAGCCACATAGCTCGGAAAACCCACAACAACCATAAAATTAGCTTCCTTTCACTCTTCAGCTTGTATAAACTGGGAATGGCAGGTTCAAAGATATTGTCTGGCAGAATCCACCTCAAGTTGCCCAAAATTGAAATTTCAAATCAGGTGCATAATAATAAAATGAATAATTGATTATTTATTGCCTTGTAATATGCCCCCCCCTCCATTTGCTATTCATGGACAGGACAGACTGCATGCTTCTCCTGATGTGTTATGAATCCACTGGTGCAGAAGTGTGAAACAACTTTCATTATCCTTAGCCAACATGGCCAATGGCTGGAGATCAAGGACATTGTACTTCAGTGCAAATGGAAAGAATAGTATTGGGGAAGACTTATGTAGAAGGAGGATCCTTCATTAAAGGGTGCATTTCTAGCATGGCTATTATTATGCTAATGTGATGACATTTACTTAAAAAACTTTTGAGGAAGCTTATGATGATAAAATACTCAGCTGATTCTTTGCAACTTAAATTACAGCTATTTAATTATAGAAAAATAAAGACAAGCTGTTATTAAGATACTAACTGAAAAAAAACATAGCGGAAAACATGTTTTATCTTTCTTAAATCATGTTCCTTTGTCATCTTCATGCATCAGGATAGTTGGCAGAGGAGCATAACCATAAACCACAGAAAGAAACTGGTACCCAGGTGCAAAGCCATTGCTGCATGAACAACATGGTGTGGCTTTTGAGGTGGTTGCTATAGCAACAAGATCATTTATAGAACACGAGCCCTTTAAGAGAAAAACATATTTTTCAAAACCAAGCTAATTGTGCAGGAATATTTTCTGCATGATCTAACTTGTGTTTGTTTTGTCAGTTATTTTTTTCTTTTTTATGTTGCCACACAACAGAGAAAGAAAGAAAATAAGGATAATATTAAACATATTTTTGTAGGTATCTATACATTCAGCAGATGTGTTAGGCTGCATCCAATGGTGGCTTGCTCTTAACAGAGAAATGCTTGTTTTCCTGATACAAAACAGTTTCTTATTATTGCGGTTCTCTTCAGAACAGAATAGATTATTTAGAGTAACCTTTCCTAGTCATGAAGCGTAGGACTCCAGTTCTCCTCATTTAATGACTATGATGCTTCCTTGGAATTGTGTCCAACCCACAAGGAGGGCAGTGGAAGAAGGCTGCTGTGAGGGGCTGTAGTGGGGGAATCTCATAAGTCCATGTACTCATTTGCCAAAATAGGAACATTTTCTACTAACGTCAAGCCAATTGCAATACAACCAGGCTGGTTATTCAGTAGAACAATCCTGTGGGTGAAGTAGAGGAGCAATCTAGATGACTCATTACTTACTACGCTCTGCTGTACTTGTACTACTACAGCAAAAGGTGTTCAGATACTTCCCTGAATAAATGTGCATTATTATTATTACTACTAATGTAATAATGCAGCATCCAGCATTTAATTTCAAACCTGATTCATGAAAGAAACTAGGCATACCTAGATTTTGTTCAGATCCAATAACTTTTAAGAACAATTGCTATAACATAAAATTTGCCCACTTCTCTGGAAACTTTAGAATACTAATTAAGTAGTAAGAAATGTCCAGTTGCCTGTTGGGATCAACCCAAATGGCTTATGATTAGAGGGGAGATAAACTCCTACCTCCATGAATGATACATGTACAGCTAATTTAATTTCAGTATCTGAACATATGCATAAACCATATTGGTAGGGGATATATCATTCAATCTCACCATCAACATTACTGAATGTAGGGTAAATTTGATCAACTGCATGAAATCAGAACAATGATTGAATCTGGAATGTTCAAATACATGTTTGCTGCTTAAGATAAATCAAGAGGGAGGGACCTGAGGCCTTCCTTGCTGAACTACAGCAAGGCCAGGCCTTGCTGAACTACAACTACTAGCACTTTTCAAATATGTGGGACTTCTAGGAGTGTCACATGTGTCCCTTGAGTCACAAGCTGCCCATCTCTGACATACTATGTTATTTCATCCCATGAAGATAATTTGATTTGTCTAATTTCTGTTTTAAGTGTAGAAAAACCTCTCCACCTGGACACAAACATTGTCCTACGTGTATGTGAAGATCTGCTGATATATGCTGATGTGGCACATATGAGATTTGGTATGAGTGGGGCTTCTCCATGAGAAGAAAACAACTTCTCATGTATAAACTTGTAGGCACTCAGAATCACATCTTGTAGCCAGGGGATGAGGCTAAAGGCATGCCTATACTAGACTGCTTCTTTGAATGATTAATTGCTTCCTTAAATTGCAGGTACTGGATATTTTCATGAAGTAGACATCATACCACCACAATACAATGGCTGTGTCATTAGTGATAATGACAAGATGTTCTGAGACCTTTCACAAGATATTTCACATTTGGAGATGTACAGATCAATTAAAAGCCAGCCTGTGTCAATGTTACAAATCTGTGCATATTATTCCATCAATGTTTTCTTTATTTTGTGATTTTAAAAAAAATACTGGAAACTCCACATTTGTTGTTTTATGCAACTTTTGCCTAATGTTTTCTTTACATGCAACTCTTCCAAATATCAATATTTTCAAAGTAGCTTTCCCAACTATTTATGTTTCTATGTGAACGTTTTAGCAGAAAGTAATGGATGTTACCAGAATTTATTCAGTGTTGCTCCACTATACAGCATGGGGGTTATTTATTTATTTATTTAGTGAATCACAATATCTTCCTCCCATAGAAATTCATTATAGATTCCTTTGAGATCCCCTTCATTGAAATGATTTTATCTTCTGTAGAAACGTCCACAACTATTTTAGAGATGGACCTTAACATAGGCTTTGAATTTTGATTGATTGATTTGATTGATTGACTGATTGATTGATTGATTGATTGATTATCTGCCATCAGGTCCATGTCAACTCCCAGCAACTACATAGATAGATTTTCTCCAGGACAACCTGTCCCTAACCTGGGCCTTCAGGTCTTTATCCGTGTACCCAGTTGACTCCATCCACCTTGCTGCTAATTGTCCTATTCTTCTCTTTCCTTCCATCTTTCCTAGAATTATAGATTTCTACAGAGAGCTAGGACTTCACATAATGTATCTGAAGTAGGATAATTTGAGTCTGGTCATTTGTATCTTGAGTGAGAACTCTGGGTTGATTTCTTGGATGATCCATTTGTTTATTTTCTTGGCCATTTATGGCATTCTCAGAAGTCTTCTCCAGCATCAAAATTCAAAACCATAAATGCTCTTTCTATCCTGCTTCTTCAAAGTCCATTTTTTTGCTTCCATAAGTGTCACATGGAAAACCATTGCTTGCATGATTCCAGTCTTTGTAGGAACAGACAGATCATGGCATTTTTGAATTCTAATTTAGGTAAAATTCATTCACTATGTTCTTCAAACTATTTACGTTTGGGAAAGCAGAAATAGTGCCAAAACAAAACTAGAAAATTCCTTCTGAATAAATGAGACAAACCTTTTCTTCTATTCTCTTCTGCTCCTTCATATTCTTGAATTCTGTGAAATCTCACAATGAATCACCATGTGGTTTATTTATTGTAACATCAACTGTACGTAATTTCTGCTGGCATACCCTAAGCCATGAATAACATAATTACAAGTTCTTTATAGATTCCATCTGGTAGGTGTTTAAATTTTTGTGTATTGTGCTGCTAACTTTGTTCTCCCTGCTGCATGAAGGGCATTTCAAAACCTCTAAGTATCTTTTGTCTACGTGTTATATGCATCAGGAATCAAAGCGTTGCTATTGTAAATCTGTATGTGCTCCAAAAAGTGTAGCAAAACACCTGGCTTCTTGGCCCACTTCCCTAACTTTATGAAACCGCATACGTGAACTCAAGGGATGCTCATTAAATTCTAGTCAGAAAACTGCCTAGCTTGCAAAGCAAATCAGATTGGCCTGCCCCACTAACCTGCTCCCAGCTTCCATGGTGTTTATTACTGTACTTTTTTCCCCAAGGTATCTTGCCATGCATGTTACCTCGCATGGTACTGTATCTGTTTCATTAAATTATTAAAGGTTCATTCAGCAAAATCACCTTCATTTCTAAGTGTTAGAGATCAATAAAAGGTAAAGGTTCCCCCCGCACATTTGTGCAGTTGTGTCTGACTCTAGGGGCCGGTGCTCATCTCCGTTTGTTAGCCGAAGAGCCAGCGTTGTCCGAAGACGCTTCCACGGTCATGTGGCTGCATGACACGTGCGGAACGCTGTTACCTACCCACCGAAGTGGTACCTATTCATCTACTTGCATTTGCATGCTTTCGAATTGCTAGGTTGGCAAGAGCTGGAGCTAGTGCGGGAGCTTACTCCGCACGCAGGGCTAGGGATTCGAACCTCCGAACTTGCGATCGACAAGCCTGGTGTCTTACCTGCTGAGCCACCACGCCCCTTTAGAGATCAATACTAATTCATTAATGACCATATACATTAGAAGAGATTATCTGTTGAGTGGGCAGGGGAATTTTGGCAGCGCAGGAACCAATTGATAATGTCAGCTAAGAACTACCACTCACTTTTGTCTTTGTTGGTACTTTTGTTTGTTTGCTCCATGTAGCTGGTGTAAAGGAATTGTTTTTGCATGGTCATTGGGTTGCTAGGTTCCACAACAGCCTAAACCAGGGGTGTCCAACCTTTTGGCTTCCCTGGGCCACATTGAGTGAAGAGGAATTGTCTTGGGCCACACATAAAATATATAATATAGTTGATGTATATAAGTAATAAAACTTCATTTATTTTTTATATTTTTTATTATAAAATTTTAACAAAGAGGGCGACATAAAACTAGTGGGATATTTGACTTTGTTTTTGTGAAACTAATGCATCAATGTCTAGCTCGATGAAAGTGGTTGCAATTCTCAGTGAGTTCTCAAGGTGCTCGTCAGAAATTTTAATTCTAATTTTACTCTTCGTGTGCTTCATCCTTGAAAATAGTTGCTCACAAATGTACGTGCTGCCAAAAAGCGATGTCATGAATAAGGCGTGATTGTGAAGCGAGGGATATTTTTCTCTGGGAAGATAGGTCTTATAAAAGTCAGTAGAGAGACATGATCAAATTTTTCTTTGAGTTGAATGTCTGATTGCAACTCTATGCATTCCATTTGAAAATTTGGAGGTAATGTAGTTATGTCAACTGAAAATGGAGTCGAAAATATACCAAAATATTGGTGATTTTTCCAGAAATCTTGAAACCTGTTCTCAAATTCCTGTATCAAACCGAAAAGCAAGGCTGCATATTTCTCGCTGTTCAGAGGACTGTGTTTAGCCAACGTATTAAAATGTATAAAGTTATTTTCCATAACTTGAGCTTGCCAAGCTTTAAGTTTCATTTCAAATGCTGTTATGGTTTGAAACATTGCAGTGATAAGTTGGTTTTCACCTTGAAGTTGCATGTTTAACTCATTTAAATGAGCGGTCACATCCACCAAAAATGCTAAATTTATCAAGTGCAATGTGGCTTAGTTCCCTATTTTTCTACTTTTGATATGCACACATTCACACTTTCTCCCTGAAGGAGACCTCCAGTGCCATGTCTCCCAAACCCCTCCTTTGGGAGGAGAGGGCTGGGCAGGCAGCCCCCCGCCCTGGCTTCCTGGTGCAGAGATTTATAGGCTAAGCCTCGGCAGCCCTGCCAGGAAAAGAAAGCAGCCCACCTCGTGCTTCTTGCCCATTGCTGCAAACGCCTGATGGCGCGCTCGCCCCAGCAGCAATCCAGGGCTGGCCAATCAGCGACTCGCTTCTCTACCTTGTGGTTTGCAGTGCACCCGCCGCACTTCCCGGGCCTCCTCTTTCTTCGATGCCCAAATCTGCCCTCTGCCGCATATGCCCTACCCCGCACCTTCCCTTGGCTGCTGCCACCTGCCGGGCCGATCGCAAAAAAATTGCAAAATAATGTTTTGGGGCCGCATTACTAGCTGTTCAGGGCTGCATGCGGCCTGTGGGCCACAGGTTGGACACCCCTGGCCTAAACAGAAGGAAGAATAGCTCAGTAATTCGTTTTAAACATTAAGGTCTTTTTTCGAGTTGAGCTTCATTCCTGGTGATTTCATGGTCATGTCCATGCAGTTTGCTTGGCTGAAGGACAGAAATGGTTGCTTTCTGGAAAGTTTTTTGACTTCCCAGTCTACCTTACAGTCCTGATATTCCCTGAATATCCAAATACTAAGGCTGACCTAGCTTAGCTTTTGAGTCCATATGAGGTCACCTAAGTGCTGCCAGCTGCAATTTGTGTGTTGGAAGTTCCCAGGTTTGATTCTCAGCAGGACTGCAAAAACTCCTGCTTGAAACCTAGAGAGACATTGTCAGTCAATATTGACAGTACTGGACTAGATGGATCAAGGATGTACTAAGTATAAGGCAGCTTCTTGTGATCTTCCTGGGTCTTCCACAGCAGATGTAATATCATAGCTAGAATTGTGTACTTTATGTATACCACTGCATATTGATTGTCTCTTCAGCTGGGCAAGTGCAGAACATTGTAATCATGGTTTAATGCATAAATATGCAAGAACATAAATTGAGCTTTGCTGGATTAATCTGCAGGTCTATTTGCTTTAACAATCTGTATCCAAAAGGGCCAGGCAGAAGCTTCTTGGTGCAGCCTGATTGTAATTCTTCTCTCCTATTTTAGCATATATTTTATTTTGAGGTACATGGCTTTAGTATAAGAAGTTTCCACTAACTAAGGAAATATTCCATGAATGTTTGTAACTAAGAGGTACACTACCTTTGGTCCATAGACCACATGTAATCTGCAGTACAAGTCTAGATAGGTCAAAGTGGTTTCCTGTTATCCATGCAAGGGAAAGCAAGGTGCTTTGAAAGCGTATGTGTGAATGGATGTGCATGTGGTTGTGTGTGCATATGTGTATGTGTCTCAATGGATAAGAAAGAAGTCCACACATTTCAGGGTTTTATAGATAACAAAAAGTCAATAGAGGCAAAATGCCTTGCACGCTAGAAAGTGCTACTTACGTGATATCTACTCTTGTAATTATCATAACACTTGAGAAAAATACAGGAAGGTGAACATTATTGTGAAATTGGTTGTTCCTCTCTACCACAATAGCTTCCATTTTCAATAAATGTAATTGTGATTCAGAATAATGATTTCTCAGGGAGTATAATCTCAGACCCAAGTGTGATAGCTCTGAGATTCTTTTAAACTAATCTGACAATTACCATATCTGAGGTGAGGCTTTCTTCTCCTCATATTTCTTCAGTAAGAAACAATACACGTAGTTGCAGCTGTTAAATAGATTCATCTAACAGTTTCAAAGTATTTCTGCCTTAAAGTACTTACACCATTTTTCTAGTTTACATGCTTCCTTCAATTCTATTTGCTTCCATAAATAATCTAATATTATTCTCACTGATCTACTTATATTGCAACCCAAAAGTCTGTACCTGATCTACAAATGTTTTCTTTCTTCTTTCCATCTATTTTTAAAAAGAAAATACTCCTGATCAACTTCTCAGAGGCCTCAACTTACATTTCTCATCACGTGGAAATATTCCTCTAAGCCTTGAGGAATAACATCATGATGAAGACTAATCAGGCTAAACATTTACTGTTTCAAAGAATTACAGTTCAGACCTACAAAATATATGGTCTCTGCAAATAAAACCTGTTTCCCATTCTTTGTCAGACAGAATCCTGAATTATGAGATGTGGTGGCAAAACAATTGGCAGCATTAAATCACCCTAAATATAGATATGCCCCAATATTAGCTAGGTTATTATTTTTTTAAAAAAACAACCCTCTTTATTGCCAAGAAGAGCTTGTCAGGACATGCTCATTTCTGGGGGTACTTTATGGAAAGACTGGAGTTGCTGCTGCTATTTCTACAAGATTTTCTGCCTCTGGCTGCCTCTTCACCCTAATCATAAAGTAGTCCTGTTGATTGGGCTTAATTATGTCCAGTATTTCACTCATAAGTGATAATGTCACTAATTTAATTTTATGAAAAAAGTTTAGCCGAACACCAGGAGAATATGCATGTCGGTGATAATTAGCTGTGGGGAAAAAAACTCACATCAACAACTAAGACTACAATTAAAAATGAAAATTTCAGATATAGAGGACCTCTAACTCTAAATACTAGAGGCTGCATATGTATGTGGGTATATTGTGACCCCCTTATAAATGTTCAGAGACATCTGACTGAGCATGGTAGAGAGGAAACAGTGATGTTCACCCCCTCCTCCTAAGAATACTACCAAAGTTCTACCTAGGAGCATAGGACTGCAGTGCTTATTACAAACAAAATCAATGGCTCCTCTAGCACAATATTATCTAAACCATCCCCACCTCCATGGATTCCAAAAAGAATGAAAATCAGCACCTGAGAACAGCTCTGAAGGCCTGTGGATATCCAAATTGGGCCTTCACTAAATCTAAATCTACCAGACCTAAAACAGCGACAGATAGGGCTGAGACTCAGAGTAAACGGAAGAACCTGGTCATTCCTTACATGGCTGGCATGTCTGAAAAGATAAAACGGATATTTGGCAAACACCACATCATTGGCGATCACTCGTAGCCGAGTAAGATTGTCTTCCAAAGGTAAAATTTTAACGGTGGATCCGTAAGTGGCTATAAAGGCCAATTCTGGATCCGCACAACCTCCCACAATGAGGGCATAGGTTTCCGGGTGGGAGACGGTCATGATGAGGGTTTGCCTGAGGTGCCTTCCTTTTAGCTCTTTTCTCCCTTTCGCCCTGTACTCGTGCTTCTTCAAAGTCCATAGCGCCATTAATAAAGGATGACCTCCAATTGAAACGCTCATGAGTTAGGGCTTCCCAGTTCTCAATGCTGATATTACATTTTTTTAAATTAGCTTTGAGAGTATCTTTGAATCTCTTTTGCTGTCCACCAATATTCCGTTTTCCATTCTTAAGTTGGGAGTAAAGTAGCTGCTTTGGAAGACGATGGTCAGGTATTCGAACAACATGGCCGGTCCAGCGAAGTTGATGTTGGATGATCATTGTTTCAATGCTGGTGGTTTTCGCTTCTTCTAATACGCTAACATTAGTCCGCCTATCTTCCCAAGTAATCTGCAGAATTTTTCGGAGGCAGCGTTGATGGAATCTTTCAAGAAGTTGGAGGTGGCGTTTGTAGAGGGTCCATGTTTCACAGGCGTACAGAAGGGTTGGTAGTACAATGGCTTTGTAAACAAGCATTTTGGTCTCCCTGCAAATGTCCCAATCCTCAAACACTCTACGCTTCATTCGGGAGAAAGCTACACTCGCAGAGCTCAGGCGATGCTGAATTTCAGCGTCGATGTCGGCTTTTGTAGATAGATGGCTGCCGAGATAAGAAAAGTGGTCGACATTTTCTAGTGACACACCTTTAAGCTGGATTGATGGCGCTGCGGAGGGATTGGTTCGAACTTGCTGGTAAAGCACTTTGGTTTTTTTAATGTTAATCGAGAGGCCGAGCTTTTCATATGCTTCTGCAAAGATGTTTAGGATAGTTTGAAGATCTTCCTCGGAGTGTGCACAGACTACGTTATCATCAGCATATTGAAGTTCTATAACAGAAGTTGCAATTACCTTATTTTTTGCTTTCAGCCTACTAAGATTAAAAAGCTTTCCATCTGTTCGATATATAATTTCTACACCAGTAGGAAGTTTCTCTTCAACAAGGTGTATAATACCATATAACAAGGTGTATAACACCAGGAGAATATGCATGTCGGTGATAATTAGCTGTGGGGAAAAAAACTCACATCAACAACTAAGACTACAATTAAAAATGAAAATTTCAGATATAGAGGACCTCTAACTCTAAATACTAGGGGCTGCATATGTATGTGGGTGTATTGTGACCCCCTTATAAATGTTTAGAGACATCTGACTGAGCATGGTAGAGAGGAAACAGTGATGTTCACCCCCTCCTCCTAAGAATACTACCAAAGTTCTACCTAGGAGCATAGGACTGCAGTGCTTATTACAAACAAAATCAATGGCTCCTCTAGCACAATATTATCTAAACCATCCCCACCTCCATGGATTCCAAAAAGAATGAAAATCAGCACCTGAGAACAGCTCTGAAGGCCTGTGGATATCCAAATTGGGCCTTCACTAAATCTAAATCTACCAGACCTAAAACAGCGACAGATAGGGCTGAGACTCAGAGTAAACGGAAGAACCTGGTCATTCCTTACATGGCTGGCGTGTCTGAAAAGATAAAATGGATATTTGGCAAACACCACATACCTGTATATTTCAAACCCACCAACACACTGAGACAGAGGCTTGTACACCCCAAAGATCAAACTCCAAAACACAAGAAAAGCAATGTAGTATATGCAATCCAGTGCAGTGAGGAGTGCTCTGAACTCTACATTGGAGAAACCAAACAACCTTTGTACAGGAGGATGGCCCAACACAGGAGAAGTAACACCACAGGACCAGAGTCAGCAGTTTATCTTCATCTAAAGGAAAAAGGAAACTCATTTCAGGACATTAATGTTCACATTTTAGACAGAGAAGATAGGTGGTTTGAGAGAGGGGTCAAGGAATCCATTTATGCCAACTTGGAAAATCCTTCCTTGAATAGAGGTGGGGGCCTCAGGCACAATCTTTCCCCTATTTTCCTCCCTGCTTTGTCTTCTGTGCCTAGGAAGATTAAGACCATTTTGCAAGCTCAACAGCAGCATGGTGATCTTAACGATCCTCCTTTAGACGATAAAGGGACTTAGAAATAACATCTCAAAAATAACCATGACCTTTCCCCAGGTGTAAGGTCACACAGCCACCTAGAAACATATTTAAGGATTCCCTTACTAACTTTGCTCAGACTGAAGAAGCTCCTTGGATAAGGAGCGAAACGTTTCCACTGAGAAAATAGAAATCCAGTTGACATGATTCAAGCTATAGACAATTCCACCTGGATGAATGAGAACCTTCATAGACATTATCTAGAGGAACTTCCCTAATCTAATGCCCTCCAGTTGTGCTGTGACATTCCAATTTTCACAATTCCTATTGGCCATTCAGATTTTTGTTAGCTGGGAATTCTGGTAAGTGTAATCCCAATTCATCTGGAGGATACTAAGTTAGTCCACACTGGCCAGCACCAGGATTTCATAAAGCAGGCTTTACCAGTTCTATCAGGAGATGCCAAGTGTTGGGCCAGTCTTCCCACATACCAAACATGAGCTCTGTCATTGCTGTCATTGATCTATGACCCTTTTTCTGTATTTGAGACAGTTAGGATATGCATTTCCTCATTATGAAATATGTGGAAAATGTAGAAAAGCAGTAACATTTGATGGATTTTTATAGCATATTAAACCAGCTATATTAGATGAAAGGAAACAAAGTTTCACCAAGCATTAATTTGAGCCAGGGTGACAGCTCTGACATTACTCTCTGGAAAGGCTGGATGATCTCCTTCAGAATGTAACTTGAACTCTTAACCTTGGCCAATTTGAATATCTGACCTTCAACAAAATAACCGTTGGAGCATGTGAGGACAATTGAGGGGGGGGAAGCATCTGTGTCTATCATAACAACTGAATGAGTCTAAATGGATTACATATCAATTTTAATCTCTTTGGGAAGCTATTACTCCCTAGCTAAATGAGTGTTGCCAGCCCATTTTTTCTAGCCTATGTTTTGACAGGTTATGACAGCCAGCAGGATTCTCTTTTTATTGTTATTGTTATTATTATAGGCCTACAATTTAGCTGCAAAAATGAACTACTGTATGGTTGCAATCCCAGGGAGACTGTGTAGAAAATGTGCTGAACAACTGAAACAGTCTTCAAGGAATCTGTTCATCAAACAGCATGAGAAATGGGAACCTGCATGCTGGGCATTTTATGTACAGTATAGCCCGTTGTGGGTTACATTTTCTTTTTCTTTTTCTTTTGCTGCTGGCTTCTCTAAATGCAAACAAAATGGCTCCATTCCTTTCATTTTTGTAATATGCTTTAAAATGTTAAAAGAGCCTTCTGTAAAAGAACATAGCTTTTGAGATAGCATGGCTGTCAGCAATCATTTCTCTCCAACTCTTTTCAATTGGAATTGGCAATGGCCCATATATTTTTGTCCTCTCAGAAATATAAAAATGAAAGGATAGCCCAGAGTTTGTTGGAGAAGGCAAAGGCAGAATTATGGATTTAAGATGCTTGATTAAAAATAATACAGAGATCCTGCAGGATGGCGGGGTGGTGGTGGTAGAGAAAATGGCACATTTAAATATGTAGTTTCCATTTATATTAGTAAAACTAATACAATTATCAAAAAGATAATTGCATGCTTTTCCTAATGTTTACATTACAGTTATTGATTCAAAAGTGTACATGAACACATCTTTTAAAATCAAGCACATACAAATATGTGTAGGCAATTGAGTATATCAATGCAATTTTTTAATTTTTAATTTTTTAAAAAAGAAATCACAGATGCAAGTGATAATAGGATAGAGCAGAGTGTATGACTAGCACATGTAAAATAAACACAGCCCAGAAATACTGTAATCCATCAACCCATAATTAAAGGCTTGTCTCTCTTCTCAATTAAGACAATGCCAGCTTTCCCTGAGGGTGGAGTGGTTCTCTATTGGGCCTTAAGGATGCCAAAGTGGTCCTATCCAATGAATAGGTGGAAAAAACAAAGCAGAGAAAGGTGAGTCCCACAGAATGTTATCCTCAAGAAAATAGCTCAGCATAAAATAATTCATTGAACAGGATGTATTGTTCCACCTTAGGCCCAAGGGTCAGAGAGGGAGTGTTACTGCACCTGTAGTTATTCCCTTTTTCATATTTCCTTTCTATCAGAATATCAGTGGTGAGTGTTTATCTCTAGTGTCGGGTATTTTGGACAGTTTGAAATTCTACAGATGTAACATCTCCCTCACCAAGAGCATTTTTCTATCTGAGCTAATAGATATGATTTCAGACATGGTGCTGTGGACTCAATAGTTGGTAATTCGGGGGGACTGCAGTGCTGTTCAGTGTAATGTGGTTCACAACCTGATAGACATAACTCAACCATGGGGCTGTCCTAACGTCATACTGTTTAGTGGGCCATTCTCTTTTTGTTTTTAGTTGGACAGACAAATTATGTTCTGAAAGTGAAGGATTTAAGTTTTACTTCAATGTCATGTTTAAATCACTCCACTCAAACAATGCTATCTATTGGGACCTAGGAAGTGTGCCTTCTCTGCATGGTGCCTGTTCTCTGGAATAGCATCCCCTCAGATTTATGCAGCTCCCATCCTGATGGAATTCCATAAGTCTCTAAAACCTGACTGTTCTCCCAGGCCTTGGAATAAGGTGGGTGTAGAGCCCCTGGTTGCATTTTTTTGTGGTACATGTATGATGATCTTTCCACATGTACATGGCCTTTTTTCTTCTTTCATTATTTTCTACTAAAGTGTAAGCCACCCAGAGTTGCTCTGTAGTTTGGCAGCAACTAAAACAAACAAACAAACAAACAAACAAACAAAGAAGGTGAAGATTACACTCCTAGCAGTTTTTCTCCTTAATCCCTAGCAGCAAGGGTTCCAAATCAGAATATCTATTCCTAGGCAGAATCTGACCTCCAATTTCCCCAATTTTTTCCCCTTAGAAGAGGCTTCTATTTTTTAAAAAAATCTCACTCTCAGAATGTATTTGGCTTTTTTCTGAATTTCTTTAGAGAGTATTTTTGGCCTTATATTACTGTTATTATTGGACTGCCTCTGTTTTATTATCTGAATAATGGAGAAATGTGGAATATCTGTAGTAATGATTGTTATGGAAATGCCCCGAGAAGGGTTGAAAATGGAGCAAAGAAATTTTTAATGACATTTTAAGTAATTAAACTGTTTGACAAGTCTTAGGAAAGCCTAAGTGGGGGTGCAGGGGTGGGGAGAAGAAATCCTCTCAGCAGCATCCATAAGAGCAATCCAAAAGTCAAGTTGGTGGTCATGGCAATGGAACGAAAGCCCTGTCCCTTTCTGCAGGGTTAATGCACGTACAAAAGAGGTGGCACTTTGTGCTGCCATAGCCACAATTTTGACTTCAGTGATCCCCCTGCTGCTGCTACTGCCAAGAGACCCCAAGCAAAGATGCAGCTGCTTTAAATGAGGACAGATGCTATCTTTATACCCTCAGATGCTCTAAAGTATCTTTCTGGAATGAAATCCAAGCACTCTGCAATCCAGCCAGTCAACGTATTCTAGCAGATTATTAAATTCAATACAGTGTACCTGACAGAGAGATGTTTTTGGTGGAAAATTGGAAAATACAAAGGCAGGATGTCAATCCATCCATCCACCCATCCATCCACCCACATCTGGTATAAATTGAACATGCTTTGGTAAACTCCAAGTATGATTATGGAAATACATACAGAATCATGCAGTGAAAATGGTTTAGAAATATCAGTTGGTGTCTTCCTAACTGGGATTGATCAAATAAATCACAAGGTATAAGTGGCTTGTCAAATGTATCACTTTCATTCTGTTTCTTGGCTTGGTTCAATGTGTAGAAGCTGACCTTAGCACCCTTGGACAATTTGCAGCCATAATACCTAAATCAGGGCTTTCCAAACTGTGTGTCGTGACACAATACTGTGTCGCCTGGGGGCCCCAAGTGTGTCGCGTGACAACCCGAAAGCGCTGATGAAAATGCCCTTGGTTCTGGCAGGGAGGCGAAAATTGTGCATGCACGCTGCCCGGCTGCTTCCCTGCTGCACAGCTGATCGGTGCGGGGGGGCCCAGGGTGGAAATTCTCCATGCCGATCAGCTGTGTGGCGGGAAGCAGCCCGGCAGTGTGTGCGCGCGGCGAAGCTTTTCTCCTCCCTGCTGGAACGAAGGGCATTTTCTGATGGGGTATATGCTGGCTTAAAGGGGAAAAACTGAGGCTTGAGAATAAACAGACAAGAATGCAGCTTCTTAGGGCCAACAGTGTTTACTGTTTAGCATAGGGCAATAATGCAGATACAGTACATTATCGCAAACAATGAAAAAGATGAATATACAGGATACATCATTGTAAAAGGAAAACAAAACAAACTTATAAGCAGAGTTCCGTGTATTGATCCCAGGGCCAGAGTTCCTGCCATGGCCTATACCCAAAGCCAGGCATAGCTCACTCTGCACAGTCCACGGGAAGTGAACACGTGAAGAACTACATAGCTAAGAGACACTAGAAATCAAGAAGACAGAGAGCACCATTTTGCATGGTTGTATATTCAGTTCTTCTAGCTTTCTGATTGGCTGGATGTTAGCTGTGACACACACACTAGGCCTCAAAACATTAGGCCTAGAGCACATAGCATGAGTTTCCCCCTCCTTCTTGCTCAGGGGGGCCTTGGCAAGTCTTCCCACGGAAGGACATCAGGAGGATATCTCTCATGGGAAGATTTCCATTGCTAGCCATAATAATGGTACCTTCTAGCTTCATTATCTCATGAAGATGTAAACAAAGCCAAGGCTTCTCTGTTATCCAGCCACCTGGCATTCACGTCACCATGAGAAGGCTGTGCTTTGTAAAAGATGCAATTTGCCAAAACACTTTTGCATTGAAAAGAAATCCAATTTACCAATATCATATAGTATAAGAAATCTGACATTTTCGGGGTCCCTGGAGCCTGCCCTTTCAAAGGGGCAGCGGCGGCGGCAGGCCATCAGCGCTTCCGGGTTCCAGGATACCGGTGCTGCCGTGGCGGCAACCCAGAAGCGCCGCCGCTTCTGGGTTTTTGCGCGCTGCAGTGCCGGCGGCGCTTCTGGGTTTTTGTGTGCCAGCTACTGGTGTGTCGCCAATGGCAAAAGTTTGGAAAGCCCTGATCTAAATGAACATCTCCTTTCACGTGTATTTGCTGCTTCCTTTTGGCTGCTCCACCAAATAAAGTCTTATCACTTGGGGATCCAGAGTGCTGTGTTTTCAGCATTACATTCATCTTTTAGTTTGTCATTTTAACTGTAATTACATTGAAATAATGTTTCTGCATGTATCAGCTGCAGTGGAGGCAAGGGGGGGACAAATTATGAAACATGATTACAACACTGTGATGGAAACTTCTCTTTTTAATTGGATTGCAATATTGCATGCAAGTACTGAAGGGACAGAGTTTGCATTGTGACATCACAATGCACATTATGTCATTTTGACAAAACCATGGCTTGCTGTGGATGTACATGTAGACATATTTATTTTTCTTTTTTTATGCTATTTATTAATGCACTTCGTTTTTTAAAACCTAGGAAACTTCATTCCACATGTGAACTAAACATTTAATAAGAAATAGATAAGAAATAAATATAAGCTTTTGGAACAGCTTTTAAGCAGGTAGACATACAATATGTTGGATTGCTTCATTCACGGTCAGTGAGACAAAGTTGACTTTGTAGAGTAATATACATCACTGTCCTCCCCCTTATGCCTCCCAAAGCCCTCCAAGCCTGCCTTTTTCTGAGGCTGAGAAATCCTGACCTCAGAAATCTCCAGAAGAGGAATTACTTAAGATCAGTAAAGTCTAAGTTTTCCTAGCCCTCTGCTTCTGAATGCCAAATGATAATATAAATAATAAAACTAGACCTAAATTTATTCCCTCCCACAGTATTCAATGGGAAGTTTGGGATTTTTTTTTTTTAATCCCTGCTCTTTCCTATTTCTGTTCTGTCATTCTGTAGCTGGCAAAGCTTTAGGGCTTGTCAGAATGTTCTGACTTCAGCACCGTCTGGCAAGAGTTCTGAGATGGTTTTATCAACATGTGAAACATGGATAATGAAGCACATACAAATGTTATAATCTAATATAAAGTTGCAACTCAGGACTTTATAGTAACAATCAGAATAAGAAACAGAGTTGAAATCCATAAACTTGTAAAGCTGGTTGCAGAGCCAATTGCACCCTGATCGGCTCATTGGCATCTTAGATGAATAAAATACTTGCAACTCTGAATGCAGCACACGGTAGTTCATTAAAGTGTTCTAGCCTGGAGAACCCCAGCGTGATAACAGTGCTCAGAGATGTCAGACTACGATCAGGAGGATTGATCCCAAAATGAACCAATTTATTTTCAGCATAATGGGAAAACAATTGATACATTTCCTGAGCTAATTGGATGTTCTTGGGAAAAGGAGAACTCAAAGCCATTTCCCCTTGGATTATCTAGGAGTGAAGATAGCCAGAATAGGAGCAAAGTGCAGAAGTGGAACATCTGTTTCCTTCTTTCTATAACTGGAGCTCACAGTTCAGCAAATCAGGCCTGGAAGGTGAAGAACACTTCAGATAAGGAAAGAAGGGAAATATCCCCTTCCTGCACTGCTAGTGCTACAACTGGAACTTATACTGTACGTAAGTAAACAGAAGTGTGGAAGGGCTGCGGGGTAGCTGTCAAGGAGGAAGCTCTGGGGATTGGGAGGATAGGAAAGACAGAAACCAGTTACCTATCTCTAAGACCGTCTTTCAAGAATTGCTTCCACATACTTCTTGGAAAAATAAATCCTACTTCCCTTGCTACATATGACATTTTTAAGTAGATTTCCTGAGACCAGGTTTGTGTATAGTTGCTTTGTTTTTCTACTACAATTCCAAAGTCCATCCACAGAGCCAGACTCAAAATGGTAGCTTGGAATTGGAATGCAATTCCAATTCCTATTGAAGCATGAACTCTGGTGACTTCACCACTCAAAAGCCACTTCATGTTCAAATGACTAATCATCAGTGATTCTAACAGAACTCAAATGTTTGTGATTAGCTGTTCTACTGCAAGTCTATATCCATCAACTCCTATACCAACCCCAACTACTGAGTTTTTATGACTTCAGCAAGGTAACTGTGACATGGATTTTCTCCAGAAGTAGAGGAAGCAAGATCCTGGATCAGGAATTTAATTGTCTCCAAAGCAAATTTTGCAAGAAACAATTATGTAATTGCTTGCCTTTGAGATCCTTTCTACTGATGAAAACATCACATCTAAAATAGCTGGAACTGTGATGTTGGTTTCATATTTTTTGAGCCCTCCCCCCCTTTTTTTTATTCCCCTGGTACATCTATTTGCATTAAAAACGTACACAAAAAGTACTATGCATTTTCATGTCCATTTATCTTCTTCTTTTTTGCATATACAGTATATGTATGTAGTTATAAACATTATTGAAGCATTTTGTTAATATAAGGCATTTTTCTGTATATGAACATAGATTTTGAGCACACATTCCCCTAATGCATTCATTTTCCATACATTCATAATGGTTGAGAACTGAGTATTAAAATAGTATTAAAATAGCAATGCGTTTTGGTTGGATCTTGATTTTGGAACAGTGATTTTAAGTCTGTTTCTCTTAAAACGTGAATTAGGCAAGGCTCCCTATATCTCTAATGTGGAAACGGAGGTGGTATAAGACAAAAAATTGCTTTACTTTAGGTAGATGTTTGATGAAATGCTTTAGGTAGATGTTTGATGGAATGAAAGCATCACTGAACAGCATCATCAGTCATAATAGCTCTGGCACTATCAGATGCATTCTGTATGGAAGAAGTTAGAACAGATCCTAGCTCAGAGACTGGAGTGGGGTGGGAAATGTATTTATGTTAGTACTGTATAAGAAAGTATGCAAAGTTGGCTATGCTGGGAGATTGCTGAAAGATGGCCTTTATAGAAGTAGTTTTAGACAATGGGATGTTGTATACAGAATGGTTGTTTGTGTTTTTGCCTGGAACGTAGGAAGCTGAATTATATGAAGTCTGACCATTGGCTCACCTAGAAAGCCAAGGTAATATAGTGGCTAAGATGTTGAAGTAGGTCCACAAAGAATTAGGCTCAACCTATCTACAGAACAAGTCCACTTCCTTCAGCAGTCCTTGATGGTAAATACCAAAAAAGTCCTTCCATGAACAATTTTGCCCTTGTGACTTGCATGCCATAGAGGATGTGCAGCATTTCCTGTTGCACTGTAATTTCTATTGGAACCTGAGTTATGTACTAACTCAGCCCCTCATAAAGGAATTTTCAGGGAGAGATGACCACTGGTACATCTCCTATCTTCTAGCAGATCATAAGACCCCTATTACCCATAATGCAGTCAAATTTTGTCGTGCTGCTATGCGAGTGAGGCAAGAAATATTGTCCAATAAAATTGCATTTCTTTTTGACACCTCCTCTCTCTTTCCTTTTCTTTCCTCTTTTTAACTCTTTTAAATTCTTTTCACTGTTATTTCTTATGATGTATGTAGAACTTTATATATATTTGTGTGTGTATGTACACACACTGGTCAAAGACTGCAGTAAAGTTTACCTACCTATCTACTTCCTTGATACCACAGTAAAAGCACACAATGGTCACATAACCAACATGTTATACAGGAAACCTATAGATCACCACACATATCTACATGTTTCCAGCTTCCACCCTAACACACCACCAGATCTATCATCTATAGCCAGGGTGTATACTACAAATGTGTTTTTTTCTGCCCTGCTTGACAGATACGCTCAACTAATGGAATTAAAGCAGGCATTCAGGAGACTGAACTACCCACCCAGAAAGATCAACAAATAAATCAATAAAGCCACATTTATTTCCAGAGAGGATCTATTAAAAATCTAGCTACAAAAATAGAACAAAAAGAACAGCACTGGTTGTCACCTACAGTTCAAGCCACATAAATGCAATATTAATAAGCTGCAACTTGTATTGGACAATGACACTGCACTTTCTCAGGCACTGGGTGGCAGGCCTATACTTGCATACAGACAACCACCCAATCTGAAGCAGATTCTCACAAGCAACCAGAAGCAACAGGACAATGATGCCAACATGGGAATCATACCCTGCAACACACCCAAATGTCTACTTTGCTCCCACACATTTACAGCAGTGGCACTATCACAGGCCACAATAACTTCATGCACAAGATTAGAGACAAATTCACATGCTGTTCTTCTAATGTAACATACGCCATCATCTGCCATCAATGCCCCTCTGGATTCTGTGTAGGATGAACAGGTCAGACTTTGTGCAAAAGAATTAATGGGCACAAGTTTGACATCAGAACTCAAAGCAAGGACAAACCAATAGCAGAACATTTTAACCTCCCAGAACACTCCATTATAGATTTCAAAGTAGCCATTCTAGACAAAGAAATTTCACCAGCACAATTGAGAGACTGCCGAACTCACACACCTCAAAGTCTCAGAAGCTCTTAATAAACACAATGGGGTTTTAACACATTACAATCATTAATTGATAAGGTACTTGTAATCTGTCTCTCATGTAACCTGCATCTAACCTGTACCCTGCCTTCCTCTCCCTCCCTGCCCTACCCCAATTTAAAACCTGTATCAGTTTAGCCATATTAAGATTTCTATTGTATTGTTACTTAGTGTGTGTTTATACACAGACAGACAGACAGACAGACAGACAGACAGACAAAAAGAAATAAGAGATAGACAAAGTAGAATTAACAAAAATTAAAATACCTAAAAAGAAGAAAAAAAGTAGAAAAAATCAGCTAATATTGGAGTGATTTTTTTTAAGTATGAGTCTTCTGTTTTATAAATCAGTTCAAACAAAGGAAGAATACCATCCATTCACCATCAGAGTTGATTGGGCATCTTCATTCGGGCAACTTCACATTAAAGAGGTAGGTTTCATTCTTTATTTTTAGTTTAAGAACACTGTTAATGCATATATAGGCCTCTGCACATGAAACAAATATAATAATTTTATAACTTGTGGCCTATATTTGAGCCTGAATGTGCAGGGATTCCCCGAGGCCTGAAAAATATTTCAAGGGTTCCTCCAAGGTCAAAAGGTTGAAAAAGGCTGCAGTAGGGACTCTGGGTGGCTAACATTAAAAACAGCCAACAAATACATTAATAATAAAAATACAACAAACCAGTAGAAAAATACGTAACACCTATTGCATTAAGTACAATAATTTATAAGGCATATTGATATATACCAATGGTTTATACAACACCCTGACCCAGAGCCCAAGGGAAAATAAAAATGTAATCTTAGGCCTTTTCCCCACTTGCACCTAACCATGGTACAAATATGGTGTGGCAACATCTTTTTCCGGTTGCATTCTCATGATATTGCCTTCATCTTGCCCCAGAACATAAGGGACCTTAAGTTGGTGAAAACACTGAAGATCTGCATCTTATTTAAAAATCCTTAGAGATTTAACTAACGAGATGCATTCTTTTTTTTAATAAGAAATTTTATACAATCTTGTATGATTTAATTTTTTTAATGGTTTATTTTTTAAAGATTTATAAGGTATAAGAATAAGTGTTTGGTTTTATGTTTAATAGGGTTAAGACTGCTATAGTATTAAGTATAAAAGTAGATAATTTAAATGTTTTTATAATTTGATTTTATTATTTTGGATTGACATTAAGGCTTGTATGATTTTATTTTTCTTTAATGGTTAAAAGTTTGCTTGATTTTTTAAAAGATTTATAAGGTATAAGAATAAGCGTTTTATTTATTTATTTATTTATATTTCTAACTTATATCACCGCCCATCTCCCCCCATTCCGGGGAATGTTTTGTTTTATACAATCCAAATATTTGGATTCATACAATCCAAATACATATTCTTAATTTCTGTTAAAAAAAATCAAGCAAACTTTAAATAATTAAAGAAAAATTGAATCATACAAGCCTTAATATCAGTCCAAATGCATATTCTTACTTTCTTATCCTACATCAAAATATACCAGAGCATTTACTTGTCTCCATCTTGTGCCTAAGGCATTTTTCATAATAAAATTAAAGTTAGACAATCCAACTGCCCCCCTGAAAAGAAAATCAAATTCCTCAGTAGAAATCTTCCCATATAACATAGCTTCGTTCTCATAACAATCCTTCAGGAAAACAACTTGGACAGTATCTTGCAAGTTAAAGTTTAACTCCTTCTTCACCAAAGTATGTTTGTCGCCTGGCATTTCTTGAAAGAGATTATTCTCCCTGTCAGGAAAAAAATCCCCCTCTTGATAAACTTCTTTGTCCCTTCGCAGAACATCTTCAGCCAGTTGACACATTTTAGCACTGATATTTTCTACAATACCCCAAATATCTTGCATAATGGCTTGGCGAGAGTCATAAAAAATCTCTTTGAAATCTGAACAGAGCCCAGAGCGCAGCTCTGCAAAGATTTCTTTAAGGTCGTCCATCTCAGTAGATCATAGCTTTCCAAACTGTGTGTCGGGACACGTTAGTGTGTCGGCTGCAGTGTCTGGATGTGTCATGGCTGCTGCTGCCTCCAAGCCCTGCCAGGATTCCGTGCAGGTCCTAGTGCCTGCCTTGTGCCTCCAAACCTGTGATTCTGCACAGGTCCTAGTGTCTGCCTTGTGCCCTGCTGTAAGAGTGTGTCACGAAATGATGCATGTCTAAAAAGTGTGTCACCAACATGAAAAGTTTGGAAAGATCTGCAGTAGATTATGGCACCCTCTGGAGACTTAACTGAAGCAGATCGGAGCTAGTGAGTTAATACAAGGCTTGCAAAGTTATTAAATGAAATTGCCAAAATATATACCTATATATATATATATATATATATATATATATATATATATATATATATATACATACTAACTAGCAACTACAAAAAGTAAACAGAAAAATGGAAAATCAAAACAGCAACGTGTAGGAAAAAGTTAAGTCCTTCAACTTAAATACAAAAATAGTAACGGGGAGATGATTAATTATTCTCAGTCCACCTTAAAATTGAACAGGAAATAAGCCAAAGACTAAACAAAAGGTTTTTTAAAGTTAATCCACAAATAACGATAAGCACCAAGAGAATCAGCTTTTTCTTGTTGTAGAAAGCCTCTCTTAGGGTAAGAAAACTTAAAAATATAAATTGGGTGGTTTAGAAGTGGTGGTGGGGGCTCTACCTAATGTCCATTAAGGATACAAACACGGGCTGGACATGATGGCTTCCCAGCCTCCTGTCGTCTCTTACCAGGTCTTCGCTGTTGCGATTTTCAGGCTGCAAGGCGACATTTTGGAGAACAAAATGGGATGATTCTGAGCTTTTTCTTTGCTCATGAAAAAGCTCTGGGCTTCAGGTAAAAGCCTGAGCGCCCCCCCCCCCCCAAATGCATTGTCAGTTCTGTCCACATGGAGCTTGTGGACAAGGCTGTTCAGTCGGCCATGATCCCCACTGGAAGTCAATAACTAGATGCATTCTTTAGATGTTTTGAATGTATTTTGGAACTTGGCATCTATTTTTAAGTGTTGAGTGAGGATACCGTTATCCAAACATATTGCTGATCCCTGGCATCTGCAAATGTATGGGTCAGTATAGTATGCATTATTGCATTCAATTTACTTGTACAGCATAACCAGAAATTCCTCTATATTCATTTTTACATGTCTTTCATTCTGGTCTGCATTCTCTTCTCCAGTTTCATTAAATATTTTGTAGTAGAGGAGAACTGAGAAAGGATTGAAAGCCATATGTGAAGACAAATCCTTTTTCATAATTTCAAATGCAGTATCTTCTATCTAAATCACAGAGAGTTCATTTTAAGGATTCTGTTTTACAGAAAAGCAAGTTAAAACATTTCTTATTAAAGGCTAAGGGGAAAAAATCCCTGAGCTGTATTTTTGAGATCAAATTCCCTTATAGCACATCAACGGAGTGTTAACAGAAAAATATAGAGAAGATAATTTTATCAAGGTCAGGATGTGGACTCCCCCGCCCCAAGGGTCTTTTATGGAAATTTAGAAGCCAAACACTGAAAGGAAAAGAATAGCATACCTTAACATTTTCAGATAGCACTGTTGTATAAAAAAGCACAGTTCTGTAACCACAAGAATATAATACACATACAGTAAAGGCACCAAACAGGATCTGCTTAAATATTCTGCCAGCAGTGTTGCGGTTCGGTAAACAGCTTCTACCTTGTTGGGGTTTCCTATGTCTGTGAGAAGAGAACATCTGCATCTCTTTCCCTTGGGGATGTGCCAGATTGTATGGAAAATACCTTTGCCAAAACAGCAGCACCTTTCTGTGTGGGAAGGGAATTCAAACATCGTTGGAGCCAACCAAGCCTGCCCATACTGGAACTGTTTTTAATAGCTGTCATGCTAGGGAGGCAATATTTGAACTGGGTCATAAATGGGCCTGTATGCTCAAACCAGACAGACCGAGAAGAGTGGTTAAATGAATATTTCAAGGTATTGTCGAAGGCTTTCACGGCCGGAGTTCAATGGCTGTTGTGGGTCTTCCGGGCTGTGTGGCCGTGTTCTGGAAGTTGTGGTTCCTAACGTTTCACCAGCATCTGTGGCCAGCATCTTCAGAGGGCAGGAGCACAGATAGAAGCAAAATCTCTGTGATTTTGCTTCTATCTGTGCTCCTGCCCTCTGAAGATGCTGGCCACAGATGCTGGCGAAACGTTAGGAACCACAACTTCCAGAACACGGCCACACAGCCCGGAAGACCCACAACAGCCATTGAATATTTCAAGCTAACTAATTAATGTTTACTGCATGTGCAAGTTTTCTGTGTATCGTTCTAGGCCATTTTATGAGCTAAAGAATTAGCATGGTCCCTGGATAAACTCTGTATTCTATTACAGTAGTTCTATGGTAGCAATTGAGAGCCATCTGCCAGTAAATATTCATATATATGCTTTATTAATCATTGGATTTTATCCTATGGTAAAAGCTAATAAACTGGATTAGCAGTAGTTTTTTATTTGCCTATGAAACTGATTCCTTCATTGGTTCTTCCAGCTCTTTAATTTCCACAAACTCTGACCTGTTTGTCTTTCAAACCTGAAACACCCTCCGTCGATCACTACTTTTCTGATTTCTTTAATTCCTTTCTAGAAACAAACAATAATGACATGAGCATCATAGGATTCATTCACATAGTAAACTTGTGTCCATGTGTGCATTGACTGTCCAAGAATATTTAACATGGGCTAGATCATACCCAGATGATTGGGAGTATGGGAACGGTACATTTTTCTGGATTTTTAAGAAATCTGTATTCCATCTCCCTCTCTGTCACCTATTCACTCATTCACTCATTCACACACTCACACACTCACTCACATACACACACACCTTGATCTGAAGCTATTCATTCCATATGACATACCATAGGATTCCTCTAGGCTCAAGTTCAGCTTGTGAGGAGCTTCAATGAGGAGGAAAGTGCTAATTTGGGGGTGGGGGAGTTTGTTGTAACTAAGCCACCTGTGTTTTGGATAGAAAGAATGTGTACTGGGAAATTTAATGCATATCTGTTAACTATCATATTATTGATCATGAATTTATGTGGTATACACAAAACAAACAGCTGGTTGCTGGTGGCATCCAATGGAGAATTTCACTCAAAATTAATCTGAAGTTAAACTTGAGCTTCCACCTTAACCACCTGTTGCAATAAGGCAGAAACTGAGTTTTTCTCATCCATTTCAGAACACAGAGAAAATATAGGTAGTAATAGCAACAAAAATCCACAACTCTAACCCTAACCTTTTTATGTGATGGACCAAAACCATACAAGTGAAATAAGGAGCATGGTTTAGCTGCAAGACAGCTGATGTTGCTTTGAAATTGGCATTATATACCTATACTCACTATACCACTGAGATATCAAAACAATTTAGCAGAACATGTAAAATCAGCAGTTAAAGTCAACAGCAAAAACTGTTTTTGCCCATTTTTAAAAAGCCAGCAAAGAAAGTAGGCCACTTAACTCAACAGGAAAGATTCCCAATTTGCGTACCTTCTCCTTTGTGGAAGGTTGACCAGCCCCCCAGTCAGTACAGGAAGTTTTCTCTTACAGAATAGCAGTCAAACATAGCTTTCATATTTATGGTCTAAAAGTTACTACTAGCAAATTATTTTTAGATTGCTAGTGAGGTTACATTGAGGCTGCATGAGTCATCTACACCCCTTCAAAATAATATTTATTATTTATACTGCAAATTCATATTTCATGAAATGAACCATTTTCATTGTAACAGATGCTCTAAAGGTTTATATGGAACAAAGATCACACCCTGGAAATGTATGTGATAAGGTGAAATGGACCTGAATCAAACTTCTCCAGTTTACATCTAACTCTTTTATTCCCATAGGCTTTATCCTTCTACTTTTGCTTCCACTTCTTTCCATTTCTTCTTAACACAGGACTTACATTTGTAGCTTGCAACCCATGTAACTGGGTGTACAGTAATTCATTGACATAACAAGTTATTAAAATAAAAGAATAAAGAATTTCCCCATTAAGATGGCCACCAAAGAAGAGAAAATATCTTAACTGAAAAGAAGACTCCAACTGCATACATGTTTCACATAACTATATACACAGATTCAATTGTAGAAATTATCATGTTTTAGCATAACTAAGTAGTGGTAAGGCACCAGGCTAGAAACTGGGAGACTGTAAGTTCTAGTCCCACCTTAGGCACAAAGTCAGCTGGGTGACCTTGCGCCAGGCACTTTCTCTCAGCCCTAGGAAGGAGGCAATAGCAAACTACTTCTGAAAAACCTTGCCAAGAAAACTGCAGGGACTTGTCCAGGCAGTCACCAGGAGTCAACAATGACTCGAAAGCACCCCCCCCCCAAAGTTACTGCTAGAGATGGATAAAAATGTCAATGGTTACCCCACCCCAGCCCCACCCCAGCCCCTACCCAGTTTCTCTTTTAATCAATCAGACAGCATTGGTGAACCTAGTCTGCTTAAACATGTGGACATTTTTCCTGTGTATTTCTCCTACTATGCATCTTTTTGTAGGCCCATCGGCCTGACATATTCCTTTTTGCAGGGTATTTTCTTTAAGTAATATATTCATGTCTATTACTTTCTCTCATCTAGACCATTTTGTACACATTTTCTGGCTGGAGAATGGGGTCATAAAATTTGGAGAAGTAGAAATTGAAGTGACTACTAAATTTGTCCCCCAACTTTGTACTTGCTCAGTCTGCCATCCAAACATGAATTATTTATCAGTAATTTCAAGTCCTCTAATCCTTAATTTAGAACTAGGAGTAAGATGGACAGCCCTTCAAATGGGGAGCTCTTATAGACAGTAGGCACTGGGAACTCTTTTTGTGGTCCAGGCTGCATTATTTTTAAAATATTTTTGGGGTGACTAATGGCATATCAGCGATACATTGATATTAGCTGAAGGGACGGATAATTTTTTGTCATGTATCTTTTATAGGTGGTCTAGGCTGGATTTTTAAACTAAAATACAGGTTTCAATCTCAGAAAAGCTTAACACATCTAGCTAGCGCTTTCTTTCTGACCAAACTCCATCCCCTCAAAACCATTCTTTAAGCACAAACATAGGGCTACAAACCACAGGTTATTCACCCTCCATATACAGGATTATCTACTGAGAGGCCTTCAAATTACATAACTCTCATGTTGGCATTTTAAACAAAACCCAACCAAGCAAAAATTAACAAGAATCAGATCTGTTCATGAACTTAAGGATATACAAATCTGAAAGTAGGTCAGAGCTAAAGCTGCATCTTTCACTTGTTAAGCTCCCCGCCAATATGTGGGTGAATAACTAATTCCCCTAATTTAACTTCAGGATAAATAGGTTGGTTTTGGATCCCATCTACTGGGATTCTGAAGGCTTTTCATAGCTGCACCGCAAGCCATAGCCCTGCCTTTCACAGCAGCCATGCTGACTGAGCTCGGCATCTCATGCATTTGTGAGAATATAAGCTGAGGAAATTTCACTAATTCCTAGGGAGGACAAATTTATCCCCTGTTCCAATTTTGCAAGTTCCCCATCTGGTCCTCTGAATCTTTTCTTTTCCTGCAGTTGATTGTGCTTGTCAACAAGGTGCTTACCTGACATTTCCCAGTGGCAGACACACCATTCTGCCCTGAGCAATCTGACATAAAACCTAAGAGCGTAGGCTGAGAACGGAAAGGACTGTCACAGCAGGTAGAGAGGGGAGAGCAGGAAGACTTGTTCTCCATGGGTGTGGGGGGGAATTAAAGGTGGCACATCTTATAAAATATTAAATAGTGATTTAATCAGCAGTGAGATATGTAAGTTCACTTAATTGGAAGTACATATTATTATTTGACTTTAAAGCGCCCAATGAAATATTAAAGCAATCTTAGAGGATATGTAATCAGTGAGGAATAATATGTTGGAAAATGAGTCTGATGTTGTAATTGGTGTATGCAATTAAAATGAATTAATTTGAGTTAGGACATATGCATACAAATATAAAATCAACCAATGTTCAATATTAAACTCATAATTATAGGGGCTGTCGAAGAGGGAGCAGAACTGACTTTTGGCAGTAAACTTCATGTTCAAGCCTGAAGGTCTTCACACGCAGAATGTGAAGCTCTGTATCTCATCAGAATAAGGGCTAGAGGTGGGATTAAAACCATGTCTACTTGGAAAAATAATGGAAAGGAAAAGGAGTATTTGGTTCCTCAGACATTCCGGTGGTATGAAAACTGGAAAGGACAGCCTTTGCTGGTTTCCTTCCTCCTTACGCTCCCCAAAAATGGTGTTTGAAGTGGGAGGGGATATGAGTTACATTAAAGTATATATGAAGTGGTCAAGGAAGATCTTTTTAGAAGTGTTTTTTTCCCCCAGGTACCTTTTACTTTCAAAGTAAATCAAGGCCCTTTCTTCTCCTGGGGCTCATCCAGCAAATTTGTTGGTGGATTTTTAATCTAGGCAAAAACATAGGCCAAAAGTCTGGTAGATCATAAATCATTGTCCAAGAACAAATTGAAAATGGAATGGACTTATCCTGGTCTTTCCCCAGACAAGACTACTTGCCTTGCATGACTGCCAATGTGTTGTAGTGTTTAAGGTATAGACTGGGGAGATCCAGGTTCAAGTCCACTTCAGTCATGGAAATTCACCGAGTCACTTTGGGTCAGTCTCATCCAAATTTCACAGGATTGTTGTTGTTGTTGTAGGAATAAAATCAGAGGTGGGAATGAGATTTATGGCATCTTGAGCTTCATGGGACATACAGTAAATCTAACAAATTCAATAGACCCCATGGTCAATCCCTGATTCCTTCCGTTTGAAAATCACAGGAAAGAGGGCCATGAAAAGCTTCGTGCTCAGATTTTGGAGAACTGCTGAAAGCCAGGATAGATGGTAAAGAGACTAAACAGGTCCACAGTCTGACTTTGTACATAGAAAGTCCATATGGTATATAAATATATTAATCTTAATAACATTTTCATCTTAAGAAAGATTTGCTTGATCCATTTTAGGATACAGAAAAATAATTGGTAATTTTTTCATGAGCTAATTGTTTCAAAGATACTTTTTGTTGCATTAGTGCCTAATAGGCTATGCCCATCTGTGTGTGTATTTAACACACACACACACACAGACACAGAGAGAGAGAGTTGTCTTAAGTTTCAGCTTTCTGCAGATTTGACTTACGTTTCCATTCACTATGCACTTTCTGTGTTTTTATTCAAGTTTCTCAATAATTAAATTTAAGAAAGAAATAAAAAATTACTAGCTATGCATATAAAACAAAAATAGTAGGAAATGAAATGGCAATTCTGCAAGTAAACTGCATATCTCAGCAGTCCATTTTAAATCAGGTCAAACTTTTCCACATCCCTCCCCAAGGTACAGCAATTTCAGGTTCTATACTAAGTTTCTCCAAGAGTTGGCTTGAGAGTTGGTACTGTTTCCACTTGAAAAGAAAGAACCACAATTTTCATGTGCACATACTGTTATCCTTGCAATTAGTCATGCCACATATGAGTCTTGCCCATAATATTCTATGCTCACTCCTGGAACTAAAGATGCAAGACATTTGATATTGAAATTAAATAAGGTCACACCTTTATTAACTTTACTAAATTTCTAGTGCACATTTGTTAAGCCTTGGCAAATTTTTAGCAATAACACAACTCCTTGCTGACCTAATGTAGGTTGTACAAATCTAATCAATAAAGGGAACTTTGACCCTGTTGGAGGTTCATACATTCTGCATGTATTTTTTATTAAAGACTTTTTAAAAGGAAGATAAAAACTAATACAAACTAAGGTAGAAAAAGGGAATAAAAAGAAAGAAATCAAAGAGAAAGCTAAAAATGCAAGAAAGGGGAAAAAAGAAAAAGAAAAATAGAAAAGAAAGAAAAAAAAATACAAAGAAGTAGCTTCCGATCTTCTTTACAGCAGCTATAAGTACAATCATAAGTTTACTCTTACTCTATGGTTACAACATAACTCCTTTCTTTCTATAATCTATCTTGTCTAATAATCAAAACCATAAATCATAAGTTCATTTTTTTCTGTTTTACGTAAAAAGTCCATAAGGGGTGTCCAGTCAGCAATAAACATAGATACTGTCTTTTCTCTGATCAAAGAAGTCAATTTGGTCATCTCAGCAAATTCCATCATCTTTACCAACCATTCCTCTATTGTGGGTAGTGCCAAATCTTTCCATCTTTGTGCATACAATAATCTTGGTGCTGTTTTTGGATTATGATTAATGAGGTATAATAATAAATGCTTGGTTTTAGGCTTAATATGATTAAGATTATTATAATTGTTGTATTATTAATTATAATGGCAGACAATTTATATGCTTTCTAGTTTGATTTTTATTATAGTAGACAGAAATGTATAGAATAGTAAGGAAGGAAATAATTAAATAAATGTTATTTTTTTGGGGGAAGTTGATTAGGGGATGGATATATATATATATATATATATATGCAAAAGGAAGAGGGGCCGACCAAGGGCAAGATAGATGGATGATATTCTGGAGGTGATGGACTCGGCCGTGGGGGAGCTGGGGATGGCGACGGCCAACACGAAGCTCTGGCATGGGCTGGTCCATGAAGTCACGAAGAGTCAGAAGCGACTGAACGAATAAACAAATATATATATATATATATATATATATATATATATATATATATATTTGTTGTTTATTCGTTCAGTCGCTTCTCAGAATTTTCCTCCAACACCACAGTTCAAAAGCATCTATCTTCCTTCGCTCAGCCTTTCTTATGGTACAGCTCTCGCAGCCATAGGTTACTACAGGGAATACCATTGTTTTGACTATGCGGATCTTTGTTGTCAGTGTGATGTCTCTGCTCTTAACTATTTTATCAAGATTTGTCATTGCTGTCCTCCCAAGAAGTAGACGTCTTTTGATTTCCTGGCTGCAGTCAGCGTCTTCAGTAATCTTTGCACCTAGAAATACAAAGTCTGTCACTGCCTCCACTTTTTCTCCCTCTATTTGCCAGTCATCAATCAAGCTCGTTGCCATAATCTTGGTTTTTTTGAGGTTTAACTGCAACCCAGCTTTTGCACTTTCTTCTTTCACCTTCATCATAAGGCTCCTCAGCTCCTCCTCGCTTTCAGCCATCAAAGTGGTATCATCTGCATATCTGAGATTGTTAATGTTTCTTCCAGCAATTTTAACTCCAGCCTTGGATTCATCAAGCCCAGCACATTGCATGATGTGTTCTGCGTACAGGTTGAATAGGTAGGGTGAGAGTATACAACCGTGCCGTACTCCTTTCCCAATCTTAAACCAATCCGTTGTTCTGTGATCTGTTCTTACCGTTGCTACTTGGTCGTTATACAGATTCCTCAGGAGGCAGACAAGATGACTTGGTATCCCCATACCACCAAGAACTTGCCACAATTTGTTATGATCCACAAAGTCAAAGGCTTTAGAATAGTCAATAAAACAAAAATAGATGTTTTCCTGAAACTCCCTGGCTTTCTCCATTATCCAGCGGATATTGGCAATTTGGTCTCTAGTTCCTCTGCCTTTTCTAAACCCAGCTTGTACTTCTGGCAATTCTCGCTCCATGAATTGCTGGAGTCTACCTTGCAATATCTTGAGCATTACCTTACTGGCATGTGAAATAAGTGCCACTGTTCGATAGTTTGAACATTCTGTAGTGCTTCCCTTTTTTGGTATGGGGATATAAGTTGATTTTTTCCAATCTGATGGCCATTCTTGTGTTTTCCAAATTTGCTGTCATATGGCATTCATCACCTTGACAGCATCATCTTGCCAGATTTTAAACAGTTCAGCTGGGATACCATCGTCTCCTGCTGCCTTGTTAATAGCAATGCTTCTTAAGGCCCATTCAACCTCACTCTTCAGGATGTCTGGCTCTAACTCACTGACCACACCGTCAAAGCTATCTCCAATATTATTATCCTTCCTGTACAGATCTTCCGTAGATTCTTGCCACCTTTTCTTGATCTCTTCTGCTTCTGTTAGGTCCTTGCCATCTTTGTTTTTGATCATACCCATTTTTGCCTGGAATTTACCTCCGATGTTTCTAATTTTCTGGAAGAGGTCTCTTGTCCTTCCTATTCTATTGTCTTCTTCCACTTCCGCACATTGCTTGTTTAAAAAAAATTCCTTATCTCTTCTGGCTAACCTCTGGAATTTTGCATTTAATTGGGCATATCTCCCCCTATCACTGTTGCCTTTTGCTTTCCTTCTTTCTTGGGCTACTTCCAGTGTCTCAGCAGACAGCCATCTTGCCTTCTTGGTTTTCTTCTTCTTTGGGACGTTTTTTGTTGCCGCCTCCTGAACAATGTTGCAAACTTCTGTCCATAGCTCTTCCGGGACCCTATCTACTAAATCTAGTCCCTTAAATCGATTCTTCACTTCCACTGCATATTGATTAGGAATGAGCCGGATACGACTGGAAGGGGAAACCTTACTTACCTTACCTAAGGGATTGATTATGGAAACTTGTTGTATATTCTTGCTGTTAAAAGTCAGAAGTCACCTCTTCTTGTAATTGTAATTTTTTTTCTCTTGTGTTTTTACACTTCTTTATTTTTCTCTTTTTTCTTTTTGTAGTTTTTTTTCTTTTTTGTAGTTTTTATCTTTGTCTTAAATCTAATAAAATTCTTATTAAAAATAATAATCTTGGTGCTGTTATCATGTATAAAAACAATGTTCCATGACTTTTTTCCAACTGTCCATCAATCCCAAAAGAAAACCCTCTGATCTCAATTGTGTATTAATCTTTAAAATCCTCTGAATCAGTGTATGTATTTGAATCCAAAGTTTTCTCGCTTTTTTACACATCCACCAAACATGATAAAATGTCACTTGTTGTTGTTCACATTTTCAACATAAATTTGAAGTGTAATTTGAAATTTATACCTTCTAGACAATTCCTCTGGTGACATATACCAGTGGTGCATCATTTTATAAAAATTCTCTTTAAGATTATAACATAGTATAAATTTCAGTCCTTTCAACCACATATTTTTCCATTGTTCCATCTGTATATTATAACCAAAATTTTAGCCCACTTTATCATACTTTTCTTAACTTGTTCTTCTTCTGTTTCAAATTTCAGTAAAAGTGTATACATTTTAGCAATTATATGTTCATCATTTGTATACAATTCTATTTCAACTCAGTCTTACAATGTTCAAAACCATAAATTCTTTTGTCTACTTTAAATCTTTCTAATAATTGTAAATACAAGAACCATTGACAACTACTGTATATCCCTCTGCCACTAGTTCTTCTCTTGATTTTATTTTACTTTCCCCTTTACAAAATTCTATTATCTCACTATAAGTTAGCCATTTGTGTTTGCCTATTATTTCTTGTCTGTAAAATGTTTCTTGTGCTGAGAGCCACAAAGGTGTTTTCGGGCACAACCTGGATTTGTATCTATTCCATATACTCAATATGGCAGGTCTCACATAATTATTTTTTAAATCCACATTAACCTTGACTTTGTCATTCCACAAATATCCAAGCCACCCATATCTCAGGTCATGTGTCCTTCTAGCTCCAAGAACCTTCTATTTCTCAGCAGCACCCACTCATTCATCCAAACCAAACAGCAAGCTGCAAAATACAATTTCAAAACAGGTAAACCCAATCCTCCTCTTTCCTGTGCATCTTGTAAGATCTTATATTTAACTCATGATTTTTTCCCCTGCCACACAAATTTAGATATATCCTTCTGCCACTGTTTAAATGGTGCATCAGTTGTCAAAACAGATATTGTCTGAAACAAAAACATCATTCTAGGCAAGACATTCATTTTTATCACAGAAATTCTCCCCAGCAATGACAGTTGTAGTTCCTCCCATCTTAACATGTCTTTTTTAACTTCATTCCATGTCTTAACATAGTTATTTTGAAATAACATACAGTTCATATTTGTCATAGTGATACCAAGATATTTTACCTTCTTCTCAATTTTAAAACCTGTTTTATTCATCAATTCTGTTTGATCTTCTATTTTCATATTTTTCATTAACATCTTCATCTTCTGTTTATTTATCTTGAAACCTGCTAATGCACCAAATTCTTTTAATTTGCCCATTAATACTTCAATTCCCCTTAAAGGATCTTCCAGAAGCAACACCAAGTCATCTGTAAAATCCTTTAACTTATATGTTTCTTTTTTAATCTTTACTTCCACAATCCTCTCAACTTGTCTTATATCTCTATTCAGTATTTCAAGAACCAAAATAAACAAGAGAGGAGATAGTGGGCATCCCTGTCTTTTTGTATCCCACAGGGGTTTGTTAGATCTCCATTAACAATTATTTGTGCTTTCTGTGAAGTGTAAATTGATCTTACCCATTTTATAAAGTTCTCTCCAAAGTTCATATCTTCCAAAACCTTGAATAAGAAAGCCCAGTTCAAATTGTCAAAGGCCTTCTCTGCATCTCAGAAAATCAATGTGGCTTGTTTTTCATTATGCTGCTCCAAATATTCCAAAATATCCAACACATTTCTAACATTGTCTTTTAACTGTCTTCTAGGTAAAAACCCACATTGATCCTCATGAATAAATTCTTGCAAAATTATTTTCAGTTTATCAGCTAGAATTGTTGTGAACAACTTGTAGCCATTATTCAATAATGATTTTTGTTGTTCAGTCATTTAGTCATGTCCGACTCTTTGTGACCTCATGGACCATAGCATGCCAGGCCTTCCTGTCCTCCACTGTCTCCCAGAGTTTACTCAAATTCATGTTCATTACATCAGTGATGCTATCTAACCATCTCATCCTCTGCCGTCCCCTTCTCCTTTTGCCTACAGTCTTTCCCAGCATCAGGGTCTTTTCCAGTGAGTCCTCTCTTCGCATTAGGTGGCCAAAGTATTTGAGCTTCAGCTTCAGTATCTGTCCTTCCAATGAGCAGTCAGGATTGATTTCCTGTAGGATTGACTGATTTGACCTCCTTGCAGTCCAAGGGACTCTCAAGAGTCTTCTCCAGCACCACAGTTCGAAAGCATCAATTCTTCGGTGCTCAGCCTTCCTTATGTTCCAACTCTCACAGCCATACATTACTACTGGGAAAACCATAGCTTTAATTATACGGACCTTTGTCGGCAAGGTGATGTCTCTGCTTTTTATTATGCTGTCTAGGTTTGCCATAGCTTTCCTCCCAAGGAGCAAGTGTCTTTTAATTTCATGGCTGCAGTGATATCGGCCTATAATTTCTTGTTAAATTCAAATCTTGTCCCTCTTTAGGTATGAATGCTATATTGGCCTCTTTCCAACTCTCTGGCATTTTTCCTCCCTGTAGGATAGAGTTCATCATGTTTTGTAAAGTTGTAAAAGTTCATCCCCAAAACATTTATAATAAAAGGTAAAGGTTCCCCTGCACAGTCGTATCCGACTCTAGGGGCCAGTGCTCATCTCCGTTTGTTAGCTGAAGAGCCAGCGCTGTCTGAAGACACTTCCGCAGTCATGTGGCCAGCATGACGCATGCGGAACGCTGTTACCTTCCCACCGAAATGGTACCTATTTATCTACTTGCATTTGCATGCTTCCGAATTGCTAGGTTGGCAAGAGCTGGGGCGAGTGCGGGAGCTCACTCAGTCACGCGGCGCTCGGGTCTCGAACCGCTGACCTTCCGATCAACAAGCCTGGTGTCTTAACCACTGAGCCATCGCGCCCCCTACATTTATAATAAGAACCTGATAATCCATCTGGTCCAGGCACCTCTCCTAGTTTAATATTTTTTATAGCTTCAGAAACTTTCCCTATTGTTATAGATCTGTTCATAATCTGTCTATGTTCCTCTGTAATCCTTGGTAAATTTTGTTTCTTTAGATATTCATCTATTTTCTCTAGAGAGATGTCACTTTCTTTATACAAATTGGAATAATATTGATAAAATGGTTTTTTGTATGGCCACATTGTCCGTTAATACAGTATCTCCCTCTTGTAATTTCAATATCATTTTCTTTTCTTTTTCTTTTCGTAATTTATATTTCCCCAATTTATTTGCAAACTCAAATTTTATTTGCTTTTCATAGTTCATTTTTACTTCCATTTCTCTTACTGTTAACATAAATAACTGTCATTGTAAAAGCTTAATTTGTTGAGAAATACTTCTCTGGAAATTTCTTTAATTCTTCTTCTTTTCTCTTTCTTTCATCCAAAATAGCTTGTGTTTTCTCTTGACTATGAAGGTTCTCAGTCATCCAGGTGGAATTGTCTGTAGCTTGAATCATGTCAACTGGATTTCTATTTTCTCAGTGGAAACGTTTCGCTCCTTATCCAAGGAGCTTTTTCAGTCTGAGCAAAGTTAGTAAGGGAATCCTAAATATGTTTCTAGGTAGCTGTGTGACCTTACACCTGGGGCTAGGTCATGGTTATATTGAGATGTTATTTTAAGTCCTTTTATCATCTAAAGGAGGATCGTTAAGATCACCATGCTGCTGTTGAGCTTGTGAAATGGTCTTAATCTTCCTAGGCACAGAAGACAAAGCAGGGAGGAAGATGGGGGAAAGATTGTGCCTGAGGCCCCCACCTCTATTCAAGGAAGGATTTTCCAAGTTGGCATAAATGGATTCCTTGACCCCTCTCTCAAACCACCTATCTTCTCTGTCTAAAATGTGAACATTAATGTCCTCAAATGAGTGTCCTTTTTCCTTTAGATGAAGATAAACTGCTGACTCTGGTCCTGTGGTGTTACTTCTCCTGTGTTGGGCCATCCTCCTGTACAAAAGTTGTTTGGTTTCTCCAATGTAGAGTTCAGAGCACTCCTCACTGCACTGGGTTGCATAAACTACATTGCTTTTCTTGTGTTTTGTGTTTTGGAGTTTGATCTTTCTCTTGACTCTTTTTAAGTTCACTATTATGTTGTATAAAATAATCTCTAATTAAAACTTTACGTGCATCTCCAACCATTCTTAACTCAGTGCCTTTACCTAAATTATTTTTTTAAAATTCTTTTAATTTATTTTTACAATCCTCCACTATTGTTTTTCCTGTAGCAACATTTTGTTTAGTCTTGGGTGACTTTAGTCTCTAAACAAAATCTAAAAGAATTCGATTTTCTTCTATAAACCAAACTCACAGGATTATGATCCAAAAAAGAAGTGGGATATTGCTTTTTTGCTGGGATCTGGGCTCAAGGTTTTAAGTTGATTAGGAGGCAAAGTATCTGCTTCCTTTTCTCCTAAAACATTAGAAAAATCTGTATACTTTTCTGGCAAGGAAGAGAGTTCAGTAAGTGATGTGGGAGGTAGAGAAGGAAATGAATGGGATGCTTGCAAATGGCGGTGCTGTTGACACATTTGAGAATGAAACAAAATGTTCCTTGCTCCCGGTGGATGTCCCAGTTATGAGTTTGTAGCCAATATTATAGGAACATGTAAGGAAGCTGTGATATAGAATGGCAAGGTTTCTATATGATCATTTATTTTCAACTGCACAGACGTTGCACATTCCAAATAGGACCAGCTCAAAGAGATTGCCTATCAATTGCCTCACTAGCAGAGGGTTCCCTAATAACTGTGTGGGCAACTGAAACTAACTCACCATAGTTTCATCTATGAAATTGGCTGTTGTGCCTGAGTCTAAAAGCACAAAAGAGTTGTATTTCTGCACCAAGTAAGGGTGTAAAGAGTAACAGGGATAATAAAATGGACTTGTCTGCTGTTTGCCATCTGACCTCTTTTTAATTGTCTGACAGCTCCCTTTCAAGCTCTGGGGTGGGGAGCTTGCAAAGTTTCCTGAAGACAAGGCTCTGGAAAGATTCAGACATTTACTTATTAGGTGACCCACAGATGTGACACTTTCCAGCTGACTCAGAGGAATTAACTTCAGCAGGGCAGGCCATGGATAGGTGTCCTGGTATTCCACAGTAAAAGCATGAACAGAGGTTTCTCCTCTGTTTCTCTGCTGCAAACAAGGTCTCTTTAGTACTCTTATTTGCATGGATTCTAAGGTGCTGGAGAAGGTCATAGAGAGGGTGGTTATTAACGGCTGTAAAACTTCCTGTCCCTTTTATTTCCTTTGTGGCTCAGCTCTTCCAATCATCCATACATTAACATTCAGTGTTGAAAGAGGTCTTCTAAATTCTCTGGTGTGCTTTGTCTTACTATTTCATCCCTCAGTTGACCAAAAAATTGTTCCTGAAACTGGTCAATCAGGGCAAAATTGTTCCAACACACATCTCTGGCATATAATTGGAAGTCACCTATGTACTCATGAACTCAACAGTGCTTTTGTTTCAACTTGCAGATCTCCTGATTTACTGTTGCTCTCCTTGTTGATCAAAAGCAACTCTAAACATTTGCATGAAATTCTGGTAATTATCTAACAATGCATCATTGCTCTCAATGAGCAACACAACTCATCTAGCTTCTCCTTTTCTCACTAAATTAAAAACAAAGGTGACCTTGGCCTAAACCATAGTAAATCCCATTGCATGGTTGACCATAAACAATTGATACAGAATCATTAATGTCAGGAATTGATTTTGGGCATGCACAATCCAAACTTCTCCAGTAGACTTCCAGAAGAATGGAACAATACTGGCTCTGCAGCATCTTGTGGGGCCACTCCTGGCTTGTCCTAATTGCTGTGCTAGCTATAGTTCGTCTAGTTTGGTCTAGTGGTTAAGGCAACGGGCTAGAAATCAGGAGACTGAGAGTTCTAGTCCTGCCTTAGGCCTGAAAGCCGGCTGGGTGACCTTGGGCCAGTCACTCTCTCTCAGCCCAACTCACCTCACAGGGTTGTTGCTGTGGGGAAAATAGGAGGAGGAAGGAGTATTAGGTATGTTCACTGCCTTGAGTTATTTACAAAAATAATAAAGGCAGGATAGAAAATAAGTAAATAAATAAAATAAACTCATGGCATTGTGCAGGTTTGTTGTTTCTCTATCTATCTGCTATTGATACTGTCATAATGCCTCAGCAACCTTTTCTGCAGACATTGGAGTGCCTCAAGGATCAGTTACCATATTCTAGGTCTAGAAGGCAAGGCCCAATGCCCCTCTGATGAGAGAGTAATGAGGTTTCCAAGATTGTTGAAGATTGTTTCAAGGTAGACAAGATCAAGAAATAGGCACATCAGGGGTTCCAGAAAGTTTTTTTTCTTATTGCTGTAGGATAGAATAACAGAATCTTAAAGCCTGTTTGTTCTGCCTCATCTTATGTCAAACAAAACCAAGTCGGGGTTATTTCGAGGGGTTTACTCATGCTTTCCTCTTTCTCTGGACTGAGTATTCTTTTTTGAAATTCCCCCAATGGTGTGCTCATTCTTTCCCCATTTCCAAGGCCCAGTTGACATTCCTTCACAGTTACAATTCTTTAGTATTTTGAAGAGCTGGGACTTTTTATTTATTGATTTCTTAGAATTATATAAGTATCTTTTCTTTGCACTTTCCTATGGGCTAGGTTAGATCAAGAGCTGGTAACTAATCTAATATCACCCTGTGAGCTTCTGAATTGACTTGGGTTCTGAACTTGGCTACTCCCAGTCCTAATCTAACATTCTTACCATGCTAACTCTGTAGATTATGATATGAGCATCTGCAAATAAAACATTTAAACAGAGTGAATCAGATTCTTTTTCCCCCTGATATACTCGGATTCTTAAATACAGAATTTCTTTCAAAGCTGATGGTACTATAGAAAACCTGGACTAAGAGTTAATTAGGCTAGACCCATTGCAACCAATGGGACTTAATTTGCCATGGCTAACATAGTTTTTAATAGATCTACTCAAAATACAACTAAGTCTGCTTGAAAAACATGAGTTTAGACTACCTAAGGGGATAAACTATTGCTGATTAGCACATTCATTACCCAAGTGGTGCTTGTCAAGACACAAAGGTCAGCAGGGAGAGAGTCTCAGGTTGTTTATTTCAATCCAGTTTCCCTTTGCCTTTGTAGCTGCAAATGTCTTTGACATTTATGGTTTACTTGGCTGACATTCATTTTGCCTGGTTAACATATGTTCTACATTATGGATTAAATGCAATTGAGAAAAATGTTTGGTGTGCCTGGAGTAAGAGAAGTGCTTGCTAAAATTATACTTACACAATCTGGTTAAATTTATTTATTTATTTAATTTTTATCTCGCCTTTATTATTTTTATAAATAACTCAAGGCGGCAAACATACCTAATACTCCTTCCTCCTCCTATTTTCCCCACAACAACAACCCTGTGAGGTGAGTTGGGCTGAGAGAGTGACTGGCCCAAGGTCACCCAGCTGGCTTTCATGCCTAAGGCAGGACTAGAACTCACAGTCTCCTGGTTTCTAGCCCGTTGCCTTAACCACTAGACCAAACTGGCTCTCTAAATAGATGCAAGCTTCACCTGAATCAGCTCGGAGGTGTTGCTTTTATCTGCCACATACACAATAGCACTAAGTATCAAAATGGCAAACTCTCTCTCCTTACCCAGACAAAGATGTCTTGTCAAGTTTCAGGAGCTGCAATGCACAATCACAACCTTGGTGGCAGTGAAACACAGCAACCAAAGGGAGGGGCTTTCAGAAAGCTCAAAGAGAGGCAAAATAAAGGAACAAATTGAGAAGGAGAAAAAAAGAAAGAAAATGGGGACAGAATGGCAAGTGGAGAGTAGTAGTCAAAGGCTTTAAGGAAGGAGTAAATAGTCAGAGACACATTTTCATAGAAAGCAGTTACTGCTAATCTATGAGAAGCAAGGGAGAGTTTTGAGATGAACCAGTTCTGCACAGTGAGGCTTCAGGTGTTCCTTTTGGTTCTATGGTAATTCATCAGTGAGGAAAGATATTAGCATCTGTAGCTCCTACAAATCATGGCCACACTAATGTTTTGGTTCATGTAACTAGGAAATCAGTCAAGAGGATTGATACACATAAAGCAACAAGCATATTTTTATGGTGTTCTTTTTCTTTTAGGGTAACTGATAAATAAAACACAGAAATAGGATATTCCATATCAAGTGGCATCATTGGATTAATGATCCTCCACATAAGAACCAGGTTAGGAGAAAGCCCATATTACATTTTTGTAAGCTAATTCAGTGGCAGGTGTACTCTTGGGATATTATACATGTGGCAATTACATTGATTGAATCAATCATACGAGAGACACAGCATGAAATAACTAGTGTTGGACTTGCATTTTTCTACTGGTTCTCATTCAGTTTGATGATAGAGAATTTGCTTTAAACATTCATTCAAAGGAGAAGAGATGTAGGTTCTCATTCTTTGCTGCCATCTACTGGTCATCTGGACTTTCACAATCCAGACCTCAAAGCTTTACTTAAAATCTAGTACTCCTCCATCCCTTTTCAATTAAAGTTGTTGCTCTTCTCATGGGCTTGGAAAGCATGCCTTTTCATCATGACCATAGTCCAGAGAAATCTTAAACCTTAGCCACTTTAAGATTTCTGGACTTCAACATGCTGGCTGGGGAATTGTGGGAATTGAAGTCCAGACATCTTAAAGTGACTAAGGTTGAGAAACACTGGTCCAGGGTCATGGAATAGGAGATGCTGGGAGTTGGTTCTAACATGAATTCTGTCCTAAGGCCTGCATCATTGAGGAAGGTTTCAGATAGCTTTTTATCCTACTGCTTCTTTTCCTCAGATGAAGATTCATCCAAGGAAGTTATGATAAGTACATATTTATCAATAAGATTATCTATGAAATCTAAATGGATTCAGAAGTAGTACTAATATTAAGAACTATGTAGCTCATGATTAACAAAAAGCTCATGTTGTAATCCTGGCCTTTGTAAGAAACAAAACACTATTCTATCATATCTTTAGTTTGATCCAGAAGAGTTATTTTGTTCGTTTCACAGTTCATAATATCACAGATTATTAGAATTCAAAGGACCTTGAAAGTTATCTTTTCAACTCTTTCTCTAGTGCAGAGCTTTCCAAACTGTGTGTCGCGACACAAAAGTGTGTCGCCACACACAGCGTGGTGTGTCGCCACACCACCCGGAAGCGGCGGCGCGCGCGTGCATGGTGGCCGCCATGCACGCGCGCGCCGCTGCACGCCCCCCGCGCCGCCACATGCATGTCCTGTGTCGCCGCCGCGCGCACGCGCCGCCGCACGCCCCCCACGCCGCCGCCGTGCACGCACACCGCCGCACGCCCCCCTGCGCCATCGCCGTGTGCGCGCGTGTCGCCACCGCCGCCGCCAGGTGTGTCGCCAGCGGCGGCACTTTGGAAAGCCCTGCTCTAGTGTATGGATATTGCATACAAAAAGGATTAGAAATCTTTTTAGATTCTGGCATCAGTAAATTATTTTTTATATATACTCAAGTGTATATATAAACTCCCCAAGATCTAATGCACTATCACGTGAAAACACTGGAATGTTGTAAGTTTTCCATGGATGGTATATGCATTGGTACCCATGGATGTCTTATTCATGACTCTGATCTACAGTATCCTTGGCAAATTGCAATCTAGCCACCATCTCACAAAGCAAGTCTTCTGGTTAATACGCTTCTCCTATTGTTAAGCTGAAATTTGCTTCCATGTAATTTTCTTCCTGTTTTATACAAACATTAGGAAGAAATCATATTCTATCCTTATGTACAGTATATAATTCTGAAGTGCATTTTAGACAGAGCAGGCCAACTGAAACTGTTTGGTGAGCCTGGAGGGGAAAGAGAGAAAAAACAAAACAACAAGAACAAGAACAACAACAGTTTGTTGTCTTTTCCATAGTGTGAAGGGAGTCAATATATGAGTACAATAACATGTAAGACTTTCATGTTGGAAAGTGCTAGTGTCAGTAGAAAAGGCAAGCTTAGAGCCTTCTTAGAAAAGCAGAATGTAGAGGCACAGGGTCAGCCCATAGTAAGATGTTCCCATGTTGTTACCAGATTCTCTATTCTGCTGTAAAGGTCATGGTATAATTTACACTGCTTTGTAAGTACTATGTATCATTTACAAAGGGTATATAACCTGCAACCGTATAGTCTTTGGGCTCTTTAGTATTCCTTTGGCAAGGAGCCCAGTGATCACTGTAGTTGTACATGCCAATAAGGAATATTTGTTACACCTATCTTCAAACACTTTGGTTCCTTCTGTGGTCGTTTTCCCCATAACACATGGTAGGCCTTCAGATATTGGAAGATAGCTATATGCCCAATGGCTGAGCACTTAGCATAACAACTGCTCCATCCCAAAGTAGCAAGGCCTGAAACAGGGGTCTACCTGTACATCATAGCTTCTGATTAGACATTTTACATGTGTATGTGTATTTATGAGTAGAAATGCCACTTCAGATCTTGCCAATGAACACAACAAGGTCAGATGTTGAGGGGGTATGGCCAATGGGCATCACCTGTTCTTCTTACATGCAGTTATATTCCCTGAACTGGGCTGTTGCCCTCTTCAGTCAGGGAAGTTTAGAGATTCACCATGTTTTTGCCCCTTGTTTTAGTCAACAACTGTTGTTGGTAACTGTAATAAAAACAACTTCTGAAGTGTGAAAATAACAGGCTCTGTTTGTTGTTCAACATGGGGAGATTAAAGAAGCGGGTGTGATAATTATTTAATTTTGCTCATTTTGAGCAAATCAGTAATTAGTTCATCTGTCCCCTCTTATTTCCTTTAAGAAACATCACTTAGAAGATTTAGATTTGCTTGGTAAGGAAGTCTATTCTGGAAACTCCCTGTCAGAACATAGAAGAGACATATACTTCTGACTTAAGGTTTCTGTAATACAATGGATGATAGGCCATATACTGTAGGTATAATTAAAAACGAGAATAACCAAGAAGCAACACAACAGGGAAGTCAGGCTGAATCAGCTGAGAAAATTAATGCACACTCATTTCATAGCTAGTGCATTGTCACTGATAGACGATGCTGTTAATTGCTGGGGAAGCGGGGAGAAAGCAGACTGGGTATTTGTGTGTGTGTGTGTGTGTGTGTGTTGATTTGTAAAGCCCCTGTGGTATGGTGATCTTCAACTCAACCATGCAGCTCATTGGGTGACATTGCCACTATGTCTCAGCCTGATCTACTTCATAGGATTGTCATGAAGCTAAAACAAGCCCCATTCACACTGCTTTGAGATTTGAGAATAAAAGGTTATAAATGCAACAATAAAAAATAACTAGAGTAAACATTTCTGGATTTCAGCTTTCATGTCCCCAATATTCTGGGGAAAAAACAGTAGATATTATTTTGCCTTGTGCATCTGCAGTAAAGCTGGATCCATAGTTTGCCATATCGTTCACAGTTCCACAGTTCTTAAATTTGAACATAGAACATTATAAAAACTTCCCCTACCCCCCTTCTTTTGTTCTAAATATCAAAGTATTTGATTGAATATTGTGTATGTATTGCTGGCAATGATAATTTCTGCTCCTCCACTTCAGAGTTGTTGTTTACAAACTGAATATAAGTCGAAGTGTGATGTGGCTGTAAAACAACAACAACAACAAATGTAATTTTGAAATGTTGCTTCCAAATCCTGACAGCAACCATCCCATTTTTTCTGTGGTGGTCATGCCCCACCTGTGTTGTGTTCTGGACTCCACTCTTGGAGATGGTGTCAGACAAACGGGAACAGAAAGGGCAAAAATGATAATCAGGAGACTAGAAACTAAGTGTATGAAGAGCGATTGAACAATCTGGGAATGTTTAGCCTTGAGAAGAAAAGATTGATGGGGGACACAATAACACTCTTCAGATACCTGAAAGAATACCACAAGAAGGTCATGAGCCATTCTTTAAAGTTCCAGATTGAAGCACACAGAATAATGAATTGAAATTATAGGATTACTTATACAATTAAGTAAAGCAGAATTGTTGCAGGTAATTCTGTAACATCAATCCTTTCTGTTGATTGATTGGTTGGTTGGTTGGTTGGTTGGTTGGTTGATTATGTGCCATCAAGTTGTTTTTGACCCCTAGCAACCATGTAGATAGATTTTCTCCTTTATGATCTATCCCTAACTTGTTCTTTCAAGTCTTCCAATGGTTCACTCATCACCACTGTAACTGAGTCCATCCACCTTGCTGCTGGTTGTCCTCTTCTTCCAGAGAGGGTGGGCTCCCCTTCATTGGATATGTGTAGCAGAGGCTAGACAGCCATCTGTCAAGGATGCACTGAACAGGGGGGGGGTGCATTTAATGACCTAAATGGCCCCTTCCAATGTAGTTATTTTATGATGCTATGTGTATTTTTCTCTTTATTTCAATATGTAAGTGCCCAGTAATATGGGAAAGGGAGGCATTTTTTTATCTGACTGCATTAAAATTCTGTTGGCAGAATTTGTGTGCATTGATAAAAACTTGCAAAACAGCCAACCTGGATGTACAAGAGCCAGCAACCCCATTTAAAAAATGAAAAATATGTATGTGTGGTGAAGTATACATGCTGAATTTTATGGTGTAATGATAAACAAACCTATACATTTGGTTCAACTCAGTTTATAGTTTCCCTGACTGTGTTCATTTCAGCCCCATTTTCGCATTATTTTGTGAACTGGGCCAAAAAGCATCTTGTTCTATTCCCTAAATGGATTTCCTTACATTATTACTTTAGTATTAGAACATTTACCTAGGGGCACCGAACTGATCCTATATGCATGCATTCACCCCGATTTTAAATTTCAGTATTAAATTTATTTATTTATTTATTTATTTATTTATTTATTTATTTATTTATTTTTCCAATTTCTATCACTGCCCATCTGGGGACTCTTGGCGGTTAAATTACTTAACAACTGAAACACAAGGTTTAAGTTCAACCTGCTTCTGCACATTCACTTGCATCCTGCACCATGTGTGACTGATACAATTTGATAATTGCTTCCCAGCCAGCTTGCGATTGTCGTTCGTCATTCAGTAAGAGCATGCATATATGTAGCATTGTCCTGATGAATGGGTTTCCTCATTCTGGATTCACACAAAGAACCCATCTCCCCAGGTGATGCGGTATTGGCACCCTGACAAGCAGCCTCGTCAATGGAGTCCAATCTCTGAGAAACAAGTAAATAAAAGCAGCATTCTTGCTCGCTGAAATGCAACCGCTGTGCCTGATACATGACCGACAGCCAATCCTCAAGAAGCTCACATATTATTATTACACCTGTTCTGCAGTGAAATGAGTGCTAATGGATTACCTTCTTCAAACATGATGTTTCCCGGAAATTCCGAGGTAGGAACAAATTGTATTTATGTAGCACTATTTAGCCTTTCCTTAATCACACCCCTTGAAAGTGAAATGGCCCTTTAGAAGCAGTACTTTCAGAGAATGAATTGGAAGAGATGGGGGGGGGGGGGAGGAACTCAGGAGGGCAGATTACTGTAAGAGGAGGGATTAGCTATTGTTAGGAGAACTGCTTTCACAGTGCCTGTACCCTTTCAAGAGCTTTACGCTGCACATGCTGTTCTAAGACTCTTCTTGCATAGTGACGCCCGGATCCTAAATATATTGAGCTGATTTTCGAACTTCAGCCTTGAAGGGGATGGGCATTGTTCCAATGCATCTCTGTGCACAGAGTGGGACAATAATTCTTTGCTTCATCTGGGAAAAAAAAAGAACAGAAAAAAGAAAGCCTAGCTTGAAACCCAGAGATTAGTGGACAAAGGGGGAGCTTTATGTGTGGCTTCTCTTTTGCACTCTCCTGTATTCAGTTTGTTGGCACAGTTTGAGAGCTGCTTTAAGAGATATTTCCTGTGGGTGGTGAATGACTCACCAGAGATCAGTGGCTGTCCAGTCTGTTCCCATTCCAAAGCAGATGCTGAATGCTAGTTTAGAGGAGAAAATTAGAGCACATCAGGTACATGGCTTTATTGTTCCCTGTGTGGCATTGCCACTGTTATGGATTTAAGCACCTTTTCCAGGTCCCCAAAATGACAGACAGAGGCACCTCATCTTTATATTTAGGCTAGATTCCTCTGACTAATTGTGTAAGTTTAAATGTAATGGCATTATCTCTCCCTCTCTCTCTCTCTCTCTTGGCTAACTGGGTTCCAATTGTTATCTATTCATGTGGGGGATGTACAGAGCATGAGGTTCTGCTCAGATGCAGGAAAGGACCTGCATCATTTCGGATGGGTTTCAAAGCCCCTTGAAACTGTATGCTAAAATCCAAATCTGTACACTAGAATCCAAATCTGATTTAAAAATCCAAATATAATTTAGAAATCCAGATCCTTGCTTCTCCCATGACTGTATTGGTAATCAGTAAATGGTTCTAATTTTATTGCTAGTTGACAAAAATGGGCTAAGTTTTAAGAAAAAATAGCCCTTTATGTAGAGATCAATCATACCAAATACAGGATCTGCAAGGTTGGTTGTCTTAGGCTCATCCATATGTTGATTTGTGAAATAGTGTTTTTATAATTTATTGGCAAAACTGGATAAGATTTGTAGATGAAGTTCTCCCTCTTGAATTTGCAAGTTTCATATGTACAGGCTCAGAGATATTTGTGCCAGAGTTACCTTTGGGAATACAGATGTATAAATATATATTTCAGTGCCCAATTTTTATTTGGTTGGCATGCAGCATAATGATCTAAATATCTAAAATGAAATAAATATCTAAAAAACTTACAAGTCTCCGAGGTGGGGAAGAGGAGAAAAAAGAGATTCACTTTGCTTTCACCCACTCTAATAGGTGTTTTGTGAGGGGTTGCTTCTTTTTGGCAATTAGCATGAAAATAGTATATATATCATAGTCAGAACCCTTTGCAAAAGTCCTACAGAATTTTAGGACAGGTATAGGAGTTTGGGGGCCATGATGACAGAGGAAGAATTTAAGGTTTTTAGTTTCTTCTCAAATGACATCAAAAGCACCAAAAGTGCAACAGAAACAAGATGGGTAAAGGTTGTGGAGTACCTAGAAGCAGAGGCAAGAGGATTTGAGCACCTAATACTTTCCAACCAAGCAAGCAATGTTATACTTACCTTCCCCAGCTCTACAAATTCTACAAAAAGTCTTTCTGAAGTTCCTGAGCCCGAGATAGTGAACAAGTAAAGAGCACTGAACATTCATCCTAAAAATAGTGTGATCAGAGATCCATGGTAAAACTATTTACTTAATTAAAAGCTAGGTCTGTCAGTCACAATGACACCCTTCTCTCTCTCTCTACTCTGTCATTTTCTTTATGCAGAAGTTGTGATTCTGAACTAAGGATGAATGGGGTAGGCTTCCCTGTAACAGAATATGGATGGGTGGGTGGATGGATGGATGTGGTATATTGTGAGAAACAGAGTGAAAGGCTGCAACAATGCTCCGTTCCGGCCCTACCACCACTGACATGTTCTTCCCAGCACGTTGACTCTTATGAAATACAATACTGAGGTGGGATCTAGAGGTGAAATGAAAGTTCTGCTGTAGACTACATAAGGCTCTTGGAGGATTCCCATCCAAGCTTCACCGAGTTTCCTCTTGAGTCCCATTCTAAGAATTGGACTGTATCCTGTTTACAAGAGAAGACGCTTCTCTTACTCCTCATTCAGGATATGCAGCAGGGTGTGGCTGAAGTTGGGGCAGTTGAGGAACTGATCACCTCTTGTAAAGGAAGATTAAATATTTGCCCCTCCCCTGAGCTTGACTCTGGTTAAAAGACTTGTGCCTACAATTTGCCTCAGAGAGCCAGTTTGGTGTTGTGGTAAAGGTGCTGGCCTAGAAAGCAAGAGACGGTGAGTTCTAGGCCTTCCTTAGGCAAGAAAGCCAGCTGGGTGACTTTGGGCCAGTCACTGTCTCTCAGCCCAACCCACCTCACAGGTTTGTTGTGGGGAAAATAGGCGGCAGGAGTATAGGCATGTTCGCCACCTTGATATATATAAAAAGGTGGGATAAAAATATCATCATCATCATCATCATCATCATCATCATCATCATCATCATCTATTGGCTTAAATATAAGCTTTCCCCATCCCCTACAGAGCAAATTGCCATTTCTGTGTGGAGGGTGGGTATGTGTGTGAGTATGGAGAGAGTAGTGAGATCCAAATGTCAAGCCCCTTGGCTCACAACCAACTGCCCAAGATTCTCACAGATTTATTCAGGTTTATTGCAATAAGAAAGGGGTTAGGGTACAGAACCTTAGAAAGAGGATATGCCTATCTAGGGCTTATTTATCAGCAAGCACATTAAAGTGGTGCCTTTGATCTTATTTCTGACCAAGTCTTGGTTTAATGGAGGGCATGCTAATTATTTATTTGATACCACAAAAATGTCCATCTGACATTGTTTTGAAATAGTTTGGAAATGGCCATTTTCATTCCCTGGGTCAGAGAATTCCACACCCCAGATCCCAATCAAGGAACTTAGTGACTCCCTCTATTCTCACCACATAATGGTTCATACCTGAATCAGGATCTCTGTATCTACTATTTGTATTTGAGAGAAAATAGACAACAGCATCCCATTTAGATTCGAGAGAGATACCACCCCAATCCCCCGACACTGCAAATTGCAGTGATATATGCTTTTGTGTGTCTATGGATATTTCATTATAAATGACATACCTGGGAAAAATCAATACTGAATTCAGAGATACAGTACTTCTGAGCTGGCCTACATGAGAGCCTACTGCTGGTATTTTAGCCTGGAGAAGTACAATCTTTTCAGTCTTAAATGCTATATATTTTTTTAAAAAATAATGATAATTTTCCTACTCAAATGAGGAAAATTATTTTCCTCATTGCATGAGACCTGCATGCAATGCCAATTAGCAGATCAAGGAACACATAGACCATCTTTCCCCTACTGTCTGAGAGAAGCTAGCTCAATTGCTGGACTTCCAGTAGTTTTACAGTCATGTAGCACACCCAGCAGCACCAATTAGCTGTTTGGCAGTCTTTCCCCCCCAGTAATATACCCTATCAATAGCTGATGCAGTGGGTGGTGGTGGGGACACGCAGGGGAAAGTATGTACATGGCAGTGTAAAGCATGGATTTTTGTATAACTTCTCCTGGACTAACTACTAGCTGGTAGGGGTCATTAATGTGTGACAATTTTTTCATTATCGAATGAAAGCTGGAGCACATCCAAGGACAGGTGGCCCTACAGCTAATGTGTTATCTCCAAGTGCTTGGAATGTGAGGGTGAATGGATCAGTTAACATGTTAAGAAGGAGTGGGCAACACAGACCTAATTCTGGTATACAGTACAGTTGGCAGAGCTCAATCTGGAAGACTTAAAGTCTTGTAAAAGTGGGTCAGCTTTTTGGAAACTGCCCAAAGTGCTTTGTAGCACTATTGAATAAATGTCACCAGAGTTTTCACACTGTAATTGTTTCCTTTCCTCCAATGTCTCCATTACCACTCATAGATTGCTATGATCACTACCTTGGTGCTTTAGAGATGCTGTTGCCAAATGCCAGACTTTTAAGGTACACAGATGAGTATCCGGAACAGATAGAAACAAGTAGATATAAAGGCAGTCACAAAACCTTGATGATCTCCCATGCTGATAAGTTGTTCAAATACAGCACGAATGCCAGAGGATTGGCTCTCTCGGATCAAATGGATCATCTGGGTCATCATGTTTTACCTAGATAAAACTACTTAGTTATTATTGCTGTAATTCATATTATATTTTCATTCCATATATGACCCCCTTGCAATAAATATAAAGTTACAAAAGAATGGTCTGCTTATTGGCATCCTATTTCCTTTGTTAATCCAGTACAAGTCCTAGTTATCACACCACAAGAGCTCCCGTTTTGATAGTAGATACTGTAGTTTAGGGAGGAGGAGGAATGGAAGGATGATGTAGAGGGCTTTTGATTCCAGCACCACAGAGTTTGATGCAGTCCTACTTTGTTCCTACAGCCATGAGAGTGAAAGGATACCTTGCTTTAACATCAGAAAGGATTAGAAGTTATGTGACTATAGTACTTTTGCTAGGCTAGAAACCCTTCTTGTGTCAACCGCCCAGAGTCCCCTTCGGGGGAGATGGGGTGGTGATAGAAATCGAAAGAATGAATGAATGAATGAATGAATGAATGAATGAATGAATGAATGAACGAACTACACACAACACTTACCGCTGTATACATATGGAACAATTGTAAACCAAATAAAACAAAGCCCCAATATATGCCTGACGTTAAGGAAAAAATCTTGGGTTTGCAGTGGTACAATCATAGTCATGTCTACAAAAATGCTATCAAGTAACTAAGATAACGAACAGACACAATTCTTATCCTACTTGTATTTCAGTTTGCTCTGAGAAGAGAGAATATGTGTTAAACCACTATAACAGGGCTTTCCAAAGTTTTCCCGCGGCAACACACCAACCGCCCTTGGTGTGTCGCCGCGGGAAAACCTGGAAGTTCCGCCGCCGCGGCAGCGCGCAAAAAGCCGGAAACGCTGCTGCCGCTTTCGGCCTTTGCGCGCCGCCGCGGCTGCAGCGCCTTCAGATTTTCATGTGTTGCCGCGGGAAAACCTGTTGCGGGCGGGGGCATGCATGGTGGCGGCAGCGGCGGCAGCCTCCGTTAAAACGTGGAAGCACCGATGGTGCGCCGGTGCCGCCGCCGCCATGCACGCCCCCGCTGCCACTTCCGGGTTGTGTGGCGACACAGCCGACTGTGTGTGGCGACACACTTTTGTGTCGCGACACACAGTTTGGAAAGCTCTGCACTATAAAGAGTTGGATGAAGGGTGGGTATGAGTTCAAATCTACCAAGGCCAGATGAATTTCATCCTAGAGTATGGAGGGAACTTGCTGTTAGTAATTTTTATGTATTATTTTGAAAAATCCCAGAGAACAAATGATGTACCAAGGGATGGAAGCAGGCAAATGTTGTGACTATCTTCAAAAAGAGGGGGAAAAAGAGGATCAAGATTGACATCTGGGAAAAGCAGGTATTGTATAAAGATCTGAAAAACAATGTAGTGATTATCAGAAGCATCATGGATATGTGAAGAGCAAATCTTGTCAAACTATCCTGATCTCTGGCTGTTGTGGGTCTTCCGGGCTGTGTGGCCGTGTTCTGGAAGTTGTGGTTCCTAACGTTTCGCCAGCATCTGTGGCCAGCATCTTCAGAGGGCAGGAGCACAGATAGAAGCAAAATCTCTCTCAGAGATTTTGCTTCTATCTGTGCTCCTGCCCTCTGAAGATGCTGGCCACAGATGCTGGCGAAACGTTAGGAACCACAACTTCCAGAACACGGCCACACAGCCCGGAAGACCCACAACAGCCATTGAACTCCGGCCGTGAAAGCCTTCGACAATACATATCCTGATCTCATTTTTGATTAGGTAACTTGCTTTGCAATTTGTGGGAATGCTGCAAACATAATATACAGTATATGTATTGATGTTCGCAAAGCATTTGACAAAGCATATTTTGATTAGCAAACTACTCAGTATAGGCTATCTGGTATGACAATTAAGAGAATATATAGCTGGCTTGAAAATCTTACTCAAAGTATTAATCAGTAATTCATCAAATTAGAAGAAAAATATAGACTGGAATACCAAAGTGTTCAGTCCTGGGCTCTGAACCTTTCAGTGTTTTTATTAGTTACTTGGAAAAGGTAATGTTTAACACATTTGCAGGTGGAAGCTGGAAGTGGAATAGCTAATACTCTAGAAGACAGAAATAAAATTCAAAATGATCTTGACAGATTAGTGAAAGAAGCTGAAAATAACTCAATGAATTTTAACAGAGGCAAATGCAAAGTTATATATTTAGGAAAGAGAAATCAAAATCACAGGTATAGAATATGGAGTAACTGGGTTGGTGATAGTATTTGTGAAAAAGATCTTGAAATAGTAATTGATTAAAAACTGAATATGAGTCAGCAGTGTGATGTGGCTGCAAAAATAGGAAATGCAAGTTTAGACTGCATCAATTGACATACCACCTTTAAATCACAGGAAGCAATAATTCCAATATATTTTATGTTGTCAGACTGCATTTAACTACTGTGTCCAGCTCTGAGCTTTACATTTCAGGAAAGATTCAACAAACTGAATCTGGTGCAGTGAAGGCCAGCATGATGATCAGGTGACTGAAAGGTAAAGCTTATGAAGAAAGACAGAAATGTCTCGGAATGTTCAGCCTTGAAAAGAGGATGAGGAAGGGTATGATAGCATTCAAGTACCGAAAATGATCTCCTACAGAGGAATATCAAAAGTTTCTCTCTAATGTCCCTGAGTACAGGATACAGATTACCAGATTGAAGTTACCAGAAGGCAGATTCCAACTGAATCTTAGAAAAGAACTCCCTAGCACTAACTACTAATGCAGTTTAACAGCTAATGATCCAGAAAGGTTGTGGACTTCCCATCACTGGATGTCTTCAGATAAAGGCTAGACAGCCATCTGTCACAAATACTTTAATTTGGATTCCTGCGCTGAGCAGGTGATTGCTTTAAGAAGACCTCGGTGGCCCCTTCTAAATTTTATTATTTATTATTTATTTATTTATTTATTTATTTATTTATTTAATTTATATTACCGCCCATCTTCCCCCGAGGGGGGAACTCTGGGCGGTTTACAATAAAACCGGAGTTAAAATACAAAACAAATCCTAATGGAAGTGAAATAAATATATAATATCATTATAGTTATTAAAAGATATAAATAGCATAGAATAAAATAAAATCTAGATGGCTACAGTTCTTCCTCAAATCCTGAGTCAGGGGCCATTCTCAGTCCATTCTAGGGTGCTAGCCATCCCCAAGAAAAGCTATTTCCCCTCCCGACCCAGGCTTGGTGGCAAAACCAGGTTTTCAGTTTTTTCCTGAAGTCCAGGAGTGAGGGGGCCTGTCTCACCCCTGGGGGAAGGATGTTCCAGAGGGCGGGCGCTACTGCAGAGAAGGCACATTTCCGAGACCCCGCTAGGTGGAATTATTTTATGGAAGGGATCCGTAACATGCCCTCTCTGCATGACCGGGTGGGATGGGTTGATTCAATAAGGACGAGACGGTCCCTCAGATAGCCTGGTCCCATGCCATGTAGGGCTTTAAAGGTGATAACCAACACGTTGAATTGGACCCGGAAGCAAACTGGAACCCAGTGCAGCTCGCGGAGCAGCGGTGTTATATGTGCTGATCTTGGTGTACTCAAAATTGCCTGTGCGGCTGCATTCTGGATCAGTTGTAGCTTCCGGAGATTCTTCAAGGGTAGCCCCATGTAGAGCGCATTACAGTAGTCTACATGTGAGATAACTAGGGCATGAGTGACTGTTCGAAGGGCCTCTCTATGATTCTGTGTGCATCCAAATTATCCAGTCATCCAAATTATCAGAGACATTCAAGTTGATTAGAATTGCAGATTCAATAGTCCAATTTGTTTTGGAGATTCAGTCAAATGGAATTAAATGTCTTTGAATCAAATAGTCACCCATCTCTAAGAAGTTTTGTTTTCAATTCTCATAGTTCCCCAGATTTATGTTAAGTAGTGGTATTATGAAAAATGTAAAAAACACATATGTCCATATGCCTGCTGCTATTCACAGATCAGAGACTGAAATACTACTACTACTACTACTACTACTAATAATAATAATAATAATAATAATAATAATAATTCTTCCATCACTGCTGGTTTCTGCCAAGGTCCTGGCAGCTTAGTTTTAATAAAGAGATCGGCAAACTGATAGTTAGGAAATGCTATCTCTCTATCTATATGTTGGGGGGCAGAGAGGAAGATGAGGGCCTCAGTAGGTGAGGTGATGAAAAGTGGGCAGTATTACATGTCAATAGGGCCAGGATTTTCAGGTTTTCCATTAATTATTGGTAGTAGCTTCAGCAACGCTTGGTAGCCCGGTTCACTGCAGAACTAGAATTTGGAAAGCATATATAACCCTAGGGATAGAAGCTAAACATTTATAATATCCACCTAAGGGACAATATGTGATAAAGTCCTGTAGGCATTGAGAAACCCAAGTTTTCTGGGTTTTTGTTAACATGGAATAGTTGGGAGAGGGGTTCTTGACCAAAAGACAAGTTTTGGGGGTGGGGGAGGAAGGAAAAAACGAACCAGGAAAAACTTGTCAGAAAAGCTTTGTGGTTGCCTCTTAGATGGAGGAGAAGATGGGAGAATACTGATCTAACATTTAGACCAACTTCTGCTTCTGGGATTTTTCAGACTTAGGATTTCATTATATGCAGGACAAGCCAGGATCAAATATTTTATTTTATTATTTTATTTTTTAAATTTATTTTTATCCCACCTTTATTATTTTTATAAATAACTCAAGGCAGCAAACATACCTAATGCTCGTATGTCTATGAAGGTTCTCAGTCATCCAGGTGGAATTGTCTGTAGCTTGACAATTTTCACCAGCATCCCCACCACTCATGCTCTATCCGCTGTCAGGAAGAGACTAGAAGAGGACAGCACCCTTGAAAGGAGAAGCCATCTCAACCCAAACCAGATCTGCCATCTTCTGGACCTGTGTCTTAACACCACTTATTTCTCATACAGAGGTGACTTTTACAGACAAAAACACGGCTATGCCATGGGTTCTCCTGTGTCACCCATTGTGGCCAATTTATACATGGAAGAAGTGGAGAAGAAAGCACTCAACACATTCCAGGGAACGGTGCCCACCCACTGGTTTAGGTATGTGGATGACACCTGGGTCAAAATCAAGGCCCAGGAAGTACAGGCCTTCACGGACCATATAAACACTATAGATGCCAACATTAGGTTCACCAGAGAAGACACCAAGGACAACAGACTGGCATTCCTAGACTGTGAAGTCCTCATTGGGACCGGTGGCAAGCTAGAAATAGGGATCTACAGGAAACCCACACACACAGATCAATATCTGATGTTTGACTCCCACCATCCACTGCAGCACAAACTAGGAGTCATCAGGACATTGTCACACAGAGCAGAAACCATCCCCACCTCCATGGATTCCAAAAAGAATGAAAATCAGCACCTGAGAACAGCTCTGAAGGCCTGTGGATATCCAAATTGGGCCTTCACTAAATCTAAATCTACCAGACCTAAAACAGCGACAGATAGGGCTGAGACTCAGAGTAAACGGAAGAACCTGGTCATTCCTTACATGGCTGGCGTGTCTGAAAAGATAAAACGGATATTTGGCAAACACCACATACCTGTATATTTCAAACCCACCAACACACTGAGACAGAGGCTTGTACACCCCAAAGATCAAACTCCAAAACACAAGAAAAGCAATGTAGTTTATGCAATCCAGTGCAGTGAGGAGTGCTCTGAACTCTACATTGGAGAAACCAAACAACCTTTGTACAGGAGGATGGCCCAACACAGGAGAAGTAACACCATAGGACCAGAGTCAGCAGTTTATCTTCATCTAAAGGAAAAAGGACACTCATTTGAGGACATTAATGTTCACATTTTAGACAGAGAAGATAGGTGGTTTGAGAGAGGGGTCAAGGAATCCATTTATGCCACCTTGGAAAGTCCTTCCTTGAATAGAGGTGGGGGCCTCAGGCACAATCTTTCCCCCATCTTCCTCCCTGCTTTGTCTTCTGTGCCTAGGAAGATTAAGACCATTTCACAAGCTCAACAGCAGCATGGTGATCTTAACGATCCTCCTTTAGATGATAAAAGGACTTAAAAATAACATCTCAATATAACCATGACCTAGCCCCAGGTGTAAGGTCACACAGCTACCTAGAAACATATTTAGGATTCCCTTACCAACTTTGCTCAGACTGAAGAAGCTCCTTGGATAAGGAGCGAAACGTTTCCACTGAGAAAATAGAAATCCAGTTGACATGATTCAAGCTACAGACAATTCCACCTGGATGACTGAGAACCTTATCATGTTTAATTGCCCTTTTGTTCCAATGTCCCAATGCTGGGCCTTGATTCTTTCTAGTTTGAGTCAATAATTGATTTCAATAACACTCACCAAACATTGGAGCCTGCAATTGTCAAAAGCAAGTGTGTGTGTGTGTGTGTATCTATGTATGTGTAAAATAATCATGCCCTAGATTTGAGGCTGAGGATACTTCCCCACTCCCCCCTCTTCTTTTGTTAAGATGAAAGAAAAGAAATAAAATAATTTAAGTGTCTCATTGTCAGCTGAAGGTTAACTGTTTTTGTTTGTTTGATTGACGTTTATTAGGGCATTCATCTTTAGATAGCAGTGCCAGGTGAGAATATGAGTACGTGCCTGTTTGAAGACATTGACCTGGTAGGAACAATGCCTTTTTGATTGGGCTCTGAATCTCAGTATCATTTTCACACTCCTTTGGAACAAAGAGGGAAAAAAACCTCTCTCTCTCTCTGTGTGTGTGTGTGTATGTTTCCTAGCTGCAATGCAGATTTCTTTCTGATGTCTCAACCCTTACTCAGAGCACACAGTTAGCACTACTGTGCCTATTTATCACTGCAGATCAGATCACTGCAGGCACTGGGGGTCTTAAATCTGATAGAGCTGACAAAAAGTGCTTACACATACCATCAGAAAGGCAGTATTCCATATGTTCTCTAATTGCTTTGAATTTATCCTATTATTCCAACATTTAAGATGTTGTGGAATGTAATTTAGAAGTGTCAGACTCATAAAGTTCAGACCCTATTGGGAGTTCATTACTGAAAAAAGAGATGTCCACCCTGACTTCTCTTGGCAGAATGCCTGAGCTATCTTCCCTTTGCTTACCTCATGCCTAACTTTTATCAGTTAGTAATATTCTCACTTCTATGCTGGCTTCATCTTGGCTATCTTGCTTGGACTTCCAGCTGCTCTTTTATTATTCTTCCCCTTTCATATTGCACAAATTTTCCCACCCAGCCTCTTAAAAAAAGGATCTGTGGAAAATATAAAAATTGTAGAAGAGTTAAGATGTTTGGAAGGTAGTGTAGTAGTTAATTGGATGCGTATCATTCTGTTGCCTGGATGGATACTGTAACAAAACCCAACAATTACCCGTCTAACAGAATGATTCCAGCCATGCTAAAACTAATATACTTCCCAGAGACAATCATTTTCCTTCCTCTCACCCATAAGAATACTTGGCCTTTGGTTTCACGAACAGTTAAAACCTTTTTCCATTTCTTCCATTTGGTTATTTATTGCTTTCTTTAGATGTTTGTGTATTGGATTTAGGTGACCAAATCTATTCCAAAAAATATTTAATAATACTATATTTAATAGATCTCACACACAACATCAAGGAACCATTACACAATCTTTCAAGTTAGGTGGGCAATATTATCCCCAGCTGTTGATATGGGCTAAGGAACAACAGCCTGCCAGTATTGAATGAGATGGGTTAATGGTTTGGCTAAGTATAAGAAAGGCGCCTTAGTGTGAGTCAAGCTCTTAGTCTATTTAGATGTGCACACCAGGAATGGAGATGCTGTGGCTCTCCTGATGTTACTGCCAGGGAACTACAGGCAGTTCAGCAATATTTGGAGGCCACAGCTTCTCAGTCCTGGTGTGTTGGCAGAGGTTCACCAGCATGTAAGACAAATTTCCCATACCTCATACCTGGAGACTAAACTTGTAGCCCTCTGCATCTAACTATGCGATCTACCTCTGAGCTACAGTCTTTTTGCATGTTTGAGACTAGGACTTGCTCCCTCATAGCTACATTATCTCTTCATGACTAGCTTTGATGAATACACTAAGGACTTCTAAACTGTTGTAAAGCATCTTAGACTGAGCATTATTCTTCTCATGACTTCTAAACTGTTGTAAAGCATCTTAGACTGAGCATTATTCTTCTCATGACTTCTAAACTGTTGTAAAGCATCTTAGACTGAGCATTATTCTTCTCATGACTTCTAAACTGTTGTAAAGCATCTTAGACTGAGCATTATTCTTCTCATGATAAAAATGAGAGTGCTGAATTTTTAATTGTACAGGAGTCAACTAAAACTTTGATATTAAGAGCAGCTCCTCCTAACAGCTGCCAGTGTTAAATTTCCTCAGTGTTTTGCAATTAACTATCCTGTTCCCTTTGTTCAGTAGAACAAATAGGATATACAAGATATCTGCACAGGAGGCTCTATAGTGTTTAATATAGCAATGTATGAAATAGTGTGTGAAGGCTGAGCTTAAGAGCCTGGCTTCTTAGTGCACATATATGTGCACATAGATCAAACATATGAGTAGTCACAATGATGACTTTTACTCTAAAAAAGAAACATATCATAATAAAACAGTAGTGGTTGTAGAAATAAGTCTGATAATCAGTCCTAAGTTCATATATAAAGTTTTTGTTCACATATGCAGGTGAACTCCAATGTGAGTACATATAACCAAAACAAGCTAGAAATAGATGCAGCATATTTGTGGTAAGTTTTACTTTATACTATGAAAAAAGTGGAGAAATTAACTTGTCCTTTGACTGCATTCTTTGCAACCAGCTTTTTTTCACTATACCCATTATACTAAAACTCTTTTCCTCATTTTTTGGGACCTTACATTCTTAAATGCATTTCTCTCCCCCATTCACTGCTTCTATCACTTCATAATTCCACCAAGCATCCTTTTTTCATACTTCTCATTAGTGTGACTTGACACACTTCTATAGCACTCTGTAACATAATTCTTTTCACTTTCTCAACTTCTTTCCTTACATCCACTTTCCATTTATTCTGTTGGGAGATGAAACTAACTTTGAATATTTTTTTCATGCCTGACTTTTACCTTCCCTTCCTATAGACATTCTACTTTCACTCTACTTTCTTTTCTCTTTTCTTTTTCTATGCCCATTTTCCCAAGCCTTTGACACTACCAAATAATAGCCTGTCCCATATTTAGAATCTCTTATCACCCGTGTACCCTTCACTTCCTTGCATGTGGTCATCAACTGTATTCCACAAGACAAAGCCACTTTGGCAGCAGCTTGCAATGGGATTCAGTCTAGACTGCAGGATACTATGAGCGCCCCCCCATGACAATTCATTTGTTGCTGTCTCCCCTGTCTCCCCAATATACAGTATGTATCCCCATTATATGTACATATTTAACTTTAAATTAATTTAACACAAAGTTAAATTAAATGTATACATACAGTGTTAAAATATCAAAATGTATATATTTGCAAGGACAACAACCAGCTTTAAAATGAAGATAGCTTTTGTGCATGTTCCCAGTTTGGCTGAATAAGGTCTCTTGCAGCTGCTATAAATTTAAATAAATAAATAAAAATTTTATACAAGATTAAAAGATACAGAAATGTAAAATGTAATCTGGCAATCTCCAGCAAAGGAGATAGTTACCTTGTCGCGGTGCTGGAGCTTGAGCACCTCAATGACGATATGAGCTAAACCATGAAGGGACACCCAAGACGGGAAGGTCATGGCAGAGAGATCAGACTAAATACGATCCCTCGGGAAGGTAATGGCAACCCACCCCAGTATTCTTGCCGTGAAAACTAAATGGATCAGTACAACCAGAGGTATGTCGGTATAGTATACCATAGGAAGATGGGACTCCCAGGTCAGAAGATGGTCAAAATGCTACTGGGGAGGAACAGAGGATAAGTTCAACTAGCCCCAGATGTGATGACGCAGCTAGCTCAAAGCCGAAAGGACAGCTAGCGGCCGACGGTGCTGGTGGTGAACGACAAATCCGATGTTCTAAGGATCAACACACCATAGGAACCTGGAACGTAAGATCTATGAGCCAGGGCAAATTGGATGTGGTTATTGGTGAGATGTCAAGATTAAATATAGACATTTTGGGTGTCACTGAACTGAAATGGACTGGAATGGGCCACTTCACATCAGATGACCACCAGATCTACTACTGTGGACAAGAGGGCCACAGAAGAAATGGAGTAGCCATTTCATAGTCAGACCTGGAGCTGACTGTAGTTCAGATCACGAACTTCTTATTGCACAATTTAGAATCAGACTAAAGAGAATAGGGAGGACCCACAGATCAGTTAGATATGAGCTCACTAATATTTCTAATGAATATGCAGTGGAGGTGAAGAATAGATTTAAGGGACTAGATTTAGCAGATAGGGTCCCGGAAGAACTACGGACAGAAGTTTGCAACATTGTTCAGGAGGCGGCAACAAAAAACCTCCCAAAGAAGAAGAAAACCAAGAAGGCAAGATGGCTGTCTGCTGACACTGGAAGTAGCCCGAGAAAGAAGGAAAGCAAAAGGCAACAGTGATAGGGGGAGATATGCCCAATTAAATGCAAAATTCCAGAGGTTAGCCAGAAGAGAGAAGGAATTTTTTTTAAACAAGCAATGCACGGAAGTGGAAGAAGACAGTAGAATCGGAAGGACAAGAGACCTCTTCCAGAAAATTAGAAACATTGGAGGTAAATTCCAGGCAAATATGGGTATGATGAAAAACAAAGATGGCAAGGACCTAAAAGAAGCACAAGAGATCAAGAAAAGGTGGCAAGAATATATGGAAGATCTGTATAGGAAGGATAATAATATCGGGGATAGCTTTGACAGTGTGGTCAGTGAGTTAGAGCCAGACATCCTGAAGAGTGAGGTTGAATGGGCCTTAAGAAGCATTGCTAATAACAAGGCAGCAGGAGACGACGGTATCCCAGCTGAACTGTTTAAAATCTTGCAAGATGATGCTGTCAAGGTGATGCATGCCATATGCCAGCAAATTTGGAGAACACAAGAATGGCCATCAGATTGGAAAAAATCTGATAGAAAAAAAAAAGAGGTATAAGAAGAGAAAACTGTAAATCGAGTATTTACAAGAAATTTTTTGTTTGTTTGTTGCTATGTGTTATATATGTTCATTGTTATGTATTATATGTTTGGTTTATGTTTTATGTTAAATGCAATAATAAAAAATATCTGGAAAAAAAGAAAAAAAAAGAAAATGAAATTAAATAAAAAATAAATAAAATCCTTTATAAAACCCAAAAAAAAAAAAAAAAAAAAGATTGGAAAAAATCAACTTATAGGGTTAGGGTTAGGGTTAACAAAAAAGGGAAACACTAAAGAATGTTCAAACTATCGAACAGTGGCATTTATTTTACATGCCAGTAAGGTAATGCTCAAGATCTTGCAAGGTAGACTCCAGCAATTCATGGAGCAACAATCGCCAGATGTACAAGCTGGGTTTAGAAAAGGCAGAGGAACTAGAGACCAAATTGCCAATATCTGCTGGGTAATGGAGAAAGCCAGGGAGTTTCAGAAAAAAATCTATTTCTGTTTTATTGACTATTCTAAAGCCTTTGACTGTGTGGATCATAACAAATTGTGGCAAGTTCTTGGTGGTATGGGGATACCAAGTCATCTTGTCTGCCTCCTGAGGAATCTGTTTAACGACCAAGTAGCAACGGTAAGAACAGACCACGGAACAACGGACTGGTTTAAGATTGGGAAAGGAGTACGGCACGGTTGTATACTCTCACCCTACCTATTCAACCTGTACGCAGAACACATCATGCAATGTGCTGGGCTTGATGAATCCAAGGCTGGAGTTAAAATTGCTGGAAGAAACATTAACAATCTCAGATATGCAGATGATACCACTTTGATGGCTGAAAGCGAGGAGGAGCTGAGGAGCCTTATGATGAAGGTGAAAGAAGAAAGTGCAAAAGCTGGGTTGCAGGTAAACCTCAAAAAAAACAAAGATTATGGCAACGAGCTTGATTGATGACTGGCAAATAGAGGGAGAAAAAGTGGAGGCAGTGACAGACTTTGTATTTCTAGGCGCAAAGATTACTGCAGACACTGACTGCAGCCAAGAAATCAGAAGATGTCTACTTCTTGGGAGGAGAGCAATGGCAAATCTTGATAAAATAGTTAAGAGCAGAGACATCACACTGACAACAAAGGTCCGCATAGTTAAAGCAATGGTATTCCCTGTAGTAAACTATGGCTGCGAGAGCTGGACCATAAGGAAGGCTGAGCGAAGGAAGATAGATGCTTTTGAACTGTGGTGTTGGAGGAAAATTCTGAGAGTGCCTTGGAGTGCAAGAAGATCAAACCAGTCCATACTCCAGGAAATAAAGCCAGACTGCTCACTTGAGGGAATGATATTAAAGGCAAAACTGAAGTACTTTGGCCACATAATGAGAAGACAGGATACCCTGGAGAAGATGCTGATGCTAGGGAAAGTGGAAGGCAAAAGGAAGAGGGGCCGACCAAGGGCAATATGGATGGATGATATTCTGGAGGTGATGGACTCGACTGTGGGGAGCTGGGGATGGCGACGGCTGACAGGAAGCTCTGGCGCGGACTGGTCCATGAAGTCACAAAGAGTCGGAAGCGACTGAATGAATAAACAACAAAAATCTGGCAATGGCCATAATTTAACAGACACATTACAAAGTTATATGTCGATGAAGGTTCTCAGTCATCCAGGTGGAATTGTCTATAGCTTGAATCATGTCAACTGGATTTCTATTTTCTCAGTGGAAACGTTTCGCTCCTATATTTCTTTCATTCATTTCATATATTAATTCATACTTTTTATTCCTCTTATATTCCAAGTTGTAATCTTCAATTGCTGTGGTTGTCACCAGATGGATCCATAGATATTGACCTCTATTACCCATCATGGCTTTGATCAATAAAGGTTTTCACCTAATGCTTTTAAGTAAGATAGAGAAGGTATAAACTAGTTTATCAGCCATAGTCACATGCAATATTCCTTGCTAATGGTCTGAACAACCCCAGTCTGTTTTGGCACATTTTGGCTAGTATGCCAGTAGTGCAACCAAAGTCCAGTTTTACTCCAAACATGCTCACTGTAGAATCTCTAATCTACAGACTGCTTTGCAAGCCAACACATGCATGGCAGAGGTACATGCAGGGTATTGACATATAGTTATGATAAGACTTCATGTAATGAACTATGCGCACAGGGCTGTGTTCATGGAATACACTTAAATCACATCAGATAAAGGATCTGTGAGAGTCACTATGTGAGTAATTATGTGCAGCTGCTTAAAAGTTAAAGAAAATCTAGTAAAGTGAAAATCAGTCAAATTAATTCAAGATGACATGGCTATTTTTATTAAGACAAACACATTTCAAAAATTATTCCTGTAACAGACTAGTCCAATATTTTATTAAGATATGTCTTAATAAGAAAGTCAGGGATGGGTCTGTGTCACCTGGGGCAAACATGGATTCTGCGCCCCCCCCCCCATGGGTTATTTTGTCATTTTGGTGCTCCCCCCAGCACGGTGCCCGGAGCACATGCCCCGCTTGCCCCCCTCCTAGTTGTGGCCCTGAAGAAAGTGGCAGAAAATAATAAATGAGCCTCAATTATGGAGCCAGTATCTCAAAAAAAAAAAAAGTAGCAAGAAAAAAAGTGCAGTTTAAAAGCACTTCCAAAATTATTTTATATTAGAGGTGTCCAAGCTATTACAAGTTCAAAATGGCCATAACAAACATTCTGAGCTTGAAGCTTGTGTCTCCCAAGAGTTTGTTTTGAGGTTATTATTTTGTTCTCAAGATGGCATTTTGAGTGTTGAAAACTATCTTGGAATGGGCCATTCTTGACCTCAAAACAAATCATTTCAAGTGTCCCGAACTCAAAACAAAGTGTGCAGGTTACAAGTTGGTTTTTGTTTTAGTTGTTCTGAGTCTTGTTCTGTTGGAATACTGCCAGCTTGACCTTTCTAACAGAAGGTTTCGGGGGAGACTGCTTTGGTCTGAGCTCAAAACAAAACCTCTTTCATGCACACCTGTGCTTTGTATTATGAGGCTACGCAACTATCATCATGGATTGAGGGAGTAGATTGACTTTCAAGTACTTTCTTGTAGAGTGATAAAACTTTAGAGGAATAGTTGGGGAGCAGAAGGAGCTGTGTTAAGTGATAAGCAGAAGATCTGTCCAGTTTTTCCACCGTAATCCAACTAGGACACTATTAGTTATTCCTGCCTCTTTTTGGGGGGGGGGGAATAAAAAATGCGATGCACACATCATTCTATGTTTGATCAATTGGGCTGTGCGCATAACATTTCCTTTTAAAGGTGAGTAAGTTGCCATTTAAGATAGGAAAGAAGGAACTGAATTCAGTCCTTCCCGATCTCCCCTGCTTACTAATTATTTGATCTCAGTATTTCTGAAGGGGCTTCACTGCATACAGTTCTGTCCACTTGGCACATGCTCAGTTTGACTGGAGTCATTAATATAAGAGGAGAAAAAGTAGTTAATAAAAAGTATGGTGGCTCCGACTACATCAGTCTTTACCAAAAATATGCATGTCTGCACATCTCTGTTTCAAAATAACCAGTATGCAAGTAGATTTGTTTTTAAAGATGATAACGTAGGTGGCTAAATCACACACTTGCAAATTTGGAAATGTCATATTTATAATTGTATGTGCAGCTATATTTCAGTTGAGTGTGCATGTTATAAAACAGAGACGTGTCAGAATGGGTAATTACTGATCTAGTTGCATACTCAGAATATTTACTTTTACTTCTCCTCCAAGAAGTTTCAAAATTTCACTTGGATGCACAGAGTTTGATGACTTTTTCCACGTGACATAGCACTTCCTTAGTGCAGCAGTACAGGTAGGGAAAAAAAGAGATGTTCTTCATCACAGAAAAGGGTGGATTTGCCTCACTAAGTAGTGAGAGATGGAGTTTTCTCAGAAGGCATGTGGAGCTAGAAAGTAGGCTGCTCTGAGATAAGATGAGGACACTGTCTTCTTTCTCCCACCAGAGTTTCTTCTCACAGCAAGAGCTTTCTTTGACTCTCTTGTTCAGGGCGTGCCCCTGTCAGTTTCTCTGGCTCAATCCTGACAGCAGTTACCTGGACACTTGGCATGGCATCACTAGGTTCTTACTGTCTTTATTGCATACTAGGGAAGACTCTTGAGAGTCCCTTGGACTGCAAGGAGGTCAAACCAGTCAATCCTAAAGGAAATCAACCCTGACTGCTCATTGGAAGGACAGATACTGAAGCTGAAGCTCAAATACTTTGGCCACCTAATGCGAAGAGAGGACTCACTGGAAAAGACCCTGATGATTTGACTGAGGGCAAAAGGAGAAGGGGACGGCAGAGGATGAGATGGTTAGATAGCATCACCGATGCAATGAACATGAATTTGAGTAAACTCCGAGAGACAGTGGAGGACAGGAAGGCCTGGCGTGCTATGGTCCATGAGGTCACGAAGAGTCAGACACGACTAAACGACTGAACAACAACAACAACAAAAGGATGAAGTCATTTTAAGCCATTGATCACCCTCTGTCGATGGAAGAGTGCCGTTCCCTCTTATCCCCCTGCAGTTTAAACCTGTGCCCCTTTTTCCTGCCTTTCCCAAGCAGGAATGGACAGCTTGCTTTGCTTTTCTCAGGCCTGGGGCTAAGTGGAGGTCAAGGGTTAATATAACCAGCATTCCTACTTTGGGAAACTCTACTTTTCCACATAACCCTTCCAGCTGCCTGGAAAATTAACTGGCCACTACATGGGACAAAGTGGTTGTTTTGAAGGTACTTCTAAAATTAGTGAGCGAGCCCTTGCCCTGACTCACCTTCTGTCTCTTTCTGGATTTCATGTAGTAGAATAACTGAAGTCAGTATAGTAATTTGGCTGATTGACAGAAGACATTGACTTATCATAGTTGCAAATTCAATGTGGCCAGATAGGGAAAAAGTTAAGTGGTGGCTATTTGGAGCCAAACCTAATGGAAGGATGCTTAATCAGCCTGCCTTTCACAGCTGACCAATACATGAGGATATGGAAATGGCCTTTTAACCCCAACAGTCTCACATTTAAGACTGTCCAGCCAGTGTGAGACACATGCCTCTTCAGCAAATCTTTAAGGTAAAGAGACAAGCCCAGCTTTCTTAATGGACTAATATTGAGTTTGTAACCTAGGTGGAGTCAGGTAAATGGGATAGATATTGGGACAGATAATGCATTTGTGTACTTCCACACCATATTATTTCCACATGCCAATCCTTCTGAAGCACTTTGAAGCTGACCTGTGGTAATTTCCATTTTGGCCAGCCTTAAAACACTGAAAATATGCTGAGATCTCCAACTGACCAGTACAAGAGTGCAAAGAATATTGGTAAATAACAAACCATCTCACCAGACACCATCTTATCAGACACCTGAGTGTAACATAAATTCCCTCTCCCCCATCCCACCTGAAAAGGAAAGAAAATCAATTGCTAGCAATGATCTCCCACACACGTACCATCCAGGTTGCTTCTGTGGGAAGCTATATAAGGAAAGGTCATTGGAGAAAGAAAGAAAGAAAGAAAGAAAGAAAGAAAGAAAGAAAGATCTAAACTGCTTTGCCAACATCCCTTTCCTGCATTTAAAAGCTTCCAAAAGTAAAATACTAGCATATCAACAGTTTTATAACCAAGAAGGAATAGAGGGGGAGACTAATGCCAAATTCTTCAAGAAACCTCCACAAATAGAAAGTTGAGTTTCTACAGAATGGGAAAGATTGCCCTGAAATTGGGAGGTGGGTAAATCAAGTGTTTCCACCACTGGGGAAAGAAGGGTCACTTACACATTTCAGAGTGATGGCATTTCCAAGAGCACACCAGATTTGCCCGCTAATACTATACAATCAGACAAGCCCAGAGCTTCTGAACTGGTACAAAGCCTTTTGTAATAATTGTTCTTAGTTTCTTGCTAATATGTTTTCCCTCAGGGTAGATCATGTAAGTGAATAAAGTTGTGGCTCATTTATTTCTCCTTCAGAGATATTAAAGACATTGAGTATTTTTACTCAACGCAAGGAGAGAGAGAGAGAGAGAGAGAGAGAGAGAGAGAGAGAGAGAGAGAGAGAGAGAGAGAGAGAGAGAGAGAGAGAGAAGAAATTCTCTCATTAAAATTCTCTGGATTTTAATGGGACTTTGGAAACAAGGAAGTTTGCTGGCACCACTTTATATAAATGTAAGGTTGTTCATATGGACACATGAATAAGCAGAGGGCTCTCCTGTCCATATATTGTTCAATGTGCCATGGAGAGACAGCTAAGAATTTCAACTAAAAGTTTGCCTAAGGACAAATCCAGTGTGAATCTGGAGATACTTCCTCAGGCAAAACATTTGAAAAATGTTCAAAGAAAAAAAGTCCACATGTTGATTAGTCTATTGAAATTTCTCAGAGGTTTTGCTATACTCATAGAAAGTGTCAAGGCAGTCAATTATATACATTTATCCAGAAAATGGAAAAGAGTGGCAGTGGATTTATTTCCAGCCATAGAAACAATAGACAAGTCATATAAGCAAAAAAATATGTTAGATCCAGCTTCCACAAGAAACCTAGAAATCAGACAACTTGTTTTCCTTTCTGAGAAAGAGCTACAATGGTGATGCACAAAAGAACCTGCTGTATACCAATCTTTGATCCATCTAGCTCAATATTGTCTATAATGACTCTCCAGGACAACCTTTCCTTAACTGGGGCTCTCCAGATATGTTGGGGCTAAACTTAGTCCCAACACTTTGGAGCACACCAGATTTGAAGAGCATTCCAGAGCTTCATGTGTGAATTTTTCTGAAATTAATCTGAAGGCAAAGTACATCTACTCCTCAGTTATAGCCTTTCTACTTATAGATAATTATGTATCTATGCCTCCATCTGGGTATAAACACATATATGTTGGGGGAGGGGAAAAAGCAGATGGAAGAATGAGATTGTCATATATTTTATGATCTATAGTCATCATGGCTGATGTGAGGCAGCTTGGATTTGCCTTAATGAAGAGCTTCAAGCCACTGAGGAAAAACAATTATTTTTGTCAAGGTTATGAGTCAATGTGATTTGCCTTGACAAGGTGCTTTCTATCATCTCATAGCCTCAACCAGTCTTTCAAATGACAGGAAGAACTTCTGACACTTTTAATAGTAGTCTGGAAATGTCCAAGAGGTTTCTGTGCATCTGTTGTACAAATACATACATCTCTTGTCACTATTGCAATCAAGGTATCAGAAATGAGGCAAAACAATGTAGCTCTTTCATTCTTAGGAGTGAGGGGACCACATTGCATTATGAAGCAACTTTGAGAGAGTGCTTCACTTGAACCTCTGTTGAAGCAAAGTCTTTCCCATGAAGATCTTCACAACCTACTGCATACTCCAGAGGAACTTTGGAGAAGCCCTCTGTGTGTGTTGAGAATGTAAATCCTTTGGTTAAGATGAGCATTTCCACACTAGTGATTTATAGTGTTAAAATGCCTTTGTTTTAGCAATATAAAACCTTTGATCTATCACCACAGTGATGGCTGGTGTCATTGTAAACTGCTAATCAGAAATGCTTACTGACTGAGAATTTGGAGAGTTGCATTCCCAACACATCTGGGGGAAGCTATTATAGGAGAAAGCTGGCCTAGTAGCTGTGCCAAAAAAAGAAAAATGCCACAACACAGAATTTTAGTTGCTCCTTTCTTTCATCAGTCTTCTAAGTGTAAGTTATCCACCACCACTTATGGGGGCCTGCACAGGTTGGAGCCTTAAAATCCACCTGAAAATGAAATTGTTTTGTTGGGGCTTCAGTCAAGGAAAGGCTACAACCTCTGGGCAAGCCATAGGTAGACCAAATAAAGCCAGGAACATGATTATTAAGAGAACATTTAGGTTCTGGTAACTCTGTTACGACTGAAGTGCTGACCTATTTTAGTTTTGTATTAAAAATAAAAAAAATCAGGCAGAGAAACAGTCTTTTAAGGAGTGTGGTGGCAACTAGTGAATTAAACATGGATCAAAGATAAAGGTTTTGGGTTCCTTCATTTTAAACTCATGTCAATAAGCTGCCGTTTCAAAATCATAATGCTTTTTTTTTTACTAAGGCATTCATGTATGCATTAATGAGTTCTCCAGAGGGTGATCATTATACTGAGGCATTATACTTTTCTGCCTAGAAGGAGCCTGACATAAGGTTAGATCCCTAGCTGGTGTAAATCAATGTATCTTTTACTGGTGTGAATGTTATTCCTACTCTAGATCACAAGCCTGAGGCTCTGCTTAGCTATAACAGAGCTAAATCCATTGCTGAATAACTTCTAACTGAAAGTTGGCAATGACATTAAATTGGTAAAGCACAACTCACCTCTGAAAAATTGAGGAATGCAGCAGCTTCCATTGGAAAACATGGAAAATAATGTAATTACACGGCATTTCAAAGAAGAATACCTTATTTGCCTCATACTAAAATAAAGCTAACTATTGTTTAGCCAACTAGGAGATACCTGTATACTTTTTCTCTTACATTTCTCAAGGATAAGCATTTACTATAGCCTTCAGTTTGGTAGTTGACAGTGGTTTACATCATACTCCATCATTTTAGAAGACCATAACTTGTCTTAAAACCATATAATCTGAGATATAAAAGTGTGTTGCCCTTAATTGGGACTAGTATGAACTTCCATGCATATATAGCACTAACCATAACTGATTCTAAAATCATCAGGAATAGAGAATGCTTTGGAAGAATGGAGGATGGAGAGAACAGGAGATGTTCAGGCATTGCTGATGGCCTAACTGTGTTAAGATGATGAACAACCTGCTGACTATATTAGGCTACTGAAGAATGTACTACAAGGAGGAGGATTAAATGCCTAAACATAATAAGGAGATCAGAAGTCAGCATACATATCCAACTGCTATAGGCAAAAGGAAGGATCTTGACTTGGCAAGACTTGGAATTTCCAACTGAAGTCAAGGTCCCATTTATTTTTAAGGAGTCTATTAAATGTAGTATTAAGTCTAGATTCAATTCATTAGATTCGGTATACATGTAATTTGTTGCTGTTGTTGTTCAGTCGTTTAGTCATGTCTGACTCTTTGTGACCTCATGGACCATAGCATGCCAGGCCTTCCTGTCCTCCACTGTCTCCCGGAGTTTACTCAAATTCATGTTCATTACATCAGTGATGCTATCTAAACATCTCATCCTCTGCCGTCCCCTTCTCCTATTGCCTTCAGTCTTTCCCAGCATCAGGGTCTTTTCCAGTGAGTCCTCTCTTCGCATTAGGTGGCCAAAGTATTTGAGCTTCAGCTTCAGCATCTGTCCTTCCAATGAGCAGTCAGGGTTGATTTCCTTTAGGATTGACTGATTTGACCTCCTTGCAGTCCAAGGGACTCTCAAGAGTCTTCTCCAGCACCACAGCTCGAAAGCATCAATTCTTCGGCGCTCAGCCTTCCTTATGGTCCAACTCTCACAGCCATACATTACTACTGGGAAAACCATAGCTTTAACTATACAGACCTTTGTCGGCAAGGTGATGTCTCTGCTTTTTTATATGCTGTCTAGGTTTGCCATAGCTTTCCTCCCAAGGAGCAAGCATCTTTTAATTTCATGGCTGCAGTCACCGTCTGCGGTGATCTTGGAGCCCAAGAAAATAAAATCTGTCACTGCTTCCATTTCTTCCCCTTCTATTTGCCAGGAAGTGATGGGACCAGATGCCATGATCTGAGTTTTTTTAATGTTGAGTTTCAAGCCAGCTTTTGCACTCTCCTCTTTCACCCTCATCAAGAGGCTCTTTAGCTCCTCTTCACTTTCTGCCATTAGGGTGGTATCGTCTGCATATCTGAGGTTGTTGATATTTCTCCCGGCAAACTTAACTCCGGCTTGTGATTCATCCAGCCCAGCATTTCTCATGATGTACTCTGCATATAAGTTAAATAAGCAGGGTGATAATATACAGCCTTGTCATACTCCTTTCCCAATTTTGAACTAATTGGTTGTTCCATGTCTGGTTCTAACTGTTGCTTCTTGACCCGCATACAGGTTTCTCAGGAGACAGGTAAGGTATATGTAATTATGTGCATACAAATAACTGGAACTCTGGCAACTGTTTGAAAGCTATGATGCAGGAAAGAGCAAGACCATTCTAAGTCTGGTTTTACTGTAGCTTCCTATAACTGAGATAGGATGAGAACAAGACTGAAATTAAACAACAGTGTCCTTATGATATTTTGAAGGCAAGGTACAAGATTGTTTTATAATGCAGAGCTAGGGATTTGGCTAGCTTTTCTTTGAACATGAAGCTGGATTAGTGGATTACAATACACAGCCTGCTAATGCTACAAAGAACAGTGATGGATTTCTGAAGGTCCCAAAGAAATAAGAAGTGTAAGGCAAATGCACTGATTAATACCTTTTCTCTCATATCAAAAGGAGCAAAATTGTTATTATGGAATATACTAGCTGCTTTAAGTATTAGCACTCGGTTCCCCTCCTGAAAGCTTTTCAGTTATTCCCAGAGATCTGGGGAATCTAATCTCTACAGCAGAGCTTTCCAAACTTTTCATGTTGGTGACACACTTTATAGACATGCATCATTTAGCGACACACTCTTACAGCAGGGCATCATTTCGCGACACACTCTTACAGCAGGGCACAAAGCAGGCACTAGGACCTGCGCAGAATCACAGCAGGTTTGGAGGCAGCAAGGCACAAGGCAGGCACTAGGACCTGCGTGGAATCCTGGCAGGGCTCCAAGGCATCAGCAGCCGCAACACACCCAGACACTGCAGCCGACACACTAACGTGTTCCGACACACAGTTTGGAAAGCTCTGCTCTACAGAGTAATGGAACAGACTAGATTACAATATTTATGGGAAGTTAGTGAATTCAGTCTTAAGTTTTCTTTTCTCAAAAGCTTCATTACTGGTACACCTTCATTGTTGCAATACAGTTGAAAAATACAAGTTTTAATCAAACATAGTTAAAATAAAAAAAGCATTCCCAGCTATTTTTTAAATGCAATCCCACAGAGATCTCATATATTATATTATACATTTCATCAGCTATGCTTTTACAGCTAGATAGCAACAACTGTGTATCTTCTTCTGTGAGCAGTTGCACTTTTTAATTAGCCAGTGGCAGGGAGTGAGAAGACATAATGGAGTATGCAAAAAGTGTGAGTCTGGACCATATATGGATTGGAGAAGGGTTTAGTGTAGCTGCCAGATCCCCCATGTTTGCACATTTGAGTTAGGGCACTCTTTCTATGTGGTCACTAGGAGTTCACAATGACCTGATGACACACATGGTCAATCAGTCAAATTCAAAGAATAAAAAGAAGGCTCTCCTGCTGTAATGATGACCCTCTCCCATTTGATGTCTGGCTTTAAAACAACAATTTCCCCCCATTTGTATACCCTTTCCCAACAATCACAGACAGCATGGCTGGTGGTAATTAGAGTCACCCAGGTTGAAATGCTGGGTTCATTTTCCTATTTGAGATAGTTTGGGGAATTTATTTATTTATTTATTAGATTTATTTATTAGATTTATCACCACCCATCTCCCCCGAGTGGGACTTTAAAGAGTAAATTGGGTATTAAACCACAAAGAGCAAAAGTGGCTCTGGGCAAGGGTTAAAAACAGCACCACAAGAGTTGACAAAAACCAAATGCCTGAGACCATAACATAATCCAACTCATAAAGAAAAACATAACCACATTAATCATCAGAGCTTGCCTAACCACACAGCCCAAACACCTGGGGGAACAGACAGGTCTTTAATGCCTTTCAAAAGGCTACTGGGGTCAGGATAATCCTAATCTCCAGTGGAATGCTGTTCCATAGGGTAGGTGTTGCCACAGAGAAGGCACAACTCCAAGATCCAGGATCCAAGAAGGTGACATTGTTTAATAGAAGGGACACAGAGCATGCCCTCCCTGGTAGATCTGGTGGGGCGAGCAGAGACAATGGGAGATAGGTGGTCCCACAAATAGCCCGGTCCTATGCTTGCTTGCTTGCTTGATTTATAGTTAGCATGGGCTAAAGGTTAAAACTGTCATTGTACTTCATTGGGGCTTAACATATCTATTTTGCCCCCTAGTTTTCACAGTAACTAAAAAAAATCAAACCAACAATAATGAGAATTTTGCTGCCAATTTTGGTATGGTTTTATGTGCAGCCAGGCTACTAGGCTTGTTTAACAGAGCCATGGTTAAAAAAAGTCTTGGCTGGGAATTAATTTTTTTAGCCAAATAAAATATCCCTGAACTTTGGGGACAGGAAGCCATAGCATATGAGAGCCAAAAGAAGAGAAAAGAAACCCTTAATATCTCCACCATTTCAGGAGGGCCAGCTTCATAAGCACAGAAGTATGCTTGTTAGAGGCAGTAGCAAATGTACCCAAGGTGCCTGACATTTGTCTGGCCAGCGGCTTATATGATTTAGCATTAAGAGTGGAAAAATGGATTTCATGCAGAAAACTGACCCGTTGCCAGCACCACTCAGTATCTGGAACTCACGTTACTCAAGAGTTGACTGGGAGGTCAGGCCAGGTCCCTTCAGAACACCTGCTGATTAGTTGGCACAAATGAACTCTTTCACATACTCTTGCCACTTCTAGATTGACATGCAAGGATGTTTCTCTGTTTCTTTCAACAGAGTGTCAGTCTGTTCACTTTCCCCAACCCTGCAACTGGAGCAGTCTGCTCTTTTTCTGCTCCATTCTATCTTGGCTTTCAAGCTTTTCTCCCATTGGTAGTGACATTTGGGAAGCACCAGCTCTCTCTCACCATCTGGCTCCTACAGCTGTGTTGCTGGTGACTGCAGGGTGCATGCATGAATATAGAATTTCTTAGAAACTGGAACTGGCTGGAAATGGCTAGTTAATAATGATGAGAGTTGATGCTGATGCTTCTAGTGGCTAGAGCAGGTAATATAAATAGAAGGTTGTCAGGATTCCCAGTTCTCATGCAGCAACTGCTTTAGATGGTAAGAGTGGCAGACTAGGACTGGAGAGACCATATTCTAATCTCCTCTCAGCCATGAAATTCAGTGCTTGGTTTTCAGCCAGTGTCTATTAACCTGGTTTATCGGTGGCTGTTGTGGGTCTTCCGGGCTGTGTGGCCGTGTTCTGGAAGTTGTGGTTCCTAACGTTTCGCCAGCATCTGTGGCCAGCATCTTCAGAGGGCAGGAGCACAGATAGAAGCAAAATCTCTGTGCCCAGGTAGAGTGGCAATGTTCTATTTATAGAGCTAAATTATAGGAGATTAGGTGGGGTTTTTTTTGTTGTGTTGAAATGTTAACGAGTGGCTGATGAGCGTGATTAGCATGTTCATTGTGAGAAGTATTCCCATGACCTGGTGGTTGGACTGAGTTCGTTGACCTTTTGCAGGCTGTGTTTTTCAGGACTGGTAGCCAGGTTTTGCTAATTTTTAAACTTTCTTCTTTTTTATTGTAACTGTGCTGGTGTTTGTGAATTTCAATGGCTTCTCTGTATAATCTGGTGTAGTGGCTTTTGGTGTTGTCCAGTATTTCTGTGTTTTCAAATAGGATTTTGTGTCCCGTTTGCTTGAGAGCATGTTCAGCTACTGAAGATTTTTCTGGTTGCTGTAGTCTGCAGTGTCTTTCGTGTTCTTTTATCCTGGTGTGAATGCTTCGTTTTGTGGTTCCGATGTATACTTGTCCACAGCTGCATGGTATGCGGTATACTCCTGCAGCGGTGCGGGGGTCCCTTTTGTCTTTTGCTGATTTTAGCATTTGTTGTATTTTTCTGGTGGGTCTGAAGACTGTTTGAAAGTTGTGTTTTTCCATCAGTTTTCCCATGCGGTCAGTGACTCCTTTGATGTAGGGCAGGAATACTTTGTTTGTGGGGGGCTGTTTTTCTTCAGTTGGATGTTGTTTTCTTGGTTTGATGGCTCTTTTTATTTCATTCTTGGAATAGCCATTTGCCTGTAGGACCCAATTCAGATGGTTAAGTTCATTGTTGAGAAATTGGGTTTCACAGTTTCGATTAGCACGATCCACCAAGGTTTTGATCATGCCTCTCTTTTGTCGTGGGTGGTGATTGGAATTTTTGTGTAGATATCGGTCCGTATGGGTGGGTTTTCTGTATACTTTGTGTCCTAGTTTGAGGTCCGGATTGCGTATGACCAGCGTATCTAGCAAGCAACAACTTTAGCAACAACTTTATTGATTAGTCTTACGACCATATCAAAGATAAAATAAGATAACAAGAATACAATACAATTCAATTTAACTGATAAAATTGATAAAAATACACCAAAATAGGAAATAAGATAATTGAATAACCTGAAATAATAATAAATACAATACATGTATATCTAATCAGAATTCAAATGAGTTCATCACCCCTACATGGCACTCCAATCTTTTCCATATAATGGGCTCTCTGGTGAACTGCCTTGTCTACAAACTTGGCAGTCCTATTCACAATAAAAGTATTTGAGCCCGAAAGAAAATAAGATAATCTGTGATTAGAATCCCAGTGTGCTGTTCTTTCTAACAAAGGAGACAGGAATTTAATCCTAAGTGAATCATATAATTTGCAGTCGAACAAAACATGGGCAATATCTTCTATGGATGGGTCCCCACATACACAAGTCCTCTCATCATATGGCAAATGATGAAAACGTCCATATTTAACCATAGAGTCCAACAATTCAAACCTAGCCCTGGAATAGGCCCTTCTCAGATTTTGTGTTAGACTCATCGACAGGTATTTTTCAAATTTAAAAATAGTTTTATTCTTAGCTAACCATTTTAATGAACCATTTTTTGCCAATGTCTCCATGTCCAATTGGGCACTGATATCCAGGGCTCGCTGTTTAAAAATATCTTTTGCCTGCGGTGCAGTTATGAGTACCTGTTGAATGGAAAATCCATATTGTGTAATAACTTTAGTGAGATGTTTTAACCAGGATGTGGTAAAATCCAAACTCATTTGTTCAAGTAGGCATAATTTGGGAAGCCTATCATGGTCCATTGAATGGACCTTCTGCCAGTAAGAAAAGACCTTTGATACTGTCTGGCTATGTATAGAGTGGATACCTGTTTCTGCTCTAATTGCGGGTGCTGACGTATTTTTATCAACTCCCAGTATACTTCTTAAAAAGCGGGTTTGAACATATTCAAGTGCAGCAGAATTTGTAAGACCCCACACTTCCGCACCATAAGTCAACATTGGGACAATTTTTGCTCTAAATACTTTCAGAATAGGGGTCAAAGTGCCGGGATATTTATAATTATACAGTTTAGATAGCCTTTTGGCACAGACCTCAGCCCTCCCTGCGGTCCTTCTGAAATGATTGTCCCAGGCTCCAGTATCAGTAAAAACCACTCCTAGGTAAGTGAAAGAATTCACTTGTTCTATAGGCTCCCCATTTATTTGCCATTTATATTTCATCCTTTTTCTTTTACCAAAAACCATCACTTTAGATTTAGACTTATTTATAGTTAAAGAGTTATGAACACAATAGACATTCAACTTTTTCAGGAGTCTTCTCAGGCCAACTTGTGAATGTGCCATCAAAATCATATCATCTGCATATAATAGGACATTCACAAATATGCCATGAATTTTTAACATGTGAGTATCTACGGTACGCATAAACCCTGGAATATCATTAATATAAAGATTGAAGAGCATTGGAGCTAAGATACAACCCTGCCTGACACCTCTATGAGTAGGAATACTTTTGGTTAAAGAGCCATTTACACCAGTTCTTACTTTTAAATAAGTATTTGAATAGAGGGCCTTTACCAGGAATAAAAGTCTGGGCTCCATATTTAAATTAATTAATTTCTTCCATAAAATGTTTCTATCTATGGAATCAAAAGCTGCGGTAAAATCTATAAAAGCAGCGAACACTTTTTTACCATTTGCCAATTGTTTTGAAATAAGATGATGTAATGTGAAACAATTATCTATTGTGGAGCGATCTGGTCTAAAACCAGTTTGTTCCTCTACAAGGAGGTTTGTCCTAATTACCCAGTCCTCTATTTTGCCCAAGAGGTGTTTGGCATACATTTTTGCAGCAATTCCTATAAGACTGATTGGTCTATAATTTTGTGGCTCAGTCCTATTTCCTTTTTTAAATATAGGGACAACAATTGCTACTTCCCATCCTACTGGAATGAATCCTGTGTTGTTTATATAAGAAAACAAACCTGCAAGTAATGGGGCCCACCAGTCAGTATGGGTTTTAAAAAGTTCTGGTGGTAAAAAGTCCTCTCCTGGAGCCTTGTTGGGTTTCAAGGAATGGATGATAGATTTGACTTCTGCCACTGACACTGACACTTGCCTTTGTCCGCTGGAAGGATGATGATGTCTGGGTCCGAATTGAGGGTCTCTATGGCGTTTCTCTCCTTCTTAGTAATGTTGCTGGTGGGGGGCTTTGCTTTCCTTAGGATTCTTGCCACTTCACCCCTTATTTCTTCTGCTTCTTCCTCTGGACGTTGGTGAATGGCTGATTCCACATTGGCAATGATATCTTCCACTGGAATTCTGGTGGGAATTTGTTCCAGCGGACAAAGGCAATGCCACGGTAATTATGAACATAGATGAATACAAAGACAAAATCAGAGAATTACTAGACCCCACCACATACAGAACAATAAGACGGGATCCGACCAGCAAAATCATGAAGCAAACCAACACACTGATAAAGAGCTCCTCCCTGCATCCCAACGTACTACAACGTATTTGCAAGACAGAAGCTCTCTCACCTAGACTATACGGACTCCCCAAAATCCACAAAGACTCGATCCCACTCAGACCCATTGTAAGTGCCATTGGCTCCCCGACATATGAATTATCCAAACATTTGGCAACCCTTTTACAGACCCACATCGGACAGACTCCATCCCACATCAAAGACTCAGGACACTTCATCAACAAAATCAGCACCCTAAAACTCAACCACACAGACAAACTGGTCAGCTTTGACGTGGTCTCCCTGTTTACCAAGGTGCCAGTAAGGGACACCCTGGCACTCATCAAGCAAATCTTCCCAGAAGACATTACAGCTTTATTTCAACACTGCCTAACAACTAGTTACTTTCAATGGGAGAATGAGTTCTACGAACAGATGGATGGCGTTGCCATGGGAAGCCCCCTGAGCCCAGTCATAGCAAACTTTTACATGGAACACTTTGAAAAACAGGCTTTGGAATCGGCACCCATTACACCAACAGTCTGGTTCCGGTTCGTGGATGACACCTTCGCAATTTGGAGTCATACTGAAGAAGAACTGGAGAAATTTCTTGACCATCTAAACGGCATCCACCCCAATATACAATTCACCATGGAAAAAGAAACTGATGGCAAACTTCCATTTTTAGATACGCTGGTCATACGCAATCCGGACCTCAAACTAGGACACAAAGTATACAGAAAACCCACCCATACGGACCGATATCTACACAAAAATTCCAATCACCACCCACGACAAAAGAGAGGCATGATCAAAACCTTGGTGGATCGTGCTAATCGAAACTGTGAAACCCAATTTCTCAACAATGAACTTAACCATCTGAATTGGGTCCTACAGGCAAATGGCTATTCCAAGAATGAAATAAAAAGAGCCATCAAACCAAGAAAACAACATCCAACTGAAGAAAAACAGCCCCCCACAAACAAAGTATTCCTGCCCTACATCAAAGGAGTCACTGACCGCATGGGAAAACTGATGGAAAAAACACAACTTTCAAACAGTCTTCAGACCCACCAGAAAAATACAACAAATGCTAAAATCAGCAAAAGACAAAAGGGACCCCCGCACCGCTGCAGGAGTATACCGCATACCATGCAGCTGTGGACAAGTATACATCGGAACCACAAAACGAAGCATTCACACCAGGATAAAAGAACACGAAAGACACTGCAGACTACAGCAACCAGAAAAATCTTCAGTAGCTGAACATGCTCTCAAGCAAACGGGACACAAAATCCTATTTGAAAACACAGAAATACTGGACAACACCAAAAGCCACTACACCAGATTATACAGAGAAGCCATTGAAATTCACAAACACCAGCACAGTTACAATAAAAAAGAAGAAAGTTTAAAAATTAGCAAAACCTGGCTACCAGTCCTGAAAAACACAGCCTGCAAAAGGTCAACGAACTCAGTCCAACCACCAGGTCATGGGAATACTTCTCACAATGAACATGCTAATCACGCTCATCAGCCACTCGTTAACATTTCAACACAACAAAAAAAAAAACCCCACCTAATCTCCTATAATTTAGCTCTATAAATAGAACATTGCCACTCTACCTGGGCACAGAGATTTTGCTTCTATCTGTGCTCCTGCCCTCTGAAGATGCTGGCCACAGATGCTGGCGAAACGTTAGGAACCACAACTTCCAGAACACGGCCACACAGCCCGGAAGACCCACAACAGCCATTGAACTCCGGCCGTGAAAGCCTTCGACAAAACCTGGTTTATCCTTAATCTATCATTAGCATGAATAAAATGGGAGTGCTAGATTACATATGCCTGTCTTCTCCAAGCTGAGAACAACTCCTACAGAGTTGTAGGATCCCAACTCCATATGGCTGTACTGGCTACAGTTATGGGAACTGAATTTCAATACGTCTGGAAGGCACAAGGTGATGGTATGCCACACCATCTTGAGGTTAATATAATATTAAATAAGCATAGTAAATATATCAATAGCAACTGATTACAGTGTGTCTGAAATATGATGCTCCATGAACATGGTTGCTTTTAAAACCTTCTTCATGTAAATTCTATCTATAAACTGAAATTAAGTAACTATTTTATATTAAGTGCATGCAAATTGCATCATGGATGAAGTTACCTACACTCTAAAGTCAGAACTACAAGTTTTCTCTGCTGCCCAATTTCCTCCTGATTGAATTTCCCTGTACCAGTAGGCACAGCAAGAACTGATTTACGCAGCTGGCTATGTGGTTGTTCAGTATTACTCATGAAGGAATTAATTATTCAGCCTCTTAAATATTTCTGAAGTCTTTGGAATGAATTCCAGAGATTCTTGCCTCTTAGTCAACCAGCAGGTTAGCAGACAGACTGTAACATAGTTGCTCTTCTGATGAGACTGAAGCAATTGTTGTGAGGCACAACATGAAGTAGAAATTTCAGAAAAGTGATTACCTGTTTTGATGGACATAATCCCGTTCAGAATTTATAGTGTGATAAGTGTGGGGGGGGGGGGGAAGGATTCATAAAGCATCATATTTTCCTCCATCTCCCTCTGTCTTCAAGGATGAAATACTTGTCTTAGGCAGCAAAACCTGGGAGGCATTAAAAGGAATTGAAGGAGAGAGAAACCATGCATCTCCTAAATTGGCTTGACTTCAGGTTCCTTGCAAGATGATGTTCACCAAAGATTTAACCTCCAGCCCATTGGGTTTTTAATTGTAGAATCAAAGGTCTTGAGCTAACTTTGCCCCTTCTGATGCTCCATTAATCTGCAACAGAGCATGAACAGTATCAGGTTCATTTCAACATTTATTTCCCCTATTACGTTCAAGATACAAGAATACTAGTGTAATGTTCCATATTACATCCTTACTTAAATTTTTCCAAGTGTATTATTAGTAATGTCAAAGCTTTTTTGAACATACCCAGAAATAATCCCTGTTCCTGGTTAGTTTCAGCTCATACATTCTGGCTTGACTCCCATGATTTCAGAAATTTCATCTAATTTAGTTAATGCTGATAGACTGTTGACAGTTCTTGGAAGAGTTGCCTGTTCCGAGAAATATAAAGTGACTGTCCAAGATGAGATTGGCTATCTGCTCCACATTAGCATCATGGATTAAACCTTGAGATTTTCTTTTTAAATAGCTAATAATTCTTGCGGTATTTTGTTTAATTCAGTCAGTCGAGATACTTGGTATTGGCTAATAAAATATAAAGTTATTAGGGACATTAAATTAAGGGCTTTATTTGAACAGTTCTGCTTCATGAGAAAATAATACCTATCTATAACTATTTTGTACCTGCCATGCTTTTTGCTACAATTATGTCTTTGTTTTCTTAAAGTTCTTAGCAGTAACAAATGCTTGTGTCTCTTCCAACCTTACTTTCCGCTCTACTTTTCTCAACAGTGACATCAATCTTAGCTGAAATGAGAGAATAATTTCATTGTTTTCAGCTTCCATGAATTATGTGTTGCTGACAGCCAGATAGAAAAGGACTAACTATGGAACTCACTGTGTGACTTTGGACCAGTCCCACTCTCCAAGTCCCCTTTGCTGATAATATATAATTAGGGTAGGCTACCAGATCTGGGTTGCAAAAATATGGATGACCACTGGAAAATCTCTGACTCTTGGCTACCATCTCATGGCCATGTAGATTTTTGTAGCCTGGATCTGGAAGCTCTAAATTAGAGAAGAACCCCAAGAAGGCTGCTTTGCAGGGGTAGAAGACTGATTAAAAGAGTCTGACTCAGATGTCTGCTGTATTGAGGTGGTTTTCACTATAGGCTTGGGGAATTTCCTATCTTGTCTGTTGCTGATACTGTTGAAACTCTGGCTGATCTGTGGAAGCAGAGATGTCCTTGATGACTGACCCTATCACTCCTTGATTTAGACTCCAGTGTTGGGGCAAGTCATAGGGAGGCAACAGTGACAATCACTTGTCAGATTCATATACTGTAGTTATTTTCACCCTGTAAACCTCAAGGATGTGGACAGATGAAATAAGGACCACCACTTGCTTGCTCAACTCTTGTCCTCCGTTGCTGATTAATTGGCCAGACTGAGACTAACTCCATGATCAAGGGAGGTAATCAATGCCTCCTTGAGTACAGGACGTGTTCTTGCATGCCTAAAGGAGGCAATTATTGAAATAAAATAACTAAATAACTTACATAAACTTAAAATAAAATTACTTTTATAGAAAAAGTCATCTCTTGACTAGAAGCTAATACTCAAATATTCTGTTCTTGGGTAAGGTGATTGAGTAGGGTTGGTCTTGCAGCTCCTGATACACCTGGATGAAACTAATATTCATTCTGCATCTAGAATATGGTACTGTGTCTGCTTTGGTCATCTTGGTAGATAACCTACACTGGAAACTAGATGGGAGAAATGCAACCCTGCTAGTTCAGTTGGATTCCTCAATGGCTTTTGATATTATTAATCATGGTACCCTTCTGGGCACTCTAGGCGGGATGAGGCTTGACAGCACTGTATTGGTGTGGCTCTAATCTTTCATGTCAGGATGTGACCAGAAAATGTTCCCCCAGGAATAATGTTTCCACATCAAGATAATTGATTTATAGTGTTCTATAAGGTTTGGTTTTGTCTCCTATCCTATTTTCATGAGGTCACTATGAGATCATTCAGAGATTTGGAGTGAGATGCCATCAGTATACTGAAGACACTTAGCTCTACTGCTCCCTACCTTCTAACTCAAGGAAGCATTCAAGATTTGTGGTCCTGTCTAATCTCACTTAATGGGCTAGATGAGAACAAGCTGAAATTAAACCCAAACAAGACAGAAGCGGTACTGGCAAAGAGAAAGTTGTACCTTGGGACTGAGTTGCATTCTCAATCTGTATGAATTTCATTATCCTAGAAAGAGCAGGTTTGGAATTTGGAGTGCTCTTTGCCTGCTACTTTCTCAGAATTTTCAGGTGGCAGCTGTGGCACAGAGTATATTTGCAAAATTACAGTTAGTTTGCTACCTGCACTTCCTGAGCTGCTCAGTAACTGACATCCATAACTTGAATATAACCTGCCTTGACTGTTACAATACTTTTTGTGGGACTACCCTTGAAAAAACATTGCAATTGGTGCCAAATGCAACATTCAGGCTCCTGACTGATGAAATACATGGAGAACATATGATACTGTACTAAAAGATTTACACTGACTAACAGTTGACAACCAGGTACAGTAGAGTTTAAGATTGTTGGTAGGCCCTAAATGGCTGAATAAACCTGTTCAGTTAGTCAGATCAGGGGCACGGGAAAGGTATGCATAGCTGTATATGGCTCCTGTATGGCTCCCAGGCTATGAAATGTACTCTAAAAAGAGGTGTATTTGATTCCTACTTTTATGGTATTTAGGAAGATAACAAAAACATATATTTCACTGAGCTTTTAATTGTACATAACGTCAGTGTCATGTTTTAATTTTGGTTTTGATTTTAATTTTATCAGTCTTACTATGTTTCATATTCTATTTTGTTATTGTAAGCCACCTTGAATGTTGGAATAAACAGAAAGGTGGGGTTATTTATTCAACAATAAATAAATAAAATTAAAATTAAAAGTAGAGTGGGACAGGGCCTAGTGGGCACCAAAGATGATGTTTCTGAACACCACGTTGAGAATTCCTGGTATTATGGATGGTAAAAAGCAAGTGTGAGGGTCCATTCTTTGTTTCTCTTTCTTTCTCACACATATATCATTTCTGATATTCTTTTCTGCCACCTTCTTTGTTTCTGCTGTCTTTGAGACCTTGCCTGAGATCTGAACTGATCGCCTACAGAGAGTTCTTCTGAAACTAAGCCAAAGGCTGCATGTAACCTGTGGTCACAAGATGCCCACCCTGATCTAAAGTGTTACTGATAGCAATATACAATCCAAGTTACACAAGAACTGAGGTATCTGGGAGTCAACACTGTCAGCAGATATTTGCTTGAAGTGGTATTTGGATATACATGGGAATTATTAAATCTTCTAGTAACATTGCTTTTTTTATATTCAGTTGGAAAAGCTGCTGCTGCTGCTGCTGCTGCTTCTGCTTCCAAGTGGAAACAATCAGAACTTTCTGATGTGAAAGCTTGAAAAAAGGCTATCTCGGGAGCTAATTCACTTGCTCTTTTTATTTTTATTTTTAACCTAAAAACCCATTCCTACAATGTTGTGTGCTTTCACTTCCATTTGTCAACACAGCAGGTAAGAAGGTTAATTGTTGCTGCTAAATATATAACTTTGGTCTCTCTCTCTTTATAGTCATTTTATTAAAAATTACAATTAAAAAGATTTAAACTAATACAAACTAAAGAATAAAAGAATAAAAAGAAAAAATAGAAAGTGCAGAAAACAAAAAGTAGAAAAACAAAAAATAAGAACAAAATAAGAATATAGTAAAGAAAAAGAAAAGAAATATATAAAGAAATGACTTCACCCTTCATCACAACAAATATAAACAATTTAGTAACTTATCACCTTCTCTTAAAATACAACAAATGATCTCTTCTTCCCATATCCCATCTCTTATCTATAAACAAATCCTTAAAGCCTCGTTGTTTCAGTCTTGATGACAGCAAAAGTCCATTAAGGGCTATAAGAGATAAAAACATATTTATTTTAACCTTGATAAAATAAACCAACTTTATATTTCTTTCTTTTACTTTTAACAATCTTGATCTTTAGTCCCTTCAAATAATGTCCTAGAACTTGATTTCTTTTCATTTTTTCTTTGTCCCTTCTCACAAAATTCTTCAAAGCTTTGACAAATCTCTCTTGTAAATCCAATATAGGAAAGTTATCCAGGTCACTCTTTTGGTTTGTTATTTGTATATGTGATGACTCTGACTTCAATGTCCCAATAAACACTTCTCCATGCAATTCATTGAAATGCAGAATAAGCTTTATTAAGGATACATGTAAATCAAAGCAGTCCCAAAGATCCGAATGACGGTTTCCCGCCAGACACTCAAACTTAGCTCTCCCCCTTTGCGCCAGTCTCTTTGCACCCATGATGTCAATGTCCATTACTTTCTCACTGTGAACTCACCCCCTCCAGACTTTTGCAGGTGGATGACCTTGACGATGCATTCCACAGTCTCTGGTGTCAGACACAGCTCCTGGCACACACTCCCCCTTCCCCCACAACACAGTCCATCAAAGCAAAATTATGGCAGGATTCTCACTAGAACCCTGACAGTATATCCCTTTTAATTATTAAGACATCAGCCAGTTTCTTTTGTATGTCCAGTGTAGCATCTTTTTCCATATCATTCTTATAGCCTGTCATTTTTAAATCCAGTTTCAGATCAGTCTCAGTCTTGTCCGGTAAAACTTTTTCCTCTTCCATAACATCTTTTAAACACAGTCTATCTATAGAGGCAAATACTCTTAAAAATAATTTCTGGGTCCATTGTTCAAAAATATCCTTTAATATGTCCAATGTTAAAACATTTTACTCCATTCTGTATTAGTAAGTCAAATTTAAGTGTTCTTCTCCTTTAATTGTAATCTTTAGTTCATTCTGGTTCCCTCTAGTGTTCCACCTTCAAAGTCTCATCCTATCATTTTTTTTAACAAGAATTCCAAACCTTGAATAAGATTCCAAAATCTTATTTCAAATCCATCTGGACCCTTAGTCCATTTGTAACTTACCAAAATCAAAGTTCTAATCACCCTTTTGCTGTGTATTCAAAAAAATTTTTTAAGTCCTTAAACTTGTATTTAAAACTTCTTTCACTAAGGATTTAAGGCAACTCACTTGGTGCTGTAAAACGTGCTGACCCAAAGGTTCCTAATATCTGAAAAGCAGTTAACAAGCAATTGCCAAAAGTGATTAGAAAGGGAAGTATGCGAACTTAGTGTCCTTTCAAAGGCACCAACTGGAGTTTGAGCAAGATGGCTATTCCCTCGTCTCCCAGAACTCTAAACCTGCTCGAGATCACTGTCTTGAGGTCTTCTCATGAGAAGCAACTGTCTGGAGCACTTGTGGGTGATCTCAAGTCAAGACAGGATCCCATATAGCTCAGTGAAGTAGTAGCCAATCCCCAGAGTTAGTAGAGCACAACTGGCAGTTAACTAACATTTCCCTATTCTGGACCTTCTTTTACTTTGCTGACTGAGAAAATGTTTGAAAAAGTCACTAGCCTCATTGCCACAGATCTCTGGAAAGTACCTGGTTTCCTTCGCTAATCAAGAAGTGTCAAGTTATTTGCTGCTCGTCTTCACATTTTCTCTCTCCAGATTCTTCCAGTCCAAAATATGTTATTTTAACCCTCTCCCAGAAGACCCTTCTTTGGAGAAGGGTCTAGAGCATAGCTTTCCAAACTGTGTGTCGCGACACATTAGTGTGTCGCAACAAAACCTGGAAGTGCTGATGGCGCATGGCGGTGGCAGTGGCGCGCGCGGCAGTGGCAGCAGTGGCGCGCCATCAGCGCTTCCGGGTTTTAGCGACACACATGAGGCTGCCGCCGCCACCACTGTGCAAGCCGCCACCGCGCACACTGCTGCTCCGCCACCGCCGTTGGTGTGTCGCCAATGGCAGGACTTTAGAAAGCACTGGTCTAGAGTTTTGAATTTGCTTAAATGTCAGCTGAGCCCCTATCCATTTTCAGGAAATATTGGCGGAAGAGTATAAGAACTCCGTCAATGGCCAAGTGAAGAAATAGAATTTCTTATGTAATAAATTACTCTTCAAAAAGGCCTGACTCATCAATAGAAACATGCCAAAGAAGTTTTAGATAGCCTTAAATTGAATCTAGATATTGCTTGGAGAACTTGGCTTGTTTAAAAGCCTTCAGATTCAAGAGTCGTATTGCTGGAGCAATATCTGTAGCTAGCCCTCAAACAGTAAGCCTTGTTTGACTATTGGACATTCATACAAATTCACCAGGCTATTCCGTTTCAGAATAAGCAATGTTCTGCAAAGAACATAAAAGGTTGAAGAAATAGGAAGCCAAGGAATTAAAGGCATGAGATTAAAAAAAGAAGATATAGCTGTTATATTAACTTTGCAAACCATCCTGGCTACATCCATACATTACTTCATATATTGCTATTTGATTTTTAAACTTCTCATCTCTCTCCTTTGGAGTATCTCATCAGCTCCACGCAATCATTACTTTCTTGGTCTCTCACTTTCTCTCAACTCGTTCACTTTTCTTTCATATATTTGTGTTGCAATTCAAGAACCTTAATTTCTTTGTTCTCTCTATTTTGTATTAGTTGGTGTTAGTTTTTATGTTCCGTTTAAAACTTTTAATAAAATTTATTTTTTAAAAAAAGCAATTCAAGAATCTCAGCATGCTTCTTTTGGACTGAACTCTCACTTTTGTATTCAAAAGTGTATTTTGTATTTATTATGCAGCCATTCATACCAGACCCTATTGTTGATTGTTTTGACATACAGTTCTTAAGCTGAATCCTCCTTGCATTCAATCTACTTTTATGTTTCTCCAAAGAACAAGGTGAAAAACACAAGCTCTTATTTGTTTATTTTAACAAACATTAATTCCTTGTGACAGACCATATACTTACTAAATACCTACCTTTCTACCAGCATTCTCACAACTTAAAAATAGTTAAACCGTCTAGTAGAGTACGTGGGTTCATCTCTTTGCCATTCTTGCATAACATGCAATTATTCATTCTATTTTTTCTGCCAAACACAACTACCTTAGCCTTTAGTATATTACTTTAAAGCCTCCTACTCTCCATGGTGTTATACAGTCTAGCCAATATTTGCTGCAACTTATTCAGATTCTCAGCCAACAACATGGCATTGTCTGCATACAGACGTATGTGCATATTAATGTCCTTGATTACCTCAAATGTCACAACAAGCCCTCCTTATATATTCATCCATTAACACATTAAACAACCATGCATCCTTGTCTTATTTCCTGCTCAGTGTTGAAGCATTCACAAGCATTCTATTTATTTTCATACATCTTTTATGTTAGCCAAGGGTACCTTTGCCTTAAGCAGGACACTGCAGATAACCTTCTGGAGTGTAGATCCTACCCATGATCCAATTCTGCAAAGTTCCTATGGCTTACTCTGGGTTAGACATGTATTTGAAAATTAATCTGGGCCAATCCTAAGGAGAGAACAAGGGCCCAGTGACTTAGCTCTCTGCAGTAGAGTGTTGACCTAGAGTAGGATGCACATCTAATGAGCACTTATACGCTAAGATCAAGACTACAGTGACACTTAAGGAAAATAAAAATGTGCATTGTGTACAGCACTCATGAAGACTACAGTGTGGTAGGTGATGGAATCCCTCATGAAAGGCTGTTTTCTTTCCCTATCAAGCATTCTTTACTGTTATATTAGAAAGGGAGAACATTTGATTGATTGATTGATTGATTGATTGTCTGTCATATAGGCCTTAAAGGCATGTCCTGCTTTCACTGCCTTATAGTGTAGCAAGCATGTGGGATGTCTCTCTTTCGACTTGATTTACATTGCTTCCTGGTGCTTATAGACTTCGCTGCACTCCGTAATGGCATCACTTTCTATACTGAGCATTTGGGCTGCTTACATCATATGCCATATTTAGTACTTGCTGCCCTGTTTCCATGGTAACAGATTATGCTTAAGTATAGGTGAGAATGGTGAGTTAATTTTAAATGTGATGAACGAAAAGAGGGGCAAAACATTACAAATGCATCTACGGAAATATACTTTACAGCATTGGCTGCAAAGACCTCACTGGGTTTTGTAAGCAAACTTTGAAATCCGGGTTAGTACCACTAGCTTTTGTTCTCATAATATTACACATCTACTAGAGCTTTGGTTCAGGAGCAGTATATGGCCTTTTCTCCATTAATGTTTAGGCCAGTTCTTACCCTACATTTTTATGGAGCTAGCATACTCCTAAGAAACTACAAGGCAAAGAGAACAAACCCACATGCCAGCAGCATTTACAGATGTAACACATGGATAGCTTGTTTGGCTTAGAAAATCTTGTTTTGGGATAAGCTATCTCTTTAAAAAAATGTCATGGTATAGCCAAAACCAACCAAGAGCACTGTACAATATTAGGGTACTTCTATCTACTGGGTAAGTTGTTATATAACTAAATTGGGATGTGCACCTTGTGACCCAGCAAGTCAGATGTAACTATTGAAATCTAGGGTGGCTGTCTGAATCAGTCTTTAAAAAAAGGGAGGGGGGATATTTGTCAAGAATTTAGCAAGTCTGGTAGACTGGGTTCATCCTGAAATATGTAATTGGAGAGGGCTGAAAAGAGCAAAATGGAACAATCTTCCAACATACTGTAGATGACAATACAGTTGCTATCATCCATCATTATTAGCTTGAAAATTATAACACATATTATGGGCAGTTGAGTACAAATGAAATGTATATAACATGGGACAGTGTAAAAAACTATATTTATTAGGGGATAATGCATGTGTATATGTAGAACGTACCGGGGTGATGTCTTCACTGAAATACTTCTCTTTCCTGCCAGCTCATAGGCCATTAGTGCAGAGATTAAATTAGTGCTATTGTTTTTGGTTTTTTGTCCCGGTGGGCCTCACTTTAAACTGTGATGATCACTTGTTTCATTTTCTCATGGCCACTGCTTCATATCCAAGCACTCATCTTTCTCTCCTTAGGGTTGGGTATAATTACAGCTCAGACCAGCTGAAAGCAAGTTTATCTAGGAGACTGTAGTATTCAAGGTCATGCTTATATTTCAGGTGAATGGCATCTTGGGTTGAAGAAGCTAAAAATGTAAGCCAACTACTAGGCATTCTGAAACCAGATTCGCCGCCGCCGCCGCTACTGCTGCTACTGCTGCAAAGGTTTTAGTCACACAATCCTGCTCTTTTTCTTTTTCTTTTTCTCTCTAGAAGCAAACAATAAAAAAATTGTAACATGGCTCTGGAGTGGTATGCAGAGTCCCAGGTCAGTAAGACTGAGCAACTGTCTCCTGTTTCAGATAGGCAGGTTTTTCTTCCCTTTAGTATTGGTTTGGTGTTTTCTTTTGATTGGAGAAAAAGTGAATAGCCATATACAGAGGATCAAGATAGTAAAACCTGCATAGATTACTCTTTTTCAAAAGTCAGACAAATTTGCATTTGAGTATGCAAATATTTTAAAGCACTTACAATATCCAGGTGTTTGCTTAATTTTCTTAGAATAGCTCAGAAGTAGTGTGTGTGTGTATTTATGTATGTATATACAGTATGTATGTATGTATATGTGTGTGTGTGTGTGTGTGTATATATATATATATACACACACACACACACACACACACACACACACACACACACACAGAGGTCCCACTGAATGTAATGGACACTTTATGGAGGGAAGGAGGGATGGGGAGAGAGAGGGAGAGAGGGAGAATAATAGGCTAAAGTTTTTAGACTCTGGGCTTGTTTTCAAGTAGTTATAAAATGGAAGAAGATAAAGAGAGGGATTAAATGGGGCATTCTTAACTGTAATGATTTCAAAAGCCTTTTCTGATTTGAATCTGTGAGTCTCCTATAGATAACCTGGATTTCATATATGTAACCCTTCATTAACATAGATGTTCCAACAAACCTCTGGTCAAGGCCTCCAGAGAGGAGGCATGTGGGTGGATCTACGTATGCAGTGGTGAATGTCTCCTTGAGAGGGGGTGGTTCCACTGGCTCTGAAAGAGGAGATGGTCCACTCCCTCCTCAAGAATCTATCACTGGATCCTTTCTGAGGAAGGTTGTTGACAAGATGGTTGGCCTACAGCTCCAAAGAATCTTGGAGGAAGTGGATTATCTGGACCCTTTCCAGTCAGGTTTCAGGCTAGAATACACTACTGAAATAGCTTTGGTCATTCTTGTGGATGACCTGTGCCAAGCCTCAGACGAGGGTAATGCATCCATCCTGGCCATACTTGACCTCTTGGTAGCTTTCAGTACTATCAATCATGATATCATTCTGGACCAGTTTAGGGGGTTGGGAAGGGGGGGGCACTGTTTTGCAGTAGCTGTCCTCCTTCATCTGGGACAGTTTCATTTGGTGTTGGTAGAGGTAGAGTGGTCTAATCCCATATCCCTTCTTTGTAGGGTGTCATAGGGCTCTCCCCTCTCCTCTCTAACCTATACATGAACTGCAGGAGGTAATTTGCCAGCACAGGGTATGGTGTCATCAGTATGCTGATGATACCCAATGTACATCTCTAATCCTTGCCACCCAAATGAGGCTGTCAAAGTTCTGTCTTAGTGTCTAGAATCTGTAGGAGTGTGGATGGGGAGGAACAGGCATCAGCTTAGCCCTACCAAGACCATGTGGCTATGGGATTTTGGGCCATGGATTCTGGTACTTGAGATACTGTATATCACCCTTGTCTTGAGCAGAATGGCACTGCCCCATTCAGATTCAGTGAGCAACTTGGAGGTCCTCCAGGGCTCACAGGTCCTGCTGGAATTACAGGTGGCAGCTGTGGTGGTGGGGTGGCTTTGTACAACTTTGTCTTGTGTACCAATTCTGCCTATTCTTGCACTGGGAGACCCTGCTCATGGTCACTCATGCTTTATTCACTTCCTAATTGGATTATTGCAACTTGTTGTACATGTGAATGCCCTCGAAGATCATCTGGAAGTTTAAATTGATCCATAATGCAGCAGTGAATGCAATTCTGGAGGCACCATAGTTGCCCGCATTACAGCACTGATATGCAAGCTATCCTGGCTCCCAATATGCTTCCAGGTGCAATTCAAGATGCTGGTTATCATGGCATAGGACTAGGTTATTTGCAGGACCACCTCCTCCGAAGGGTATCTGTCCATCTCACACACTCCAACATGGAGGGAACACTCCAGGTTCCTTCACTGAAACAATGCCACCTTATGGGACTTTGGAGACATGCCTTCTTCATGGCAGCCCCTGCCTTTTCAAATGATCTGCCACTCAATATATGGTTGTCCCCAAGTCTGTGGGCTTTTAGAAGGCAGTCAGAATTTGGCTTTTTCCTCAGGACCCCAATTGAGTCAGGATAAATAGAGTCCCAATTGGATATTTTAATGCTGGTAGCCATTTTATTGTTTTAGTTGGTTTTTAATACTATGTGTTGTTTTCCTTTATGTTATGCTTTTGTTGTTGATGATTTTTGTACACATCCAGAGTTGGGCAGCCACATAAAAGCTAAGTAAATAAACAAACTGAAGTAACATGTCACTAGACTTGTCGCTTGTCTAAGACTGGTAGTGACATTGCTGTGAAGACTGTAACATGCAACTTTGCAGTCCTTTCCCAAACTGTAAATAATATGAATTTCAATACCCAAACTATATGAATATTTTTAGAAAAGCAAATAGCATCCACAGGGTGGTAACACTCAGGTCAGAAATGTTTGGATTATGGTTCTTATTATCCAGTACGTTTATTGATGCACCAAACTGGAGAAGGCTATTCTACTGTAGGTGAAAGCAGATGTGCAAAATTAAATGACTGCTGTTTTCTTCAGGATGTCTCTAACTTCATGGGAGATGTCCTTCACCCCAAATATTTTACAACTATCTAACAATTCTGGAAATGTTAGGCTTGGCACCATCATTAACTGATTTTCCCATATAATTATAATCCCATGAAATAAAATTGAAAGTGACTACCTTTTTATGGCTGGACATCTTTTTCCAACCAGTCTTCACCCATTTAGTGATGAAGTAGCATCTTCAAGTACTGGTTTTGGATTGCATAAACTCTCTGTTAGCTTCAGTATGCAGATTATTAAACTGCAAGAAAATACACAACTAATTATGTTCTGTAATGATGGATTGTTAATGGGACTCTTGCATGCCCCAGCTATATAACTTCCTTCTCATTGTTACAGTTTCTGTGGGGGGAGATGGGCGGTGATATAAGTTAGAAATAATAAATAGAAATAATAAAATTATATATATTGGAATACATTTTCTCCTACTTAGGTTAGATATTTCCTGCTCCACTTGAACATTACTACTGATTGCTTGCAAACCAAATAAAAAGAAGTAAAGAGAACTTAGTCCTAGAAGAGAACATCCATGGAAATTAATCTTACATAAACTTATGTCTACTATAAACTTTTTCCTCTGCTTGTAATGCCCCAAATGTTTTCCTGACATTTTCTAGTGGTACTGTTCTTGTGATAGGTAGACAAGGACTGGTAGAATAAAAATTGCTTACCACTTAAGTAATTAAAGCATGTAATTTATGCAATTATTAATTTAAAATAAGCAACATTGCATTAAAATATAAACGATACCATTCTTAATTATCATATTCTGGTATGGTACGATGTAAATCAATTATGTCCCATTTGGAAGGTACATATTTAAAAATCATGAAGCTATTACTAATGTAAAAGGCCACATTTTTCTTTCTTTCACAATCACTTCATAAATAATTATAGAACCTTAGCCAATCATGAGATCATCAAAGTAACTTGAAATCAAAGTTGGAAAATCTTAATTGATGGCCACAGTCTCAGCAGTACCCAAGAATGAGATCACTTCAGGCACTGAAGATTAGCAATATGGATTTCAAACAAGGAAAATCTATGAGGTTTGAGTTCTGCACATAATTAATCTATGCCTTTAGGATAAAGGGTAAAGATATAAACCCTACATTAATAAATTAGGCATTGAAATGATAACATCCTTTTTAGCACTGTTGGCTTCTCTTTTCTTCTTTCGACCATTCTGAACCTGGTAACCTACAGCTTACTGTATATAGACAACCCACATCCAAGAATAATGAGTTAAAAACTCAGTTTGCAGTTTAACAGCTAAGAACTGGAATCCCATCTGTGGGTCTCCAGATATTGCTGATATACATTTGTAGCAGTACTGGCCAACAAGGCCAATGGTGACAAATGCTGGGCATTGCTTCCCACCCTTAACTTAAAATAAAGGATAATGGGCAGGTTGGCTTCATCTCCTTTGCTAAAAAAATATCAGGAACTGTTAGTTTGGGAAGTTTACTATCAATAATGAGAAGATGTGAATTTTGTTCTGAGGCAACTTTGAATAAAGTTGAAATTAAGCATGCCTTTTTCAATGCAAAGCATTTACATTGTAAATTGTTCCACTTGAACATTACTAGTGATTGCTTACCCCCATCTGTTTTGATGTCAAGGGGCAGGTGTATGATGCCTATTACTACAGGGTTGGGTCCAGACTCCACCACTCTTACTATCCGATTTAAATTCTCTTTGATTTCAATAGGTTTACTATAAGTTCACCAAAATCCTGTAACCCCCACTTTTTTTTTAAACATCAATATAATAATATCAGCAATTTCAAATGACTAGAAAATCTGGTATAAATACTAGTCTTGATTAAGAATTAATTGTTTCTTAAAGCTTAGTTTAAAGCTCAAGGATTTTGTTCCCCTCCTTGGGACATCTTTGCTGTTTGTAGAGTATTGCCCTTATCCTCTTTTTCAGGGAATGTAACAACTATGTTCCTATGTACTAGAGGATAAGTGCTCTAGCAAATACAACTATCCTGTAAATAAACAAATAGATCAATTGAATTTCCTGGTCTGAAAGAGAAAAATGCCAGCTTCAACTAAAATTGTTTATTTTCATTGATTCTTCTAGCTGCTTGATGTGAAGATACTTCATCATACAGCTTAATTGATATCTGACCTTTTCTTCATCTGTTCTAGGCCACTGAGTGCATTGTCTCTTTTGTAATTACATGTTTGCCGTAAAAGATCTAAATAGTTATTGACAACAAAATGTGATATTTACTGCTTCTTAATGTAAACCCACCATAGTCTGCTGGCATTTTAAGCCTAACAGTTAAATCACTGACATGCTATAGAGAACAAGGAGATAGTTCCCCTGGCTTTTACCTCTCTTATGTCCCTTAGAAATGAGTGGCTTAATTTCTCCAGGAGGAAGTGGGGGAGGGAATACCCTTCAGAGGTTTCTCAAGGATGTGACTCTACATCAAAGTTTGATTTTTATTATTGCTTGCCAAAACATTTGTGTAAAGAAAGAAGCAGTATGACTGTGAACTCCAAAGTTTCAAAGTTACACTACACTTTAGGTTGGCCATAATAAGCCTACTCCAATCTAGTGGATCTAAAGCATGAGAAATTTCATCATGAAGGCTAGTTTAATTCCACTTTAAACTAAAGTCTTATTTTAACAAAAATCTCCCAAACCTTATCACCATTGCTTTTTTATTTATTCAAACACGTGAAGTCAAAACTCAAAACGATTCAGAGGTTCTCTTTCCTTTTGGGTTGGGATTATTAAGGATGGATCATTAATTCTTCGAGAGAGAAATTTAGATTCCTCCAGATATAGAATGGCAACACTGATTCACAGGAGGCTGTTTGACTTGACTGAACCAATAGATGTACATTCAAACCTGCAATGAATAAAGCTGCTGTTAAAAATGACTCCAAGAATTTTCAAGAGGAAAATGGGTTGGCGAGCAACCAAAGATTAATGCGACTCCAAAGAACCTGGAATAAATTTCCCTTGACAATGGGCCTGTAGCCATGCAATTTTTCAGGTACTGAACACGTCTGCTATTGTTTGTGTTTGTTTTTGTCATGAACCAATAGTCAGATATCTACATTCTGCTTAAAGCTATATTCATTGCAAGAAAGGCATGGTATCCGGGAGAAAACAACTGCAGTAGTTCCATTGACTTCTGCAGTCAGGAAGGTGATGAAAATTAATTTTGAAGCCAACTGCAGGATAGCAGGAAGTAAGATGTAACTGCTACAGGAGATTTTAAATATACAAGTAAATTATTGCAGAACAAAACATTTTGGAGATAGATGCAACACAGTGTTCTTTATTTGCAGGCAGTGATCCCTGGGTTCCTCACCAAAGGAATGCAGAAGACCCCCAAAGCCCACAAGGCTACAGGTTATGTATTTATTTATTCAATTCAGGAGCCAGGATTGCTGAATGAGTTGGTTCCAGCAGCATAGTCACTGGTCCTTCTTCACCTGCTAAGGGTTTCTTGGCTGGAGAAAGGTCACTGTCACTTGGAAGGGTCATCTTCTTTAAACAAGATGAATGTGTCCATCTTGCAAGGCCAGCACACTTAACAGCTGTTGGAGTAATAAGACTTGATAAGGACCCTTCCACCTGGGTTTTAAAGAGGTTTTCTGCTGGTATGTTTTAACAAAAACTCCATTGCCGATGTCCACCATTGGATCATTCCCACATTTACTGTCCATTGCTTTATGTAGAGCTGCAATATTTTTATTCTGCTGATGAAATATAGGAATCAAATCTTGCAGATAAGCAACAAGGGGTTTATCATCCAGGGCTGATTCTAATTTAGTACCTGAAACACCCAGTGGAGGGCACGTAGGTTGCCCCACAATAACCTCATGAGACTTTAGCTGTAAGTTTCTACGAGGTGTGCATGCTCATTAAGGCTAATGGCAGGGCATCTGGCCAGGACAGATTACAATATTACCTTTTGGAGCAGTGTTTCTCAACCTTGGCATCGTTAAGATGTGTGGACTTCAACTCCCAGAATTCCCCAGCCAGCATAGGAAGGTTGGGAAACGCTGATTTGGAGGCTAGGGTGGGGATATCACACCTCATTATAAAAAGAAAATCAATCCCCAAGAAGTAGAGAGGGAAGTTTAAAACATGTTATGCATTGCTTAGGGAGATGGAGGGGCTTCAAACATGTCAAATTGGTGCATCATACCTATCACGTCTATTTGGTAGGGGTTTGCACTATACCCACGCTTCCCAGAAAAGCCACTGCTACTTTAAGGTGCTTTAGGGAGGTGTTATGCTCAAGTTCCCACATGGTCGGAAGTACTTTAGAAAGACTGAATCCAAAGTGCTGCACAACCCTATTGTTTTGCTTTTTGTTTCCAGAAAAATGTTGCCATTTCGGCCTTTTGCTGCCAAGGATCAACAGTGAGATGAGGTGGGAAAGGCTATGAATGCTACAAAAATGGTCTGAGGGCATCAAACAATCTAAAGATTTCAGATTGGCCATTCTTTGTTATGTATGAACCAGAGCGTTATATGAAGAGAGGGTTGTTTCTTAAAAATGGATTTCATATAATTATTCACATGGTTTTAAATCAGCATGGAGTTATTCACACATTTGAGATTTCCAATGTTGGTGTTGGTTTGATGGGGCACTACCATACGGCAACCCATAGAAATATTTTTACACCACTGAATGAGGGGTCTTGGGTTGCCATCCTCACAATACCCAGTATTCCCCATGAGTTAAACAAGTGCTTTTTCTGGCTCACCATAGGGCAAAGCAAAAAAATCAGCATTCAGGCAGCAGCAGCATTGCTCTCTTGCTGCAGTTGTGTTTGCAATGAAGAAAATGAAGTCAGCTAATTTGAAAAGCACACTGAAATGGTGGCATGGAACCTAGGTTTCAGAGAAAGGCAATCTGAGGAGGCAAAAGGCTGAATGCTGTGAGAGTTCTTAGCTATAGGGAACTGCATAATTGGCTGATCCAGCATTAATGCTACTAAATTATCTTTGGAGCATTTTCTCAAATGCACAAATGCTGAGCTGGACATTTATGGTTAAGTTAATGGCCGGATTCCCACAACACTAGGTCATAACTGGATTGAATAGTTTGTGGGTCAGCATGTTGTGGGAACTCAGCTAGTCAGAAGATGCAGCAATATTCTGACCTAGTTATTTCTAGATGGCTAATGTGGGACTGATGGGACTCTCACCACCAAAGTTTAGCTGAACTCTGGCTTGTTGCTATATGCAAGCCTGACTCAGACAACTAGCTATAGTTTGTTTGAGGTCAGCAAAATACAGTATAAAGCAATAATTCCAAAAGGACATCTCAAGTTGCTTTAATTACCATTTGTTATAACCTCTAAATAATAATTATCTTCTGACATAATAATAACTTGTCAAATTGCTCAGTCTTTGCTGTGTCTGGCAACAGAGATGTAACGAAAATCATCTGAAGAATGTATCAACTCACACAGCTTGGAGTTTCACTAATGCTTCAACAGACTTTTCTATTTCCTTCAACTCAATCTAGCAGCAGAAGTGTACTAAACCAAAACCAAGTAAACCACATTATGTTTTAGCATTATGTTAAAGTAGGGCTATCAGATCTGGGCTGAAAAATCCAGAGCACCACTAGATAGAGGCAAAAAAGAGAAATTTTTCTGTATCAGTTTTCCATCATTTATGGTTCTCCAGATTTTTAGAGCCAAGACCTGATAGTCCAAGCTAAGTCATAACTAATAATTTATAAACCATAATGGCTGGATCCATATAACACAATGGTGGGCTTGTTTTATATTTATCTTGGATTGTTTCATGCTCTACAATTTTTATTACAATAAAGCTTTAATGGGTATGAAATCTCCATTATTAGTTTTCTTAAAAAATATATTTTACAACTGCCTAGGACATAAACCATAGTTCTAATAAATTTGCATTACTTTGTTATAATAGACTCTAAATCTGCTGAAAATTAATGATGACTATGATGATGATGCAGAAGTGGGAAAAAAAAGAAAGAAAATTCTTTAGTTTGGCTTCATTGTTCATCCATAAAAATTCATCAGAGTATCGTCAAGGATACATTAGAGTCAAAATGTAAAACTGATAAATTAGAATTCCCTTTTAATAGTTAACTGATTGATTTCTTTTAGATGTTTTCACAAGGCAGAAAGATACAGGTAGTCTTCACTTAACAACCATTCGTTCAGCAACTGTTTGAAATTACGATGGTGTTAAAAAATGGCCTTACGACCTGTGCCCGAAATTCCAACTGTTGCAGTCCCCCACAGGGCTCTCCAAAGGCTCTGAGAAGACAGTGTATGCTGAGAAAATTGCGTAAGCTTCTGAAGACAGCTTTCTGAAGAGAGCCACGTGGAGGAAACGTTCGCTGGAGGAGCTGTCTGTAGCTTGAATCATGTCAACTGGATTTCTATTTTCTCAGTGGAAACGTTTCGCTCCTTATCCAAGGAGCTTCTTCAGTCTGAGCAAAGTTAGTAAGGGAATCCTAAATATGTTTCTAGGTGGCTGTGTGACCTTGCACCTGGGGCTAGGTCATGGTTGTTTTGAGATGTTATTTCTAAGTCCCTTTATCATCTAAAGGAGGATCGTTAAGATTACCATGCTGCTGCATGGTAATCATGGTAAACAGCAGCATGGTAATCTTAACGATCCTCCTTTAGATGATAAAGGGACTTAGAAATAACATCTCAAAACAACCATGACCTAGCCCCAGGTGCAAGGTCACACAGCCACCTAGAAACATATTTAAGGATTCCCTTACTAACTTTGCTCAGACTGAAGAAGCTCCTTGGATAAGGAGCGAAACGTTTCCACTGAGAAAATAGAAATCCAGTTGACATGATTCAAGCTACAGACTGTTCCACCTGGATGACTGAGAACCTTCATAGACATGCTGGAGGAGCTGGTTCCGAAAAGGACTCAGCAAAAGCAGCCAGGCATTTTTGCTTTGCCCGCGATGGCTGGGAGAAAAAGGGGAAAGGTAGGTACGGGGAACTGGGAGAGGAGGCAGCTGGGTGAACGAGTGCGAGCTGGGGAGGCTGGAGCTTGCTATGGTGGTCTTCCGCCATGCGGCTGAGATGGGACGGGTGGCCTCGCACCGTGCCGCTGGGCTTGCCACCCTGCAAGGCAGGGTGCAGGGCTTCCAAAAGGGCAGAGATGGGGGGAGATAGGTGGGGGGGAGATAGGCAGGGGGAGTTGAAGGCAGTGTTTGGGGCTGGGGGGGACCAAGCCAGGAATGGCTTGGATTAGGGTGGGTGCTCAGGCTAACAACGGGTAAAATTCACTTAACAATGGCAAGGGGAATTGCTAGAATTGCCGTTGCTAAGCGATGCCATCTTGCTTTACAACCGCATGGTTTAGCGACAGAAATTCCGGGCTCAATTACCGTCGATAAGTGAAGACTACCTGTAGTCTCACCTTCATGTTTCTTTGTAGTAGCCCAGAAATGACATTTAAACAAACAAACCATCATAAAATGGTAACAACCAACACAAATGGAAAGAATAGAAGAAGAAAGACTAGTATAGTTCCATCATTATTTATGCTGACGTCAGAGAAATGAAGGAATTACTCTAAAGCACGGTTTCTCAACTAGGGTTCCACGAGAAATCATTAGGGGTTCCCTGGGAGATCACGATTTATTTAAAACATTATTTCAAATTTGGGCAACTTCACATTAAAGAGGTAAATTTCATTCTTTATTTTTAGTTTAAGAACACTGTTAATGCATATATACAGGCCTACACATGAAACAAATATAATAATTTTGTACCTTCTGGCCTATATTTGAGCCTGAATGTGCAGGGGTTCCCTGAGTCCTGAAAAATATTTCAAGAGTTCCTCCAGGGTCAAAAGATTGAGAAAGGCTGCTCTAAAGTATACGCTTTCCTGGTACTGTGAGGTTCATTGGAACAGGATCTACTCAGATTGTGGCTGCTGATTAAAAAGCCTTCTTCTAGCAGGTTGCCTTTTATATCACAAATCATTGAAATGAACTGAAGGGTGGAAAGCCAGTATCCTCCAGGTATTGCTGAAGTACAACTTCCAGCATTCCTCATACTAATGGGAGTTATAGTTCAGTGTTAGCTGGTTGGCCCACAGTTCACCATCTCTAGGGTTCTCCATTCCCAAGTCTCCTCCAAATCTTCTTAATGTTTTGCTGCATTCCATTCTTTACTCTGACTCTCAAATTATGTAAAGTGAAGGAGAGAAGACAGTCTTCTCTTTGAAAAGTCTAAGAAGTCAAGCCTTTTGGGAAGTATTATGGCTCTCTGCCAACAGAATGACGAACAAAAAGAGCAGACATAAGTGCAGAGAATTAAGAGGATGATTCTATAATTCTGAAATTATAGTCACCGGCACTTCACCTTCTCCTCTGCTTTCCTTAAAAAGAAAAAGACAGCAGGAGCTACGCCCCCTTTGAACATCCGCTCAGTGGGTTGTGCCACCTCTGCGTCCATTTATAAATTTATCACCTCCCCAGGATCCCAAGTTGGGTTTGCTGCCTGAGGCAAGCACTTGCGCACACACACACACACACACACACACACCAGTAATTTTCTCTCTTGTTCTCATTTCTGTTAAAAAATGAATGTTTAGGAGCTAAGGAATCTTGACTGTCTGGCAGAGTTTTATTGCTGGTGAACAGCACCCTTTAACAAATGCAAAAGACTTCAAGATTTTCCTTTATGTAAGTAGAGATGCATAAGTGTTTGTAACATAAGAAAAATTGACCTTCCCACACTTTTTTCAAAGTTTGTTAAATTTTATTATATACAGTATGTATGTGTGTGTGTGTGTGTGTGTATGTGTGTGTGTATGTGTATGTGTATGTGTATGTGTATGTGTATGTATGTGTCCGACTCTAGGAGCCAGTGTTCATCTCCGTTTGTTAGCCGAAGAGCCAGCGCTGTCCGAAGACGCTTCCATGGTCATGTGGCCGGCATGACGCATGCGGAACGCTGTTACCATCCCACAGAAGTGGTACCTATTTATCTACTTGCATTTGCATGCTTTTGAATTGCTAGGTTGGCAAGAGCTGGAGCTAGTGTGGGAGCTCACTCCATCATGCGGGGCTAGGGATTTGAACTTCCGAACTTGCAATCTACAAGCCTGGCATCTTAACCACTGAGCCATCGCGGTACCTTCATATACACATACACATACACACACAGACATACACACATACACGCATACACACATGCATGCACACACACATACGCACGCACACACAAACATGTATATGTCAAGAGTTGGGGAAAGGAGGAGGTTCATATATAGTCTGGAGTTGTTCAGCTTTGTTACATAAGGGGTTTATATCAGGAGAGGAGAAAATGTAGCTTTCTGTATCTGCTGAATTACAATTCCCAGCATCCCTTGCGATGCCCTCGATCCGTTGACTATTAAATCAGAGTTTCTGACACAAGCCACTCAGGGATATGAAGGAATCTTTATTAAAGCCAGTGATCCAGGACTCGAGTAAATCAAGCTCCCGCAACCAACAGTTTAAAATCTCCAAGTTCCCCCCCCCCAATCGGGATTCGCGGCTCAATCGCCCTTCCCTTTGTCTCTCAGTTTTCGTATCGTTTTGGGTCCGAATCAACTAACATGGCAATATCGCCCTTTGATCTATCCTGGGTGCTGAAACGCTCCGCATGAGACTTTGATTTACATAGTTTGCAGTTCTGTGAATACACCAAACCCCTACTTCACACGTCTGGTAGTTTTACTGTCGGGCACCCCCAAACGACCCTGTGAGTTTAACGGAGTGGCAGGATGTTCCTTCCTGGTGCCATGGTGCTGGTGTTTTACTAGCCATGCTGCTGGCTTCTTCAGAGCAGATCTGAAAGGAAAGTTGGCAACAGATGTCCCATCCTTATATACTGCCTGTGTTCAATGAAGTGGAATGACCACAAACCATTTGCTAATGCAGCAAACAGGTAGAAAATGTCAGCCTCCTGGTATAATATGACAGATATTTCCATAGAATTATTAAAGAGGGAATTGAAATTTATAAACATCCTGATTATCAATTATTACCTATCCAACAGTTAGAAACTAGCTGTGGGCATACCAGTCCACTGAACACAGGCTGTATATAATGACATGCCATTTGTTGCCAAGTTCACTCTCAGATCTCCTTTTCAGATGCTAGGAGCATGGCTACCTGAAAGGGTGTTTGGAGATATTCCTAGATCTAGGTGGCCCAAACATCCACACCCACTTGGTCTTGGAAGTAGATGCAAAAGCCAAAACGTAGCTGAACTGGATAAAATCCATGGTTCATTGGCTAGCAGACCTACAGCACATATTCACAATCATCAGCACATGGTATGAGCTGGAAGTCATTTCACCACATCTAGCTTTCCCATGAGAATGGACATTACTGAGGAGCGGCAAACAGCTTATTACATTCCCACATCAGCATATGCTGGAAGTGGTGTAACAATCAAAATAACATTTATTTAGTCTTCATTATTAGAATCTTTATTATTAATGTTCATGAACATCTGAAACTTCTCTCAGTGTCTTAATTTCTAGGACCAAGATACACCATGTTTTACGTTAAACTCTGATTAATTTTTATGAATGTGACAGGAAGTTGCCTAGATGGAAAGTTTTCAGGATAGACTAGATGTATGTGAAATTGTCCTCATTTCTTTGCCAAGAAGAGATACTGCTGCTAAGTTTGTGAAGAAATGTGTCAAAATGTAGTCAATCTGGGTCAAGATGTCAGAATGAACTTAAAATCATAAACTCATTATAAGATTCAGCCCTAAGTATAAGATGCCTCTAGAATATTTACCAGTATGTTCATTGTTATCAATAGGTAAATTGTTTCTGTATATCTATGCTGGTTGAAAATTAACAAGCTTTATTAGGAAACTGTCACTAAATGAAATCAAAATATGTGGCATGTGTTTGATACCTTTCTCTTTTATTATGTTCTTTAAAATGGCCTCAGTTGTTTTTTCAGTGAAGATGGTGCAAATTGCATCAAGTTTATTTTTATTTTCAGTTTAATCAATTTGGGGGTAGGGGAATCTTTAACTTTCAGTTCAGCAGCAGCACATTAACATATATTTTAGTTTGTCTTCTAACTGTACAGCAACAAAGGGTAGCTTAAATAAATATAAAAGAATAGCCTTTTCCTAAATTTGAGAACAACCTCTGGCAGATAAATATGGTATAATTAACTGAGGGGGGAGGGGAAATCATAGGTATCTGAAGGAGGTATCAAACATTGCATAAAAAGGAGACTTCAATCACAATGCCATAACCAGCATCTTGCAGATCTTTTATATGGACTACAGGATAATATACATTACCTCCTTATCTATCTATAAATAAAAAGGACACTACTGCTTATTTTCCATGGCAGCACAGACTTCCATAATAAAAGTGATTTTATAATTAAAATATCAGTGTTATTTATCCCATGAGGTTCTGTTTAAATATATCAGCAAAATAACATAGGTCCAAACAATATTGAAGATGCACACGTATTACAAAAGTTATATAAAAATCCAGGAAGAAGAATGCACACTCTGATTTTGAGATGTACCAATCGAAGATAATATTTGTAGCTCAGGGTTGAACTGTGGAGTCCTTGGTGCTCTCTGAGACTTGTTAGTTTCTTGCAGATGTTTCATTGCCAGACTAGGCAACATCTTCAGTGTGAAAAGGGAGTGGGACTTGCTCTCTGTATATATACCCTGGCTTGTCCTGCTTCTGTTGGTGGAGGTGTTGTTCTCCCCTTAGGGGTTCCTTGATTGGGCTGTTGTTTGCTGCTTGGTTGATGGACTGAGTTAATAGTTCCTTGATTAGGGTATATTGTGCTGTTTGATTGTTCCTCTGGTGCTAATCTTGGTGTTAATCTTTGCATATCTGGGTATTGGTTGCTGGCAAGGAGGTGTTCTGGTCTTCTGGCTTTTCTATTGTCTCTTATGAATGGTATGTAAATGTTGTTTACCTCTATGTGTCTGTTGATGGCTGCTTTGTCTGAGTGCCAAGCTTCCGGGAATTCTCTAGCGTTTTTGGATTTGGCTTGGTTTAAGATGCTCACAGTTTCCCAGTTGAAAGTATGGTTGAGTCTGTCCATGTGTTGTGAGATTAAGGAGTTTTCATCATTTTTTAATGAAAAAACCACCCTGTTTGGAACTGCCCATATTCTTAGATATTACCTTAATAATTATTAGGTCCTTGGTTAAGACCTGAATTATTAAGTCTCCATCAGTCTTAGACTGTGAATCTAACTGTAGATTACCCACATAATAATTTATTAAACTTGTATGCTGCCCGACTCTCAATGACTGGGAGGCTCACAACAATCAAACAAAAATTACAATAATATCAATAAAAGATAAAGATAAAAAATAAGTGCAATAAAGCAAGAGGTCTCACTCTCCTTCACCAAAGGCCTGGGTGAAGAGCCAGGTCTTCATGGCTCTTCTGAACAACAGCAGATTTGGGGCCAGCTGAATCTTGGGGGGGAAACTTGTTCCAGAGGGCAGAGAAGGTGCGCTTCTAGGGTCTCAATAGATGACACTGTTTAATCGAAGGAACCTGGAGTGTGCCAAACCTACAAGATCGAATCAGCTAGGCAGATGCTATGGGAGACAGGTGGTCCCTCAAGTAACCAGTTCCTATGCCATGTAGGGTTTACAGGTAACAACCAGCACCTTGAATCACACCCAGAAGCAAACTGGTAACCAGTGCAGCTCACAAAGCAGAGGTGTTAATGAGGAATGCCCATTACTGCTCATGCCACTGCATTCTGGACCAGGTGGTCTTCAAGGGGAACTCCATATACAGCATGTTGCAGTAGTCAAGCTGCAAGGTGACAAAGGCATGAATCTGAGTCTGATGGGCCCCCTGATCTAGGAAAAGGTGCAACTGGTGCACCAGATGGAGTTGTGCAAAGGCCTTCCTGGTCACAGCTGACACCTGCTGTTCATGCAGAAGCTGTGAGTTCAGGAAGACCCCAGATTTGTACCAACCTTGAAGAGGGAAGTATTACCCCATCCAAGGTCAAAGATGGAATATCTCCAGATCTAGGTGGCCCAAACACCCACAGCCACTCAATCTTGGTAGGATTGAATCAGAGACAGTACCTCCCCATCCAAACCCACACAGCCTCCAGGCACTGGGACAGAACCTTGATAGCCTCAATTGGATGGCCCAGGGTTGAAATATATGATTAGCTATCATCAGCATACTGATGATACTGAACCTCAAACTAGGTGACTTCACCCAGCAGTTTCATGTAGATGTTGAAAAGGAGGGGAGAGAGAGTAGGACCCTGCGGCACCCCACACAGGAGGGGCCTAGGGAGTGATCTTGCCCCCCAACCAACACCGACTGGAAACAACCCCAGAGGAGGAAGGGAACCACTGTAAAATGGTGCCCACAATCTCTAGCCCATTGAGCCGGATCAGGAGTAAATAGAATGTCCTCAGCTGTATGAGTTAATACATTCTGGGTCTGTATGTTTATTTGTGTCTGTTTGTGCAAGACATGTAAATTCATATCCCCAATTGTCAACCACATGACATGCAGTCTTCAGAGCCAAAATGTTGCCCTGTGTTGTATATGTATATGTATAAACACATACATATACATACACAAAGACACACACACACACTCCCATTACCAAGATATAAATTCATTCTATACGTATGAAACTGACTTCCCTCTCTATATCAATTAGTCTCTAAACAGCAGAATTTCCTGTGCTCCAGGATTCCAATGCAGAGCTGCAAAATTAAAGAGGAAAAAATGTCAAAATTAAAGATTAAAATACACATAAGATTTAAAGGTCATAGGGCCTGGTTATCTGAGGGAATCACCTGTCTCTAGTTGTTTCTGCCCACCCAGTATGTTCAGGCAGAGTGGATACCCTCCAGGTGCCCTCAATTAAATGTTGTCATCTTGTGGACTGAGGAGGCGTCCCCTCTTTCCCGCAGCCTGTGTCCTCTGGAATAGCATCTCCCCAGAGATACACATGGTTCCCACTCTCCAAGTGTTCTGGAAGTCCCTTAAGACCTGGTTCTGCTCCCAGGCCTGAGGATAGGGAATATGTAGAGCTCCTGTTGTGTTTTTTTAATGTTATTGTTGTTTTCTTATTCAGGAAGTTATGTTTTATTATGTTTTTAACCATGTTTTACTTACTGTATATATTTGATATTTTGTAAGCTGCCCAGAGTCTTTTGAGAGTTGGTCAGTCTTAACAAATCTAATAAATGAATAAACATTGCTGATGTTATATGTAGAATGGCCCAAATCATTGATATCTGTTTTAAAATGAATTTCCAGTCTTTTTTCAACTTTAATAGGAGCAGTCAAATTAGTTTTTTTCCCCTTTCAAATGCACATTTTGATTCTATTCTGATACGGAATATTCTCAAGTATTCTTACTCTTCAGCTTCTCAACCAAAACTTCTTTAAACAAATAAACAAATCTACCACAGGGATATACAGGTAGTCCTCATTTAATGACCATTTATTCAGCGATTGAAGTTAGAACGGCGCTGAACGAGGGTGACTTACGTCACAGCTTCCCCATAGTCACGTGACCATGATTCAGGTGCTTGGTAACCGGCTTGCAGTTTTACAATGTTGCAGTTTCCCATGGTCACATGATCACCACTTGCAACCTTCACTGCCAGCTTCTGATAAGCAAAGTCAATGGGTAAGCCGGCAGTGAAGGTAAAGTGTGACGTCATGTGACCATGGATGCTGCAACCATGTGGGATTCACCTAACGACGGCAACTGAGACTGCCAGAACTGACGTCATAAGTCGGCGCATTCTCATGATGTCGCACTTTATGACCACATTGCTTAGCAATGCAGTTCCTGGTACCAATTGCCATCAGTAAACAAGGACTACCTGTATTTACAAGATTATATAGACTTCAGCGTTTACTTCCAGGTCTCGTATTTCTCTGCTTTGAGTTTTTGGTATTCATTGAACTGTTGGTTTGTTTTTCAAATTCTATATATGATATATAGAAAGGCTGCAGAGCAGTTGTGAATACCTAGACTTGGCCCAGCATTGGATTTAATTTTTCTGACAACAGAAATCAGAAACGTGATCAGGACTCAAGGCTGAAAAGATTTAAAAAGCTGTTGCTTAACACTTTTCACAATACAGACAAGCTATTATCTATCCATTTTCTCTAAACCTTTATCCATTTAGAAATGTGCATATGCCATTTTTCAATGACCTGACCTAATGCCCATGATATTCATCATTCAGTGCTGATTTTGTCATTAAAACATAACTTATAATATGTGCCTTGATTTGTAAAACAAAACAGGTTTATTAAGCAGCCCACTAATTTTCAATTGGGCCATAGAAAAGAAAAGTTTGAGAATCATCATCATCATAGCTAATCAACAGGTATCACTCATCTGTTATTACCTTTTTGTCCTTGGGTGAGTGATCCCTTATGCATCAAAGTCCACAAAAATCCCTACAACAATATATAATATTGCTGAAAGAATTGAGAGTCATAATTCTTCATAGCAGGCTTTTTACTTTGAGAGATAGATGGATTAAAATAGATGACCTGGTTACTGTATATGGCCAGCAGTTTTGTAGTAGCATTTTAGCATGAAACTAAAAACAATTATATCCTGATTGATTTTTAGATGCCACCAGCTCTTAGCAAACATTGGCGATCACTCGTAGCCGAGTAATATTGTCTTCCAAAGGTAAAATTTTAACAGTGGATCCGTAAATGGCTATAAAGGCCAATTCTGGATCCGCACAACCTCCCACAATGAGGGCATAGGTTTCCGGGTGGGAGACGGTCATGATGAGGGTTTGCCTGACGTGCCTTCCTTTTAGCTCTTTTCTCCCTTTCGCCCTGTACTCGTGCTTCTTCAAAGTCCATAGCGCCATTAATAAAGTCTGACCTCCAATTAAAACGCTCATGAGTTAGGGCTTCCCAGTTCTCAATGCTGATATTACATTTTTTAAAATTAGCTTTGAGAGTATCTTTGAATCTCTTTTGCTGTCCACCAATATTCCGTTTTCCATTCTTAAGTTGGGAGTAAAGTAGCTGCTTTGGAAGACGATGGTCAGGCATTCGAACAACATGACCGGTCCAGCGAAGTTGATGTTGGATGATCATTGTTTCAATGCTGGTGGTTTTCGCTTCTTCTAATACGCTAACATTAGTCCGCCTATCTTCCCAAGTAATTTGCAGAATTTTTCGGAGGCAGCGTTGATGGAATCTTTCAAGACGTTGGAGGTGGCGTTTGTAGAGGGTCCATGTTTCACAGGCGTACAGAAGGGTTGGTAGTACAATGGCTTTGTAAACAAGCATTTTGGTCTCCCTGCGAGTGTCCCGATCCTCAAACACTCTACGCTTCATTCAGGAGAAAGCTACACTCGCAGAGCTCAGGCGATGCTGAATTTCAGCGTCGATGTCGGCTTTTGTAGATAGATGGCTGCCGAGATAAGAAAAGTGGTCGACATTTTCTAGTGACACACCTTTAAGCTGGATTGATGGCACTGCAGAGGGATCAGTTCGAACTTGCTGGTAAAGCACTTTGTTTTTTTTAATGTTAATCGAGAGGCCGAGCTTTTCATATGCTTCTGCAAAGATGTTTAGGATAGTTTGAAGATCTTCCTCGGAGTGTGCACAGACTACGTTATCATCAGCATATTGAAGTTCTATAACAGAAGTTGTAATTACCTTATTTTTTGCTTTCAGCCTACTAAGATTAAAAAGCTTTCCATCTGTTTGATATATAATTTCTACACCAGTAGGAAGTTTCTCTTCAACAAGCTGTATAATCATAGCGATGAAGATAGCGAATAAGGTTGGAGCAATAACACATCCCTGTTTAACGCCGGATTCCACTTTAAATGGATCGCTTTGAGAGCCATTGTTATTCAGGATTGTTGCCATCATGTCGTCATGGAGTAGCCGCAAGATGTTCACAAATTTATCAGGGCATCCAATTTTCAGAAGGATGGTCCAGAGAGCAGTACAATTTACAGTATCAAAAGCTTTAGTCAGATCAATAAACGCCATGTACAGAGGGCGGTTTTGCTCCTTGCATTTTTCTTGAAGCTGTCGTGCAGTGAAGATCATATCCACTGTTCCCCTGGAAGGGTGGAAGCCATTTTGCGTTTCAGGGAGGATGTCTTCTGATACAGATAGGAGACAGTTTGCCAGGATTTTGCCTGCTGTGGCTAGAAGGGAGATGCCTCGATAGTTTCCACAGTCTGTTCTATCACCCTTTTTAAAGAGAGTGATAATTATGGCATCCCTAAAGTCTGCTGGAATCTCCTCCCTCATCCAGATTTTTTCGATGAGCTTATGAAGTTGTTGTGTAAGTTCAGGCCCGCCTTCTTTAAAGACTTCAGCAGGAATCCCATCAGGTCCACTAGCTTTGTTATTTTTCATTTGTTTAGTGGCTTTACTGACTTCCTCCAAACTAGGGGGTACTGCAAGCTCATTTCTTATTTGTTTTTGCAGGATTTGCAAGACTTCATCAGCCACAGTAGAGTGATGATTAAGGAGATTGTAGTAATGCTCTTTCCAGCGCAGTGCAATAGAATCTTTGTCCTTTAGAAGTTTAGCACCATCTACTGAGCGTAAGGGATTTGTACCATGGTTTGTTGGTCCATAGATGGCCTTTATGGCATTAAAAAAAGCCCCGTGCATCATGAGCATCTGCAAAATATTGAGTTTCTTGGGCTTTTTTTTATCCACCATATGTTCTTAAGTTCTCTAGTTCTTCTTTGGACTTCTGCCTTTGCACTGGCGTAGATTTTATGGAATTTCTTAGCAAACATTCAGTAGCCAACTGAAATGGGAAACTTTTACATCTATTCCTGCTTTGATGGCGCTTTCTAATTCATCAAATATATCACTTTACCCAGTATATTTGAGAACACTTCTATAGTTTATTCGTTTTATAATAGAGTTTATTTTTTGTGGAGAAAAAGACTGTCTATGGATAGACTACATGGTAACAATTGCTAACCCAGGGAATGGCATTACTTTTCCAAGCTCAATTGGGAACTGCACATATAAGCCCTAGGTATCACTAGGCTGAAAAGTTCCCAAGGCAAAGATGCACCATGATAGTTTGTTAAGATTCCTGGTCCTTACAGCAGGCCCCAAAACTCTTTTCAAAATTCAGTGGTGTTTTGTATCTTTGGTGTTCCATGGATAAAATTTCCATATGGAGTGGAAAGACAAGAAGAGGTCTTTCCCTACCCTAAATCCATTCTGTTTCTTACTCCTTATAATAGCAGGACTTCTCCCACCAATCTTGCTATTATACTCAAAACAGTTGATACAGTTATGGTCTCCTCTGCCTCTTCCGTCTCAGAGGCTGAAGGCCCTGATCTGAGGCTGAAGTTGTCAGCCTCAAAACCTGGCAGGCAATCAATTACCTGAAGCAGACCAGGGAGACAGTGAACAGGAACAGGTAAGAGCTGATTCAAATAATGAGGGCCAGATCCCAGTCCCAGGACCCACTTTGCAACTTTGAAGGAGAGAGCAAAGATATCTCAGCTACAACAAGGACAGTGCCCCTCCTGATCCCTCCCCTCCCCTTGATCCCTCCCCCTCCCCCTCCCCTCCCCCTCCCCTCCCCCTCCCCTTGATCCCTCCTCCTCCTCCTCCTCCCCTCCCCCTTCCCCTTCCCATGTCTTCCTAACCCTTTTAGACCTGGTCTAAGAATTTTATTGTTCCTGTTGCTATGTTTTCTTGTTGAAGTGTGACATAGTCATGAATCATGGCAGTCCAGTGATTGTACATTTTGGGGGATGAGCCACATTAGACAAAGAGGGTCCAAATTCCTCATTACCTAAGCTGTTTGCCCCACATCTGAATCAGTTATTCTTTCTGACTTGTCCTTTTTGATTTTTCCAGGGACTGCACATTTTCCAATATACCATTCAACCGATTCATTCTAAAGCCCAGCCATCAGTTATAATATTCAAAAAATGAGAAAACTAGCCAACGTGGTAATTATTTTTCTGCACTTTTATATCTGTTTTGTGACTAGAACAATGACTAATTATGCTAATAACTTTCTCTCTCTCTTTTTTTTTTTTATCAGGGTTCTTTCCTAAGCTGAAGAATAGGAGACAATCTTAACAATGAATTCATTACTCGAAAATCCTTGGCCTCTTCTTTCTTGATTGTTCACCCATCTGTACCAGCCCCCCTGCAAGATGAAAAGCGACAAGGATAATTACAGCCAGATTTAATTTCACTGCCTCCTTTCTTTACCACATCCCTTCATAGCTTTTTGAACTCCTTCCTAACCTTTTTGTTCATGTGTTCTATTTCTTTCTAAATATATTTCTCCGTACTAATCCAGGTTAGGAACTCTGGAGTAAGACTAGGAAAGTTTAGAACAACAAAACTGTAAAACCCAAATGTATATAAATTCAAACTTGTTTTGGAGGGAGAGGGAGAGTCTTACCCCAAGAGCTACTTTAGACATAGCCAAGGCCATGAATGTGCTCAGTGGGGATTTGGAGTCTTTCTATTATTTCTTTGATTGACAGATTCCAATTGCTAAATCACAGAATTCTATTTCTTTGTTCTCTCTCTCTTTGTCTCTGTCTCTGTCTCTGTCTCTGTCTCTCTCTCTCTCTCACACACACACACCATGAGCCATTGTATCATTTATTTGAAGCAAACAATATTTTTTTTTCATCTTTAAGAACATAATAAAAAGTAGGGATGGGCAAATATATCAGTTTCAGTTTGTCTCAATTTCTCATCTTTCCACTGCTAATTTCAGATAGTTCAGTTTAAGAAAACAAACAAATGAATCATTGAACAAATCAACCCAGAGTTCTTACTAGAGGCACAAATGACCAGGTTCAAATAATCCTACTTTGGACACATTATGTGAAGACCCAGCTCTCTGGGAAAGGCTCTGCTGCTGAAAAAAGTAGAAGGAAAGAGAAGAGGATGACCAGCTGCAAGGTGGATGGACTCAGTTACAGTTGCTATGGGTGCACCATTGGAAGACCTGAAAGACAAGATTAGGAACACATCATTATGGAGAAAATCTATTTATGTGGTTGCTAAGAGTCAACTGGATAGGGGCGTGGTGGCTCAGCAGGTAAGACGCCAGGCTTGTCGATCGGAGGTTCGAATCCCTAGCCTTGCGTGATGGAGTGAGCTCCTGCACTCGCCCCAGCTCTTGCCAACCTAGCAATTCGAAAGCATGCAAATGCAAGTAGATTAATAGGTACCACTTCAGTGGGTAGATAACAGTGTTCCGCGCATGTCATGCGGCCACATGACCGTGGAAGCGTCTTCGGACAATGCTGGCTCTTCGGCTAACAAACAGAGATGAGCACCGGCCCCTAGAGTCGGACACGACTGCACAAACGTGCAGGGGGAACCTTTACCTTTTTAAGAGTCAACTGACGTGATAGCACATAATCAATCAATCAATTTAAGAGCTTCACATTTTAAAGTATCCTTGTGCACATTTTTCCAAAATGTCCATTTTCGTTTCCAATTTTGCCTAATGCGCAAATGTCTTATTGGCAAAATACTTTTTAAAATTTGGAGACAAGAATTTCAAAGATAATGGAGTTTCAGTTGATGTTCAGGTTCAAAAAAAGAAAAACCAGCCATAATTGCTTTCAGAAGCAAACTAAATGTATTTCTGTCCCATCCCTAGCAAAGAAGCATATACATTTGATGTTGCAGTATAAATGCTCAAGAATGACATGTAGTTTTTGATACTTTTCCAAGTTTCCAAGTGGATTGTCTTTTAGAATAGGATGGAGATGGTCTTTGAGAAAATGACTCTGCTATAGTTCTTGATACCAGTATGGATCTCCTAAACATGGTGAAGACCCCTTTTAAGATCCTTCTGCTGAACTAAAAACATCTAAACATAGGTGTCCTGCACAAGCCATAAAGATGTCACATGTGTCATGACATCTGCACACAAATGATGCAAATTATGAACTCTGTGTCAGGTATGTCATACATAACAAAGTCATGATACATGTATCACCACTTGCTCCCAACACCAGGTATGCTCATGCACCCAACATAATTAGCTTGTCCCTGCATTTGTATCCCTATCTCCTAGATACATTTTGCCTTTGTGGGAATAACTGAAGAGACCTTCTCTTCAATAAACTCAACTGCTTCACTTTTAACATATTTTGGAAATGATTTTGTTTTAAGAAAAACTTCAACTGTTTCTCCTTGAGCTCTGTGGAAAAGATAGTAAACTCATGGTTATAGTTTCCCCCTCACCAATGCTCTCCCCAAAGTCAGAATATATAATATGTATATATTATGCATAATAGGAAATGTTTGTAAGCATCATTGTTATTTCTAGCCTCCAAGTATCAGTACTAACTCTGAAATTCATCATTTGAAGAACAACTCTGACATTTCTCAGTGGGAGCACCAATGTAAATATGAGCTGACAGATGTATATAATTTCAATATTATGTTAGTCAAGCTCCTGTATGTCAACAATCAAGAACTCTTTTTCTTAAAGATGCACAGTGACCTCTTTCACACTGAGTGACCTCTAAGCATCTCTAGCTGGCAAAGCAGCCCACAAACATCTGATAGTAAGGCCTGCTTAAACCTTCCTCCCCATTTCTAAAGGAAATACAGTCATAGCTCACTAAGGTCAGAGCCTTGTGCAATAAGGCACATGGATTTTTATTTAAGCATTAAAGGTTCTCTTGAGAATCAAATGGTTATTGGCTTCTGGGTGGAGTTCTGTGGCTGACTAGACATCTCCAAAGGAGCAGAAACGGTGTTGTGGCAGTGAATGGTGGTCAGCTGTGATTTCTGGAGAAGTCTTTCTGGATAAAGGAGAGACCGAGAGATCTCCCACCTGCATCCCGGACTGCTGCTTCTCATGAGGAGACCACAGGATGGAAGTCTTGTGGTTTTCTCATGAGTAGAGCAGCAGGGGGTCAAGAGAGAAATAGCTTGCTCGCACACCCAAGCACAGCCTTTTAAAGGACACTAAGTTCAACCAAACCCTCCCTTTCTTACTCACTTTTGGATACAATCAATTTACAGTTGAAAAGAGGTCTATGAAAACAGCAGGACAAAGGAAACAGCCTCTGGGTGAGTTAGACTTCTTTCTGAATAACAGAAAGTAAAACAAAGAGGAAATAATACTTTTAAAAGACTTTAAACAACAGCAAAGATCTATCTTAACAAGATTTTGACCAAGAAAGTTATAAATGGATAAAGGGGATTGTATACATTTGAAAGATTAATATTTTGGCAAAAGTGCTTTTGGTGTTATTTGGAATTAATCAAATAAGCAGACCTTCCTGGGAATGCTGATTGTCTGACATCAAAGGGAAAAGATAATTTGTGGAATTTACAAAACAAGGAGATAAGTGTAACAGGAGATGGGCTGTGTCATTAAAACTATGGAAAGACAGATTGGACAAAAGCCTTAAGGGTATAGAGAAGGAGAAAGAGGAGAAAAAGAAGAAGCCTACCTTTTATTTTCATCTTTGTAATTGACTTACCTTTACTTCTGGATTATAAATATAAGAATAGCAACCACCAGAAAAGCTGCAAAGCATGGTGAGGGAAGAAGAGGATTGTTAGAACAACCAACAGAAAAAGGAATTACTCCAGAATTATCACAAAAAATGTTTGAAGAGATAAGAAAGCAGGTATCTGAATCTGTCAAATCTGTTAAAAGTGAGTTGCTTGCTTTTGAAGTGAGAATGGAAGAAAGGTTTGTAAAGATGAAAGAGGAGATGAAAGAAGAAGTTACCAAAAAAATTGAGGAATCTATAGGGCATCTATAGAAGTGAAACAGGAATATATAGGAATACATTTTCTTCAGCACTTCCAGGTTGTCACGCGACACACTTGGGGCTCCCAGGCGACACAGTATTGTGTCGCGACACACAGTTTGGAAAGCCCTGGCCTAATGTGTAATATAAATGGAGCAAATGGGAAACATCAATTTATACTTCACAAAAGGCACAGATAATTGTAAATGGAGAATTAACAAAACCTTGTGAGATACAGAAAGGGACAAGACAAGGATGTCTCCTGTCACCATTGTTATTCATATTAGCTTTGGAACAGAGACATAAGACAAGATGAGAGAATTGCTGGAGTAAGAATTAAAAGGGAAAAATATAAATTATGGCTGTTTGCTGATGATTTGGTGATAATCTTGGAAGACCCTTTGGAAGGAATAGAAATATTAATGGAAAAACTAAAGTATTTTGGTGCATTAGCTGGTTTTAAAATTAACAGCCAAAAGATGAAGATATTAACAAAAGATGCTAAAATAGAAAACTAAATGAAACTGTTGGAAAAAACTGATTTTAAGATTAAGAAAAAAGTAAAATACTCAGATATTACTCTGACTAACATGAATTATATGTTATTTCAGAACACTTATGTTAAAGCATTGAATTAAATTAAGAAGGACATGTTAAGATGGGAGACACTACAATTGTCACTGTTGGGAAGAATTTCTGTTATAAAAATGAATGTATTGCCTAGAATGATATTTTTGTTTTAAACAATACCTATTTTGACAACTGATGTACCATTTAAGCAATGGCAGAAAGATATATCTAGGTTTGTACGGCAAAGGAAAAAGCCAAGGGTTAAATATAAAGTTCTCCAAGATGCAAAGGAATGAGGAGGATTGGGATTGCCTGATTTAAAAGTGTATTTTGAAGGTAGCTGCTTGGTTTGGATGAAAGAGTGGGTGCTGCTGAGAAATAAAAGAATTTTAGAATTTAACAACAACAATCTTTATTGTAGTCATTAACCAGCACAAGGAAATTAGTATTCAAATATCCAAAACATCCAAAACCAAATTGACATCAGGGCAATCAGGCTACACATATACAACAAGAGCAGCAGAAAAAGATTAAAATTAGCAATCTAGGTAATGTGAACTTTAAAATAGCAATATACAATGCAAATAAAATACATATACATATATATATACATATACATACATTTATCTATTTATCTATATATAGGTAAAGGTAAAGGTTCCCCCCGCACATTTGTGCAGTCGTGTCCGACTCTAGGGGCCGGTGCTCATCTCCGTTTGTTAGCCGAAGAGCCAGCGTTGTCCAAAGACGCTTCCACAGTCATGTGGCCGGCATGACGCGCGCGGAACGCTGTTACCTACCCATCAAAGTGGTACCTATTAATCTACTTGCATTTGCATGCTTTCAAATTGCTAGGTTGGCAAGAACTGGAGCTAGTGCGGGAGCTCACTCCGCATGCAGGGCTAGGGATTCGAACCTCCGAACTTGCGATCTTCCGATCGACAAGCCTGGCGTCTTACCCGCTGAGCCACCACGCCTCCTTTATCTATATCTATATATACATACATGCATATTTGTAAATAAAACAATAACATTATCCAAAAAGGATTTACAAATTATAAACTTCTCTTACAGACATCTGTCAAACCTGGGAAGGATAGCGTATAATTGCTGACATGGCAAGTACACACCAAAGCATAAAAAGGAAGTTAAAAAGTAGTCAATGGTTAATGCTGAGCCTGAGCCATTACTGGCTATCCATACTCAGGCAGTTTCAACTGCTTTTATTTATTCTTTTCCATTGGTAATTATTCTTTGCCTAATTCTGCTTGCAGCCACGCAAAACCTGGGAACTTTGTGTGTTATTTCAGGGTTGATATCAGAAAGTAAATTTTAGAATTAGAAGGGCACAATCTGGGGTTTGGATGGCATGGTTTTCTATGGTATGATTAAGTTAAGTATGATTAAGTTAAGGTTAATGTAGATTTTAAAAATCACTATGTCAGAAGTGCCACATTGAGAATATGGAATAGATATAAATTCAAACTGTGTCTCAAAATGCCTTTATGAGTCTCAGCACAAGAAGCATTTTATAGGAAAGAAACAGCAGGTAAAAAGAAATGGTTAACCTATTGAGAGTTGTTAAAATATGAACATGGAGAATATAAGATGAAATCAAGAGAACAATTGGCTGCAGAGGGATTTAGTTTATAATGGTTTTCGTATGCACAGCTGAGGGAAAGATTCAAGGTAGATAATAGGACATTTGGAATTGAGCAACAAAAGACAAAAATTGAAGTTGAATTATGTACAAATGATGAACATGTATTTGCCGAAATGTATAAACTTTGGCTGAGATTTGAAATGGAGGACAAGCTAGTTAAAGAGTGTATGAACAAATAGGCTAAGAATTTTGGACATAACATATTATTGGAACAGTGGGAAAATGTGTGGTTGAAAGGATTGAAATTCACATTATGTTATAACCTAAATAAAGGATTTTTACAAAATGATGTACCATTGGTATATGATTCCAGAAAAAAATATCTGTATAAAGATACCTCAAATTTATGTTGGAAATGTGGACAACGTGAAGGGTCATTTTATCATGTTTGGTGGACTTGTAAAAAATCCAGAAAATTTTGGGTTCAAATACATATACTGATACAAAGAATTTTAAAGACTACGATTCAACTGAAACCACAACTTTTTCTTGGGATTAATGAACAGACAACTAGAAATAAGCCATTTTTTATATATGATAAAGATAATTTTTATATATGATCACTGCTGCAAGACAACTATATGTACAAAAATGGAAAGATTCTGAAATACCCACAATGGAGGAACGGTTGGTAAAGATGATGGAATTAGCAGAGATGGCAAAATTAACTTGTTTGCTTAGAGAAAGATCTATTACTACATTTATTAGTGATTGGAAATGCCTTTTGGACTTTTTGCTGAAAAAAGGAAAAAAAGAACTGAGGATTTATGGATTTGATTATTAGAAAGGGTAGATTATGGAAAGAAGGAAACTTTGATGTAACCTTAGAGAGAAAGGGCAAAACATGAATGTATTTATAACTGCTGTTAAGAAGATCAGAAGCACTTCTTTATTATTCTTTCTTTATTCTTTCTTTTTCCTTCTTTTCTATCTTTCTTTATTTCTTTTTCCACTTTTTTATTACTTTATCTCTTATCTTTAATTTAAAATCTGTATTGTTTTTACTCAGTGGAAAAACTTCTTTAATATATAAGGTATATATTCAAATGGTTATCGTAGAAATTGCTGATAACTGTTCAACTCTCTGTGTTTTGCACAGTGGAATATCTCAATGCATAAACATAGCTAGAATTGTGTATTATTAATGGGCACAGTATTTGAGCACTGAATGATGATCATGATTAAGCTAGATATGAGGTCTCCTCTGACTTTTTTCTTTTGTCAGAGCTTGAGCATGAAAGGATGTCAGGAGGGAATAGGGCATGGGCAGTCCCATTGGTATGCAAAGAATGCAGCTGCAATGTATTTGCAATGTTGAATTGTGGGAATCCTCAGGTCCCACAATGTCTGCAAGAAAACAGCAAGGCTCAGAGAGCACCAAGGACTCCACAATATAGGAAAAAAAGAAAGAAAAAAGATAAAGAAAAAAGTGTTGAAAACAATAGAAAGCAAAGAGAAATAAAAAGAAAAGGAAAAAAAATACTTGAAGAAGTATTTTTAGTTCCCATGGTTTCTCTTTTTGTACCTTCTGCTCAGCCCAAATGACCACATACAAGTCCCTGATTGTAAAAGCATTTAGGCAGTGCTGCCAAATCGCCGTTGGTGTGTCGCCGCGGGAAAACCCAGAAGTGCCGCCATTGCGGCAGAGCACAAAAACCCGGAAGCGCTGCTGCCGCTTTCGGGTTTTTCCGTGCCACCGTTGGTGTGTCGCCACGGGAAAACCCGGAAGCGCTGATGATGATCAGCGCTTCCGGGTTGTGTGGCGACACACCAGACTGTGTGTGGCGACACACTTTTGTGTCGCCACACACAGTTTGGAAAGCTCTGAAGTAGAATCTCTCTCCCATACAGCCTGAGAATGTATTTATATTCAAATAACATTTTCTGAGGTTTTTTGTTTAATCAAGGAAAGACAAACAGGAACAGATTTTGTTTGATCTTAGTGTGTGTGTACCTGCAAAGACCAACTGGAGCTGAATGCCTAAATTCAGGCACCTTTGTTTATTTTATTTGACAACTCTACCTAACTTTTCAACAGTTATTCACTTTCTGATAACTTCCCATTTATACTACTGAATTTCATTATACATGGAGGTGCCTTTGACAATATTCTGGAAAATTCACTACGTTCAAAACAGGGGTACTACGTAGACATAGTTAGTATAATTATATTATACCAGTATTTTGCTATCTTCATTGGCTGACCTTGAGACCAATTCAAAGTGCTGGTATTAACCCACAAAGCCTTAAATTGCTCCTAATTTTTATCTTGCCTAGGCTCATCCTTCCGTTTCACTATCCAAAGCATGAAGATGCATCACTAACCACTGCTAGAGGACATAGCCTGATGATCTCACATTTGTTTCATTCCCAGCAAGCTGTGGAGGCAACCTAAATCTCTTTTTAGCTGTTCCCATTTTAAATAAGTGTTTTTCCCCTTCTCCCAACACAAGCCTCACTGGACAAATCATTCCATTGATGATGTTGATGATACAATGGATCAGGGCCTGGGATCTGCACAGAGCCTATTGCTCGCTTTAGGCTGCCACAAACATGCCACCTCCCCTCCAGTCACTGGACACCACACCCCATGGCTATTTTGGTTTGAACTAGACACCTGATATATCTTCTGATATACCTGACTACACATACAGTACATACACAGGTTTAGTGCTTTTCTGGAAGAGCACTAGACCTGCTTTTTAAACATATGTTTAGTGGCCTTTTGAAAGTACTAGACCTGCCTCTAAATAAATTCTGACTGCTGTATGTTGCTGGTTCTGTCACCAATGCATGCATTATAGGAATTCCACAGCTTCTGTTGACAAAGGATTTGTGTGACTGTATTTTTTACTGTTCTTACTACTTGGGGAGGGGGTGCCATTTAGATACTCTAGGTCAAATTCCATTCACTTCTGACTACAGCCACCTACTGACATTTCCTTGAGCACTATCAGTTTGAGATGTACGAGAGCTGGAGGAAAATTAAGAAAAGTTCTCTCTGTTACCCCTTTTAGCATGAGTAATAGACCAGTGGAGTACAGGAGGAATTTAGGTGAAATGGCATGGCATTCTCTCAGTGTATTTCTCTCCTGCTTCATCCCCCACTCCTCCTCTCCACTAGCCTTCCAGACTGCTGTTTTTGGACACAGGTTTAGCAGTCTTCCTGCAAATTGCTAGACCTGTCTTCAGAAAGAGCCAGAATGGCAGATCACTAGTGTGGAAAACTTCCATACCAGCCACCTATCACTCGGGCTCCTTGAAAACTGGTTGAAGTCTCCATCCCAAGCACCCACCCAGAATTGCCCACTCTCACCCCACCACATATGAAGGGTAGTGATTGGTGGTTGTTTTTCCTGCTGGTGGATGGCATTGGGTGGAGGGGAGGGAAGCACAGCAGAACCAACAGCCACCTTTAACTTGTCTTGTATCAAAGACTGTAAGAACAGAACCAATCCCCAGCCTCTTCATTGAGGCATAAGAGAGCATAGTACATGTTTCTGCCAACTCAAGGATAGGAAAAATGAACATCAACACAGTTATGATGAAGAGCCAACTATGTATGTATGTATGTATGTATGTATGTATGTATGTATGTATGTATATTTCTGTAGTTTTATTTTTTGTAGACTAACAAATTTATATCATCCAGAGAATGCTTGTTATAAGACAGTATAAAACTGTAAAGGACCCTAAAACACACATAATGAGAAGACAGGATACCCTGGAGAAGATGCTGATGCTAGGGAAAGTGGAAGGCAAAAGGAAGAGGGGCCGACCAAGGGCAAGATGGATAGATGGCGATGAAGGTTCTCAGTCATCCAGGTGGAACAGTCTGTGGCTTGAATCATGTCAACTGGATTTCTATTTTCTCAGTAGAAACATTTCACTCCTTATCCAAGGAGCTTCTTCAGTCTGAATAAAGTTAGTAAGGGAATCCTTAAATATGTGTTAAATGTCTTAAAGATGGATAGATGATATTCTGGAGGTGATGGACTCGACCTTGGGGGAGCTGGGGATGGCGACGGCCGACAGGAAGCTCTAGCGTGGGTTGGTCCATGAAGTCACGAAGAGTCGGAAGCAACTGAACGAATAAACAACAAAAGCCTAAAACATAACAAAACGAAAATGAAAAAGGCTTATAAATATTTTAAGTAAAGGTGTAGGTTTGATATATATCACTGCCATCAGTCAGCTGTATCCAGGCTTGGTTAAAGTAGATACGTTATAATCAGCAAGACAAATAAAGTTTCATTGATTTCTCTAAGTCTATTAGAGAAAGACTATGGCTGGCCAACTTTAGATCTAGGCCAACATTCAGTTATTTTAATGTAACAACTGTGCTTATTCAGCTGTTTTAAGAGTTATATACTTTGATGGTAACTTCTGGGTATTGAAAAGCGAGAAACAGATACGTGTAATTTACCATGTTCAGTTAGGAAGCCCAGTTCCACTTTAAATTAAGCAACGATCCATTATATGGAAAAGTTTTCTAAAAGAGGATTGGGAACATTCTTGTATGTTGCTTCATAGAAAGCTGCAATCCTAAGCCTATGTTCTAAGCATGGTTGGAAAAACTGGGATACTAATCCTGAAATTAATTACTATGCCATGTTTAATTGAAACCATTATTGTGTACATATGTGGGCAATACCTGTCAAAAAGTCCAAAACACGCATTTTATAAACCAATTTAGTGATTTAGGTCCTGTCTTCTCATAGATGTGCTAATGAAAGGGGAGATAAGGAAGGTGCACTCTCCTCTTTCACCCTCATCAAGAGGCTCTTTAGTTCCTCTTCACTTTCTGCCATTAGGGTGGTATCGTCTGCATATCTGTGGTTGTTGATATTTCTCCCGGCAATCTTAACTCCGGCTTGTGATTCATCCAGCCCGGCATTTCTCATGATGTACTCTGCATATAAGTTAAATAAGCAGGGTGATAATATACAGCCTTGTCGTACTCCTTTCCCAATTTTGAACCAGTCGGTTGTTCCATGTCCGGTTCTAACTGTTGCTTCTTGACCCGCATACAGGTTTCTCAGGAGACAGGTAAGGTGGTCTGGTACTCCCATCTCTTTAAGACTTTGCCACAGTTTGTTGTGATCCACACAATCAAAGGCTTTAGCGTAGTCAATGAAGCAGAAGTAGATGTTTTTCTGGAACTCTCTTGCTTTTTCCATGATCCAGCGAATGTTGGCAATCTGATCTCTAGTTCCTCTGCCTCTTCGAAACCCAGCTTGCACTTCTGGTAGTTCTCGGTTCACATACTGCTGAAGCCTAGCTTGTAGGATTTTGAGCATAACCTTGCTATCATGTGAAATGAGTGCAATTGTACGGTAGTTTGAACATTCTTTGGCATTGCCTTTCTTTGGAATTGGAACGTAAACTGACCTTTTCCAATCCTGTGGCCACTGTTGAGTTTTCCAAATTTGTTGGCATATTGAGTGCAGCACTTTAACAGCATCATCTTTTAGGATTTTAAATAGCTCCACTGGGATACTGTCTTCTCCGCTAGCTTTGTTGTTAGTAATGCTTCCTAAGGCCCACTTGACTTCACTCTCTAGGATGTCCGGCTCAAGGTCAGTGACCACACCATCGTATTTATCAGGGATATTAAGATCTTTCTTGTATAGTTCTTCTGTGTATTCTTGCCACCTCTTCTTAATCTCTTCTGCTTCTGTTAGGTCCCTGCCTTTTTTGTCCTTTATCATGCCCATCTTTGCACAAAACGTTCCCTTGATATCTCTGATTTTCTTGAAGAGATCTCTAGTCTTCCCCATTCTATTGTTCATTTAAGAAGGCCTTCCTATCTCTCCTTGCTATTCTCTGGAATTCTGCATTCAGTTGTTTATATCTTTCCCTTTCTCCCTTGCCTTTTGCTTCCCTTCTTTCCTCAGCTATTTGTAAAGCCTCATCAGTCAGCCACTTTGCTTTCTTGCATTTCTTTTTCTTTGGGATGGTTTTAGTTGCTGCCTCCTGTATAATGTTACGAACCTCCATCCATAGTTCTTCAGGCACTCTGTCTACCAGATCTAATCCTTTAAATCTATTCCTCACCTCCACTGTATATTCATAAGGGATATGATTTAGGTCATACCTGATTGGTCTAGTGGTTTTCCCTACGTTCTTCAATTTAAGCCTAAATTTTGCGATAAGAAGCTCATGATCTGAGCCACAGTCAGCTCCAGGTCTTGTTTTTGCTGATTGTATAGAGCTTCTCCATCTTTGGCTGCAAAGTATATAATCAATCTGATTTCGGTATTGAGCATCTGGTGATGTCCATGTGTAGAGTCGTCTCTTGTGTTGTTGGAAAAGAGTGTTTGCTATGACCAGCGTGTTCTCTTGACAAAACTCTATTAGCCTTTGCCCTGCTTCATTTTGTACTCCGAGGCCGAACTTGCCTGTTATTCCGGTTATTTTTTGACTTCCTACTTTAGCATTCCAGTCCCCTATGATGAAAAGGACATCTTTTTTTGGTGTTAGTTCTAGAAGGTGTTGTAGGTCTTCATAGAACCGGTCAACTTCAGCTTCTTCGGCATCAGTGGTTGGGGCATAGACTTGGATCACTGTGATGTTGAATGGTTTGCCTTGGATTCGAACTGAAAGCATTCTGTCGTTTTTGAGGTTGTACCCCAGTACTGCCTTTCCCACTCTTTTATTGACTATGGGAGCTACTCCATTTCTTCTAAGGGATTCTTGCCCACAGTAGTATATATAATGGTCTCCTGAATTAAATTCGCCCATTCCTGTCCATTTTAGTTCGCTGATTCCCAATATGTCGATGTTCAATCTTGTCATCTCATGTTTGACCACATCCAGCTTACCTTGATTCATAGATCTTACATTCCAGGTTCCTATGCAATATTGTTCTTTACAGCATCGGACTTTCCTTCCACTTCCAGACACATCCACAACTGAGCGTCCTTTCGGCTTTGGCCCAGCCGCTTCACTCTTTCTGGAGCTACTCGGAATTGCCCTCCACTCTTCCCCAGTAGCATTTTGGACACCTTCCGACCTGAGGGGCTCATCTTCCAGCGTCATATCTTTTAGCCTTATGATACTGTCCATGGGTTTTCTTGGCAAGGATACTGGAGTGGTTTGCCATTCCCTCCTCCAGTTTTGGACCACGTTTTGTCAGAACTCTCCATCATGACCTGTTCTTCTTGACCTGACTTCATTGAGTTACGCAAGCCCCTTCGCCACGACAAGGCAGTGATCCATGAAGGGGATAATACCAAATACCAAATACCAAATACCAAATACCAAATACCAAATACCAAATACCAAATACCAAATACCAAATACCAAATACCAAATACCAAATACCAAATACCAAATACCAAATACCAAATACCAAATCAATTTTTTAATTTTTGATATATCAAACCAAAACATTTTTTTACATCACTAGTTTTTGCTTTTAAAAAAACTTCACTATAGGAAAATTATAGCCAACATGGCTAGATTAGTAGTTTGCATGTGTTTTGTGCTATACTTTATTTTGCAGACATGTAATGCAAAGTAACAGCCAGTTTGGTGGCATGGTTAAGGCACCAGGCTAGAAACTGGGAGACCATGAGTTCTAGTCCCACCTGAGGCACAAAGCCAGCCGTGTGACCTTTGGCCAGTCACTCTCTATCAGCCCTAGGAAGGAGGCAATGGCAAGGCACTTCCGAAATCTTGCCAAGGAAACTGCAGGGACTTGTCCAGGCAGTTGCCAGGGGTCAAGACTGACTTGAAGACACACACACACACACACACACACACACACACAAGCAAAGTGTTTGTATACACATACTGTGCTTCACATAAATGTTGTTAATGCAGCTGAGGCTGTGAAAATGTAATGACAATCAGTTAGGCTGATTTGTAAGCTTTGATGTGCATGTGCTCTCTGTGCATGCCCTTTGATATACATGCTCTGTGCATGCTGTTTTGGCTGGTTTGTTATGTTCTGACATTTATTTGCACTCTATGGTTGCTTTGTTATCATCGGTTGGCCAGTCCTGCTATAAATTAGATTAATTAACACTAGCAAGAATAAATTTTATAGGCCTGCTTTTCTAGAAGCTAGAATTCCCAATAACTCTGATTATGCAAGAACTCCAAATAACTCTGATTATGCAAGTAATATTAACAGCTTTTTTAAAAAAAACATGCACAATATTTATACATATTCCAGAGTTAAAAGAGAGGATGTAACCAGTTGCATTGTATCTATAGTTTTGTATATAGATCTGTATTTTTAACCATATGGGGTAGAAGTTATTACTTAATTTGCAGGTATAATTTTGCAGTACAAAAAGAATCTGAGCAGCAGACGAAGGTGAATAACATCCAACCCAGTTTATTTGCCATTAGATGATTTCTGATTTGAATCACAAGCAGGAGCATGTTACTGAATTAACTTTCTCCAATGTTTTAATTTGAATAAGTTCCAGCCCAGTTAACTGGAAGAGCTAAGCAGATACTTAACACTTTATAGATGTGATTATTGCTCTTATTTAACATCTTAATCTTTATAATGTTTCTCTTCTTCCTCGGCATCTCCACACTGACAAAAACTGGAAAAAATATAGTCCATCTTAATAAAAGATTTCCACTGAATCATTTTGCATTTCTTTCTTGGAGCATGAAATAAAGATCTATAACTTTAAATCCATGCTTTCAGAATATTGGTCATGCAAGGCTGCTCTCAAACAGAGGATTCCAAGTAGCACCATTCATAAGATGTTGTGCAGCTATTCCATCTTTTCCTCCTTAATAGGATTTCTGTGGTTAAAAAGAAAAAAAAAACAAATAGCTGAAGCAGTGGGAAAATAGAGAAGGTTCCCAATGGAAAACAATTGTCGTCTAGAGCCTTACAAAAATTTGTAAATAAAACTATCAACTGGAAGCTCCCTAAATATTCTTACAATCTGTATCAAGTAGCAGATTATGTACAGAAAGTTCCAGGTTCAGTCCCTGAGTTATTAAAAGTTTTCTACAACCTGGATTCAAAAAAAGATCCCTGCCTGAGATCTAGAAAGCCTCTGTCAAACAGGATTCACAATACAGAGCTAGACTAGAAATAGGCAGCCTTCTTTTTGTCAAAGACCACATTCCCTCAGTGATCACATTATTCAGGGCAACGTGATGGATGGGGCTGGAGCAAGCGGTGAGCGCAGCCCAAGGCAAAGTAGGTCAGGACACCTGTTCTTTCTTTCCTGACACTTATTCTGACACAATGTCTGGCTTTGTAGAAGACACCTTCCTATATTCTTCATTTTGAGGCCTAATGTGAGCCAGAATAATTTTTCCACTTGGCTGTTAACCAGCTTTCTGTACTGTGTGACTCTCGGGGCAATGTCAGAATTGCTTTTAATCAGGTATAGGATAAATTGGGCTGGAAGCTAAATTTCTAGAAGTTAAACATTATGTAAGGCAAATAGTATCTGTCAAAAAGGTTAAGTCTATTCTTTTCACTTCCCTCTCAATAAGGTCTAATTTAGCCTAGTTCAATTTATGCCTTCCAGAAATATTGGGACAATGGATCCGACAATTCCCAGCTGAAGGGCCACTCAATTATGGGCTTTGCCATCCCAACACATTAGGAAGGCATCAGATTGGTGAAAGCTGATCCTGTAATAGATGTCACTATACTGCAAAGTGTTCTGGAATTAAGCAGCAGCTAAAGAGATGGGCCCAAGCTTGGGGAAGCCCAATGCAGTGATCTCTTTTGTGTTACTGGATATTAAAGAGGGAATATACAGCGGAGGAGGAGTTGACAAAGGACAGTTGTTTTGGCAGCAGCCATGCATCTCCCATAACATCTCATTCTAGCCTGATTTATGCTGGCTGTCACGCCCTTGTAGTGCTGCTATTCCAGAGAGATACTCTGGAGGAGTATATTCAAGCTATGTTCCAGTTTTCTAACATAAATCAAAGTCTCTGCCTCTGAGATATATTTATCCAACTTTCATATTTTATAAATAGTGAACATTATTCCTTACAGGCTAGTAGATGTGATATTTTGTAAAAAGTCAAAGCAAACACTTATTTACACTGCATAGTACAACAAGCAATGAAAAGGCTGAACATTGCATAATTCTGGTATCTAAAGAAGATGGGAAGAAGATATCCCACCATTCAAATTCCTTTCCCACCATTTTTGGCCCCTAGAAAACTTGTTTTTGGACTTACTGTCAATGGCTCACATTTGGAAATTTATGCAAGTGATATAGAAAGAACACTTAATTATGATAGACAGACAGACAGATTATATATATATATATATATATATATATATATATATAGAGAGAGAGAGAGATGATATATTGGTGCCTTCGAGTCAGTCTTGATTCCTGGTGACTGGACAAGTCACCTGGACAAGTCTCTATCTATCTATCTATCTATCTATCTATCTATCTATCTATCTATCTATCTATTTTCTATCCTGCCTTTATTATTTTTATAAATAACTCAAGGCCGCGAACATACCTAATACTCCTTCCTCCTCCTATTTTCCCCACAACAATAACCCTGTGAGGTGAGTTGGGCTGAGACAGAGTGACTGGCCCAAGGTCACCCTTGAGTTATTTATAAAAATAATAAAGGTGGGATAGAAAATAGATAAATAAATAAATACCTGCATTTAAAACTTAAGGATAAGCAAGTGGGAAGAGGCTGAAAGCTAGTCAGGAGAGCTGTTACTCTGATCATCTGGGTAGCAGAAGGAAGGAAGTCTAAAATAACAATAATCCCAGAATGTACTCTCTCACTATTGTTAATAAGGTTGTAAAATAGTAATTGAGAGCCAGTTTGGTGTAGTGGTTCAGGCATCATGCTAGAAACCAGGAGACTGTGAGTTCTAGTCCCACCTTAGGCACGAAGCCAGCTGGGTGACCTTGGGCCAGTCACTCTCTCTCAGCCCTAGGAAGGAGGCAATGGCAAACCACTCCTGAAATCTTGCCAAGAAAACTGTAGGGATTTGTCCAGGTGACTTCTCCAGTCATAGCATAAATATGTGGGGGGGGAAAGGCCCTGCTGGATCAGGCCATCTAGTCTACCGTTCTGTGTTACACAGTGGCCAACAAATGCATTTGAGAAGTCACAAGCCTTGACTCAAGGGCAATAATCCCTTTTCACCCTTGCTTCCCAGCAACCAGAATTTAAGGCATCCAGCCTACAAGGCATTTTCTTTTAATGGATTATTTGTGTTCTAACACTGTAAGTAAGGAAGAAAGTATTCTCTCCATCTATGCTCTCTATGCCTTCCATAATTTTATATGCTTCTATTGGGTCTTCCCTTGCTCTCCTTTCTTCAAAGATCAATCAGTCAATCTTTATTTGGTCATAGACCAGCAAATAAAACAAAATCACAATTAATTAGGATAAAAAGAGAAACACATAAAATTCTAAAATGTCTAAGAAAATATCTTCCTTTGCTCTCCTTTCTTCAAAGATCAATCAATCAATCTTTATTTGGTCATAAACCAGCAAATAAAACAAAATCACAATTAATTAGGATAAAAAGAGAAACACATAAAATTCTAAAATATCTAAGAAAATATCTTCCCTTGCTCTCCTTTCTTCAAAGATCAATCAATCAATCAATCATTATTTGGTCATAGACCAGCAAATAAAACAAAATCACAATTAATTAGGATAAAAAGAGAAACACATAAAATTCTAAAATATCTAAATTAGAGGAGATGCTACGATGTATTGTGCAAACTATAGAACAGTACCTGGCTGTGGTCAACGAAATAAAATCAGATTGATCAGATAGTAACAACTTAAGATTAAATGAGTCAGAACAACCAGGATGTTTGGTGAAGAATGGGGATAGTAGTTCCTGGTGAGCAGCTGCATAGAGGGAGCAATACAAAATAACATGTTCCATCGTTTCAATTATTCCTCCACCACATGGACACAGTCTCTGTTCAAAAGGGATATTTCAGTATCTCCCTTCAGTAACAGCTGTTGGGAGGGCACTAAATCTGGCCAGGGATTAAGCCCTTCTAAATTTTGGAATTGTTATGTAACTTAGGTATCTGGCTAGTCGCAGAAAATATTCTGAATGGCTTAAAAGGATGTTTGTAGGTAGAACTGATAAAACTGATTGCAGCTCTAAATTAATGGCCCATTGTTTGAGGTCAGCTAGTGTACGTTCATAACCCATCATGGTAATGGTTGCCCATGTAAAGGCATAAGATTGCAATTTGGCATGTATTGCTTGGCACCAGGAAGACTGAAAGCTATTGGTCATAATTAAAGGGGACAATCTGATTGGAAAGAAAGAGAGTTTAAGCCAATAGGAGAAGATGTCGATCCAAGCAGAGGTTTCTATTTTAAGTAGGCCGGCTTCACTACAAAGCACCACATTTGGAATGCAGTGAGGTACTTGAAAAATAGATCTCAAAAACTTGGATTGAACTCTTTCAAGAGAAAGAAATGACCTATAGGGGCCCAACTGAACTCCAAAAGGGAGCTGGGCTCCGATTTTCACCAAGAAAACTTTAATCGCTGCGGGTATATACTGAGCTCCTTTGGAGTGATAGAAAGATTGTAAAGTCGATGCTGTTTTTTGTGCATTTAAAGTGACATGATTGGTGTGGGACTTATGATTGCCTGTAAGATAAAAAGCAATGCCCAGATATTAAAAGGTCTTAACTTGCTCTATTGGATGATTATTTAGCCACCAGACATGTGTCTTAGGGCATTTGGCAAAAACCATAACCTTGGTTTTGGAGTAAATAATTTCTAACCGTTCTTCTTGGCAGTGCTCAGCAAGTACAGTATATAAAGCACCAGTTTCAGACCAATCTGTGTGTGAGAAAGCAACACGGCATCACCTGCATATAAAAGAATAGAAATGTGTCTGTTTCCCAATTGTGGTGGATGAAGAGATGGACTATACAATTTGTCTATAAAGGAATTAATATGCAGACTAAAAAGAAGGGGAGCTAGAATACACCCTTGTCTCACTCCTCTCTTGACCAGGATTTCCTCAGTGCAGTGACTATATACGTTGCATCACGCTTTCATCTGGGAGTTTTCATAGACTTAACTTATTTTTTTTATTTTTTTATTTATTTATCAAATTTTGCCACCGCCCATCTCCCCCTGGAAGAGGGACTCTGGGGGGAGTATACGAACAAGTAATTGTCTATTAATTGAGGAAGAGTTCAGTTTCTCCTATAGTTTGGAGCTAGAGATGAAATCAAAGGCACATCTAAGATTAATAAACACTGCGTAGAGTGTTGAGTGAGTTCCGGAGGAGTATTTCTCAACTAGAAGTTGAAGAGTTAAAGCATGATCAAAAATTGAATGGCCTTCTCTGAAGTCTGCCTGCTCATCAGCCAAAATATTCTTGGTTGTAACCGAATCTAGGAGCTTATTATACAAGTGTCTAATGTATAGTTTACTAACCACACTGAGGAGGTTAATAGGCCGGTAATTGGCAGGTAAATCTCTGCCTCCTTTTTTATAGATTGGAATCACCAAAGCTAGACCCCAGTCATCAGGGACCGTAGCATATTTATCAATATAGGTGAATAGGGAAGCCAAAACAGGCACCCACCAATTTAAATAATTGCGAATAGCCTCTGCTGAAATAAAGTCATATCCTGGAGCTTTGTTCGATTTCAGCTGTTTGATCAGTTTTATAATTTCAGAGCCTGACACAGGGGGCCAGGAGGAGAGGAGGTGAGCTTCATAGTCTAATCCCCTCTTCGGATGGAGTAGTTCCTCCTGTGTATACAGCAATCTGAAGTGGTCTTCCCAGGCAGAAGCAGGAATGAAAGACTGCATTCGTAGATTAGAGGGGGCAGATTGAAGGGTTATACATTTCCAGAATAAAGCTGAATTTTTGGAGTATGTGGCAGAAATTAATTGATTCCAAGACTCTTTCACAGCCTGCCTCTTCTTTGCCTGTAGTAACTGTTTATATATATATATAAAGTATATATACAGGAAGAGTCAGACACGACTAAACGACTGAACAACAACAACAAAATATGAGCGGCTGGATCACGTAGTGGTTAGAGCACTGCCTTTGGAGCAGGAGACTGGGGTTCAAATCCCAGCTGGTACCTACCTTACCAGTAGGGGTCCTTGGGCAAAGACCCCCTAACGCTTCACCTGCCTACCTCAAATATGAGAGTAACATGAAGTAAGAGAGTCATGCCAGCTCGGACATCGTCCGGATTAACAAGGTCCGCGTCAGATGTTGGGGAACCAGGACAATCTGATGATAAGTGGGCTACTGGAACAAACCATACATGGACGAGAAAGGGGACCTGGAATTGATGGAATGCTATTACAACAGTACAATGAGAGGGGATATATGAAATGTATGAGGGAACTATGGATGGAAAGAAATCCTGCATCCACACTAACTGAGAAACAGCTAGTTACCCAATGCTTCAACATAGTGAAGAGGAAGCTGCTCTCACAACTTGAGATAGAACAACTACACATTATATCCCAGACTAAAGAAGACCTGGAAGAACAAATGGAGGTGCAGCCAACACCTGAAGCTGGAACATCACTGCCACTCCCTCCATTACAGAGCACAGCAGCTGATATGAGGCAAAAGATCATGGATAAACTAGCTACAGTCTCTTAGAGACTGCTAAACAAAGGCTCACAGCACTGGCTACCAGGCTAAGGAGATACACTAGAGAAGCAGAGGCCAAGAAGATAAATACCCTGTTCACCAAAGAACCATCCAAGGTGTACTTCCAACTGCAGTGCAACAACACAGTAACAGCAGAGCCACCAACAGCAGAAACTGAACAGTACTGGAAGAACATATGGGAGAAAGAGAAGACACATAACACCAGTGCAAAGTGGCTGCAGGACCTGAGAGCAGACCACAGAAATCTCCCAGAGCAGGAACCAGTCACCATCACAGTAGCAGACATCCAACAGCAGGTCAAGAACATGAAGAGCTGGACAGCACCTGGCCCAGACATGATCCACACCTACTGGCTAAAGAAACTAACAGCAGTGCATGAACGCCTAGCAGCACAGATGAACCAGCTGCTAGCAGCAGGCTCCCACCCAGACTGGCTAACACAAGATAGGACAGTGCTGATCATGAAAGACCCCCACAAGGGAACAACACCACCCAACTACCAGCCAATAACCTGCCTCCCTACAACATGGAAAGTCCTATCAGGTATCATAGCTGCCAAGCTGCAGGACTGTACATGAGCACAGCTCAGAATGGCATTGGGAACAACACCAAACTCCAAACACCAGTTGCTCATAGTTAGAGCAGTTGCCTGAGACTCAAGGTCTAGACAGACCAATCTGAGCACAGCCTGGATTGACTGCAGGAAAGCCTATGACTCAATGCCACACACATGGATCTGTGAATGCTTGGCACTATACAAAGTCAACAGGACATTCAGGACCTTCCTCAAGAACTCAATGGGACTGTGGAAGACAACACTGGAAGTCAACTCAAGACAGCTTGTACAAGTGGCCATCAAGTGCAGCATATACCAAGGTGATGCACTGTCTCCACTGCTGTTCTGCAGGGGCTTGAACCCCCTCAGCCAGATTATCACAAGAACTGGATATGGATACAAGTTCAAGAGTGGAACTACCATCAGCCACCTCCTCTACATGGGTGACATCAAGCTGTATGCTAAGAGTGAACGAGACATCGACTCACTGATCCACCTGACACGGATCTACAGTGAGGACATTGGGATGTCATTCGGACTAGAGAAGTGTGGCCGGATGGTAGTAAAGAGAGGGAAGATAGTTAAGACTGATGGGGTGGAACTACCAGCAGGCCACATAACAGACATAGAGACCATCTACAAGTACCTTGGTATCCCACAGTCACATGGGAACCACGATGAGGAGGCAAGGAAGACAGCAACATCCAAGTACCACCAAAGGATAAGACAGGTCCTGAAGAGCCAGCTCAATGGGAAGAACAAGATCCATGCCATCAACATGCATGGCATGCTGATGCCAGTCATCAGATACCCTGCTGGTATAGTGAGCTGGCCAAAGGAGGACATGGAGGCTGCTGATGTGAAGACCCGGAAGCTCCTCACAATGTATGGAGGCTTCCACCCCAGGTTCAACACCCAGAGACTGTACACCAGGTGGAAAGAGGGCAGGCGGGGTCTGGTGAGTGTCAAAGCCACTGTCCTGGATGAGACCCAGAGCACCCAGGAGTACATTAGTAAGATGGCACCCAAAGATGAGCTGTTGAGAGAATGCCTGAGGCAGCAGCAGACATGGAAGGAAGATCAAGCAGAGGAAGTGCCATGGCAAGACAAGACCCTGCATGGGATGTACCATCGACAGATAGCTGAGGTGTCTATGTTACACAACGCTGCTCCCAGATTCGGCTTATGGTCAATCACTCACACACTCACAGACTGTTGAGGCATGTGGATCTGTCTGCCCCCCTTGCTTTCTACCTGGGTTTTCCAGATAGGTGCAGCTTGAGCAGACAAGACACACAGCCCTGGTCAACAGCCGGGAAATAATTAGGATTACACACACAAATAACTTCCAGCCGAACACTGAGGCACAACAGGTTCTTTGTAATACACGGAGACCCAGTGAAGTAACAGCAAAACTTTACTGGTTGCAAGGTACATTTGCTCTTCCTTACACGCACACACACACTCATCCACACTTACCCACGTCCTTCCAACTAGGCTGCCAGGCGCTAGCTAGAGGGATGGAAGCCACCAAGTCTGGATCCAAGAATGACTCAAGGAGTGGGCGGGCTTTGAGACCCCTTTTATCCCCAAAAGTTCTTGCCTTGTTGATCCACAAGACTGGCAGCTACTCTTGCCTTGTTAATTTACAAGTCTGGTAGCTGTTGATGGAATTGGGGTGGGGGTTTCCATGTGCTCAGGCCCATCTTCCTCTGTCTGGTTCAGGTGACACATTTTTCCTTTTGTTTCCTTAACGACTTGCTTCCTTCTTATCTACCTCCCAAAAGGGATCCCATAGACAAGATTCCTGGCTTTGTCCTCCCTGCTTACCTGCCTGCCTCATCTTTATGTTATGGCAGCTTCAGCCTAGTCTCACAGCTGACATTGGGAAATCCTACCAGTGGCTGGAAAGGGCTGGACTAAAAGTCAGCACTGAGGCACTGATCATAGTAGAACAAGAACAGGCACTAAGCACCCGATCCATAGAAGCAGGGGTCTACCGCACTAGACAGGACCCAAGGTGCAGACTGTGCAAAGAGGCCTCAGAGATAGTCCAACACATAGTGGCAGGGTGTAAGATGCAGGCAGGAACAGCATACACTGAACAACACAACCAAGTAGCTGGCATTGTGTACAGGAACATCTGCACAGCGTATGGGCTAGACTCTCCCAAGTCCAGATGGGAGAGTCCACAGAAGGTCATGGAGAATGACAGGGCTAAGATCCTGTGGGACTTCCAGATCCAGATGGACAGGCAGGTACTGGCCAATCAACCAGACATCATGGTAGTAGACAAGGGTAGTAGACAAGGACAAGAAGACAGCAGTGGTGATAGATGTGGTGGTGCCAAGTGACAGCAACACCAGGAAGAAGGAGTATGAGAAGCTGGAGAAGTACCAGGGCCTGAAGTAGGAACTAGAGAGGATGTGGAAAGTGAAGGCCAAAGTGGTCCCAGTGGTGGTGGGAGCACTCGGGCCTGTGACTCCTAAGCTGGGAGAGTGGCTCCAACAGATCCCAGGAACAACATCAGAGCTCTCTGTCCAGAAGAGTGCAGTGCTAGGAACAGCTAAGATACTGCACAGAACCCTCAAACTCACAGGCCTCTGGTAGAGGACCCGAGGTTGAGGAAGACACATACCACCCATAGGGGTGAGAAGGGAATTTTATACATACATACATACATACATACATACATACATACATACTGTTGTTTATTCGTTCAGTCGTTTCCGACTCTTCATGACTTCATGGACCAGCCCACGCCAGAGCTTCCTGTCGGCCGTCACCATCCCCAGCTCCCCCATGGTTGAGTCCGTCACCTCCAGAATACCATCCATCCATCTTGCCCTTGGTCGGCCCCTCTTCCTTTTGCCTTCCACTTTCCCTAGCATCAGCTTCTTCTCCAGGGTATCCTGTCTTCTCATTATGTGGCCAAAGTACTTCAGTTTTGCCTTTAATATCATTCCCTCAAGTGAGCAGTCTGGCTTTATTTCCTGGAGTATGGACTGGTTTGATCTTCTTGCAGTCCAAGGCACTCTCAGAATTTTCCTCCAACACCACAGTTCAAAAGCATCTATCTTCCTTCGCTCAGCCTTCCTTATGGTCCAGCTCTCGCAGCCATAGGTTACTACTGGGAATACCATTGCTTTAACTATGCGGACCTTTGTTGTCAGTGTGATGTCTCTGCTCTTAACTATTTTATTAAGATTTGCCATTGCTCTCCTCCCAAGAAGTAGACGTCTTCTGATTTCCTGGCTGCAGTCAGCGTCTGCAGTAATATAATATAATATAATATAATATAATATAATATAATATAATATAATATAATATAATATAATATAATATAATATAATATAATATTATATATATATATATATATATATATATATATATATATATATATATATATATATATATATATATTGATGGCTGAAAGCGAGGAGGAGTTGAGGAGCCTTATGACGAAGGTGAAAGAAGAAAGTGCAAAAGCTGGGTTGCAGTTAAACCTCAAAAAAACCAAGATTATGGCAACCAGCTTGATTGATGACTGGCAAATAGAGGGAGAAAAAGTGGAGGCAGTGACAGACTTTGTATTTCTAGGCGCAAAGATTACTGCAGATGCTGACTGCAGCCAGGAAATCAGAAGACGTCTACTTCTTGGGAGGAGAGCAATGGCAAATCTTGATAAAATAGTTAAGAGCAGAGACATCACACTGACAACAAAGGTCCGCATAGTTAAAGCAATGGTATTCCCTGTAGTAACCTATGGCTGTGAGAGCTGGACCATAAGGAAGGCTGAGCGAAGGAAGATAGATGCTTTTGAACTGTGGTGTTGGAGGAAAATTCTGAGAGTGCCTTGGACTGCAAGAAGATCAAACCAGTCCATACTCCAGGAAATAAAGCCAGACTGCTCACTTGAGGGAATGATCTTAAAGGCAAAACTGAAGTACTTTGGCCACATAATGAGAAGACAGGATACCCTGGAGAAGAAGCTGATGCTAGGGAAAGTGGAAGGCAAAAGGAAGAGGGGCCGACCAAGGGCAAGATGGATGGATGATATTCTGGAGGTGACAGACTCAACCATGGGGGAGCTGGGGATGGTGACGGCCGACAGGAAGCTCTGGCGTGGGCTGGTCCATGAAGTCACGAAGAGTCGGAAGCGACTGAACGAATAAACAACAACAAATATATATATATATATTTCCTCTTGAGGATCAACAGATCCTGGACTGAGTAAGAGAAAGGATTGTTTTTATATTCCTTGAAGCAGGAAATCAAATGTTTTTAGATGCATAACATTCGCTATCGAACCAGGGCTGGTTAAAGCACTGATTCCTGTTAGGACTATATGAGTGGGTGGTGAGGATTGGCTGAAGAAGCTGAACTAGTTGAATGTAGGATGGAATAGACATTGAGCCCCAATTGCTGTACTTTTTCCTTGTGGGGAATCTGCTCCATCCAGCTAGTAATTTTGGTTGCCCTTCTTTCCCCTTTTTCTAGCCCTATAATATCATATCATTCTTAAGGTGTGGTGACCAGAATTGTACACAATATTCAAACTGTGCTTTCATCATATATTTGTATGAGTACGTCATAAATACTATTTTCAATTTGCCCTTTTTACAACAGCAGAACATTGGATTGACATTTTCATCAAGGTGTCCCTTGTGACTCCAAGATCCCTTTCCTGGTCAGTCACTGCTTCCCATCGATGAAAAAGTGAAGTTTGAACTTTGGTGTTGTTGTTCTGACATGCATCTCTTAACACCTGTTTACATTGAGCTGCAATTGCCATTTTTAGAGTATGATTGAAATTGCTATTATGAAAGGCACTTTCTAATCTTCCAGACAACATTTTCCAATCCCTAACAGTTATGCCTTTTATCATTTTTCTAATAAGCCCTTTCAACAGTTCTTACTCAGGACAAAGGAAAATATTGATCCCAAAAGCAAAAATGGATTTAGAATTTAAGTAAAATGTGTGGATTAAGAAGATCTTCAGTTCTCTGCCGGAGGCTTCCTAAATACAAAAGTGTATAATTGAAAGTCTTTTCTAAATATATATTTTTTCTCAAAAGGCACAAAAGTGGTAAGGAATGGAAACTAGTAAGTTTACGTTTGGCTTCACATTGGACAAAATCCAGTGACAATGTTTGTAAGTAGTAAAAATCTATGTCTGTATTCCCAAAAGTTTTTCGTAATATTCCAAAGAATATGTTTCTTTTCTTGAAATCATCACTCAAATTCCCTAGAATGTTCCTCCACGTAATATAGCACTAGAATGGACCTACTATCAGGCAGAACACTGTAAGCTACTAGAGTACAGAGCATCCCAATGGTGGTATTAATTAATAATTAAATAAACAAGGAGGTGCCTTTAATGAACAGAAAATTGTTATTAATGTTCAAATTCTGCTAAGGAATGCCGTTCTGTCTCAGGTGCCAGGATAAATCATATGAAGCATGACTAGGGGGCCAGTTTAGATGATGATGATGATGATGATGATGATGATGATGATGATGATGATGCACATTTGCTTCTTAACTTCAGATAGCAAAATATCTTGGTCTGGGTTTCTTCCAAAATCTTTTTAAGACTACACTTCTAAATATAATTATTTATTAGCATAGGATTTACTTGATAATAAAAATGGAGATGGATATATTGTGAATTTTGGTTCAGCTGAAATGTAAATAGCCTCTCCTTTGCGGAGTAATCCTAGACCAAGAAACTTCTTGTTGTTGTTGTTGTTCAGTCGTTTAGTCGTGTCCAACTCTTCGTGACCTCATGGACCATAGCACGCCAGGCCTTCCTGTCCTCCACTGTCTCCCGGAGTTTACTCAAATTCATGTTCGTTACATCGGTGATGCTATCTAACCAACTCATCCTCTGCCGTCCCCTTCTCCTTTTGCCCTCAGTCTTTCCCAGCATCAGGGTCTTTTCCAGTGAGTCCTCTCTTCGCATTAGGTGTCCAAAGTATTTGAGCTTCAGCTTCAGTATCTGTCCTTCCAATGAGCAGTCAGGGTTGCTTCTACAGAACCATTTAATTTGCCTTTACTACCCTGGTGTGCAGAACCCAGTTTTCCATGCCATCTGGTAGGCTCTCCACATTACATGACTTGGTGTAACAATTGGTTAATTGTTTTCTGTATATTTAAGCATCAAATATAGTTTTAATAGGATGGTCTTAATCTGGGGACTTCCCATTATGTTGGGGCTTCTTCTATCACTTCCAGCAGCATGGCTTTATGATGGGCGAGAATGAAGTCTAATCCAGTTGGACAACACTAGATTGGAAGCTTAGAATGTCACGAATGACACCCCACCTCAGTGCCATTCTGACATAGAGGCCAGCCAGGAAACATCCAGTAGACAAACCATAGAAAGCAATAAGCGGCGTACGTGCAGGAAAGAAACAGCTAATGTGGATTCAGCACCACGTATGCCAGACAGAGTACTTGAAGCGAAAGAGGCGCTAGATGGCAGGAGGCAGCGGCTTGGAAGAACTCGCTGGAAAAGGGAGGGAATACATATTGAATACAACTTCAATTTCTTCTCCATTAATTCTGACATTACTTTTTGGTCCATTTGTGAGAATCTTCGTCTTCTTAACATTCAAGTGTAGTCCGTATTGCTGACTACAGTCTTTGATCTTCATCAGCAAGTACTTCATTGTAAGTAAACCAAAAGACCCAGTAGCCCAAGAAGAAAAAACAGGAGTTATCTACAACATACAGTGTAAGGACTGTAACAGCCACTATGTAGGACAGACTGGCAGTGTAGCAGGAAAACTCACCTTCCCAAATGACGGGACACGAGACCAAGCGAAGTTAGAGAACACAGGTTTATTGCTAGCAAGGTTCAGAGTAATAACTTGGCAAATTCTGAACACCGGGTCACACCCGGGGCTTATCTTTTATAGGGTTTGTAATCCAGACAATCAGGATATGACAGGAACTCAGCTTGTTTCAGACAGATTGTTCAGACATAGAATCATCTTACGTGTCACAAGCTCAGCAGTTTATAATTAGCACATCAAAACAGGATAACAAAAGGGGAACTTATCGTACACCATCTGTAGCATTTTAAGGAACTTTCAAGAGACCATGGGGTTCTGTTACAAGGGTCAGGATGTGGGTAAGAGCATTTAGCCTCTGTTACAAAAGTCAGGATGTCTGCTTGATTTTATTTGATTAGATATAGAGTGGAATAGAACAGAACACAGGCCTAGCAGCTATAGAAACCTGAATGAGTCTGGCCTGCCTGCTTCATTCCCCCCTTTGGAACTCCACCAAAATTCCCTAATTACTGTGGAGTTCCACTTATTTCAGCATAGGGGTTATCCTCGTGAGAAGTAGTGAGCATTTCGTAATCCCACAAGGCCATAGCTTTCACTGCGGCCTGTTTGTCTACGAGGAGGGAGATTGAGCTAGAAATGGTTCGGGCAAAGATAGGAAGAACACAAGGAAGAATGACACAGCCTGCGGCGATGAGGCCCACAAGGCCAACAATTACCTTAAGCCCTGGCAGTTTGGGAAGGCCCCAGCCATCCAGCCAATCCTGAAAGTTGAACCCTTTCCACTCCTGTGGAGGGTTATAAGTGAGCTGTTGCAGCTCGGTGGTTAGCTGGTGGACGACTTGGCCAGTTTCCCCAATCTGCAAGCAGCAGTTGGTGAGGTTAAACTTACCACAGACTCCACCCTTCTTAGCAAGCAAGAAGTCTAGGGTGAGGCGGTTCTGATACACGGCTGTGCAGACCTTATCAGTGGTACACACCGGGACTCCGCTCTTTTGGACACTTCAAGCCCCCTCCCGTTGTGTGCTAGCCGGATTATCTTATTATAAGTTGTCCACCCTGTGGATTCAATTCGCCCCTCATAGAGCTCCTCCACTGCAGCTCGGGCGAATTGCCGGATTGTTCACTGGGCTGTGTTGAGGGGATTATAGCACCCAGCATACCCTCCTCCCGTATGGTCACAAAGGGCTTCCCAGTGAACTACATTTTGATTGTAATTGTCCCACCACAGATAGGGCTGCAAAAACAGGTGTCCAATGGTGCAGAGATACTTGTCATTATTGCAATAGGTATCCTGCCAAGCCTTGCTACCACAGTTCCTGAAAGCCACCTTGGCCATTGCCTGGCAGACGTCAAATTCCAGCACCCACCCAAACTTATTGAAGCCTCGAAAAGACCCGCACACATGGTAGCCCAGGCAAAAGAGCGAGGGTGGTCGGGGTGTGGCGACCAACCACAAGGGTCATCAGGGGAGGGAGAGTCCGCTGGTCTGGGCAGGCTTCTGGCACATAAATACTTGCTGTTACACTTATATGTGTCCCACCAGGCCTGGCTTCCACAGGAGGTGTAAGCTATTTTATCCATGGCCTCACAAACATCAAACTCCAAGTTCCAGCCAGCAGAGGTTTTAGGGCTTACTGTGCGGTTGAGGTAATACAAGGTCGGGCGGACCCCACTGGAGGACACCATTCCCAGGCCCACCCACATGGAGACATTGTACCTAACCTCAGTCTGAGGGTTGTAGCAGGTTATGTCTCCTTTCTTGCCTTTACACAGTAAACACCTTTCCCTGTGTGGCACAGGACCCTTGAGGTGTGCAGTCCGGTGGGTGTTGAGTATGGTACAGGAGGGTGTGTCGCTTAACGTTTCCCACCTGGGCCCACGTAACGCACTGCGAACAATTAACTGGACTTTGTGTAGCAGCACGGGTGACTCGTCGCCTTTGGGGCGGAGCCAGGAGGGGAACTGGTGCAGGTGCCTGGGAGTCCCAGCACCCACCTGGGGAGCTATCTCCTGGAGGAGGAGTTTCAGGCTGGGCCTCGGGGGGCAGGGTTACGGTTACCCAATCGCAAGTTGTCTCTCCTGGCCCATCACCACCCTCGCCACCATTCCCCCCCTTCACAAGCAGAATGCTGAATAGGTAAAGGAAGTTAATGACAATACTAATTAGCAGGAGAATCATAACCACCCAGATGGAAGGCATGAGGCCCACACGGATGCAAGCAGTGGCTCTCAACCTTTGGTGTGCATCCATCCCGTGGGCCCCCCTTTTTGCAACCAAATAAGAGAGGAGCCTCGTAGCCCGTGCGACGGGTGTTGGCCTCTGGAGCAACACCTGCAAGGGGTGAGATGCCTTGTCTTCGTCTCCCGTTCGTAGAGGGACAGCCTCCGGAGTGTCACCAGAAGGGGAGACCTTTCATGTGGTTTTACGCAAGGGTAGCCTCAGGGGCTGGGCGGGGTCCCTCTCCACTCGCCAGGCTGATGGCGTAGGTTATGCTAACCTAATCCTTACATTTCTCCCTTTGTATAAACAAGCAAAATGCTATGCGCTAGAGGCCAGCCCACCAAAGGGGTGCACTTATAAGGAACACACCTGAGTAGTAATGCTCAGTAGTAATACTCAGTAATCACTGGGTTCAAGCAATGTGTGGTAATAACAGTTATCCCATCAATGGAAGACATTTGGAAGCAAAGAGAAAAGAAGATTTCCGAGAGCAAGTAAAACCAGAAAAACAATGCAGCTCTAATCAGTGAAAATATCACTGAACCAGTCCAAATAGCTTATAGTCAAATAATGCATTTAAGCGTGTTACAGAAGCAAAAACAAATAGCTCAGGGTATGCAAAATCCTTAGTCTCCCAGTATAAGATTCCTTTCCCCCACGCATGCACTCACCATATCAGCAACTCCTGATGTGTGAGATAGAACATGCATAAAAATAAAAAATCCAAAAACATGCCTAGAAGGATGAATGAGAATGAGCATACAGAATGTAATGTAAGGAGTAGACTGCTTTTGCAGTAAAAATTTTCAAAAACGGAAAAAAAACAAACCTTCAGATAGACTATGCCAATCCATGGAGGCTCCATTATCGCCAAAATCTTCAGAAATAAAAAAAAACTCTTCTTTTTTTTTCACACACCACACAGTTCAACAAACTGAAAACATACACACACAACCACACACTCATAAGTTAAGACTCAGATAAAATTCTAGTAAAGGGGTCCAAAGTTTAGCTGATTTATTATCAACCCCTTGTGCATTGGAAAATCCTTGCCTTTTCCTCTGTCTCCTCGCCCATCTTCCGGAAAATTCCCAGTTCTATCTACATGCTTCTAGGGAGCCAACACAGGCGGGAGGAACTTCTGAGTGCATTTTCCCTGTTACTTCTCAGCATTCTAATTTTGCTCATATCAGCTCTTGTGGGCTTTTTTCCCCCCTCCTCTTCCCCCGCAAGGGCAGAAGGCAGAGCCTAGATAGTTACGCACACACACAGGAAACCAGCATTCAAACTGTACAAAACAGAGGCTTTTATTGAAACATGACAGGGGAGATTTGGGCAAGGGGGAGGGAAAAAGACAAACTCACACAATTTCACAACCTTTGCTTTACAACTGAAACACACCCTTTCAGGCACACACACACATTTTGGAGGCTTAGCTGACAGCAGTTGGATGGCCCCCATATTCTTACGGTAAGATTTCTTGCTGAATGTTAGCCTGTTTATGCATTTTTCCTTCTTTGTCAATGAATGCAGCCATAAGGGCTTGGAGTTTTTACAGTTCTCTCTAGACCTTTGGGGCACTTTTGGCTAACAAGGACCAGTGTTAATATCACTTTGTGAGTGGGGGGGGCATAGGGATGCCATCCTCCTCCCCCTCTCCTTCTTCTGGAGGTGGTAGGGAGGTGCGGCTAAGAGCAGCTTGTTAGGAACAAAAATGCCACTTGTTCCAGTGAATCTGCTCGGCCATTGAGATTAAGTAATTAAAGAATGCTTGGAGATAATCAGAGTCCAATGTCCCATGGTGGGTAGAATGGCCAGACATCGGAGCAAAAGGCTCCAAGGCATGACTTGCAGGGGTCATGCCGCCTTGGGTTTTAAAAACTTCCAGTTTCTTAAAACACATTTAAAGGGGTTTTTGGGGTTTCCTGTTCTTTCCATCCTCACCGGCCCTGCGTCTCCGCTGGCCGCGGCAGCCGCCCGTGGCCGGCAGCGGAAGCCCATGAGGAGCTAACAGGAACAGTGATAACAGTGATAAATAAATAAATAAACAGGAATGGATGGGTGGGGGGGAGGAGTGCAGTCGAGGGACCGCACAATTGAAAGTTGTTCTCTTCTGAATCTTATTTTCTCTTAGATCCAGGACCTCCAGCAAGCGCTGGACTTATTTGGTAACCAAATTTAAGGTCCTTATCTAGAACCTCCAGCACGCGCTGGACTCGTTCACCAGATAAATTTAAGGTCCTGTCTCCCAATAACCCCCCAGCACACGCTGGCTAATTTTAAAGGTTATTGCTCTCCCACAAACAGCCTCCCAGCACACGCTGGCAGCCTTTAAAGGCTATTTATCCTACAGAACAACTATCTTGAAAGGGGTTTCCACCGAAGGGGCTGAAATGTGTTGGATAAAATCGAGCCACACATCGATGTAGGGGGCCTGATCGGGATGGCCTTCCATGGGATGGCAAATGTACCCTTGCCACCCGACTTGAAAGGTTGGCCATTCTCCCTTACAAAAGCTTTTTAACTGCATTCTGCTCCACTTAATGCCGTAGTCCTGACTGACATACGCAGACTTAAAATGCTTCATCATGCATCCTAAGGGGATAGAGGGCACACTACCTCCTCCACCCATATTCCTCCCAGGGCACCAGACAAGACAATGAGGGAAGGGGGTTGAGAGGAAGGTAAGGGGTCCTTCACTCTCGGGATAACACAGAGGGACTGGTCACGTTCTCAAGCCTGACCCCAGGAGCCGGACACTCACGGTCTCCACTGGGAACTGCAGACTTCACTCACTTCTCACTGGCCCAAGGTGCCGGACACTCAACGGTCACCGTTGGGAAACGCAGCGAACATTCACACAGCAATCACAACACACAACCTCCCCTCCTTTTCCTTTTTTACCCCTCGGTCCCGCCGATATTCCGGCTCACCGGCTTTTCCCGGCTCAATAGGGATTTTTTCGAGGAACCGCAGCCGGCCAACCCTGGCCCCTGTTCGCCTCGGGGGTGATCAACCCCTCCCGTCTTCTCGAGCCGTACTCCTCTGGAGCTCCCTTCCCCAATACTCACCTGCAGGGCTTGTTTCCTCATCTTCCAGCGCTGGGGTTCTGCCTGGTCTCAGTTCCTCGCAAGTGGTTCTTGAAGGCGTCAGCCGATGCTACAGGGAGCTGGTGTCACTGGGAAGTCCCTCGGAACAAAAATGTCCGATGGCGCCTGGGAAATTCCCCTTGACTTACCAAATCCCTGCGAGCGTGGTGACCCTCCAGAGGGACCTCAGGGTCCCGTCGTGTCCCATCTGGGGTGCCAGAAATGTAGCGGGAAAACTCACCTTCCCAAATGACGGGACACGAGACCAAGCGAAGTTAGAGAACACAGGTTTATTGCTAGCAAGGTTCAGAGTAATAACTTGGCAAATTCTGAACACCGGGTCACACCCGGGGCTTATCTTTTATAGGGTTTGTAATCCAGACAATCAGGATATGACAGGAACTCAGCTTGTTTCAGACAGATTGTTCAGACATAGAATCATCTTACGTGTCACAAGCTCAGCAGTTTATAATTAGCACATCAAAACAGGATAACAAAAGGGGAACTTATCGTTCACCATCTGTAGCATTTTAAGGAACTTTCAAGAGACCATGGGGTTCTGTTACAAGGGTCAGGATGTGGGTAAGAGCAGTTAGCCTCTGTTACAAAGGTCAGGATGTCTGCTTGATTTTATTTGATTAGATATAGAGTGGAATAGAACAGAACACAGGCCTAGCAGCTATAGAAACCTGAATAAGTCTGGCCTGCCTGCTTCAGCAGAAGACTAGCAGAACGCATCCACGAACACCAACTAGCAGTCAGAAGACATGATGAAAACTCCTTAATCTCACAACACATGGACAGACTTAACCATACTTTCAACTGGGAAACTGTGAGCATATTAGACCAGGCCAAATCCAAAAATGCTAGAGAATTCCTAGAAGCTTGGCACTCAGACAAAGCAGCCATCAACAGACACATAGAGGTTAACAACATTTACATACCATTCATAAGAGACAATAGAATAGCCAGAAGACCAGAACACCCCTGGGCCAGCAATCAACAAGATATGCATAGATTAACAGCAAGATTAGCAGCAGAGGAGCAATCAAACAACACAAGAGACCTTAATCAAGGAACTATTAACTCAGTCAATCACCCAAACAGCACACAACAGCCCAATCAAGGAACTACCAAGGAGAGTACAAGACCCCCACCAACACAGGCAGGACAAGCCAGGGTATATAAACAGACAGCAAGTTCCACTCCCTTTTCACACTGAAGATGTTGCCTAGCCTGGCAATGAAATGTCTGCATGAAAACAACAAGGCTCAGAGAGCACCAAAGACTCCCCAGTTCAACCCTGAGCTACAAATATTCTCTTCTATAGGAAATTTATTAGAGTTTATACTAATGTTGAAAGTGTGGAGCGGAAGAAGGCAAAGAAGAGATTAATGACTGGGCTACTGTATGTATAATGACTGGACTATATATTTCTGAACCAACCAAATATCATATTGTCTATAGAATTTCTTCTGTGCTCCTGATGTTAAGGTTCATTGCCTTGTGCCTGCAATATTTTTGGATGACTTCCTAATGTGAAATTGTCTCTTCAGATCAAATCCAATTCTTGCAAGCATGGGTCAGTAAGCTTTTGCTGTTGTTGATGAGGGCTTCAACCCTCCAGGATAATCTCTAGGGGACTGGGTGCCAGTGGTGGGTGGAGCTGATGCTGGTATCAGATGGGTGTGGTGCCATAAATGGATGGTACATCTGTTGTCTCAGGGTGTGACTCTCTCTTTTTCCTCTGTGAATCTTCTTCTCTTTCTGAGATCCCTTTTTTCATTCCAAGCAAAAGAAGGGCTAAGAAGGTCTTGCCAATATTCTGAATTGATTGTTTGAGGAAGCCTTTCAAAATTAAAGCAGGAGCCCAAGATCCATGATGTAGAATTTCCCTCCAGTCTCCCTTCAAAAGTAAGTAACAAAATTCAGTGACAGCAGCTCCTCGATTCAGCTATGAAAATGGTGATGGTTGAGATATATTAGATAACCTTGAAATGTTACAAGATGTGATTGTAAGGTTGTGTATGGCCATCTTTGTGGCCATCAATATTATGCCTATAGATATCAATGGACAGGAATTAAATATTTTTCTTACAGAAAAAATGAACTTAACACATACAAAATCTAGCACAAAGTACAGAAAAAGGAAAACAGCTTCTGTGATTCACTGACATCTCCAAATAGTCTGTTTCTGGCCTAAGTCAGCTTCATGTTTTCATGTGTATTGAATCATAACTTTGTTCTAGCTACTTTGTGATTTTTTTCTAACTTATGCAACTTACATGATATAAATATAGCTACAGTACACCTAATAAATGCATTTGGTATGCAAGTTTTCAGCCAAGAGTTGCATCACAATTTTCAGAGAGGTATGCAGTCTGAAGAATAACTGTTTTCTGACCACATATTAATCCAGGAAATGCAGCTAAGTTTTCCCCAACCTTACTTTGAATAACAAACTTGATTTAGCAAAGTCAACATGTTACCAGAAGAAGTGAAGAACAATAAAAGAGTGATGGTTTTTCTTATTACAAATAAAAATAATGTGATTGTGAGTATGCACGTGTATGATTTTATATCCAGGAAAGATTTTTTTTCTCCACCAAGATACATATGTTGTATTGGCTCACACATATTTAAAAATGAATACATTTGTGTTTTTTTTCACATTCTGAAATGACCTGTGCTGTATAGGCAAAGCAGCCCTTCAACCTGTTTAACAACTTTTACAATTTATCATACATTTGAACAATGTATGCTTGTACATGTACCTTAATTAAGAGCAAATCAAAGTCAGTTGTATTATGCATGAATAGATGCCATATTAAACTAATGAAAAAGTCAGTAGATTGAAGAGTACAAAATGAAATAATGTTAGCATATACTATACAATACTGTGAGTCTCTAACCTACTTGGAATAAATGACACAGTATGAAGGAGAGAGACAGCTCCTTGGGTGAATAGTGGAAGATTAAGCACAAGTTACAACCAAGCATTGAATTTTGTCCTTGAGAATGAATGAAAACATCATTAAATTAAAATCCAAATTAAAAAGCAAGGCAAGAGAAAGGCCAAACAGTTTAAAAGGTGAAATACTATCTCAAGGTTTGTTAGGAGGCATATGAGAAGCCATATGAACTGTCCTGAAACAGAAATTCCGGAGTCTGGATACAGCAACTCAGAAAAATCTTTGTTGAGTGCCTGGCAAATGGACATCATAAGTTGGTGGAATAGAAAGAAAGACCTTATGAGAATAACAACAATAACAAAAACCAAACCCTAAACATGTATTATATCCTTCTCTCCCTCTCTCGTTTTCATTCATTTATTCTCTCACTCATTTTTTCATTTCTACCCTACCTTTCTACTCAAATGAGTACTACTAAAAATATTTATAAGACATTTGTATTAATCAGACTTTGGATTCCGTTTAGTTCATTTTTAAATATAGTTGCAAAAGGAAGTATTTTCAATCACTAGTAGAAGTGATTTATTTTTAATCAAGCAATCAAAAATCCCAGTGCAACCTGAACGTGCTAATGTTCACATTTATTCTGTGTGAAAAATTAAGTGTCAGGGAGCTTTGCAATTTTAGCACATGCTGGATTAATTCTGAAGCTTAAAATTCTGCTTGGCTACCAGCAATTGTAGAGGAAGCCACCTAGTAGGTGCCAGGTATATTGACAATTTATTTAGTTATGTAAAGGGTTTTTTTTAAAAGGGCCACCAATGACAGTGGAGACTTTTAACCACTCCTTCAAGAGTGGTGAAGATGAGGAACTTGCTGAGATGGCCAAATTGAATTCTTTGATTGGAGAAAAGACAATATTTATTTATTTGTTTATTTATTTATTTATTTATTATTTATTTAAATTTACATGACCACCCATATAATAAATATCTATGTTTATTGCTGACTGGAAACTCCTTATGGACTTTTTGTGGAAAACAAAAACAAAAAACAAAAAAAAATGAACTTATGATTTAAGGGTCCCTCCTTGAGCCGCCCAGGCTCCCTCCTTGAGGGGGGAGATGGGCGGTGATAAAAATTTGATAAATAAATTTTAAAAAATTATGGTTTTGATGATTAGACAGGATAGATTATAGAAAGAAGAGAGACATATTGCAACTTTAGAGAAAGAGGTAAATTTATAATTGTATTTATAACTGCTGTAAAGAAGATCGGAAGCCACTTCTTTGTATCTTTTTTCTTTCTTTTCTATTTTTCTTTTACTTTTTTTCTTTCTTGCACTTTTAGCTTTCTCTTTGATTTCTTTCTTTTTCTTTTTTTCCTTAGTTTATATTAGTTTGTATTATTTTTTATCCTCCTTTATAAAACTTTTAATAAAATTATTTAAAAAAGAGTGAATGAATAAAAAAGTTGCTTAGATGAGAAAGTATAAATATCTCTCCTCAAGAATGGTGATGCCAAACCACTATGCTTATTTCTGAATAATTTAAACAATAATTTGAACAAGAGCAGCCCTGCACTATGTCTTAATCCAGTGAGTAGTTTGACCTTACAGAATTGACAAATTCAGTATATAAGTAAATTGTAAGTGGGCCCAACTGGTCACCTTGCACAAAATTGTTGCCAGTTAGGCAAATACGCAGATGGCCACAAGATGACAACAAAGAACTAGTCTCTCTGTGCTGGTATCTAGTGATGCTATTTAGAGGTTGTCCAAATGGTAGGCCTGTTACCAGATGTTATGGAAAGCAATCTTACTAGTTTGCCTTCTTTAAAAAAATGTTTAAAGGTTTCATCCATACAGAAATAGACTAGCACTGAAAATATATTAATTAAAAATGATTCCTACATAGCAATTATACTGAACACAAGGATGTCAATAGCACTTAAGTATTTTATATTTTCTATATGAATAAAAATGCTAGGTGAGTTTCTTTCTAAAAGCCTTATAAACTCCAGGTTTGTAACATGGAATATGAGGTAAAAGGTAACGGTTCCTCCCGCACATTTGTGCAGTCGTGTCCGACTCTAGGGGCCAGTGCTCATCTCCGATTGTTAGCCGAAGAGCCAGCGTTGTCCGAAGATGCTTCCACAGTCATGTGGCCGGCATGACGCACACGGAACGCTGTTACCATCCCACTGAAGTGGTACCTATTCATCTACTTGCATTTGCATGCTTTCAAATTGCTAGGTTGGCAAGAGCTGGGGATAGTGCGGGAGCTCACTCCGTCACACAGGGCTAGGGATTCGAACCTCTGAACTTGCAATCTTCTGATTGACAAGCCTGGTGTCTTACCCGCTGAGCCACCATGCCCCTGGAATATGAGGGTAGACACTCTATATCAACATTTGAAGAATAAACAAGTAGCTTGTTCCATAGAAGCAAAAATGTGTTTGTGTTTATAATCCTCTTTAAAACATTAATATTAAAAGTGTTTTTTTCAGATATTGCAAAGTCCCATAATTTAGAGTACCATGTTTTAAGGTTTAATGTATGAAGTGTCTTGCAATTGGCAGCGATGTATGCCAAGCTGCAGGAAGCATAAAACTAGAATATTTTTCTGATGGGATATACGCTGGCTTAAAGGGGAAAAACTGAGGCTTGAGAATAAACAGACAAGAATGCAGCTTGTTAGGGCTAACAGTGTTTACTGGTAGCATAAGGCAATAATGCAGATACAGTACATTATCGCAAAAATGAAAAAGATAAATATACAAGATACATCATTGTAAAAGGAAAAACAAAGCCAGGCATAGCTCACTCTGCCCAGTCCACGGGAAGTGAACACGTGAAGAACTACATGGCTAAAAAACACTAGAAATCAAGAAGCATAGAACACCATTTTGCATGGTTGTATATTCAGTTCTTCTAGCTTTCTGATTGGCTGGAAGTTAGCTGTGACACACACTAGGCCCAAAGCATTAGGCCTAAAGCACATAGCATGACCTGCTATTGGGTAGCAGTGCTGCATCTAAGCACTGAGTTCCCCCCCTCCTTGCTCAGGGGGCCTGGGCAAGGCTTCCCACAGAAGGAAATCAGGAGGATTTGTTCCCATGGGAAGATTTCCATTGCTAGCCATAACATGGTACCTTCTCGCTCCCTATCTCATGAGGATGTAAACAAAGCCAAGGCTTCTCTGTTATCCAGCCACCTGGCATTCACATCATCATGAGAACGCTGTTCTCCATACAGAAATAATTCGCCAAGTCAACACAAGAACTCTAACGTTTTCATCTTTTTGCCTAATATCAGTAAATATGTTCAATAAGCATAAAGTAAGATTTGGTCATTTCTTTACATAAAGTACTCCAAGACTGTGCTATAGGTAGGCATGTCCACCATAATTTCAAATAGATTTGAAATTATGGTGGACATGCCTACCTATAGCACAGTCTTGGAATACTTTATGTAAAGAAATGACCAAATCTAGATTTGATAGATAGATTTGAAATTATAGCCTCACCAGAAATTAGATGAAATAGATATAGGTATGTGGGTAGAATTACAGATGTGTCCATTGGTTCAAAAATGGCATAGGGCCTGGATATCTGCAATACCATTTATACCATACCTTTAAAGTCCTGTCCTTAAGCCTTGCTTATATGGACCAAGTTACCTTGGAGATACATATCTAGGCTTTTTCCATGTCTGCAAAGGTCATATCCAAATCTTTATTCTAACAAGAAGGCAAGCATTACCATCTGCGAATGAAATTCTAGTGAGGTACATATAGATATCTGACACAATGTCCTGACTTTGAGTGAAGGAAAACACGCTGAGACTTGGAGTTGAAGCTCTAATGTTTTATTGTCCTACTCTACTAGACAGAATCCAGCTAAACTAAAATGAACTGGTAATGCTCAAAGAAAGGGTCCAAGAAATCAGGGCGGGGCCTTCTTTAGCCTCTTGGGAGGAAAACAAAGCGATTCAGTACTGCGCATGCGTTTATCCCCCTGGAGGGAGCCCCTTCCTTCTTCGCCAGTTATCTCCCTGACACACAAGACCCTTACTATTACATTCCTTAACCTCTAAAAGAAATTCAAATGGTGTAAGAGTTCTGCATGGGGTGAACCAAAACTGTTGGGTTTGACAGGAAATTCTGTAGTGTAAACTACAGTTACTCTACCTAAGATAGTTAAGGATTCATCACACCAATTTATTAACTCTGATTTAATTTTCTAAGAAATATAATTCACTTGCATGAACTTACTGGGATTTTTTGGCAAAGTTGTTTCCAAATATTTCAGCATTTTAACACATATTTGGAGCTAATAAAGTTAAAAGATACAATTTTGAATATTAGGATTAACATTAAAAAGGTAAAGGTTCCCCCCGCACATTTGTGCAGTCGTGTCCGACTCTAGGGGCCGGTGCTCATCTCCATTTGTTAGCCAAAGAGCCAGTGTTGTCCGAAGACGCTTCCACGGTCGCACGCGGAATGCTGTTACCTACCCACTGAAGTGGTACCTATTAATCTACTTGCATTTGCATGCTTTCGAATTGCTAGGTTGGCAAGAGCTGGGGTGAGTGCGGGAGCTCACTCAGTCACGCAGGGCTAGGGATTTGAACCTCCAAACTTGGAATCTTCTGATCAACAAGCCTGGCGTCTTACCCGCTGAGCCAGCATGCCCCCCTCTAGGATTAACATTACTGTACATAATATCTGATTTATCCCAATTAATCCTAAGTCAGCTACTTCTTCAAAAATGATAAGTTCTTTGACTAGCTCAGGGGTGGTATTAATTGGACTGTCAGTGACAAGAACTTAGTTTACCTAATGATAAATTGATGTTTGCAACTAATCACATTACTATGATTGCCAATTTGTGACCAGGCAAACCCTGCAAACCTATTAGGTGATTTCACAACCTGCTCTCAAAATTACAGATGTGTCCATGGGTTCAAAAATGGCATAGGGCCTGGATATCTGAGAGACCACTTATCTCCAACTGTTTCTGCCCACCCAGTACAATCCAGCAGAGTGAGTGCATTCCAGGTCCCCTCCATTAAACATTGTCATCTTGTGGGACCGAGGAAGCATGCCTTCTCTGTTGCAGCCCCCACCCTCTGGAACAACATCCCCCAGAGATAAGGACAGTGCCCTCTCTCCTGGGGTTCCAGAAAACTTTGAAAACCTGGCTTTAGTCCCAGGCCTGGGGTTGTTCTTTATTATTTGTTCAATGGCCCCTGTTTTGTGTTGTTTTTTTTGTCATGTATTAAATTATTTTAGCCTAGGCTGCCTGTGTAGTTCAAAGTTTTTAGCTGTTTTTATGTTTTTTCTAGTTTTGTATGCCATCCAGAATCCACTGGAGTTGGACGGTCAATAAATTTAAATAAATAGAAATAAATAAATAAATAAAATGAACAAATTGTCTAACCATGTATCTGTTTCCTATTTCTGTGAACTTGAGACAACTTGAAATAGTCTTCGATTTGATCTTCATATGGCATCGGGTTTTTTTAAATTGAATATATTATTGTGAGCTTCTTCTGAGCCAGGGGACTACCAAGGGAAAGTTGGCATCAGGTTGTATAGTGATGTTTCTTGCTAGGTTCACACTAACACAATGTATGTAATTTGGTATTTTGTTGGTAACATCTGCCTATATATTTATTTTGTCTGAGCTCATTTCAAGATATTGTTTATGATCTACCACCAATGAAACAGCCTAGGCTAGCAAGTCTACATTTACCACTAAAGTGTTGGAAGAGAAATGCTGGAAGAGGAGACCATACATTCAAGAAATGTAAACGTACCATTGAGTTTGTAGTGGCTAAGAAAAACATAAAAAGGGAGCTTCAATAGAACAGTATAATAGGCATTATCTGATTAATGGTTTGAGTGGTAGTTAGGAGGAAGGTCAAATTAGACATCAAAATAAGTGAACACCACGTGTTTTTAATTTTTTCTTTTTGTAATACAAATATATTTCATTGTTTACTATTTTAAGCATATTAGTAATTTTAAGGGAACCTCATGGTGACTCATAAACAAAATGGCAGCAATCCTTCTCATTTGTTTCCAGCATCTCAACTAACTCATACCTGGAGGATTCCATTTAATTAACATTTTTGATAGCTATTGATGGACATTTTCTCCCTAAAGGTGCTATGTGAAAACTTAGAAACTGCTTTGTTAAAATCTTTCCAAAGACTTGAAAAATATGACTTCTTTTTGAGGGTCCCAAAGAATTGACTAATCTATCAAGTTTAGTTTCTTTTAGTTTCCCTTTTCATCACTCTAAATTGAAATACATATTTTTGCATCATTTTGTGCAGTTTCCCAGAGATATGTGCATAATTTGCTGTAATTCTTCCTAAAACACAGGGTGTTTTTCTCTTATATAATGCATTTTATGTGTTTTTATCATAAATCTACTTTTGTTGCATTTCTCCTAATTATATGCATTTTCATATGCTTTTCAGCATGGGAGCTGAAAGACTATTTTGAAAAATTTGAAGAAGTAGTTTTGCTTTAATACAATAGCAATGAAAAGAATACCAATACAAGATTATGACACTGCAAATATTATCAAATATTATTAATAATTACAATCACAGCATATAATATGTAACTACAAATAAAAATACATGGAAATAAGTATTTATAAACAAAATTACTCAACATAATATGAAAAAAATAGCTTGAAAGTCTTCCTTGTCCATCAGAAAAGAACTAGTTCAAACTTTGATAAACCCATATCAAAAATCCATTGCTTTGAGTTACTTATGTATTTATCTATCTAATACTATAATGATTGTGGAGTCCTTGGTGCTCTCTGAGCCTTGTTGTTTTCTTGCAGACGTTTCATTGCCAGCCTAGGCAACATCTTCAGTGCGAAAAGGGAGTGGGACTTGCTCTCTGTTTATATACCCCGGCCACAACACATGGTGTATTGATACATTCCATGTAACTGGAGTATAGTCTAAAACATAGGTGTGCATGTTTTTGAGAATGAGAGCCCACTAGGCTTTTGAGTGGCATGATGAGAACAGGACCAAGACAAAGAAGTAAGGGTAGTCAGGATGATCTCTGTTTATAACCAGTTTCCCCTCAGTGTCAGACTCGCTCTGCTTGCCTGCCATGTATTTGAGCCAACACGTGTCAAGCAGTATAGAAGCCGACCCGTGTCTGCCTTCTTTGTAGCCAGCTGCTTTGTAAACCGAAAAGAACCGTTTGCCTCCCGCACATTCCTCCACTGACTGTGAAAGACCAAGGACACTGATAAGACACCTGGACTCTCATTAACCTTAATGCAAAATATTGTTTAATTGTATTTACCACACCACAGCTCATTTTGAGGGAACCTTTACTTATTTTATTTATCATGATTTAAAGTCAAAAGACTGTTTCACAATTCTTAAATCAATTTATTCCTTTAAAAAAAATGTAAGGTACAAAAGCATTCTAAATATACAGTATGTAAATAGTTAACATTGATTTAATCTGCTTCTTTCAATTTCTAATAAAATATATATTACTGATTTAAGAATATTCAATAAAAGATCAAAACCCTTCATAATCTAGGAACGTAAGAATCTGCAAAAGGTTTAATTTGAACAAGCTTTGATTCTGAGGTAAATTAAACTCAGTTTTAAGTGTAATGAAAGCTGTGTCACTAGAAATAAGTTGCTCCAAGGGAAACATTTTACAGAAGACTCAGTTTGCTCTATAAAGGATGTATGAACTATTCTAAAATTAGGAGCTTTCCATCATGAAAGATTTTTATGAATAAAAGAATCAAAATTATTTCTATAAAATAATATTTTTCATATGTGTCTTGGAGCATGAAGTATAGATATTGAGACAAACCTTTGGAGAAATCTATTGGCCCTAATTCCAATGAAGTCAAATAATAATTGAGCCCAAAGGGGAACAGACTTCTAAAACTCTTTTTTCCAACTTGTAACTAAAGCTAAAATTTATGGCCAATAAAAACCTTGGATCTGTAGAAATTAAACCTATCTTTCCAAATGGGCAATTAAAATTTAGAAAATCTTGGTGAATGAACTCAGAAAAGAAATCTGTTCTGCAATTTATAAATTGACTGGAAATAACACCATAGAATAAAAATGGAAAGGGGAAAAAAATCTAGGGTTTATCTTAATCATAGCTATTTTACTCAAAATTCTTAAAAGAATTCTCAGTTCTACAAGTTCTGTTTCACTTGTACCAAAAATGAGGATTAATTTAAATAAGATCGTTTCCTAGAGATTGTTATGCCAAAATGAACAAAAGAATCTGGTACACCTTAAATTCCAAGCCCTAGACCTATCAATATTACTTCTGGAGAGTCACTGCATATTTCTTTGAGCATTGAATGAATTAGGTAGGTTCATCTTAAAGGGTCAGCTAAATTAAATTCCCTTAAATTTCTTGTTACTGATATTCAGGCAGGAAATGCATGTAGTAGAATGAGTGCTGGTCCTGCTTATTGGTTTGGACAACCAAAGTACACCTTGAAAATGCTTCTGTTTCATTCATCTAATGTCAGCATCAAAAGAGAAGCAGATGTTCTGCCAACTTCAGAAAATGGGGATGCCAAAGAAGCCTACTGCAAACATTCACTAAGAAAAAGAAAGCTTTTTGTTCACCATGGAGTTTGTAGATGATTAATTTATAAAAAATCCTTCTCTGATACTTTTCTGCTTAGGACAGCTGTCAGCAGGAAGCAAATCTGCCTCATACTTACTGAACATCTGTTCTGCTTTACTGCATAGTTTGAAGCAACAGTCTTTTCCTGACAAGTGTTCACCTCTAATTTCAAGAAGTATAGACTCTTCAGTCTGACAGCAGAACAGGGAAACCTTAGATCACTGGACAATTTACCAAACAAGCAACTAGGTTTTCAATCAGGAACATTCAAACACTTCTCGGACTTGATGCCAGTCCAGAAAAAAGCAGTTGACTCCCCATGTCCAGGATATAACTTTCTGATGTATCACTCAGTGCTAGGCTGACCATACGTCCCATTTTGAACAGGACAGTCCTGTTTTTTAAACAATTCCTGACCGTCCAGTCATTTTCAGAAAAATATCCATTTTGTCCAGTTTTTGAAAGTTCCCGCGGCAAAGCACGCCTGCCCGCACACACACACGTGTGCCTGCACACCTGCATGCACGCATGCACGTCCGCGCCCACTTTGTACGGCGAGCCGTGGGTAGATTAGGGTCCCGTTTCCCCCCCAAGGAAATATGGTCAGCCTACTCAGTGCTGGCACTAGTATGAAGACTACAGATATTGGAATTACAACTAATAATGAAAAGTTTATCATGGTCATTATGATTCTACAGTTTGAAGTGATTCTGAATTAATATTGCATCTGTAGTTTACAGTTTGGTTTTGAGAAATAGGAACTCAAAAGACAGCTCTAAGACAGCTCTTTATCTAAAACACCATCTTGTTTTAGATAAGTCTCATTTTTCAGTGCTGTTAGGATGTTCCAAATTCCAACAAATGGGGTTGGATCCAGGCTGATTAAGCTGCGCTTAGGTTCCATTGAAAGAGACTGAAAAGGTTTCTTTATCACTTAAATCCCATTATTTGAAAGAGGATGACATTCAACTACCTTAAAGCCTGGAACTACTACTGCCCAGTCTAGTTTAATATTTAACCCAATTAATTTGGTAGCCTCATTACAACTTAGGCTACAGAAATGTAAATATTATTGTGCAGCTTCAGTATTGCCAAAAATGACGAAAAAAGAAGAATGTTGGTGGTGTGATCTCTGTAATTGTTTCTTGACCAATCAAATGACTGAAACTGCAGCCTCATTTGGCAAAGCTTCAAACCTTTCTCAGCAATGAAATTAAGGGGAGAGTCTCTCTCTCTGTTCCTGATTATTCCTCATCCCATTAGCAACTGTAGCAGTTGTATCACCTAGATTGTGCATATTGTTCAATGAGCATCTTGAGCACAAGCAAAGTGCTTCTTTGGATCTTGTTGCTGAAGACACAAAGCAGCCACAAAGAGTCTGTGCAGCATGTCCAGAAGAAGTTGTGAGGCCTTGAAGCAGCAGTGATGAGCCTCTGGGTGCTGAGCCTTTGACTCATCAATAAGTAGATTCAAAGTGCAAAGCACCTTGTCAGAGAATCTGCATAGACCTAATATTTCTCTTGTTCTACCTTTTATTTTGGGTTTCATATGAAGATGCCAACAAAATTCACTGGATTTAAGCTGAGAAACAGGCATTAGAGAAAAGCTCACCTCAAAAGAGAAGTTCTTCTCCAATTCAAATCTGACCTGGGAAATGCTACACCCAATAACATTGTGGCTAGGGGAAAATCCGATTGTCATTCCTGTGTTAGGAGTTCCAAGAAACTCCTCAACAGAAGTAATGGAGAAATATAACTTGCTTTGCTGGTGGTATTCTGAAGAGCTACTCAGATGAAAACTGAGGATTGGAACCAAAAACAGTTAGAACCGGACATGGAACAACCGATTGGTTCAAAATTGGGAAAGGAGTACAACAAGGCTGTATATTATCACCCTGCTTATTTAACTTATATACAGAGTACATCATGAGAAATGCCGGGCTGGATGAGTCACAAGCCGGAGTTAACATTGCCGGGAGAAATATCAACAACCTCAGATATGCAGATGATACCACCCTAATGGCAGAAAGCGAAGAGGAACTAAAGAGCCTCTTGATGAGGGTGAAAGAAGAGAGTGCAAAAGCTGGCTTGAAACTCAACATTAAAAAAACTCAGATCATGGCATCTGGTCCCATCACTTCCTGGCAAATAGAAGGGGAAGAAACGGAAGCAGTGACAGATTTTATTTTCTTGGGCTCCAAGATCACCGCAGACGGTGACTGCAGCCATGAAATTAAAAGACGCTTGCTCCTGGGGAGGAAAGCTATGGCAAACCTAGACAGCATATGAAAAAGCAGAGACATCACCTTGCCGACAAAGGTCCGTATAGTTAAAGCTATGGTTTTCCCAGTAGTAATGTATGGCTGTGAGAGTTGGACCATAAGGAAGGCTGAGCGCCGAAGAATTGATGCTTTCGAGCTGTGGTGCTGGAGAAGACTCTTAAGAGTCCCTTGGACTGCAAGGAGGTCAAATCAGTCAATCCTAAAGGAAATCAACCCTGACTGCTCATTGGAAGGACAGATGCTGAAGCTGAAGCTCAAATACTTTGGCCACCTAATGCAAAGAGAGGACTCACTGGAAAAGACCCTGATGCTGGGAAAGACTGAAGGCAAAAGGAGAAGGGGACGGCAGATGATGAGATGGTTAGATAGCATCACCGATGTAACGAACATGAATTTGAGTAAACTCCGGGAGACAGTGGAGGACAGGAAGGCCTGGCGTGCTATGGTCCATGAGGTCACAAAGAGTCGGACACGACTAAACGACTGAACAACAACAACAAAAGTATGAGGATTCTTAGAATCCATTTCATTTAGTTAAGATATTCCAGCAGTACTTGTGACTCCTGTGGAAATGGTAGCAGATTTAAGCTGATAACGTTGCAACATCTTAGTAAGCAAAGTAACTTCAAGTAAAGTTAGGCTTCAGAAAATAGTTTGACTTGGTCAAATGCAACCAGATTCTGGAAGACTTTGTCAAGATCAAAGATGGATCTCAGGCAATGGGAAGATATTGTGTGTAGAGGAATACAGGGATAGCCTTGAAGAAGATACATGGCAGCCATTAGGAAAACATGAATTTAGCCCTGAAAAACAGGAAGGGGTGAGGAAGAAAGCCAAGATAGCCTTGATTCTCTTTAGTATAAGAAGGAGGGAAAGAGAAACACTGTCAGGCTTTCAGGATTCTGATATTGGAGCCTATTTATTTATTTATTTTTCATATTTCATCACCGCCCATCTCACTAAGAGTGACTCTGGGTGGTTTACAATAAAATTAAAATAACTACAGATTAAAATACAACAAAAACAAAATTCTTCATAAAAATATAAATATAAAGTATGAAATCTAAGATGGTGAATCAAAAGTTCTTAATTTAAATACATATAATTCCCGGGGCCTCTTCAAGGTGCTAACCACCCCCATGACTGATTACCCCCCTTCCCACCCCAAGCGAGGTGGCAGAGCCAGGTCTTCACGCCCTTTAGGAAGGCCGGGAGAGTGGGGGCCTGCCTCACCTCTGGGGGCAATGTATTCCACATGGCAGGGGCCATGGCAGAGAAGGCTCCCTTCCTGGACCCCACCAATCGACAATCTCTCATGGGTGAGGTCCATAACATGCCCTCTCTGCCTGACCAGGCAGGACAGGTCAATGTAATGGGGGTGAGACAGTCCCTCATGTAACCATATAGGGCTTTAAAGGTAATTACCAACACCTTGAATTGGACTCAGAAGCAAACTGGCACCCAATACAGCTCGCGCAGCAAAGGTGTTACAAGCGCCATCCTTGGGACCCCTAAAACTGTTTGCGCAGATGCATTCTGAACCAGTTGTAGGTTCCGGATGTAGAGCGCATTGCAGTAGTCTATATGGGAGATGACTAGGGCATGAGTGACTGACCGGAGGGCTTCCTGATCCAGGAAGGGGCATAACTGGTGCACAACACGAAGTTGGGCAAAGGCCCTCCTGGCCACAGCTGCCACCTGCTCTTTGAGCAGGAGTCATGAGTACAGGAGGACCCCCAGGATCCGCACCGGGTCTGTCTGGGGCAGTGCAACCCCATCCAGAACCAAAGATGGTAATTTCCCAGATACCAAGGAGCCCCCAACTCACAGTCACTCCGTCTTACCATGGTTCAGCTGAAGCCTGTTGTTCCCCATCCAGACCCCTAAGCCTCCAGGTACTGAGAGAGGATGGTCACAGCATCACTTACATCACCCGGGATGGAGATGTATAATTGTGGTGATGGATGATCTCACCCAGCAGTTTCATGTAGATGTTAAAAAGGAGTGGGGAGAGTACCGAACCCTGGGACTTCTGATGGGGACATGGCGGACTGAATAGCTGTGCCTGCCCTGTGTTCCTAGGGGGCGCCATAATCTACTCTGTGAGACATGGAGGCTCAGTGGGCAGAACTGACAACGCGGCAGGTTTTTTGGGCTCAGGAAGGTTTTTCCTGAAGCCCAGGAGTGTTTTCTGGAAAAAGGAAAACACCTGGAATCACCCCATCTGTCCTCTGGATGGCTGCTTGCAGCCAGAATATCGCAAACAGCATTCGCGTTCAACTGATAAGAGCTAGTTGGGAGGCTGGGACATCACCATTTTCCAAGCCGTGTCTCCTTAAAGGGACACTAAGACTGGCCACCCCATTTCTAAATCACCCAATTTATATTTCTTTTAAGTACGCGTACCCTAAGAGAGGCTAAGAGAGGCTTTCTACAGCAAGGAGAAGCAGGCTGTCTTGGTGCTTATTATTATTTGAATAATTGTCTCCATGTTATTATTTTGTACTAAATTTGAAGATATTAGCATTTTCCTACACATTGAATCGGCTGTTTTGAACCTTCAGTTTTCTTCTTCTACTTTCCCTGGGGAACTGTCTGCATATCTCACTTTCGCTTGTGTAAACACATTCAGGAATTCTTTCATATCTTCAACTTTTGCTGGTTAAATTCCTAGGGAGTCCCATAATCTACTCCATGAGACATGGAGGATTTTAAACAGATTTTCTCTGACTTCCACCAAGATTTTAAACAGATTCTTTCTGATTCCTACCAAGTTTTTATGCAAGACATTCAGGACATTGTGGAAAATATGAGGTCTAAAATGTGTCATCTGGTTGGGGATGTCGTGGATGAAACAGGAATTTAACAGTGACAGAAATGTCTTTTCTAAAAGTGAGATTGGGATTTCTGTTGAAATGCTGGATGAAGATTGGATAGCCAAGTTGGAGAAATTTAAGGGAGAGAGTGAGTTGCAAGCCACAAGTGAAATTGATCTTCTGGTGGAAGGCCATGGAAAAGAAGGGGTTATTATTTTTATTTATTTATTTATCATCATATTTATATCCTGCCCATCTCCCCCGCAATGTATGGGAGGTCTCCTGAAGAGAAGTCAGAGTTTTTGAGGGGGGCAGTTGGGCTGTTTGATTTTCTTAAGAAAAAAGCTCTGTGAGCATTGTGGGGATATGTAAATGTTCTGGTTTATTTTGAAGTGGGATAAGGGTTTAAGAATATTTATCTGGATTGCTTTTAGGGTTTGGCTGATTTCATTTATCTTTAACGATTTGGATTAAGTTTATTAAGGTATAATAAAAAATAATAAATGTCTATTTGGATGGTTTTTGGTTTAATATGATTAAGATTATTAAAATTTATTTATTTTTTATTTATTTTATTTATTTAATTTATTCCCCGCCCATCTCCCATACAAGGGACTCTGGGCGGGTTACAATAATTAAGACTTAAAAATTTAAAATATTTAAAACCATACAAAGTAGAAAATGTATAAAAAATTGTTGTATTATCAAGTACAGTGGCAGACAATTTATATATATTTTTAGTTTCATCTTTATTATAATAGACAGAAATGTATAGAATAGTAGAAGGAAGGAAATAATTAAATAAATGTTATATTTGGGGGGCAAGTTGATTAGGAGGTTTATATGATTTTTTCTTTTGTTTTTTTCTTTTTTTCTTTTAATATAAGGGGAGGGAGTAACTGTATTTAGTTATTTTTTACAATGTGCCAATGGAATGATTTATAGAAATAATATGATTTTGGTTTAATATAGAGTGAGGGATTGATTGTGGAAATTTTTGTATATCCTTGCTGTTAGAGGTCGGAAGTCACCTCTTTTTGTAACTTTGAAAGAATTTTCTCTTGTGTTTCCACACTTTTTTAGTTTTTTCTTTTTTTCTTTGTAGTTTTTTGTTGTTCTGTAGCTTTTATCTTTGCTTGAAACTTAATAAAATTCTTATAAAAAGAAAGAAAGAGAGTACTGAGAGCACCCCACACAGGAGGGGCCATGGGCCAGATCTCTTGCTCCCTATCAACACTGAATCGGACTGGCCCCAGAGGAAGGAGGTGAACCAGTGCAAAACTGTGCCACATACCCCCAACTCCCTAAGCTGACCCAAAAGGATACCATGGTCGATGGTATCGAAAGCCACTGAGAGGTCAAGAAGAACAAGGAGGGATGCACTGCCCCCATCCCACTCCCACCATAGATCATCCAAAAGTGTGACCAATGCTGTTTCTGTTCCATATCCAGGCCTGAAACCTGACTGAAAAGGGTCCAGATAATCCAATATGTCTATGAAGGTTCTCAGTCATCCAGGTGGAATTGTCTGTAGCTTGAATCATGTCAACTGGATTTCTATTTTCTTAGTGGAAACGTTTCGCTCCTTATCCAAGGAGCTTCAGGCTCAGACTGAAGAAGCTCCTTGGATAAGGAGCGAAACGTTTCCACTAAGAAAATAGAAATCCAGTTGACATGATTCAAGCTACAGTCCAGATAATCCGTTTCATCCAGGAACCTCTGGAGCTGCAATGCCACCACTTTCTCAACCAACTTCCCTAAAAAGCGGAGGTGGGAGACTGGATGAAAATTGTCCAGCACAGTGGGATCCAGCAATGGTTTCTTGAGGAGAGGGTGCACCAGCGCCTCTTTAAAGGTTGCCAGAAACACTCCCTCCTTCAAGGATGAATTCACCTTCGCCTTCACCAGCCAGGAGGGGCATGGATCTAATTGGCAAGTTGTGGCATTTACAGTCCAGAGGACCCTGTCTACTTTCTCAGGCCCAACAGGATCAAACTGTTCCCAGATAACCAGGTAAGTACATTCCCCAGGCATATCCACAGGCCATGCCACATGCTTGGCATCCAACTTGGCATGGATCCAAGCAATTTTTTATTATTATTAATCAAATTTATCACCGCCTATCTCTACCACGGTAGACTCTGGGTGGTTATTTTATCCTCCAGATAATTTTATCCTCCAGATGCCTAAAAAACTCCTCTGCACCTGTAGGTGGGTCACTGGGCCCACCTTCCCCAATAGGGATCAGTTGATCTTGAACAGGGCCACTGGGCAGCATTCTGCAGATGCAATAAGAGTGGAGAAATATTGGCATTTTGCTGCTCTTACCGCCACAAAATAGCTTGTGTTCAGTCAGGTTCAGTCCTTGTCTTTCTCCAGCGGCACTCTAGATGTCTTTTAATCCTCTTCAAAACCCTCAGCTCCTCCGTAAACCACGGTGTGTGTCGGGTTTGATGGGACAAGAGAGGCTGCATGGGCGCAATCTTGTCCAAGGCCCCAGCCGCCTCCCTGTTCCAGGTGACAGCCAGGTCCTCCGCTGGACCATGCAGCAGATCCTTGGGTATAGCCCCAGCTCCCTTTGGAAACCCGTCGGGTCCATCAGTCGCCAGGGGCGGATCAATTGAATGGGTCCTGCCTCCCTGTGGAGGGGGGCAGCATAGGAGAATTTCAAGGCCATCAGAGCACAATCTGACCATGACAGAGGGGACAGATTTAACTCTCCCTTCAGATCACATTGCCACTGCTCTGACAAGAAAACCAAGTCCAGTGTGAGGCCACTGTCCCAAGTCAGGTCCTGAATAATGTTGGACAGTCCCATGGCTGCCATTGTGGCCATGAACTCCTGAGCTGCCTGTGAGGCATGCCCCAGGGATGGCAGGTTGAAGTGTCCCATAACCATAAGTCTGGGGAACTCCACTGCCAACCCCGAGATGGCCTCCAGCAGCTCAGGCAGGGAGGTTTCTATGTGGCAGAGAGGCTGGTACAATAGCAACAATCCCAACTGTTCTCGGGAGCCCAACCTCAGGAACAGGGTCTTACAACTGGCCACTTGTGGGGCAGTGCCCCTGAAGGCCAGCAGAGATTCCCAGATAACAACAGCCATCCCCCCTCCCCTGTCCTGGAGTCTCAGCTGGTGCCATACAGTAAACCCAGCCAGGCACATTTCTGAGAGGGGCACCCCCCCTTCAGGGCCCAGCCAGGGCTTGGTGATACATGCCAGGTCTGCCCCCTCCTCAGTGATCAAATCACATATAAAGGGGGCCTTGTTCACTGACGTGGCATTCAAGAGCAACAGCCAAAATCCAGGGCCTCCACAGGTCTGCTGTCCAGGACCTGGGTCTGAGTACAGAGGGCCGGAACATGCTACCGGTACCAAATACCCGAAGATGTCCTGCCCTCTGACTCCCGCCATGACACCCCCACCCCATCACCACCTGAATAGTGTAGCCCACCCTGAATCCCCCATAGCTTCCATTTACATTTCTCCTCAATCCACGCCCTCTGGATTCCCTAGTTAGGGGTCCCTCCATCCAAACATACATCAACAGACATACAACAAGCAGCCATGGAGTGGTGGCGGGTTCCCCAGCACTTCAGCTCACACTCTTAGCGCTGTTGGAACCCAACCGTCACTCCCACATCTACTGCACCCCCTTCACCAGCCTCTCTCACTAGCCGGCAGGGGGCACCCCAGTCGCTATATTCAGATATGAATTTAAAGTGAAAGAGGATCATGCAAGGCTATTATAAGACTTAAATCCCCTGCACGATTCCAGCTTATTAATGAGAGTTGAGGACAGAGGAGCTAGAGAGTCACAGATTATTATGTGAAAAAATTTACCATGGGAATAATTTACCATGGGAAGCAAATTTTTGGTGGATGGTATATAATATATTATAATACTATGGTATATTGTATATTTTAAGAAATACTGTATATAGTATATGACACATACTATATCTAGTATTTCTTGTGATGTCTCTTTCCTGACCTGGTCTAGCTTGAAGGGCTGACACCATCTCACGAAAGGGCTGAAAATTCTAAATAGCCCCACCTCTCTGGACATATCAGCTAAACTATTTTGAAGCCATTGTTCATTTTTGTTTCTTTGGCAGTGCTAGATTTCTTAGTATGAAGGCAGTCACAATTATACCATGGATTCTGTTTGGAAAAGGAAGGCAAGAAGAGCCATGTCTTTACACTGAGAGACTAGAAAGAGGTGCCAAAGATATTCATCTTTGTTTTCTCTGAATCTTCACAACTGCTTGCAGCTCAAGCTTTCCTCTCACAGTGCAATAGATGTACAGCCCAAGGTTTTGAATCCCACCCCCACCCCAGGAAAATTCGCATCCTCAAAACCATCCTCCAAAAATTGGCTTCCCATGGCAAATGATTCCTTTTTTCACATAATAATCTGTGACTCTCTAGCAACTCTGTCCTCAACTCTCATTAATAAGCGGGAATCGTGCAGGGGATTTAAGTCTTATAATAGCCTTGCAAGATCCTCTTTCACTTTAAATTTATATCTGCAATTCAGATGTGATTTTCAGACGTTACTGCTCTAAATAGCCTCTCACTGGTACACATACTTTATTTCCCATCTCTAGGGTGCATAAATGATGATGAGAAACAGCCCACATAGTTAAAGATGATTGTTATAACATTATATTTCAGATTGTTTAATTGCACTGATTGGTGATAGAAAGACAAATGTTTCAAAGACCGTATGATGAGAATACCAATACTCACTGTAGCTAATGAAGTTTTTGTTACTTTTAATATGGATCATTTCTGCCATATAATGGAAACCTGCAGATGATCAGGGAATGAAGGCCTCAAAGAGGGATAAAAGAACATCACTGGGAATTAAGAGCCAGTGATAAATCTAGGGCTGCAGATCTAAATACATTTGCTTATTAGTCCCACTGAATGGGGTTGTTTGGTTTTGGAAATTATGTGTGTGTATGTTGGGCGGGGGAGTGTGTGTTATTGCTGCTGTTGTTGTCCAGAGATTTCTTTAACCTTTGGCCATTGGTAGCTGGGAATTATGAGAGTTGAAATCCAACAGATCTGGACAGCTTTAGCTACAGAAAAAGACATTTGTACAGTGTATTCGGGGCAATTTACTGGGTAAGCAAAAAGAACACAAATGGACTAAAACAATAAACTGACCAAAGAATAACAAAACTTTAAAAAACAAATAAACCCGGGAAATCAAATTTATATATTAGGTCAAGCAACCATTAGATGAGAAGCAATATATAAATGTAATATAAATTTATTAAATAAATAAATAAAATATATAAGCAGCTGTTACATGATTAAAAATGACAAAACTAGATTTTTACTCCACCGGGAGTAAAAAGAAAGGGTTTTCTTAAAGGTCATAACCTACAGTATTAGTAAAAAATGGTAATTGAGGAGCTTGAGTAATGACCATAATGTGGATTTGCTCTTTACTGTGACTCATATTTCAGTGAAGAAAAAGACATGGAAGCCAGATATTAATAGGCTGACCATACGTCCCATTTTGAACGGGACAGTCTCATTATTTAAGCATTTTTCAACTGTCCCGTCATTTTCATAAAAATCTCAATTTTGACCCATTTTTCAAACCTGGTGGGAATGGCGCAGAAGGAGGATCTGAGCCAGAGCGCAGACCGGGGACGGGGTTTGCAGGTGGGAGCCAATCACGCGGACCGGGGGGCAGGGTTTGCAGGCAGGAGCCAATCGCACAGACCGGGCGCAGGGTTTGCAGGCGGGAGCCAATCGCACAGACCGGGGGCAGGGTTTGCAGGTGTGAGCCAATTGCACAGACAGGGGGCAGGTTTTCCAGGTGGGAGCCAATCGCACAGACTGGGGGCAGGGTTTGCAGGCGTGAGCCAATTGCATGTACCGGGGGGCAGGGTTTGCAAGTGGGAGCCAATCGTGCAGACCAGGGGGTGGAGACTCATGTCTTTTTCATGAATACGGAATATTACATAAGACCCCGTCCCATTTTGCCATCCTGAAATATGGTCAGCCTAGATATTAAGGCAGTGCTTTCCAAACTTCCGCTGTTGGTGACACACCAACGGTGGCAGCGGCGGCGCGCGTGGGGGTGGCGGTGTGAACGGTGGTGGCATGCACGACGGTGGCAGCAGTGGTGGCGGCAGCCTCGTGTTTTCTGCTAAAACCCAGAAGCGCTGATGGCACGCTGCTGCCGTCGCCGCCATGCACACCGCCGCTGCCGCACGCACCCCCGCGCCGCCGCCATGCACATCCACTTCCGGGTTTTGTCGTGACACACTAAGGTGTTCGACACACAGTTTGGAAAGCTCTGTATTAAGGCATGTGGAGATATAGTGCAGACTGAGAAAGCCTTTCTTATATGCTAAGGAAATCAATTATCTGCACATGTATGTGTATGTGTGTGTGTGTAGATAGATAGATAGATAGATAGATAGATAGATAGATAGATAGATAGATGATAGATAGATAGATAGATAGATAGATAGATAGATAGATATCAAAATGAAAATTAGATTATCTAATTTGATAATTATATATTAACAATTTATAGTGACCATTTTAGTTTATTTTATATGGAAATAAGCATGTTTATTCAGAAGAAAGGCCTACTGTATTCACTGGGACTTCTTCCTATGCAGCCGTGGATGTCTGTCAAGGGAGGCAAATTACGATGCATACATGACAACATCATGCAAATGCTGTGACTTACATACCCATGTCAGAGGCTGAGACACAGGTATGTAACACCAGCATTTGATGATGACAGTGTGCATGTTGTCAAGTTGGCACAACTGTGGTTGCAGGGGATCCCACTGTATATAGCTGAACATCAACACAGTTTTTGTATGTCTGATCCACAACTGTGCCCTTCTATCATAGGACAAGGATTTATTATATTACTGGAAATGCTTCAGATATGCACAGAGGACTCCTTACATTTTAAGCAATGGTTTAGATACAGGTTTAAATGTAGTTAGATGACATTTCAGTTAGCAGTGACTAATTTAAGATGAATTTAGGGGGTCAGATTTAGGTATGAGTAAACTGAGATGCTGCTTATTTTTATTTATTTATTTGAATTTATAAGCTGCCCAACTGGGCAGCTGAGTGGCACACAAAACTATAAAAACAGATAAAAGCATTAAACCAAATGGATAGCCCAGACTGAAATAAGACAGCAAAAATCAAACAAGACAGAGGCCCTAGACAAACAATAATACATCAACCCCAGACCTGGGACCAAAGCCAGGTTTTCAGAGCTTTCCAGAACCCTAGGAGAGAAGGTGCAGTCCTTATCTCTCAGGGGATGCTGTTCCAGAGGATGGGGGCCATGACAGAGAAGGTACACTTCCTTGGTCCCACAAGGTGACATTGTTTAATAGAGGGGACCTGGAGCACACTGACTCTGCCAGAATGTGCTGGGTGGGCAGAAACAATTGGAGACAAGTGGATCTTCAGATATCCAGGTGCTATGCCATACAGAGCTTTCTAGGTAATAACTAGCACCTTGAATTGCACTCGGAAGCCAAATGGCAGCCAATGCAGCTTGTGTATCAGTGGTGACACATGGGCTTATTGAAAGGTGCCTGTTACTGTTTGTGCTGCTGCATTTTGAACCAGCTGTAGCTTCTGGGTTGTCTTCAAGGGCAGCCTTCTGTAGAGTGCATTGGAATAATTCAATTGTGAGGTGACTAGGGCATGAGTAAATGTCTGAAGGGCCTCCCAATTGAGGGAAAGGCACAACTGGTGCACAAGATGAATCTGTGCAAAGGCCCTCCTGGCCACAGCTGCCACCTGCCCTTTGAGCAGCAGCTGCAAGTCCAGAAAGACCCCCAAGTTGTGCACCAGTCTTGAATGGGGAAGTGCAGCCTCATCCAAGACCAACGAGGTACAGTAACTGTTGAAGTCTGGAAGGTTAGAAAAACACTCCAAGCAGATAACAACGATCTTGCAGACTAGAAGCGCCCATAAAAGACTTGCACATACAGCTTAATTAATGTTCAGAAATAAAACAGTCTTCACACCTTAGTTAGTTGAAGAAAAATAAATATAGCTTACATTTTTATTCAGTAGATCTTGGTTACAAGCAGTTTCATGGTAGAAAGGCTTAATCATCTCCGGTCTGCGTGCAAGTGAGATGTTTTGGATGAGACCCACATAGCCATGTGGCCCTCCTGCATGGCACGTGTGGTTAGGAAGAAGGGAAGATGGAGAATGGCCCCAAAAGACCCAAGAAGGAGCAGGAAACAGGAAGTCAGGTGATCCAGGCACATCCCACAAACACAGTAGAGATACGCTTCAGTAGAAAAGTCCTCCCCTATGTTTATGCAACAATCCTGAGTTGACTTTCGATAATCCTAACAGTAACATCCCCAATCCTGGGAGTCGAAACAGCAACAGCCACACAGTCTTGTTAAGATTGAACTGAAGTCTGTTCTGCCTCATCCAGACCTGAATAGCCTCCAGACATTGGGTCAATACATCAACAGCTTCACCTGTACAGCTTGAGGTTGAGATGTAGAGCTGGGTATCATCAGCATACTGATGATCATACTGAACCCCAAACCAGCAGATGACCTCACTCAGTGGTTTCATGTAGATGTTGAACAAGACAGGGGAGGGTGTTGAGCCCTTAAGGCACCCCACATGTGAGGGGCCATATATGTGATTTCTCCCCCTCCCCCCCATCAACACCGACTAGAAATGACAGCTGAGGAAGAAAGTAAACCTTTTGGAGCGCAGTGCCTCCCACACCTACTCCCCGCAGCTGGTCCAAAAGGATACTGTGGTTGACAGTATCAAAAGCCACTGAGAGATTGAGTAGCACTTGGATGGATGCACCACCCCCATCCCAGGTCTTCCAAAGGAAATCAACAAGTGTGACCAGAGAAGTCTCTGTACTGTACTCTGGCCTGAAACCTGACTGAAATGGGTCCAGATAATCTATTTCCTCCAAGATCCTCTGTAACTATTGTCCAACCACCTTTTCCAAAACCTTCCCCCAAAAGGGAAGATTGGAAACTGGCTGATAATTATCCAACAGGGAAGAGTCCAGCAATGACCTCTTGAGGAGGGGGTGTACCTGGTGGAACCTCCCTCAAAGAGGCTGAAACCACCACATTAACCCACTTTATGGTCGCCTCCTGGGCTGCCTTAATAACCCAGGAGGGGCCAGGATCTCACAAACAGATGGCTGAACAGACAGAAGGACCTTGTCCACTTCCTCAGGTGATTCTGTAACAGAATCAAAATCAGATCAGAGTTTGTCTGAATTACAACACTGTTTACAAAATAGAATCCTGGTTGGCCTTCTCATCAGTTCAAAGAGGAGCCCTATCTAACGTAAATTATTGTCTGGTTTAGCCTATCTAGTTTTGCATAAGGTTTAGTTGGTAGCAACTAAGATACAAAAGCATTTTTTTCCAGTTATCTTTCAGTCTCTCCATCTCTGATATCTCAAATTATTCTTTGGAGGAGACACAGAGTGCCTGCTTCTGTTTTACAGAGAGGTAAGTGGCCATCACTAGACTCATACACCGTTTGTATGAATACTGTAACTCCCTTCTGCTGAATTAAATTATGTTTTTGTCGAAATATTTTTTTCAAAATATACAAAAATGTATCAGCAAAAGTGTTACATATTATAAGCCATACAATAGTTCTTCCCACATTTTTTTCTCACCCCCCCCTTTTAAAAAAAAAAAAAAAAAAAAAACTACGAATATAATCAATAGAGCTTTGGGCCTTTAAGGTAAAATTCTCATTTGGACTCTTCCCAACATTAGTCAGTTAATGAGCTAATGGCTATACCTGACATAGAAGATGAACCAACGTTTGGGGTAATATGGTAGCAGCTCAGGGTGGCAGCTCGAGGTGCTGTCTTGGGAACAGAGAAGCGCCAGCAAGGTAACCAGATTTACAAAGGCTGGCAAAATCTGGTGGGCCATTAGATGGCAGGAAGAGCTACCACTTTCTTCTCTCTTTGCTCCATCCAATGGTTACCGTAATCAGTGCACACTGAGGCTGTCTGCCACGGCTCATTTCTGTCTGCTGCTCTGTCCCCACCCGACATGCCACCCTATGTAAATGCCTATGTTCTTTTATGGGCAGATGGGATTTCTGCAGCAGATGCCAACTGGAATGGTTTTTTTTAAAAAACACTGAAGGCCCATCTGGGTTCTGCAGGCCCCCAGGCAGCTGCCAACCCTGCCTGGACTGTATTGTCTATAATAGTAGGTGTGCTTTTTTCTTTTTTTCTTTTTACTTTGCTGTATGACTAGTTGCATAAAGCAAATTTGAAAGGCCAAGAGTAACAACAAAATAAATGAAATCATCAGCTTTTATGCCAATGAGTGTTTACAACTCTACTTCGTGCATCTCCTCAGATAGTAGCTGTAGCTACACATTATGTTTCAATTTAATTTTAGTATAAATTAACTTATCTTTGTGGAAGTGGCTTTAAAGCTAATAACCCTAAAAGAATTAAGATTTGAAAGTAATGGTATCAGCACCAAGGCACATTAATGGCCTTTATCACTTCAAGCTAGTGAACTATAGCCAAGATAATTGGCCTAATTGGAATAAATTGTTTCTTTAGCCAGGTATTTTCTCCTGCTTCAGCCTGATTATACCAAGGCTTCATCTTAGTCAAATAAAACTAAAACATCTCTCTCACACACATACTTCCTGATTCAGATTGTTTGGTATTTTAGTTATACGCCTGACTGAAATGAGACGTACAAAGATTCAAAAAGAGCTCTCCATTACCGCAGGTTTGACTGAGTATGTTACTATGTTGGTAGCATAAAGAAAAAATCCAGGGGCTTAAACATGAGGGTTTTTTTAAAAAAAAAACACCCACACCCATACCCACACCTGTCTCTAGAAGTAGTTCAAGCATATTTGGTATATTTGAATCGGCTATGCAAAATTAACTTTAGACAAAAGCTAAGGAATTGTGATTCTTTAAGAAAAAGCATTGTTCGCACTTATGGATGATCTCTGGCGGGAGCAGGATGGGGGCAGTGCATCCATCCTTGCTATTCTTGACTTCTCAGCGGCTTTCGATTCCATCGAACATGGTATCCTTTTGGGTTGGCTCAGGGAGTTGGGGGTGGGTGGTGTGGCTTTGCACTGGTTCACTTCCTTCCTCCAGGGCTGGTCCCAATCAGTGTTGATAGGGAGCAAGAGCCCCTATCCAGCCCACAGCCCCTCCTTTGTGGGGTGCCGCAGGGTTTGGTATTCTCCCTGCTCCATTTTAACATCTACATGAAACCACTGGGTGAGATCATCCATCACCATGGGATGAGGTATCATCAATATGCAGATGATACCCAACTATACATCTCCATCCCGGGTGATGTAAGTGATGCTGTGACCACCTTCTCTTGGTGCCTGGAGGCTGTGGGGGTCTGGATGGGGAACAACAGGCTTCAGCTGAACCCTGGTAAGATGGAGTGGCTGTGGGTTGGGGGCTCCTCTGTATCCGGGAACTTACCATCTCTAGTTCTGGATGGGGTTGCACTGCCCCAGACAGACCTGGTGCAGTATCTGGGGGTCCTCCTGGACTCACAACTCCTGCTCAAAGAGCAGGTGGCAGCCGTGGCCAGGGGGGCCTTTGCTCAACTTCATCTTGTGCACCAGTTACCCCCTTTCCTGGATCGGGAGGCCCTCTGGACAGCCCCCTTTCTCCTGGCCTTCCAGAAGAAGTTAAAGACCTGGCTTCGGATCCCCAGGGGCCACCGGTTACTCAACAGCATTTGGCAGCAGACTTACTGCAGCACCAGCAGCAAGTGGATGCACAAGTCAATAACTTGCAAGTAGTGGTGATGCAGATGTTGCAGCAGGTCAGGCAGAACGCCCAACAATTGGCAGCCACGGCAGCAGCTCAGCCAGTGCTTCTGTGGACCCATGGCAGCTTACCTGAGAAGTATGGGGGAGAAGCCGACCAGCTAAAGACATTTGTTACTCAATGCGGGATGTTCATCAACAGCAGACCCACTGAGTTCCCAACAGATCGCACCAAGGTAGTATTTGTTTTAAGTCTGTTAAAAGGATTGGCAGCGAAATGGGCCATTCCCATGATGGAAGGCAACGACCCAATTCTGAATGACTATCAGAACTTCATGGGGAGGTTCAGAGGCCATTTCAGGGATCCCATCAGGAGGGTCACAGCCAATCAGGAGATTCAGAGACTCAAGCAAGGCAATAGGAGAGTAAGGCTTTTTATTGCAGATTTTAAGCTGTTAGCTGGAGACGTCGACTGGAATGAGACGGCCCTTAGGGACCAGTTTAGAGAGGGGCTGAATGACAATCTTTGAGATGAACTGGTAAGGCAGCGAACCCCAGCCACCTTGGATGAGCTGTACCAGCTTTGCGTGGTGATTGATGCCTGACTCGAAGAATTGAAGAAGATTATGAGGTGGAGACAATTTTGGACTCGAGGCGAAGAGGAAGAGGGATTCAGTATTTAATCCATTGGAAAGGGTATTCAGAGGCTGAGCGCAAGAGATGTGCACGCTCCCAGGTTAGTGTACCAGTTTCATCAGCATTTCCCTGACAAGCCAAGGCCTCATAAAATCCACGAAATTCCTCAATCATCTGAGCAAGCAGAGGAGTTCATGAGTGAGCAAGTGATTTCCTCAGAAGGGGCCAGGGGCAGGGAGTCACAGAGGCCGGGGAAGATAGGCCGTCGACTTCGGGCCTCCAGCTCCCAAGGGGGAGGGGGTGAGTGTTTCTAATCATGTAGCTGTTTTGCAAGAAGAGCCACCTGGCATGGAGGAGTTGTCAGACACAGAGAGGAGTACCGCATCTTCGCTTTCAGCTCTACCCCTGCTACCCAGTTCGCCTGAGAACTCAGAGGGAGAGACTGACTTTGAAGAGGGGGGGGGGGTGATGTGATGGAATGTGTCCCTGAAGGGGTGGTGGTGATGTGGTGGATTTTGGCACTGCCACTGGTTCTCAGGGAAGGAGGGAGCATTCCAAGGAGATAAGAGTACTCACAGTCCGGAAAGCGTTGGTGGGAAAACAAAGAGGTTCAGAGTAGCCTCGCCCTAGTCTCCCAGGTTATTTCCCCTTAGGTTAGTTAGAGTATCTTTAGTCTGGCAAGATTCTGTCTGTATGGTGACAGCAAGTAAAGAACTGGAGTTTTGAATGCACTGACTTGTTGTTGTTCTTGGGCTGGCCCTGACACTCATCAATATAACCAGAGATGAAAGGTGCTGATCACTGCCGTTCAGAAGTCTGCTATATAGATATTCCTGGCCTACACATGATTTTCCTATTTTATGGCTGGGGTGTTCAGCCTTAGGCAATGAGGGTACATGCTATTCTATAATCTTTGGGTGTAAACTCCAGACACGTCCGGAAGTTATTGACAATTATCATTTTCAAGGTCACAGAATGATGGGTTTGGGGAACTTATTTAATTACTTACTTACTCCCAGCCCTGAATAGATAGCCCTTCAAAGAGACAATGCTTTCAAACAGTGGGTAGTTCTCTGCAAAGTAGGTTATGTGGCCATCCTAAATATCTGACCAGTCACCAACATATAATAGCTGTGTAAGATGTATTTTTATAAAATATACCCTGTTAATAATGACTGTGAGGATGCATGTGCAAATATTGGTATAACATTCTGCACTACAAACATCAATTACAACCTTCTGAATGATACTGAAAGTGTTTTACATATATATCCCTTCTGAAGAAAATTTCAAGACCCATTTATGCTTCTATTTCTTCCATCAAGTTTCTTGTTTTATACCAAACAATTGTATGAAATACAGTTTTAGTATAGCTACAGTTTATCTCTTTCTCTGGCATTCCTTTTTCAGGGCACAAAGCGCACCTCCTATGAGGTGGTTTAAATCTCCTTAGAATTTATCCTCTATTACTCTTCTGAAGAAGGCCCTCTCCATCTTGCCTCTCCAGAGTCTCAACATCAAGAATTGTCTTCTTCTCTGTGTCAGAAGCTGCAATCAGGCAAAATTTTTCACTTTTCCCCTTCGTCCACAAACTTTTTTTAAACAATGAATTAGGAGGGCAGCTGGGAAATGAGCTGGCCCATACCTCAGCAGCAGAAGACTGAAGAAAAGATGACCCATGGGAATAATAATTATGAACCTTTTGAAGATCATGCTCCACTCCTTATAAGGTAGGATTAGAGTGCTAAATAAATTCATAGTTTGTTCTTTAAATAGGTGAGTAGACCAGAGAAACTTTAATGTGATAATATTTCACTTGGACATTGAAAAATGTATTTTAAACAACAAAAAGAGCCTTCTACAATTTCTAATCCATTTGTTATCACCTCTAATATTTATGTTTATGGATCTTACCTGGTTTCTATGGCATAGCTAATATAATGTTGCTAAATGTATAGATGTGGTCAAGGAGTAAAGATGGGAATAAAACACGTACCATTTTAATTTCAAAAGTAACTGAGCATCTAGTAAGATTCAGAGCTTTCAGTGGAACTGGCTCCATTGAATTTTAAGCTGTGTCATCGGATTCCTATTTCGTTTCTCAACTGTGTCTAATGTATCTAAATTATGAACTCTTATCTCTAAAGAAAGTGCTTTAGGGTTTTAAATGGCTCCCTATTGCCTTGAGATGGGAAGGGATAGTGCTTGTGTGCAAATTGGAAAAAAATGACCATTTGCAGATGGTTCTGGTAATCAGTCCACTTGAATGAGACCAATCTTGGACATGCATTTGTACGAAACTGGAAATAAATGGTATGAAGCAGTCAGGTATGAATATAGGAAAAGAAAAAGTGCCATACTGCCATACCACTTGTTTCTGTCATCAAATTCATCCATGTCAGACATACTTGGTTACTGATTAGGACAATTCAGAGGCAAATGTAGTAGGAAGGCCAACTGATTCAGCTGTAGAATCAGCCTCAACAGTGACTTCCGTATTTAATCAGATCAGAGCAGAGTGACTTGGATATGGAAGAACCATCAGCAATCAGAAAGAACTTCTGAATCACTACAGTATTTTTGCAGTAGAGTCAGTATGCTTATAACCCGCTCTCCATTACTAGGCTGTTGCATTAATATAACCACAAGAACATGGCTTCATCAACAGGGCAGGGTTTTCAAACTTGTGCTTTAATAAGTTACTTCAGATATCATATAATTACTATTTCTCTGCACAGATATATCACAATAGTCCAATATTTAAAATTTGGGCATTTCTTTGAGTATATTTCCGTACACATTTGAAGCAACTTCTACTCACCTTTTTGAAGAATCTTTGCCTGGATCCCAGGCTGAAAACCATCAGACCCTCAAATGGCCTACATCCTTGCCTGAAACATAGGATTTTGGAAATTTACAGCTGTGGCCTTCAGGCAGTGCTGTAGTGTGAAGCAGACCTATACTCTTCAGGTTCCTGATCTGCACTGCCTAAGATTTTGCCTTTTCTCACTTATATGGCAAGGGATAGGGATAGGGATAGGGATAGCTACTGGAAAAAAGCTAGACTTTTAACTCTAAGAATATCAGAGAGTGAGGGTTACACACATATTCCACTTCAAGAGTTGAGTAATCCGATGAAAAGACATCGAAGAAGATACAGACACAGGGCAGCATAATCTTGTTGTGCAACAAGCTAATTGGATTTCATCAACTGTGCACTGGAGTCCAAGGAAACTAAAATAGAAAAAAAAACTTTCTAGGCCATGTTCTTATTGCTGAGACAATGTTTGAAGAAGAATTTAAGAGACTGTGCAGTGCAAAATACTTTGAACATCTCCTCCATATCTTTAATTGTTATTCTCTGGCTGTCGATAGCAACAGGGACAGTCAGGTCTCCAAAGCTCTGGAGCCACAAATGAGATGCTGAGAATTGGTCTGTGGACCATGCATTGTCCACCCCTGCCTGCCCTTCGCCATTCTTCTTGATCATCCTGGGCATTTCCCTCCTCTTCTTGAGAATTCTCTGACTACAGTACTGGTAGCTTGTTACTCAGCTAGGTGGACTTTCTTGACTAGTCTTCTCTCAGACAGAAATGTTTAGAAAGATTTTTATCAAGCAGGGGGACAGAGAGATATAAAACCCAGGGTATTCACTCCAGCTCATATTATGCATGATTGCTCTGGTACTACTGCAGCGCAGTATTTGTTTGAGAAGGTAGAAAGCAAGTGCTGAATGGAGCTACTCTATGTGTATCATATGGGTGTTTCTGCATCTTCTAATCTACACTAAATGCAGTGAGGGCATATAGTGGCTCCTTCAACAGGATTGAAGTATAGCTTCTGCATGTTGAATGGGAGGGGAAAATATAGCCTATAACTCAGATTCACCAATTTTCTGGCATTATACTGTAAGCTTCCAGAAAAAGAAGAAATGTCACTTGGCTAAGAGGATAACACCACAATCTCCTTCTTTTCCTTGGTTATGGTGCTGTGTGCAAACTGTTCGTTATTATAGTCCTTGTCCACCCCAAAATCAATAAACATCTTCATTTTGGAAGCCTTGAATGAATCTGGCAAATTGGGGTTTTATTTACTGCCAGCTTTGAATTAAAAATTAAAGGCAATGGTGAGGATAATATAGCTGAATTACATACAGTCTGATGGAGTATAATCAGTGAAAGCTTCCATGTTCGTGAAAACAAGCTCTGCACATAATTATTAGCAGATTTTTAAAAAGATGATCTTAAATTCTTATAAACTTTAAAAAAAAACTATTTTGGAGCACTATCAGATGTTACGAATAGAACTGTGCAATTTATCTGAGTTTAAAACGCCTATCAGAAGCTCATTTGTCCCTAGCTGGTGCAGGTTATTAATACTTTTATTCAAATGAACTGTCTAAAGAGAGCCTGGTTTTTATTTCTTTGATTCATTACGCTGATAAGACACTGATGCTGAACAATTGTCTTGTAATTATTGCAGTTTTGAAGTACAGTTTTGGGTTGCTAATCATAAAAGGTATCAGCAAATTAGAATTGATGAACCATTGTCTGAGGAAGCAATCTTGCTGATTGTTCTGCTTGTTTGTACATTTTGTGATGGCAAATGTTAGTGTGGCGCAGACAATGATATTAGATTTGTGACATGTGACTTACAGCTCAGCTTATTGGAGAGACACGTGATTATTTTGTGAAGATGCTTGCTTATATATTATTTTTTTACAGCTATAGCTTAACTATAGCAGAAATCATGTTTAAATCAAGTTTTCAACTATTGGCCTATCATTTCATTATATTTCTGATCTCTGTTTTACATGTATATTTGTATACTTTTTGTTGTTGCTATTCATTTTTTATATAATGTTATTTTTGGTAGTCATCAATAGCTTTGAGTATCTGGGATGTGGACTAACTTCAGTGGCACATCCAGTTAAAGATATTTCTAAATATAGAAATGTTCACCATTATAAAGATCATAGCCTTGACAAAGCAATATAAAGGAATGTTTTAAGTTGTTTTATACCAAAAACATCCATTGGTCTATCTAGTTGAGTGTTATCTATACTGAGAATTGAGGTAACCTAGTTTTCTCCTCATATCCTGCACTACAACTTCTCAGAATCTCTTGCCATTGGCCATGCTGTTGAGATTTGAAGCACAAAATGTCCGGAGAGCACAAAGTTGCTCATATGTGATCTAACCCAGAGCATCTCCAACATCTCAAATCTACTATTAACCTTTTTTTAAACGTCTCAGATAGAAAAAAGAAGAGGAAACAGAAAATTCATGTTTTTGATGGCTTCAGAGCAGATCTTAATGGGCTGAATCTAATATGTTATCTATATTGACTTAAAACTTATTATTTATTTAACTGTGTTGTATCTTATCATTTATTTTTAACTAATTCCCATGCCAGAGTTTAATATTTTGTTAGCTGCCTTTTAGAATTGTTTTTCTATGGTGCATGTATTTCTTTGTATCTTGCCTCTCTCTGTGTGTGCAATTTATTGGCCTTTTTTGAAAGCAGGCTCTCTCATCCAAAGGAAACTAAATGAGGATGATCATACAGTATATCCTACTTTACCTAAGGACATTTTCTGTTTGTCTTCTGACAGCCCTCTTTTTGAAGGCTCTTAGCACTGGAAGTGCCAGTTTGTTTGCTTGTTTGTTCCACGCCGAATGGTAAACTTTCCAAGATAGAAAAGTACATGTATTATACAAGCAGCATGGACAAAAGGTTTATGAGCAACATCTTTGTTTCAAACATGTACAAGCTTGCAGTTGCCCTTCTCACTGCTTTGAAATATCCTGTGTCATTAAAAAAAGGTAAGGGTTCCCCCCGCAGATTTGTGCAGTCGTGTCCAACTCAAGGGGCCGGTGCTCATCTCTGCTTGTTAGCCGAAGAGCCAGCTTCTGCGATCATGTGGCCAGCATGACGCGCGTGGAACGCTGTTACCTTCCCACCGAAGTGGTACCTATTCATCTACTTGCATTTCCATGCTTTCAAATTGCTAGGTTGGCAAGAGCTGGGGCTAGTGCGGGAGCTCACTCCATCACGCGGGGCTAGGGATTTGAACCATCGAACTCGCAATCTTCCAATCGACAAGCCTGACGTCTTACCCACTGAGCCACTACACCCCTACTATCATTACAGTAGCCCAATTCAACTGTTACAAGAACAAAATATCCATAACATTAGCTTAATTAGTCATTGCTTTGTCAATGGCTTCCCATAGTGTATCCAGAGTGGTTCATTATCATACCACCTTAATGAAACATACCTTAATTTATAACAATAAATTTTAAAAAATGAAACATACTTTTCTTAAATAGTTAGTTTGGGCTCATATGGAGAGTCTCATATGGAAGGTCTGGGAGAAGTAATAGCTTTTCACTAGGCACCTAAGTAACCTACATAAGGCAGGCTGAGCGAGGGAAGATAGATGCTTTTGAACTGTGGTGTTGGAGGAAAATTCTGAGAGTGCCTTGGACTGCAAGAAGATCAAACCAGTCCATACTCCAGGAAATAAAGCCAGACTGCTCACTTGAGGGAATGATATTAAAGGCAAAACTGAAGTACTTTGGCCACATAATGAGAAGACAGGATACCCTGGAGAAGAAGCTGATGCTAGGGAAAGTGGAAGGCAAAAGGAAGAGGGGCCGACCAAGGGCAAGATGGATGGATGATATTCTGGAGGTGACGGACTCGACCGTGGGGGAGCTGGGGATGGCAATGGCCGACAGGAAGCTCTGGCGTGGGCTGGTCCATGAAGTCATGAAGAGTCTGAAGCGATTAAACAAATAAACAACAAGAAGGCACCTAAGGATTTAATAGTGGGTGTCTCACATATCTGAGAGAAAGGGATAAATATATTGGGTCTGCCTGTGAGTAGCCACAGCATGACAAGGTAAATCATAGTGCCTAAGCAAGTTATCCTTTGATGATCTTAGTGATCATCCAGATCTATAATGGAGAAGGGAAAATATCAGCTATAGTGGATTTTATCCCTTTACTCTTTCACCCTCAACTTTTCAGGGGCCTTTCAGAAGACTACAACTCTTTAGGATCATTATTCTGACACACTGCACATCACATCTGGTTAATAGACATTCTTCTCCCTGCTTGCACTTATACCAGTAAGGAATTGAAAAGATAGGAAGGATCCTTTAGCTGGAGGTTATAGAAGAGGACTTGGGAAACAAATTAGGAAGAAAGTGGCTCATAATATATAAGTCAATCCAAGGAGGTAGGTGCTGGGTGCTACAGGATTCTCCTAGCTCTTCAATGTAGTTCAGACATTTAGTTAACATTTTCTTAAAAATACTGTTATCAACTGCCATAAAAAGAACTATGATAACATATTCATAGTTAACTTACTGTATATCCCTTTTAATGGGACTGATCACAACTGTCAAGTGGATCAAATGCTACTCCCTTTTTCTGCTAGAAGGTAGGGGAAAGTAATGCTTGCATTTAGCCTTTTCCAGTTTTCTAAGAATCATGGATGGTTTTTTTCCTCATCAGTAATATAGCACATGCTTTGCCTGAAGAAAGTCCCTGGTATGGCTGAAAAAATCCAGCTGGAAACCCTGGAGAGTCACTTCAGACTCTATGCCGAGACAAACACAGAGCATATTCACCAAGGGAGTGGGGACAGTGAGATCAAGAACTTAGTATTGTTTAATGTTGTACCTGTGTTGTACTGTCTAAATACAGTTTCCTAATGATATAAGTAAAAGCTGTAAGAAATTCACAACTAGAGGTGGGATATTTTTTTCTTCCTGGATATCCCAGAATGAAGGCCCCTTTAGAGTCCTTGCTGGTTGACAGTTTGGCAACAGACTTGGCTAAAACATAAATTCTGTAGGCGATGAAAGAGATTTTGGTTAGGAAATCTCTGATGGAATCATCTCTCAAATTCAGACCAATTTCTGTGTTGCAGGAAGGGTTACACACAGATTCTGGGGAAGGAAGAAATGTGTGAAATCTTATAAAGGTATCCTTTTAATAAAATACTAATGGCCTACAGAGAGCCAGTTTGGTGTAGTAGTTAAGGCATCAGGTTAGAAACCGGGAGATCGTGAATTATGTTTTTGTTGTTGTTCAGTCATTTAGTCGTGTCTGACTCTTCATGACCCCATGGACCATAGCACGCCAGGCCTGCCTGTCCTCCACTGTCTCCCGGAGTTTACTCAAATTCATGTTCATTACATTGGTGATGCTATCTAACCATCTCATCGTCTGCCGTCCCCTTCTCCTTTTGCCTTCAGTCTTTCCCAGCATCAGGGTCTTTTCCAGTGAGTCCTCTCTTCGCATTAGGTGGCCAAAGTATTTGAGCTTCAGCTTCAGTATCTGTCTTCTAGTGAGTTCTAGTCCCACCTTAGGCACGAAGCCAACTGTGTGACCTTGGGACAGTCATTCTCTCTCTGCCCTAGGAAGGAGCCAATGGCAAATCACTTCCGAAAAACCTTGCTGTCGGGGGAAGTAGAGAGGAGGGCGGAGCACTAGATAAGAAGTGAGCACGCAGCTCAGAGAGCCTAGCCTATTTCCCCAAACGTCAGAAGAAAGCTCCACCCTAGGTTGAGCTGATATACTTGGGAGTCTTCAGGCACTGTTAGTTTAGCAGGATTTCTGCTTGTAGGTATGCAATAAACACTAGAGACTAGATTCCAGGCCTCGGCGTGTTATTTCTGCATCTACACACGACATCAATCCTGCTAAACCAAAACTCCCATCGAAAGAGGGAGGAACACATAAACCAGGATAATGGCTTCTCAGACACAGGAATTGCAGCAGGCCATAATCCAATTAGCAGCGGCCTTGACACAACACCAGCAGCAGGTCGACGACCAGATTAATAACTTACAGGCGGCGATGCTTCAGCAGATCCAACAACCAGCCCCGGTCGTCCAGCAGCCAGCACCAGTGGCTGCACCCCCACCAGTCGTTCTGCGATCCCCAGGGTGTTTACCAGAGAAATTTGGGGGAGAGACGGCACAGCTCAGGACCTTCGTCGCCCAGTGCACCATGTTTTTCGACAGCATACCAGCCGAGTTCCCGACGGAGAGGTCCAGAGTCACGTTCATTTTAAGTTTGCTGAAAGGCTCAGCCGCAAGATGGTCCATCCCCATGGTGGAAGCTAACGACCCAATTCTGGACAACTACCAGAACTTTATGGCCCGTTTCAGAGCCCATTTTGATGATCCAATCAGAGAGGTCACTGCCAGCAGAGAGATCCGGCTGCTCCGACAGGGGAACAGGAGAGTAGGAGCGTACATCGCAGATTTCAAACTGCTGGCAGGAGATTTGGGCTGGAATGAGGTGGCATTAAAGGATCAGTTTAAACAAGGACTGGACGAAGAGATTAAGACGGAGTTAGTGCGGCAGGGCACTCCAGCGACATTGGAAGACCTGTACCAGTTAACAGTCGTCATAGATGCTCGATTGGAGGAGTTAAAGCAGCTTCGGCCAGGGAGAAACAAGGCAGGAACCCGACCGGCTTTTCCAGGTTTTGCTACCCCCTCTAACACGTTTGTTCCCCTGAGCGCGGAAGAACCCATGCAGATAGGGGCCATAAGAAGGGGGCTCTCTGAAGCCGAGAGGCAAAGAAGAAGGGACAGTGCACTTTGTTTTTATTGCGGGGGGCCAGGGCACATTGCAAGGGTGTGCCCGACCAGACGCCAGGCAGCCCCGGTAAGATTTACAACCCAAGGCACGGAGCAGGCCCACATTCCAGCCGCTTCTTCTCAGCAGTTAAACTCCAACGGCCCCCCTCATCAGAGCCCTGCAGGGCGGCCATCCAGCAATTAAGAAGGGCTCAGGCGGCAGATCACAACCAAGATTTTTATATTGTTCCAGCCATGCTGACTACAGATTCCAAGCAACTATTACCGGTAAATGTTATGATTGATTCCGGGGCGACAACCAATTTTATAGATGGGAAAGCAGTGGAAAAGTTTCATATTTCAACTATTGCACTACCAAGCCCCATGCAGGTTGAAACCATCGACGGGCAACCTCTCAAGGCCGGCGCGATCGAACGTTGCACCCTGCCGATTCAGCTAAACATCACAGATCACTCGGAGTGGATCCAACTGTACGTTACTGCCTCATTGCAAGTCCCAGTCATTCTCGGGGCACCTTGGTTGAGACTTCACAACCCCAATTTGGACTGGATGACTGGAGCAGTTTCCTTTCCCTCTCAAGACTGTCGGCACCACAAATTGCAGGGCATTACCCAAGCCCTGCCGGCAGCTGCAAGCCGGGAAGCAGGGAAGGCTCCACTACCAACAAAGTATGGAGATTTTGCAGACATCTTCGGAGAGCAAGAGGCCACAGTGTTGCCCCCCAATAGATCTTTTGACTGTACCATAGATTTGAAGCCTGGGGCCAAGATCCCAGCGGCACGGCATTACACAATGTCCCCAAAGGAGCTAGCTATACTGAAGGAATATTTGGATACCAACCTAAAAAAGGGTTTCATTCGGCCATCAACATCACCGGCATCTGAACCTACCTTCTTCGTGCCTAAAAAGCCCGATCCTTTCGTCCCGGCGGCACAGGCTGGCGATAAGGGACCCCCCATGCGCACGGTGCATGACTACAGCGCACTCAACGCAGTCACCGTTAGAGACCACTACCCTCTTCCAGTGATATCGGAGTTGCTAGATCGCCTGCAAAAGGCTCACATTTTTACCAAGCTAGACCTCAGGAATGCCTACAATTTGATCAGAATAAAGCCAGGCCATGAATACTTAATGGCTTTTAACACCAGATATGGTAAGTTTGAGTATTTAGTCATGCCTTTTGGACTAAGTAATTGTGGGGCAGTATTTTCCAGGTTCATGAACCACATTTTCTCAGGCTTGTTAGATAAATATGTCATTGTGTATCTGGATGACATTCTGATTTATTCTGAGGACCCCACCTCCCACATTACCCATGTGCGTAATGTTCTGCAGAGATTAAGAGAGAACAAGCTGTTTGCGAAATTAGAAAAGTGCGCTTTTGACTTAACGCAATTAGACTATCTGGGATACAGGATTTCCACAGAAGGCGTAGCCGTGGATCCTGCAAAGGTCCAAGCAATTATGTCATGGAAGCCTCCCCGTAACGTCAAGGAGCTCCAACAATTTCTGGGGTATGCAAATTTTCTTCACAAGTTTATTGCCTCATATGCGGAGAAAGCGCGTCCCCTTACTCAGCTGTTAAAGAAAAACAGACGTTTTTGCTGGGGGGAACAGCAGCAAGCGGCCTTTCAAGAATTTAAACAGCTGTTTACCTCCCCACCACTCCTGAGACACCCGAACCCTTCAAAACAGTTCCACGTCCAGTGCGACGCCTCTAACTTTGCCGTCGCCGCCATTTTACTCCAAGCGGCGGACGAAAGGGGGGAAGATTTATTACCCTGTGCCTATTTCTCTCGCACGCTGTCACCAGCAGAGAGGAATTACGATGTTTTTAACAAGGAACTGCTTGCCATAAAATCAGCCTTTCAAGAATGGAGGCATTGGTTAGAGGGAGCAGCTTTGCCAATCAAGGTTTACACAGACCATAAAAACTTAGCACTGTTGCAGAGCTCGGGATCCCTCAACCCCCGTCAGGTCAGATGGAGTCAATTTTTTTCACGCTTCGATTTCGTCATCTCATATTTGCCAGGCAAACAAAACAAGCTGGCTGACGCGTTGTCTAGGCAGCCGCAGGACATTGCAGAACCTGACCAAGCCACCCAAGCCACGATCTTGCACCCTCAAAATTTTGAGAAGCCTCCCGAAGGGGTCCAAGTAGAGAACTTGGCAGCAGTCAGACTAGTAGACGATCTCCTTGTAAGAATCAAGGCGCAGCAGCAACAAGACCCCTACGCACGGGCTAGGCTGGATGACCTCCAGGGGGCCCAGCAGGGTACACCGTCCCCTTTCACAGCGGAGGCAGGGACACTTTGGCATAGTGGGCGGCTTTATGTTCCCAAGACGCTGAGGGAAGAAGTATTACAGCTCTGTCATGATAGCCCTACGGCAGGACACGGGGGGGTGTTCAAAACGCTGCACAGAACACTCAGAGACTACTGGTGGCCCAAGATGGCAGCACACATCAAGACTTACGTGGCCTCTTGCCACGTGTGTAGACGCGCTAAAACGGTTGCAGGGAGACCAGCAGGCCTTTTGCAGCCCCTGCCCACCCCCCACCCCCAACCTTGGGACACTGTCTCCATGGATTTTATCACTGACTTGCCACCGGCACAGGGTTTCACTTCCATCCTGGTGGTGGTAGACTGCTTTACGAAAATGGCGCACTTCATTCCCTGCAAGGGCCTACCAACAGCACAAGTTACAGCACAGCTCTTTTTGGACAATGTCTTCCGATATAGAGGTATGGTTAACCACTTGATCTCAGATCGCGGTTCGCAATTTACTTCCAGGTTCTGGGGGGCGCTTTTCCAGACATTGGGGGTCAAAATACACTTGTCCTCTGCGAATCATCCGTGCTCTAATGGCGAAGCAGAGAAAACTAACCAGTTATTGCAGCAATATCTCAGATGTTACATTAACTACCGGCAGGACAATTGGCCAGAACTTCTCCCTATGGCAGAGTTCGCTTACAACAATGCAGTACATTCCTCAACCAAGATGTCCCCTTTCCAGGCTCTATATGGCACAAACCCGAGAGTGTTGCCCCTTTCCTCACAACAAACAGCTGTGCCTGCAGCCACAGATTTCCTGGCAGAAAGACAGGCAGCCCATCACCTGTTAGCAGAGCAGCTAGAGCTGGCAAAGGCAGCCTATAAACGGAACGCAGATGAACGCAGACAGGAAGGACCCCCCATTTCACCAGGAGACAAGGTCTGGCTCTCTACAAAGTTTCTGCCCACTACCAGACCTTGCAAGAAGCTGGACTCTAAGTTTATTGGCCCCTTTCAGGTGATACAGCAAATAAATCCTGTGGCTTATCGTTTGCAGCTTCCACATTCCATGAGGATTCACCCGGTGTTTCACAAGTCCTTGTTAGTCAAGGATTCCCCTCCAAGTGCCTTGCGGTCGCATACCACCCCCCCACCTCCGGTACTTGTCCAAGGGGAACCGGAGTACAAAGTGCAAGAGATTTTGGACTCCAGAAGGAGGGGCAGGGGGATTCAGTATTTAATACACTGGAAGGGGTATTCTCAGACAGAGCGCTCCTGGGAAAATGCCAAAGATGTTCACGCACCCTGCCTAGTGCATAGGTTTCATCAGATTTTCCCTCACAAGCCACGGCCAGCGCGACTCCCAGAGCTACAGCCCCCAGCTGGAGACGAAGAAGCCGACCAGCCTGGGGATTTTGTGAGTTTCCAGCAGCCATTCCTGCTCCCCCTGTCAGAACCAGCGAGGGGGGAGGAGGAGGATTCGCATCCCTCCACCTCTGGTGGCCAGCTCCCAGGAGGGGGGAGGGAGAACCTTTCTAACGATTTAGCTGTTTTTCAGGAGAGGCCAGCTGCACCCGGACTATCAGATCAAACAGAGAGACGCGAGCCTTCCCCCGACATTCCTTTCCTGGATGACCTCCCTTCACTGCCCAGCTCCCAGGAAGAAGAGCAGATAGACACTTTTTCACACGGGATCCTGCCCGACACCAAGGACGAACGGGGGGAGGGAGTTGCTATGGAGTTTTTGGATGGGGAGGGGGGTGGTGTCGGGGGAAGTAGAGAGGAGGGCGGAGCACTAGATAAGAAGTGAGCACGCAGCTCAGAGAGCCTAGCCTATTTCCCCAAACGTCAGAAGAAAGCTCCACCCTAGGTTGAGCTGATATACTTGGGAGTCTTCAGGCACTGTTAGTTTAGCAGGATTTCTGCTTGTAGGTATGCAATAAACACTAGAGACTAGATTCCAGGCCTCGGCGTGTTATTTCTGCATCTACACACGACACTTGCCAAGAAAACTGCAGTAGTAGTAGTAGTAGTAGTAGTAGGTATTTATTTGGTCAATGACCAGCAAAACACACACACAAATGGTCTACAAGGGTTGCTTGTATGAATAGGATTATTGTTTGCAAAATGTACCATGAGACTATTCCATCTGCAGGAGATACTGTCACCATCATGCATTGCTGTATACTAAATTAGTGGAATAAATAACATCTAGAACTTTAATCCTACACAAGTTTTGTTGGGAGCATTTATGTAAATGTACATAATTAGATACACTGCACTTTCTATAACATGCCTATAGATCATATTGATAAGAATCTGCCCATGGTAAGATAAATCATAAAATGAGGGTAATTATAGTACTGGTGTTCACTAAAACTATGAGCTTTTTAAGCATCTACAGAGCAGCACCAATCGGTTTATTGGGATTTATGGCCATGTAAACATGTCTAGGATAGATATGCTATTTTAAGATACTGTGTATTTTCCATAGTAATGACATTTTCAGAGTTTGGAAGGCATTTCAGATGGAACAAAGTTTTTAAATATTGAATCCAATTCTGAACAATTCTTTAATTAGCTCGTTAAATATACTGTTGTAGAAGTAAGTCCCTCTTATTTCAGTCTTCAGAACTTCCATAAAGAAATCTTAGGATCATTTATTTGATTTCCATAAATTCTTCAGTTCAAAAAAGATGAAAATTTATGATATAGGACAACAGAGCAGAACCAGTAAAACCAATGGGATTTAACATTAGTTATAATTAACTACATTTCCATTTATTTCAATAGGCCTATTCTAATAGGAGGAGACCTGAGCGCCGCGTGACGGAGTGAGCTCCCGCACTCACTTCAGCTCTTGCCAACCTAGCAATTCAAAAGCATGCAAATGCAAGTAGATAAATAGGTACCACTTCAGTGGGATGGTAACAGCGTTCCACGCATGTCATGCTGGGCACATGACCGCGGAAGCGTCTTCGGACAACGCTGGCTCTTCGGCTAACAAATGGAGATGAGCACCGCCCCTAGAGTCGGACACGACTGTGCAGGGGAAAACCTTTACCTTTAATAATAGGAGGAAAAGTTTGGTCCTGCTCATTCATTTTGGCCAACTCAACTCTGCATGGGAGATATTTATTTATTTATTTAATTTTTATCCGCCTTTATTATTTTTATAAATAACTCAAGGCGGGGAACATACCTAATACTCCTTCCTCCTCCTATTTTCCCCACAACAACAACCTGTGAGGTGAGTTGGGCTGAGAGAGTGTGACTGGCCCAAGGTCACCCAGCCGGCTTTCATGCCTAAGGCGGAACTAGAACTCACAGACTCCTGGTTTCTAGCCCATTGCCTTAACCACTAGACCAAACTGGTACAGTGTGGCAGAACAAAGCTAAAATTAAGCAATTTGAAGTTTCAGTGATGTCAACAGAGAGGACTTGATTTTTATATCTTCTGAGCTTAATTGACTCATTGTTATCTGAGACATCAAAGGATTTTGGCTGGATTCTGTTACATATATATTTCCCCCATGAGACCAAAAAACAGCTGTAATTTCTGCCAACGCAGGAGCCAATAATTCCTAACACAGAGGGGTTCCTTGGATTAAGAAGTATTTTCTGAGCATAGTTTTAATTAAATATCTTGACTACTGCCAGTTGGGCTAAACATTTCCTAAACTTCAAGGAAGGTGCCTCTGTTTTTGGATCAAAAAAGGGAAATGGAATTTCAGGTTTTATTTTAAGTTGTTTGATCCCCTCCTCCCCTTTTTGCATTGTTCATCCATTAACACATAGGTAATGAGCTCATTGCATTGCTACAGAATACACTTATCACCAGGATTCATTATTCTGTCACTAGCAATGCTATTTTTAGTCCAGACTCCAGCTGGCAGAAGGGAAGAGAGTGAATAAAAAGGAAATTGCCTCAGGTGTTATTAGTGCTACCTAGCTGCATTCAGTGCCTAATGTTTGACATGAAGTGCACTGGCATGCATGACTCCAAAATTAATTTCCTTAGATCGAGAAACAATATTCCAGTTGGGCTCACTCTTGAAATAAAGAAGTGGCACCTGGCTTCTAGGAGGCAATTTCTTACTAATGTTTCACAAGGCAGAGGTGGGTGACATCTTGTGATGGAAATCAAGTGGGAGGGCTGAGCCCCTCCATTTTCCATCCCAAGATGAGGTGATGTTAGGTGAGTTGGATTGAAGCCGACATCTGCATAGTAGGGTTAGAAGATGCTCATCTCAACAATTGGAGATCTCCTCTCCTCCCTTCCCTCCAGCTTTGCTAGCTGTGTCTTCCCTGCTAACCAATACATCACCTTTTGAAGTAGGGGGAAGAAATTAGATTTTCTCTGTTATTGTTTCCTCTGCCTTGATCTGATCTCAGTATCACTGAATGCCAAAACATTTCTAAATACGGAATGAATATGGAAGCTGGAGTGGGTTTTTCCCCCCACCAGTTTTCCATTCCATTAGTTCACTGGCATCTTTTCCCTTCTATGCTACTGATGCACTCTTGCACCCTGATTAAACACTGCAAAGAAGCAATCCTGGTGGGATTGCAGCATAAATTGCACCAGGTTCCTTTTAGATACTTACTTACTTACTTACTTACTTACTTACTTACTTACTTACAGCATTTTTTCAACCCAAAAGGGCTCCCAAAGAGGTTTGTCTATAATCAGTATGGATTGCTACATTCCTGTAGACATCCACCAGGAAAGGGAAGTAGGGTCAGCTGACAAAACCTGTGTTGTGACACCATAAAAAGCAACCCTTATGACTTTCATACTTATGCCCCAACTTTACTCTTATTTTTGTCATTGTGGCTTGTAGCAGACCTTCCTGCTCAGGGACATGACATAAAATAAAGAGGGATGGGAAGGGAAGAGGAAATAATGGAAGGGAAGAGGAAATAAACAAGCTCAGTTACAATTATATGAAGCTAGATTGCTTTTTATCAGCAGTTCAGTGAGAGTAGGAAGAGATCTTTTGGCAAGGCTGATGGAATAGCCTGCTTCCCATCTCATTTCCATATAATGTTTTACAGTGCAAACAAGTCCACACGCACGGGGCACAATACTGCATAAAAATAATCTTGCCATAAGCCTCCATATGATCCCATCATGATATTGTTATGTTTACAAAGTTCTGTCAGCATCTGTCATGTCAGAGGAGGAGGGCAGAAAGTGTATATGTACGAGCTTTCTGTTCAAAATTCTGGGGGTGCTGGTGGGGATGGGGTTTATGAAAAAGAAAATTGAAGTATCTTACAGATTTGATTCTGTACATTAGTAGATTAAAACATGACTTGCAGATAACAGACCATTTGAGTATCTAGCAATGTGAAAAAGGGATGAAAATGTGATATCTATACCAAAAATGTCTGAAGGCTAGTTCACATATTCAAACGTCTTATGAAAGCCTGTTGAAATGTCTTATGGAAGCCTGCTGAAACAAGAGATGATGTATAGGCATTAATGAAATTGCACATAAGAAGATATCGCAGGCATCACTTTCATCCCATTTCACACATGAGTTCATATATTTCCCTGTGTACCATCAAAGCCAGTTACTTGATAATTTCTTCATGTAGAGTGACCTAAACATCTCAGGGAGGCATCTACCGAGCACACTCTTGGTAGCCCTGATGACTTCCCGTCACTTTCTTACACTATTTTACATGTGCACTGTTGTAGAGGGCTTTATGGCTGAGCTGAAACACAACTTCATTACCAAAAATGCTCAAAGAAGTGGGAAATGTAGCAAAAAGAAGACAGCTGTCATAACCCAGACCATTCATGATTTATGGAACAAGCAGTGCAAATGCGGCATTCTTCAGTAGTTCTTCCTCTTGGATGCTTACTGTAAGAATTTCATTGGATTTACTTGCATGATTTATTAACTTTTTTAGGTTTGTGCATGAATGGCCATCGGGATAGATAGCTAGAACAGCTGAAATAGCCAGGCATCATTCCTCTAAAGTCATTTTGAATTAATTGAATAAGAAACTAGAATTTTCTTCAGTAGGCAAAAGAATTTGGATCTACTCTTTGTGGAAAGAGGTTTTTTCCCTGCTTTATAGATTTAGGTAGACAATTTCCTGAATTATATATATATGAAGCTAGACAACAAAAAGCTAGTTTGTCACATGAAAAATTGTAAATGTTTGATTATTAAGGAGAAAATTGTAGCTAGCAACTCATTCTGAAACAAACATAATAGCAACATAGTCCTTTTGTGAACGGCACTATAAAAAAATGTAAGTTGATTTGAATTAAATAGCATTCTGTGCTTTCTCTCTGACCTCATTACTTCCAAGCCAGCCTAAAAAAATGACTATAATAACCACCATTATGTCCTTAATTAAGCAGTGCAGGATAAAGAATGAAAAGGCTGTGCAAACAAGAATCCCCTTTGTGTACATTGATGTGAGAGATGGAATTGTTTGGAACGGCATCCTGTGTAAGGAATGTGAACAAACAAAGCTTCATCAATAATTCCAACAGATAATTTTAATAAACTAAATAGATTTTGTATGATCTGGTAGGGATGGGAAATGAACTGGTCAGGAGTAACAAATGCTGATGTTCTCAAATGTAATATAGATGATAAGGAAGACTGAGAACACCGAATGAATAGAATCATAAAATATAATTCTATGCTCATTATCCCTGGAATCTCAAGTATTGGCTTTAAATAATAGAAATTAAAATAAAGTTGAACTAGTCCTTTTATTTCATTCAGGTTTCTGCCAGCCTCATTAGTCTGTGTTGGATTGATGCATGGATTAAATTAAAACGGGAGAGTAACACATAACAGAAGGCTACAGTTAAGCAAGCAAGCGAATCCACCTTTTCAAAAGCCAAGTGAGATTTTTAAAGATATACGTAGACCAGTCCTCCTCAAACTAGTGCCTGCAATGATCATGCTAGTTGGTAACCTTCATACTTCTACTGTCTACACAAGTTGAGAGTAGTCATAATATGTACATGTGGCTATCTCAAGAATAGGCAAGTACTTCTCCCTCTTTTAAAATTTACTCCATATCTTTCATAACCTTATAATGCACTGTTTCCTTCTGGAATATATATATATATATATATATTCCAGAAGGAAACAGTGCATTATAAGGTTATGAAAGATATGGAGTAAATTTTAAAAGAGGGAGAAGTATATACACACACACACACACACACACATATACATATACATATACATATACATATACATATACATATACATATACATATACATACACACACACATACATACATACATACATACACAAACACCACTGATAGGAACAAGTCAAATAAACTTTTTGTACTGTACCGCTGGTTGCCACTGGTCGCTCAGTTTAAGAAATGGCATTGCATACTGTATGTTGAGGCATCTTTGCTTAGCTACTATGGAGCAAGAAAGAGTTGAATGTTAGCTGTGGTTTCATGTTTTGTATAGCATTTAGAAAAACCCACACAGTAAAAACTAAGAAAAATGGAAGTTTAGGAATGCATTTGTTTTTGCACCCCACAAGTGGTATTTTATATAAGGCTTTTTCCACTTTTGTTTTTTATTCAGTGCATCAGCCATGTATCACACCCCACCAGGTTCTTGATAAAATCTGTTCTTCTGGCATCTCCTCTTGATAAAATTGACTGTCCTGCAGTGACAGGATCATTCTATTATGACTTCGTATCATACTGTGGAAAGCTTCACACATTCACTTCTGGACTCTTTTTATCTCAGCATGATACTTTTATTGCCTTGAAAAGAGCAAAATGGGGTATTATTTTTTCCCTCTACCAATACACAGTCACAATGCCAGTAAACTAGCCATGCTTCCTATCTGTTGAAAAAGATGTGGAAGAAACATAAGCCTTGTGTACGTTCCCTGTGTATTATGTCCTATAGTGTCAATGGGATGCTAGTTAGGCATGTTGGAAGCCGCAATCCAACACATTTAGTTGGATTACCAGGTTGGAAAAGGTCAAACTATAAGCAAGATCTTGAGCAGACACGGGGCAACCTCAGGCCATTGGGGGGCCATGATAGCCAAACGTTGACATGCACAAGGGAACATCATCTTGATGTTATTAAGAAGAGCAGGGTTGAGAATTTCGAAGTCCTGGGAAAGTTCATTGATTGTAAATAATTTCTAAATCTAAAAGAAGCCTTGGCCATTTGGGGAGGTAGCTTTCTGTTCCCTCACCCCCAAAAATGGCGGGACATTGCTCTCCCCAAATTCAGCAATACAAACTATGTGGGCTCTCAGGACAGTTTCCGGATCATGGGTGGTTTATCACTATGTTACATAAAGAGCTCTTTCTCTTTAACTGTCCTGAATCCCCTACCTTTTGTCTTCTTTGGATAACTCCAATAAAACCAATTCCTTTTCCATCTCCTCTTTTCTTCTTAGCCCACTTCCAGTTCAGAGATTCATACGTTTTTAGACAAGTGCATTCTGTGTTTTCTACTATAAATGTCAAGATACAAACAGCCAGATCCAAAGGGGTGAAAACAAGAAAACCTTGTTTTCTTTCTCTCTGAATAACAGACTGAGTAAAAGAAAAAGAGAAGAGCACAAAGGATAAATAAAAAATAATGCATCAGATGCTAAGCTGGAAATCACATAAAATCCCTTGGGCATTTACCTTTGAAAAGGAGATTGGGAGATTTGAGGGGCAGGAACATTTAGAGGGGGACCAGGGTTTTTCAGAATGATTGAACATCTAGATAAAAGAATTGGGACAAGCAAAAAGCTGTGCAAAAATAGGGACCCCAGAGGCAGTTTGGTTTTTACACACAGAGAGAGAAAGAGAGAGAAGAAAAACATATATTCTTCAAAACAGATGGAATGATTCAAGGTCTGTAAGACTTAGGGACCAAAAAGCATCCAATATCTTTTCCTAATTGAGTCCCTTTGGTTATAGCAATTAGACAATACCTAATGCACAACATTTCTTTATAAAAGATTGATTTTCAATAAAACAAGCAGGACGTTTCTGCTTGTTTGCATGAATCCATATCTGTAAATATAATATTCTCAGGGTTCATGGATTCAGAGCCCCAGTAAAATGCTTCATACTAATTGTGGAAATATAGAAATATCAAGGAGATAAGCGATGAGGAAGTGTAGGATGCACCAATTTGAAAGACATCTCCAGTTTCATCTCCGAATTAAAGCAAGATATAGGCAGTCTGGTTCACAATAGCATCTTGGACCAACTGTAGTCATCCCAGCCAACATGGCCAGTGGCAAGGGACTGTGGAAAGTATAGCCCCAAGCATCAGGAGGATGCTAACCTATCTACCCATGCAGTAGAGAGCAGGAAACCTTTCAAAGTCCTGTTCAGTCACATAAAGAGCATGAAGGAGCTATATTATGATATCCTTAGCTTTCCTTTGTTGTCCTGCTACTCCTTCTGACTTCTGACATATTCAAAGTAAATATATCAAGCAGGCTGTATTCATTCTAGCTCACAGTGCAATCTAAATCACTGAGTGATAAGGCTTCTCAATTGCCCAGGGAGCCTATAGCAGATCTCCACTGCAGCAGTTTAATATCCCAGTGCAGACAGGAATTTATGAATGGCATCTATATAATCTGAAGAAGGCTTAGGCTAGGAAGTTGTTTGTTACTTTGGGTCTTCCTTTAAGTAAAGAAGTGGGATACAAATCTAATAAGTAAATAAGCATACAGTAAATAAATATAAATATCATTAGACAAACATTCTGTCACTGATTCAAAATGCAATTTGTTGTAAAATTGAATAGAAATTTAGCACAAATCGTTTGTCCATTGATTTCAACAGGATTTAAGTGGGATTGACAGTGCAATCTTGATAAGTCTAGTGATTTTATTTCTAATGACAGCCTCAGTTTCACTCCTATCTGGAAACAACTGTGGTCTAAGAAAAAGAGCTGAATCTGGCATCTATATGGCATTTTTTAAATGTTCAAATTGCTTTTCACATATGGGAAGAGCCATAGCTCAGTGGAAAACCACATGTTTTCCAAGGATCCAAGGATCCAATACCTTGCATGCTTATCTGAGTCAATATAATCCAGAAATTGAGAACCTCCAATGTGTAGTCTTCATCTGGCCTCCAAGATTGACCCATCTATCCCTGTCCATCCTCCCAGCCCATCCTCCTTCCCCTAAGTCCTTCCTTCACTACAGACACACCAGAGGAAATGACCCCAACTAATGTCTTCTGTTTCAGCCTCAAGGATGAGACAAGGAAAAGGTCAACAAGAGCCCCAGCTGGTGAGCCTACAAGCCAAGCTGTGCTTCACTTATCCTGCATCTTTCCCAAAGTGAAGAAACTGAAGGAAAGCCAGTCTAATGGCTGTTCCACCTGGGAACCCCCTACAAGAAGCTTCTCTTCTTTCTGCTAACTGAATGAAAGCTAGGCAGTTCCTTTTGTCCAGAGAAAAGATTGGTGGGATGTTTGTTACTGACAAGGCTTCTGCTGCTGAATTTCCACCTCATGAAATCATCAGCCATGCGGATTAAGTGTCCTTGAGTCAGATTCAGCTCCCTACCCCTGGTGTAAACAACATTGACATAAACTGACCAACGGTATGACTGGAACTTGAAGGGGGAGCTTGTTATGCTCCTCTTCTTATTGTAGTAGCAGACTTCCAACAATTCCTAAATGCAGACCAGTATTTTTAGCTTTGTGTTAGAAAGGTCTAGGCTTAGTGTCTTGACAAAGGTCATTTCCTGAACTTATGGCTGAGGTGAATTTTTTGCTGGGGCTTTCCAGGTGACAATTCACAGAGTGAGTCACTTTGCAGGCCACTGCAGGCTGTCATCCTCTTAAGGCAAGGGTGAATACTGCTTCCCTTACACAGAGTTTTAAAAGGGCTTTTTTAAGTGTTAGATATTTAGGGATGAAATTCTCACAGCAAGCCTTTAGACATGATTACTGCATGCAAAGGCAGCTTTTTTCCAGCCATCTAAGAAACTAGGAATAGTAGCTTAAGCATGCTAGGAAGTATTCATTTGAACCCACTTAAATTTAACATCTCCAGCAAAGGAGATCATTACATTGTTGTGGCGCTGGAGCTTGAGCACCTCAATGATGCCATGAGCTAAACAGTGAAGGGACACCCAAGACGGGAAGGTCATGGCAGAGAGGTCAGACTAAATACGATCCCTGGGGAAGGTAACGGCAACCCACCCATTATTCTTGCCATGAAAACTAAATGGATCAGTACAACCAGAGATATGTTAGTATACCATCGGAAGATGCAAGAAGATCAAACCAGTCCATACTCCAGGAAATAAAGCCAGACTGCTCACTTGAGGGAATGATATTAAAAGCAAAACTGAAGTACTTTGGCCACATAATGAGAAGACAGGATACCCTGGAGAAGATGCTGATGCTAGGGAAAGTGGAAGGCAAAAGGAAGAGGGGCCGACCAAGGGCAAGATGGATGGATGAATTTCTGGAGGTGACGGACTCGACCTTGGGGGAGCTGGGGGTGGTGACGGCCGACAGGAAGCTCTGGCGTGGGCTGGTCCATGAAGTCACGAAGAGTCGGAAGTGACTGAAGGAATAAACAAGAACAAAGATTTAACATCTAAGTAACATATTTTAGATCATCAGACTTGGTGACAGCTACAGTGAATAAACATAAATAAATAAATACAGTGAGAACTCTGGTGCCTTTAAGAATGGAACAGAAGTGGAAATTCTTGCAAGCACAGCTTTGTATCTATGGAACATCCTTGCAGTGTCAAGCAGAGTTGCATCTGTCCCCTCCCTCCCCCCCCTCCCTCCTCCCCCACCCAAAATCAGGCCCCTTCCTTTTCTTTACAATCTACAGTCACCTGGTTAGCAATAACAAATGGCTCAAACGTCAGAGCACCACCTCCCTGGCCCACAAAGGGGAGCCACTTCTACTTTCACAGTTGTGGGTGTAACAAAACAAAACAGATGGGGGAGGAGCACTGAGTCTTCAGAGGACTCCCAGAATTGTATTTTCCAATCACTTATATGCCGAAGTCTAATAAATAATTTTTGTAAGGCAGGCTCATAATTTTGGATTGAAAACAACTGACAGTATCTACAGCAAGGAGATTGGTAAGATTAACTGGGCCCAATAGCTGACCTTAGCTAATTTATTTCCTTGTTTTTCAGGCTTCTGCCCAAGGAGGGATATAACAGCAACCCAGGCAAGTGCAAGATACTTTGCTATCTAATTGTATTCCTCTTCATTTCACATGCAGGATGTTTTCTTACAGCATGTTAGTCCATGGCTAATAATACTTTATTAATATTTTTTTATTTATTTTATTTATTTATTTAATTTATTCCCCGCCCATCTCCCATGCAAGGGACTCTGGGCGGGTTACAATAATTTATTATTACATTATATACATAATATATAATATTATATATATTATATTTATTATTATTATATTTTATATACATTATATATTATATACATAATAATATATTACAATAATATATAATACTATAGTTTACTCAATTAACCCAGTTCTTTGAGTTTCCACAGTACATTGAACTATGAACTAACTTTACAGGCTGGGTTCATACAATATGCTAGGTTCATATATGATTAAGTTCTAGTTTAGAGTGTTGTGCAAGCCCAGCCATTGAACCATCTGGAAAAGCAGCTGACACTGCTTTGACACTGGGAAGATAGCAGGCCAAAAGTCATAGGTGTGACACCATTCCACAAGGAATGCAAATCATGTAACAGCTTCATGATGCATTACAGTCCAATCCATCAGTGGCAATGTCATTATGATGTAAATCAGGGGTCCCCAACCTGTGGGCCATGGCCCAGTAGTGGGCCGCAGCCTGTTAGGAAGTGGTCTGCACAGCAGGAGGTGAGCGGTGGTGTCAGGAACAAGCCTGTCCGTGCCGCCATGATTCGGAGGAAGAGCATCCGGTAGCAGAAAGAAGCTGGGAAGGCGCAAAGACAGAGCCTGAGCAAACCCCACCCCCAGTCCGTGTGATTGGCTCCCGCCTGCAAACCCCGCCCCCATCCGCGCGATTGGCTCCTGCCTGCAAACCCTGCCCCCCGGCCCGTGGAAAAATTGTCTTCCACGGAACTGGTCCCTGGTGCCAAAAAGTTTGGGGACCCCTGATATAAATGGTATACAGTGGGTAATTTGCATCACTTGTGAGATGATGTCATGACACTCATGATGTCACTTGCTTGCCTTACCCCCTATGGACACCTATTCCAACAGTGGTGGAACTTCCTTCATTCTTGTTTTAAGGCATGCACAGCTAATCTGTGGCGGGGGGGGAGGGGATAGTTCAGGAAGCCATATGGTAGTTTTGCAACTGCTAATCCCCAGCATACATTTCTTTAAACAATTTTCCCATTCTGCTTAATAGCAGGGCAATGTCTGACAGCAAAACACATTAATGGGAGTAGGCCCACAAGCAATTTCTCTTGTGACAGACAAGAGGCCAGCTCAGGGCACATAGTCTGAGGAAATACCTTTACCCTGCTTTAGTCATATCTGTTACATTTTCTCTTCTGGGAAAGGGAATAGAAGTAAAGCTTTTGGTGTTAAGGCTGCCAGATCAGGGCTGCAAAACTCCAGATGATCACTAAATAGCAGTGGAGAGTTACTATTGTCTGTATCTTTCTATTGCCATCTCAACCTAATTATCATTGGGATTGTTGCAGCCCAGATCTGGCAGCCCTAGCTGATATGTTGTGGTATCACATCTCTCCAAACAGGTACATATTGGCTGCATTCATTACTGAATCTGTGGTTAGGGATACAAGATATCTTGTGGCCTGAATTGAAGGACAAGACCTACAGACGTTGACTGTACTAGCAACTGAACTTTACTTTCACACTGGTAAATGTTTAAGCCCAGAATTTCTGGAGGTCTGGGAGTGGAGGGATGCTATGATGGGAACCGGAGGGCAAGCCATCTTCGGGGAAGGCGCTCCCAGTGTTTGTTACCAGTGGTGTGTTCTGGCCCTCCTAGTTCATACCCAGACCCTGGTAAGCAGATCCTCGAGGGCCCTGGTCTCCGGCTGCTGCTTCTTAATGCCAGGTCAGTGAACTACAAAGCCCCCCTTATAGGTGACTTGATCACAGAGGAGGGGGCAGACCTGGCGTGCATCACCGAGACCTGGCTGGGTCCAAAGAGGGGAGTAGCCCTCTTGGAAATGTGCCCAGCCGGGTTTCAGGTGTTGCATCAGGCGAGACAACGGGGCAGGGGAGGAGGGGTGGCAGTTGTCATCCAAGAGTCTCTTATGGCCTTCAGGGGCACTGCTCCACAAGTGGCCAGTTGTGAGACCCTGTTTTTCAAGTTGGGCTCCCAAGAACAGTTGGGAGTGTTGCTGCTGTACCAGCCTCCCTGCTGCATGGCAACCTCCCTGCCTGAGCTGCTGGAGGCCGTCTCGGGGCTGGCGGTGGAGTTCCCCAGACTTATGGTTCTGGGGGACTTCAATCTGCCATCCCTGGGACGGGCCTCGGAAGCAGCCTGGAAGTTCATGGCTACCATGGCAGCCATGGGCCTGTCCCAGATTATTTGGGACCCAACTCAAGACAGTGGTCTCACCCCAGAGTTAGTTTTCTTGTCTGGGCAGTGGCAATGTGATCGGAGGGGAGAGTTACATCTATCCCCATTGTCATGGTCAGACCATGCCCTGGTGACCTTGAGGCTTTCTTGTGCTGCCCCACTCAGCAGGGAGGCAGGACCCATTCGATTAGTCCACCCCCAGTGACTGATGGACCCGGTGAGGTTTCAGAAGGAGCTGGGGGTTATACCCGAGGACCTGCTACATGGTCCAGCGGAGGTCCTGGCCACAGCCTGGAATAGGGGAGCAGCCGGAGCCCTGGACAAGATCGCGCCTGTGCAACCTCTCCTGCCCCGTTTCATCCATCATTGTCCGTGGTTTACAGAGGAGTTAAGGGCTTTGAAGAGGGTTAAGAGATGTCTAGAGCACCAGTGGAGAAAGATGAAGACTGAATCTGACCGAACACAATCTAGAGCTGCTGTTAAGGCCTACCTTCTGGTGGTAAGAGCGGCAAAACATGAACATTTCTCTGCTCTTATTGCGTCCGCAGAATGCCATCTGACGGCCCTGTTTAAGATTTCCAGATCTCTTTTGGGTCGGGTAGAATCGGTGACCCACTTACAGGGCCAGTCAGAAGAGTTTTCTGAGCATCTGCAGGATAAAATCACTCAGATTCATTCCAAGTTGGACTCTAAGCATGAGACACAATCTGGGGAGATGCCAGAGGAATGTACTTACCCTGTTATCTGGGAACGGTTTGATCCTGTTGGGCCTGATGAAGTAGACAGGATCCTCTAGATTGTAAATGCCACCACATGTCACCTTGACCCATGTCCCTCCTGGCTGGTTAGGTCGGCCCGGGAGGTGATGTGTGGCTGGGTCCAGGTGATGATTAATACATCTTTGAGTGAGGGGGTGTTCCTGGCGGCCTTTAAGGAAACGCTGGTGCACCCACTCCTCAAGAAACCATCCCTGTATCCCACCATCTTGGACAATTTCCGTCCAGTCTCCCACCTTCCCTTTTTGGGAAAGGTGGTTGAGAAGGTGGTGGCATTGCAACTCCAGAGGATCCTGGAGGAAGCGGATTATCTGGACCCCTTTCAGTCAGGTTTCAGGCCAGGATATGGGATGGATACGACATTGGTAGCACTTATGGATGATCTCTGGCAGGAGCGGGATGGAGGGAGTGCGTCCATCCTGGCTCTCTTAGATCTCTCAGTGGCTTTTGATACCATCGACCATGGCATCCTTTTGGGGCGGCTCAGGGAGTTGGGGGTGGGAAGCGTGGTTTTACACTGTTTCACCTCCTTCCTCCGGGGCCATTGATAGGGGAGGAAAGAGCTGACCCGCGACCCCTGCTTTGTGGGGTGCCGCAGGGTTCGGTTCTCTCTCCTCTCCTGTTCAACATCTACATGAAGCCACTGGGTGAGATCATCTGTCACCACGAGATGAGGTATCACCAATATGCTGATGATACTCAGTTATACATCTCCATCCCGGGTGAAGTAAGTAATGCGGTTGATGCCTTGTCTCAGTGCCTGGGGGCTGTGGGGGTCTGGATGGGGAGCAACAGGCTTCAGCTGAACACTGGTAAGATGGAGTGGCTGTGGATTGATGGCCCCCCTGTATCCAGGAAGTTATCATCTTTGGTTCTGGATGGGGTAGCACTACCCCATTCAGATCCAGTGCGGAACCTGGGGGTCCTCTTGGACTCTCGACTCCTGCTTGAAGAGCAGATGGCAGTCATGGCCAGGAGGGCCTTTGCACAGCTCCGAGTTGTGTGCCAGCTATGCCCTTCCCTAGATCGGGATGCCCTCCAAACAGTCACTCATGCCCTTGTCATCTCCCATATAGATTATTGCAATGCGCTCTACATGGGGCTACCCTTGAAGAGTATCCGGAAGCTTCAGCTGGTCCAGAATGCAGCAGCGTGGGCAGTTATGGGTGCTAGAAGATCAGCATATGTGACACCTCTGCTGCGCGAGCTGCATTGGGTACCAGTTTGCTTCTGGATCCAATTCAAGGTGTTGGTTATCACCTTTAAAGCCCTACATGGCATGGGGCCAGGGTACCTGAGGGACCTTCTCATCCCAAGCCCACCCCACCCCACCCACTCATGCAGAGAGGGCATGCTTCAGACCCCTTCAACAAGAGAATTCCATCTAGCGGGGTCCAGGAGGCGAGCCTTCTCTGCGATAGCGCCCGCATTGTAGAACATCTTGCCCCCGGAGGTGAGGCTGGCCCCCTCACTCCTGACCTTCCGGAAGACTCTTAAGACCTGGCTCTGCTGCCTTGCCTGGGATGAGGGAGGTAATAGTACCTCCTGGGGGTGGCTGGCCACATAATGTCCTCCTGATAGCTGATTTTACCATCTCTTGGATTTTTATCTATTTATTGTTGTACTGTAATTTTATATGTATAGATTTTAACTGTTGATATGTTGTAAACCGCCCAGAGTCCGCTATTCGGGGAGATGGGCGGGGATAAATGTAAATGATAAATAAATAAATAAATAAATAAATAAATGGCTCTGCAGCCTCCACCTCACTTGAGGAGAGCATAAAATTTAGGGGGTTCCCGAAATCTAAAGTCCTATAGAGAGGAACACTAAAATGGCTGTCATGGTTGCTCCTCCATAGCATTGAGCAACTGCCTTCTGTGATGCCTTGGAATGAGAGGATAAGGGTAAGAAGAAAAATCTAAATATTAAAACAGATGTTGTGACTATGGGCTCAGTAAATCATTTTCAAGATGGAGATTGCAGACTGAACATAAGAGCCATTTGTAAGTGCTGGAGTTATCAGATTACACGTGCTGAAATCAGAAAAAATGTCTGCATGTGAGATGTGTCCCCTGCCTTCAGTAAGACATAGAGGCTCCTTGGCTAGTATGCTGAAAATATAACAAGGAATATGAGAACTTTATCTTAGCAAACCCAAAGAAAGAATTCATTAGCAAAAGAATGCATTAAATTCTATAATAGTGCCTATGGTTAGAGAGAGAAGATGAAACTTCAAATGAATTTGCAGTCTTTGTTTCTGGTTATAGCTTACCAGAGGCTGGCAACTCAATGCCCACCAGTCCATAAACAGATACCTTACCCATTTACACACACACACGTAAAGAAAATAAGTGTTGTTTTTTGGTATTTGGGGAAAATTTATGCAACAATGCTGAACTCTCACAAGATGCTTGTATTCTTATGTGAGATCTCAGGACACTTCTGCAAATTTGCATGAGATATTTTGATATTTCAGCAATTCTATATAAGATCCTGGGTGAGATTTGGAGATATCATATATTAAAGCTCTCAGGTGAAATGATAAATTTTATAAACTTGCAAAACTTTGGCCTTTAAAAACGGTGATAGTTGAGCTATTGCACAAAATCATGTTGGCTGGAAAAGGTAATCCCCTGCATTTTATCCACCAGGGTACAAATTCAATATCCACATTAACAGGTAGGTTGAACTGTTCATGATGAACTAATGAAAAAACTTTGCTATATTTTTTCTGGTCTTGCAGTCTTTGCCAGCAGAAAGCTCAAGAAGAGGAAATCAAGTTCTCCATGATAGAAGAACGGACTCTTCAGGCCTATTTTATTCCCACAGTAGATTCAGGTCTTAAACCCAATCAGGCTTCTTAACCTCTTGGGTGACTTATCTGGAGCCTGCTGAACAGTGCTAATGAGAAATTTAGGGTCATGTAATAAAGCAAACTTTTAAAATGTGATGTTGACTTCTATTTACAAGCCAACATACAGTAGAGGGGGAAAAAAATCCCATCCATGCTCTGCCTTCGTAATACAATTTATATATTGGAGGGGAGAGAGAAAAACAAACAATGCTTGGATTGATGAGAGGTTACTTGTATGCAAGTATGAGATGAAGAAAGCTGTCATATCAGTGCCTAATGCACTGAATAATGGCCTTTTTCAATGAGTGCTTTTGCATTGTTCACATAATGACAGATGCAGGGAATTAATTTCTTTTAGCATGAAATGTTTGCTGGAGATAAGGCCTGAAATAAACACCAGCATACAACTGCAAAATGCCCTGAAACTGTTCCTTGGTGACAAATTACTGCCAAGGAATCTGGACCCATCCACCGAAGTGACAGTAACTGAATTTATTAGACAGGTTATATAGAGAGAAAGCATTGTTATTTTTCCCTCTCAGCCTTATTGCAGACCTGATATTTGCTAGCTTAGAATACAGATCTCAGATATGAAATGCTGACAGAAAAACTATTAAAAGGTATAATAACAATACTATCAACTGTATTTATTGTTTGTTTCATTCTGGATTTTATTGTCTTTATTCTTGTTGTGCAATCTTCCTAGATAACATTTGTTATCAGGTAAATTTTAAAATGTCTAATAACTAAAATGAAGCAATCCATGGATAATCTATAAAGGACAACTAACAAGCATACATGCTTATAATTTTGTTTCTGGTATCCTCCTCTCCCTAGGATTAAAAACTCAACAATCTGTGACAGTGCCACTGGAAGGGACGGGGCAAGCTGTTTCAGATCATGGAGCTTCTTGGAGGAAGGAAAAAGGCATGAGGATCCAGGGATCCTCCAGTGATCTGATCCTTCCTTGTGTGCAGGAAAGCAAACTGACAAGGCTTCCCACTCTTTCCCTGAGATGCTGCTGCAGAGGGATGAGTTCGTAATACCAGTTGGTAATTCTGTGTTAAAATCTATTGTGGATTTGCTGGGGGTGAAGAATGCATGACTTCTCTTCTCCCATCAAAACAGGTCACCACCAACTACAATTGTTGTTGAGAATATTGTATGGTAACTGGGCTACAGGCTACAAGGTTGGCAGTATGGAGCAAGTAAAAAAGGTGGGCCCCAAAGCCACACTATAGGCAGTGCTCCTGTAGTTCAACCTAGGATCCAACAGTTACTTCAATTATTAATAATATAGCTACCTTCTAATTGCCTGAAAGCTTTATTCCACCACAAAAAAAGAAGCTTTTTTCCCCTACTTCATTCTGAGGGTGTTTTACATTTCTTTTGAATTTCCTTCGGTGGTGTTTTTGGCCTCTTGTCAAGCAGGATCTTGCCTGCCAGGAGGAATTTCATCCTCTAGCAATCTAGGAAGTTAACATGGGTGGTGGGAAGTAGTTGAGCTGAAGAATCCTCCACTGTACAAACTGATTCCCAATGGAGGGCCTCACTACCACCCACATGTGTGAAATGGCTTTGTCCATAACTTTCAGAGGGACTGCAAGAACTGAGGCATCACGTCACACTGCCAGAGAGTGTACTAACACAATTCCAATCTTACTTTGTCTATGGAGAGAGGCATCACTCAATAACCAACATTTGCTAACCTGGGCAGTCTCATATTGCCCCTCTGCAATTCTACTGACAGCAAACTGCTGTGTTCTTCCCAGCTTCCCAGAAGGGGAAGGGCCATACCTTAGAGCAGTGTTTCTCAACCTTGGCAACATTAAAATGTCTGGACTTCAACTCCCAGAATTCCCCAGCCAGCAAAGCAAAGGATAAGAACCCATTTTCAGCCCAATTATGGAGCTCACTACTTTTTCTAATAGTCTCCAAAGGAGGGCTTTCTGGGCAGAGAAGGCTTAAGGAACTGTGTAGCTTCACATTGTCTCCTGCAGAATTTCAACTTGAATTAATTCAAACAGAAGGGAGAAGCACAGTTCATGCAAAACATGAATTCTAACAAAGCATATGGAAAAGCTAGAAGAAATAAGGAAATCTGGATGCTAGATGGAAACCCTACCTTTCATGGAGAACCTTGAACCTTAAGCTTTATTTTTTAAAATGTTTGACTAGGCCATTGCTGCCATACCCATTCCATTATTCCTACTATTCTGTTTAGTTAAAGAGATCAATATACAAACACAACACAGCAGAATTTCAAATATCATGAGATTTTGAACTATATTAAAGCAACATTGATTTTGATATATACATACAAAATATTGGCACCCACACCATGATTCAAAATCAGATGGTGCCTGCAATATTTGACCAATGGCAATAAAATATCTTATTCAGCAACATATTTGATAAAAAATATCTCTTTCAAAAGATAAACAACTCATAGTTCATTAAGATGCAATTGTACCATAACACAAGCCAAAACTTTGTATGGTTAACTTCTTCAAGTGTCAGCCACTTGTGTCACTAATTTCTCTTCTGTTCCTTTTATTTCAAGATCATCTGCACTTTTTTTTATTCTTTTCAATATTAACAAATCCCCCATTGGGTTAGTTTCTACCGATTTTATCTAGAAATTCCTATTTATTCAAGAAATTCCTATTTATTCAAGAAATTCCTATTTATTCAAGAAATTCCTATTTATTCAAGAAATTCCTATTTATGTGCTGCTCGCTTCACCTCTAAAAAGTTCAGTCCCATTGACTTCAGTAGACTTTTGGGGTAGTGGTCGTTCTATGCCTGCCTGGATAAACATTCAGAGTAGGCTAAGAAGACATAATGTCTTATGTGGATGACAGAAACAGTCACCTTCCTTTCACTATGTTTTGGTTTAATTTTAGTATTTTCTCCCCAGTGATTTAAATGAATTTGAATCAGCTCATTAGTTTCCAGTCTAGTGTTGAACACAATGACTCATCCATAAATTAATATTGCCTACCCTGAACTACGCTGCTGTCTAAATCACTTTAATCACTGGGAAGAGTCACAATCCCAAGAAAGACGGCTATATTCAAATGAATTCTGCAACAGTTCATTAGGTAATGGTGTAATTTATGTAGCCAGGGTCAGCAAGTGTTTTTGTGCTCCAATTTAAAATGGACTAGCTACAAAATGGGAGCAGCTGTTGGAAGGACAGTGAAGTAGGTACTTCTGTATATGTATGTCTGCCATAGGCAAATAAGAGAAAGGGTTTTGATCAGAGGAGGGCCTGAGATGGCAAACTGTATAATAAATCAAGATTTAGTTCAAAGCTCAGCAGGATTTTTTTCTTTCTATCATATTACTGCTTAATATCTTACAAAATAAAATGTCTTGGCTTTCAACAACATTTTTTTTAGGGCCAAGATGCAATATTCAGAAGAGCTTGGGGTGAAGGGCTTGTTGAATACCAAAATAACTTGCACATCTTTATAAGTGACTCTGGTCTAGAGTTTTCTAATGATAGCGTGCATCCTTTTAAATGTTGTTTTACTGAGTCAGGTACTATAGTTTTTCTGTTCAGTATGGTCACCAGTCATGTAGCTGAATTTGTCCATACTTAAATAAATATAACTTCTCTGGCCTGGATCAGAGAAAGATTTTGAATTCTTCCAATATCAAAAAAGTTGAATGAGAATGAAGAGAACTTTCTTGTTCACTACGGTTGGCAAGCAAGACCTATTCTACCATGAAGCAGAATGAGGTAGCCTTGCCAAGCAGCAGAGTTCCCATAAAACAGTAGCATTTGTCAATCATCTCATTACCTGAATATATCCTTATCACCCTTAGATGAGAATTTCATTCAGTTCAGTGTCTGATAAGTGAAACCAGCTCTCTATTTTCAATATGACAGGGCAAGATGGTTCTCTCTGCTGGGAATGGCTGAACCTACTGAATTTGGCTGGTGCAATTGGTAAGAAATGATTTAGTTCTTTAAATAAGAACTTAATGAAATATGCAGATTTTCCCATAAGCAAAGCAGAAAGGCCTGGATATTTTTAAAAACTGAACACAGGTCAGGCTGGGAAGTGGGGAAGAAATTAACAGCTTTGTTCATTTCTACATCAAGGACACCATCTGGATTTTCTTCCCCAAGTATCAAAATATCTTGGTCAGTCTTCTGCATCCTGGAGTTTTATTTTTATGTTTTTTTAAAACCTCAGTGAAGCAAAAATGGGACTCTTAGCATCACACTTTTTATTTCTTTCCTGATACATTCTGCTTCAGTGTTGCAGCCTGGTAATCCTGGTTTCAGATTCACTGTTGCCAGCATCTCCTTTTGTTAAGGAGTTGGTATCAACTTTTATCTTGGATATTAAGTACCAGAATGTCTTCTCTTTTTTACACCAACCCAGATGATAAGACACCAGGATTTTTCACAGCCCAATTTATTTCTAAGAAAGGACGGAGAATGGTGGAAAAAGTTGGCCTTGATACATCTGTGCTTTCTTAAGGCATTTGTCGTGATCCATAGGTTGTGATATTCTTTTCCTGTATAAATTTGCTCCGGATTTAGTTGGCCTAATAAAATACACCATTCTCTCCACCCACACACACTCAGTCTAAGTGCTCATATTTCTGGGATTTATATGGCAATGCAGATTCAGAAGCAAGATAACTGAGAGACAGCAGGATCTGTGTATTTAAAACATGCAATAGTTACCCTATCGCAGAGGATGACTCTCAAGTAAGCCAGGCATTTTCGAAAGCAAAAATGGAGCTCAGGTGAGAAGTAAATCTCTTCTCCTAGATGTAGTCCTTGCCTCATTATTCACTTAAATCCTATGTAAGTGATTAGTGCATTGCAGGTTTATGCTATGGCACCAAGCAAACTAACACTTTGATTTTAAATTCATTTACAGGGAGGTAAAGCCCACTGATAACAATTCAATTTTCTATAATAATGGCATATGGATTTGGGCCGTGTTTTAAATCTTCCTTATAGCAGGTGGGAAGTAAGTGGGGGAAAGGCCTACTGGAGGAATAGCTCCAGAGTTACGGTGGATGCTGCCTTGGTTTCTGCTTTTAAAAGCATAGACTAACTGGAGGCATTTACTGTAGAAAGAGTGCATTCATTGCGTTTACAACTATATTTCTCTTGCACCATTTTCTCCTCCTTGCTATGTCCATGAAGTCTTCAGTTTCATGCTGTAGAAAACAGGGGAGGATGGAGAATAAAGGAGAAAGTGAACTAGAGGATGAGTGTATGTAAATTTGCTCAACTGAGTGATATATATGTTTCTTCTGAGTTGCTTGAGTGATCAAACCAGGATGCATACTTTGCACTGTAAAAATGCTTTGCTTGTTCCCAGTGATACATGTGCTGATATAGCATCATGCTTTCATGTGTTTTGTATGATCCCTGTTTGGCTGGAATCATCTTGCCTGAAAGATATAAGCACGTGTACATTTAATTCCCTACAGGAAACATTTCCTATGCCCAAAGCATCACTTTACTTATGCAATTGAAATGGGTTGATATGTAATGCAGCTCTGCAGGAAAAGGCCTTCATATGAGGTTATTCCTTGAATGTCAATACAAAAGATAAATGCATGTTTGAAAGAAAAAAGGGGGGATTTTGCAGTATTATCGTAATAAAAAGGAACTTAGGCAAGGAATCATATGAATCCAAGGAGAGTCAGACTATCTTTTCTGAAAGCAATGGTAGAGACCTTACTGTCTGCCTGGGCTTCTTGTAAGCAGTTTGTTTCTCAAGACCCATTTGTTTCTTATTCTGTTTTCATTTTATTAAAAGATTTGGTCTTGGAACCTGGGATTTCATTATAAATAGTAGCTATAGCAAAGCCAATTAATGAAAAAAGTCTGATTTAACTTAGGTCTTCTTGCTTTCAGTGAGAATTGATTTTAATGCTTCATAATTGGGTTGCAGTCAGTCCCAATTTTGCTGAATTGGCCTATCCAGTTACCTATAGAGCCAACCTTGTATACTCATATACAGGTGACAATAGAGTTGGGTCAGCTCTTAATCTACTATCAGTAAACAATTATACTGAAGCTGATGATCTGCAAGATGCAGATATCAATACACTTTTTTTTAATTGCAAGCTGATTTTGGTTTAGCCACTGGCTATTTTTGTATGTCACCCACCTTGCTTCTAAATGAGTTTCTTTTCGTACACCTTGGTTGACAGGGCTTCATATTTCAGGCTGCAGATTTGAATAATCTCAGGTCTTCCTTAGGGAAAAGAAACTGTCACATTTTCTATATAATGAACAGTAATTTTGTGGCATGAGGAACTGCGTGCAGTATTACTCTGCAAGGAGGCAGGATAACACAGAGAGAAAGGTATAGAAATAGCAAAAGCCACCTGATCTAGACTGCATAATGTCATCTACAGGTTATGACATCTCCTCTAATGAGCAACTGAGGGGTAGATTTTGACACCTCTCTTGTTTTATTAAATATTAGCTTTGCCTAATTTTTATGCACCTTCACTGAATTTTCCTAAAGGAAGAAAATATCTGTTTTTACCACAATTTTAGGGCTGCATATTTATGACAGAGCCATCAGCAGCTTGGGGATGTTTTTTGTTGATTTTTCATTGAAGAAATATATATTTTCCACATTTTTCTATCTTTCAAACCATTTTGTGATTACCATTAGACTCCATTTGGAGTTATAAAAGGTTCTGGAAAGCAATGTCCAATTTAATAAATCAAACCTGTAGGTCATGGTTAGGATGTTTATTATTAAAGCCCTTTCATTTTCATTTTTTTTCAAAGACCCTGTTAACTTTCTATCTTATTTATTAAAATTGGCATTCATTTATAAAAATGGTCTCCTACCAATAAAGTCATCAGTAGGTTTATTCTGTCAGAATAAAATCCCATTCTATTTAATAGGAAATAAAATTTCCTTTCCCAGGATCCTGTATTTGCACCCATTGTTCTGAGCATCTGCTAAACCAAGGAGGGAAAAGGAAAAGAGGTAACTTTTAACTCCGACTCTTCGTGACCTCATGGACCATAGCACGCCAGGCCTTCCTGTCCTCCACTGTCTCTCGGAGTTTACTCAAATTCATGTTCATTACATCGGTGATGCTATCTAACCATCTCATCCTCTGCCGTCCCCTTCTCCTTTTGCCTTCAGTCTTTCCCAGCATCAGGGTCTTTTCCAGTGAGTCCTCTCTTCGCATTAGGTGGCCAAAGTATTTGAGCTTCAGCTTCAGCATCTGTCCTTCCAATGAGCAGTCAGGGTTGATTTCCTTTAGGATTGACTGGTTTGACCTCCTTGCAGTCCAAGGGACTCTCAAGAGTCTTCTCCAGCACCACAGTTCGAAAGCATCAATTCTTCGTCGCTCAGCCTTCCTTATGGTCCAACTCTCACAGCCATACATTACTACTGGAAAAACCATAGCTTTAACTATACGGACCTTTGTCGGCAAGGTGATATCTCTGCTTTTTCATATGCTGTCTAGGTTTGCCATAGCTTTCCTCCCAAGGAGCAAGCGTCTTTCAATTTCATGGCTGCAGACACCGTCTGCGGTGATCTTGGAGCCCAAGAAAATAAAATCTGTCACTGCTTCCATTTCTTCCCCTTCTATTTGCCAGGAAGAGATGGGACCAGATGCCATGATCTGGGTTTTTTTTAATGTTGAGTTTCAAGCCAGCTTTTGCACTCTCCTCTTTCACCCTCATCAAGAGGCTCTTTAGTTCCTCTTCACTTTCTACCATTAGGGTGGTATTGTCTGCATATCTGAGGTTGTTGATATTTCTCCCGGCAATCTTAACTCCGTCTTGTGATTCATCCAGCCCGGCATTTCTCATGATGTACTCTGCATATAAGTTAAATAAGCAGGGTGATAATATACAGCCTTGTCGTACTCCTTTCCCAATTTTGAACGAGTCGGTTGTTCCATGTCCGGTTCTAACTGTTGCTTCTTGACCCGCATACAGGTTTCTCAGGAGACAGGTAAGGTGGTCTGGTACTCCCATCTCTTTAAGAATTTGCCACAGTTTGTTGTGATCCACACAATCAAAGGCTTTAGCGTAGTCAATGAAGCAGAAGTAGATGTTTTTCTGGAACTCTCTTGCTTTTTCCATGATCCAGCGAATGTTGGCAATCTGATCTCTAGTTCCTCTGCCTCTTCGAAACCCAGCTTGTACTTCTGGTAGTTCTCGGTTCACATACTGCTGAAGCCTAGCTTGTAGGATTTTGAGCATAACTTTGCTAGCATGTGAAATGAGCGCAATTGTATGGTAGTTTGAACATCCTTTGGCATTGCCTTTCTTTGGAATTGGAACGTAAACTGACCTTTTCCAATCCTGTGGCCACTGTTGAGTTTTCCAAATTTGTTGGCATATTGAGTGCAGCACTTTAACAGCATCATCTTTTAGGATTTTAAATAGCTCAGCTGGGATACTGTCTTCTCCGCTAGCTTTGTTGTTAGTAATGCTTCCTAAGGCCCACTTGACTTCACTCTCTAGGATGTCCGGCTCAAGGTCAGTGACCACACCATCGTATTTATCAGGGATATTAAGATCTTTTTTGTATAGTTCTTCTGTGTATTCTTGCCACCTCTTCTTAATCTCTTCTGCTTCTGTTAGGTCCCTGCCTTTTTTGTCCTTTATCATGCCCAACTTTGCACAAAACGTTCCCTTGATATCTCCGATTTTCTTGAAGAGATCTCTAGTCTTCCCCATTCTATTGTTTTCCTCGATTTCTTTGCATTGTTCATTTAAGAAGGCCTTCTTATCTCTCCTTGCTGTTCTCTGGAATTCTGCATTCAGTTGTTTATATCTTTCCCTTTCTCCCTTGCCTTTTGCTTCCCTTCTTTCCTCAGCTATTTGTAAAGCCTCATCAGTCAGCCACTTTGCTTTCTTGCATTTCTTTTTCTTTGGGATGGTTTTAGTTGCTGCCTCCTGTACAATGTTACGAACCTCCATCCATAGTTCTTCAGGCACTCTGTCTACCAGATCTAATCCTTTAAATCTATTCCTCACCTCCACTGTATATTCATAAGGGATATGATTTAGGTCATACCTGATTGGTCTAGTGGTTTTCTCTACATTCTTCAATTTAAGCCTAAATTTTGCGATAAGAAGCTCATGATCTGAGCCACAGTCAGCTCCAGGTCTTGTTTTTGCTGATTGTATAGAGCTTCTCCATCTTTGGCTGCAAAGTATATAATCAATCTGATTTCGGTATTGACCATCTGGTGATGTCCATGTGTAGAGTCGTCTCTTGTGTTGTTGGAAAAGAGTGTTTGCTATGACCAGCATGTTCTCTTGACAAAACTCTATTAGCCTTTGCCCTGCTTCATTTTGTACTCCGAGGCCGAACTTGCCTGTTATTCCGGTTATTTTTTGACTTCCTACTTTAGCATTCCAGTCCCCTATGATGAAAAGGACATATTTTTTTGGTGTTAGTTCTAGAAGGTGTTGTAGGTCTTCATAGAACCGGTCAACTTCAGTTTCTTCGGCATCAGTGGTTGGGGCATAGACTTGGATCACTATGATGTTGAATGGTTTGCCTTGGATTCGAACTGAAAGCATTCTGTCGTTTTTGAGGTTGTACCCCAGTACTGCCTTTCCCACTCTTTTATTGACTATGAGAGCTACTCCATTTCTTCTAAGGGATTCTTGCCCACAGTAGTATATATAATGGTCTCCTGAATTAAATTCGCCCATTCCTGTCCATTTTAGTTCGCTGATTCCGAAGATGTCGATGTTCAATCTTGTCATCTCATGTTTGACCACCTCCAGCTTACCTTGATTCATAGATCTTACATTCCAGGTTCCTATGCAATATTGTTCTTTACAGCATCGGACTTTCCTTCCACTTCCAGACACATCCACAACTGAGCGTCCTTTCGGCTTTGGCCCAGCCGTTTCACTCTTTCTGGAGCTACTCGGAATTGCCCTCCGCTCTTCCCCAGTAGCATTTTGGACACCTTCCGACCTAAGGGGCTCATCTTCCGGCGTCATATCTTTTAGCCTTTTGATACTGTCCATGGGTTTTCTTGGCAAGGATACTGGAGTGGTTTGCCATTCCCTCCTCCAGTTTTGGACCAAGTTTTGTCAGAACTCTCCGTCATGACCTGTTCTTCTTGACCTGACTTCATTGAGTTACACAAGCCCCTTCTCGCCATGACAAGGCAGTGATCCATGAAGGGGCCATTACACTTAGTTAGATACAAATTGAGAAACAAAAGAGTAACAACAATCATAACATTTCTACCTTATTTTCCCTCCTTCCCAAAAAAGGAGTGGATCACAAAAATAAAATAAATAATAGTAGTAGTATAGAAGAATCAAGTTAAAATTACCCTGCTAAAAGAAGCAGCAAAAATAAAACAAAAACAAAACAAAGTAACAATAAATAGAATTTACATCTCAGGTGTTCTCAAGAGAAATTATAAAGACTTGCTAGTTTCAATAAGAATTGTTTGGGACTAGAGTAATGGAAGGGATAATGATTTTATAGAAGGAGTTATATTTCATTCTCAACCACAAGATTAATATATATTTGGAGTTCTATTATTGCACTTTATCTGCACAAACATAATGATAGAAGTATGCAACCAACAATAAACACATACACAAGTTCTCCAAACAAATCTGACATATTTAACTTGGCTTCTAGAAAAGCTGTTGTTCAATCATATAATTTTCTTGTTTGGCAGATTTTCAAAGTTTTCCTAATATAGATTGATCTGTAATTTCAGCCCCACAGCTGTGGTTTAGTATTAATTCTGTCTGCACATGAAACCAATCTACATAATAAGAAACTGAAACAATGGCTTTTTAGGTGGTTGTTTTTTCCTGGTTCATTTTACAGTTAAGGAATACTATGCCTTGTAGTCTGTAAATAGAAAAATACAATAACTACTTAATGCACACAATGCCCTCTAGCTGTATAAAACTAGTGTCTAGAATGTTGTGCTGGCTGGGAATTCTGGGAATTGCAGTCCCCAAACTTTGAAAGGGTGTTATGGTGGGGGAAGGCTAACAAGGGTTAGTAGAAAATTTGCATAATTCTGCTCACCAACTATATGGTTACACATGGAATTGCTTATATCTAATATTAAAATCATACTTGCTAGGATTATGGGTTTAAACTTGTCAATTTTCCAGGATGGGTGGGAATGGGCTGCTATGGCATTCCCCCATCCAACCCCCCCCCCCTTCATACAGCAGGTAAAAATACAAAACAACAGAAATGGTATTTTAGTTGTTTTCTGTGCTGTTTGGAAAGATGGCAGATCCAGCACTTGAAAAAATAGAGTATCTCAAAAACACTGGATATGCTTATGTCTATGAAGGTTCTCAGTCATCCAGGTGGAATTGTCTGTAGCTTGAATCATGTCAACTGGATTTCTATTTTCTCAGTGGAAACGTTTCGCTCCTTATCCAAGGAGCTTCTTCAGTCATTCACTGAAGAAGCTCCTTGGATAAGGAGCGAAACGTTTCCACTGAGAAAATAGAAATCCAGGTGACATGATTCAAGCTACAGACTGGATATGCTTGGTCAAGTTGGTGCTTGTGGAGTCTGATAATACCTGTTGGCTTGGCAACTCAATCCGGAATAGGAGTTTGCTTTAGCCTAGTTGGCATGGCCCTTCTGTAGAATTGTGTCCCCCCGCCCCACCAAAAAAAAAGTTTATACCCATGTCCAGGATGAAAGCCATCTTATATACAAATCGCTGCTCAATATACTTAAAAAGGTAAAGGTTCCCCCCGCACATTTGTGCAGTCGTGTCCGACTCTAGGGGCCGGTGCTCATCTCCGTTTCTTAGCCAAAGAGCCAGCGTTGTCCGAAGACGCTTCCACGGTCATGTGGCCGGCATGACGCACATGGAACGCTGTTACCTACCCACCGAAGTGGTACCTATTCATCTACTTGCATTTGCATGCTTTCAAATTGCTAGGTTGGCAAGAGCTGGGGCAATAGGGTTGCATTATTAAAGTTGAAATGTACAGTCAATCAGCAGTCACAGATGATGCATCTATTCCTGGATTATATCACCTTTATTAGAAATCTCCTGTATTTGTAAATCCAAATCTTATTATATATTAAAATATTTGCACCTCAGTGTGAAGACATTAATGCCTTCACAAGTTCTTTATAACAGACACATTACAAATGTTATCTGCCTTATTTTTCCCCAAAATTGTAGTCCCCACATTTTGGAAGTAGAGAGCTCAGCTGTTGAGTTTCATACCACACTCAAGGTATGTTGTGGATCATTAGACATCCTCAACAAGATTGTCTAAATAGGTAGCTAAAAAACAGCTTTTTTATAGTCTACTTTATTTTGGAATGAACAGCCAGAATTTAGTCAAGATAAATACATAAGATTAGATATTCAAACAATAGATGAGATATAACTAAATATAAGATATGTAAAACAGAGACATTTCCAACATGCTAATAAATCTGGGAAATGGTTAGCCTTTAAAATAAGAAAATAAGCAAATAAAAAGATTATAAATAAAATAAAAGTAAATGGAGAAGAAATTATCGATAATCAAGGTATTAGAAAGGCATTTTTTGATTTTTACAATAAATTATACCAAAGACAACAAGTATTACAGGATAAATGCGAAATATATCTACAAAAAAGTAATATGGAGAAGATCTCTCAAACGCAAAGAGAGATCTTGAATGAACCAATTACTAACCAAGAAATAATAGAAGCCATAAAAAAACAGAAAGCAGGTAAAACACCAGGACCTGACGGATTTACAGCATTCTATTACAAACACTTCCAAGAATTTCTCATAACCCCGTTTAATACACTTCTAAATTCAATAATGGCAGGAAATACAATTCCTGATTCTTGGACTCAAGCAAATATTGTCTTAATTCCTAAGGAAGACCAAGATACGACTCTATGTAAAAACTATAGACCGATCTCTCTTCTAAATGTAGATTATAAAATATTTACCACCATTCTGGCTAATAGATTAAAAAGAGTCCTACAAGATACAATAAATTTGGATCAAAGTGGCTTTCTACCAAAAAGATATATAAAAGATAATATAAGATCCATTTTAAATATAATTGAATACGCAAAAAATCATAATGATAAACAAATTACTTTATTATTTTTAGGTGCTGAAAAAGCTTTTGATAATTTAAATTGGACATTTTTGATCAAAACGCTTAAAAATTTAGATTATGGAAATAAATTTATTAATGCCATTCAAGCCATTTATACAAATCAGAAAGCTAGAGTGGTGGTAAATAATGATACAACTCAAAACTGTATTATAGGTAAAGGCACTAGACAAGGGTGTCCATTATCCCCACTTCTATTTATTATGGTTTTGGAAATTCTCCTAGAAAATATTAGAAAAGATAACCAAATTGAAGGAGTTAAAATAAAACAAGAAAATTATAAGCTGAGGGCATTTGCAGATGATATTGTAATTACTCTACAAAAACCAGAACATTCAATAAGTCATTTACTTAAAAAGATACATGAATTTGGAGAACTCGCTGGATTTAAAATAAACAATCAAAAAACAAACATGTTAAATTTAAATGTCTCTGCAAATGATACTCAACTCATGGAATTAGCTACGGGGTTCAAAAATGTTAAAAAAACAAGATATTTAGGAGTTGAAATCACATCAAAAAATTCAGATCTATTCAAAAATAATTATATGAAAATTTGGAATGAAATACGACAAGATTTACATAAATGGACAAAACTCCAAATATCTCTTCTGGGAAGAATTTCCACAATCAAAATGAATATCCTCCCAAGAATTCTCTTCCTGTTTCAAACAATACCAATAATAATCACTGAGAAAACATTTCACAATTGGCAAAAAGATCTGGCTAAATTCATCTGGCAAGGCAAGAAACCTAGAATTAAATATAAATATGTACAAGATACTAAAGAAAATGGAGGATTTGGCCTACCAGATTTAAGATTATATTATGAAGCTAGTGTAATGGTTTGGATGAGAGATTGGGTAAAATTAGACAATAGAAGATTATTGAATTTAGAGGGGTATGACCTCAGATTTGGATGGCATGGGTACCTATGGTACGATAAAACAAAAGCAAATCTAGCATTCATGCATCATCCAATTAGGAAATCGATTTTAAAAATCTGGGAGAAATACAAGAAACTAATAATACCAAATATACCATTGTGGATATCCCCACATGAAGCTTTTCCAATCCAAGGCATTACATCTAGGAATAAGTGGTTAACTTACAAAGATTTGTTGATATTTGAAGATTCAAACTATAAAATTAAAACTAGGGAGGATTTAGAAAATGAGGGTTATACCTGTAATTGGTTTACATATTTACAAATAAAAGCACAATTTAAAATGGATTCCAAAAATTTTAAGTTTAAAAATTGTTATGTTAATTGGGACAATATATTGTGGAGAGAAGAGGAACACCTAATCTCAAAAATTTACAAAAATTTAATTCAAAATAAATTTTCTAAATTATCTATAAAGAATCCCATAATTAAATGGGAACAAAATTTGGGCCATAATATTCAAAGTGAAAATTGGGAGAAAATTTGGCTAAAAGATTTGAATTTTACTTTAAATTACAATATGAGAGAAAACTTCTTCAAGATGATGTATAGATGGTACCTCACCCCAAATGTATAGTCTAAAATGAATCCAATAATACCAAACCACTGCTGGAAATGTAAAAAAGAAACAGGTACTTTTTTTCATCTTTGGTGGACTTGTCGGAAAACAAAGAATTATTGGGATAAAATTCATAAGATTGTTTGTGAAATTACACAAGACGACATTATTAAAGAACCAGAACTTTATTTATTGGGATTTATAAAACCAGATCTACATAAAAAATATGGAAAACTACTATTCTACGTAATAACTGCAGCTAGAATCATCTTCGCCAAATACTGGAAAGAAAAATGTATACCTACGACTGAAGAATGGATTATAAAAATAATGGACTTGATGCAAATGGCTAAATTGACTGACCAAATCAACGATAGAAACATGGATGAATTTAATATAGTTTGGAGTCCTTTTTATAAATTTATTCAAAAAACACAAAATATTCAATTAGAAAATTAACATTATAAATGTAAGTAAAATAATAGAATCAAATTAGTATATAAATATGTAATGGAAAATTAGACGGGAAGTAAGAAGTCCTTTTTGTGTTTTTTTTTTCTTTTCTTTAAGTTTTGGTGGTAAGGGGTGAGGAGGTAAAGTAAAGTAGAATAGAGGGAATAAGGAAGTGCAGAGAGGGAAGAGGAAGGAAGGAGAGAAAGAAAGAATGAGCAGAAGAAAGAGGGAAGACGGTTAGAGGAAAGAGGGAAGATTGTTTAGTTAGATGGGGTTTTAAACAAATTAGTTTAACTGATTTCCTTTCCTTTTTTTTTCTTTTTTCCCCGGTTATTTTGTTTTGTTTTGTTTTGTTTTGTCCTTGTTAGGTTAGATTAGGTTAGATTAGATTAAGTTAAGTCTATGTATGTAAGGTTATAGAATGCTATGTTACGTAACGCTGTGTTTATGTTATGTCATATTATATTCTGTTATGTATTGTTTGTCTGTTTTTTTTATATATACAGTAATGTATTGTAAATAATAAAGATACTTTTATATTAAAAAAAAGATATTTATGTGTCCATATTAAAGAAGAAATGTGTACATATTAAAAGAAGAAATTTAAAAGAGTCAAAGTGAGTATGAACGAAGAGAGGCATTTGTTAGTGTTCTTTGTTTCATAATATGAGATGTATATTTTTAATTAATATGATAGGCCTATGTCTCCTAGCCTTTTTTTTAGCAATAGCAATAATAAGCCTTAAATATCAGCAACTGATCCTTGTTTTTCTATTGTGTAGCTTTTATTAGCCTGCAATTTATTGCTCATCTAGTTACTTTGTTTATTCATGTAGCTTAGTTTGATTTTGATAAAGATTGCCACCCTCCTTTCAAGTGATTTTCAAGATATTATTTTAATTGCACTAAATAATTGAACTGTTTTGCATATACAAATAACAATTTAGTTTGCCACTGCATAGGGTTTTTTCTCTCTTTCCCCATCCCTATTTCCATCATAAGTAACATACAACTGAGATTTGATTAATCAGCACTAGTAACAGATGCTAAGAGTCAAGGCTGCATTAAAGCTTTGTGAATCAAAGATGGGCTGTGCTACTAAATATTCATTAAATTTTAGATTTTTAGCATAGTTAAATATTGACGGCTGTTATTTTCCTCATGTCCCCTGCTGCTCTATATCATTCAGTTTGAAAGAGAAGCAGTGATGTGGTATGCTGTTCTTCCATTGTATTTCCATTTTTATGTATGCAGCTTGCTTGCCCTGATGAAGCTCTGCAGGTGTCCCTAAAAAGAAACGGAAGTTGCTTCTTTAACTGTTAGATAGGCATCTTGTCCCCTTCATGGATCACTGCCTTGTCGTGGCAAAGGGGCTTGCGTAACTCAATGAAGTCAGGTCAAGAAGAACAGGTCATGACAGAGAGTTCTGACAAAACGTGGTCCAAAACTGGAGGAGGGAATGGCAAACCACTCCAGTATCCTTGCCAAGAAAACCCATGGACAGTATCAAAAGGCTAAAAGATATGACGCCGGAAGATGAGCCCCTCAGGTCGGAAGGTGTCCAAAATGCTACTGGGGAAGAGCGGAGGGCAATTCCGAGTAGCTCCAGAAAGAGTGAAACGGCTGGGCCAAAGCCAAAAGGACGCTCAGTTGTGGATGTGTCTGGAAGTGGAAGGAAAGTCCGATGCTGTAAAGAACAATATTGCATAGGAACCTGGAATGTAAGATCTATGAATCAAGGTAAGCTGGAGGTGGTCAAACATGAGATGACAAGATTGAACATCGACATCTTGGGAATCAGCGAACTAAAATGGACAGGAATGGGTGAATTTAATTCAGGAGACCATTATATATACTACTGTGGGCAAGAATCCCTTAGAAGAAATGGAGTAGCTCTCATAGTCAATAAAAGAGTGGGAAAGGCAGTACTGGGGTACAACCTCAAAAATGACAGAATGCTTTCAGTTCGAATCCAAGGCAAACCATTCAACATCACAGTGATCCAAGTCTATGCCCCAACCACTGATGCCGAAGAAGCTGAAGTTGACTGGTTCTATGAAGACCTACAACACCTTCTAGAACTAACACCAAAAAAAGATGTCCTTTTCATCATAGGGGACTGGAATGCTAAGGTAGGAAGTCAAAAAATAACCAGAATAACAGGCAAGTTCGGCCTCGGAGTACAAAATGAAGCAGGGCAAAGGCTAATAGAGTTTTGTCAAGAGAACATGCTGGTCATAGCAAACACTCTTTTCCAACAACACAAGAGACGACTCTACACATGGACATCACCAGATGGTCAATACCGAAATCAGATTGATTATATACTTTGCAGCCAAAGATGGAGAAGCTCTATACAATCAGCAAAAACAAGACCTGGAGCTGACTGTGGCTCAGATCATGAGCTTCATGTGAACCGAGAACTACCAGAAGTGCAAGCTGGATTTTGAAGAGGCAGAGGAACTAGAGATCAGATTGCCAACATTCGCTGGATCATGGAAAAAGCAAGAGAGTTCCAGAAAAACATCTACTTCTGCTTCATTGACTACGCTAAAGCCTTTGATTGTGTGGATCACAACAAACTGTGGCAAAGTCTTAAAGAGATGGGAGTACCAGACCACCTTACCTGTCTCCTGAGAAACCTGTATGCGGGTCAAGAAGCAAAAGTTAGAACCGGACATGGAACAACCGACTGGTTCAAAATTCGGAAAGGAGTACGACAAGGCTGTATATTATCACCCTGCTTATTTAACTTATATGCAGAGTACATCATGAGAAATGCCGGGCTGGATGAATCACAAGATGGAGTTAAGATTGCCGGGAGAAATATCAACAACCTCAGATATTCAGATGATACCACCCTAATGGTAGAAAGTGAAGAGGAACTAAAGAGCCTCTTGATGAGGGTGAAAGAGGAGAGTGCAAAAGCTGGCTTGAAACTCAACATTAAAAAAACCCAGATCATGGCATCCGGTCCCATCTCTTCCTGGCAAATAGAAGGGGAAGAAATGGAAGCAGTGACAGATTTTATTTTCTTGGGCTCCAAGATCACCGCAGACGGTGACTGCAGCCATGAAATTAAAAGACGCTTGCTCCTTGGGAGGAAAGCTATGGCAAACCTAGACAGCATATTAAAAAGCAGAGACCTCACCTTGCCGACAAAGGTCCGTATAGTTAAAGCTATGGTTTTCCCAGTAGTAATGTATGGCTGTGAGAGTTGGACCATAAGGAAGGCTGAGCGCCGAAGAATTGATTCTTTCGAACTGTGGTGCTGGAGAAGACTCTTGAGAGTCCCTTGGACTGCAAGGAGGTCAAACCAGTCAATCCTAAAGGAAATCAACCCTGACTGCTCATTGGAAGGACAGATGCTGAAGCTGAAGCTCAAATACTTTGGCCACCTAATGTGAAGAGAGGACTCACTGGAAAAGACCCTGATGCTGGGAAAGACTGAAGGCAAAAGGAGAAGGGGACAGCAGAGGATGAGATGGTTAGATAGCATCACCGATGTAATGAACATGAATTTGAGTAAACTCCGAGAGACAGTGGAGGACAGGAAGGCCTGGCGTGCTATGGTCCATGAGGTCATGAAGAGTCGGACATGACTAAACGACTGAACAACAACAAAAGGCATATTGTGAAAGATTTCTATTGCAAATAGGCCTAAATCACTGATCCAGGGCAGTTATTATTAAACTAACAAGGTTCTTACAAAATTATGAGAAGGGTATTGGCTCTACCTTGAATGGATGAGTCAGTCCAGGTCTACTTTTCTTTATCTTATTTTTGTTAGAGTCTGATATTTCCCTTTTAGTATCATAGGATATATATTTTTGGCTCATTTTCCCCAAATTGCATATTGTCATTCCATTGTTTCCAAGATAGTAAGTTGGACATGTATTAAGGCTGAAAAGTAGGGGACACTGACCTAGGAAGAAGTCCCAGTAAACCCAAAGACTCTTGTTTCTGAGAAGGTAAGCATAGAATTACAGATCCAGCTTAATTGTTCTTCAATACTACTTAAATCAATAGGAGTTAAATTATGAGTAATTTTTCCCTGTAATTTTAATAAGATTGAAGTGCAACTAATTCAGTCTGAATATTTATTTGTTTGCTTATTTTGGCTTTTCTATCACTTCATTTTGATCAATCTCATATCAAATTGGTATGCTTTTTAGCTTCTTTTAACCAATTCTGGCCTTTAGTTCCTAGCTTTGCAATTTTCTACCATTTCCATAATTTGAACTACAGTATATTAGCTCTTAGCCATACAGCTGACATGTGAAAGTTAGAATAATAATTATTAATATTACATAAATATGTTGCTTGTACAGAAATAATATGAACCTGAAAGTAGGAACATTGGTATACAGGAAACTGTTTTACACTGAATCAGATCATTTGGCTTCCCAGCTCAATGGCTCAGTTTCATGCAGACATTTTTCTAGCCATACCTAGAAGGTATCAGAGATTGAACCAGGAACTTTTGCAAGCAATGAATGAACGGATGAACTAATTTTTTTCTCATTAAAAAAGCAAACATATTGAATTTATTATTTATCCTTGTTGTTCATTTGGACAGTCGTTGTTCAGACATGTGTGCAGATTTCCTACCACATTGATTTGGCTATGAAGATATTTTCAGTGAAAGAAGGTAGACTTTTGGTATAACGGTGGAGAAATATGAGTAGCGATAAAGACAGAATGAAAACAATGTGTAAGTAGTTTTCAGAGCACTTACTGCATAGTAAAGAGTTGGCAGAACAATATCAATCCTGTGCAGGTATCACATTTACCTCATGGTGGTTGCTGACACAATAGACAAATGAGAGGCCAAGAATAATTACTGAAACCATTTCCCACTGAGACCTTAGAACAGAGACAACAGGCACTGCCTTGTCTTTCAAATTATCTTCTTCTGTCTGTGATTCCATTAACCACCAAGGTCAAAATTATCCAAGGAAGAGAACCACCAAGAGGAGAGACACGTAAGAGATGAACCTGAGAGAGAGGTTAATGAATAAGTGCTGACTTGGGATGGGGGAAGGGGGAGGAGTGTCTATCAATTTGGGGTGAACATATTAATATATTAACTGTCTAAGGCTAGCAAGTTGAAAGTACATTACTCCAGGAAGCAGTTTCACTTCTCTGCAAATCAGAATATTCAGCTCTTAGCCAAAAATATAGGCAATTTCATGAAGACAGCAAGTGTCTACAGGATATGCAGAACCTTACTAAGGTATTTGCACAAGGATTTGCATTTACTATTTTTTTTACCTCAACATTTCTGAGATAAAACCAACTGAATGGGGGTCATAATATCTACTACAGATATGCACATAATATTAGCCACATACTATTGACCAGAGCTGAAATGCAATTCCTGGATAAATTTTAACTATGAACATGACATGATTGGGTCTTGATCTGATACATGGAAAAGTACCTTCTAAGGAATCAATCTTCAAGGAAAATAATTTATAGCTTTAAATCTTTAAAGAAAACAGACAACTCTAAGATACAGTTCTGTCAAAGAAAATAAAATAGAATTGCTGTTATGTAAAACAGTAAGTAGACAGAAGTGATAGTGAGATGATGTGAGAAGGAGAAGAATGAGTGCCAGTTCTGTCCAGAGGTGACATCCACCAAATCAACTAGTCACCTCAGAAGTACAAAATGTAACCCATCTCTACAGAAATCAATAAGAGCTTAATCCCTACTTTGTGAATTGGACTGACCTTATGGGGCGCTTAACTGAGATGAGACTGATTTCAAAAATACCTTCTTCTGATGGTGGATTCTCTGTGTTGGATAGCTAGCAAGGGATTCTGTTGACTATTCAACTCAGTAGCACAAGGCACAAAGTTAACTCCTAGTATATAATGAAACTGTTACCTCCTAGAGTTCCTGCTTTGTTGCCTTAATGATCTTTAAGATCATCACATGTTTAAGCCTTTAAATAGCTTTTAAGTACAGCTCAGCAGTCCTTAAGAGGAGGGTTAGTCAAACAAACCAAATATTCAAAGGGGAACACTCAAGTTTGAACAAGCCAAATATTAAAAAGGGATCACCCAAACTGAATGCATAGTTGTAGGAACATGGATTTTTAGCAGTTGTTTTTTTGTCTCTGATGGGCCTGCTTTCATTTTAAGGCCTCCATGCAACTCTACAAGATAAAGAGTCAATCACTTCACTTCCAGAGAGAACATTTAGAAACAGCAGTTTATGTGAAAAGAATTGGGAAGTGATTTGGATTAGTGAGGGAATGGGCTATCTAAGAGGGATGTGCAGATTGGCCAAAATCCAGTTTGAAGTTATGATTTGATTCAAAGGAGTGACTTGGATCTGAATTTGAAAGCAATCTGGAAATCATTAATTCAATGAAGGTATATGTATTTATGCACAAAACCCCACTGAATTTTTGAAACTATTCAGAGGCAGCTGGTTTGGTTAGACACCTCAAATCAATTCAGCCATTCAATCCAGAGATGTGATCCAAAGAGGTGATTTGACTGGATTAAGTTTGAATTAAATCTTCAGTTCCTTAGCTTCACCGGTTATTATCCATCATATCCCTATTTGCTTCTGCTTCACTATCAAGGAATGAATCACTTCCTCACACAGTAGGCTGTTCAAATATATTTTAAATACAAACATGGAACAGGAGAGAATTTGGCACCTCCCTGTGCCTATTTGATTAGGGGGCACAGGGAGGTGCATGACACCAGAGTTATTGGGAAATGAAAAAGAACTCTATTTGGGGAGAAAAGTACCATTAATTTACTTGGGACTGACAGGAGTTGGGGTTCAACAACTTCCCTATTTCTCCTTGGATTCATATGAAGGAGAGGATGAATAATAGTAAGCACAAGCATGTAATGCAGCCTTCTCTAATCTAGATGTTCTCCAGATGTGTGAACTTGAACTCCCAAAATTCCCAAGCCAACAATTCTAAGAACACATCTATAGGTAGGCTGACCATATTTCCTTCAGACAAAAACGGAACATTTGGGATGGCAAAACGGGACAGGGTCTTATGCCACCATGCCGGCCTGCAAACCCCGCCCCCCAGTCCACGCAATTGACTCCCACCTGCAAACCCTGCCCCCGCCCCACACGATTGGCTCCCGCCTGCAAACCCCGCCCCCATCAGCGTGATTGGCTCGGATTTTAATTTTTCTTTATTTTTAAAGGTTTTTTTTTTCTTCTAGCAGTAAATGGTGCATCAGAGCTGGTGTGTTTGGGGGAGGCCGGAGTACACACACTGTGCACACAGCACCGTCATCGGCCGGGGAACAAGGGGCGGGGATGGAGGGGATGGAGGCCCACCACTGCCCCATCCCCCTCGGGCTTGGCCGAAGGAAGGAGGAGAGTCACTGCTGCTGCCACCGCCGCAGAGCAGGAGAAGCAGGAGGAGCCGGCTGCGCTCGGCTGCTTCAACCACACCACTCCGCCCCTTGCTGCCCACTGAAGCTCCCCAGGGTGGCCGGCTCCTGCTTCTCCTGCTCGGCGGCCTGACAACTCTCCTCCCTCGGCCAAGCCCGATCAGATGCACATACACACATTTTTCTTCTTATATCTCTTTTTTTCCCCCGCCCCCCCTATGTTTGTATTTTGATTTTTATAGTTTATTAATCTCTACTTAATATTATATTCTTTTTGAATATATATAGAAGAAAGAAGAAAAATGTAAATCAAGTATTTAGACAATTTTTTGTTAAGAAAACTGGAGGTATTTTAATGAAATGTACGTAAGTATTGTATGGTAAAGATGTATAAGTCAAAAATTGAATTTGAAATAAATATTTAATAAATCAGTAATATAACATAAGAGAAGAAAAAGAAAATAGTGATAAGGTTAGAAATAGATATATATAAATAACGTAGTTAGAAAGGGTTAGAGGAAGAAGAAGGGAAGAGGGAAACGGAAAATAATTTAAAATAAAGATATGTTATATGAAATATATTAGATAATGATTATTATAAATCAAATGTAAATATGTATACATAAATGTAGTTACTGTTATGTGTAGCGGCAACAACTCTCCTCCCTCGGCCAACCCCGATCAGATGCACACACACACACTCACACACTCACAGGACAGACTGCCCTTGGCAGGAGCCGGCCGCGCTGAGGGGCTTCAGCCACACCACTCCGCCCCTCGCCACCCACTGAAGCCCCCCAGCATGGTCAGCTCCTGCCAGGGCAGTCTGTCCTGTGAGTGTGTGTGTGTCTGTATGTGAGAAGCAGGAGCGGCCACCCTGGGGAGCTTCAGCAGGCAGCAAGGGGCGGAGTGGTGTGGCTGAAGCCCCTCAGCGCGGCTGGCTCCTGCCGAGGGCAGTCTGTCCTGTGAGTGTGTGTGTGTGTGTGTATGTGAGAAGCAGGAGCAGCCACCCTGGGGAGCTTCAGCGGGCAGCAAGGGGTGGAGTGGTGTGGCTGAAGCCCCTCAGCGCGGCTGGATCCTGCCAGGGCAGTCTGTCCTGTGAGTGTGTGTGTGTGTGTATGTGAGAAGCAGGAGCAGCCACCCTGGGGAGCTTCAGCGGGCAGCAAGGGGCGGAGTGGTGTGGCTGAAGCCCCTCAGTGCGGCTGGCTCCTGCCGAGGGCAGTCTGTCCTGTGAGTGTGTGTGTGTGTGTGTATGTGAGAAGCAGGAGCAGCCACCCTGGGGAGCTTCAGTGGGCAGCAAGGGGCGGAGTGGTGTGGCTGAAGCCCCTCAGCGCGGCTGGCTCCTGCCAGGGCAGTCTGTCCTGTGAGTGTGTGTTTGTGTGTGTGTATGTGAGAAGCAGGAGCAGCCACCCTGGGGAGCTTCATCGGGCAGCAAGGGGCGGAGTGGTGTGGCTGAAGCCCCTCAGTGCGGCTGGCTCCTGCCAGGGCAGTCTGTCCTGTGAGTGTGTGTGTGTGTGTATGTGAGAAGCAGGAGCAGCCACCCTGGGGAGCTTCAGCGGGCAGCAAGGGGCGGAGTGGTGTGGCTGAAGCCCCTCAGCGCGGCTGGCTCCTGCCGAGGGCAGTCTGTCCTGTGAGTGTGTGAGTGTGTGTATGTGAGAAGCAGGAGTGGCCACCCTGGGAAGCTTCAGCTGGCAGCAAGAGGCGGAGTGGTGTGGCTGAAGCCCCTCAGCGCGGCTGGCTCCTGCCAGGGCAGTCTGTCCTGTGAGTGTGTGTGTGTGTGTGTGTGTGTGTGTATGTGAGAAGCAGGAGCAGCCACCCTGGGGAGCTTCATCGGGCAGCAAGGGGCGGAGTGGTGTGGCTGAAGCCCCTCATTGCGGCTGGCTCCTGCCGAGGGCAGTCTGTCCTGTGAGTGTGTGAGTATGTGTATGTGAGAAGCAGGAGCGGCCACCCTGGGGAGCTTTAGCGGGCAGCAAGGGGCGGAGTGGTGTGGCTGAAGCCCCTCAGCGCGGCTGGCTCCTGCCGAGGGCAGTCTGTCCTGTGAGTGTGTGAGTGTGTGTATGTGAGAAGCAGGCGCGACCACCCTGGGGAGCTTCAGCGGGCAGCAAGGGGTGGAGTGGTGTGGCTGAAGCAGCCAAGCGCAGCCGGATTCTTCTGCTCAGCGGCCCACCAACTCTCTTCCCTCGGCCAAGCCCGATCAGATGCGCACACATACACACACACGCACCCCATACGCTCTTTCTCCAGCCTCCCCATGACCAAATGCACCCGGACCTGTTGCAGGGAGGCTGGAGAAAGGTTGTGGGGTGTGTGTGTGTGTGTGTGTGTGCGCGCGCGCGCGATTACGCTGAGCAAGTAATCTGCGCACGCACACACACACACGCACCCTCTTTCCACAACCTTCCCCTGGCCTCACCACTGCTGGGCAGACAATCTCAGGATCAGGTAAGGAGGCAGGAACCTGGACTGTGGTGCTGCTTCTGCTGCTGGATTGCACGTGGCAACTGGGCTTCCAGTTGCTGCGCTGATAGGGCCTCTTCCGGGCTGCCTCCAATGACAAGTCCGGCTCCAGTCCTCCTTCCTGTCTTCCTGTCCTCCTTCCCGCCAGGTTTAAAAAAGGGACAAAATTGAGATTTTGATCAAAACGACGGGACGGTGGAAAAATGCTAAAATAACGGGACTGTCCCGTTCAAAACGGGACGTATGGTCACCCTATCTATAGGGTAAGATTAAAGTTAAGAAAGCTGACACAATGACAACTAAAAAACAGATATCCAGGCTGCAGGATCTTATTGGGAATAAACTCTATTGAATACAGAAGAGTTATTTCCAGGTTACATGTATAATTATACTTCTGAACATATATGTTTATATTGTGCTAGATTTATGTGCTAGACATTTATGGGTATGCATATTATTTATTTATTATTTAAATTTATCCCTGCCCATCTCCCTGAATAGGGGACTCTGGGTGGTTTACAACATATCAACAGTTAAAATCTATACATATAAAATTACAATATAACAATAAATAGATAAAAATAGATAAAAATCCAAGAGATGGTAAAATCAGCTATCAGGAGGACATTATGGGGTCAGCCACCCCCAGAAGGTACTATTACCTCCCTCATCCCAGGCAAGGCGGCAGAGCCAAGTCTTAAGAGTCTTCCGGAAGGTCAGGAGCGAGGGGGCCAGCCTCACCTCCGGGTGCAAGATGTTCCACAATGCGGGCGCTATCGCAGAGAAGGCCTAGCAAATTTCCTATTCCAATGTAGTGACAGGCAAAATGGTGACCATTTAGTCTTTTAGAGATGTCCACTAGCCTAGATTGCATAGTTAAGGGTGGGGGCAGGTTAGAGGTATAATTTACAATACTTGACATAAAATAGATTCCAGACAAGGCCTTACTTAATCCTCAGAGGCTTCCAGTGAATTCTGTGACAGAAACTAAATAGGTAATTTTTATCAGAAGAAATGATAAAAAGGAAACACCTCTCCTTCTCTCACAGTATATGTGTCTTCCTTTAACTTATATTTTGCTTTTCAGGTGTAATTCTTTCCTGTTTAAAATACTCCCTGATCTACATTTCACTTTCACGAAAAAACAGTTGGTAGAATTTTTTTTAATCTTGTTTCCTGTCCATATTTTTTCAGTAAATTTAAAAAGTATGCTCTGTGGTTTCAAGTCCAGCTATGTTGTTCCTCCTCCTCCTTCTCCCCCTCCTCCCCCTCCTCCTCCTCCTCCTCCTCCTCCTCCTCCTCCCTCAGTTGACAGAAGAATATTAATTGTTCTCTGACTCTGAAAACTGTAGGAATGGCATGGTTATTGGCTGAATTTGTTTTTAACTCCAGAAGCTAAAGTGGTTGACAGATGTTTGGAGGATTTCTTGTCTCTCGACCAGTGCTTCATCTGTTCAGAGTTATTCAAAATACAAATACCAGGCTCACATAAGTGATGTATTCTTGGAACTGGAATGTCAAGTGAGAAATATATTTAGAAAGACAAGTGTTGAAAAAGTTTTCATGCATCTCAGAAAGGAGATAATTCGAACTGGAGCTTTAAATCTAAATTTTGTACAGCTCATAAATTCTGCAAGATGAGAGCATCACATGAAGTCCTTGAGTGCTATCTGAATTCCCCATGGTGGTCAAACAGTGGTAAAATACGAAGAAACTTCTATGTCTCTATTTTGTTTGCCATCATGAATGAAGTAATTTCACTATAATTGAATCTATAACATGTGGGGAGGGGAGGCAACTTGTGGCCTACAAACTACAACTACCCCAATGTAGTTGTACCCTAAAGCCTCCTCCTCATGTGCCAACATTTTTGGTGCCATAATATGCTGCAAAACCTGGTGGTGCATCCCTTAGAGGCCATCCAGAATTGTATGGGAGGGTACAGAAAACAGATGGAAAATTATACAAATCCATGGGACTGTACTATTTTACTAATTTTAGGCTGCCCAATTTTTGTCCTTGTCCTAATTACTTTGTAATTGCTTCCTTTGATTTGCAAAAAACAAAAACAAAAAAAATCACCCTCAACTAACAAAAGGTTGCCTAACCATGCTACAGAACATAGGTTCCACATATATAAGCTAATAAACATGATAAATGCATTCGAATTAAGGTAAATTATCTGGAGAATATTTACTCTTTCCTCCACACCATACAATCTATCAATTGGGCTCAAACTATTTTTACGACTGCCTTTTCCACATGTACTCAACAACTAGCAAGTTGTCGGAGTTCAGTCTGACTCAGACTCTGAACAAGGGGAAAACGAAACTTACGCTGAGCACGATCAGGAAAACGAAACTTATCTGGAGCACGATCAGGAAAACAAAACTTATGCTGAGCAGGAAACCGAAACTGGGCACGATGTGGAAGAGCAGAAGAATCTTGAGCAAATGATTGGTCCAGAATCGGGAGCAGGTTCAAAGCCAACAATCAGAGCAAGGGAGAGGCAATCTGAAAAGCGCACCAAGCAAAAGGAAGCCCGATTGGTTCCCGAGGAAAAACGGCGTGGAAAGAACAGGATAAAAGGACACCAGCGCAAGGACCCAGTCTCCGGAGACAAGATTCCACTGAGCTAACAGCTTCTTTCGGAGAAGTCAAGCCGGAACCATTTTCAGAAGCCTGCCCTGCAGCGGTTGCGGAACCAGAAGCAGCGCCTTTCACCATTTCGGAATTGAGCCCAGCTTCATTAGAGTCTCGCCCTGCCTCCTTGCCATGGGAGACTGAATCTTGCCTAGCCGTCTTGCCAAGTGCTCCAGTTCAGTATCGCCTTGCCAAGTTAGTCCAGCCTTGTCCTGTTGCTCCAGCAGAACCTAGCCTTGTTGCTGCAGCTCAGTCTTTCCTTGCCACGTCAGTCCAGCCTTGTCCTGTCACTCCAGCAGAACCTAGCCTTGTTGTTCCAGCTCAGTCTCGCCTTGCCAAGTCAGCCAAGCCTGGTCCTGTCGCTACAGCAGAACAGTGCCTAGTTCCTCCAGCCCAGTCTTGTATTGTTGCTTCAGCCAAACCGAGTTTTACTGCCTTAGATCATCCTCATCTAGACGCTACTACACAGTCTTGCCTTGCCAGTCCTGTTGAATTTAGTCTTGATTCTTTGCCATGAATTCCTGCTACACCTTGCCTCGCTACCTCGTTGTGAACACTAGCTGAGTTTTGCCTTGCAGTGTTGCCACGTTCCTCCACCGGTTCCAGTCTCACCGAATTATCAGGTCCTCCTCCACTGCCTAGCTGTATTTGAATTTGATCTTCAAATTGCCATTAAGGACTTTATTTCTATGTAAATAGTTTGATTGCAAATAAAACTATTTTCTATAAATCTTCCTGGCTGTCTCCTACTCCGAACAGAACACAAGTTCCTAGGCAACAACCAGTCCTATGGCTCACTATTTTCCCTGTGCAGCTGTATGGAAACTCTATTAATGTAATGACTGGTAGTAATCCAGATCTGGACCTGTTTGAAGAACCACTGATGTCAGTAGAAGATAAACAAGGAACCTCCAAAACCTAGTTCCTGGAAATCCTAAGTCTCAGACTTCTGCATCTGGGCCAGAGATGACAATTCTTAAATCAAGTCCAGCAAAGAGCTAGCATATTCACGTTCAAGAGCCTCATAGTTTACAAGCTACTACCCTAATTCAAACAATGTGCCCTTCATGAAGACAAGAAGGTATGCCAGGAGTGGTCACTTTGAGCCTTCTATTTTTCAAAAAGGAATACAGATAGTTCTGGTTGTCAGAGCTTAAGAGGCTCTAGATAAGTTCAATCTGCTGTTAGAGCAACTTGCTCAGTAGAAGCCAACCTATCTCTTCACAAGGGAACATGACATCTCAGGACTCTTAGGAAATCTCCTGTGCCCAGACCACTAAACTGGATCCAAAGGGATATTTATATGTCTGTGCATTCCTGAGATAGCTTTGGACTTTGTTCTCCTTCAAGCACAAGTTCCAGTTCAACATCTCAAACTGCTTTCAGAATGCGGTAGTTTCAAAAACAGTTTACTATGTGCGCAAGAACCCAGAGATGGAAAAATCTGCCTGTTTTATTTTTGTAACATTCACATTTTTCAAGCACAACTTCCTTTGGTCTTTTCCATATCTGTTCATACATACACACATACATATATTTAAATGTCATCAAGATCCCATTTTTGTGGGCAATTTTCCCTGTCATAACAATTTGTATAGATACTTTCCCCTAACACATATCTTTTTGTTTGCAATTTTCCCTAATGCACATATTGGTGTACATATTTTTGCCTGGACAAAACTACTTCACAATTTTCAGAGAATGTCAAAATCCCAAAGATAATTGTATATTGGTTTCTGTATTACCTGACAAGTGTGAGTTAAATTTTATATATATATATATATATAATATATAATATATATATATATATATATATATATATATATATATATATATACACACACACACACACATACATATATATATATATTATATATATATATATATATATTATATATACACACACACACACACACACACATATATATATATATATATTATATAATATATATATATATACACACACACACACACACACACACACATACATACAGTACATACATAACTTGAGCCTTAAATGTTCTTCCAGCTTCTTTTAATTTTATGGAAAGTCCAGAAGGAAATAAAACATTGTATATTTCTTCCATCATGTTGTAACCATAGTACCCAGCTTCATTATATGGATTGAAGAGCTGACTCTTGACTTCCAAGGAAAGAAGCAGCAATATTTTAAATTAAGCTGTCTAGTGGGCCTGTATTCTTGTTTGTATCTTTCCCACCTAAGCATAAATAGCCAGAAATAGAAGGCAAGTTGCATTATAAATTGTTAGGCTACACATTTGCCTTGTGTTCAGCATTTGTTCTCTTCTCGTATCATCCATTTTAAAATAAACTTCCATCTATTTGTAATCCCACTTCAAAAAGATGCCGAACATTTTTTCAAAAAAACAGAAGTGTTCACAAAGATACCTATAATTGAAATGTTCAGCAACTAAGGACCAATGTTAGAGCAGACATTGCTATCAAGATTACAGGGACGGGGGATTAACAAGCTTTTCAGAAAACTTTTGAAATACAGTGTAATAAGGCCAGGAGGGATTCTCACATTATAAACAGGCTACCTTGTATTTAGTTTTACCCATGATATGGTCTTAATAAGTCTTCCTCATTTTAAGATCCTCCAGATGGATTACAAAACCCATTAATCCCAACTGAAGTGTGCCAAATTGGGAAAAGGATAGTCTAGATATCAGGCTTTATGGTTTCTTATAAATGATTTTCATAATAATAAACAATATCCTCACTCTAGTTGATGGATGATAGCAAGGACAGCAACATGTTAATTTTACACCAAAGGAAGAACACCTAAACTGGAGCTTGAATCTCAATTAGTCCAAATCTAAAGATTCAAATCTAAAGAGTTGTCTGCCAAATCTACCGACATGATTCTTTTTTAGTTCCTATATGGAAGAGAAACTTGAGAGTTTACTAGGAATACAGAGTTAATCTGGAGGACAATCTTAGCTGAGCTGGCAATTGCAGAACAACCTCAAAATACTTTTATGGCAGTTTAATTAAGAGGCAGAGAACATAAGAAAGCCAAATGTCATCCTTAGCTAATGCATTTTACTTTTTGTGCTGGAGCTTTACTTAGGACTGGGTATGATCACATCTGATTGATTACTACCAGGGGTAGATGTGTGTTCTAGACTGCCTGCCAGAATGCAATTTCTCCTGACATGATTCCTGATTAGACAAAGAATATTGTCCACATGGTATCTCAGCTACAACTTACTCAGCCAATAGAACATAAGACAATCAATCTTTTTTTTTACTTCTGTCACAGACCAGTACATAACTAATAACAATTATGCTAAAATAGAAATAAAAATAAAAAGTCTTATTGATAGGATAAAATAAGATAAAGATAAAATTATTAAGGTAAAATTACAAAGTACAGGTATTAAAATGAAAAAGAATCCTATAAAATTACAATGAAATTTTACAGTGAATAACCTAAATGCTCTAAACTAAGAGAAGTATAAAAGGACATAAGTAATGCTAGAATTTATAAAACACTATGAGAATGTAAGACTATGCTAACTTATATTAAGTCTAATACTTGTTGAAGCCCTGCTAGGGTTTGTTGGAATTAAGACCATTATGTTCTAGCCAATTATAACAAAGAAATACCGAAATATTGGGGAGGAGGAAAGAAGGAAAAGGGGGAAAAAGGAAGAGAAAATATATTGAGTTATGGAAGTCTAGTTAAGGCTCAGCATCACCTCACTTGGAGGAGTTGTTTAGGTTTAATCATAGCTCTGACACAAAACCAGGCTACATTGTCTGAAATCCCTTCCACCTGGTCAGCTAGCAAGAGACTAGGGCAGAGCTTTCCAAACTTTTCATGTTGGTGACACACTTTTTAGACATGCATCATTTCGTGACACACTCTTACAGCAGGGCACAAGGCAGGCACTAGGACCTGTGTGGAATCCTGGCAGGGCAGGTTTGGAGGCAGCCAGGCACAAGGCAGGCACTAGGACCTATGTGGAATCCTGGCAGGGCAGGTTTGGAGGCAGCAAGGCACAAGGCAGGCACTAGGACCTGCATGGAATCCTGGCAGGGCTTGGAGGCAGCAGCAGTCGCGACACACCCAGACACTGCAACCGACACACTAACATGTCCCGACACACAGTTTGGAAAGCTCTGGACTAGGGTAATCAGCCTCCAGCCTGCCTGGATATTGTGTTATACATGGGGAATTATACATTTCTCATAAATTTCTATAAAAAGGCAATGCAGCAACACATGACCCACAGTTTCAATTTCCCCCTCACTGCAAGGACAGAGCCACAATTCTTTTGGTATGTTATAGTACCTTTCCTCCAAGACAGCAGAGGGGAGGACATTATGTCAGAGTGCGTAGGGCATTGCAACATCCGCTGCTGCGAAAGAAATCTGCTTGTCTGCTGCTGTAATAAACTACAGTCTGTTGTTTCAAATATATACAGACCTTTACTATACAGCACAGAATATTTACAAGTACACTCCTCAACCAACTCCATACAAAAACTACCCCCACACACCATGTTTCACATCCATGGTGTATATATACACATAGTTCTGCTTACTCATACCCAGATACAGGTGCAGTTAATTAGCAGCAATCAATTTACTTCAATTATCTCTCAAGGTTGGTGAGCTTAGCCAACACCTGAGTTAATTAGTCTCAGCTGCTAGCCGTTATCTGCACGTTCTTGTCAGACCAGTAAAATCCCAAGAATAATATATTTTTCTTTACATACACTGACACCCTTCCATTTTACTGTGTCTGAATACCTATTGCTTCCTGGTTTATAATTCCCAGTTTTGCAGATAGCTCCGGATGCTTTTTTGCACACAACAGTTTTGTCATCAGGTCTGCTATATTATTCTGTGATTCACAATATAGAAGATCAATTAAACCATCATTTATGGATTGTCTTACATTGCAATACTTTATATGTACATGTTTACTTCTGGTGTGCATTCTTTCTGTCTTGGCCATCTGTATACATGTCTGAGAATTTTCATATACAGTCACTGGTGTTTTTACTGATATACCTAAATCAGTTAACAATTGCTTAAACCATATTACTTCATTACATAATTCAGATAGTGCTGCAAATTCTGCCTCAGCTGTAGAAACTGATATTGCACCTTGTTTTTTTGTCTTCCATTCAATAACATAATTTGCATATATAATTATGATACCAGTGGTAGACTTTCTATCACTAGTGTCACCTGCCCAGTCACTATCCACATAACACTCCAGATTTTGTGTTCCTGTTGCACCCAACATTAAGCATGTATCCATGGTACCCTTCAGATATCTTAACACTCTTTTGATAGCTTGCCATGCATCATTTGTAGGTTTTTCAACTAATCTCCCTAAAATATTTACTGCATTGGCAATATCTGGTCTTGACCATTGTGCCAGGTACAACAAACTTCCAATTGCAGAACGGTAAAGGTCTGGATCTTGGAAATCTGTGTTCCCTACGGCCTTTTGGAAATCCAGAATCATAGGGGTTTGAACATGTTTACATTCCTCCATGTTGTATTCTCTCAACAGCTGCATGATTTTCTGTTTTTGGCTAAGCAGAAAACTGCCATCCTGTGTTCTTTGAATCTCAACCCCTAAATAATATGTTATTCTGCCCAAATCTTTTAATTGAAATTATTTACGTATTTGTCTGGCAAATTCTTGTATTTGCTCCCTTGTTTTTGCTATTACACAGATGTCATCAACAAAAGTTAATACAATCATTTGTTTTTCCCCTATTCCTTTAGTATACAAACATGGGTCTGCAATGCTTCTTTTGAACTCTATAGCTTGCAATGCAGCATCTAGACACTGATTCCAGTTCCTTGCTGACTGTTTCAACCCATATATTGCTTTATTTAGCTTGTATACCATCCCTGGCTTATTACTTTCATATCCTGGAGCCTCAAACATAAAAATATTTTCCTTGAGGTCTGCATTTAAATATGCTGTTGTTATGTCAAAATGGTTTACCTCAAATTTCTTTATTGCTGCCAATGTTAATTCTAACCTTACACTCTCAGATTTAACTGTGGGAGCATATGTCTCATCATAATCAAGATACTTTTTCTGAGTAAAACCTTGAGCTACCAGACGAGCTTTATACTTTACATCTCCAGATAACAGAACCTTCCTTTTGCACACCCACCTACAACCAACTGCTTTCTGACCTTCTGGCAATTGTGTGGATATAAAAACATTGTTATCTGCCATGGATTGCATCTCGTTATCCATGGCATCATACCATTTATCTGCCTCTGCTATTGGTAATTGCAGTACATCATTAAAACATTGTGGTTCACAATTTACATAACATGCTTTCACTTCCCCCACAGTAAAACATTCAGGAGGTTTATTTTTTGTTGTTCATTCAGAACGTCTTGGAACAAAACTGCTTATTTGCCCCTCCTCTCTCTCTCAATCTTCAGAGAAAGTTGTGATATCCTTTCAGAACATCTAGGACTAAACATTTCCATTTGCCCTTCCTCTCTCTCAACCTTCGGAGATAGATTTTCTGCTCTCTTAGCAGAACAATCAGGGCTACTTAGTGAGGGCGCACACCATGATTTGTATGTTCATTATCCACTGGCAATATCACTTCCATATTTGCATGTACCCTCTGCCAACCATCATGTTCAGCAAACTCTGCTGATCTTGAAATCACCACTCTCCCATTCCCGAGTGCAAATCTGTATGCCTTGGAACCTGGTTGATATCCTACAAACCTAAGCCTCATTGCTTTAGGCTGTCCTTTTCTCCTCTGCTCCTTAGGTATGTGCACCCAAGCATAACATCCAAACACTTTCATATGGAACAAAACTGGTTGCTTTTTAAACATTAAGTAGTATGGAGTTGTATTCATTACAGAACTCCATGATCTATTAGTTATGTAGTTTGCTGTCAAGATAGCCTCTCCCCAGAAATGTCTAGGCAGACCTGAGTCTTGCAGCAACGAATCTTTCATCGTTTGTAAAACACCATTCCAGCATTCAGCCATGCCATTCTCATTGGGGGAGTACGGATTTGTTTTGTGGTGCCAAATACCTTGTTGCTTCAGTCAATTTTGGAAACTCCCTGCTAGGAACTCTCCTCCCCCATCCGTTTGAAGCTGAGCTACTTTACATGAAAATCTCCTCTCAACCCAGACAACCCAATTTTTAAACATTTGGAATGTTTCACTCTTGGATTTCAGCAAATAGCAGAATCCAAATCTAGTGAAACCATCCACTATGACTAAAAGATATTTAGCCCCTCCCAGGGTCTGAGTCAGAGGTCTGATTAAATCAACGTGGACTAACTCAAAACTCCTCCTTGTCACTCTATCACTGTATTTTTTAATAGGATAAACCTTTGATTTGGACATTTTGCAAACTGCACAATCCAAGTATTTGCTGCATACTTTTACATTTAACCCCTCACTCATCTCAGGCATTTTAGCTATGGTTCTGAAATTAGCATGTCCCAGCCTTTTGTGTATCAAATGAACACAATTGTCATGCACAGGTTTGTTATACATAGTGGTTTGTACAGTTACATGTGAACTTTCCAATGGCAACATTACGTACAGTCTATCTTTTAATACACCCTGTGCACACAAAACCCCATTTTTCTTAACTGTGCAAGCTTTCCCTGTAAATAACACAGAGTAACTATCCTGTGTTAAACAAGAAACACTTAGCAGGTTATACTCAAGAGTTGGTACAAATAACACCCCTTCTAGAGTTCTGTTCATACTAGGCACAAACACTTGTCCTTGACCATATACTGGATATTTCTTCCCATCTGCCAGACTGACGTGGACCTGAGACGCAGGAGTTTACAAAATCCTCTCTGTTGTTTGATAGGTGTCAGCTTGTGTCACTGTCCAGGATCCAAGTTCCATATCTGAGTTCATCAGCAGTTCTCACTACAGAAATATGCTGCTGTCTGTCTATGAAGGTTCTCAGTCATCCAGGTGGAATTGTCTGTAGCTTGAATCATGTCAACTGGATTTCTATTTTCTCAGGAGCGAAACGTTTCCACTGAGAAAATAGAAATCCAGTTGACATGATTCAAGCTACAGATGCTGCTGTCTGGCTCTTAATGATTTCTGATTCTGGGATTTCTCTGTATTCGCCTGCAGCTGAGCTGTACAATCTCTTTTCAGATGCTTTATGGACCTACATCTGAAACACCATTTCACAGCAAGTGCTCTCTCTGTTCCTTCGCCAAACGCTGTTTCACATGGCACGTTTCTGTTTACTTTTGTACGGCTGCATTCCTGAGATTTTTCTCCTCTCCGCTGCTCCTCTTCAAGAAGACGCCCAGTTACATAGTGAAGAGTCAGTTCTCTTTCTATTATCATGTTCCATGAATCATTTAGAGAGCTTAAAATAATATAGACTTTGTTTGCCTCATCAAAGTCCGTCCCTCTCTCCTGGAGTTCCACAAACAAAAGCCTCATGTTTTGTAAATGTTGTGATAAACTTCCCTCCGGCAGCAAATGTGCTTGGTAGAGTCTACATGTTAGAGATATTTTGCTGCTTGCAGTATCACGCACATATATCTGCCTCAGCACAGTCCAGCATTCATTAGCAGTCGACAGTCCACAGACATGTACTAACTGGCTATCCTCAAGACCCAAAATTATACATGACCGAGCTTTTTCCTCTGCTCTAAGCTGCCTATTATCTGGCTGTGCAAGGGGATTACTCACAGTGTCCCAGAGTCCTTCCCTCCAGAGGAACGTCTCCATTTTCATGCTCCATGGCAGGTAGTTGTGTTCATTCAGTAGGTTCAAGGGTATTCCATTGCTCACTGCAAAGGCCGCCTCAGGCTTCATTACTTCTGAGAACAGCACCGACATAAGCCTTCACTTGCACCTGCAGTTCTTTCAACACAACAGCAGGGTTCTAGTACCAACTACCACAGGGATCTGGGCCCATAACCTGTCAGAGTGCATAGAGCATTGCATCATCCACTGCTGCTGCAAAAGAAATCTGCTTGTCTGCTGCTGTAATAAACTACAGAGTCTGTTGTTTCAAATATATACAGACCTTTACTATACAGCACACAATATTTACAAGTACACTCCTCAACCAACTCCATACAAAAACTACCCCACACACCTTGTTTATATATACATATAGTTCTGCTTACTCATACCCAGATACAGGTGCAGTTAATTAGCAGCAGTCAATTTACCTCAATTACCTCTCAAGGTTGGTAAGCTCAGCCAACACCTGAGTTAATTAGTCTCAGCTGCTAGCCATTATCTCATTTTCATGTTCTTGTCAGATGAGTAATATCCCAAGAATAATATACTGTATTTTTCTTTACATACACTGACACATTACAGCAAGCAAGAGTAAAGCTCTTCTGGTGTTTTGGGGGACAATATTGTAGAGGTAATGTACAGGAGCAACACTTTTTTTGGGGGGGGGGGTTTCACTGAATTAATATATGGTGGAGCTAATTTTGCAGAGCCATATCTCTGGCACGTTGCTTGAAAGATGCTTTGGCCTGATCAAACCCTATTGGAATCAATACATCACAGGAGAATCCACAATGACTTAGGGTGGGACCAAGTAATTTTTGCCAAGAAGTCTGGAATTTGTCTTGAAGTGTCAAAGAAACCAGATAGCCTGGATTGAAAATTAGTTTGATCCAGTAACTAATATGTGCTATTTGGGCACAAGTTTTAATTGGAACCATTCTAGCTTCAGCAGAAAGGGTTGAGTTAGGAACACAATGAGGAACCAAAAACAAGCTCCTTAGGAAGCTGGATTGTACATCTTCTAATGGCTCTAGGTTCTTATATGCACATATTTGGAAGCTGTAGGACAGCTGTGATATTATATTGGCCTCAAATACTTTTAGTCCTCCAGATGTATGTATAATTACCACCTTAATATGGCAGCTTCAATTCTTCTGACGTTCTCTTTTAGGGAATGAATTTGGGGCCTCCATGAGCTGGTGGCATGAAAAACAATTCCTAGGTATTTGAAGGCCTGAACTTGTTCAATATCATTCCCATTTATTTCCCACCTATGATTACATTGAGAAGGTTTCTTGGAAAAGACCATAATTTTTGTTTTTTCATAATTAATAATAAAATAGTTATCTATGGAGTAGGAGGCAATTGATTTTAGGGCTCTCCTCAGACTGATGGGTAAAGTAGAAACCACTGGACCTGGACCACTGGGCCACTTTTATTTGTTTATTTAACCAGCTTGACAGTAGAATATGAACAACTGGGATTTTATTTTATTTTTTTACAGATAAAAAGCTGAGCTTTTTTTTAAAATAAAAACCTGGAACATTAATAGCTTCTAAAAGCTCCACAGCATGAGAAGAAAAAAAGAACCAGGAACAGCCCCAGGTCTCCGAAACATCTCAAAGCATCTAAACAACTGAAGACCAACAAGCTGCTTTTCGCAAAGGAGCAAGTGAGTAATGCAAATGAAATATGTGACTTAAATGCTTGGAATTCTGAAGCAGACAAAGGGTATTACAACAAGAATCTCTCCCTCCCTGACTCACATGATGATTTGTATTCTCCTTCCCCCTCCCTAAATCAAGAATATTTTTGGGACAATGACTCGTGGTGTGATAAGACCCCCCTTCCAGGCTCTGAAGAGCGAACTGCAGAGCTAGACGAAATACTCCAAAGGAGACAAAATGACCCACTATATAAGAACTCTGTTAAAGACTTTGTTGCTAGACAATGCCTTTTGACTACTGAAACGGTGACAGCAATATTTGAGCAGATGGCAGGAAAGTGGATGAGCTGAAAGATAGCTTGGGCAAGCCGCTCAGTGAAGATATGAAGGGTAAGGTTTTCCCCTGCACAGTCGTGTCCAACTCTAGGGGGCAGTGCTCATCTCCGTTTCTTAGCTGAAGAGCCAGCACTGTCCGAAGATGCTTCTGTGGTCATGTGGCCAGCATGATGCACACGGAATGCTGTTACCATCCCACAGAAGTGGTACCAATTTATCTACTTGCATTTGCATGCTTTCGAATTGCTAGGTTGGCAAGAGATTTGAACCCTTCCCCAAAAGATAAAAATCCCAAACCACAAACTGCTAACAAACAAGCCCTGAACACCATGAGTAGAAGATCATTTGTAGTGGCTGCCTAGCTGGGAAGACAAAAAAGGGTTTTGCTAATATTTGAAAATACAGCAATTCCATCTATGTTGCAGAAGATGAGTGTTTTTCTGGCAACCTTTGATATCTGCCGCACTTGTGAACTTAAAGAAGAAAATATTAAGTCATCATTCCAAGCTAAAAGAAAAGTTCCAACTTTGAATGCTAGCCAGAATCATTCAACACAGCCTGGAGTGATAGATATGGGAAGCCATCAAGGCTCCTCCACTTCATCTATGACCTTGTTGGAGCAATGCACAGCTGGTTACTCTAGCCACTGAAGGGAGTCTTGTTTGGGTACATTTGAACATAATCTGCTTAATGCTTTCAGTTCGATGCTGTGAGAGGAACAAGTAGATATCTTAGCAAAGATTGAAGAACTCAGACAAGCTATGTATATAATTCAAAAAACTGCTGAACCTTTGTATGATTGCCTGTCACAGAAGGATAAAGTAAATAGAACCAATGAAGCTAACCCACAGGCTACTACCAATCAATTGGAACATACTGTTATATTTAAAGAACCTTCCAATAACAGTGAGGAGGAAAAGCAAGATTAGTCCCAATTCCTAAGTAGTTGTTCAGTCGTTAAGTCGTGTCTGACTCTTCGTGACCCCATGGACCATAGCACACCAGGCCTTTCTGTCCTCCACTGTCTCCTAAGTTCCTAAATTCCTAAGTAAGAAGCAGCAGAAAGAGTATTTGATGGAACTAGAATGTGATGACGAAAGGGAAATCATAGAGCATTCAGAAGAAACAGATATGGAATTAAGAGGCTACAGTGAGGTTCCCACTAATTGTATTACAGCCATATTTCAGAGGAAACATAATCCAATCTCTTTGGAGATTACATCTGTGCCACACACAACTCAGGAATTTCAAGCAGATGAAGCAAGTTTAGTCCAGACAACCTCCAAGAATGTAATTACTTATCTTGGACAAGAGAACCTCCCTCATACCCAAGTCCCTTCAGAAGACAATTGGCCTCAAGCCCAGTCAATGGATTATGATGGACCACCACCAGATTTGGAAGAGCAACACAACAAACTCCTTAGGCGTGTCTACTGACTGACAACTAAGGCACTCACAGGAACTGAACATCCTTTCATGGAATATTGCGGATTGGCACTCAAATGTAAAGATAGATCATTTATGGATGATATCTTTAAATATAATATTATTTTGTTATAGGAGACATGGGCCACAGAGGATATTGAACTTGATAATTTTGTAGTGCATTCTCTCAAGGCCACTAGATTAAGGAAAGGGGGAGACCAAGAGGTGGTCTCTGCATTGGTGTTTCAAATAATACCCACCCTGTGGTGACCAATCTGAATCCCTGTAGTCAATTTGCAATGGCTATAGGCCTTTGGATTGGCCACCTCCACTTCATTATTATAAACACCTATTTCCCCCCAACAAGTATTACAAAATCAAGTGGGAAAAAAACTGGCTTATGCTGGAATTATATGTGACATCCTTAATAGAACACATGACAAAGGCCTTGCTACTGCTAGACGGAAACTTTAATGCCAGGATTGACAAAAATGATTATATTCTTTATGAATAATATTGTGTCCTCCCTAATCCGGTCCAGGAGTCAGTTCCCCCATTAATGCAAAACTCTAGAGACAGAAGAGTATATTATGCAGGATGGTGTCTGACCCAGATGGTTAATAATTTAGACCTGCTAATATTAAATGATAGTTGGGAGAGCAATATCTCTGGAGATTTCACTTATTGGGGTGCCCTTGGAGCAAGTATAATTGATTACTTCATAGTCTCCCATGGGGTGACAAATGTGATCTCTAATTTTAACTTGGGTGTATCCTGAGCAGTGATCACTTTCCTCTAGACCTGTTGTTGTTGTTCAGTTGTTTAGTCGTGTCCGACTCTTCGTGACCTCATGGACCATAGCACGCCAGGCCTTCCTGTCCTCCACTGTCTCTCGGAGTTTACTCAAATTCATGTTCATTACATCGGTGATGCTATCTAACCATCTCATCCTCTGCCGTCCCCTTCTCCTTTTGCCTTCAGTCTTTCCCAGCATCAGGGTCATTTCCAGTGAGTCCTCTCTTCGCATTAGGTGGCCAAAGTATTTGAGCTTCAGCTTCAGCATCTGTCCTTCCAATGAGCAGTCAGGGTTGATTTCCTTTAGGATTGACTGGTTTGACCTCCTTGCAGTCCAAGGGACTCTCAAGAGTCTTCTCCAGCACCACAGTTCGAAAGCATCAATTCTTCGGCACTCAGCCTTCCTTATGGTCCAACTCTCACAGCCATACATTACTACTGGAAAAACCATAGCTTTAACTATACGGACCTTTGTCGGCAAGGTGATGTCTCTGCTTTTTCATATGCTGTCTAGGTTTGCCATAGCTTTGCTCCCAAGGAGCAAGCGTCTTTTAATTTCGTGGCTGCAGTCACCGTCTGCAGTGATCTTGGAGCCCAAGAAAATAAAATCTGTCACTGCTTCCATTTCTTCCCCATCTATTTGCCAGGAAGTGATGGGACCAGATGCCATGATCTGGATTTTTTTAATGTTGAGTTTCAAGCCAGATTTTGCACTCTCCTCTTTCACCCTCATCAAGAGGCTCTTTAGTTCCTCTTCACTTTCTGCCATTAGGGTGGTATCATCTGAATATCTGAGGTTGTTGATATTTCTCCCGGCAATCTTAACTCCATCTTGTAATTCATCCAGCCCGGCATTTCTCATGATGTACTCTGCATATAAGTTAAATAAGCAGGGTGATATTATACAGCCTTGTCGTACTCCTTTCCCAATTTTGAACCAGTCGGTTGTTCCATGTCCGGTTCTAACTGTTGCTTCTTGACCCGCATACAGGTTTCTCAGGAGACAGGTAAGGTGGTCTGGTACTCCCATCTCTTTAAGACTTTGCCACAGTTTGTTGTGATCCACACAATCAAAGGCTTTAGCGTAGTCAATGAAGCAGAAGTAGATGTTTTTCTGGAACTCTCTTGCTTTTTCCATGATCCAGCGAATGTTGGCAATCTGATCTCCAGTTCCTCTGCCTCTTCGAAACCCAGCTTGTACTTCTGGTAGTTCTCGGTTCACATACTGCTGAAACCTAGCTTGTAGGATTTTGAGCATAACTTTGCTAGCATGTAAAATGAGCGCAATTGTATGGTAGTTTGAACATTCTTTGGCATTGCCTTTCTTTGGAATTGGAACGTAAACTGACCTTTTCCAATCCTGTGGCCACTGTTGAGTTTTCCAAATTTGTTGGTATATTGAGTGCAGCACTTTAACAGCATCATCTTTTAGGATTTTAAATAGCTCAGCTGGGATACTGTCTTCTCTGCTAGCTTTGTTGTTAGTAATGCTTCCTAAGGCCCACTTGACTTCACTCTCTAGGATGTCCGGCTCAAGGTCAGTGACCACACCATCGTATTTATCAGGGATATTAAGATCTTTCTTGTATAGTTCTTCTGTGTATTCTTGCCACCTCTTCTTAATCTCTTCTGCTTCTGTTAGGTCCCTGCCTTTTTTGTCCTTTATCATGCCCAACTTTGCACAAAACGTTCCCTTGATATCTCCGATTTTCTTGAAGAGATCTCTAGTCTTCCCCATTCTATTGTTTTCCTCGATTTCTTTGCATTGTTCATTTAAGAAGGCCTTCTTATCTCGCCTTGCTATTCTCTGGAATTCTGCATTCAGTTGTTTATATCTTTCCCTTTCTCCCTTGCCTTTTGCTTCCCTTCTTTCCTCAGCTATTTGTAAAGCCTCATCAGTCAGCCACTTTGCTTTCTTGCATTTCTTTTTCTTTGGGATGGTTTTAGTTGCTGCCTCCTGTACAATGTTACGAACCTCCATCCATAGTTCTTCAGGCACTCTGCCTACCAGATCTAATCCTTTAAATCTATTCCTCACCTCCACTGTATATTCATAAGGGATATGATTTAGGTCATACCTGATTGGTCTAGTGGTTTTCTCTACGTTCTTCAATTTAAGCCTAAATTTTGCGATAAGAAGCTCATGATCTGAGCCACAGTCAGCTCCAGGTCTTGTTTTTGCTGATTGTATAGAGCTTCTCCATCTTTGGCTGCAAAGTATATAATCAATCTGATTTCGGTATTGACCATCTGGTGATGTCCATGTGTAGAGTCGTCTCTTGTGTTGTTGGAAAAGAGTGTTTGCTATGACCAGCGTGTTCTCTTGGCAAAACTCTATTAGCCTTTGCCCTGCTTCATTTTGTACTCCGAGGCCGAACTTGCCTGTTATTCCGGTTATTTTTTGACTTCCTACTTTAGCATTCCAGTCCCCTATGATGAAAAGGACATCTTTTTTTGGTGTTAGTTCTAGAAGGTGTTGTAGGTCTTCATAGAACCGGTCAACTTCAGCTTCTTCAGCATCAGTGGTTGGGGCGTAGACTTGGATCACTATGATGTTGAATGGTTTGCCTTGGATTCGAACTGAAAGCATTCTGTCGTTTTTGAGGTTGTACCCCAGTACTGCCTTTCCCACTCTTTTATTGACTATGAGAGCTACTCCATTTCTTCTAAGGGATTCTTGCCCACAGTAGTATATATAATGGTCTCCTGAATTAAATTCGCCCATTCCTGTCCATTTTAGTTCGCTGATTCCCAAGATGTCGATGTTCAATCTTGTCATCTCATGTTTGACCACCTCCAGCTTACCTTGATTCATCGATTTTACATTCCAGGTTCCTATGCAATATTGTTCTTTACAGCATCAGACTTTCCTTCCACTTCCAGACACATCCACAACTGAGCGTCCTTTCGGCTTTGGCCCAGCCGTTTCACTCTTTCTGGAGCTACTCGGAATTGCCCTCCGCTCTTCCCCAGTAGCATTTTGGACACCTTCCGACCTGAGGGGCTCATCTTCCGGCGTCATATCTTTTAGCCTTTTGATACTGTCCATGGGTTTTCTTATCAAGGATACTGGAGTGGTTTGCCATTCCCTCCTCCAGTTTTGGACCACGTTTTGTCAGAACTCTCCGTCATGACCTGTTCTTCTTGACCTGACTTCATTGAGTTACGCAAGCCCCTTCTCGCCACGACAAGGCAGTGATCTGTGAAGGGGACCTGTGTCTAGAAAAGAATATACATAAATATAAGAAATGTTACTACCCAGAACTCCTATCAAACTGTTAATTATATTTATGTAAAATGGACAGAGGAGAATGGATAGAACAATACAGCTTGTATATAAATCAAGTAAGGTTCATAGTTTATATATTTCCTTAGTTAATGAAACATCTCCAGAAAGGATCTATGATTTGTATGCTACCCATTCCCACTGAAGGCAATGGGAGACTAACGGGATCATCAGGAAAATGCCCAAGAACTCTTTTAAAAACTCACAAGATCTATCAAGCACCTTGAGCACACTGATTGAATAGGCCCTTCCCCATTGTGGAGGCAGGGGGTCACACTGCAAAATTCCATAGGAATCAAAGTGTTATGTCCATGACAATGTTCCCCTCTCTGAAATCACATTTACTCCAACACAAAAATCAGTTCTGGTGTGTGACCTCTCATGTGCAATCCTTGATAAGTTGGATGGGGCCCGTGTTTATCATGGTAACCATGAACTCCTGGGCTGCTCTAGACCTCTTGCTGGGGGAAGATGGGTTGAAGTCCCCCAACATTACTAGCTGAAGGAACTCTGCCATTATCCCAGCAATCAGGTTGCGCAGCCCTGGCAAAAGATATAGCTGTGCAGCAGGGGAGCAGTACACAAGCAGCAAATCCAACTAGTCCCCCAACCTAGTTGCACAAACAAGATCCTCCATCTGAATATCTGTGCAGTAGCACCTCTTGATGCCAACAGAGTGTCATAGTTGACAACAGCTACCCTCACTCCCCTGCTCCGAGACTGTAGCTGGTGCCAAACCTGAAACCTGGATGGACAAATTTCCAAGATGGAACTTTCCCTTTCTCCAGCACCCAGGATTCAGTAATACAAGACATCTCTGCCCGCTTATCCAAAAACAGATCATGAATGAGGAAGGTCTGATTACAGAAAAGGCTGCATTTAATAGCAGCAGCCAAGGATCTGGAATCCTGGCTCCCAGGACTGAGAGACGGATAAAGGATAAATCAAATCTATGAACCCACCTTCCCCTACTACTGCCTGCTCTCACCCTCCTGCCATACTTTTATTTATTTGTTTGTTTGTTTCCTAAAACTTTTAAATCTCTTTGCCCATCGTAACTGGAATCCTATTTTTCCATGATCCCCCTCCCCCTGGGAAATCCCAGCCATCTGACACAGGAACACTAAACTAGGTGACAAAATTTAAGTTTGAATCAGTCCCTCAGACCCCATACGTACTAGATCACCAGCCAGATTACTTACTTACCCAGGTTACTTACCCAGTCCCTTCCAGACAGTACGCAACCTCCCACTCTTACCAGGAGCAGGGATGCCTTTCCAAACCAGGAGATGTAAAACCCAGGTTTGACTCTTCTGAGGAAACAACCCAGTCTCCCCCACTCCAGGTTCGAACCTGGCAACATCTCCAAATTCTTTTGTAGGAATCAGCTCCTGGTGGATTGACACTGAAGTAACCCTGCAACCACACTGTCCCAGGTCATGTTCTAACCTGGTCATTCCAGATAACAGGACCAGGAGTAAGCCTCTAGGAAAGCACACTCCTCCAAACCAGCCTCCAGAGCAATCCAGGTGAAATAAAAGTCCCTACAGCAAAGTCCAACTGGAGACTTACGAACTAGAGCCAGCTGTATATCTGAAACAGCTGTTCCACACCTTTTCCAACAGGCACGGTACCTTCCTCAGAGGTACTTCAGCTATTGGTAAGGTCAGGTTTCCATGAGACAGACAGAGAGGCTGCCAGAATGGTGACCACCATGCTAAAGCTGAACAAAACTCTAGTGCCAAGGATTAACTGGCCCCCCAGAGCCCCAGATAAAGTCCCCAGGCAAGACTGGTACCTAAGGATGCAGAATTGTATTATTCCCTGGTAAACAGATCAGCAGAGGCCTTCGCAGTTCTCCTCCAACCACTGCCTGGTTTCAGTGGCATTGCTGCCTGTCACCTGGGAAGAAGACTGGCACTCAACTTCCTGGATGCCTCCATCATTGCATTCGAGCAGCCATCTTCCATTCATACTTCCCCAAAAGCTCTGGTCTCATTGCCATGATGAAAAAAATAATTTAAATCTAATTTTTTAAGAATTTAATTGTTAACACTAAACAGTATGATCATTTCCTTTAAAATCCCCAGATGTCCATAATTAAATAGCGTGTTCCTTCCTGCTTCACAAGAAACCTACATTTTTGTTTTTACCTTCATTATTTTTTATGTGTTTGGTCATTTAGCTTTGTTGTAGAAAATAAAAGCTTCCCTGGGGTTCTATTCTTTATTTCAAGCATACTTAGATAGTTCAGATAACATTTCTGGTAGGGGAGAAAAAATGTACTTGAAGGAGCTTTTTCGGGTTGATGTTAGGTTAATTCCCAAGGAGAAAAGCTAGGAAAGCTACAGGCAGAATAGGCACAGAGTTGAAGTTTGCAAACTATATTTCTCACCTCTGAAGACAATTGCGGTTACCCGAACCGAGAAACCTTTGTGCAGCAAGGATAAACTTTGGTCAGTGGTCGCTTTTGACTGCATCTTTTCTAACACTAATCTGAAGATATTTTAGCTATAAATACCACTTTTTAGGAGCATAGCAGTTGGATGGTTGAAATGTACATATGCACACCCACACCCACAATTAGTTGATTATTGCTGTATTATGATGTGAGGGCTTATATGTTCCCATTTGACATCTCCTAAAATAGCTGGATTCTAAGGCAAACCTTCTATGTGAGAGCTTGCAAACATTTCTGCTGTGGCTAGGTAGAAGGTTATCAACTTCTAAAAAATTAATTTCAGTTTTGAGAACCTCTGGGATAAATCACCCAAAGAAACACAATAGGCCATTGATTTTTAAGCAGATTCCACCTGTGAAATTTATGTGATAAGAAAAAGGGAACTTCAAAGCTGATAATACAATATGGGCCACTGGTGTGCTTTAACAATCCAGACAGGCTTACCCAGCTGATCTCTACTTTTGACAGCAATGGCTTACGTACAGTGCTTGCTGTCTGTTATTTTACAGCACTGGGAAGAAGGCCAGATATGATGTCAGTACCATCACTCTGATGACCAATTTCTTCTGCTGGATTTTGAATTAAACTGAAGGATGAGACTCTTTTCTCTCTCTCTCCCTCCCTCCCTCCCTCCCTTTTTCTCCCCCCGCAGTACCATTGAGAATAATATAGGCAATATATGCACTTGCCTGAACATCATCCCATGATGTTGGAGGATGCAGAATCACATCAGCTGGAAGTGGAATGTTACTTCACATATGAGTGAAGCAGAAGGCTTGCATCAAGGTAAAAGGTAAAGGTTCCCCCCACACATTTGTGCAGTCGTGTCCGACTCTAGGGGCCGGTGCTCATCTCCGTTTGTTAGCCGAAGAGCCAACGTTGTCCAAAGACGCTTCCACAGTCATGTGGCTGGCATGACGCACACGGAACGCTGTTACCTACCCACCGAAGTGGTACCTATTCATCTACTTGCATTTGCATGCATTCAAATTGCTAGGTTGGCAAGAGCTGGGGCGAGTGCAGGAGCTCACTCCATCACGCGGGGCTAGGGATTCGTACCTCTGAACTTGCGATCTTTCGATTGACAAGCCTGGCGTCTTACCTGCTAAGCCACCACGCCCCAAGATTGCATCAACATTGCATCAAGATTGCATCAAGAGAACCAGCCAAAATCATTTTGCTGCCTGAGGGAAAGGACAGGATAATGCCCTCCCAATGCTGTGTCCAGAGAATGTAAGGTTGGCTCTGGAGTTCTGGTAAGTTGGGCTGAGAGAGAATGACTGGCCCAAGGTCACCCAGCCAGCTTTCATGCCTAAGTCAGGACTAGAACTCACAGCCTCCTGGTTTCTAGCCCAGCACCTTTGATAAATTGTGGTTCTAGAATTGGTTTTGTCTCCACAAGAAGTGAATGGGGCTACCAACACAGCAGCTATTTTGCAAGATTGTTCTCAACTCTTCTCAAAATTCCAAAAGTGCCCACTTGTACAAAAAGATTGGGGATCTCGGATATGCTAATATTAATGAAGACTTATCAAAACAAAAATGATATTGCAGTGAAAAAGAATGCAACCTTTATGAGTCTGTAATTCATTCGTGTATGAGCCATTGTGTCCAACCATCACCTCAGTGAAAAAATCCAAATTCAAACATCCCTGACAGATGACTGCCTAGTCTCTGCTTGAACACATCCAGCCCACCATTTCTCTACGTTCTGCCTGTTCAAATAAACATGTTTCATATGAGCCCAGCAACCCATATAGTACAAAATATCAGTGGTACTATGTGTGAAACATTGAAAGATGGTGACTACGCGAGGCAAGTATAGAAATGAGAGGTGCTCACAAAGAAAAGTTATGGGGGTGCTCCCAGCCCTATCATTACTATCATCTAACATTTGCCTTCATCTAGTACTGGAGCTGGCATTATCCAGTCCTTCATCCCCCTTCTGATCACGTCACAAATCTACTTTACTTTAAAGTTTTGTCATTGTTTTGAGTGAATGGCAATTTCAGTTTATAGAATTTGAGCCAATTCTATAAACAATCCCACCCACCCCCACCCCAAATGTTGGATTCTGATGATTTCATATTAATTTGGTGGAATTATCCTAGCAAGACATCCGCTTGAATCAATAGGGTGTGAACTTTGTAAGGTATGCTGTGTAGTTACTCCACTATAGAAGTAAAAAAATACTATTTCCCACATGGAGAGAAGCAAGATATGTCAGAAATCCAGGGAGAGCCTGCAGTCAGGAGATGGGCAGCTCAGAACTGCTGCACTGAGAGATTGGGAAGTTGTTGAAGCTGAACCTTTAGAAGTCTTCAGTAACTTTCCTAAGTCCTAAACTTCACAGAACATGAGATGATTCCTAAATAAGACTTTTCCAATGTTCAAGCCAAAAGTTTCTTTCATTCTTCATAAATTGGTCCAGAATCTGTTGAATTGAAAATTCCTGGGGTTTGTCTGAAAAAATTTACAGAATTAAGTTTATTTATAAGTACTAGCTTTATACATCCAGGGTGAACTGCTAATGTACTATATGGCTTCATTTTGTAATATGTGGAAAAACAAAAGTAACCCCAACTGCATTTGATATAAACACAGTTTTACAGCTCTTAAGTATATAATTATTTTTTTAAAATAAATTTATTTCAATTAAGTTTGGTACCTGCCTACCAGTCGGCTTATCTAGATGCTTATTTCTCAAGTTTTAAAAAAGCTAATTGTGAATTAGTTTCAAATCAGGTTGCATTTTGTTAAACCTATCCTAACCTTGGTATTATGCCTTATTGTATGCTAGTTACCAGTTAGGGATGAGTAAATCAGTATAAATATGCTTTCTTCGTTGACTCGTATTCATTTACTCTTCTGTCTAATAAAATTTCCTATAAACTATAAACAAAAGAAATAGAGGGGAAAAAAGAAAATCCACATTTGCTTTAGTGAACAATTTCCTCAACATTACATTTTGTACATATTAAAAGTCATAAATGCAAGTTGATGACGTTTTGTCCCTAACAAAATTAAAAGGATCTTATGCACCATACTGTATATACAACTTATTGAGTTGTAAGGTATGCTGAACTCATTGGGATTTACTCATGTAAATATTTACAGAGTATCTGCCAGCATTTGCAATCTTTGCTTTGAAGAATGTTAATGTATTTGAAAAATCCATGTTAAACAATAGTTCGCAGGTAATTAAATCTGGAGCACATATGTCACAGTAGTTATAATGTCTTTCTTGATAAAATAATTTACCAGACCCAAAGTTTTCATGATAACTTTGGGCAAAATGTTCCCTTACCTCATTGGTCAATTGACTTTAAATGAAATGAAATACTGTTTATTTTGTTAATGACAGCAAAATTTGAAAAGATACAACACAAGAGTAAAATCAAATGGGTGAGATAAAATATACAGGTAAGGACAAAGCAGCCCTCAAAAACCTAAAGAAGGAACAAACTATCATCATCCTCCCAGCAGACAAAGGCCACACCACCACCATCATGGACAGATCCCAATATATACAAAAGGCCAAAGAATTACTTGAGGACAAAGAAACCTACATCCCAATAAACACCAATCCCATACAGAAACTGGAAAACCAGATCAAAAGAACCCTTAACGACCTAACCAAGAAAGGTCAAATCACAAAAGAAGAACAGTGGTGGATGAAAAGCAGTGGACCTATCCTCCCATGCTTCTATGGATGCCCCAAAATACACAAGCCCGGCATACCTCTTCGTCCAATTATATTGTTACCAGGGACCCCCACATACAATATAGCTAAAGAACTTATAAAAAAAACTTGGACATCTCACAGAGGGGAGTGAATATTCTATCAACTCCCCACTACAATGCCTCCAGAAAATCAAAGACCTAAAAATAGAAGAAGATTAAATTATGATGTCATTCAATGTCACAGCACTCTTTACATCCATAGACCAAGCACTATTGAAATAATCCATGGCAGCAGTTCTACGCAACACACCCAACCAAGCCAAACATACTAAGATCGAAATACCCAGAATCATGGACCTCATCGACCTCTGCCTCACCACCTACTTTCAGTTTGATGGACAAATATACCAACAAATGAAAGGAACACCCATGGGATCACCACTCTCAGGACTCATAGCAGAGACTGTAATGCAGTGTTTAGAAATGATAGCACTCCCATGCATACAACCCAAAGCATGGATCCGGTATGTAGATGACACTTTCGTCATAATAAAAAAGGAACAACTAGAGGAGACACATGAAAACATCAACAACATCTTCAAAGGAATAAAATTCACAAGGGAAGAAGAAAACAACAACACACTACCCTTCTTGGACACCCTCATCAATAGAGGAAATGATGGCATTCTAGAAACACAAGTCTACAGGAAATCAACCCACACTAACCAAGTGCTCCATTACCAAAGCAACAACCCAACCTCCCACAAGAGAAGCTGTGTAAGAACATTATTCAGACGAGCACTAACGCACTGCAGCAACCCAGAACACCAGAAAAAGGAAACAGACCACCTATACAGCATCTTCCAGCAAAATGGATACCCACACAACTTTATCAAAAAGTGCCTGACCACCCTACAGCACAACCAACACAAGCTATGAAAAGGATAACACTGCCATACATCAGAAACATCTCGGAAACTACCAACAGACTGTTACAACCACACGGCATCACCGTAGCACACAAACCAACCAAAGCCCTCCAGAACATCTTAAGTAACCCAAAAGACCCAGTAGCCCAAGAAGAAAAAACAGGAGTCATCTACAACATACAGCGTAAGGACTGTAGAAGCCACTATGTAGGACAGATAGGCAGAAAACTAGCAGAGCGCATCCACGAACAGCAACTAGCAGTCAGAAGACATGATGAAAACTCCTTAATTTCACAACACATGGACAGACTCAACCATACTTTCAACTGGGAAACTGTGAGTATCCTAGACCAAGCCAAATCCAAAAACGCTGGGGAATTCCTGGAAGCTTGGCACTCAGGCAAGTCAGCCATCAACAGGCACATAGAGGTAAACAACATTTACATACCATTCAAAAGAGACAACAGAAAAGTTAAAGACAAGAACACCTCATTGCCAGCAATCAACACCCAGATGTGCAAAGATTAACACCAGGATTAACACCAAACGAAAAATCAAACAGTACACAATACCCTAATCAAGGAACTATTAACTCAGTCAATCAACCAAGCAGCAAACAACAGCCTAATCAAGGAACTACCAAGGAGAAAACAACACCCCCACCAACACAAGCAGGGCAAGCCACTGTATATAAATAGAGAGCAAACCCCACTCCCTTCTCGCACTGAAGATTTATTTATTTATTTATATGTCAACTTGTATTACCGCACCATCTCCCCCAAGGGGGACTCCAAGATGTTGCCTAGTCTGGCAATGAAACATCTGCAAGAAAACAACAAGGCTCAGAGAGCTCCAAGGACTCCACAGTTCAACCCTGAGGTACAAATATTCTCTTCGATAGGTAATCTTCACTTAGCTGCCGCAGTTGGAACCGGCAACTAGGTCATTAAGCGAAGCAGTTGCTAAGTGAAAAATCATGTGATTGCAACTGTGCTTACAATTTTACACAGGACAATGCATACTAACTGACTGTAATGGCGAACATATGACAGAGAGAGGTGCTGTGAAGGTCATAAATGAGGGCATTGGTCACAAAGTTACTTTTTCAGCAGCGCTGTAACTGCTAACGGTCGCTGTCCAAGGCAGTTGCTAAGTGAGGACTACCTGTAATAAAAATGTAATATACGCTACCATAATGGTATGTTAATTACATTTGCAAGTATAAATCTAAAATATTACAATCTATGTGGTAAAAATACATATCACCTAAAACAAGATAGCTAACATGTAATAAACCTGAAGCGGTGAACTTGTGATCTTCCAATGTTGCTGAACGACACTTCCCAGCATCACTCAGAATTGGGCATCCTGGCTACGTTTGCTGAAAACTGCAATTAATTGTAATTGAACTACATACAGAAGGTGATACATTCCATACTAATAGACAAGATGAACAAATAAGGCTTTTATACCGCTCTGAGTTATAAATAGTGTCTGGGAGTGGGGAGAGGTAAAATCTGAAGATGCAGTTGAGTTGTGAG